>CP114486.1:3687500-6087500 GCA_027186245.1 Coriaria nepalensis | reverse complement strand
AAAAAAAAAAAAAGGTAAGAGATTGATTCCTATTATCATTACATTTCAACTAATGATAAGCTAGCTAATGTTAATTTCTTGATTAAATTTCAAAACATGTCATAAAGCTAGCTACATTACAAAGAAGAAATTAAGATGCTGTCAAAGATCTTGACCTATCCTTTGTTCGTATTGGTTGTCAAAATTTATCCACTTTGTGCTCTCCATGCGTATCTAATTTGATCACCCAAAATGCATGCGGCCATCTTTGACAATGTTCATAGTCAGCTGTTGCTTGATAATGACACTTGTTGTTTGTATGGTTCATTTCCATTCTTTTTTAATATCATAATTTTGAAAATCCAACTAGGCAGCTAGTGTCATATTAGTGGGACGACATATTTGAAAAGCAAACATAAAGTATATAGGGTTAACACTATTTCCGACATTAATGTCAAACATTAATCATATATTATATATATCAATTCCCCATTGAAAAGCAACACTCACATATATATTGCTAGGGGACTCCATCTTTGTTATCAATTATCTAAGCCAACTCCCCTTCAGTAGACATAAAAGTTAGATGACACTTATATTAGTCAAAATTTATACATGCAAGTAGTTAATCACAAACATAACGTAATAGTGATAGTCATACATTTCCCTTTCGCCTAATTAATGGATGAAATTTGAGGTCGACGACGTGTCGAACATTTCTCCATACTAGCGCTCTCTAACTTTCACTATCCGTCTCGACCGCCCAAAGAAAAAGCTCCTTTGTTTTTTTTTTTTTTCCCCTCACATATATGTTTCTCATTTGTGATGGAATATTAACGAGTTTTTCGATTACGAAAATGTGCGGAAAATTAAAAGACTAATTAAAGGGAAGAGAAGCTTTGAAATGGTCAACGTGCAATATTAGGACGACTATGCACTGTCTATTCGAAAATTTCGGCGCTTGGATTTTGTAATAATGCATCTTTGCTTCGGTCCCAGAAAGAACATGTATTATATATACAAGGTTCATGTTGGTCTCATTTTTGAGGATGTAGGGTAAAGGTAGGCAGAAAGTGAAATGCCTGTTAAATAACCCTTGTCAAACATGGCTACATTTACATGTGTGATGTGTTCCCCCAAGCTAGATGGAGGTGCTGGTTAGCCAAAAGAAAAAGAAAGCTAGATTGAGGTGTATGTTGGGCTGGGTTGAGGAGGATCAGGTTGCCCCCATCGTGTTTTGGGCTGCAGGGCTGATGTGAATTGTGAATACATGAAAATATTAGAGGAAATGTACGAGTCGTTTGGATATACTCTCAGTGAAACGGCGTTTTGGGTGTAGAATAAGTGCATCTAATTAATGCGCCTTTAATCATGATAAGGATAGATAAAGTTATTTTTGAAAAAACTGATAAGGATGACGGGAGTGATATTAATTAGTTGATGAGTTGTTTCAATATCACTAAAATATTAAGTGAAAAAATAAATTTGCTCTCATCATTATCAAACTAACTGATTGTAAGTTTTTACTCTAGAAATTATGTTTCTTTCATGGGAGGCGATTTGCCTTTACCCATGTTTTTCCACTTTTTATGAAAATGTGATGGGTACTTCTCAATTTTTCGGGTCGTTTTGTTCAAATAGTGATTGTAATAGACATTTTGAGTTGTTCTGCAAGTGAAAAAAATGTGAAAATATGAAAAAACAAATATACAAAATCTAAAAAATCTGAAAAAATAGAGGAAGTAAAATTCGTGTTTTATAATTTCTCAATGTGTCTGTACAGAGAGAATATTGAGAAATTGGGAAAGAGACTAGAATTAAAAAAATTTCTAATTTCTTAAAGTTTTAAGTAGTCATAGTACATTGGAGAATTGAGAAACATAATAGAATCAAAATATTTTTCAATTTCTCAGTGTTTTAAATTAAGAGAGTATATTGAGAAATTGAGAAACATAATTGAATCAAAATATTTCTCAATTCCCCAATATTTTAAGTAGTTAGAGTATATTGAGAAATTGAAAAACATAACATAATTACAAATGGTTTCCCAATTTCCTATTGTCTTAAGCTATAGAGAGTACATTAGGAAATTGGAAAACTGAATGAATCAAAACATTTCTCAATTTCTCAGTATCTTAAGTTAAGAGAGCATATTGAGAAATTGAGAAACATAATATAATCAAAATATTTTAAGTAGTCATAGTCCATTGGTAAAGATGAAAACATCATTTACTTTACTTTATTACTCAGTATGAAAGCATCTTTGCCTTCCATATTTGTCATCATTTTTTTTTTTCCTGTTTTCCATCTACTTTATTACTCAGTATGAGAAATGTATCTTTTATGGTCGGAGCCATAATCAGACACGGACCCTAGTATAAGACTAATGCTAGAAGAAGAAGGATTCAGTATAGAGGATGAAGTGACGTCCAACTTTCTACATCGACATTGATTTCCTCGCCCGACGAAAGTACAACAACTGTCATAGCATCCACTGATTTTAGTAATAGCTCCATCTCTATACCACGCACGCGCCCTATAAGTCCAGCAGTCAAAGGTAAGATAACTGTAGGTGCTCATTCCGGACGGCGAATACCGGATTGGTACTTTGTTAAAAAATTGAAGGCCTGTCCAAACATAAGGGTTAATGTCCCTGCTGGACTGAAGGACTCCGAGAGTCAGGAAAAGAAGGTGAAAGCCAAGAAAAAATTGCTCAAATAGGGCGGTACCCATGCACGAGGTTGAAGGAACTGTATTTGCTAGTTTCAAATAAATATGTTGTACCAACCACTGTGGTTATCGTGCGTCTACGATATATGTATTGAATGTATGTACTTACTATATCTAATTAATATACTGATGTTGGGAAAGTTAATGTAACATGGGGTCGAGAGAGAGAGAGTGAGAGAGAGAGAGAGAGAGAGATGATATGAGATGACAATGTTTGTGAGAACAATATATATACAATATCATGTATTAATATCGCAGGTTCATTATTCTAATGAAGTCAAATACAATGGCTGGTCATAGTAATCTCTTTTCATATACATAATTGCGTGTCCAGTAATGAAGTCAAACGCAATGGCTGGTCACAATAACCTTAAATACTTCAGAATATTTTATTTGAATAGGAAAGAAGGATATGATTAATTAGACTATACATAACTGGGTAAGAAGAGATTTATGATTAACTTGGCTTATCCATGGCTAAATATGAGCTTATCCCTATGGGAAGAAACGAAGCAATTATCTTCACCACCATCTCAGGAAAATCATAACTGCAAATTGACTTGTGTTAGAATTTGAGTGAGAGTGGAGAGAATTGAGGGAAAAAATTGAAAGAAGGAAATCTATTATTTTTCTTATTGATTGTAGCAGGATTGCACACAATATAAAGCAAATAAAGTATCATTACAAGTACAAGCAGTACCTCTATTGGTTGCTGAGACTAAGAGCTGAAATATGACAAAGATAACCTACTACAAACGTTAGTTAAAGTTTTCCTAGAAAACAAATAAGAAACCCTACTTTAAAAACATGATCATGGCAGCAACATTGTACTGATATTACACAGGTTTTGCTGGTTAAGGACCACAAGTCCAAAACTAAACAAAAACTCCAATTGAACTGAAAGCCAAGTCCTACATGATCATAAGATGGATTTGAACTTGCTTGAACCAAAAGAAAGCCAAGAGAATGTAGAAATACCAACTGAATTCAGCTTGAAACACCAATAAATACTTCCAGCTAGAACATGGCATAACTCCTCCATTTTTGAACCGATTGACCTCATACAAATTGTCACAAGTTTGTTTTGAAGTGTTCTAGCTGATTGCTAAGTAGTCATCGCCTTTTGGACTTAGGCGTAAAAAATTCAAACCTGTTGGACATGAACTTAAAGCCTGGAAAGCTATCTGGTAGATGAAGTTGTAGAATGAGTTCGATGATTCGATTTGGATAATTTCAAACCTCACAAGTTTGTTTTGATGATGTCCAATTATGTACGTTGACTCTCTATATAAATTAGCACACTCGTACTAAGAGAGAATGAGAGAAAGGGAAAAACAAATATTGAACAAGGGTCATTCAACTAGAGCCATTGTTTGTACCATTCACCAATCACTAAGACTATTACTCATCGCTAGCTTAAGAAGATGAATGTAAGTATTAACTCGTCTATTTCAAGATGGAAACAATAGTAGGACAAAAACCTATAAACATCTGCTTGTCCATAACCTACAACCCCTTTGCGGGTTCAGTCGGTTAACAAGAAGGAAACGATTGTTCATGATATAGAATCTGAAATTAGAATCTGATCCCAAACATAAAACAGTTTAAGCTAGTATATATTGTTTATAGAGTTACTAAGGTCATTTAGGTTCTTTTACCAATAAATACCTAACAGGCACCAAATTTTATTACATATATCGAAAATGTGAAAAGGATATAAAAAAATAAATAATAATAATTAGTTGTGAGATAGGTCAAATGAACATAGAGAGAAAGCACGCTACTTTTGGTAATATGAATGACCATCAAATTTAACAAGAAACTTTTAGGTCTTCAATGAAGGTCTTGGGATCAAGGAGATAGTATCCAGCATATCCTCGGTTTCTTGACGAATATATACAGAAGATCAGGAGTAATATAGACGGAGGAAAGGAAGGAGACGAGCACCGTTTAGGTTGGAGACAGAGATTCGTCATTGGCGGCGGGAAGTGGATGAAAGTCAGAGGGGGATCTGATTTAGGGCTGTAGTTGAGCCCGAATTGTGTGGTTGTAAAACACGATACAAAATACTTCGATTTTTTAAAACATAATCTGAAAATTGTTTTCTGTTTGGTAAAATATTAAAATAATAATAATAATAAATATTAGAGTTTTGTATATCTTAGTTTTGTAAGAGGACCGACAAAAATAATTAAATGAGGGTGGAAAAACTTAATAAATGCTCAAATTTATCTAATTTTCGAATCAATTTCTCTTATATTTTAATTTCGTTTTTATTTTATTTTAAATTTCTTCTCTTTATTAGTTTCTTTATGCTTCGTAGGAAATTTGAAGCCAAAATGAGAAAAGAAGTTAAAAATGATGGAATTGAGGATAAATGAATAGTTTGAGGATTTGGATGCAATTAAAAGAAGTTAAAGGCTTAAAAAAAAAAGAAGAAGTAAGAATAGAAAAACCAAAAATTTAAGCCCAAAGCCCAAGAGTGAAATAGAGAAATGAAAAATAAAGAGAACCCAAAAGATTTTAAGCCCAAAATAAAAGAAGTAGAAAGAAAGTCCATGAGAGTAAAGAAATGAAGAAGCAGCTTCTACTTCACTGGGCTGTCTTTATTTTGATCTTTTCCTTTTGTTTATTTTCCTTCTATGAATTCAATCTTTTTTTAATTAATTAATTTATTATGAATAGCTTAATGCCCTGTTTGGAAGTGAATTCCAATGTTGGGGTGTTTGAAAAATAAAGAATAAGTAATCACTATATGATAACTTCTGACATGATTTTGGTTCTCTAATAAAATGCATTTTAACTTGACCGTAATCGTTTGAGCATTATTTTTAAGTTTTGTTTTCTTTTATATAAAATGTTAACAGCCCAAACATGTTTTTAATTCGAAATTTGCATTTCAAAACACTTTTTCTGGAACATATTTCAAAACACGTTTGGGCTGTGTTAACAAATGCAGCCAAATGCCCTTGTCTACTCCTTGTCCCCTCCATTTAAAGTTCTAAAATGCAAAAAATGTTTTAAAATCGAAAAAAGGTGCTTTAAGAAGTATTGCCAAACATGGCAAAGTTTTTCATTTGTCAAGGGCGATTTCAAAATCATATTCATGATTTTAAGTTCTCTTTTTTTAAATTTGTTATATCTTATTATTTATAATAGTTAAGAATTATTATCTTACTTATTTATGGTATATATCTTGATGAATATAATAATAATTTATTATTAGTTTAAAAGTAGTGTAATATTTTGATTGATTATGGAGATATTTTTATTTGATTATATATTGGGAATAATTTATGATAAATGAAGCGAGTATGTGTTTGTTTCCATTAAAATAAATTTAAAGAGTTTATTTTAAGTTATTTAATGAAAATTGATTAAGTAAAGAACTTATTTTACTTCACGAAAAAGTAAAGAAAGAGTAAAATAATTGAACTTGTGATTATTTTAGGGCAATTATTTTGAAAAGAAAGTGAAAGATAATTTTAATTAATTGACTGAATCTCATATTTAGTTGTAGTGCGTGATTTCTTAGCCATACTTTTATTATAAATATGTATCCTTCTAAAAATTTATTTTCTTTAAATTCTAGTCTTGCTTATTAATTGTATATTTCTTTATTTACATTTTAAATAAAGGGAAAATTACATGTGAATTCTTAGAAATGTATTTATATTAGAGGTGGATTCTTTGACATTTTAGAAAGTACAGGTGGATTATTTTAGATTTGTCATAAATTATAAGTAAATCTCTTCAGGTTTACTTAAATTATAAATAGATCACTTAAAATTTTAAAATTATAACTGGATTCTCTCATATTTATCTTAAATTATATATGAATCTCCTCAATTTTGTATTAAACTACAAGTTTAGTTTAATTATAATAATCAATATTTAAGTTTGACAATCAGGGCATACCTCAACTACCGATATAATATCACTCAATAGATGAGATCAGAAGTTTGAGCACTACAAAATCCTTACATGGCTTGATTAAAAAAGAAAGAAAGTATAACCATCAATCATTTTTAAATAGTTAAATGGCTTTAATGTTAGTTCTAAAGAGTATGTTAGCTCTGAAGTATTCCTATTAGTAATATCTTTTGGATCTTATTAGAGCTACATTTAAAAAATTATCACAAATCAAAGGTACAATTACTTGGTATAAACCCAATTAAGTTCATAGAATTTGGAATTACATTATCCAAAAAAATTCAAATAATAGTAATTAACAAAAGACTAAACCTATTTATCATGTTTGGTGATGAAAACTATATCAAGATATCAATATCATGTCTTTTAGCTTATAGTAATTGGTTGACTATTAAACTTAATATTGACCGTTGACAGTTAGACTAAACTTGTAATTTATGATAAAATTAAGGAAACTTACTTATAATTTAAGAAAAATATGAGGAGATCTAGTTATAATTCAAATTCTCAAGCAATACACTTGTAATGTAAGGCAAACCTAAATAGATTCACTTGTTATGTAAGGCGAACTAAAAGAATCCACTCATAATTTCTAAAATGTTAAGAGTCCACTTATAACATCAATAAACTTCAACAGATTCACATATAATTTTTTCTTAAATCAATACTAAACCCCCTTAAGTTTTGTGTTATTTTCTTTAGTGTGTGTTATATTTTATTAGGTTTAGATAGATTAATGAATTTCATTTTAAATTTTAGATATGTTTAGAATTTTATTTATTTACGTCTATAACTTATAAATTAGAAATTACTATTACTTAATACTTTACTCAATAATAATATTATTTTATACAGGGATTTAACTAACATTATTTACATCATATCGAAATCTACCTCAGGTTCTCAACATCATCATCAAAATCAATGTTAATGTCAAGTTGGTGTAGATCAGGTCGATCAACAAGGATAAGCATATTAAAGCTATATGCCGAGTTTTTTAGGAATAAATCTTAAAAAATATATTTATAATATTTAATTTTATATATTAAAATGATATATAAAAACATCTATATCACATTATCAATATGGACTAGAATCCTAAATCAATAAGGAGTTTAAGTTCTACAAGTACTCTATCTCAATAAAGCCAATAAATATACATGCTCATAAAGAGAAAGGTACGCTCTCATATTGTAAAATATAGAGACTCTGCTCAAATATCTTTCTAATCACTAACTTTGGCATCAAAGGGGTTTGTTTGCCATAACCTAAATATCCCCATTATGTTTCGTGATTGTGCAGGTACGATCGACTGTGGACATACTATTCAAGGTGGATTTTGACATCAACAATTTATCGTTGAGCTATTAATGGGTGGCTCCGCGATTTCTTATGGGCACAGGCATCCCAGGTAATTCAGTCTTATGGTTCTTCATTATCTGCATATGGCCTTTTTTTCCTAGGTGCTCATGTCTTAACATTTGAAAGTCTTAACAATTGAATCAAGCTTGTTTATTGAAAGATTTTTTGAGCGCCAATTGGTTCGAGAACTTAGAGTCCTTAAGCCGTTGCGAAACGGAACGAGTATGCCTATGAGGAATTACCATCATTAGTTTCTCTTTATTGGTCGATTGTCCTTGAATACTCAATTCGGCCCAGTCATCCAGAAGCCTTTGTTTGTTGGCGAGCCTGGATGATTTAGAATAAGAGTAGTCATCCCAAGCTCTAGGCATCATATCTCTATCAAATCTCAGCCTATTCTGTGGATAGGTCGTCTGATAGACATCTAGTGTTATAGAATGAATTTTCTTATGATAGCTACGACATAATGAGGGATCTACCAGAAGAGGCTGATTGGGTTGTTTTCGAACGATGTTTATGACAGACTTGTTTTCCATTTTCATGTGGTTTTCCCAAGATCTTAATAACGTGAATTATATTAAAAAATTGAGAAATTAAAAAATTTAAATGCTCGATTTTGATTCTCAATTTTTTAATATCTTAATTATATAAATCATATTGGGAAATTGAAAATGTTAAACGGTTCTATTTTGATTCCCAATTTCTTAATGTAGTCCACGTTATTAAGATATTGAGAAATTGAAAAATTGGGAATCATCTATTTATATTAATACACATGGGAATCATCTATTTATATTAATACACATAATATGAATGTATAAATATTAAACTATAAAAAGATCACACTTATTATGATTCTAAGTGTAGTGTTTACACATGATATGAATATATAAATATCAAACCTTCGAGTCAACTATTAAAAGATCATACCTTTATGATTCTAAGTATAATGTTTACACATGATATGAATGTATAGAATCAAACCTTCGAGTCGACTATTGAAAGATCATACTTTTATGATTCTAAGTATAGTGTTTATACATGATATGAATGTATAAATGTCAAACTTTCGAGTCAACTATTGAAAAATCACACCTTTATGATTCTAAGTGTAGTGTTTACACATGTTATGAATGTGTAAATATCAAACTCTCTAGTCAACTATTGAAAAATCACACCTTTATGATTTTAAGTGTAGTGTTTGCACATGATATGAATTGGGAAATTTGGAAATTGGGAATCAAAACATAATGGTTTAACTTTCTCAATTTCTCAATGTAGTCTCCATTATTAAGATATTGAGAAATTGGTAATCAAAACAGAATCGTTTAACTTTCCCAATTTTTCAATGTAGTCCACGTTATTGAGATATTGGGAAATTATGAATCAAAATAAAATTGTTTAATTTTCCCAATTTCCCAATGTAGTCCACGTTATTAAGATATTGGGAAATTCGGAATAAAAAAATTGTAAGAGTTTACCTATATACATAATAAACCATGGAAAATACAATACCTGTAAATAAAACAATTTAAATCAACAAATTCAAACATCATTTTCAGTAGTTAACAAACTAATACAATGTTCACAAACACAAAGTAAACTAAATACTGTAACAAACATCTTATCTACATGCAATAATACTAAACCGCTATTCATACATAAGTACTGTAAAAACCTAATTAATGTCTAAGTATCTTTGATATATAGCAGTTACAATCTGGGTCCGGACTAGTGGGATATTAGAGTCATTAACATCAAGTAGTGGAGTACCTAAATGATGGTACTCCATATACTTTAGCATGTAAACTCTATAATCCCCACCTTTATCCGTATGATTTTCAGGTAAGTTTCTGACAACCTCCATTCTGAATGGTTCTATTTCGAACTCAGGTCGCACGATCCTTACCAGGTAAGGTATGGTCACACATATCGGTTTGAACGCCGTCCTGAACTTACGACTCTAACTTTTGTTGCCTGACATACTATGATAGACATATATCGATCACGCTTTTATATCAACAACTAATGCACCCCAATGCACTCCCGAGTAGTCGTATGGTATGTACAGCCGGTCAACCATGGTCCATCTACGGCCTCTATAGGATACTCCTCGACAACATACTTGTACATTGCAGTTTTTACATCGAAAACAAAAGCTCTTTTCTCTTTGACGTTCAATTTCTTGAATGTATTATCACAAAATAGTTATAAATACTGGGGGAACAGAATGTCGATAAAGGCTGCTTCTTGGTCAAGAACATTAGGGAAAGTGGCTTGACGCATCCTCAATAAGTGTATGTATTCATTTACGTGCTGTAAAAAATAATTAGAATAAATATAAGACAAGGAAAACAACATTAATGGTAATGTATAAACATGAAATAAATCTTACATCACCTTTAAACCACTCTTCTGATATGGTAATGGTTTCAAACCATACTTGATCCAATGTCCGACCATCAAATCCCATCACATGGGTCCTGTCATTCAAAAGTAATAAATTACTATATTTATACTAATAATATAACGACTCAAAACACTCAATCTTTAGAAAATTAATAACTTACATGTTTACGACTTTCTCCAACAGCCACCTCGACATCGATTCGTAGTTGTCAGTATTAGGCTCCATTACTGGATCAACCATCTGTATTTGACCCTTCGGATAGACCTTCCTCTTCTCAGGGTTAATGTATGGAGAAAGAATTACTCGACCTGAATTTCTCTTCCTCTTACCCTTTCCTTCCTCAATTCCCACCATAATCCTCGTAAGATCCTCCTGTTCCGGTGATTGTAACTCATCACCTAAAGCATCTAACAGATCAGCTAACTAGGAACTAGAGGCTTGAGGGGGTGATAGATTAGCTTCATAACAACCAAGATATCTCCCAAGGGGGGGACAAATCGGCTAAAGGAGAATCACGTGTCGGGGTGGATTCACGTGCCGAGGTAGGGACATAAATTGGATTCACGTGTCGGGAGGATGTTGAAATCAGGATTCCTCCCCCAATAGTTCCTTAACTACATCTTTCATAGCCATCTTCACCATACGCCTAACTTCTACACAGAATTTCCTCATAACCTCACCGAGAACTTCCTTAATTGCTTCTGTTACACCCTCCTTAACAACCTCCGCTTCTTCCTCTACTTCCTTCTCTTTTTTTAATTTTTTTTCTTCTTCTTGAACTGCCACCGTTGGTTTAACATATGGTTCATGAACTTCATCCTCCAATTCCTCTACCAAAAAATCCACCACATCATCTATATAATCCTCAAAGTTACCCAACTTTCTCAAATAAGGTCGACTTTCTTCCTCTAATGTAACCTTTATTATACCATAGACAATGAGCTGAAATATACAATTCTAAATGTCAAATAAACATTATTGAATATCGTAAAGTAAACAATATAGATGAATTACTCACCTCATCCATATGTAACCATGATTCCACATTCTCATGAGTTACGATGTGCTTGGACCTCGAGCTCCAGTTTAACATCCAGGGTATCTTATTAGCGAACTTCTAGATTGCGGCTTATTTTACAAGATATGGGATTGATTCATAAGCTCATACCTACGTAGTAAAAGGGTTAAGCACATACTATTTTATTCCATTCGAAGGTCAACAAATTATACGGAAAAATATAAACTACTAACTTGAAAAGCAAGTGGAAATCCTTTAAGTGTGTAAGTTTCCTCTTCAACACCAGAAGCTTTAGGTTTTAGGGCTTTCTCCAATACATTCTTCTGAAGCGAAACAATCGTCCTCTTGAATGTAGTTGTACCCCAAGGATATTTGTTGAACTTCTCTAAATTACCAGCAATCGAGAACGTCCATCCATTAACTTTTTGTCTTCACTTCTGGGGTCATTAGCACACCCTCCACAAAGTAAGCAACTGCCATGTTGATGAGATACTTGTCTTTCTTGTCGATCTTCATAAACCTTTCTCATAGTTTCGAAAGTAAGCAAGTATGCCCCCCAAGAAACTTATTCAAAAGCCGTTTGTCATTTCCCAACCGCTCCACCTCTTCTGACCTAGGGTAGGCCTTACAGTTTAGCCCCGTCATAAGTGAGAACTCCCTTAGCCCAAATCTCATTGCCTTTCCACCAACCAAAACCCACAGTTATTTTTCCTTTTTGCAATCTGCTTGACGAATCAGTAAGGAATTAATTAGTTTGTCTGACGTCACTAGCTTCTCGTCCATATCAAGTAGGTGACCCGCACAAGTTTTTCGAAATTCAACTAAATGTTTCTTTATATCATGGATTACTATTTCTTGCTTAAATGGAGTGTGAACACGTGCTTTAAAATACAACTCTTCTGAAAGGATCGGTGTAAGGGCATAAGGTCTATCACATTATAACACCTGGAACACACATAAAGAGCACAAATTTAGTGACATATCAATAACTACGAATAAAATACACACGTAAAAAATTAAACAACCAACCAATTACACCATGAAACAATAATGGAACATTGAAAAATTGGGAAATTATGAATTTTTTCACAAATCAATAATAAACTAATTTTAAACCCAAATCTCATCAATAGTTAAACACAATAAAAAAAATATCAAAAATACACAGAAGGCGCCAAATCTCAGACCAAAGGATCCAAAAAAAAATCCATATTTCATAGATATTATACTATTCTAATGAAGAATTGGGAAATTGGGAATTTGGAAAATCGATAATTTTCTTACCAATCAATAACATACTAATTGCTAGCTCAAAATTCATCAATGTCAGTAAAATACAATAAAAATTATCCTAAATATATAGGCGCTCAATCTCATACTAAACTAACACAAAAAAAACCTTATTTCATAAAATTCTAACCAAAACAGAGAAATCAATATACTTGCTCCGACGAAGAGGTTTGACCTTCGCCCATTGCTTCTGGATCGCTTCGGGTCCTTTTCGGTTCCTCCTTCGCGTGCTACTATGACCTTCTCCATTTCTATCTTATTTTCATGTCCGAAACCCTCCTAACCATCTTTCAGCTCACTATAATCGACTTTTGACCTTCTAAAATACTCTCTCATGTAGTTAAAATAAAAATGAAAAGCAATTTGAGAAGAAAATCATAACAATGGAGGCTTGCTTACGTCTTTCTGCATCGACAGTGAAGAAAGGATGAAGAAGTGCGGACCCCGAGTACTTATTTAAGTATTTTTTAAATTTTGTAAAAGGGTAAATAAATCTTTTCATTTTTTCTTATTTTTTATAATTTATGAAATTATAAAAAAACTAGATTGACCAACAATTTTTTATCTTAATACTAGACTCTTAAACAAAATTCAAAATGAGACTACTATCACAAATTTCTCTGATTTTTATTTGAAGAAGACCACTATCATATTTATAAATAATGAATATGTGTCTTCCATTAAAATATATATGTTCCTTCATTGTAACTTTTCATTTATGCACCTCTTCATATAGTCAATAACAAACATCTTAATAATTATTTAAATTGTATAATAAAATTCATATATCATATATTATTAGTGAGCCATTAGATTAATTATATAAACCACATAAATCTTACACAGCTCACCTTGGATATTAGTGGGGCTTAATCTTCAATCCAATTCAATGCAGCGCATTAAATCACCTCTTCCTTATTTCTTTTCTATTGATTTTTTTTTTCTTGTACTTTTCTCTCTCTTGGCCAGTTACTTCCGCTTTGTTTGGTAACATTTTTGCTTTGAAAGATATATTAATGTTGAGAAGAAGAAGAGCTAGGAAGAAGAAGAGAAAGAAAGAAAAGTCTTCATTCTATTATCTGTCCCGTAGCAATACAGGTATAATGAATCAGTTATAACAGAAAGTGTAATTAGAGTGCTAACTAACTAACTAACTAACTAATCTGTAGATTAACAACTAACAATAGTTACATCCTAATAAGATAAAAACTGATTTTGGAAAGGGGACAAACTTGTTTGGTATTGATTTTTATTGTCATAACTTTTTAAAATCTGTTTTGCAAAAAGATGAAAAATGGATTAAGAAAATCGAAATGACAAAAATAATATTTAGTAATTTTTTATATTTCAAATAATAAATTTTATATTTATGCTCTTAAAAATTCGATTCTTTGCCGACATGAACTAAACGGATTTAATACCTGTAATAATTTTAAAAATATAAAAATTAAAATTTATTACCAAACAAAGTCTTCCTTTTGGGCTTCCTATTTCTTTCCTTTTTCCATCTTTTTCTTCTTATTATTACAAATCACACCCCTTTTTTTTAAATCCTTTTAATCCAAAAACTATAGTTCCTAATTATTTCCTCCTACATTAAAAAATAAATAAAATAATAGATAAACCAACATAAAATCAAAAGAAAAAGATATAATAAAATAATTAAATTTTTAAGCACATCAATCATAACTAATTGCTAACATCCAATTCGATCAAGATTGTTCGCGTTGTTAGTATTTTCTATTGATTATTACTCGATTGGTTTAGTGGACATTAGAGTTTTCAATTTTTCAATTTTTGCTCGGAAACCTTGAAATGAGCTGACAAAAGAATAATCGAAGCAAAAAGTCACATTTCCTATGGTAATTGAATGTTTAAATTTAACAATTAGTCCCAATGGGGAAGGAATTTGCAATTTTTTACAATTCACCTATAAAATTTTAACTTGACTCATTGAAATTACTTGGACAATATCATCTCTCATCGACGACTTCTCTGTACAAACGAGTCTATGTGTGTCGAGGAGCACGGTACTAACAATAACTTTGTAATGGAAATGAGAAAATCAGAGACGGATGGTAGTTATTTCACAACTACAAACCGAAATGGGAGACTTCACTTGAGGACTGTAGAACAATTTGAAATTTGGAAATTGAACACAAACCCCAAGGAAAAGTTGTGTGAACATCCGTGTTTATGGGGTCATTTGAGTAGGGAATTCAGAGAGATTGTGCGTGAGGTAGGTGCGCCCTTAATGATTATAGCTGAGATGTTTGACATTTTCAAAGATGGGAAATATCAACCAAAGCAAAAGAAAAAAGAAAAATTGATCTCAAGTGTGTACGAATTGATTGTGGCGCTGATTAAGCAAATTCAGTGGCAAGTTCAAGTCACAATCAAGTCATGAGAAAGTGCTTTCATTCTCATGAAAGAGGCTGGATTAATAGTCCATTAAAGTTCGAATAATGTTCCACTAAACGTGGAGAAAATCGATACTTCGACTAATTAAGCTTTTCCTAAAGCCTAAAAGCATTCACATTCCACCATCTCACTTCTCGGGGGAAAGTAGTTTCAACTCTGTTCAATCTGCCAAGTTCATACCTCCACCGTTAGCAATCCCCTTCTTACTAGAAGTTAGCTCGACTTGTCTTTAAAACAATCCAAAACATGATGTGAGCCTTACCTCAGATACACGTACGTTGTTGCCACCCACTGTCCAGTGTCTTTTTGGGGCGCTATATATACATACGTCCACTTCTTATTCATTCACCAAACCACCACCAAAGAAACAGAAGACAAAGACAGTTATAATGGTGCTTTCAAATTCTCCTTCCATATTCCAACTTCTTCTCATCATCTTACTCTCACTTTCCCTCACGAATTCCACTTCAATACAAGAAAACTTCCTCCAATGTCTCTCTGAAAATTCTGACCTCTCAGTTCCTTTCTCCACGTTTTGCTCTCCAAACAATTCTTCGTTCTCCACCCTTCTACAATCTTCTGCCCAAAATCTCAGGTACTTGGTCCCGTCCGCACCAAAACCCGAGTTTATTTTTTCCCCTCTCTATGACGCTCACGTCCAAGCAGCTGTTGTTTGCTCGAAACAGCTAGGACTTCATCTTCGAGTCCGTAGTGGGGGCCATGATTATGAGGGCCTCTCCTACGTATCAGAAATCGAAAGCCCATTTATTATCGTAGACCTTGCAGAGCTCCAATCTATCAATGTCAATATCAACGACAACTCAGCGTGGGTCCAAGCGGGTGCAACCGTTGGTGAAGTTTATTATCGAATTGCCGAGAAAAGCAAAACCCATGGCTTTCCAGCTGGGTTATGTCCGAGTTTGGGCATAGGAGGGCATATAACAGGAGGAGCATATGGCTCGATGATGAGAAAATATGGACTTGGTGCTGATAATGTAATCGACGCAAGAATTGTCGATGTGAGTGGTAGAATTCTTGACCGGAACGCCATGGGAGAGGACTTTTTTTGGGCTATTAGAGGCGGGGCTGGGGGAAGTTTTGGAATTATTTTATGGTGGAAGATAAAGCTGGTCCCGGTTCCGGCAACCGTGACGGTATTCACAGTCGCTAAAACCTTGGAACAAGGTGCTAGTAAGGTGCTTTATAAGTGGCAGCAAGTGGCTAGTAAGCTTGATGAAGATCTATTCATTAGAGTAATCATACAAGCAAGCGCTGCTACTGCGAATAATACACAGAGAACTGTAATAACAGCTTACAATGCTGTATTTCTTGGAAATTCTAATCGACTTCTTCAAGTAGTTAAAAAAAGCTTCCCTGAATTGGGTTTGACTAAGAAGGATTGCATCGAGACTAGCTGGATTAAATCGGTCCTATATATCGGTGGATATCCAACCGGAACACCACCTGAAGTTCTTCTCCAGGGAAAGTCTACTTTCAAAAATTTCTTTAAAGCGAAATCGGATTTCGTACAAGAGCCGATAAATGAAATCGGGCTTGAAGGGATATGGGAAAGGTTAGTGAAAGAGGAAAGCCCATTAATGATTTGGAATCCTTACGGAGGGATGATGAGCAAGATCTCAGAGAGTGAGATTCCTTTCCCTCATAGAGAAGGTAATTTGTTTAAAATCCAGTACCTCACTAATTGGCAAGATGGAAAAGAGAATGAGCAAAAACATATTGATTGGATCAGGGACCTTTATCATTATATGACTCCTTACGTTTCAAGTTCTCCAAGAGGTGCTTATGTGAACTACAGGGATCTTGATTTGGGAGTGAACAAGAGAGGGAATACTAGTTTATTAGTCACGGCGGCTTGGGGAAGTAACTATTTCAAGGGTAATTTTAATAGATTGAGGAGTGTAAAGGCCAAAGTTGATCCGGATAATTTCTTTAGACACGAACAGAGTATCCCGCCATCGACTCGTGCGAGCTACACTAAGTCTAGAAAGACTAGAGGAAAAAGACATCATCGTCGTAACCATCATTGGTAGTTCTCCGACTGATGTGGTTTTGTTTTGTTTTGTTTTTGTAGAGCAACCCCGCGAAAGATATTTGACATCCATGTGAAATAGTGTGGTTCTAATATAATTTGCTAGTATTCGACTTGTACTGCCGTACCTATAATATTAACAGTTGTTTGCGAAGGTTTTTGGTTGAATTATAGTTCAAATAAATGAAATCCTTGAATTTTTCCTCTCTTTATAAATTTTGTACATATTCTTTCAATTATTTTTTTATTTTTTTTGCCAATTTACTAAAAAATCTTGGCTACTTACCTACCACTTTTTATTTATGCACTTAACATCGAAACACGAGAAAGATTTCATTTATGTCTCGTTCAATCTTGAAATTATTGTTAGTGACCCCACAACTAAAAACATAGTTTAAAATTCTAATGCGGAGTGTTCATAGATCACTTCTTCAAGATCTGAACCATGCTTTCTTTAAATTATACGATCGATGATTGAATATACTCAAGTATGAAAAAAAAAAAAATCAAATAGAGAGTTAAGGAAAGTAATAGGTTCCGTAGCGCACTTATAGATCAATCCTTTTAGAAGATTTGAAATCATCAAATATTTTGTCTCTGGCAATGATCCACACCAATAATCTCTTTCTCTCAAATCATGTGTGAAAGTTAGAGAGCAAGAATTAACTTATTATAAATGAGATGTTTATCTAGAACTTTATCTTTTCAAGATCACTAGTTTATCATCATAAACTCTTTTAGGTCTATCTACGATCTTGGAAGATAAAATTTAGATCACCATCCTTTGAGGGAGGCAAAAATAAAAAAAATGAAGTATAAAAAAGATATGTTCTCATATTTTTTGGTTAAAAAAAAAAAAAAATGTTTTCTTGTTTCGTGAGTTCTCAATATAAATTTCATCAACCACATCTTATCTTATATTTCTAATAAGAATTATAATATTATTTAAAATCATGGAAATCATTATTAACGATAGAATTTATTAATTATATGGTAAAAATTAGTAATGTAATTTAATAAATATATATCAATTTTCCTTAAGAAATAAGTAACAATAATTATCAACATACTTTAAATATTTTTAAACAAATGCATTAGCTATAAGAAATTTAAACTATAATAAGTTGATGATATATCAATAAATATGGAAGAAAAATATGAAAAATTGAAATAAAAAATAAATTAACCGAACAAATGATAAGAGATATATAAGGTAAGAGGTGGGAGAGCCCTCACAATGGGCAAGCCCTCACAATCTATATATACAATTAAATTTTAGTCCAATAATTTAAATATCAGATTAGCCCCCGTAATATTTAGTGTCTCATGTAACTTAACCGAACCACTTTAATATTAAAATAAATAGTAAATAATAATTTAATATTAATAATAAATTTAAAAATTATGAATTAATATTATTTAATTGTATTAACAAAGTTATATTTATATTGATTTTAATGAATTAATTGATTTATCAATATATAACAATCCAATTATTAATATAGGCAATTCTATCTTGTCCAATAATAAAATTAAGATTGTGTTACTCTAAGTTCATTTATGTATGATCTGTTAAATTTTACATTTTATTAATAGGATGAATTCATGACCTTTGTACTTTTATCTAACTTATAATTAAATATGTTTATTTCTAAAATATATTTCAAAATAAATAATTAATGAATTATTTCATAAATAATTAATTTAAAATTTGAAAATTATTAACTTCTATTAAAATATCAACATTAATATTCCAAAAGGAAATAAATGTATGACAAATCCTGACGGGGGAACACGGCTTCCGGAATAGGCGGTGACAGTGATTGGGCAGAGGGACCAGCGTGGTGAAGTGCATGGGATGAGGAAGACATGGGCTCCATCAAAGAGGGGATTGCACTTGTGAAGAAGAAGGCCCAAGCTGGTGAAGAACAATATGGCCTACATTGTCTTGGGTTGGAGACGAAACTAAGTCGTTCGTCGGAGGGGAGAGGTCGTTGCACTTGGAAGTGTAGTGGGCTAGAGGGAGCAGACGTCGAGGAAGAGATGTGGAGTAGTATGTGGGCTGACAGTAGAGGTAAGTGGAGCAGAAGGTCGCCTAAGAGAGGATGAAGAACTTGAATTATAGTATAAGAGAAGAGGGATGGTTAGTGGGCCAGAAGAAGCCATTAAAGAGGAGTTGGATTATGGGCTTTTTCCAAAATTAGGTACCTGCAGGAGAAAAAGATAAATATATATATATACATCTTGAGATGGGTTGTTTTGGGTCGGACTACTTATCTCTTTGTAGGGAAAGAGCATGCCTCGTAAAAAATGGCATATGGGATGCTAAAGCTAGTTTGTCGATTGGTGAAGGAAAAGATAACATCTGTAGGAGTTATTGTAAAGGGTTAATAGGTGGAGTGCTTGATGTACACGATGTGTCACGACTCGACATATACTTGACATTGGGCTTATCAGGTTCATCGGGTCCTATATTTATTTTTTAATTTTTTTCTTCTTTTAATACTTCAATGGTGAATGCAAAGAGATTATGAACCAAAATCATAATCAAAATTCATGGTATTGGCATTCAAATTGCAAAGAGAGATTGATTGGAGCTTCGGTCGAATCCAATATTACTTATAGTCAGTTATTTGATATCGTGTACGATTCTATCGACATTGATCGGAATGAATTTCGATTGAAACCATCATACAAACCTATTTGTACATTGTGGTCTTCGCCATTATATATAAAAAATGACCAAAACGTGAGGAGGTTTATCCAACACTTACAATGTAAAGATGAAAAATATCCACTATATGTTATATTGCTTCCGAAAATGGAAGGAGATTCATGTGGTAGAGAGCATCATCAATTTCCCAACCTTTGTAATGTTCATAGTCTTTATAGGAGTGATGTGCCTCATATTGATAATCCTCTAGAGGATTATAGGAGTGATATACATGTGGTTGCTGCTACTAATCATGATGATTTTTTTTAGAATGGTCAAGGTAATGACATAAATGACATCGAGGATGAGAATGTAGAAGAAAGTGATGATGAAGAGACTAAGAATGTAGAAGAAAATGATGATGAAGAGATTGAGAATGTGGATGATCACGACGAGTGTGAGGGAATAGAGGTAGAACGTGGTATTAATAACGATAATGAGGCCAATCTTGCGAATCATGGGTACGATGATGACTTCTTCATGGGAGTAATACTGACCAAGACTTTACTGCCACCATTAGCCTATGCATCACCGGACGAGATGCAGCCTCCATCATCGTGTGTACCACGTAGAGCTGACGAGATGCCTCTACGATCACCACGGTTAATTGACGAGATACCTCCATCATCGCGTGTACCGCGTTTAATTGACGAGATGCCTCCATCATTGCGTGTACCGCATTCATCACAATCTGCAAATAATATTGAAGATGATGATCTTAGTCTCCTCATTGTTACCTAGGACTCTACATGTATTGTAAGCAATTTAATCTCGATTGTGTCTTCCCAATTTAGTGGATGTGTGTTTTATGTTAAACATTTTTTTACATCAAAGGACAAACTAAAGGCTAGCCTACATATACTCACTTTGCAATAAAATTTTGAGTTCAGGGTTAAGAAGTCGAATAGACTACATTTGTTGTCATGTACATGGATCCAAATTGCAAGTGACATCTTCGTGCTATTGGAAATAAGAATTCTTTATTTTTCCAAATTTGAACATTTAAATATGAGCACACATGTTCTCGTTTTTTCAGGTAAGGAAAACATCGGCAAGCATCGGCGTTTATGATTGGATGACATGTGATGGCCAAGTACAAAGGGTATAATGAGACTTCTAAAGTGCCATTTATCATTAATATTATCCGGAATGATCTCGGTGTACATATTAGTTATTGGAAGGCATGGAAATCTAGATCAATTGCACATGACCTCATTCGGGGTACGGCTGAGAATAATTACAAACATTTAGCATATTTGCCAGGCATGGTAAAAGTGGTTAATCCGGGTATTGTGACTGCACTCTAGATAGATGGAAATAACATATTTTTGTATTTTTTTCTTGGCTTTTGTAGCATTTATCAAAGGGTTTCAATTTCTTTGAAAACTTATTTATATCAATGGAACCTTTTTGAAGTGCAAATACAAAGACACTCTTTTGGCTGCAATGGCCCAAGATGGTAACAAACACATATATCCATTAGCATGGGCTATAGTTGATTTAGTGAATGATGCATCATGGACTTAGTTCTTGAGCAAACAAAAGGGCTTGATTCCCAATGCCGCCAATTTGGTTTTCGTATTCGATCGGGTAAAGATTATTAATAATGCTTTATAGAATGTTTACCCAAATACGAAACATGGTGCATACACATAGCACCTCGACCAAAACATCATGGCCATATTCAAGTGTGGTAGGATTCTTGATCTATTCAACAAGGCGGCTAGAGCATATAAGGTTCGCGAATTTGATACTTACTTCAATGAGATAAAACTGCAACAACCTGGTGTGACAACATACCTTGAGACTGCTGGTTTTGAACATTGGTTAAGAGCTCATTTCAATGGTAATCGGTACGACATAATGACTAATAATATTGCAAAATCTTGTAACACTTCATTGAAAGATACACATGACTATCCAATTATAGCATTGCTCGCTAGTATCATGAGGATAATGACTACTTGGTTCTAAAACCGACAGAGTGTAACTAACAAGACAAGCACACCATTGACACCTAAGGTGGAGAAAACGCTACAGAGAAAGCACAATGAATCAATAACATTGAAAATTGATTGAGTGAACATACTTTCAACATAGATACATTGGAGGTGACCAGTATTTTAACTAATGTTACGGTGAATTTAAGGAATAGAGTTGCACATATAGGGTGTTTCAATTGAATAAGTTACTGTGTGCCCATGCTTTACCAGCTTCAAGCTATGGAAATATTGCACCATACACATTATGTGTAGAATACTACATTACTTTAAATTGGAGGCGAGCTTATGCAGAATCAATTGATCCTATACCAGCGACCGATGATTGGGAATTTCCAAAAACTCTTTGGTCGCTTGTGATTTTACCTTTCGTAATGCGTAAACAAAGTGGAAGACCTGAGAAAAAAACCTATACATTCAAGAGGGGAACAACCATGAAAGAGAAATAAGTATAGCAATTGTTGCGGTGTTGGACATTATAAGAGCATATGTCAGAACCCAATTGTAACTCCACTTCCTCTCAATTAAGAGTAAGCCAAATTAATGTAATTATCTTACAATTCATGTAATATACGATATATCTTCATTTGGGTTTTCTATTAGTTTGATTCACTTTTGTATTCTGTGACTTTGATTCATTTTTGTATTTATGACTTTAATTCACTTTTCTATTCTATGACTATGATTCACTTTTATATTCTATGACTTTGATGCACTTTTGTCTTCTATGAATTTGATTCATTTAAGAGTTTAGAGTTTAAAGTATAGGGTTTAAGGTTTAAAGGTTTTAGGTCTCAAGGCTTAAGATAAAAAATTTAGGGGTTTAGGGTTTAAATTTTTAGGTTTAGGGTTTAAAGTTTAAGGTTTAAGGTTTAAACATTAGGGTTTAAAGTTTAAGGTTTAGAGCTTAAGGTTTATGGTTTAAAGTTTAGGGCTTAAAGTTTAGGGTTTAAAGTTTATGGTTTACGGTTTAAGATTTACGTTTTAAAGTTTAAGGGTTAAGGTTTAAAGTTTAAGGTTTAAGGTTTAGGGCTCAAGGTTTGGGGTTCAAGGTTTAGGGTTCAAGGTTTAGGGTTCAAGGTCTAGGGTTCAAGGTTTAGAGCTTCAGGTTTAAAATCTAATATTTAGGGTTTAAGATTTGGAGGGAACCGTCCCATCTCTAATATCTATAAGTATCTTCTCGCTGGGAATATGAATGGTAATCGAGCCATCGAGCAGTTCATATAAACTGTAAGACCATCAAGTAGTTTATAATGACTGCTCAATGGACATATGAATGACCATCGAGCCATCGAAATTGTACTGCTTGATAGCTTGATGGGAATATTAATGTCCATTGAGCAAGAATTTCCTATGCACTACTTGATTGCCCAATGGCTCTATAAACATTAATATTCTTATCTAGCTATCAAAGAGTCATTATAAACAGTTTGATAGTCTGAGCCTTGTAAATTCAAATTTCAAATCATAATGAATATAATCACTCAAAAAAAATATGAAATCAATATTTTACTGTTATTCTAGTGCTACTTTTGATTTTTTTTCGGATTTCTTCTTTAGATTTTGCTGACTACAAACCATTGTTTTAGATTTTCCTTCATATTTTTTCAACTACTAACCTTTGTGAAACTAAGGGCTTAAGCTTCCATTTTCTGCAATTCGAATTGTGTTCGTGACAGGAGAATTTATAAAAGTTAGGTTTCAAACATTTTCTGTATTTTGTGTTTGAGCTTCCGTTTTCTACATGCGTGTTCCTGTTTTCATTAAGGGTAATTTAGTAAATTATTAATTTTTTAATTTTTTAAAATTAATTAAAAATGAGACCATTATTTTAACAAATTTTATGATAAGTCTAAATCCTGAAATACCATTTCTAAATGGATTATGGGCTCGCTGCCACAGTCATTGTCTAAGCGAGATTTGCTGTGAACTGGGTTACTTGATTGGATTAGCATATTGAATTGAATTAGCATTTTATTTGAGAAAAGGTGGCTTTGGGTGATTTAATGACTCATTATATCCCTTCCAACTGGCAAGATGTTGATATTGTTACGAAGTCTTTAACCCGACTTCTGTTTCTTTCACTAAGAAATAAACTGGGTCTTGGTTTCTTACCACTCACCAGTTTGAAGGGGGCTGATATACCAAGTAAACATGAAGACAACATTGACCTATATTTGAATGAAGAATATGCCAGCTCATCTTCACATCCAAACATTTAGATGGAACAGTTTAGACTTCATTACCCAAGTATAAATGTATCAGAGAGATTTCCGTTGAGGGATTTGATTTGTATTTTCATCAACAAGCATTGCTTGATTAATAAAATAGTCAAGGCAAATTTCACCCTAATATCTTTGTTTGTTCTCTATTTTAGGTAATTAACATTTACCGTGGAGAGATCTTGACTCCACCACTACTTGGAGAAATCCAGTCCAACCACTCTCCGAAGAAATTCGACGCTTACGGCAAAGTTGAGAGCAGATAAGATCAACTGATCTTGTTGATATCACTATTCATATGCGGGATTTGGTTCATCACCCAAAGCAGGGTGATATTTGGGCGGTGCCGGAATGGATCCATTGACATAACTGAAAAACACGTTGACATAAGAGGTACAGCTTAACCAGTGTTAATCATAAAAGATGATTAGTTATATAGTAAGCACAAATTGATTAGTTTGACATAACTGGAATAAAGGGATGAATGCTGAATGGCCATATGAAGAAGAATCAACAGAGGCGGTGGTTAGGCTAGAAGTGCCGGCAATAGAATGGATCCATTTTATACATTATATTTAACCGTTGGTGTTGATTGTGTTTTCGTAGATTTGAGGAGACTATTGTTTCCTTATCTGATTTTCCTTTACAATGCTCAATCATTTCCACATTTTTGCATATATCGCACAGGGCAGCTAAATCTCCTTCTCTCCTCTTTCCTCTCACTAATTACGCCAAAAAGAAATCGTCTTTTTTTGGGCCAGTTATGTCCTAATTCCACCATTCTCAGTTCCCGAAGTATTCAACTGATTCAGAATTGTGCTGAACACACTAGGTCAATGAGTTTTTTTTTTCTGGATTCTGTTTCTCTTTCCATCTCTCTCTCCATAAACCTGCAGAATCTGCCCCGAAACTAACAAAAAAAGCATACAAATTAAACAAAATAAGGTATGAAATATGATTCCACTTACAGGCCGGCCTTCTTGGCAGTAGTTTCTTTGCTCAATTCTCTCTTCCTATACACCAAAACAATTGAAATTTGAATCGGCTCAGAAATTCCACAAGATGGAAACATTATTGAGTGCAGCGTTGATGAATATTTATTTGTTCCCCTTGAACAGAGAAGTAGAGGAGGACATAAATCTTAATCAACGCAGCACTCAACGAGGTTTCTCAAATCTGTGTCTTTACAACTAGCTAGCTCGCTCCATCTCTTCATTTACTGCAGAAGATCCAGAGTTAGCTTGCTGTTAATTTATGCAGAAATTAAGCCTTTAGAAGATGTAGTACTCTTCACCAAATTGTATTACTTTCTTTGTACTTTCTATTATATTTTGAATATAAGAAAAAAAAAAACAATAAACTAATAAAGGCTTATTGTGTACTTGTTTTGTGTAGTACCATTGCTCGTACAACATTGTCGTCCTCTCTTTCAGATTTCATTGTTAACGAATTAACATATAATGATTTTCACTGATTGAAATATAAGATCCAAGTCTCAGAATTTATAGTAATGCTTTTTATGTCCTACCTTATGCCATATATACATGTAACGAATTTCAATTGTTCAATTCGTTGCACAACATGTCAAAATTTTGACGATCGATTAGCTTGTAAATTGGGTATTTACCCAAATATGTGCATCTTTTTTTAGTAACTTATCATTGTGATTTTCATGTATTAAAACCATGTATAATAAACCATCTTTACCTAATACATAAATACGATAATTAATAAACCATCTTTACCTAATACATATTTACAGGTTCAATATACTTGGATCAATTTACAAGTAATTGATATATCTAACATTATATATAACTTCTATACCTAATACATAAATATGATAATATTTATAACTCTATTTTCAAAAAGTATTATTTTCAAAAACTTTTCAAAATACGTTATTTCCAAAATTACTTTTTTGTCTTGTCACAAGTCGAGCTCATATATACTATATATCAAGTTGATCATACTAAAAATTACCGACTTTCCTTTTTTCTGCTCACCTACAAATACAAGCAACTATTATGAGCTAAAAAGCTCAGTATATAAAGATTTTATTTCACATGCACAAAATATATTCAAATACATTTTTAAAACCCAATTGAATAGGTTTGCAAATTCATATAAATCTTTCTATACAAATGAGATGCTCTTTATACTGCTATGAGCTCCGAAGATGCCGCCGCCGACACCACTGTGATCTATGGTCTTCTGTGACAAAAATATCTGAGGTCAATGACTCCGCTCAGTCCGACCTGATTAGATCACATCTCGAATCAGGGACCTCTCTCAATCAGCCCTAATTGAGTAAAATCTTTAGGGTTAGCGACTCCGCTCAGTCCGCCTTGACCAGGCATCGCTTCACTATAATATTATGCTTATATCATGTTGAGCATCACACCAATCAATTTAAAAGCATAACATTTCCTTTCATGGGTTTGCAATTTAAGAGCATGACATTTCTCTTTGGTGGTTTTGCATAAAACTGATGGTGCATTCAATACTTTTTTGAAAATATATATATTCAAATAATATAAACTCAATTCCAACATGTTTTATAAGCATACAACACCACACAATCAACTCAATGTTCAGCATATTATGTTGCATTCATATCAATATCATCAAATCTCAAGTTGAACAAACAATGAAAATACTTGTGTTGTAGGTGAGACTTTACTTTCCTGTTATATGCTCTATATTAGTAAGAGTTTACTGCAATCTTTCCGACTCTGGGCCAGCTACTAACCCATCCAGACATATGTTTATCTTAGTAAGAACTTGATTTTCAATTGTACTCAAATTAAATAATTTAACTTAAGGTGTCGAAAAACTTTATTGCTATTACAGTAGGCGTCGACCCATAGATCTGTCGACCTCGTTGACCCCGTCGACCCATCGAGTATTTTCCACATTAGAGCCGTCGACTCCTTCGACCCATCGAGTATTTCACACATTGAAGGTGTGGAGGCGTGAGGCATTGAGCTGTTGACCTTGTCGACCCCTTTGATCCATCGAGTATTTTACTCACTGAAGGCGGCGAGGCGTCAAGCCATCAACCCTACACTTAAATTTTGATGTATTTGACATCTCGCTAACTAATTAAGAGACATAAACCTTGATCTCGTATTGATCTCTTATAATGTATTAATTCTATTCTCATTTTCGATCTATTATACACGAACTGAAGATTTTGAGTATAAGAGTAGTGACGATTCTTACTAGAAATAGCTCTTGATTAGTGTACTCTGTTTCAGACTGAACAGATTAAAATTGCGGTCTATGCGGTTTAGAATTATTACTTTTACCTTCAATGATTCTAGATTATAGAGGACGGAAGGAAATCTTTGGTTTTCGCTTAAAATTTTGCAAGAGCTAGGGCTCTAGGTGAGAGATTTTATGACATCTTGCTAACTGGTGTACTCTATTTCAGACTGAATGGATTTATTAAGACGTTGCACTTAAATTTTGACGTATTTGACATCTCGCTAACTAATGAAGACGCATAAACCCGCATAAACCTTGATCTCATATTGATCTCTTATACTTGATCAATTCTACTATCATTTTTTATCTATTACATACGATTTGAAGATTTTGAGTATAAGAGTAGTGATGATTTTGACCAGAAATAGCTCTTGACTTATGTGCTCTGTTTCGGACTGAACATATCAGAATCGCAACATGTGCACTTTAGAATTTTTACTTTTACCTTCAATGATTCTCGATTATGGAGGGCAGAATAAAATCTTTGGTTTTCACTTGAAATTTCACAAGGGCTTGAGAGAGGTGAGAGATTTTCTGATTAATGAAGCTTCTTGAAATCATATGTGATATGTGAAGCTGCGGCTAGAGGTGTTAGCTTCGTAGTTAATACCTGCTGCATGTAAGCTTCCTGTTGATTCAAGTATGATATGCATTTGTGGTATTGTTATGATTTTTCATACTTATCACATACTAACTAAAAGGCGAACAAGGAGCTGGTGAGGCCATCGTGCGTATTATCCTCCTACTCTCCTTATAATTACTTTATATTATTATTATTAATTTAATAATTTTAAAACAAATTTTTTAAAAATTTTCTTTCAATCCTTTTTATAATACTATTAAAAAATTAGAGTTAGACATAAGAAACCTTGTACTTTATAATATTTAGATTATAAATTATGTTTAATTATATAAAACAGTTAAATGAAATATTATAGAATAAAATTTAATTAATAAAAAGTACAGAAGGTCCTGAGCTCTCTAATTCCAAACCCACCAAGCAGAATTAAAAAAAAAAAAAAAAAATATATATATATATATATGTATTGAATGGAAATGATGGAAGGCCCCACCCTAGACTTAATAGAAAGAAAGAAAAAAGAAAAGTATATATATATAGCGAAACAAAGGCCCCACCATGCCACTATCAAATATATATATATATATATATTTTTTTTTTTTTTTTTTCCATTTTTCTTATTTTCTCGTACAACTTTCTTGTGAATTTTAAAAGTTTTGATATTACTTATGGGTAAAATATGAATAGATTTAATGAAATTTAGGAACTTTTTTTTTTTTTAAATTGTAATTGCATATGAATATTTTAAGAGTATATAAAATAGTAATATAAATATTAAAAGAATTGTATGTAATTTATATATATATATATATAAAAGAACTATTCATTCTAAATAGCGATGACGGAACTTTCACTTGATTTTATGATATCCGTTGATCCTTGTTAAGGAAAAAAATTATGGCTCCATTTTCCGCTTGTACCTAAGAACTCAAAAATGTATTGAGCCGGCCCTGCTGATCATTCTCCCCTCCTACCCCAAGTCCACCATCAACTAATCCACTCACTCCTCATCACATGGTTATAAGGTCTAAACTTGGAATCGTAAACCAAATCCTAAGTACGCTCTTCTACACACCACATCTATTCCTCTAGAACCTTGATCGGTCACGTTGGCTCTCAAATATAATTGGTGGACAGTTGATATGGAAGCAGAGATTACAACTTTGTGTGAAAATAAAGCATGTGATTTAATCCCACGTTTACCGGGTATGAATCCAATTACTAGCCAATGGGTATTCAGAACAAAGTTGAGATATGACGGTTCTTTAGAAAGGTTGAAAGCAAGGATGGTAACCCGAGATATATTTTTCACAAGAGTCTCAGTATTGACATCTCAGAACTTTTAGTCCGATAGTACAATCGGCTACAATTAGAATAATTTACCTGTGGCTGTTGTTCGAGGTTGGCCAATGTAAATCTCCATGGAGGTCTTATAAAGCTGTAATTATGGAACAACCACACGGGTTTTCGGATTCTTGGTTTCCTAATCATGTATGCAGATTGCGTAAGGCATTATATAGCCTTAAAACAAGCACCCCTTGTGTGGTTCAACAAATTCAGAGAGTTTATCTTGTCTTGTGGTTTTACCGCAGCATGGCAGATCTTTATTTATTTATATATTAGTGTAATGCTCATATGGTTCTATTATTATTATACGGGGATGATATAGTGATGACTGGAACTTTATTGTCTCTTCTTGAGCCCCTATTTTCGGCATTAAGCAGTAAATTCCACATGGAACACTTTGGTTCTCTATATTACATTTTAGGCCTTGAAGTTCAACGAACACCTACTTGAATCTTTGTTTCCCATAACGTTATGCCTCTGAAACTCTTACTTTAGCCCAAATGTGTTTTGCCTAACTTGCGAACGGACCTTAGTCGGTCAAATCCCAGTCTTCTCTTCTCATGACTCGACCTTATTCCACGATCCTGCATCATAGCGACATAATTTAACTATTACTCGTTATGATTTAAGCTTTAGTGTAAATACTATGTCCGCACATGAACAAGCCGACACAAGGTGATTTCAAGCAATTAAAAAAGGTATTAAGATCTGTTTTAGGTACACATGAATTGGGTCTCTCATTTCAAAAGTGGAGAAACGTGACGATCTACCATGGGGTTTTGTACTTTATTGAGATCCAATCTCATTTCGTGGTTAGGCAAAAAGCAAGTTATTGTTTCTCGTTCATCCATCGAGGCCGAGTATCGGGCATTGGCATCGGCTGCCTTAGAAATCACTTAGATCAACTTCATTCGATGGGATATCAGTACTTATTTACCTAAACCACCTTTGTTACATTGTGATAATTTAGTATCTGTTCATCTTACAACAAATCCAGTTTTACATTCACGATCTAAAGACATTGAGATCGACTACCATTTTGTTCGAGCAAAAGTGGCTATAAGAAATTTGGTTACTAAATATGTTCCTACTAGTATGCAGCTAGCAGATATCCTTACAAAATCTCTACCAAAGTCTGTATATTTGCATCTAACAACCAAGCTCCGTCTTGGGTTTCTTCGAAAGCCGAGTTTGCGGGGACCTGATAATGCATCAAGCCCAAGACTATCAAGGCCCAAGAGTCAATGCAAGCCCCATTCAGATTCAATTCAAATGCCCACTTCAACTACTCATTATGATGAAGCAATAATAGCTCCATAAATCATGTAATTGAGTATTTATATCTATATGGGCTGTTACATGAACTGTATAGAACGAGTGTGAATTGGATATTAATTATGTATTTGTACCATACATATGTCAGCAACAAAAATGAAAACATCATAGATTTCTACCACAATTTTATTTATTCATAACCTTCTCCTCAAGGTTAAACTGAGGATATAACAATTCGAAGGATTCAAGATTTTACCGCTACGTCTCTTCCAATGGCAAACTATTCCACTAAACCAAAATCTGATATCGACCCATTACAATATTTGAACAGATAAAAGAGGTTAGAAAAGCCCCTAAAAAATAACCACCCATTTATTTAGAGGGTCGGATAGGACGGATAACGGAGCAAATAATTCACTATCCTTCATTTATATACCTTCATTTATAATTTATATTATCTCTTTTTAATGTAATCTGTCTTTCTATAATTAAGCCATTTATATACCTTCAAATCTAAAAGGGGTACACTTAGGTTGTTAGTCAAGTAAAGTATGAGATTAAAACCTTACAAGACCAGTACTAATTTTTTCAGTTAATTTTTCTTAAATGATTAGAGCATAAATTTAATTAATATTGGTAGACCAAAGACCTTATTCATCTTTATTTAGCCTAGATGTAAAACCAAAACAGCATTTTGGCCCAAAATGCATAAAACTTAGATGCCAAAACTATGCTTTATTTATATTTTATTACCAAAATAAACAAAGTGAAATTTTGGACCAAACCCAATTCTCTACACCATGGCCAGCCATATCATTACAAATGAACAAAAATCAAATTTATAAGTATTAGACGGGTTAAGGATTAGAATCGAAAGATAAGAAAAATGTCTCGGTCAAAATTTAACCTCGTGAAAATTCAAGAGATTGGTATTAAATAAACAAAACCTATTATTTTTTCTCATGGGAAAAACGTGAACTCCTCTTCATCTCCCTGTCATGTGCTTCTTCTTCAAGCTCACTTCCACCATTATTAAACTCATTCAAAGCTCAAAGGAGATATACATTCTTGGTGAAATTAGCAAACTTTAGCTTCAATCCTTGAAAGAGGTAAGGTCTTCTCCTTTACTTAAGTCTGTTACCTATAAGTTGTGGATCAATCTCATAGGGTGATGATTTAATAGAGTTATTTTATGAATTTGAACCTAGTTTAGTGTTAAGCGTTATTTAGAAATTGTCTTATCCCTTAAGTTCTTATAATTTTGTAAATCTGAAATTGGTAAATGTAATGACGGCTATCAGTAATTCTGGAAATTTTATGTACATGATAAAATTCTTAAAAATTATATATATATTGAGACACTAGATTATTTAAGCTTTTCATAAAATCAAAGAATGCTTAAATAAGTTCTTAAAATTGACCTAGTGAGTGGTAAATTAAAATTATTGGAATTGTGAGTAATAGATATTCTTAAAGACTTTTGATATGCTAATAACCAGAGAAAAATATGAGATTTTATAAGAACACAAGACATATACCTACAAAACCATATAAGGTTCAAAATAATTGGTCATTAGAATAAAAGGTTGTATGATCTTCAAGTTCATGTAATCAAAATGTTTTCTCAAAGTATGATAATTTTAATAGCAACTTTGATAAGGTGTAACTTGAGTTATACTAAGCCAAATGAAGTTCAACACATCAATTATGAAAGCTTAGGATGTGAATTTTTTAGTACCTATACAATTAGATATAGGCAAAATAAAACCATTGATTGAAAATAGATGCCTAACTGAACGGTTTTGGAACAATTAAGTTTTTATGTGCCACACATGAATGTTTTAATTTAAAATTTTAACAAGAGGTATAGGAGCTGTTAATAGATGTATCATAAAAAGACCCGAGCAATAGTGATTCCTAAATGTGAGATATATTCTTTAGAATACAACAATAGAAGTAAAAAAATTAATAAGGGGCATATTGGAAGGCATGACAGCAAGACTTGTATAAACAGAGAGAATTTTCACAAAGTAAAGACTTGAATTAAGGATGCTAGAACAATGTTAGATTGTGTAATTTAGTTAGATTAATGGAGAGTAACGTTTTTAGAAAGGAAATCCTTACTAAATTAAGTTTAAATGCATGTTTGGATATGTTAGTAGCTAATCCAAGATCTGAAAGATCTATGAAATACTCTTACTGATAGCAGAGATCCTAGGTAAATAAAGTCTCACCTACAATATAAGTATAGTTTATTTATTTGTTTGATCAATTTTATGAAAAAACTGTAGCTGAATTTCAAAAGTTGAAATGTTTGATAGTTTAGATGTATGATTTGAGTAGCACATGCTTCAGTATAAAAGCATTGTCTTAAACGAGAAAGCAGAATGTTATGCTATTCTCAAACAAAATGTATTTTATAGTACATAACATTTTCAATGAGTTGCCGCATGGTTAAGCGAGGAATCCCATAGAGAGATCGTGGATCCCATATTAGTTTTAGGGTAAAGGTGGATTACTATTAGCGGTTATACAAAAATCTTGATCATAGTGGATTGCTTCAAGTGATCATAACAGACCACAAATTTTAGTAATATGCGTAGCAATATTCTCAAGACCTAAAACATGAGTATAAGAAAAATATTTATACTTACAAATTATTTAAAAATATATATATATATTTACGAATATTCAATTGAGTTTAGTTACTTTATATTGCAGTTTTGTACGTGATGTGCATTGTGACATGATTTTTACTTACTGAGCATTTTAATTATTATAAGTCGACGAGAAGGAAAAGTTGTAGCTATATTTGATTAATGAATAAAGAGTTGCCAATTATATAGATTGTGGGTCCGACTTGTAGAAGACAGAGAAAGCTTTTAAATATATTTTGAGAAACTTTTGGAAACTTCTATTATGTTTCATGAAGAGTGTTTGTGAACAAACAGAAATAATATTTGTTTATATAAATAACATAGTAGTATTTAGATTTCAATCAAGTAAGGTTTTAAAATATTTTAAATTATCTCGTATTTTTTTATAAATGCTTTTTAAATTAATACGTAACACTCCTATTAATTATATTTTAAAGTTAGCTATTTTATTAAGTATTTTAGATTTTGTTTTTTGGAAAGTATATATATATATTTATATATATTTGAATAATTATATAGCTAATAGGAAGGCGTTACACTTGACCTTCCACTAATTCATAATTTAAACTTTCCCTTTATAAAGATTTTCTCATACTAGAATAAAAAATTATTCAATTTCATCACGGCTTTAAGAGCATCTTTTCGTGAAATAGGGTTGATAATAAAACTTATTAAGAGACGTAGGCATGCAAATAAAAGATAAATATAGTGGAAGTAATATTTAATATTTTATTCCGATCAAATCTTAGTATACAAAGTTTCTATCAAGATCGATCATGCAACATTATATCACAGATAACCTTCTATAGAAATCATAGTAACTCCCATCAAATTAAATCAAGATTTAGGGAAAAAGAATATCTTTCTTGATTTATAGAATTTTTCTTGAATAAGATGGTGAGGCACATGTTCGCCCTTTAACCATTATCCGCACGATTCGTTTCGCACCGTTAACTTTCTATTAAAAATCTCAACACATAAGATAATAAGTTCGGGGGAAGGGATAAGAAAAAACTCTATATTTTCTATCACAAATTTTAGCCAAGAGGGGCTTGTGAAGCCTTAGGGATTTTTAGCCATATAGTGTTCTATTTATAAGATACCATTAGGTATAAGGTTTATTTGTAATTAAGATTTACTTATTTTAATTAAAAATAAATAGGTCAAACCCACTCTATATGGCCGGCCATTACCATGGGACATACCAATGGATTAATTAATCAATCATTTAATTAGTTTGACCCATGAAAATTCAATTAACTTTAACCCTTTAATGTCTAATTATTAATATGAACATTTATGATACTTTTATAATTAAATAAAATTTATTATGTAACTCATTAAGTTCTAATTAAATTAATGTCACACTTAGTGATGCTAACAGAGTTACATGACATTAAATTAAAAAATTAATAATTATCATTTTACCCTTAAAATTGTTGTGATCCATTTTTCCCTTTTCCCGTATGAAAATTATTGAGGTACTAGAAAACTTATATGTGTAACCGATTAGATTCTATATCACGTCGGCAGGAGAATTTTATAAATATTTTATGATTTTTTTAAATTCTAAATTAAATTTATTTAATTTGAAATAACGTTTTAAATTAAACAATTAACTTAATCACCCCATGATTAAATAACTTTAAACCTTCAAGTCAAGATTGACTTCTATAAAAGTATCAAGACTATATGAGAAATGAGAAGTACCATCTTTCAAAAGAACCTATTGTGACTATAGTAAGCTTACAATAACAATCCTTTTATCTTGCCATTATTACAATTCATCCTACGGTATAGTATAACTGTTAAACACAAAATGATAAATTATATGGATCATTATATCTTTATTGAACATTAAGAATATATTTATAGAAATTCATTTCATACCATAGTACTACTCTATAGAGATTCATTGTTCAATAAAATATATAATCTATAAGGCATTTCCCAAATACAGAAATAATGAATTCCCTCTTGACCACTTTGAACCTTCTTGCACAATATTTCATACCCAATGGTTGACCCAATATTCACTCATGGCTATGGCTAATTGGAATGATGTCAAAGCATAATACCTCGTACTCAAGGAACCATGGTGTCTTAGGTCTGAGAATCACATTAAATATAGTTATCGGATAATTCTCATTAACAGTTAGTATTAAAAACTATTGAGAATTATCTAAGTGTCACGTTTAGTACCATTAGATTCTACTAAGTACCCACATAATTATCATGATGTTCCACTAACACCACTGGTTATGAGATTAGCCACTCAAACAATTAGGTAATGAACTACATGATTATCTATCTGGATCAATCGATGTTCATTCTCGAGATTCTATGACAACAAAGCATTTGTATCTTTAGAGCTTTTTTAATTACTCGATTCTCTACTAGTATGATGTTTATAAAGGTCTCTAGAGTGCGTAATTCAAGATACTAGATTTTATCATGATATGGATTTATAGAAAATATAATATTAATTCCAACAAAATTAATAAACATGATAAATGATAATTGGCTTTTATTAATGCCAATAAATTATGTCTTGCTAATATGCAAACAAAGATAGTATCACATAAAGTATTTGCTATATTGGGTCAAAATTTTATTGGTTTGACGAACATATACTTTCAAACTCCTACTTGTACTAAAGCCAATCATTTCTGAATCTAATTTCATGCGATCAAACTTGTGTTTGGAAAGAGCCTTAGTGAATGGATTCGCCATGTTGTCATCTGTGGCGACCATTTCTATGTTGACATCTCCTCGTCTCACTATTTCTTAGATGAGGTGATAACGTCATAACACGTGTTTGCATTTCTGATGAGACCTAGGTTTTTTTGTTTGTTCTATTACATCGTTGCTATTGCAATACACTATTATGAGACCAACAATATTTAGAACCACACCAAGTTCAGTTATGAGCTTCTTCATCCAGATGGCCTCCTTTCTTGCTTCTGAAGCTACAATGTTTTCGGCTTTAGTAGTGGAATCTGCTGTCGTTTCTTATTTGGAACTCTTTCCACTGACCGTTTCCACCATTTAGTATGAAGATGAATCTTGAAATTGATTTACTATCATCAATATCTGACTAGAAACTAGAGTCTAGGAAACCCTTAATTTTCGAGACAGAGCCTCCATAAACCAAGAACAAATTTTTAGTCATTCTCAAGTACTTAAGAATGTTCTTGAAAACAATCTAATACTTGACCCATATTGCCTTAAAACCTACTCGAAACACTTAAAGCATAATCAAAATTCGGTCTCGTACATAACATAGCATAAATGATGAATCATATTGCCGAAGCATAAAGGATTCTACTCATCTTATCCCTCTCCAATTATATGTTGCGAGATATATTCTTGGAGAAGTAGATTCCATGACTCATTGGTAGGAGTTCTCTCTTGGAATCTTGCATACTAAACCTCTTTAGCACTCTGTCTATGTATGTTAACTGAGTCAAGCGTAAAAGCTTTCTAGATCTATCTCTATAGATCTTTATTTTTAGAATGTAGGCTTTTACCCGATCTTTTATGGAAAATTTATTTAATAGCCATAACTTGATAGACCGTAACATATCTACATTAGTCTCAATGAATAGTATGTCATCCATGTATAGAATTATGAAAGCAACCGAGTTTTCACTAACTTTTTTGTACATACAGAAATCATGTTCATTCTTAATAAAGAAACGATTTGATCATTTCATCGAAATAAATGTTCCAGCTCGGAGATATTTGTTTAAGGCCATATATAGACCATTATAGTTTACACAACTTCTTTATGTTTTTTTATTCCGTGAAGCCCTCGGGTTGTTATCATATACACATCCTCCTTGAGGTAGCCATTTAGGAAGCTGTTTTCAAATGTATTTTTTACATCTCATAATCATGGTACGCTATAATGGCAAGTAGTATTCGAATGATTTAGTCATTACAACGGGTTAGAAGGTTTTTTCATAATCGATTCATTCTCTTTTGCATATGACCCTCTGCAACTAGTCTAGCCTTATAGGTTTCTACCTTTCCATCAGTCTCGATTTTCCTTTTGAAAACCCACTTGCATCCTATTGGAATTATTCCTTTAGGTGCGTCTACCAAGTCCCATACTTAGTTAACATACATGGAATCCATCTCGGATTTCATAGCTTTTAGCCATTTCTCGAAATCTGAGCTATTAATCACCTTTGACGAAGTAGTAGGATCATTATCTATGATCATCCCATTATAAGGATTTTCTACTAGAAATTTGTAATGTTTTGGCCCACTAGGTATTTTATTAGATCTACGAGCCTTTTATTTACTCTGAGGTATCACAACATCCTCTTTTGGGGGTATCTTAGCCAAAAGCTGTGGGGTAATATGATCATCGATTTGAATGTCATTTTGTTTATCTTGAACTTTATCAAGGAATTCCTTCAGAAAGGAATTTCTTTTCTAAGAAGACAACATTCTTGGCAATAAACACTTTCTGCTTAATGGGATGGTAAAAATAGTATCCCAAAGTTTCCTTTAGATACCCCACAAAATAACATTTTTTGGATCTTGCCTCTAACTTTTATGCTTGTTTCTTCTTAACATAAGCATGGTAGCCTCATATGTGAATATGTTTAAAGCTCACCCTTCTGCCTTTCTATTTCTCATATGATGTAAAAGAAATAGATTTTGAAAGTATTATATTAATTACGTAAGTGGAGGTTCTTAGGGCATATCTGCAGAACGATAAAGGTAAATCAGTAAAACTCATCATGGACCAAACCATCTCCAAAAGAGTTTGATTTCTCCTCTTAGACTCGTTATTCAATTGTAGTGATGAAGTATAAAAAACTACCTCTAGTAGGAGCTAACGTAGGCCCACATACATTAGTATGTATTAGGCCTAACAAGTCGGTTTATCTCTCTCCAGTTCCACTAAAAAGAGATTTAATCATCTTGCCTCATAAATAAGATTTGCAAGTTGGTATTGATTCCAAATCAGATGGATCTAAGTATTTATCTTTATGCAACTTTTGAATAATTATTTCATTAACATTACATAATCGACAATGCCAGAGGTATATTTGATTCACGTTGAACTTTCTTTTCTTGATATGTTCAATATTGAGGCAAGTTTCGTTTTTTAAATTCGAGACATACACACCATTATTTAAGGGACCACTTCCACAAAATAAACCATCCATATGGAAACTTAAAATATTATCCTTGATAGAAAAGACAAACCCTTCCTCATCAAGTCTAGAAACATCATTTTGAATTAATGAAGGTGTATAATAACAATGTCTAAAATTCAAAATTAAGGCTGAAGGAAAAGCTAAACTATAAGTGCATACCGCTAAAGTATCAACTTTTACTCCATTTCTTGCTAGTAGGTCCACTTTCTCTAGGGTCCACCTACTTCTTAGATTCTACACATTATTACAAATATGAGAACCACAACCAATATCAAATACCTAAGTAGATGAATCATCTTAAGAAAGGTTAACACCTCAATCATAAACATCCCTGAAGTTGTATTACCATACTTTTTCAAAGTTGCAAGATAGACCTTCCAATTCTGCTTATAATGTCCAGTTTCTCCACAATGGAAACACTTTCCATCATTACTCTTCTTTGTCCTTTAATCATCCTTCTTTGCTTTGGGGCCCATATCTTACCTCGTTTCTTAAGCTTAGCACTATCCTTCTTTTCGAAAGAACATCTCATAAGCAACACATGTTTGTCTTTCTTGATGGATTTATTGGCCATTTGCAACATTTTATGCAAATCATGTAGCTCTAGTTTCGTCTTATTCATATGAAAGTTCAGCACAAATGGCGAAAATGAATAACGAAGATATTGCAGCACCAAGTTGTTGATCAACTTAGAACCCATAACAAGTACGAGATTTTGAAGTTGGTCATAACCAACTTATTTTGCTCAAGAATAAATTTCAGTTGATCATGACTTACAAACTACAGAACACATAAAATCAAAACATAACAAAATAAGCAAATATGCAGAAAATATTAGCTATGAAAAATTTCAAAAGTCATATAAATTTTTCAATATCTCTCACTATTTTATTATGAATTTATACTTACCTCCTTAACGTATAAGAAAAATAAATTTTCCTTAGCGGGAAAAGGATCCAATCATCTTATTATAACTGTTACGTGTCTATAGTCAAATATAATAAAATGAAAGGTAGTAGACATCTCATGGATTCTCACCGGTAAGAGGAGGATTTTATAAACACTTTATGATTTTATTTAATTTAAAACAACTATTTAAATTAAATAGTTAACTTAATTATCTCATGATTAAATAACTTTAAACCTCTAAGTCTAGATTGACTTCTAGCAAAGTGTCAAGATTACTCAGGAGATGAGAAATATCATCTTCCGAAAAAACATGTTGTAACTATAGTAAATTTACAATTACAATGTTTTCATCTTGCCAATATCCCGATTCGTCCTAAGATATGGTATAACTATTAAACCTACTAGATAAATCTTATAGACCACTATATCTTTATTGAATATTGACAATGGATTTATAGAAACTCCTGTCATACCATAGGACCTTTTTCAAATACAGAAGCGATGGATTCCCTCATGACTTCTCATAGCCTTCTTGTACAATATTTCATACCCAACGGTTCACCCCATGTTCACCCATGCCTAAGGCTAATTGGAATGATGTCAAAGCATAAAACCTCGTACTCAAGAAACCATAGTGTCTCAGGTCTGAGGATCACATGTAATATAGTTATCGGATAATTCTCTTTAACAGTTAGTATTAATTATCATTGAGAATCATATAAGTATCACGTTCGGTACCTTTAGTCTTTACTAAGCACCACGTAATCATCATGGTGTTTAACTAACACCACTGGCTGAGATATCAGCCACCCTAACAATTAGGAGATGAATTATATGATTGTTTATCTGAATCAATTGATGTTCATCCTCAAGATTTTATGACAATGAACCGTTTGTATCTTTCGAGCTTTTAGTAACTGGAGTTTCTACTAGCATGATCTCTATCACAATCTCCAGAGTGCATAACTCAAGATACTGAATTTTATCATGATATGTATTTATAGAACATATAACATTAATTCTAATAAAATTAATAAACATGATAATAATAAATAACTTTCATTAATAACAATAAATAATGTCTTGTTAATATTCGTAAAAAAATAGTATTACATAAAGTATTTACCACATTATGTCAAAATCCAATTGGCTTGATATTATACTTTCAAAACTATCATCTTCAATTTCAGTATCTCGATCATTTTTCATGGCACTCTCAATTATCTTCTTGTCGGTTAGCATCTCTAAAGTTGTGTTGTTTTTCTTAGGGTAGTTCAAGAGGTTCTCAATATTCATTTTATTATGATAATTCAACTTTTTGATTATATTTTGTAGCTATTGAATATCTTTCACATATAATAGTATCCAAATTATTTGAACTCCATAGATCAAATTTTACAATTTCGAAAGCAATTTATAATTGCTTTTTCATGAACATCTATTATCCAAGTAGAAATTGAAAGATTAATTGCTTCCAAAATATTTATCTTTTTTTAGATTCGGCGCCCTACTTCGTAACCATCCAAAAAATTACGATAAAATCGAAGACAATAATATATTTTGAAAACTTGAATGATTCCTACATCACAAGACTGAAATCTTTGATATTGTATATGGTGGTAATTCATACTCAATATATTTGGACGTTTGTAGTAAAAGTTATGCTTAATTTATTGAAATAGGTTTTTAGTAATAAATATGGAAAAATCAACTTTGAGATGAGTGATAATTTTCTTAAATTTGAGATTTACATTGCCATAATTACCATATGATGGACTTTCCCACCTTATATCACTCGCAAAATCTTTAATATTTTATTAAATTAATAAATTTTGCTGATATTTTGAATTTATGAAAGTTTCCTATAAATAAAACGTTAGTAAAAAGTGTCGTGTGCAAAATTTTTTATTTGAATTTTTTGATATAGGTGTATTTACATTGTTTATGTATTGTGATTGCGTTGATTGTTATAAAATTTTAAAGGATATACTAAGAGGATTAACGTGAGTTTTTTGTTTTTTTTTTTAATACCTAATTACACCTTTTAAAGTACCACTATTTTTGAAAGATTGTCTTAAACTATCCATAATTAACTCTTTATATATATATATATATATATATATATATATATATAAAAGTAGTCCTAAAACTCCACTCTTTAATAAACTTCATTTTTTTATTTTATTTTTTATTTATACTTTTTTATCACTTTCTCTATTAATGTCTTCACCAACTTTTATTTTTGTCAATATAGAAATAATTTAAAATTATAAATTTAATTAAATAAAAATTTCATATTTATTTTTATAATTTTTATTTTAGTTATATTTTTTATTTTTTCATCCCATAAAATTCTTTATGATTCTGGTTAGATCATTCGAAATCCTAATCTTGAGAGAGTGAAAAATAAAATTTTAAAATTTAAAATATTGAAAAGTAATTAATTTTAACGTAATTTAAATGTGACTTTTTAAAATATAATAATTTAAAAGAAATTTTAAAATACGGTGATTATTTATTTATTATTTTTTTTTTTTCTGTTTCATTAGTTTTATAATTCTTGTGGTGTAGGGAGGTCGTGGGGTTGAATTTTGTATGCTTTCTTGTTTTTTTTTTTTTTTTTTTTTTTTAATAGAAGTTTTAAAAAAGGGGTAAGGGCACCGCCCAAGAAAGACATAACCATAAACGCTCTTCAATCATCTCTCAAACTTATCTTTCTTAAAAAAAAAAAAAAAAAAAAAAAAAAAAAAAAAAAAAAAAAAAAAAAAAAACCTGTTCTCTATCGCATCGTCATCTTACTTTAAGATGCCTTATAGACTCATAGTCATGACAGCACCATACTTTTCCCTTGGTCCCATTGCTAAATTGTTAATTATGGATTTAAAAATGTTTTCTAAATAATAAAAAACAGCCCAGTAAATATTAGGATTTTCCCACAGGACGAAAATAGCTGATTGGGATCCACGTCGTATCAAAGAGAAACAAAACAAAGGACATGGAGAGGGTGGGTCCCAGTCAAAGGTGGAACCGAACATGAAATAGATCCGGCAAATTGCTTGCTGTATTTGTTAAGCATTAAAGTAGTTGCCCTACTTCAAGTTCCACCTTCTGATTCTCAAACCTAACACTCTCCTCAGAATTTTATCCCCTCTTTTTTTCCGCCATAATATATCCATTCATTTTTCTCCCAATTGAATCTTCGCTGCACTCAATTCTGCAAGTAAGGAATTATGTTCCCTCTCTCTTTTCTTTAATAAGCTCCAAGAATGAATTCTCATATATCTATATATATATATATATATATATATATATATATATATATCTATGTACATATACATACATATACTGCTTTTTAAATCTTTTGTTTAGATTAATTAGAGAATGAAATTTGTGGTTTGTTGATTACTTGATCTTTTTTATTTCTATTTTAAATTCTTCGTGATATTTACAGTTCAATATTGATTGATAACTTTATGGGCAAATTAGATTCAATACAAAGCAAATCATAGAGCTCTTGTTAATGGTGATTCCTAGGTTGCTTCCTTCCTCTTTTTTTTATTTTTTTTATTTTTTATAATTTAATGTTTTTGAAATAATTGATTTACTTTGGTATTTATTTGGTGATAATAATCAGGAAATTATTTTACTTCAGTAGAAAAAAATATACAAAGATATTATTACACAATCAATGTATTTGACATATAGATGATGGAAATGAGATCAATATCATGCATGATTGAAGATTATAAATTTAATTGTTGAGTTTACTTTTTCATCCCTTTGGAAAGTTTCTTTATGAAAAATTTTCTTTTGGAAACTATAGATTGAGATTCTCTATCAAGATTCTTTTGTAGTTATTATTATTATTATTTTTATTATTCCAATCTACAATTGTCAATGCGACAATCAAAATCATTTTTGTTTTCAACCTGTCTAGAACTATTTATTATTATTTTTTAAATAATAATTCAAATTATCAAAATTATAATAAATAATCCAACTCAATTGTCGTGAAAGAATATCAATTTTCAGCATAAATTTTGCCGCCTATTATATCACCTACTTGCTATAAAAAGTATTGGATATATATATATCATTATTTTTATGTTACTTTATATTAAAAATTTAATAACAATAATAGTATAACTTGATAAGGAAACCAATATTTTAACTAGCCATTATTGCGAATTCACAAAGTTAAGGGGGTCCTTTTAGTATTTGTTATGACTTCCAACCAAAAAAGAACAAACTGCTATTATTACGCACTAATAATTTTATAAGGACCACTGATTTTGAATTGTCGCTCTCAAGTCTCACTATTCCAGTTGTCCCTTATACCCTCCACTTGTGTGTTGTTTTTACAGAATCTGGGTTCCGGAAAATGACGTCACACTATTCATCAGAGCATGACTTAAACACCACCGATTCAGTGACGTCAACTCCCCGTTCCGACAATCATTCACACCCATCGCATGATATTCATCCACCTATACGGTTCATGTGTAGCTTTGGCGGTAAGATCTTGCCGCGTCCCCACGACAATCAGCTCCGCTACGTTGGCGGCGACACTCGCATCGCCGCCGTCCACCGCTCTGCCACCTTCTCTTCCCTCATCTCTAAGCTCTCAAAACTCTCAGGTCCGTAAATTTTTATTCCTTTTTAACAGCCCAAACACCTAAAATTAGTTTATACGGAGTAATAATTTCCTGCTTCTATGCTACAGGAACGAGCAATATAACCGTGAAATATCAGCTTCCAAATGAAGAACTTGACTCGTTAATTTCAGTAACAACGGACGAAGATGTAGAGAACATGATGGAAGAATACGATAGGTTAACACAGAATCAGACCCCTAGAGCGACTCGGCTTCGACTCTTTCTTTTTCCCAAAGACGATCCAGATTCAAGAGCCAGTAGTATCAGCTCGCTTATTGGCGGCTCGGCTAATCGTGACCATTGGTTCCTAGACGCTTTAAACGGGTCGGGTTCTGTTGCGGGTCTGGAGCGTGGTCGTTCCGAAGCCTCTTCTATTGTTTCTGAAGTACCCGATTATCTATTCGGGTTGGATAATTCGGAAGATAGCACAACTCAATTGCCGCGAGATACGAAATTGAAATCCCAACAACTCGTTTCGCACGATAGTGTTTCAGTTTCCGATCCGGGCTCTCCCGCCCCTGTTGTCTCTTTATCTCAATTCCCATCTATGCCAAATCTTCCCCCTGTGAAGATCCGACCCGAAAGCCCATCAATTGTAGAATCTAAAGAGATCAACCAAACTGATCGAGGTGGTTATGCTGACAATATGGAGCAGCAGATACTGCAACCAGCTGCATACACAGGTAACCCGAACCCGATGGTACATTACATTCCGGGTTCTCATTATCCAGGTCAAGCCGTACACCAGGTACCATTTTATTACGTTCCGGGGCAGGTTCCACCCGGAAATGTTGCAGTTCAACCTATACAATTAAGGACACCTTATATTCAGCAATACCCGACAGCTACGGGTCAGATACAAGTCGGGTACCATCATGCAATTCCAGGTATGGGTCAAGTATACAATGGAGGTATGAGACCGGTGGCGAAAATAGATTCGTACGATGGACCGGTTTGGACCGTTTCAGATGGTATTATTGATCAGCAAATGTACTATGGTGTTCGAAATGAGTCAGTGGTTCCGGCTTATCCGAGCATGGTGGTTCCAGGTACTGTGGAAGAAATACAGGCAAGTGTTTCGGATATAAATATGGGCAGGGTCTCCCAATAGTTATTACTTAATAAGATAAGTGTGTGGGTGTTTTGATTGTTATCATGCATGGATAAGGTTTGTAATTATTAATGATTTGATTTCAATTTTTGTTTTTGTTTTTGGGGTAATGAGATTTGGTTGTAACTATATATTTATGGTGATTATGTTGCAAATATATTATTAATGATTTGATTTGATTTTTTTTTTTTTGGGTAATGAGATTTGGTTGTATCTATATTTTTGGTATTTTTATGGTGATTATGTTGCAATATAATATCCATAATGTGTTTTTACGAGAGATTATTTTGCAATATAATGTATCTTTTGTGCAAGAACAATTGTGTAATTGTGTTTCACTGTTAATCTAGGTTCTACAGATACCGTTATTACATAGCATTTTACCCTTTCATCCCGTCCATTATTGTACAGGAAACTCACCAATGCGAGAGCTTTTGGTCGAGCGAGGCTTATTTCCTTAAAACATGTATTTTAATTGTGTTCTAAATAAAAGAAAGAGAACAAGAGAAAATTAGAGAAAGTAGATTTTTTGTTTCTTTTGATAGTTAATACGATACATATATTTCTGTTTATAGATTTATGGTCATAATAGTTATAATATTAAAAAAAATATGAGAATTACAATAATATTCAATAATTATAATAAAGAGAAATATGAAGAGATAAAAGCAAAAAAAAATATTAAAAAAAGTTCAATGTACATCGATTAATCATTCATAAGACTCCTGTTGGAGGTCCATAAACTATAATATAAGTTGTCACGTTCAAACTTTTATCAGGAAAACTTAATAAGAAAAAATTATGGTGAATGAGAAAGATTACAATACGTATCATTATATTTATAGAGGTCATGTGTAAGCAACTTTGGTGAGATATATTTTTGTTATGTCTCCTTTGATATATCTCATTTAATTGGGTTATGCATGTGATATTATTCTCATACAATATAGTTTGAGTCTCTTTATTGAAAGATAAAACTCAAGTTCCTTGAAAATGTTGAACCATCGATCCCAATCACACATATTCTTAACTTGTGTCATAAATTGTGACTATTTGAACATGATTAGATGAAATTGCAACTAACATTTGCTTATCTATATCCATGACATAATGGTATTACCACATGTGAATATATAACATATTTGAAATCGACCTTTGTATGGATCAGATAAATATCTTATGTCAGTATAACAAACTAGTTCTAGATTATAATTATTTGAGTAAAAACAAGTTCATATCGTAAATAATAAAAAACATGTTTAACTTCATTCTAATATCTTCTTATAGGAATAGAACAATATCGTGCTAATAAATATATAAAAAATGCTGTATCAGCACATTTATTATTAGTAAGATACATTATAATACTTATTGTACTAAGATATGGTATTTCGGGACTAAATAATTCTTCGTTGTATTCTAGAGGTAGAAAATGATCATTTTTCACATTAAGCGATCAAACAACTATTGTAGTACCTAATGAATGTGCTTTATCTATTTACAATTATTTGAGGATTCTTTTATATGTAAGTTAATTGATAAATGAAGATCATATATGCTAAATGCTCGATCTACAAGCCAAGAAGTCAAAACTTTATTTCTCTAAGATCTCAAAATATTTCTTTCAATAATCTACGATATTTGGAATTATTCAGGAATTCCAAGAACAATCAAATTATCAATATACACAACAATCATAACAAACTCCGATTTTGATTTCCGTATAAATGTACATGGACATATTATAAAAATACATGGGCATCTAAAACTCCCTATACCACATACGAAAATTATTTCGACCCCATCCACAAGCACAACCATGACCGCATGCTTGACTACGACCACAACCACAACCATGATTATTAAAACTTGTAGCATTCACTTCGGGAAATTGAGTTGAACTGGTTGGTCATGATCCATGTTTTTTTTTTAAATTTATTTATCAAAAGTACATTATTTTGTTCAACCACAAGAAGACATGAAATTACTTTAGAGTAACTTTTAAAGTCCCATTCTCTATATTGTTCATACAGGAGCACATTCGAGACATGAAAAAGTGGAGAATAAGTAATATTATCTTCACATATATTTAATCTGGAACAGATACTAAATAGTGTAGAGTTATATGCACTTACTGATTTAAAATCTTGTAGCGTTATGTGTATCCAATCATAACAATGTTTTGGGAGGATAATCGTTTTCTGATGATCATATCTATCTTTCAAGTTTTGCAAAAGAATAAGGGGATCATTGATCGTGGGATTTTAATTTTCAATTCTTCATGGATATGATGATGTAGAAAAATCATAGTCTTTGCTTTATCTTGGATGTATGCTTCATTTTCATTTTGAATGGTATTTCCAAGTCTCATGACATTCAAAGAGAGATGTATTTTTGTAATATTATATCAAAGAGAGAAACCTAACCATGTATATACCATTTTTTACTGACATTGCAAAGAATGCATTTTCAATCAATTTTGTTTTCTCAAGTATACTGCAAAAAATTAATCTATTTGCCTATATTTAATTAACTAATAACTATTCAAGAATCAAGACATTGCGCAATTTAAACCAAATTGCGGCGCATGAACATGTTAGCAGAAACATAACAGTGAACATGTAGACTTAGATAAACAAAAGAGAAGATAGATAAACAGGGAGACAAGATAATTAAGAAGACGATAGAGCACGATAGCGGGCACGATAAAATTTGAATTGACACCATAAAAGCCAATTTGATTAAATATAATTGATAATATGTTGTGAAGAAAGGGAAGAGAAAAGTACAAAGAAAGGAGATGTATAATTTCTTGTTGCGGTTTATTTTCTACAAATACTTTTATTTATAGACTCACGCTCATGATAGTTGAAAGATAAAAGTGAGAGTTACAATAATATTCAATGTATATAATAAAGAGGGAGATGAAGAGATGGAAGTAGAATACTATTGACGTCGGGAAAATTTACCGGTGGAAAAATTTCGGTAAGGAAGTGTTAGTGGCCAAAAAGTGGGGCTGAATTAGTCCTTTTAGCATTTTTTTTAAGGAAAAGTTGTTTCCTTTTGCTCAATTTTTCATCTTGACCAATTTCTCCCTGTTAAGTGACCGATTTTCATTCCTTCAAGACTAATTTTAGTGACTTTGGTGAGGTAGAAGATAAAATGCAACCCTTATGTGGGTGTAATTTGTCTTATCCTCATGCTGTTGAGATTGATTCTCACAAGGGTAATCTATGGATATCTTCCAACTGCATCCTCAATCCTTATACATTCTTTATCCATTCTAGTGTTGATCGGATTATCATGGAAAATATCCCTTTGTGTTTGGCTTAATCTCTATTATATCAATAAAAAATTTATTTTTAATCGGTCAATTTAATCAGCCTAAGTGACTAATTATCTGGCTGATTTTTCCTGACTGATTTGAATTATTATAACTTTCAACCGATCACCTCATGCCATGTGTATACCAAATATTAGCATCAACAAATGACCCTCCTTAATCTATCTCATTAAAATTCAAATTCGAATTCTATGAGACAAATTAATGGCCATGGTGCCTTATAATAGACCATTCCGCATTTTCAAATTTCATAACAATTTCATCATAGAAGAAGATCCTGAAGAGCTCGAGCTAATCAATGATTATGATGTGGCTAACCCTATCTAACTCTCGGTCGACTCTTCTAAGAGTGGCTCTTCATCTTCTTCTCAAAAGGTGTCCCATCTTATGGACCGATATCCTAAACGCTAATATAAATGACATGATCGAGGGGACGAAACTTGTTCTGAATGATCTTCAATTTGACATTATCATAAACCATCTATGGATCAATTGATTTCATATGGCCTTCCTTACCTTCTATCTGGTCGAGCTTCCTGAGAAGTTATGTCCTTTTAAGGCCAAGCTCTGTCCATTCTTAGAACAAAGCATGGCCTCGGTGGAACGTGATCCCTTATTGGATGTGTTTCTTAGCGATTTACATAAGTTAGTGTACTCGGTCCGAGTTGACAGCCAACTATAGGTTCGGTTTAAGAAACTGTTGGGCGAGATCAAGTTACTTACCTCTCTTCATAAGGAACAATCCAACATGCAACACCAGGCTCTTGAGTTTTTTATGGAGTATGACCATAAGTTAAATCATTTCGACTAGAAGATAAATCTAATTCAAGAGAAGCAAAATCGTCTGCAAGAACTTAACTCGAAGTATAATGGCCATAATTCTGAAATTGTTGAGCTCGAAGCTCGGCTTGATGATTTGAGGTTGAAATAGTTTGATGCCTTGTAGGCCATCTCGGACCTAAGAGTAACTTGTCGACACATAATCCGAGAGGTTAATTGTTCGGTCTCGCTCCTATCAAAAGATCAAACTACCATTGAGGCTCGTCAAAATGCCGACAAGTGAGATCCTCGGCAGTATTAAACCCATGTGGCACCATCTTATATCCATAGTTGATTCGCTCATTTGATGTTCTGGCTTTATTTTTTATTTTTATTATGTTTTCTCCTTTTTTGTTTTGCTATCAGCCAAATTTTAGTCGATAAATGTATGAAGTACCGCCTTAGTTTCTTCGAGCATGAATAAAGTAATTATTATTTTTTCCAACCAAGCTTTTTAATCAATTAATTTGAAACCATTTGATATTATAGCCAAGAATTATCTAATAAAATCCAAATTTAAATATATAATATTTAAGAGGGTTTTCCTCTATGAAAATCCATGTAAAGATATTTAATCTTAATTTGAATTTTATATAGATAAAGGTTTGTTTAACCCTTTTGATTTCTTTAACTATAAAATCCTCTCTTTGTTAAATTGCTCAATAATTTTCAGTCAACTTTTCTCCCCAACAAGTTTGATTGAAAATTTTCATCCAACAAGCACGTCAATCGGTCATTTATTACCGAAAGTTTGGTCAAAGTTTTCTTCCTAACCGAAATATTTCATACGGATACATGAATTTGGGTTAATGCCCACTTTTGACCGAAATGTTTTTTCCAATAAGGCAATTCGGTCAAGGTGACCAAACTTTGCCTTGTTTCACCCTAATTTCGATCGAGGTGACTGAAATCTAGGATGTGTTCCCCTCACATGTCTTCTATCTTATCCTCTCACATAAAAAATCCTAAGAGATCTCATTCTCTCCTCTCTCCTCTCTTTTCCTTCTTCCTCTCTTTCTCTTCATAGCACGATACCCCCCTCCCCTTTTATTATTTTCACCATTGTTAATGTTGGGAATCGAGTTTAAAAAGTTGTAACAGGAGCGATTGTTCGTCCTGGTACATAACAAATTTTTTCTAAAAGCATTTAGCAATCCTTTATATATATATATATATATATATAAATTAATTTTAAACACTAGATGGATGAATCATATATATGTCCACACAAATTGACTGCTAAGACTAGAGGTGGAAATATAGGTCAGGCCGGCCCAAATCCGCGCCTGTTGTATACTGGTACGGGCGCGGGCTGAGCTTACATTTTGTACCCACGAGCTGGCCCGACCCGATCCCTTTTATGGGCTAGCCCGTGGGTATGTGGGAAGCTCGAGCTTAAAGCTAGTGGGCATCTTGCTGCTGTTGCAATAGGATGGTACACCCTAAGCTTTAGCCATGCAAGCGGCTAAAGCCTAAAGGAGGCAGCAGGGAGCTGTTTAAGTGAAACGGCTCCTTACTCGTATTTTTATTTTTATTTTTTAAATTCAAAATTTTTCCTCTACCATAACTCTATTATTTTTCCTATAAATACACCCTCAAATTATCTTCATAAATCACAATTCACAACTCAAAAAATCATCTCTCAAGTGTCAAGTCTAAATTATTCTCTATTTATTTATTTTACTTATTTAAAGTCTCAGTAATCAATTTTACAATTCCTGATTCTAGTATGATTTCTAAAAGTCTCAATCTGAAATCTAAAATTTATAGTTTTGACTTTCAACTCTCAACTTCCAAAATCTAATTTCAGGTTGGTTCAATTTTTCTATTTTATTATAATGTGTTTTAATCTTTATTATTATTACTTTTTTTTTTGTAACTTTTATCTTCCAAGTTCTAACTAATTCTAATATCTATATACTATAACATATAAAATGGATAACTTGGATAACACTCATAATTTCGGAGGCCAACCAGAATTTCCATTTATTAGTACATGATATATGAAATTAGACGAAAGTAATTTTTAAGATATAGACGAGATCCATGAGGATAAGGTTGATCTCGATTACAAAGTAACAATTACATTGAATATAGATGCTTCTACAAAACGTAAGAAGACAACGTCAAAAGTTTGGATTTGTTTTGACGAGTTATATAAGGCAGATGAACACGGTAAAATTAAAAAATATGTTGCATGTAAGGTATGCAAAAAAATTCCAACTACTATCAGGACTGGTCGAACTACCCACTTAAAATGTCATGAAGATAAAAGCATGGTTGATCTCATAGCCAGTATAGGTACGTCTCAAACTCAATTAAACTTTCAACCTGATAGTTCAGTCTCTACGTGGTCATATAACGAAATGAGAGCTAGAGATAACCTTGCTAAGTTGATTGCTTATTTTGATTTGCCTATTAGTTTTCCTAACTCTGAATATTATGAAAATTTTTTTCGAGACTCATATTGTCATTCCTAATGTAGAAGCATGTTTTAAAAATAATATGATGCTTTAAAAAAATAATTAGGTTTACCTCATGTTAGTATTGCATTAACATATGATATTTGGATTGCAATGTCTAAGCAAGATTATTTATCTATAGTTAGTCATTATTAATTAGATGCTGAATGGTCTATGAAAAAAAAGTCATAGGTTTTAGAGTTATTGAGACTCAACATAATTCTGAAAATATTTGTGAGATTATTATGCAAGTTTTGAATGAGTTTGATACAAAATAACGTATAATATCAATCACATTATTTAATGATCAGCTTAGTGGGTGCAATGGTGGAATATTTCTACATCAACGATGTGTTTATCGCATAATAAACCTTATTGTCAAAACATGTATGAAATTAGTAATGAATGAAATCACAAATATTTGAGATGCATTAGCTTTCATAGTTAGCTCTAATCCACGTATAGCTCCATTTACACAATCATGCAAGAACACAGGTAAGAAACCTCGAAAGCTGCACTTGATTTGGACATAAGACAATCATTCAATCTGTATACCCTGATTGTCACTTTAATATAGGCAACCCATCAGTATTGTAGACTAATGGAACCTCAAACCATGATTAGAAAGTGAAGGGCAACATTACAACATTACATAGAGATGTATGGGATTAAACCAACAATAATCTCTTACTTGTCATCGGTTTCTAGCTCGATTGGTCAGGCATCCTCACCTTCTTAATCCTCAAAGTAGAACTTGACTTCATCTAAAATAGACTCTAGAGTGCCAAGGTCAAACTACTACTTCATCGCGACAGATGAGGGAGTATGACGACCATTTATGAGTTCAATGATTACGTCGGCCTAGTCATCCATCCCCTCAACGGGTTCTTTGAACGGTCTAGGGCTCCATTTAGCTATAGGTAGGTCTTTTGGTGATGAGATGTCGTTTAATATGATGTTGAGGGTCTTCTTGGATGAGGCTGAACCAATCTTTTTCAATGGCAACCTTTCCATTACTGACTTATTTCTAATGGCCTGATGGCGACGTTGTTCATGCTGCTTCCTCATGTGTTAGTTCCCCCTAGGGAATTTTGGATGTTTTAAGCGCTGCCAGACGATGTTGGTTGGTTGAGGAGGAACCATTACCCGTGGGTTTTGACTATTGGCCGACCAATTCGTATTAACCAAGTCGGTTGTCGTTTGTGCCTTATTTCGACCGAGGGTGATCGACGATTGAGGTTTATCATGCTCATGTAATGCCTATAAAAGTCTCACTTTAGAGTGGCCATATGAGGTTTCACTATTACAGACTGGATGAAATGTCATGTCATTGGTCATTATGATCCTATTATCCACCCAAGGGTATAGCTCTTCTTATCTTGGGTTAGCTAATCTCTTCTTTGGCAGAAGAGAGCTCGGACATCTACCACGACTATGTTAATAATGGCCGGGAAAGGGTTTGCATCCACGCTCATCGATGGGGGTGACTCAAAGATCAATAAGTCTTTCTTGATTTGCTCTTGTATATACTACCTAAAAGAAAGCCAATCATTTTTCTGATACGAGTTATTGAACTTACAGTAGTCTTTGCTTTGTACCTTGTCTATTGAGGGCAACCTGTAGTAAGGCGAGATCTTTAGCTTTTTGTTATTGAGCAAGATGTCAAAGATCTCACTCACTTTTAAGAGATCAAAGGAGTACACATTATCCTTATCATGAGCGTACTATCAGTTTATCATCGGTGACTTCGAACGCGGGCTCCTGATAGTAAGTACCCATAGAAGAACCTTTTCGTTATGCTTATTCTTTTAATAGATCCTCGTACCAAGAAGCTTAGTTAAAAGTTTGAAGAAGTCACATAACTTCATTCTTTTAAATTTATTTTGGAGTTAAATATCTAACCCATTGATGGCTAGTTTTACAAACTCGGGCTCTAGAAGAGTGACATGGCATCGGTTATACTACTGCTTGAACCGAGCCAATATGAGTCGATCGATTCTCCCGCTCTTTGATACAAACAGAAGAGGTTGGCCATGGTCACCTCAAGCTTAATGCAGTAGAACTGGGTGTGAGAATATTATTCCATCTCCTATTAGGGCTGTATGGAGTTTGGCGGCAATCATGTGTCATAGGAAAAGTCTTGCTCAGAAAGAGAATTTGTAAAAATTTTGAGTTGGAGATTGTCATTGGTAGCGGCCTCTCCACACTGAACTATGAACCATCCAATATGCTCAATCATTGACTGAATTGAGTCTTTGCGCAAGGAAACGAGTCTTTGTCCACTTCGTATGGATATGGCTTGTGATAAACCACCTGCGGTGGTTGCCGGGGCCCTATATCTTACATCTCAAGACGATATTACATATCAGATCCTGGTCGAAGGCTGGTGGGGCAACTAGCCTTGGTTGCACCAATTATACTAGAGGTTACGGCGTGCCATCCATGGGATAACTCTGGGTGACATACCGACTTAACGTACAGGTGGTCGTTAGTATGCCGGTTGAAAGTACTGCAGCTAAAATCTCGGTGGTGTTGGAAATTTACCGTTGGGGAACCACCGACATATCTCTTTGGTAGAGGAGGCAATGCCCACCTTAGCTGGTGAGTCACTCTATCCATTAGTAAGAGATGGTCTGACAGACCTTGTGGCTGGTGGTTAGGTTGAGGAGGATTGGGCAGCTGATAGGGGGTAGCTGCTGGGATCTCCTATTGATCAGTTAGTGCCCCTGAAGTACCACTAATCTTGAACACATTCAGACCAACATGGCCTTCCATCTGCCCCCTACGACAGTCTCATTAAGATGGTGGGTAAAGCTGCTCAATTGGCATTAAACATTGGCTGAGCTATTCTAAGTGGCCTAGAAAATAAGCTGTTATATTTTCCGATCATCTTTCGGCTACTTCGAGACATTCCATCAGTTGTGTCATTAACACATCAACTGGGCCGAACCTTCGCACCTCGAGCTTAATAGGAATTCGATCATTCCCTAAGTTTGAGGTAACTTCTTCATTTGGCTGCCTCTGAATGTTCTCTGGAGACAACATCTGGATTTGAGCTGGTGGATCTAGTTGACTCTGGTTGATATTAGAATTATTGGCCAGATGAGGCGGTGTAGACGACCTCGACAAAAGATCTTGATTCTGTCCCACTAGGCATGCCAATTTGTTAATGTTGGGAAAAGCCACTAACTGAAATTTATGGCCTCATACTGTGTAATGTGAATTAAATGTAAAAAATACGGATGTGTCCGGAATTTGAAGTTGATACTATAAAATAATAATAAATATGTTGCCAAAAATGCTAAAGTAATTAATTTATCTTCTAAGAAAAGATGGGTGAAGACCGAACTGAACTACTAATGAGTGGACTAAACTATTACTCACAAAATAAGATGTAAATAAAAACGACTACAGAAATAATTTTTTTAAAAGAAATGATTAAAGGTAAAAGAATGCAAAGGAAGAAAGAAATTAGAATACTTAAGAAATAAATTAAAGGACTCAAAATATTAAAACAAAAAAATTAAATGAAAAAACTACGCTAAAAATTAAACTAAAATTAAATTAAAATTGTGATAGAAATTAAGATCTAGTATTCATTGAAGAAATAATAAATACAACAAATAAAAATTTGGAAGAAAATAAGGAGAAAACGTCTTGTTCATAGATGATGAACTCAGACGCCTTCGCTCAGGTGAGAACCCGATACTTTAATATAAATTCTAAGACGCTGTCGAAGGAAAGAAAGACATTTTTGGAGAAAAAAATGAGAAATAAAAGTCGAACGGAGCAAGAAACTAAGAAGTGTTGGAATGCTTGAATGAATATATCGGTTGATCAAGTGTTGATGTTGTTTTTCCTAAACCGGGTCTTCTATTTATAAGCACTATGAATGGAATTTTTATAAATAAAATGTGACTAATTACTTGTTTCCCATGCTAAAAAGCATTCACTTTCTTAGTGAGCCACGTTCTTTATTTTTTGGAAGGAAAAATAACCTACAACGGTCACATTTTCGACCGAGTTCAGTATATTTTTTGTCCAAATTCATCTGACTTTTTTCCCCCTCTTTCAGCCTAAAATTCGGCCAGTTCCTTTTCCTTAGGCTGAAATATTTTGGTCACCTTCTCCCCTTGGACGAAATTTTTTGGGTAACCTTGCTTCTTGGATGAAAAATTTCGGATAGCATAGGTTCTTGGACGGAGAATTTTGATCAACATGTGTTAGTGGCTGAAAAGTAGCTGAAAAGTAGGGTTGACTTGGTTCTTTCAACATGTTTTATGGAAAACTTATTCATTTTGCTCCATTTTTAATCTCGGCCGATTTTCCCCTACTAAGCGACATGTAGCGACCCGCACTATTTCAATCGTTACTTTGATCATTTTCTTTTTAAAATCAAAATAAACTTTTCCCCCTTTCCCCACTAAAGACTTAGTTTAAAGAATCCCTCCCTTAAAAACTTCGTTCATTAAAAGTGTTTCTTGATTAGTAGCAATATTTATTATATAAATAGTATGTTATAGTGCTACAATTAAACGTGCACATATCGACTATGAGTTCTCAAAAACTTTATCCATCAAGAGTTCAAAAAATTTAACTTTTTTAGGAAGCTAAACCCCCTAAACTAGGGCATCTCTAAGCACATGTCACATGCCAATATTATTATTAAGTGGAATCTCAGTGCATCATTATACATTTCTCTTTGGGTAGAGTGTATAACATGCTAATGAGTATTCTCCACATGAAGCCACCTTATGAGACTAACAATATATATCTAATCTTATACTTCATAACATCTCTAAGTTAACAATATACAATGACCCTCTTTGCACAAGTAATTGAATACATTAATTAGAATGTATAAATTCAAATAAATTGCTTATACTGTATCACATACTAATCTGAATACACATGATTGGTCCATATACTTGAGAAGATATTAATATTGTATGTATCTTAAAGACCATCAAACAATTGCATTAAAGTATAATATGTCATTTTGTTACTATAAATCAATTATATTTCATACAAGTGATCTTTATTTATTGTAGTACAAAAATTAAATGTAACTCTCATGATTCACAAAATAATTTGTTGCATTTAGATTTTAATTTTTTTTATTTTATCATGTCACCAAAATAAACATATGCCATATCCAAACAACATACTAGAAGTGGTTTATTAACCCAATCAATTTTCTAAACCCTTTATTTATAGAGTTCACATAAAATGAATTTACACGAAGTACAAATTTTGATCAAAACTATATGCTATATAATAATCAAATCCAGAATACATAATTTCAAAATTAGAAGCAAGATGTGGTTCAGCTATAATCAAAATTATGTACAAAAGACATCATATATATTCATACTATCGGGAAATTGAACACATAAAATGAATGCAATACATCAGTTCAAATGGGCAACACCGAGAAATAGTTTTAGTACTGGATAAGCTTAATTCATAAGAGAGTCCAGGCGCTTCATTACGTCTCCCATTTGGGTTGAGAATACAACATGCGATTGGTCATCTCTATCATGAAGCGAACTAATGATGGTCATTAATGTTCGAAAAGTCTATCCCTTTTCATGAATATTAATGAATGAACTACTTTGGCAGTTAACATTTACATAAATCCACAAGACTACTCAACTGAGATATAAACACAAAATGCTCAAGAACAACATGCATATCAAACGATTAGATGTATGCATGCGATCAACCAAACAAGGTTAAAATATAATCTACCCTTAAAGATCTCATCATTAATTGCATTTAATTTACCAATTTCCAATAATAAAATTAATGTATTTTCACTACATACTTAAAGTCAAGAGATTTTAGCAGACTTACATTTTTATGAGATTATATAGAACAGTCATACTCTTGAATCGCGTAACAAACTTCCATGAAATTGAATTTCTAAGCACACATAAAATAAGGTGAAATTAATATGATAATAAATAATTTAATTTAATTAATAATAATTAAAATAAAATAAATCACATCACTGTAATAAACTCATTCACATGAGCGTGATAGTCCATCATAATGCTTCTACGGAAGCTCGAAAAGTGTGATTCTCCCATAGCTTCAATAATCATAACCCTTGCCAATAGTATCTTTTAATTTTCTACACTAATGAATCTTTTTTCGATATAATTATGGTTAATCTCATTATATTAAAATTTAATCGATATAACCATTTAATCTAAATTCAAGACATTCCTTTATCCAAATATAACATTTCACTTGATCAAATTCAAGATTATATATATATATATATATCAAGAACACAAACATATATATTGCAACACATAATTTCCTTATTTATGTATTTTAATTTCACCATAAAAATTACATTTACATAAATAATATGCACATCACTCAGAGAATACACACTTTATATAAACTCATCACATAAAAATATTAATTTCCCATAAAATTAATTTTCAAAAAATATGCATAATAGATATAAGAGGTGAGATTAATAAATTAAACATAATATATATATAATTCATAATATATTTCATATATATTAAAATTTTATCTATAATATCTTTACCTTATAGAACATTTCACAAAAAATGCAACAGTAGTGTCATAGAAAAATTCTAAAGCAAACCGGCCACTTTTTTTTTTTTTTTTTTTTTTTTTTTTTTAAATCTCGAGATTTGCATAGACATATATACCTTTGAATATATGCAGATATATAGTTTTCATTTTTCTATGTTGAAGGTAAGTTATTTTTCTTTTTTTTTTTGGTGAGATTTTGAAAAATATTCAATTTGCGGGTTGGGGGGGGGGGGGTTGTTGGTTAGCGTCCTTTAGATTGAGGGTCGGCCGCTAGTTGCCACGCGGTTCTTTACCTGTTCCACTCCTAATTATATAATTAAACCCAGTTCCTTACCTGCTTGTTTTTACTTTTTACATTTTTTATTTTTGTTATTTTTATCTTTTACCTTTCATTTTCTCTTCCTATAAACTTGTAATCCTCGTTATTCTCTCCAAACGGATGCAGCGAGGAGTCAGAAAATTTGGTGTAGTTGAGAAGGTAGAAAAGTGATTTAGTGCTGGAGAGCTGAATGATAAAGGTATATTAATTTTATATTTAGTTATATAAAAGAAATGGGTTAAAATTAAAAATTAAAAATATATAATATTTTATATTTTAGAATTAAATATTTTTCTTTAAGAAATAAATATTATTTAAATTTTATTATTTTGATAAATTTTAATAAATAAACAACTTTATTTAAATCAATGAAATATATTTTATATATAATTTTAATATGACCAAAAGGAAAAACCTAAATTTGTAACTCACCTCCATATATAATATAATATAATATATATAGATATAATATAAAATAATATATATGGAAAAAGATCAAATCATTTTAACTTTAGTTATTCTCATTTGTTAATACGTAATCTCAGAATTCCCTATAAAGAAAGTTGTTTGTCTCGTTTCGTATGTATTAAATTTCAATTTTAAAAAAATCGAATTCGGAAATAAATTTGACCGTTAATTTGGTGTGCAGTGAAACGGTAAAAATCTGATATTAATGAATGCGCAAAAAACAAGTAATCAAGATGAGATCGCAATCTGATTTTATAAACAACGGCTGCAGCAACACTGATTAGACCGAAAGTTATGACACATGGATACACATCGACCGTCAATCATTCCAAAAATGAATCGGATCTGATCTGAGCCCCACATCCCCTTGCACACACTAGAAATCCCTCAAAGAACCAGAAAAGAAAGAGAGTGGAGGAGGAAGAGTGCACAATTTGCTTTCTAAAAAGGAGATCTTTTACAAGCATTTATCATTATTATTATTATTATTATTGTTATTATATTTTTCTTTTCATTTTATCTTGTAATGTTGGGCAGAGGCGATCGAAGGGGGAGAAGATCAAACATAGATAGAAAATAGGTTTTTTTTTTTTATAATAACGAATTTATTTTTCAGAGAGAGAGTTGTTGTGGTGGTTAGTAATGGGGGATTTGGAGAAGCAGGAGAGAGTTGGGGAAAATGGTGAAGAAGAAGAAGAGGAAGATGGACTTTTGGAAGGGATGACAGTGCTTGATTTCGATATGTTGTGCTCAACTGTGGCGTTGCAGAGTCAAGGAAAATGGCGGAAGTTGGAGAATGATTTTGAAGACGAAGAAGCAGGAAGAAGGGAATCTCGTGGGGCTTTCAGGATGTGGGAAGGTGAACTTCTCAATTGCTTTGAGAATCGTTCTATTGCCTTAGAATCTACTTGGTTAGTCCTCTTCTTATTTTGTTGAAATCTCTCTCTCTCTCTCTCTCTTTCCAAGGCTGAGGGGTGTTTGATTGGATGCGAAATGTCTCACAAAAAACTTTTCTTGACCATGAGGAAAATTTTATATCTTTTGGTTTGAAGAGATTTAATATGTTTCGCGGTGAATCCAATATGACAAATGGGCATATGATTTTTCTCTGTGTCTTTCTCCCCTCAACCCCCCAAAAAAAAAGAAAAGAAAAACAAAGAAAGTGTTTGTTTTGCTGGAAAATGTTCTTTCCAGAAAAAGTATTATTTCCCAAGTGTCCTTTAGGTTGATCCTACTCTTTTCTTTTTCAATGGTAAGATCTAGAAGGATAAAAAAATATGGTGGTGTATATATTAATTGAATTTCTCACCTATTATATTAAGAGAGTAATGTTGTTGGTTTTTTTTTTTTTTACAATATCAGTTGTCCCTGCTACAGATTTGGCAAGAACATGAACCGGGCAGGTCTCGGATCGTGTTTTATTCAGGTAGTATTTTTGCTCTTGATAAAACCACGATTTTTTTATGAAATTAGTAACTCATTTTTTGAAAACAAGAATAAACCGTTAGATTAATTGATCTAAACCATCTTTTATCTAACTTTGCAGGGAACTGTTTATTTTATCCTTGCAGTGGGTGCCCTTCTTAGCTGCATCACCTTTCTAATTACCAGGCGGCTGCCTTTTATTTATTTGGCAGCTGCATTTGCTGTTTCCCTATTTGCATACTCCGGGTTTTTCCGTACTCAAATAAGAAAGAAATTTAACATAAGGGTGAGGATCTCTTTAACTTTAGAATACAAGATAAAAGAGGTTGTGATCATCTTCTTTTAGTTTTATAATAAATTTGATATAATTTGCAGGGTGATGACAGTTTTTTGGATGATTGCATCTACCACATTATTTGCCCATGTTGTGCCCTTTGCCAGGTTCATTTTACCCACTAAACTTGCCCGTTTCTCTTATATTGAACTAAAGTTAGCATTATTGATCATATAAATAAGAACTGTGAGAGATGGTGTGCTTTTGGATAAGCTGTTGAAACTGTGCTCCGAGTAAATTTGAATATAAGTAAGATTCTGTGAGTTTTACTGAAGTGTATTTTAGTCAGATGTTAGTATTATTGATTATATAAACAAGATTGAATGATAAAATATAGTGACTTGTTTACATTTAGGAGTCGAGAACATTAGAGATGAACAATGTGAAAGATGGGTCTTGGCATGGAAGAGGCGACACGATATGCATAGGAGGTGAGTCTGCAAATGCATTCATCGAGCTTCCCCCTCCTCTACAAATGATCTCTTCTACCAAGTCTTCTGAATCACTGCAAGATGATTAAAAAGAAAGTACAAGGCTATAAGTTTTCTACTTTCCGGGTTGATTTTGGCACCGAGGAATGCACTTATTCATCAGGTAAAGTTTTCAGCATTTGGAGCTAAATTTCCCAGATAAAGCAGCAAGATCTGAGGGAGAATTAGATCTTCTAACATGTAACATGTTTGTTAGCAATAGAAAAATTGCAATTTCTTGTAGCTCGTTTAAGTGCTATATTTCTTGATATGTTCAAGAATGACAAGATGATTGAGTAATTTATTCATCTTATGAAGTACTTATAAATGTTAAATAGGTTATTAGTTTAATGGAGTATTCACATTCTAGTTAATATGCAATATTTTTAGTTGTAGATTAAATTTTCTTTATTATATTATTTAAAAATATTTTTTTAAAATAATTTTTTATATTTAAAGTGAAAAATAGTTAATTTTGAATAATTTATTGTTATTCTACTAAATGAGATACTTAATATATATCTTTAATTAAGCAAAACAAGTGTTTGATATAAAGAAAAATAAATGGACATTAATAATTTATTATGATCGTTTAGCTCTCAAAACTCAAAATCGAAAACGAATAAGGTAAAATGAACAGGTGAGAGCTAATAATTGCTATAAATAAAATTATTAACTTTAATTTTTATTTAGGTAAAGTGAAAATTCCAAATTTTTATTTACTTTATTAGGAAATGAAAAAGTAAATAAAGAAATCCAATTATGGATTCAAAAAAGTCACAAGAAAAAAATGGTGTAGGGTGGTTTTTGGGTCTAAAAATTAGAGAAAACATTTGAAATCCCAAAATATCGAATAGCTGAATTTTAAACAAAACCTTAAGAGTACGTAAGACTTTTATACATCAATTTACATGATTAATATGTCATAACAAAACGTATCTTACAGAAACGATTGTAATCAAAGCATCATAAAAAACATATTATATAATTTGTCATTCAAAAATACACGACACGGAAATAAATCCACTTACATACAATCTAAAACATCATGCAAAAACGTATAATATATCTTTGTCATGCAAAAACATACTACAAGGAAATAGGTCTACTTACATATAATTATAAAACATCATGCAAAATCATATAATATAGCTTTGTCATGCAAAAACATACCACACGGAAATAGTTTCACTTACATATAATTTAAAATGTCATGAAAAAATATATAATGTATCTTTGTCATGCAAAAACATACCACACCGAAGTAATTCCACTAACCTTACAAAGCTCCACATAACTTCCATTGGCCGATCAAAGATCCGAATGAAACTCTAAACCTACTTGCACAAGGTCCAACTCCTACAATTACAAAACCGAAAATATTCTAAACGGTGGGATTAACAATATGATGACACTCTCACTTGGATCGTATATTATTTTTCACAATTAATGTATTCATACTATGACTTTAGGTGTAAATGACACAAAACAATTTAGGAATAATAAAACTAAGGTCTTTAGAAATCATTTCGCTCATAACATACACTTAATTAAATCACCTTCTTGTTTATACAGTAAATAACAACGAAAACTAAGATAATTATACAAAGTAATTTACATTTAATTAAATAAATATTCTTAGAAATCATTAAATTGTAAATTCAATCTTATAATAAGATATGACTAATTAGTACCAAATAATATAATAATATGTTTATAACTAGATTTAGGTGGAAAACGATTAAGTACAACTAAAGCTAGGATATTATATATCATTTTGCCCAAAGCACACTTGGTTATATTTCATTCTTGGCAATTGAAACCAATTCAATTAAAATCAAAGAGGTGCGGTAATTGACATGGAAGAACTAGTTGCTTTATATTTAAATTGAAAAGAAAACTATTTTGTCGTGCTATAGGAAATCAAATTTCTCACAATAGTAATTATACAAAAACAGTTTTGTAGAGTTCATAATAGAAAATTATTGATTTCAAATTCAATTTAACTAACCTAGTTAATTCCTCACGAACCTTAATTATACCAAATCAATTTTTAACAAACCAAAATCTTCAATCCCTCTAACAAGACTTTCATTTCACATTAACTACTTATTTTCCAGCAACCCCGTTCAATCAATCATCTTAATAATATCTTCTGTAATTCAAGTTTCTTCTATAACCCTAAACATCAAATTTTGATTCTACAAACTAAAATTCGCCATTAAGCCATTATTATCTTGCTGCCATGTTATCTGTGAAATACTCCTATCTAAGCACAGAAGAAGAAAGCGAAATTTTGGGATTTAGAGTTCTTACATCATTTGAGCACAAATGATAAAACTCGGGAAGAAAGACAACAGCCTTAGGAGAAATAGGTCGTAAGGATGGCGGAAGATGATAGACCCTTTCTCACATTCTTTGCGTAGAGTATCCGCCCCGGTTCTCCGATCCTTCCCAAGAAATAATGAGGATGAGAATCAATTGAAACAATATTTTGTTTTGTTAGATGATGGACATAGACTGAATTTTTATTAATGCTTGGAGCATATAAGATATCACGAAGATGAAAAATGTGGGTAGGAGATTTTAAATGAAGCGATCTAACATGTGAAACGGGAAAAACTTGATCCATGACAACTTAATTCGTATCATCATATTCCAAGTTTATGATGAGATTATATAAATCAGAAGTAATATTGTGGGACGCCCCGGAAAAGACAAGCCACCTATTATGCTTTTGATTGGGCTTTGATGCAAAGTTGGCAGCCGGACCTCCAGAAAGAATTTTGAAACACTTCTCGGACGTATGGTCAAATGCACCATAGTATTAACAATTATAAGTGGATTTGGGCTGCTGGCTACTTGAGCCTCTTTGAAATGATATCGCTAATGCTGTTGTCCACTAAAGCGAAAATGGGTTGGGCCTTCATAAGTTGGACCTCTACTTTCCCCATAGGTATTGGGACAGTGTGGGTTGTTAGTCTACCGGTAATCAATAGGTGGAAGTGTTTGAATAAAATTTATAGACATATATCAAGATTGATCATATAAATATATATCAAATATATATTTAACAGAAAACTTATAAAAATTTTAGAAAATTAAAAGATTAAGATCTAAGAAAATTTACTGATCTTAATACAACACTGTACGAATCTCATTGTTCATTCTTCATGTTCGATTTCAATAGGAAGATTCAGGTGCTAAAGTGTTCATCATCTAATCGTAATTCATACAGTTTAATTTGCTCAAGTAATTTTCTACTATAAGATTTATCACATAATTCAAAGAGCTCGTGGAAAAGAAATAAAAGTGTCGCTTTCTCACACTAGGGATTTTGACCAAGAGGTAAGTAAAAGCTTATAATTTTCAGCCGCCCTAATAGGGTATTTATAATACTCCATCAGGTCTTAGGTTTTCTAATTAGATTTCCTTAAACCAATTAAGGAAACAATAGATGAAAAATCACCTAATGTATGCCCGGCCTTGTCATGAGTCTTTAGCTCATGTATTTTAATTAATACTTTGATTAATTTAGCCTATAAATTCCGATTGACAAATTAGGTTATTAACTATTTAATATCTAATTGCTAATTACAAATCTTTAGGATGCTTTTACAATTAAATAAATAGTCTTTATGTAAATTATTAATTTCTAATTAAATTAATGTCATGCTTAATTGTGCTAACAGAGTTGCACAATATTACATTTAATAAATTAATAATTTACTAGTAATTGAATGCTAATAAGCATGATTTTATCTTGATCTCCAAAGTATATAACTTAAAATACTGAACTTTATCATAATATTTATTTATAAAACATAAAATATTAATTCTAACATAATTAATAAACATGATAAATAGATGAAAGACTTTACTTTTATTGAACAAACAATAATATCATTAATATTTACAAATAAGATTATATCTCAGAAAATATATACCGATCGAATCTAAGTCGATTATCTTGATGGGCATATACTTTCATGGGTGACATGAAGAAAACATTTTCTTCTTCACTCTGTAGTGTCCAGTGGCCCCAAGTTCAGAGAAGCAGATTCTTATCAACGAAGATAGGTTACATGTCCCATAAGGAGATCATGAAGTTCCTCCAATGTCAAGGAGGCTTCATGTGCACTGATTGGCGCCACGATTTCATGATAATCAGTGCATGTACCCTGCAAAATATACAAGGTTATTTATTCATCGGCAAGTAAAGATTTTGGTGAATTCTGCAATGATTTTCATTAGTAATTGTGATTACAATATATACAAGTGAGAGGAATATTGATTCCACTCATTACGACTATACTATAGGAAGGTAAATGAATCTAAATATGCCGAGAATTAAATGGAGATTATAGTCAATAAATTAGTCAAGTCTCCATTGATGGAAGGACCTAACTTTGTTCTTTACCATGCCCTTGCAACTGTAGGGGTTCGGGAAGGAATCTAAGCTTAGATCGATGGAGAAGAAACTGCTTCCGAGCTAACGGATTAGTTCGAGAATCAGAAGGTGCATAGTGTGAACTCTAGAAGATCGAATCAACTAACAAACAGCTTGATCACTCACAAAATGAAAGTCAATACCTATGTGCTTCACACATGAGTTAAAAGCAGGATTAGAGCACACATAAGTGGCACCAATGTTATCATAGTAAATTGTTGGAGAAGTGGAAAAAGAGACAGTAAGTTCTTGAAGTATATTGGTAAGCTAATTTACATTAGCAGTGGCGGCAGTGGTGGCTCGATACTCGACCTTAATTGAGGAGCGAGCAATTGTAGATTGTTTCTTAGAGCTCCAACTGACTGGATTGGAATCAAGGAACAGAACACAGGCAGATTATTATTGGTGTCTACATCACCAGCCCAATCAGCATTGGCAAAAGCCCATGATGAGAGGTTCCTTTCAGATATTGAAGGACTCTCTTCACTACATTAAAATGATTGGAGGATGGGCGATGGTCGAATTGAGCCAATTTATTAGCTGCAAAGCTTAAATCCAGCCTTATAAGAGAAAGATATTGAAGCGACCCAAGTACTTGATGATACTCACTTGGATCATGAGTAGGAGAACCATCATCGAGTTTAAATGTGTCGGAAGGTGATAAAGGTGTGCTTACCACCGTCTTCATGCATCATGGTTTTCTAAATGAGATCCAGAATATATTATTTCTAAGACAAGAAAAGACCATTGCTGGATGGAGTTGTTTAAATGCCAAAAAAATAGATAAGCCTACCGAGATCCTTGAGTGAAAATCGATTGGATAATTGAGTAGTGAACTCACGAATATCATTAGGATGAGTACTAGTGAGAATCACATCATCCATATACGCTAGTAGTTACATAATGCGAAGCACAGATTTGTAGATGAAGAGAGAGGCATCACATTTAGAGTTGATAAAACCATTGTTAAGAAGAAATGAGTGAAGTTCATTGTACTGGGGAGCATGGCGAAGTCCATATATTCCCTTGTGCAATTTGCATACATGAGTTGGGTGACTAGAGTCTACAAAGCCCTATGGTGTTGCATAAATACACAAAGTATATTGCAAGAAAGTGTTATTTGTACGAATTCTGATGAGTTCCAAGTGAGAAGAGAGTAAGTATCAAAAGTTGATGAATCCGTAAATGATAGCATATTTTTTATTGCAAGAATTATGTCAATTTTCATTCAACATCAATATATTAATTAAATGAGTTTTGGTCATCATTACAAGTACAATTGACCTTACTAGATTGCTTACGATTCACAAAAGATAAACGATTCACAAAAGATAAACGATTCACAAAAGATAACATACTACAACACTTTATTAAAGTTTTCTTAAAAGCAAATTAAAAGTCTGCATAGAAGCAAGCAAAAAGCAGAAAATGAAAAATAACTTTTTGCTGGTTAAGGACTAATGGACCAAAAACGATGACATGCTTCCAATTGATCCAAAAACAGCTCTAACATGATTATATGGATTTATTGAACTCGTTAGGATAGGAAGAAGGCCTGAAGAGCAACCAAAACATCAGTTGACTTGCCATGACAGCAAATATAGCAGCAGCTAACAAAATGTATCATAACTTCTTCATCTTTGATCTGATCTGCTTTAAACCAATTCTCCGAAGTTTGGTTTGAGAAGCTCCAACTGATGTAGAATGAATCAACGCCGAAATCCAATTGTAGAAAAAGTCAACTAAAACTGAATGTAAAAATAGAATGTTAAAATTGAATACCCAAAAAGCATAACATATCACATTTTAATACTCCTCCTTGATTGTTTTGCTTGTAACCCTCAATCTGGTTTTAAAGTATTTAAATTTATATCCAGAGAAAGACTTAGTAAAGATGTCGGCATTTTGATTTTCTAAAATGCAATGCTCAAGCCTTATTTCTTCATTTTTGATCAAATCTCTAATGACATGGAGTTTGATCAAAATGTGATTTGTCTTCCCAAATTATATAGGATTTTGTAAGATTGCAATTGCTGTCACAGAAAATAGTTGTAGGCTCTTCTTGATTGAATCCAAGATCCTTCATGATTTTCCTTATCCAAGTAGCTTGATTAGTAGCAGATGCAGCTGCTATATATTCTGCCTCAGTAGTGGATTGAGCCACGACAAATTGCTTCTTAGAACTCCAACAGAAGATGGCTAATCCAAGGGAAAACCAGAAACCACTTATACTTTTCATGTCATCCAAGGATCCAGCCTAATCACTATAAAAAAAACCATGAAGATTCATTTCTCCTTTTGAAAACCAGAGACCATAATTAGAAGTACCTCTTAGATACCTAAGGATTCTCAAGAACCAGCACCACTATGAATTTGAGTGGGATTATGCATGAACCTTGAAAGCAAACATTTTGATTGCATAAGGTCATGCCTAATGGCTGTTAAGTATATGAGTCCCCTAACTAAGCTTCTAAACAATGTTGAATTCGATTGTCCAGAGCCATCAGATTTGCTTAGTTTTTCACAAGCCATTAAAGGAGTGGAAACTTGCTTTGAGTTTTCCATTTTGAACTTTTTCAGCAGGTCATTAGCATACTTTCTTTGAGAAATAAAAATTCCTTCCATGGATTGATGAATTTCCATTCCTAAGAAATATTTCACGCATCTTAAATCTATCATCTCAAATTCCCTTCTCTCATACCAAGCTCTACGGGCTTGCTTCAGACCATATAGAGCCTTGTGAAGCTTGTACACATACTCTTCTTTGCTAGAAACAGAGAAGCCTTCAGGTTGCTCCACATAGATGTCTTCTTCTAGGAGACCATTCAGGAAAGTAGACTTGACATCAAGCTGAAAAATTTTCCATCCTTTGCAAGCTACAATGGCAATTAACATTGTGATTGTATCGAGTCTGCAGCTGGAGCAAAAGTATCCCTATATTTAATGCCTTGTTGCTGAGCATATCCCTTAACCACATGTCTTGCTTTGTGTTTGTTGATCGATCCATCAGCATTAAGCTTCACTCTGAAAATCCACTTAACACCAATTACCTTTATGTCATTAGGCTTCTTGGTTAGACTCCAGTTTGATTCTTGTTGATCATGGACATCTCCTCCTTCATAGCTTGTTCCCAATCATCATTACCCTTTAGTGTCATCATAGGAATTTGGCTTAGTGATAGCCAAATCATAAGATTGATACACATCATCCAAGCTCCTGAATCTGGGATTAATTGGCTTACTGTCATCTTCGGTCTGATTTGAAGGAACTAAATCATGATTTTCAAGTAGAAGTTCTCAATTGTCTTCATGCTCAACATCATCTTCCCACTTGAAGCAGGTTGATTCATCAAAAACCACATCTCTCTTTAGAATGACTTTATTGGATTTTGGATTGAAAATCCTATAAGCCTTGCTCTTTGTGCTATATCCAACTATGATGCATTTTTCTAATTTTTCAGAAAGCTTATCTCTTCTAGCATCAAGAATGTGAGTGAAATAAATTGAACCAAAAACTTTGAGATTAGTTGGTGATGGTTTGTGATTTGTCCAAGCCTCATATGAAGTTTCTTAGATAGATTTCGTGGGAAGTCTGTTGAGAAGGTTGATTGTTGTGAAGGCTGCTTTTGCCCAAACCTTCTTAGGGACTTTCTTTTCAAATAACAAACTTCTTATCATCTCCATTACAGTTCTATTTCTTCTTTCAGCTACACCATTTTGCTGAGGTGAATATGAGACAATAAGTTGGTAAATTATGCCATGTCTGATCTATTTACCCCCATTGTCTAATCTCAAGATCTTAATTCTCTTTTCAGCTTGTGCTTCAACTTGTGGCTTGAATTTTTTAGACCATCCTAATACTTCTAACTTATTCTTCAAGAAGTAAATCGATCCAAATCAATTTAGATCATCAATAAATAGAAGAAACTAATTACTGTTATTGAGGGATGAAATTTGCATAGGTCCACAAATGTTGGAGTGGACAACTCCCAACTTCTCAGTAGCTCTATGAGAGAGGTTGGTTGGAAATGGTTTTTTGCTCATCTTGCCAAGTCAACACCCTTCACAGATCTTCTTCTAAACTTGCAGATCTGGAACATCCTCTACTAGATTCAGCGTGTTCAATGTGCTTAGTTGGATCAGGTCAACATGCTCAAATCTCTTGTGCCAAAGCCTTGACTCATCTTCTTTGGTCACCATAGCAGATTGTTTGTCCTCTTTCCAGTTTAGAAAGAAACTTCTGACCTTAGCAATGATAATTCCTTTTGAGTTAGTGATGATGCAGAAATCATCTCATAATGTTAGGCTATAACAATTCTTTATCATTTGTCCTACACTTAGAAGATTTTGATCTAAGCTAGGAACAAATAGAACATCCCTAATAACTTTGTTGCCATGACTTGTCTCAACAAAAATTATACCTTTTTCTTTTGCTTTAACTTCATCTCCATTCCCAATGACAATATTGGTTCTAAAATCAGTGTTGAGATTCAGAAATAGGTCTTTGTTGAAAGTCATGTGGCTTGTGCATCCACTATCAATCAGCGAATCATTCTTGTGCTGAGAATTATTTGAGGTAGAGGCCATGAACATGTGTTTCTCCTTCTCTTCAGTAGCTTTATCTTGTTGAGGCTGCTTCTTATTCTTATCAAACCTTTTTTTTCTGCATTTCTTTTCAGTATGTCCGAACCTTTTGCAGTATGAGCATTGTGGCTTGTTCTTATTCCAACAAGCATCTTCAAAATGCCCTTTCCACTTGCCAATGTTGCAAGTACACTTTCGTTTTTTGCTCTGCTCAATGGTCATACTTGAGCTGCTCAGTTGATCTTCCTTATTCCAATGTCTGTTCTGTTTGGCTTGGAATGCACCCTCACTCAAGGTTTGATTTCTATTCTGATGCCTCTTCTCATGAGCCTCCAATGCTCCAGTTAGCTTGTAAACCCCTCATATTTCTAAACTAGGCATAGTAATGAGAAAATATATTTAAAATGGGCTTATTAGAAACTTTAAATTCCCATTTATACATAAATGTTAAGAATATAAGTATAAGGGGACTTTTCTTATAATTAAAATTAGTTAAAGGGACCTTTTTAAGAATCTTTAAGATTTGAGAGGGCTTAAACTTAATTAATCAAAACAAGTAAATATGTGGCATAAAGCCACGGTAAAAATATCAATAGATACTATGAGGTGGCTTAATGCATGGTTATGCATTCACACATGTCATTAAGAGAAACATGCATGTGGATTTAATTTCATGCAAATAGACATCTAAGTGGCTAAGGTGTCAACAAATTAGCTCACCTTTTGACTATAAATAGACTGCTTCAGAGTTGATGTCAACAAATCAAAAGGAAAACATGAGAGAGTGAGGGAGAGAAGAAGGGAAGGAGAGGGAAAGGAAAGGGAAGAAAGAAAGGAAAGAAAGAAAGGAAAGGAAAAAGGAGAGAAAGGAAAGAAAGGGAAGGAAAGAAAGGAAAGGAAAAAGGAGAGAAAGGAAAGAAAGGGAAGGAAAGAGAGAAAGAGGAAAGTCAAGATCTCTGGTCAACCAACTTTTGTAAGTATAGTCTCACTGCAACACTCGGATATTGTTTGCTTATTATTATGATTATAATTATATTAATTGAAGATAATATTAATTATTAAGCATGATAATTTGGTTATGTCTGCATTAGGATTATAATTATACTATGCTAAGTAGAAGTGAAATACGATGATAGAAATAAGGGTGGTTTGAGGATAGTACAAACGTTAAATATTAAGTGCATATGTTCATATTTCCAGAAGTTAAGATTATACTAAAATAAATAAGAAGCATAAGCATGCATAATATTAAAGTGAGGTGTTGTCGGGTCAAAAGAATGATCGTTTGTCGATTAGAAAGGATCCTAAATGATATTAAAGAAAAGGTCATAAGTGGATCGTTGCAACGGTCATAAGCGGACCGCTGATTAAATATCAGTTGACATGCCGGTGGTAGCATCCTCAGGGCCCAAGTATGTAGAATGATAGGAATTTATTTATACACGTTAGATATAGGTCATAAATGATAGGAATTTATGCACATTAGATATAGGTCATAAATGATAGGAATTTATGCACATTAGATATAGGTCATAAAAGCACTAACTCACGATAGTTATAAAAAGAATAGCGATGTGAGTAGGACACTATCCTTACTGAGCTTCTAGCTCATAGATGTCTACTTTGTGTTGTAGGAAATTACAAAGATAAGGCAGTAAGTTAAGGAACAGGCGAATGGAGGCTATCAGTCCGTGAGATTGTACATATGAGACCTGATCTCTGTAAGCAATGAGTTTGAAAATTTGGCATTTTTTATGTATATGTACGTATATGTACATTCAAATAAAGAATAAAGTATTTAAAAAGTTTTGGGATTACTTTTCTATGACAAAGACTTCCGCAGTATTTTCAAATTATTACGTATATCCTTTAAACCGCTTTTGAAAGTAAAGTAAATTTTAAGGAACAAAATTTTTATATAAAAACAAGAAAGTAATGCATCTACTAGCTGTATATGTTTCCCTAGAAAAGTATTTGATAAACTAAACAGCTAGTAGGACGGGCGTTATATAGCTCTCCCAAAATGAGAGTGGATAGATCATGACCTTCTTCTATTGTATTTATTTTGGAGTCAAACTTTGATGATAGGCTTATGAGTACCTTATTGACAATGACACTCTCTTTTATATGCTCACCATGCAGTTTTAGTTGGCTAACCACCTCATTTAGCTTATCAATGCAAGCTTGGATAGATTCATCTTCTTTCATTCTTAGTGCCTCAAAATTTTCTTTTTTCCACAAGCAGGTTCACGACTCTCACCTTCTTCGAGCCATGGAATTCATTGTACAATATTACCCATGCTGTTTTTGCATTTTTGACACTAAGAATCTTTGTATACATTTCATTAGAGATTGCTGATTGTAGCACTATCATAACCTTAAAGTTCCTTTGCTTTTTCTCCTTTTCAGCCTTGGTCTAGGTCACAATGAGATGAGTATCTTCATTTGGTGCTTCATTGCCTTCTTCAATGGCTTCTCATAGATCAAATGTAATTAAGTAGTTCTGCATTTTATCATTTTAGATATGGTATTCTTTTCCATGAAATATTAGTGGTGAAGGTAATGCCGCTTGATTTGGATTAGACATTTTTCTAGTTTATGGGAGTGAAGATAGCTTATGAAAAGATTCATGTGGTTGAAAGAAATTGAGAAAATGAAGTTTATACGACCTTAAGATATCAGCTATGATACCATGTAAGAATTCTGATGAGTTTAAGTGAGAAGTTTTTTTATTGCAGATTTTTTATAAGACCTTGAGAAGAATTATGATACCAAGTATGAGAAGTTGATGAATCTGTGAATGATAGCAGATTTTTTATTGCAAAAATTGTGTCAATTTTCATTCAACATCAATACAATAAGTATAGGAGTTTTGATCATAAGTACAATTGACCTTACTAGATTTCTTACAAATCAGAAAAGATAACCTACTACAACACTTAATTAAAGTTTGCTTAAAAGTAAACTAAAAGTGTGCATAGCAGCAAGAAAAAGTAGAAAATGAAAAATAGCTTTTTGCTGGTTAAGGACCAATGGACCAAAAATGATGACATGCTACCAATTGATCCAAAAAAGCTCCAACATAATCATATGGAGTTATTGAACTTGTTAGGATAGGAAGAAGGCCTAAAGAGCAACCAAAACACCAACTAACTTGCCATGATATCAAGTATAGCAACAACCAATAAAATATATCATAACTTCTTCATCTTTGATCTGATCTGCTTCCAACTAATTCTCACAAGTTTGGTTTGAGAAGCTGCAACTAATTTATAAGGAGTCAACGACAAAATCCAATTGTAGAAATAAGTCAACCAAAGCTGAATATAAAAACTAAATGATAAAACAATATACCAAAAAAGTAGAACATATCACATTTTAATATTATTAACATCTACTTGATTCGAAACCCAACCACGAGTAACTGTAATGGTAAGCAGAAGTTGTATAGTAGCGGGTTCGATAACCAGGCTGAAGGTTTTGGGAAAATCAATGTTGGGTCGTTGATGAAAACCTCTAGCCATAAGGCGTGCTTTATACCGAGCAATACAACCATATAGATTATGCTTGATCCGTAGACCCATTTACATCTGACAATGTTTTGTGTGGGTGAGGGAGGGACTAAAGACCAAGTTTGATTATTTTGGAGAGCAAGAAACTCGTCTTCATTGTAGCCAGGCAATGGGAATATTTGTTGGCTTGGGTATATGAGGTGGGTTCATTTTGAGGTGAGTGGTGATATTAAGAGAGAAGATAATTTTGGATTTAGATATTTTTTTAAGTATGGGTGACCATACGAGATGGTTGAACCAATATAAGGGAGGGGAAGAGGTGGTTTCAAAGTGGTGGATAGACATGGTGGGAGCGCCAGTGGCCTGATCTTGCATGGTTTGAGGAGAAGAGATAGAACCACTTACTAGTGATGGTGAATTTCGAGAGTCGCCCTGGTGGAGGGTTGTAGTAGAATCAACCATGCAAGTGGGAGGATGAGAGGGATAAGGTGAGTGAGAAGCTGAAGAGGGGGCGTGATGTACTGTAGAAATAGATTGAGTGGTTAGGAAGTGTGGAGTTGAATGTGGAGTAGAGATGGAATTGAGTGAGTCATTAGTGGGAGATGACATTTTGTCCATAATTATGCCAATAAATGTGGAAATAAGATCAAAAGGAGAATGGTCGATTATGGATAATTTAAAATGTGATTTGGTTTTGAAAATGTGATCAAAAGGAGATGACATTAGCGGGTGAATTCAAAAATTACTATCAACAGCTTTTCGGATCTGAGTAGGAGAGGGAATTGGGAGGCATTCTTGACGATAATCCATAAGTGGTCAATGCAGATATGAAAATGTGTCTAATTAGCTTACATTGAAGTCTGAACTATGGTAAAATCTTATCTTCTTCCTTATTTTTCTTTACTTTGAGTTTTCTATTTATTTTCCTAATTTTGGTATAATTACTTGGTTTATTTTCCTGTAACTAATACAATTTGCCTGCTTGAGTCTATTATCACTACAAAGCCCCCTTCTATGTCCCATTTCAAAGCCTTTAGGTGCCTATATTTTGTTAAAAACTTGAATGTCTTTGACAAATTTGCTTCTAGATCTAAACCATCTATTTTCATTAGGTATTTTTTAACTAGGAAAGGTTATATTATTTATGACTTGGAATCTCAATGCTTCTCCACAAGTAGGGATGTTGTATATCAAGAAATTGCATTTCCATTGTCACGAATTGATTTACCGGATTCGTGACCGGCGTGAGAACTACGCAACCAAAGTCTGGAGATCGGATATGAGGACTCTGCGGTCACACAATCCTCACAAGCCTATTTTCTTACTTACTTTCTTATGCCATAACCTGTAGAAAATGTTCACTCAAGATTTTCCATCCATCTAAAATCAAAATTTTGGATTACATAACTCTAGCATGCAGCTGTGTACAAAGTCCGTTGCTAAACCTATAAGCAGAAATAAAACATAAGTATACAATATTCTATGTCTATTGAATTTTGTATCATTTATCTAATTATATAGTGGAGCAGCTATGTTCAAAATAACAGTCCACTAAGCAGGACATTACCGAGTTCTATTGGCAATCGACAAGTAAGTCCCCCTAAAAGCTCTAATCCTTCTCTAATCTGAAAAGGTATTTAATAAAATGAGAAGCGAGTATAAAACTCATTGAATAACAACTATAACATGTATGAGTTTAAGACCGTGAAGATGTAACTTGTCACAACTATTTCAAATCATGCATTTTCGTAAAACTGTATAGACTTGCATACTTTTTGTAAAATCATTAAAAGCCAATCATTTGCATCTCTAGGTTTACATCTAATAAGACATACTGTACTTTCATAAAACAGTACAATTACACATTAAAAACAAACAGAAATATCACTCTTCAACATGTTTTCAGCAAAGCATGTTCGTACAGCAATATAGATTCGTATTCGTGCAATAAAGTCGCTGAAAGAGATCATTTGCAATTCAATACTTAGCATATACTTGACCATACTTATACATATTTAATAAACCGAAAATATCATCAAAAGTTATGCGAATCCATATTATTCATAAATCAATATATATATATATATATATATATTTATATCATTCACAAAATCATAAGTGTAAGAGACAACAAGTGACCACGTGACACTTTACTCTTACTTAGGACTCAACAGGTGGTCCCCGTGTCACTTTGCTCCCATTAACACTTTCACAAAAAGTTTCAAATGGGGGCCGAGACGGTAACGTTTCTCCGCTGTATCCATTCACCGGCGAGAACGATATAGTACATGCAGTATTGATGTCATGCATTTGCAACTGCATGAGAAATTGAGATACTACAAAAGAGTAAAAGAACTACTTATCTGCCTTTGACGGTAGTTATTGTAGCCTTATTAGTAGAACATCTTCCATTGAAAGTTTCTGGGAATTCCGAATCTTCAGAAGTCTGCCATTCTGTGAATGCAGGCTTGTTCGGAGCCGAAAGCTCCACAATTTCACTTCTAAGAATGGAAATGATAGTTGACACATTTGGCCTATCTACTGCCGATTCTTGTACACATAATAATCCTAATTGGACGCACCTTACTATCTCCCTTTCGTAGCGGTAATCAAATATTGTTCTGTCTGCCAAAGCTGTAATGTTGTCTTCATTCCACAATTTCCATGCCTGTAAAGAAAAGGAATATCAGAACTGAATCAAGTACTTTATTTATTTATTTTTCCTTTCGGTGAAGGGAATAGAACATGGCATAGTAAGCTGTAAGAAAATGAGCTCCGATACTTGGCTTGAACTTCAGGTTAGGAGCTCCGATGCCAAATGTGTCATGATAAGTGTTTTGTATGTACAAATGATAAACAGGGAAGATGCTTGGCTCGAACTTCAGGTCCGGAGCTCCGATCCATGATAAGTCAATATTTGTTCTAAAAGCATAAACCTTTAGGAAATAAGCCCAATAATGGGGAATAAATATATTGAAGGCTACATGATTTAAGACAAATAAGATAAACTTACATATTCTAAAAGGCTTAAAACATGTGCGTCATGGTAGAAACTTGTGTTTTTCCTTCCACAAACAATTTCGAGCAACAAAACTCCATAGCTGAAGACATCTGATTTCTCGGAAAATCTCCCAGCCATAGCATATTCAGGTGCCATATAACCGCTATAAAACATAATAAAACAACTTAAGAATTTTTTTTCCTTCATATATGATTTTCATAAGGAATATCTACAAGACAACTAGTCACTTACTATGTCCCCATGATCCTTTTAGTATTGCCTTGATCTTGACTGCCACCAAAGATCCTAGCCATACCAAAATCCGAAATTTTTGGATTCAAGTCTTCATCCAAAAGAATGTTACTTGCTTTAAGATCTCTATGAATAATCTTTAACCTCGAATCCCTATGTAGGTAAAGGAGACCTCGAGCAATGCCCTCAATAATGTTGAACCGTTTTCTCCAATCTAGGAGTAGTTGTTTTGAGGGATCTGCAATTAATATTGAGTTGTTTATTTCAAAGAAAATTAGAAGACATAAGCTTATTTACTAACAATATGAAATGAAGGAGCACTAACGAGGGTCTAACCGAAGAGAAATGAATCCAAGCTTCTATTTGGCATGTATTCATATATCAACATCCTTTCTCCGGTCTCAACACAACAGCCAAATAGTCTCACCACATTTCTGTGGTGAAGCTTGGACATAACTATCACTTCATTTGTAAATTCTTCCACCCCTTGTTCGGAAGCTTTGGAAAGTCTTTTTACCGCTATTTCTTGTTCATCCAAAAATTTTCCCTAAACAAAACAAAAAAACTCTTCCATTTATTTTTTTATTTTTAAAAAACTAGAAAAAATAGATCTCTTAGCACGACGGCATTACCTTGTAAACGGGACCGAAACCTCCTTGTCCCAGCTTGTTATCTAAACTAAAATTGTTTGTTGCGGTTGCTAGTTTTTCAAATTGGAAAAGGGTATCCCCACGCATGTTATCACCTGGAAATATTAGATATGGTTCTCCACTGTTTTGTAACAATACATCCTTGCTTTTCTTTTCCCCTATTAGTTCCAAAAACCTACTTGTTAGCAACTCTCTATTCTAGCATAACGGACATTCGAAACATAGAACATGATTTACGAAGGAAATATTACCTCTTTCTTTAACCCTTCTCTTACACAAGAAGTATATGAATATGACTAAGGTAAGAAAAGCAGATATTACTGAAGCCGAGACAATAGCCGTGATGTTCTTAGTTCTATCTGCAAATGACAAGACAAATGTAGTCACTCAATCAATGAAAAGATACCGGGTACATTGAAGTCATCAATAGTTCAAAAGCATAGGAAATCGGTTAGAGAATGCAAATTAAACAGACCGAAAGACAACAAACAAAGGTATAAAAATAAAATCTAGAAAATAAAATAGTCTTACCTAGTTCAGAAGCGTATAACCGAAGGTAGAGTTCTGGTCCTCCATTTAGAAATTGTTGCATGTCAACTAAGTCATCATTCCATAACATACAGCCAAACCCAGATTGATATAAATATGCATTACAAGTACAATTTAACAAGCACTGAAATCGACAATCTTCTTCAAAAGAAGGATTCCCCGAATAAATCCCAGAGTAAGGCACTTTGACCATTTTAAGCTTAAGAAACCCATCTTCTTTCCCTCCTTTTTCACTCAAATTGCTACTAACCCTCTCGCAGTTCAATAATTTCCTTCTCACACACCCACTTGTCCAATTCTGTCTATTCCACTCCTCTACATTTCTTGGCTCATACCCTTTTAAACAACTGCAAATTGGTAATTTTCTTGAATTACATATCCCAAATTTACCACAAGCTCCATATACATCACAATCATTTTTCACAGCAGTCCAATCAGCTACCCAATCCTTCCCTTCTTTGTCCCAATGTCTCTGCTCTAGATTCCCTTGTGGACTCAAGAACAAAGTCATCTCAAGAGGATCACTTATATTTACCATAGAAAGAGTAATACTTCTATCTTCAACTATAAGAGTAAATCCATAAAGATAACTCGAATCCATACCCGGAATACCTAAAAAGATTTGACCATTCCATGGACCGGTTCTATAATACAATTCACCACCTTTCAAAATAACAGCTTCAGGAGGAAGGCGGGCATCTAGGGCAACGGAAAAGTTTCCCATAGATGGGTCTGTTGAGGTCCTCCAGGAAACAACTTGCATCTTCTCTTTAGTGCTTAGATTTGCAGTGACTTTCATATTTGGCAGAATTGCGTCAGATGGGTCTTTGAAACTCTCCCATTTGGTCATTCCTGTTGATAAATCTTGCAACACGAGATTCCCGCTATCTAAAAGCCGCGCGCTTGAATTACGAACAGCGTTTGAAAGATTTGAAGACCAAAGAGTTTCATTCTCTCCATTTGTTAACACAAGATTTCCATCTTGAGATAATGTGAAATGACCCGAAGAATTTTTTAGTGGCCTGTCTCTATTAGCTACCCATATGATAGTTTGAGCTGAAATTTGATTGAGCCAAATTCCGAGATAGCGATTTGTAGAATCTTTTCCCGGGGTGAAAAATCCTAGTTTGAAGATGTTTCCACTAGAGAGTATAGCTTGAGGGTCTTTGATTGGTGTAGAGGATGTTATGGTGTCTATGGATTTGATAGGAATTAGACAGAAGCAAGCTAGGAAAAGAATGATAGTTAAAGAATTTGTATTTGTTACGAGATTCATAACTTTGTGAAATATTTGCTAGTTCTGGGATGATACGGAGATACTTCTTCTATCTATTACGGTAGAATTAATAAGAAAATGAACCAATGTTTTAGGATGGTTGAAAAGTATCCTAATTTTCTCTCTACTTTTCTTGTTCAAGAGGTCAATCTTTTCTGTAATTGGACTTTTCAAAATTGTGTCCTTTTTTTCTTTGTCAACGAAAATGAAATCAATTTTCTTACAAGAATTGAATGGTCGAAAATCGAAATGATATTTCTGCCCGCTTCTATTGACAGAACTATAGGCTGATTAAGTTGACTATAGTTATTTGATTTTTGTCTTCTGTTGAACCAGCTGCTGTCAATTGTCCTCAAAGTACTCTACTTTTCTAAGTCGATAATTAAGATTTGAATCATCAAGAAATGGAAGATGCTGCCCAGAACCCATTTGCTTCTACACTATTAAAGAGGAATGTAGAGTACCATGTACTAAGCAATGGCTATCCCACATTATTTAGGTTGTATTTTTGTTGTTGGAACATCCTCTATATAAAAAGGGTTGATTTTTTTTGTAGTGAGATCAATTATAAAATATTTGAGAGAAAGTTTATCTGATTTATCTGTGACGTTCATCCCGACTTATCAATCGGTTCTTCCATCCTGAATTATGGTGTCGTCTACACCCCATTCGAATATAAGTATAATGATTTTGGATCCTTGAATCACGTTTCATCATCTCTAGGCGTGATTCGCATAATTTGGTATTAGATATTTGGTCAAAGTCTCAAGTTTGTCTATCTTTTGTTTTTTAAAATTTCTATCCTAGTTTTGTTTTTTCTTATTAGAGTAATTTTCATCAAAAAAAAAAAATTAATTTCAGTTTAAGCACTTCTATTCGTGTTCTTACTATTTTTTATTCAAAAGTTCCTTAAAAAAAAGGACAGATTGTTTGTGAAGTCATATTAGATTGAGATCTAATTCTTACTTGTTTTAATTACAAAAACTTGTGCTAAAATCCTAAGTCAGCCTTGTTTTTCTATAAATGCAAATTAGAACATTGGTGAGTCTTAGTGGATTGTTGTTGAGATTTGGTAATTTTTTGTTTATTTCTAAGAAGAACTGAAAAAAGATTTTACGAGTGGAAAAAAGGCAAGAGAGTGTGAGAATATTAGAGGGTAAAAGCTGAATATATTGAGTGAAATTGAGTGAATCATTCTTTGAGTGAAACACGTGAGGGAGTGTTGTAAGGCCCTTGCATTTCTCTTTTCTAACTTTATTTTGCAGAAAAAAAAATATCTCACAAAAGTCATGAAGGTGATATAGGAGTGGTGGACCTGACATTATTTACTGAGTCTGTAGTCGGAGAGATGAGGCGTATGATGCAGAGAGAGTTGGAGCATGTACATGAATGATTGGATCAAATGGAGAATTCACATAGGGAGCAGCGACAAGTGGCTCCAAATGCACTTAGGAGGGAAAGAGTTCAACCTAAGGAAGTGAGGGATGAAGGGGAGGAATATAATGGGGTTGGATTTGAGGATGAAGATGATCAAAATTCAATGGGAATTCCTAGGAGATATGAGCAGTTTAGAGAACTTAGAAATCGAGAAGACAATAATATAGGTCGCATTAAGATGAAGATTCTTTCTTTTCAAAGGAAAACTGATCCTGAAGCTTATCTTGAGTGGGAAAAGAATATGGAGTTGGTGTTTGATTGTCATCACTATTCGAAGCTTTAAAAGGTTAGGCTTGTTATTGTTGAATTCACTGATTACATTATTATTTGGTGGGATCAATTAATGTCAAATATTATGAGAAATAGAGAATGTCTCATAGGCACATAGGGGGATCTAAAAACTGTGATGAGGAGACGGTTTGTGTCGAGCCATTATTATCGAGCTTTGTATCAAAAGCTACCAGGTCTCACTCAAGGGAATCAGAGTGTTGAAAATTATTTTAAGGAGATAGAGGTTGCTATGATAAGGGCAAATTTAGAAGAAGACCAAGAATCCACTATGGCTAGGTTTTTGCATGGATTGAATCGAGAAATTCATGACAAGGTAAAGATGCAACATTATTCAGTGTTGGAAGATATGGCGCACATGGCCATCAAAGTTGAACTAAAAATCAAGATGAGGGGTGGTACACATACAATCCTCTGTCCGAGTTCTTCCTCTTAAAAGCCGAGGTATGCAAAGAATGAGGAGAAGTTGGCTATAATAAGACCTAAAAGTGAACAAAAACCCGAGATGACTAGCAATGGGAACCAAAGTAAATTAGATTCTTCTACTAGTCAAAATCATGATATTAAGTGTTTCAAATGCCAAGGTAGGGATCATATAGCAAGCCAATGTCCAAACAAAAGAGTTCTGATGCTGCACGAAAATAGTGAGATTGAGACTGATGAAGAAGATGACAATGAGTCTATGCCATCATTAGAGGATGTGGAAGATGAGGAGTTTTTTGTACAAGGAAAATTGTTGATGGAAAGAAGAGCTCTAAGTGTGCAAGCAAAAGAAGATGACTCGGTGCAACGAGAAAACATCTTTCATACTAGGTGTCACATTCAAAGCAAGATGTGTAGTGTGATTATTGTTGGCAAGAGTTGTCCTAATGTTGCTAGTACCACGTTGGTGGGAAAATTGAGGCTTCCAACACTCAAGTATCTATAGTCATACAAGTTTCAATGGTTGAATGATAGTGACGAGGTGAAGGTAGAAAAGCAAGTGTTAGTTTCATTTCGGATTGTTAAATATGAAGATGAGGTGTTGTGCGATGTAGTACCGATGCAAGCTGGACACTTATTGTTGGGATGGCCATGATAGTTTGATAGGCGAGTGAAACCTAATGGGTTCTCTAATAAGTACTCTTTTGAACACAATCAAAGGCCGGTTACTCTTATTCTGATGACACCAAATCAAGTTTATGAAGATCAAGTGAGATTGCAAAAGGAGAGTGATAAAAAGAAAGAGAGTGAACAAGAGAAAAGTAGTGAATAAAAGAAAAAGAGTGCAAAAGAGAATGAAAATCAGAGGGAGGTTGAGAAAAAAGAGAGAAAAGAAAAGAGAGATTTGACCATTGAAAGAAAACCATAGAGACAACAAAAGAATTTCTTTGCAAGAGCAAGTGATATAAGGAATGCTTTGTTTTCAAGACTGCCAATTATTGTACTTTTATACAAAGAAGCTCTTTCAAACACTAACGAACTTGACCAAGTTTTGCTTAGTTCTTTTGTTTCTCTTTTGTAATATTATGAGGATGTATTTCCTAAAGAAACACCACATGGTCTACTTCCAATCCGAGAGATTGTATATCAAATTGATTTTATGCCTAGTGTGACCATGATTTTAGTGTTAAGTATTATTCTGGTGTGAAATCTTCTAGCTGTAAGTATTTTAGGCATGATGAGTTTCTGTTTCAAGAGAATAAGTTATGCATGCCTATTGCTCTTTAAGAGATCTATTAGTAATGGAATCTCATGTGGAGGGTTAATAGGGTATTTTTGGAGTTGTTAAGACTTTAGCTGTTTTGCAAGAACTCTTCTATTGGCTATACATGAAACGAGATGTTGAGAGACTTTGTAGTAGGTGTGTCACTTGTAGACAAGCTAAATCAAGAGTGAATCCCTATGGTTTATACACCCTATTGCTAATTCGTAGTGAAACTTGGACTGAGATTTCAATGAATTTTGTTTTAGGTTAACCTAGGTCTAATAGAGGAAGAGATTCAATATTTGTGGTGGTGGATAGATTTTCTAAGATGGCATACTTTATTCCATGCCATAAAACTAATGATACTTCATATGTTGCTGATTTGTTCTTAAGAGAGATTGTGAGGCTTCATGGTGTGCCTAAGACTATTGTTTTCTAAATATGTGTAGGAACTAAAGTTAGGAACAACATTTTTTAGTTACTTTTGGCTAATATCCATGTATTTCCCACATACACAGGATTCTTCGTTACCTTAAATCATGTCCAGGACTTGGCATGTTGTTGTCTGCCATTTCTCCCTTTTAACTAGAAGTTTTTTGCGGTAGACTTTAAGCAACTTTCCCAACTACAAGTAGATCAATCATTGGGTTTGTTATCAAATTGGGTCATTCTCTGCTTTCCTTGAAATTTAAAAAGTAACATATTATGTCACAATCGTTTGTTGAAGTTGAATATCGCTCCATGGCATCTGTCACATGTGAAGTTACATGAATCCTTCAATTATTTGCTGATTTAAGCTACCCACCCACTTACCTTTCTTGTTATTCTTTACTGTAATAGTAAGGTTGCCTTGTATGTTGCCCGCAATCCAGTATTTCACAAGAGGACAAAGCATATAAAACTAGATTGCCAACTCATTCGTGAATGAGTCCAAAATGGCATTATTAAGCTTGCCCACATTTAAATGTTGAACCAACCGGCTGACCTGTTAATAAAGGCTTTGGGACTGCACAACATGCCACTTTACTTCGCAAGATGGGTGTTTTTGATTTGTACCAACCACCTGCTTGAGGGGGGTCTTAGTGCATGTATATTGCATACATTCTACCAGCTCAGCATCGTAAATAGTTCTTACGATTATAATATACATGTAAAGTTAGTTGATGATCAGTAGTTATGAACTCTATTAGGCCCAATGTCGGGACATCCTTAGACAAGCAGCCTCAGCTCAAGTGGTAGAAACAGAAGCTGAGGCAGGGTCAGTAGGGCCTAAGGAAACGGGGTACCGAGGGTAAATCATAGTTGAGGCTAAGGTCTGATAGGACCGAGGCGGCATCATTCGGCCCTGTAGTGGCTGAACGGTATATACCTAGAGAGCAGAAAAGTAGAAACCAAACAACACATAGAGACCATTCTTTTTTACTTCCTTTCAGAATAGTTCTAGTTCTTTTGTTAACTATTAGATTTCCTTTTTATGCTTTATGGGTGCATCCTAACTCATCTAGAGTTCCTAAAGAGATTAAATTTATTTTTAGATCTGGTATCTACCTAACTCTGGTTAACATAACAATTTTACCATTATGTAACTGAAGGGTAATGTTGTCTATCCATAAAATGTTACATTTTTTGTTATTTTCCATATATACCATTCTTTCATTTGTTTCTTTAAAATCTATAAGCCATTCTTTATTTTGACTCATATGAAATGAACAACCTGAGTCTAGTATCCATTCATATATGGTTATACACTTTGACACATTTAAGACTTCAGAACAGTAAGATGATTCTTGAACAATATTTCCACTACTACACTGATTTAGTTTCTTTAGGGCATAATAGTTCTTTTTCACATGACGTACTTTACCACAGTGATAACATTTCTTTGGCTCCACCTTTACTTTCCTTTTATCGTGAGTTTTCCCTTTTTGTTTCTTATTACTAAGAGAGTTATGTGATTCTTTCTTTTCAAGCTTAGTTTTTACAAACAGACTCGAACTAGTTCTCTTACTCATATTTAATTCTAGTTCTCTTGATCTAAGACCTAATACTATTAAGTCCATTGTAGGAGTGATTCCAATATATTCAAAGAATCTTTAACTATTGTATAATCTTCACTTAAGGATTGCATAAGTATTATGGCTTGACTAGGTTCATCTATTTCCTGGTCGGTACCTTTTATTGATAACACCATTTTTAGAAACTCATCTATATTCTTACAAGAATCCATTTTCTAAGAAAATAATTCACCTTTCAAATATGCAAAATTAGGTACAGATTTTAATAGGAAATATAGTTTCGAGTTTACCTCACAAAGCTGTTGTAGTCTCTACATCATCTACCTTTCTCAAGACATTATTAGATAGATTTAGCACCACTAGATTGTATGCATCCTCATCTATCTTAACCTTTCTGGAAAAATTAGTGACAAGCCATTTTGTTTCATCCTTTTCCAGTGCCACTAGTAGTCTGTTTTGAGATAACAAGGCATGCATTTTCTTCTTCCATTCCAACTGTATTCATAGCACTAATTGTGTTTTGATTTTATGAAGACTCACTCACAATTAGGGTTTGCAACTTAAGGCATATAATTATGCAAATTCAGAAAATGTAAGGTACCCTAATTTTATTGTTCTACAAATCAAAAACAAATAGAGAATGAAGAATTTAAGTATACAATTATTTCACAAACCTTTTTGCGATGCGTAATCTAACTAAAAAGTATGATACATAATCACAAGGTACATATAACATATGGAACATGCTCTTATACCAGTGCTATATTGTATGCCCTAATATTTAGTTATGTATTCATATAACAAGATCAATTAAATTATTCTTACTTAAACTTAAAGAAGAAAGAAATCAAGAACACAGATTTATAGTGGTTCACCCTCAAGATCTCAAAATGATCAAGAAGGCTACATCCATTTCGAGCTCCAACAATTTGTTGAATCTTTACGCACTAATTCAGATCTGATTACAACTCTCCAGTCTCAGATTCATACTCTCACATATAATACATAGATTTAAATACAGTAATCCTAAAAGCTTCACCATAAATAAGATAAACACATAACAAAAAGATTCATATATCTTAGATTATACAGATCATACAAAGCATATACCACAAGATCAAACTATTCAAACCTTTTGAATGAACTAGATAATGCAGTGACAGACATAGTACACACACACCAGAATCAATATCGCACATTGAGAGATTATCGGAGGCAATCAATTTGCAAATCCTAAAATCTGCCAAGTTACCATGAGAATAAGAGCTTAAGTATCATGAATAGGAGGCTGAGATTGGATAAAGGTTTTTAATCCAACAGTCTACAGTTACCTTAGTAATGTTGAGCCGGCTCAATAGATTTATGGGATTCAACCATTTTAACCCAACAAATTTGTTTGTCCAACTATTAAGAATGTTTGTTCTCATGCTATTGTCAAATTTCTCATATCAGACAGTATAGCTTATTTTGGCTTGTCTCATTTCCTTACATCTCTTGACTATGTTTGTGAACCTTCTACCTATTCTCAAGCTCCACAAATCCAAGATGGGTTGATGCTATGAATTGTGAACTTAAAGCACTAGAATCTAATGGCTCTTGGGTGTTTGTTCCTTTGCACATGGTAAGAAACTTATTGGTTGTAAGTGGTTTTCAAATGTTAAGCTTAAGTAGATGGAACTATAGGGAGGTTCAAAGCAGTTGCAAAAGAGTTTAGTAGAAAGAGAGAGTTGACTATAATGATACATTTAGCACGGCAGCTAAGATGGTTCTTGTTTGCATACTTATTTATATGGTTGCCTTAAGGAACTAGCCTTTATACTAGGTATATATTTAAAACGCATTCTTGAATGGTGATTTGGGTTAGAGGTTTACATGAAATTACCTCTTTGTTATGGAAGCAAGGGGGAGAAAAGAGTATGCTAGTTGTCAAAATCTGTGTATGGGCTTAAACGAGCCTCTCGGGAATGGAATATCAAGTTTACATTAGCTTTACTCGATGGTGGGCTAACACAATCAAAAAATGATTACTCTTTATTCATTAAGAAATCAATGAGTTCTCTTATCATTTTGCTTGTTTATGTAGATGACTGATGACAGGTAACAATGAGGTAGCTCTTATTCAAGAAAAATCCTTAATTTGTTTTCGATTTAAGATAAAGGATTTGGATTCTATTCGATTCTTTCTAGGAATGGAGTTTTGAATAAATTCTCCTGGTGTCGATATTACTCAAAGAAAATATTCTTTGGAGTTTATTTATGAATCTGGTTTACTTGGTTCTAAAGCTTCTCTTGTTCTTATAGATCAAAATCTCAAGCTTACATCTTTTGAGAATAATATTGTTACTGCGTTACATACAAATGATTCTCTTCTTCCTGATCCTAGCACATATCAACCTTTAGTTGGTAGGTTAATGTATTCAACAATGACCAGACCAGATCTTAGTTTTCCTCATTAACTTCTTAGCCAACACATGCATAAGCCTAAAAGGTCACTTATGGATGCTGCACTTAGAGTTCTTTGATGTGTTAAACTGTATCCAGAGTAAGGCTTATTCTTTACTGCTTCAGGTACCTTCTAACTTGAAGCCTATTGTTATTAAGTTTGGGCTTCATGCTATGATGAAGAAGTCCATCACAGGATACTTCATTTTATTAAAGGATCCTTAATCTCTTTGCGGATGAAGAAATAACCTAATCTGTCGAAATCTTCTACAAAGGTTGAGTATAGAGCTACGACTACATGTGAGATTGTGTGGCTGCTAAGTCTTTCATTGTTCTTTCCTTCCTTTTTCTACATATGTGGCTTTATACTGTGACAGTAATTCTGCAAGACAGATTGCAATGAATCAAATGTTTCACAAATGTACGAAACATATAAAGATTGATTGTCATATTGTAAATGAGAAAGTGCAAAAAGGTTTTCTCAAGCCACTTCCAATTCATACTCTTGAGCAACCTGCAGTATGCTTACCAAGGCACTAAGCAGACAACAACTTTGCAATCTCCTTTCCAAGTTGGGGGTGTCAGATCTCTACCAGCCTCAACTTGAGGGGGAGTATTAAAGTATAATGTACTTTTATATCCCTTTTGCATTGAATCCTTTACCATGAGCAAGATGTCCTCAAAACAAACTTATGGGAGGTTGTTTGAGGTCAATCAGATCAAAGATGAAGAAGTTTATGGACTAATCTCTATGGCTGTTGTTTTTGGTTCCTGTAGCAGAAGACAATTGGTTTCTCTTCTGTTTCTTGACTTTCTTCTGTGCCAAGCAAATTCAAATCATTCCTATGATCGCTGCCTTGCACCTCATTTGAAGGTTTTTGTCCATTATGGACTTTTGGTCAATTAACCAACAAAAGCTGATGTGATAATAGTGTTCTGTTACTGCATGTTGACATGCTTTAGTGCATAAGAGTTTGCTTTTGAGAAAACTTTAATTAGTATTGTAGTAGGTTATCTTTGCTATCAGATTAAGCAACCTAGTAAGGTACTTTATGTACTTGTAATGATGTTCTTATTTCCTTTATATTGTAAGCAAATTTGTTCAATGAAATTACGCTAGCTTATCTTTTTGAATTTTTGGAGGAGTTGAAGACAAGGAAATTAACAACAACAATCTTTGTGCTTGAAAATACCTGCTTATCTCTTACAGCAGTTTTGACAACTATTATACTAAAAAATACACATAATTACAAGTACATTAAACTCATACTTGGTTGCTAATACAAGCAACCTTTAGTATGACTAAAGCACTTACCATCCCAACACTTACATCAAACTATGGTTTTCGGACTAAGAAACCACAAAAACTGTATGATTTCCACCTACTATGCAGTGAACAAATTTCATACTTAAAAAACGTAAGTGAGCTGCTTGCTTATATCATATTTTTGCAGCCTTAAGTGCTAACATGACTTCAAATTCTAACATTCCTGCATGAAGTTTTGGTAGGACTTTAAGTTTTCTTTAAAGTTCTTCAAAGAGTTTTCAAACTCATCCTACAGTTAATATCATCTTTCTTCAAACTTCAACGAATCTTTCTTTTTATTCAACACGTCAGAAGTAAGTTACTTTTAATCTTACTTGCTCGCATGGAAACAAGTTAGAGGAAAATTTCTCTTTTTCCAACTTTCTTACTTGATTTTGTATAATTCAATTTAACATGAATTCAAGTCAAAGAAAAATTTTTGTTTATCAAACTTTCTTCCTTAATTCAATATTTCCTCTCTTTTATTTTTCATGCTCTCAAAAATAGAAATTTTCTTTCTTTTTTTCTTTTTTTTTCCACACCCATTTGTTTTGTGGGCATACTTTACTGGGATAGTTTTTTCTACCCTTTTTTTTTTTTTTCTTTGGGCGAATTTTTTAAAACTCTTTTTTTTTTCCTTTTGGCCCATCCTTATTTCTTTTCTTTTTCCTTCTTGGACCTGCACGTAATAGCAACATCCCACTCTCTTTTCCGTTTCTTTTTTTTTTTCATTTGCTCCTTTTTCTTTTGTTGGGTCCTACACATTTCCAGAAGACCCTTTTTTTTTCCAGCTTCTCTTCCATGCATCCTTCTTCTTCATCTACCTAAGATTAAAAAAAAAGGACATGACAGAGAGCTTTGAGCGGCGGCCATGGCTTCTTCCCCTTCTTCCTCTTCTGGTCGGCAAGCTCTTCTCAGCCGATCTCTTCTCCTTCTTCCTCCCTTTTCATCTTTTTCTTCTTTGTCGATGGCATGATTGACGCTATCGATTTTCTTTTATTTTGTGCTGAAATCAGTCCCTTAAGAATATTACTCTGATACCATGTTAGAATTTTGGAAGGAGTTGAAGACAAGGAAATTAACAGCTGCAATCTTTGTGCTTGAAAATACTTGCTTATCTCTTACAGCAACTTTGCAACTTTTTATACTGAAAAATACACTTAATTACAAGTACATTAGACTCATACTTGGTTACTGATACAAGCAACCTTTAGCATGACTGAAGCTAACACTTATCATCCCAACACTTATATCAAACTATTGTTCTCGGACTAAGAAACCACAAAAACAGCATGCTTTCCACCTATTATGCAGTGGACAGATTTAAGTTTTGAATGTCCCTGATGTTAAATAGAGAGTTGCTAACAAGAAGGTTTACGGAAAAGCAACGAGTTATTGTCACATAACAATGGAGAATCATATCTAATATTTCCAGGTGATAATATTCGTGGGGGTATACACTGTTCCAATTTGAAAAACTAGCAACCGCAACACACAATTTTAGTTTGGATAACAAGCTTGGTCAAGGTGGCTTTTGTCCCGTTTACAAGGTATAGTTGTTGTGCTAAGGGGTCTAGTTTAATTTGATTTGAAAAAATAAAAAAGAAATGCCTGTGTTTTTCTATTATAGGGAAAATTTTCTAATGAACAGAAAATAGCGGTACAAAGACTTTCAAAAACTTCTGAACCGGGGGTGGGGGGGAGAATTTACTAATGAAGTGATAGTTATGTCCAAGTTTTACCATAGAAATATGGTGAGGCTTCATGGGTGTTAACACGGGTAATAAATTAAGAAGTGTAATATTTTTTTTTTCTAAAATGTTTTATAAATAAAAACGGAATTCTTGACTTATAAACTAATAAGAGATCTTTTTTTTAAGTGATGTGGGATGAATTCCAACACTCTCTTTTATTCGTGGATTAGTCATTTCGAAAGCATAACGAGTGACATAATGGGCGAAAAACATTTTCCAATAGAGTGTGGACGTATTCGCTTAGAGTCTAGTTTTAATATTATAATAAATTGATGAATCTAATAGTTTCTTCTTCTAAAAAACCTTATAGAGAAAAATGAAACTTTTGACTTATAAACCAACAAGATATTCTCCATAAGTGATATAGAATGAATTCCAATATTGAGACAGGAGAAATGATGTTAATATATGAATACATGCCAAATGGAAGCTTGGATTCATTTCTCTTCGGTAAGAGGTAAGATCTCTCTAATGCCCTCTCCTTTGATATATCTAATATCATATCATGTCTTCTAATTTTCTTGGAAATAAACCACTTAATATTGTAGATATATCAAAACAATTTCTTTTAGATTGGAGAAACAAGTTCGACATTATTGAGGGCATTGCTTGAGGTCTTCTTAATCTACATAAGGATTCAAGATTAAGGATTATTCATAGAGATATCAAGGCAAGTAGTAACATTCTCTTGTATGAAGACTTGAATCCGAAAATTTTTATTTTCGTATGGCTAAGATCAATACAATACTAAGAGGGTCATGGGTACATAGTAAGTGTCTAGTTGTCTAGCAGTTGTTCATAATTAATCATCAAATTATTATACAACGGTTTGCGAAAAAAGAAAGAAAAGAAGCTAAGATGTTTTATTCTGATTTATAGTGGCTATATGGCCCCTTGAATACGCTATGGTTGGGAGATTTTCAGAGAAATCAGACCTCTTTAGTTATGGAGTTTTGTTTCTTGAAATTGTTTGTGGAAGAAAAAACACAAGTTTCTACTGTGAAGAAGAAGCGGCTTTAAGCCTTTTAGTATATGTAAGCTTATCTAACCTTTTTTTTTTTTTCCAAATCTAGAAATTTTTTTTGGTGATTTGAAATCCTTATCTCCATTTGTATAGTAATATCGGATGGTCAATTGAGATAAACTCACTCGTTAAGCTTATCTAACTTATGATTCTTAAATAATGTTAGAGTCAAGAATGTTTGTAATGCATAATTGAGCCTGTTTATCATTTGCACATACAAAACACTTCTCATGATATGTGTAAATTGAGCTCAATTATCATACAAATTTAACTTTTGAAACAGCTGATAACTTAACAGATCAACATGATTCAACTTAATTTAGAAACAAAATCACTTGATTTTGAAGTGTACTTGATTCAGTTCTCATTATTCTTTTCTTTACAGGCATGGAAATTGAATGAAGACAACATTACAGCCTTGGTAGACAGAGCTATATTTGATTCCAGCTACGAAAGGGAGATAGTAAGGTGCATCCACTTGGGATTATTATGTGTACAAGAATCAGCAAGAGATAGGCCCAATGTATCGACTATCATTTCCATTCTAAGAAGTGAAATTGTTGAGCTTTCACCTCCAAACAAGCCTGCATTCATGGAAAGGAAGATTTCTCAAGTTGCGGAATCCTCAGAAAATCAGTGGAATATGCACTACTAACAAGGCCACAATAACTATTATCCGGCAGATAAGTCGTTCTTTTACTCTTTTGTATTTCTCAATTTCTCATGCAATTGCCAATGCATGACATTAATTAGTACATAACAAATGTTAGGATTTAATATAATAGAAGGAAATTCTTGTGATACTCAAATACCATTTTGGTGATTTTTGCTTTTTGTTTTTTTATATTTTTCGCTCTCCCATTGTTGTTCGTATATATAAGGGAAAAATCATTCACAACGGATCTACAATCAAAACAGGATTTTTTTCACAGATAATTATGAAGATTTCTTGGATGATCTATCATGTTGCTCACATCAAGCACTTTCCTATTTTCCCATATCCATAACTATTGTTAATTTCATATTATGAATCTTTTCCTTCCAATATCTCTGTAAATAAATATGTAATTCCTCTTGAATGAAATATTGGTTGAGATTTTACATTTGACGGAGTCTCTTCATGGTATTAGAGCATCTTCCTCTCACTGAGTCTTGATCCTATCTCATCAATGGTTGAAAAAACCCATCACCACAACCGAATCTGTTTCCAATCCTACTAGCTCTTTTATAACCACCATTTAAACTCATGCCTCCAGCGCTCCATTATATGTACTTAATATCCCCTCTGAAAAACTCACGCCGTCCAATTATCCCCAATGGCAAGTAGATTCTTGTTTTGAGATTAATCTCCACCTATTTGAAGTAGATTCTTGTTTTGAGATTATTGTTGAAAATTTTGAAGAAATTTATCATAGCTTGCCTCTTGAAAAGTGTTAGGTTAACTTAAAAATCATAGAGGTCAAAAGTGAGAGTAAAAAAATCATAGAGTGCTTAAGATATTTAGATACTTTACTAATCTTTGAATCTCCTCACACACCAAAGTTTATTAAGATTAGGGTTGTAGATGTCATTCCAAGTCTGCCATCTAAGGAGCCATCAATACTTGAGCTCAAGCTATTACTGACTCATTTGAGGTACGCATTCTTAGAAAACTCTAAATATTTTTCTATTATTATTAATGCTTCTTTGACTGATGTAGAAGAAGAAAAGCTACTTCGAATCTTGAGAAAATACAGGAGTGCTATAGGTTGGCCAATTTCGTACATAAAAAGTATAAGTCCATCAATTTGCATGCACAATATTCTAATAGTGGATAGTTACAAGCCTATTGTTCAACCGAAGATTGAATCTTTCTATGCAAGAGGTCTTAAAGCTTTTAGGTGGTAAAGAAAGAGGCTTAAAGCTTTTAGATAATGGGATTATCTATCCAATTTCGGATAGTACATGGGTGAGTTCAGCTCAACTGGTTCCTAAGAAGGGAGGTATGAGCGTGGTCCAAAATGAAAAAAATGAACTTAACAATCATAGAATGACGAGTGTGTATTGACTACTAGAAGCTTAATGACCCCATAAGAAATTATCACTTACCATTACCATTCATTTACCAAATATTGGAGAGATTAGTCGGTTATTCCTACTATTGTTTCCTTGATGGGTACTCAGGTTACAACCAAATTACGATAGCATCGGAAGATCAAGAGAAGACTAATTTCACTTTTCCATATGGTACCTTCGCTTATCAAAGGATTCCTTTTGGGTTGTGCAATGCTCCGGCTACATTCCAATGTTGCATGATGTCTATCATTTTGGATATAATTTAAAAGTTCATTTAAATATTTATGGATGATTTTTCTGTCTTTGGTGATTCTTTTGATTATTGTTTGGCTAACTTGACTTTGGTTTTGCAGCGATGTGAAGAAACTAACCTTGTTTTGAATTGGGAAAATTGTCATTTTATGGTGCAAGACGGTATTGTGTTAGGTCATCGTATATCAGCAAATGGAATTGAGGTTGATTGTGCGAATATTGAAAAGTTAGCATCCCCTTACTTTTGTGAAAGCAATTCGAAGCTTTCATGGACAAGTCGGTTTCTACAGGAAATTTATTTAGGACTTCTCTAAAATCTCAAAACTTCTTTATGATTTTCTAGTTAAAGATATGCCTTTCAATCTTTTGAAGAAGTGTTTAATTGCATTTGAACTATTAAAGTTTAAATTAATATATGCTGTTATTATTGTTGCACCTAATTAGGAATTACCATTTTGAGGTAATGTGTGATGCAATGGATTATGCAATAGAAGTTATTTTAGGGAAAAGGAAAGGTAAAATTTTTTATGCTATACATTATGCTAGTAGAATTGACAGGTGCACAAATAAATTATGTCACAATTGTTTCTCTTAACAAGTTTCATTCTTATTTGCCAAAGTGATTGTTTGGACCAATTATTATGCTTTGAAGTATATACTTGTAAAGAAGGATACCAAGTCGATATTGCTTCGTTGGGTGGTACTCTTACATGAGTTTGACTAGGAAATTCGAGACAAGAAGGGAATTGAAAATGTAGTGGTAGATCATTTATCATGACTTTGAGTCTAACAGGGGAAATGAAGAGGAGCTGCTACTAATTAATGAAACATTTCCAGACAAGCAGTTATTTTCTATACAAGAGGGACCTTGATTTACAGACATTACTTAGCTAAGCGAATTTTACCTCCTGAGATATTTATTAAAAGTGAAAGAAGTTTTTTTTCTAGTTTGAAACATTAGTTTTGGGAAGATCCTTTTTATACAAGTATTGTGCTGATGAGATAAAAAGAGGATGCATTCTAGGGGAGGAGATGGAGAGCTTTCTTCTTCATTGTTACTCTCTTAAAGTGAGCTGCCATTTTGTTGCAACAAAGACGGCCGCAAAAGTTTTACAATCAAGATTCTTCACGCCCACTCTTTTTAAAGATGCTTATAATTTTGTTATTAGTTTTGATAACTGCTTAAGGGTTGGGAATATACCTCGGAGAAATAAGATGCCATAATATTTTAGAAGTTGAATTATTTGATGTGTGGGCTTAGATTTTATGGGATCTTTTCTCTCAACGTTTTATAACCATTTTATTTTGGTTGCAGTAGATTATGCTTCAAAATGGGTGGAAACCATAGCCTTACTGTAAATCGCTCATATTTTTAAACTAGACATAGTAATGAGAAAATATACTTAAAATTGTCTTATTAGAAACTTTTAAATTCCCACTTATACATAAATGTTAAGAATATAAATATAAGGGGACTTTTCTTATAATTAAAATTAGTTAAAGAGACCTTTTTAAGAATCTTTAAGATTTGAGAGAGCTTAAACTTAATTAATCAAAACAAGTAAATATGTGGCATAAAGCCACGGTAAAAATATCAATAGATACTATGAGGTGGCTTAATGCATGGTTATGCATTCACACATGCCATTAAGGGAAACATGCATGTGGATTTAATTTCATGCAAATAGACATCTAACTGGCTAAGGTGTCAACAATTTAGCTCACCTTTTGACTATAAATAGACTGCTTCAGAGTTGATGTCAACAAATCAAAAGGAAAATGTGAGAGAGTGAGGGAGAGAAGAAGGGAAGGAGAGGGAAAGGAAAGGAAAGAAAGAGAGGAAAGGAAAAAAAGGAGAAAAAGGAAAAAAGGGGAAAGAAAGAGAGGAAAGGAAAAAGGAGAGAAATGAAAGAAAGGGAAGGAAAGAGAGAAAGAGGAAAGTCAAGATCTCCAGTCAACCAACATTTGTAAGTATAGTTTCACTGTAACACCCGGATATTGTTTGTTTATTATTATGATTATAATTATATTAATTGAGAATAATATTAATTATTAAGCATGATGACTTCGTTATGTCTACGTTAGAATTATAATTATAGCATGCTAAGTAGAAGTGAAATACTATGATTACGATGCTAGAAATAAGGATTATAACTAGAATGAACATAATATAGCAGGATGGTTTAAGGAGAGTACAAACTTTAAACATTAAGTGCATATATTCATATTTCCAAAAGTTAATATTATGCTAAAATAAATAAGAAGCATAAGCATGCATAATATTAAAGTAAGGTGCTGCCGAGTCAAAAGAAAGGTCACTTGTCGATCAGAAAGGACCCTAAATGATATTAAAGAAAAGGTCATAAGCGGACCGCTGATTAAATATCAGTTGACATGCCGGTGGTAGTATCCTCAGTGCCCAAGTGTGTAGAATGATATGCATTTATGCATGTTAGATATAGGTCATAAAAGCACCAACTCACGATAGTCATGAAAAGAATAGCGATGTGAGTAGGACACTATCCTTACTGAGCTTCTAGCTCATCGATGTCTACCTTGTGTTGTAGGAAATTACAAAGGTAAGGTGGTAAGCTAAGGAACAGGCTAATTGAGACTATCAGTTCGTGACATTGTACATATGAGACTCGACCTCTGTAAGCAATGAGTTTGAAAAATTGGCACTTTTTATGTATATGTACGTATATGTATATTCAAATAAAGAATAAAGTATTTAAAAAGTTTTGGAATTACTTTTCTATGACAAAGACTTCCGTAATATTTTCAAATTATTATGTATATCCTTCAAACCGCTTTTGGAAGTAAATTGAATTTTAAGGAACAAAATTTTATAAAAACAAGAAAAGTAATGCACCTACTAGTTGTATATGTTTCCTTAGAAAAGTATTTGATAAACTAAATAGCTAGTAGGGCAGGCGTTATAGTTTGGTATCAGAGCCTAACGGTCTTGTAGACAACCCTCATATGTACAAGTCACGGAAGTGATGTCTTCAGTCGCTGTAAGTATGAGTTTAGATTTACTTAAATTTTATATTTAAAATATATACAAAATAATTAATGAATGACACGTATTCTTTAGACTATGGAGGAATTAATGAATACTCTCACCACTACCTATATGCAATATGCCAAGAACTCACAAAAGGGCAGCGTGGGATGGAATTGGTAGCTGCATTCCGCATGGCCACCCCGCCCACTTTCGAAGGATACGAAGGTTGGGACTATTAGAAGTGGGCTCACTTCTAATAGCTAAATTTATCCTAAGTAAAATTAATTATGACCCAATCTTTTGGCTTAGAAGCCTAGAATCAGAATGTGTAGCACCCTCCTACTTATAGGTGGGAATATGGACCGACCCGATAAAGTCTAGCCCGCGCCCACACCCACACCAACTTCATACGGGTACAGGCTCGGCCCGGCCCGTACTCGGGCGCAGGCTAGGCTCACCTTTTTTACTTGTGAGCTGCCTGTACAATACCATCCTGCTACAATAGGATTACATGTAGGCGTTTTAGCCATGCAAGGCGGCATGCCCTCTACATGGCTAAAACGGAGCTATTTTGAACATTTTTTTTTTATTCAAATTTCTCTCTCTATTGTTTTTTTGTATAAATACCCTCAAAATCATCTTCATAAATCACAATTCACAACTTAAAAAATGATCTCCTAATTATTCTCTATTTCTTTTCTTTTTTTCTACTATTTTAATGTTTCAATTCTCAATTTTACAATTCTTAGTTCTAGTTTAAAACTCTCAATCTGAAATCTAAAATTTCTAGCATCAACTCTCAAGTCTCAAGTTCCAAAATCAAATTGACGATTAGTTAAATTTTCTATTTTATTATAATGTGTTTTAATATTTATTATTATTATTATTATTGTAAATTTTATCTTCTAACTAATTCTAATATATATATATATTTTTTAATAACGTAGAAAATAGATAACTTGGGTAACACTCATGATTTCGGAGGCCAGCTAGAAATACCATTTTTTAGTACAAGATATATGAGATAGGATGATAATCATTTTCCGAATATAGACGAGGATGAGGTCAATCTCAACGATGAATGTTAAACTACACTGAGTACAGTTGTTTCTATAAAATGCAAGAAGACAACGTCAAAATTTTGCTTTTGTTTTGACGAGTTGTATAAGCCAGATGAACACTGTATAATAAAAAAATATTTTGTATGTAAGGTACGCAAAAAGACTAACTATTTTGGGACTGGTGGAACCACCCACTTAAAACGTCATAAAGATAAATACATGTCTGATCCCAAAGCTTGTATTGGTACGGCTCAAACTCAATGAAATTTTCATCCTAATGGTTCAGTCTCTACGTTGTCATATAACGAAATGAGAACTAAAGATAACCTTGCTAAGTTGATTGCTTATTTTGATTTGCCTATTAGTTTTGCTAACTCTGAATATTATAAAAACTTTGTTTGGGACTTATATTATCCTTCCTATAAGAGAGTAAGTAGAAATACAACTAGAGGTGATATAGAAGCATGTTTTAAAAAATAACGTGATGCATTAAAAATAAAATTAGTTTCACCTCATGTTAGTATTGCATTAACATCTGATATTTAGAGGGTAAGGTCTAAGCAAGATAAGTTTTCTGTAGTTAGTCATTATTTAGATATTGAATGTTCTATGAAAAAAATCATAGGTTTTAGAGGTATTGAGACTTAACATAATACTGAAAATATTTGTGATATTATCATGCAAGTTTTGAATAAGGTTAATATAATACAGCGTATAATATCAATCAGATTGGATAATGCTTTTGTGAATACGAAGGCAATATCTTTATTTGATGATCGCTTAGTGGGCATAATGGTGGAATATTTTTACATTAACAATATGCTTGTCACATAATAAACCTCATTGTTAATGCAGGTATGAATTTGGTAACAAATGAAATCACAAGTATTCGAGATGCATTAGCTTTCATAGTTAGTTCTAATCCTCGTATAGTTTCATTTACATAATTATGCAGGAACGTAGGTAAGAAACCTCAGAAGTTTGCACTTGATATGGACATAAAATGGAATTCGACTTATATAATATTACAACAAGCTATTCCATATAAAGATGAGATTACTATGTTATTACATCTACTGTATTGTGTGAAAACGATTGGGATACTATTGAAAAATTTAACGAATTTCTAAAAAACTTTTATGAGTCTATTATGATTTTATCATGTATTTATTATTCTACTTCACCGTTAGTTATTGCGCAATTTATTGATATTGTTAAGATGTTTACTGCTTATGATGATGATATTATTTTTAAACCTTTTATTAAAAAAATAAAGATAAATACTTAAAATATTGGAAAAAAATCCACTTTTGTATTTCTTTGCAGTTCTATTTGATCTTAGGCTTAAGTATGAAGTTTTTAAGTAAGTTTGTTTCTTTTATAGGAAGAAATTAGATATTTTTTATGATGAACTAATTGCTAATGCAAATATAAAGTTACATAAAGTTACATAAAGTTTTTGTTGTTTATGAAAATAAGTATAGCGACTAGCGACCTCGACGATATGATCAACAAAATGAACAACCAAAGAAGGCAATATGGAATATTTACAACAAGAATAAGAGTCCTTCAAGTAGTGGTATTTTAGAATACGAGGAGTTTCGGAAGTACCTTGAATCCCTAGATAATAAGGATGAAGATGATTTTAATATCTTGCAATGGTGGAAGTATAAATCAAAGATGTTTCTTATATTACCTCGACTCGCAATGGATATCTTGACTGTCCCCGTTTCAACAGCGTCTTCAGAATCAACATTTAGCATAGGTGGGAGAATCATTTCTCCTAGAAAAACTAAATTAACGTCTGAAATAGTTGAGATACTATCATGTATCAGAGATTGAAAAAGTGTAAATCACCAAAACCAAATACGAATACGAATACGAAGCTCCTAATTATGGGATAGGAAGTAGTTCAACCCCCCATTAGAAATTATAGATTATGATGTAATTTTAAGAATGTATTTTTTTTTCCTTATTTTTAAAGTTTTATTGTATGTTCCATTTTTTCTTCCTTAAGGTTAGGCGATTTTTTTTTTACGAAACTATCTATCATTACAAATCACAATAAAATTATTTTTTTGCCCAACTCTTTATTAATGATATACTAAATTATAAATCTTCAAAATAACAAAATTGTAAGAAGAAATCACAACTCACAAGGTATAAATTAAAAAAAAAACTTATAATAAATTTATAAATCTTAAAAATATTTATTTCACCATTTAATTCAATTTTTCATATTTATTATCTTACTGTATTCATGTTTCTCCTTCCACTTATTTTCTCCTTGCCTAATACTGTTATTCATTTTCATATAAATACCCCCCTACCCTCCCTCTCAAGTCTCGCCACTTAATTTAATTCATCCCCCAAGGCCACATCACATCTTCATTTAACTTTTTTTTAGGTAGTAATCTTTATTTATTAACTTCTTATATTTAACTTTTTTTAATGTAGGAAATGGATGGTACTAAGACATGCTATTTGGAACCACTTTATTGAACTGTATTAGACCAAGCAGGAAATTGGAGTGATACAACAGCTAGCACGATGTCTCGTGTGCACTAAAATTTTGATGGAAGTCTTCAAAATATAAGTGGCCATTTGTGCCGACATCTCCTAAAACACCCATTAGTTATAAGTCTATCTACTTCATCAGAACAACGTAATTAAATCAATAGAAGCATATATCCATTTCAATTTGCAATTATTAATGATACTGAAGTTATTTTATGTTATAAAATCTCTTTATCGAACCGTAAAACTTATTTCATATGTAATAGGACTATTTTTACAAAAATAACAAAAAAAAACCCAAAAAATCCATTTTTGGGTCATATATGAATTCGGGTATGAGCCAGACCGAAGGATTTATAGCCCGGCCCTAAACAGGCTCAGGCCACTTGCGAGCCGGGTAGGGCCGGATTGCCACCTCTACTCCTACTTGCTATATAATTATATAAAATACTTTAAAGAAAATAGTTAGCTTTACTATATAACTAGTAAAAGTGTTACTACTTTACTTAAAAATCCTTTGATAAAAATACGAAATTATTTGAACTTTCTTCAAATTTTACTTCATTAAAATCCCACATAACAAAAATATGTCAACACTAATATTATATATATATATAAGCAATTGTATAGTTATACTTATCTATAAGCCCTATACTTATCTAAAACAGCAGTTTCACAATCTTTCCAAAATACATTCTAAATTTTCATATCTTCTCATAGGTCAGGTTCACATGTATACTCCACGTAGATAATAGCTCTTCATTCACTAATCACTACAACTATAACTCTTCCTTCTAACATACTTACAACACAAGTAAACTCCTATGAGCTAAAAAGCTCAATGAGCAAACTTCATATGTCGTATGCATAACATATAAACCACTTGTTTAAAATAGTAAAAATCAACTAAATACTCATGAATATGCATATTTCAAATATTTTGTAATTAGAAATACTTTTCTTTTATTACTGCTTTGATTTGGGCTCTGAGGATGCTTCCGCCGAATTTACTAAATATGTGGTCTGCTATGACCATTGAAAGCGATCCACTATGACCATTTTTAACTCTTGGTTTGCTATGATTGCTAATAGTGATTAACTATGACCAATAAAATATGGGATCAGTGATCCATTATGACCCGGCAATACCTCATTGAAAACATTATGCACTCTTATAAAATACGTCTTTTTTTTAAATAATATATCTAACATTATGCTTTCTCATTTCAAATAATGCTTTCAAACTCAAGCATGCTACTAGTACATTCAAATCATGCATCTAAAATATCAAAGCATTTTACCTTATGAAATTTAATTACAATTTTCATAAAATCAATGCGGCAAATAGACATACTATACTTATATTGTAGGTGAGAGTTTACTGACCTGAAATTCGGTTATCTATAAAAGACTTTTAGAAATCCTTCAAATCCTGGACCAGTTATTATCCTAACCGAGCATGCATATAAACTTAACTTAGTAAATTTTCTATAAACTTTATCATTTAATTAACTCATCTAAATTTACATCTAGTATTATTCAATCATACTTAATTTGACTCATTCCTTTGTGAAAGTTCTAACTCTTTATACAAGTATTACTTTCACTTAAAACTCATTAAGGTTCATATATTTCTTACAAAATATACAACTCAAAATTCAATTGTTTGCTACCTCTTCTACTCTTACTTTCATGACAATACCTTATTAATTTTTCACTTGTCAAATTTCCTAGTTTCATGGTTTTGTTCTAAAAATCATTTCTCTTATTTGTGAATCACTATTGCTTCTTTTATGGTACCTACCCACAAGTCCTATAGCTCCAGTAAAAATTTCAAATTCAAATATACATGTTTGATCAATCATACCTCAATTATGCTGAAATCGTTTAATCATGCATGTTTCTTCGACCAACATTTTTATACATATACTTCAAAATTATGAAACCTAATTTTTTGGAAAGCATATATTCTAAGCTTTCATAACTGATATGGTGCACTTTATTTTGTTCAGTATAACTTAAGTTATGCATTTTTAAAATCAATATTGCGACTACCCTTTTTGGGCAAACCTATAGATATACTTCAATTTTAAAATTACACAACTAATTCATCCATTGATCAAATATTTCAAGTCCTCTATAAATTTATAGATATAAAAGTCTAGTTTATTCATGTTAAATATCATAGTTTTCTATTATCATCTTCATAACCAAAAGTCTATTGAAACACCTGCTACTCATAGAATCAATTTTACATTATGCAGATTTCTAGGCCAATTTACGAATATGTTTCTAGACCTATACAACTTTTATTGGAGTATTTCTGAACTTTTTGAAAAACTCTAAGAGTCTAGCTTCTCAATGTATTTTTTTAGATTCAAAATATCAATAATAGCTCTAGAACATTCTAATCCTATGACATTTATCAACAACTTAGTAGGAAGAGTTGAATGAAAAGAGTATCGCCTCTTACCTTTATGCAAGATTGAAGATATATCTTCCTTAACTTGCTAATTCTACCTAGACTTTTGTATCTCCTTTGATCTCTGGGTAATTTTTACTAATTGAAGATATGGAATTGAAGAAGAAGATGAAGATGAAGAGCAGAGGGATAAAGAGGCTATGGTTTATTATAGGGAAATGAAGAAGAAAAAATTATTTATTTATAAGAAAAGCCTATAATTCTCATAGTCAACTTGACCAAGATATTTCTCATTTATCATTATCAATTTCGTTTTGTTTTTCACCTCTTTTTATATAATGGCTAGCCATCATGTACTTGTTGGACCATTTTTCATGTTTCGGGCATTTGTTAGCAACAATAATAAATAAAACACAATTTGGCCCATTAAGTTCTTATAATCTTGTGCCATGTTTTATTGTTTTGGGTCATTTGGTAATAAACATAAGTTTTGGCCCACTATTCAAAATGGTTTTGGACCAATTTTATCATTTTGGGCTACTTTGGTATTAAAAGATAAATTTTGACCCACTAGTAAATTATAATGGGTTTTGGGCTAGAATTTCATATTGATTTTACATCTACATTAATAAATATGAATAAGTTCATAATTTTTTTCCACAAGAACTAATTAAATTCATGTTCTAATTACTTAGAAAAACTTGCTCGAAAATTATTGCTAGCCCAATAAGGTTTTGGCTTATATATTAACTTCTATAATGTGAAAATCTTACTTTTATAACAACTTATCGTATCTCTTATAGTTTTCAAAATACTAAACTAATCTGACCATGGAGTATAGTTAAAATGGGTATTACATAATATCACTTACAGATATAGTGTGACAGAGGTCAAAACCAAGGGCAGAGTCAGGTGGGAGCATATGGAGCTGTAGCTCCACATGTGTCACAACCTGATTTATTGGACCCTCACAAGTGACCAAAGATCACCTGGAAATCTGTATATAATAATCTACGGTCACGCGACCCTCACAACCCTTTTTTCTTACTTACTTCCATATATTATAATCGGTAAAAATGTTTAACTCCAGATTTTCCATCCATCAAAAAAAAAAAAAGCTATATTATATAACTCTAGCATGTAACCGTGTACAAGATCTATTGCTAAACCTATCAGCGGAAGTAAAACATTTGTATACAATATTATACATCTATTGTATTTTACACTATTTCTAATTATATAATGGAGCGGCTATGTTTGTCTCCAAAAAAATAGTCCACTAAGCCGGACCTTACCAAGTCTACCGATAGTCAACAAGAAAGTCTTCTGAAGGCTTTATTTCTTCACTAATCTGAAAATGTTTTCATTAAAGAGGAGAGTGAGTACAAAACTCAGTAAGAGATAAATATAACATATAATGAGTTGAAAACCAATAGAAATATAATTCGTCAAACGGTTTTAGCAATAACATATCATACAACAGTGTAGATTCGCATTCGTTCTGTAAAGCCACTACAGCAAATCATTGCAATTCAAATCTTTAGCATATACTTGAACATACTTATACTCAGTTTCCAAATCGAAAACATCATTAAAATCAGCGAATCTATATAGTTCATGAAATCCATAAGTGTAAGATTCAAGAGGTGACCCCCGTGGCACTTTACTCCCACTTGGAATTCAAGAGGTGGCTCTTGTGGCACTTTGTTCCCATTAACACTTTCGCAAGAAGTTTAATATGAGAGGCTAGTACGGTAACATTTCTCCGCTATATCCCTTCACCCGCAGAAATGATACCTATAGAAGCAACTCTTCTTTTACACGCATTCACAATTTATAACAGGATTACTATGTCCACATAGTCTAGCAAACTCAATGTTGGAATGGGGTCCCATCACAAACTTCATGCACTTCAAATCTATACAGTATATAGTTTACCTAATATAGGGCATATACTCATGAAATCCTTATTGTAATCCTATCACTTTCATAAACATCATATAGAATATAGATTCATGAAATCCTCATTCAAATCCAATAACTTTTATAATCAGAATACATGGAACATAAAGTCATGAAATAGCATAAGCAACTTTTAAATAACTATCGGTAAGTAGTGAATAGAATAAAAAGCCATGAAATAACATAAACATCTTTTATTTATCTTTAAACAACTTTTAGAATCGACATATAGCATAAAGCCACGAAATAGCAAAAACATCTTTTAAATAACTTTAACCCATTGAAAACTAACATGTTACAATTATCACTCACTTTTAACCTCTATTGGCCCTAATTTTTTGAGACACCAAATGGCATGGAGAGATGCCCCTCCAATGGATATAAAGCATAAAAACAAGTAAAGATGGATAATTGAATCATTAGGAATATCCAAAGCAATTCAATTAACTAAAATAGATAAACTACTTTTCATATCTCTCTCTTGAGTCATAATCATCATTTTACATAGCTTAAATTAAGGTCTCATTTGTTGTTATAGCAGACTTCGACTCATAGAGTAATTCACCTATTGTGAGCGTCGAGGCTGTCGACCCATCGACTCGTCAAGTAATTCCTATATTTTGAGGTATCTAGTGTGTCGAGATCAAGATCAAGACCGAGGTTTCCCATTTTTCTTCCCAAATCGAGATCTTTTCTCATTTCCCAAACCAAAGTCTTTTCTCTCAGACCGATGTCTCATATAACATCTTTCAGTCTGGGTTCCCGATCCAGGCCCAGCTTTTTTCTTCTTTTCTAGACCGAGGTCTTTTCCCCCACACCGAGGTCTTATATAACGTCTCTCGGTTTGGGTTCCCAATCCAAACTGAGAGTTTTCCTTATTTTCAAGACCAAGGTCTTTTCTCCCAGACCGAAGTCCCATATAATGCTTCTAGATCTGGGTTCCCGATTCAGACCATGCTCTTTCCTTTTTTTCCCAGACCGAGATCAATGATAATGTTTCTCGGTTTGGGTTCCCGGTCTAGACCAAGTTCTTAGTCTAGGAAGACAGAAACATGACTGAATTCTTGGTTTCAGGTTGATTACTTATACTTCATCAATTCTACTTTTAATTTCAACCTATTATCAAAGAACTAATTATTTCAAATCTACAAACAGAAAAGGTTCTTACCATAAATCGTCCTTGACTGGTATGCTCTGTTTTGTACTACACAGGATCAGAAATCATGGCCTATGTGCTTTAGAATCTTGCTTTCACTGGTTCTCATTATGGAAGAAGGAAGGAATTCCTATGGTTATCTTATAGGATCATTGGATATAGTTTCTTAAACATTTTGGCTCATTTAGTTTTGATTCATGGGTGGAATGAGAATGAGTAGAATTAGTGGAATGAGAATAGTTAGAATGAGAAATGAAATGATGTATTCCATGGATTATGTTTAGTTGGCGAACTTGTTGATTCTACGAAGAAAACGATTCAACCGTTTGGTTTCAGTTTTTAAGCCTCAAGAATAATTTTAATTGAATTTATTTTGACAATGTTACCCCTTATTTTTTGCATGATTTTACAATTTTACCCTTAAACATAAACACTACTACAACTTTAAAATAAACTACCAAACATGGCAAATAAACAATCAAACCTACCAAATAAACTATGAAAGATAAAAACCACCGGATAGTTCATATGGCCATTACACTTTCCAACTAAAGTTATCAATTTTCAGTTTAAGGATAACAATCATATATTCAATATCCTTATCCTCCCAAGAACATCAAACTATTTACTATTAAACATCCCAAAAAAAAAAAACTAGTTTCCATTTACAACACATCACATGGACCCAAAAAATGAAATTTGTTAACCATCCCAAAATTCTCATACATATGCATTATCACCGTATCAGAAAGCAGAATTTTTCCTATCTCCACCGCATCACTGAAGTCTAGAAGCATATTTTTTCCTATCTTCACGGCCAAGTTATTCTAAGTTATTCCTTCTCTTTGTTTGGACCGATAGACGAACCATGTAATCTCAGATGTGAAGTTATATGCAATATCAATTTAAAGAAAGGTCTAACAGAGACTATTCAATCAAGATCACCCAATCATTCATCCACACACACAGGAAAAAAAAGGAGAAAAACTACCTACCTAGTGTATAACTCAGCCTTATAAACTAATTAATTAAATATAAAGCGATGAAAATTGGTCAAGTTATTATAAAATAACGATCAACTGCTTAATATAATTCATAAATAAAGTTTTAAAATAGGTGAGAAATTAAAAGTTTGATTATTAAATTTATAATGTAAATAAATAAAAATAAAGAAATTAAAATTTTAATTATTAAATTTAAGAGAGACAAGAAAGATAAAGAAATAATTGATAGAAAATGATAAAAATTTATCAATCTTATTATAAAGCAATGATAAAGTGATTCATATAATTCACAAAGAAAGTATCCCATTTCACCGTTTGGTTATTTACAAAGAAAATTTATCATCTCTCTAAAAAAAGCGAGATGAAAAATTTAAGTTTGATTATCAATTTAGCAATCAACAGGAATCATCGATCTTAACTAAAAAATGCATCAAGCTAAACATATCACCGACTACAAAATCTGATTAACGAAACAGAGATAATAGATCAGAAACAAACATAGCATAATCTCACTACAACAAACTCAAAAAAACCAAGAAGGGATTCGGAAAAACCCAACAAAGCCAAGAATGAACAGACAAACCCAACGCATGCAGGATGTAGAAGAAACCTAGCAAACAAAACCTAGATTCATAGATTCAAAACAAAATCCAGGAAATGATGGTTACAGAAACATTGCAGGAAAAAGAAAAAAAATTGGCATTTTTGGGATGATGAAGAACACATAACCGAGTATGCAAGATGGTGAATAAAGTGAAGATTCATGGATTTGAAGCATTTTGGAGGTTGAGAAAGTTAGACGTGCCTGCTTCAATGGTCGATTGGAAGCTCTTCTGCAGTTCCTCTATCACAGAAAGTGGGGCACGAAGGAGAGAGGGGACAAGAACTAGTGCAAATGAAAAGTGAAATGAAAAATACTGTAGAACGAAGGGGCAGCAGTCGTAATTTTTCTTCATAACAATCTTCGTGTTTTTTTGCGTTAAGAAGAAACGAGATATTTTGGAAAATCAAACTTTCTCGTCAATTGAATCTCTGTATTTCGACTCCCTGCCAGGTAATCATTTTGAGGAAAATGAATGCTTATTGGGCCGGCCGAAGAATCAAAATGTGGGCTCTATTAATTCCACATAGCATTCCAAATATAACCAAATAATGGAAAGGGAACACATTTCATTCCCCTGTTTCGAAGAAACCAAACCAAATTGAACGAGCCATTAGATCAACAGGTTCAAGCTCTTTCGATGGATAAACCTTCAGCAAAAGTAAATGTTCTTGATTTCACCATTCAGATCTGAAAGAAGAATTTGAAGAGAAGGTGGAGATGAGAGGAGCGAGAATGGAGATATGCGGGTGAGCTCGAAGAAATAACAGAGAAAGGTAAAGAGAATAAGATAATGGAGAGAGAGATAAAACTTTAGCTGGCGCAGACAAAACATTTTTCATTATATATGTAGTTGAGCATTGTCTTACGGCTTAAACTCTTGTACTCTTTTCGGTTCTCATTTGTCCCGTGTTACAGGCATGGAAATTGTGGAATGAACACAACATCACAGCTTTGGTAGACGGAGCAATATTTGATTCAAGACACGGAAGGGAGATAGGTGCATGGACTTAGGATTATTATGTGTACAAGAATCAGCAAAAGATAGGCCAAATGTGTCAACTGTCATTTCCATTCTAAGAAGTGAGATTGTGGAGTTTCCACCTCCAAACAAGCCGGCAACCACAGATAGGAGATTTCTAACGACACGGAATCCTCAGAAAATTTTAATGCGAGATGTTCTACTAACAAACTTACAGTATCTTTTGTCCAAGGCAGATGAGTAGTTCTTTCTCCATTTGTTATGTGCTAATTACTGTCATGCATTGCAATGGCACGAGAAATTGAGTATATATGTACATTACAATAAAGGAGTGAATAAGCATAATTTAGGACTACCTAAATCTCTCGTAACAATCTCGTGATACTCAATACCAATTTCATTGCTCCCTAGCACTTTACAAAGCAGTAGGTCCATTCCATGGATCAAAAAGCCCAACTCAGAAACACTTGTACATTATGGAAAAAATAATATGATGCGAAGGAAAAAAAAGAAAAAAAGAAAAGGGAATTGCATTTTTTTCTCCATCTGTTAAACTGAAGGCCATTTCAAATACACGAGAAGCTATGAATTATCTGTACAGAGAGAATTGGGATCTCTTAATTGATAAGGGAAAACAGAATAGCCTCGACTCACCTCCCGGAAATAGGATTTTTAAGCTCCTTGGATTAAGTGATAAGAGCTTCTTCTCATGCTTGGTTTACTTGCATTTGGGTTGTTGAGTATGCATTTGTATTTGAGTTTAGATCGATTGATGATGATGATGTACAGTCCTGATGGTGGGGCCAAACCGATCTTTCGGGGGGACATGGGATCGGAGCTGGGTGAGCAATGAACGTTGGAATATTATCTCCCGGCATTAAGACCGAAACCCCACGTGAATAAAGAGTCATCTGAAGAAATTAGAGGGTGAGAAATCAATTTAATGTCATATTAATTAAATAACGTGAAAACAAAATTGAAAGGGGGTTAAAATCTAATTTTTCAAAAGTTTAGGATGGATATGTTTAGTAATTCGAACATCAGAGGGTTAACTTTAATTCTTAAAAGCATAAGGAGTGATAAAATACTTTCAATAAATAACTTCTAAACATTAAGCATCATTTTTAAAATTTTTTAATTTTTTTTTTCCAGTTTGCTTTTATAAAAAACTAATTCTTGTCTGTGAAAAGGGAGGAAACTAAATATTCTATTAGAATAAAAAATAAATGTAAAGAGAGAGCGCAAAAAGTGATGTACATTTTCTACTACAACTGAGTAAATATAAAAAAGAAAGATTTTTTTTCCCAGTTTAATCAAGTTGTTAATTAGGATTATACTTAATTATCATGGCGATTAGTGGATAGGTAAAGAAAATGGTAGACCTTTTAAGTTGAACAAAAATTAGACAGGACCATTAGGTGGGCCCTCACATGTTTCATTCAAGGTTTACAAGGAACAAAGTAAAAGCATCAGTCAGACAGGAATATATTATTAACAAAAATCAATCAAGTTCATATAACCAGAAAATATCATAACATCTCTAAGAAGATTAGGAAGAAAAACCAATTAAACAAACAGATAAAGAAATTCTGGATTCATTATGAATAAAAATTTGCCCACAAATGTTGACTTTCTTCGTCCCTAAGGCCATGTGGGTTATCATAATGGGTTGGCGCTGATGACCTTGATGGCCACCGTCCACGGTGGTGGGGCACAAAAACAGCCTCTTGTGTGGGGCCCCTTTTTTTTAAAGTAAAAACCCATAATTGTGATACAGCTATTTTAAGTAAGAAAATACATAAATGTGAATACAAAACGAGGAAGAAAAATTCATAGTGATTAATGAAAATGGTTAAGCACTGAGAGCACTGTGTTTTCCTTCCCTCCTCTTCTTTCTTCTTTTTCTTTTTTTTTTTTTAAGAACAAAAATAAAAAGAAATTAAAACCTTCACAAAGTTAAAACCTTCAACTGGGACCAGCTTTTTGTTTAAACAGTAAATTTATCTTAAGAAATGTTGCACTATAAAATTTTGGCTTTGCTTCAACTTTTCACTACTTGAAAACAAAATAAAAAGAGAGGAAAAAAAAATTATTATTTAGAAATGAAAATTGAGAATGTAGCAATGTTAGATTTTCAACTTAGAGTACAGCTCTACATACAGCACACAATTGATCATAGGTAAGCAAAAAAATTTAACCTAAGAAGCAAAAGGAGCTAAAGACTTTACACTAAAATTTGAAGAAAAACAAACACAAAAGCATAGAACATGTTAGAAACAAAAGGGTGGTGATTCAAAATCCCAAGTGGAGCAGCCATTTTCTAGCAAAGTTTCCCGGGAAACAAACAGGTCAGGGGAAAAAAAAGTTTGAAATGAAGCAAGAAGGGATGAGTAGTCACTTACTTTAGGAGATGGGTATCCCAGCTTGCCATTGAAACCCAACTGGGCTTCGAGATCCGTGCGTCTCCTGTCACCAGACGGCGAGAAATCCGACGGGGCAGGTCTTAGAAATCTCTCAAAAATAGCCATGACTAAGAACATAGAGATGAGAATGGCGGTAGCAACAAACCCAAAAGAAACGGCGTTGACTGAGTTGTCAAAATGAGTCCAGTGGTCCTCTCTCTGTGTATTTAATGGAGCCCCAGTTGGAGACCATCCATAACCTTCTCCTCCTCCTCCCCCCATTAAAAAGCCTCTCTCGCTCTCTCTCTTTCTCTTTCCCTCACTTCTTCCCCATTTCTAGCCTGTTCTTTATCTATACATCTTCTTGTTGTTTTCACCGTTTTGAAAGCTTGTTGGATAACTTAACTTGTAATATAGGCTGCCAAAAAGAGGAGAGAGAGAGAGAGAGAGAGGTGGGTTTAGGATCAGGAGAAGTACGTAATAAACTATAGAGGAGGCGGGGAAATACTGTGTAGAGGGTGAAAAATGAGAGCTTTGTTGGAATTTGGATTTTGCTTCTTTTGGAAATTTGTGTTATTTTTTTTTTAGTTTCTTATCATTTATGAAGAAAAAAATGTGCAGAGTACTCGAAATCCAGGAAAAATGTTTTTGACTTTTGTAGTTTTTTTAATCTAAAGTTGTTACGTTTGACATGATATTAAAATTACACCAATCCCTTACATAAAAGTTGCATATATTTTTTCTTAAAGAGTTAAAAATGCTTCACGCACCAAAACAATAGTATAACTATTTAAAATTTAACTTACAAAGATCACCAAAAATAATAGTATAACAAATATCACCAAAACTTTAGTAGTATTGATATAAATTTCAAATATTAAAAATATTATGCAACTCAAGAGGGTTGAATCATCGCCAACATGAATCACTTTTCATAATTTATAAGTCCGATCAATAGTAAATAAAATAGAAAAAAAAAAAAAAAAAGAAGCAATCAACATATATGCAATACAAAAATTGTTCTATGGCATTGACCACATTATACTGAAAAACTGACACGTACACAATCCTAAAGAGAGAATGTTGAATCTAAACGTACTATGATTTTTAAGGTGATTTCTTTTTCTTTTTTTTTTTTTTTTTTTTTTTTTAATGAAGGGAAAAATTTTGTAAGAAAGATACAAATTAGTTTTTTTTCTAGCCACAAACACAAGATTCCAAACAAACGGGTCCTAACGAATATCTTCTTATTCTTCGTTTTTTTTTTTTTTTTTTTCCTTTTAAATTTTCTTCACGTTATAGCTTAATTAATTCCTTTACTGAAAAGACCGAGACATGTAGTGATTTAATTCAAGGTTCCTCTACAGAAAACACAAGCACTGTCATGGGCCATACCCGATCCAACACCACTTCTTTTGTTTTGTTGTTACATTTTCATCCTACAGGGCCCAGCCCATTACTCCAATGAGAAATTGGACTGATTCGTCACAGCTTAATGCCCTTGGTTCGGACAAATTTTGCATGAGTGCCCTTAGGCTTTTTTGTAGGGGTGCTCTTTGATATGATAAGGGAAGATATTTTTGAAAATTATTGGTGTAAAATGGGCGAATGAATTTTGGCTAAAGTCCAAAGAAGTGAGTTGCAACGACGCAGATGCTCCGAGTCCTGACCACAAACACACAGGACTGCAGTTTGCATGGGAAGTTTGAAAAACAATGTGGAACAGCATGTTTCTTACCATCTACAAAAGTTAAGCTTAAAATTTTAAGAAAATATTAAACAGACAGACTGCTGTAAATTAAAATGAACAAATAGCGAAGGTGACGGAGAACTAAAGAGTCTGTTTAGTTATGCATTCTAAAAATGACTAAAAATGAGGTCTTTTTTTTTTTCATTCTCACCGCTTTTACAAAACTCCCGCTCATTTAGTTCTCTCCTCTGATTACTTCTGTCATTTCAATCAGCCTGCACACTTAACCTCATATTTGTCTATCTTCCTCATATTACCATCTCACGAACCCTCCTCTTCACTCTCTCTAGATGGAAGAAACCCTGGCAGCGAGAATGAGAGACCTGAGGTGGCTCGTACTCATTTGGAGTTCTTTGGTAAAATTAAAATTTGAAATTTCTTATGATTAGTAACCTTTAAACCTGATAACTTAACACTTTGACCTAAAATAAAAGCCAACAATACAAGAGTTATATTTTATCATCATATTGTATACGATAGGCTTAAACATGTTATCATTTTTATAACTATCAAACAACAAATTAATTTCAAGAAGTGAATACAAGACTAATAAAGAAGTAAAGTATTTTCATTAATAAAAAAAAAACTTCTGAAAAGTTGGTAAATTTTGTAAACATATCCCAATAATGACTAGTTAATGCATTACCATCAGAATAAATATTAGAATTATAAAAAATTAAAATTTTGTTCTTAAAGGAATGACACTTTTTAACATCAAGTACGTTGGGTTTCATCTTATTGCTATATTGAGTCCAAACTTTCAAGCTTTCAAACCTAATGCGATGCAATGTTTTTTAAACCTAGCTAGCCGGGTATTTGAATGACTAATCCAAGAAAGTCTTCTCGAAATTTTTCTATACGATAGGCTTTCATACATATTTTAACGATGAGGTTGATAATATGATGAGCATTTATGACAAGCACAATATTGATACAGAAAAAGTCTACTATTAAATGTATTAAATGTTTCTTCAAACCAAGAAACTATATTTCTATTTGCACCAACTATCCAAAGTGATAGATATTATATGTTCATGGAGGTTATAATCTCTCAAAACCTTAATCATAATATCATCTGTATTTTGACTTGTATGAGAATGTCTAATAACTCTAAAACTTATGATTTTTTTATTCAATTTTCATGTATTATCTAAATAATGGACAATAACATATAAATAGTATTGTTTAGACAGTGCATTTCAAATATCATATGTCAATATAAAAGTAAGATTAACTTCACCAAATTTTGATGTTAATGCAAGGTGTTGTTTTTTAAAATATGTAATTATATCACTTTTAATAATGTTTCTAAAAGCACTCCTAAATTATGGACAATATACTCGTCCAATCAATTCTTCATAATGAATATAATTACTAAAATTAATAGGTTGAGCAGTAGCTACAATATATTAGAACATAAGTTCTTTACCTCTTAGAGCATCATATGACCACAAATCTATACGATTATATGAGGAATTTATTGGGAGTGGTGAATATGAAGTAGGCAAGGCTGATGATTTTAGAAAAAGTCAACAGATTTTGAATTGTTCAAGAAGATAATGATGATGCTAAGATGAAAATTCAATATGCTAGACATATAGAACATGAAGAATAGTTGGTCATGAGCTTGGAAGAGATGCGCTAGCATTCCCTTTACAATTCTCGCTTATGAGTCCACATTCAGTATAAGTGGGAGGATGCTTGACTCATTTTGGAGTTCTTTAGATCCCGAAACAATTGAAACTCTCAATTGTTGCCAAAATTGGATTTATGCTACTGCTTACCCAAGTGAACATCAAAACATAATGAAGAGAATGATGGAATCTAGTAACATTTATTTTTATTTAAAGATTTAATTTTTTTCTTATTCCTTCTTCATAGTTTTCTAACTTTTCTTTCTCTAGACGTTGAAGGAGGTTTCTAAGCTGATTATTGAGATCAAACACTGTTTTTTGTGAATACCCATGGGCAAAGTGGGTATTGTTAGTTCTTTCATCTTAATTGGGTTGGTTTCTGTAATTGTCGATCTTTTTATGTTTACAATATTTTTTTTCAGCTTTATGTTTTGAATTTTGTCAACCAAACATAATTGTTTTGATTTCAATTCATGTTTCCATGACAAGGTTTTAAAATTCAAACTTCAAACTTCAAATGACAACAAGGACTAATGCTCTCAAGTTTTCATGCTTAGTTCTTATGTTTAGTGAGCTTGAATTATGCTCGTTTTTTTTGTATTTGATATCATTTTAAAATTTTGGTAAAAGTTTAAGTATAATATAATATGTTAATTAGATTGGAAGTATTTTTTTCGTAAATAAGTATTTTTATTTATTTAGTAGACATGTGATTTTAAATAATTTTAGTTAATTGGTTAAAAAAACATATCAAACAGCACATTTTGGATGAAAAAAAGTTTGATTAATATTTATTTTGGTTTTGGATTATAAAATTAAATAATTACATCTTTTGGATTGTGATAATAAAAGGTTTTGCCAATGCATCCAATCTATATACTATAATCATATTTAAAATTTACAGAAATAGTTTTTTTTAAGATCAATCATCAGTTAATTTAAAAATGAGATAGGATGTTAAATCTCTAATATAAGCAATTGCCTAAATGATAGATAGAGATTGATCGAATGTTAATAAGAAGAAATAATCTAGAGAGACATTTTGTATATTCTATGAGTAGAATACTCCAGCATTCAATAGTAAAATATGTTGATGTGCCTTGTTCTTCATTGGCTTTCTACCCCTACCCCTAGAGCATACACTAATTTTTCTATTTGAGATTAACTCGAATATCTCCGAAAATAGAAAATTAAGGAAAAAAATAAAATAAATAAAAAAGTAAATTGGTTCTTATATATAATTTAGGTAAAAGTCAAATGCTAACAAAGATTATAAAGTAAATATTTTGTGGGTCTAAACTAGATATTGGCCAAAATAAAAATAAAAAGAAATGAAAAATGTTACCAAATGAAATTAGACTCAAATTTAAGTTCCACTGTTAAGAACCAAACAAAGTTACATTCAAACTTACCTTCTTTCTTTCTTTTCAAAATTTGATGTCTTAGATTTTGACATGATTTCTCTGTATCCATATCAGCCTGAAATTGGAAGATATAAATTTCGAAAATGCAAGAGCCAAGAAGCATGTTTATATCAAACACCATTTAGGATAAAAGAATTCATCGATTTATTAAACACTGGCCTACCTTTTATTAAAAGATAAAAAATGAAAAAGGATCGTTGAAATAGTGTTTGAAAGTTGAAATTACACATAATAAATAATTAAGAGTAGAATGAAAAACGCGATTGATCATCATGGATATCATCTCTATGGACACATCTAATCCATCGCACACTTCCTCTTTAATGATGGAATTTACATTACACAAGATAAGATGTTTTTCTTCTCTTCTGTTCTTTTCTTTTCTTCACTGGGATTAAGATTGCTTTATTATCTCCTCCACTTTAAAAGAAGATGGAAATTGCAAGCTAAGCTAAATAAATTGATAGGTCAAGTACCAAGTACAACGCCTTGCTGGAAGCCAAGAAGAAGCACAAGGCTAGAACCCGGGAACCGGGAAAAAGAAACATCCCCCAACCGTAAACTCCCTTTTCATTAACTCCCCCGCACCGCTACAACATGCGTCCTGTCGGGTTCTGCCTCCCCTGTCCCCACCAAAGTTTTCATCTCCACTGGTCGCCACTCTCTCCACCAATTATCCTCTCGCAGCGTGTAAAGCTACTTTAAACTCGTACCCATTCCACCACGTGGCGAGATCTTATTGGTCAGTAATTATTTAAGAAAATTAAAAAGAGTAAAGAAAACTATCCGACATCTCAGCTTCTTGTGTCGGGCTTTACAGGTCCGAACCCCAACATGCGGAACATGAATAATACTCGAGACTGTTGTCTCTCTCCGCTGATTTCAGGAATTAACTGAAAGTAAAAAAAAAAGAAAGAAAAGAAAAGCAGGAGATGGAGTCAAATCGTCAGCTTTACGACCGGGCACGACCCTTGCGTGTAGAGCCAGGGGGTTTGAGTCAGGGTCAGGGCATGAGTTATGACTCAAGAGTCACGTGAATAGTAGTGGAAATGATGGCTGTTTTTCTCATTGTTTTTTTTTTTTCCTTCTCTTCTTTTGATGGTAGTAAGAAAGCTTGACTGACTACTGGTTTCAATTTGAGAAATTTTGGGCTAACTGGACCCTACATTGTAATATAAAGAACGGGCTGATATCCCCCCGTATGAGGGAATACAGGCCTATGGCTAGTCCCCAAGTGGCCCATTTCCACTTTTACTCTACAAAAGGAAACTGATGGGACCTTTATAATCGCTAATCATGGCCCACCTTGACTGTAGCATTTTCTTTTGAATTTTTCTCGCTAATTGTTCTTTTTTCTTTCTTGTCAACTGACAAGACATTTGAAGCGAACCAATACAATTGTTGCTTGAATTGTAGTTAATCGATCTGTATTTTCATGGTTTTATTTATTTATTTATTTTTGTTTCTGTATTTTGTTTTTTTACGTAGATATCTGTATTCTGTTTTTAATGCTATTGAAATGTGTTATTTTCGTCCTGGAGGTCAAATTTTTAAATAACAAATAAATACAAAAATAACTTTTAAAATTTTGATGCTGGAAATAATTGTTAAAATGATTTTTATTAAGATTTCAGATAGTAAATAATGAAAAATAAAGAGAAAAAACAATACTTGTAAGTTAAGTTACAAAAAAATTATATAAATTTAAGAATATTAAGGTTGTTTATGATATGATATGAGATACTTTAATTTTAATGCTTACAAATTTTAGTGCTTTATTGAAAATTGTGAAATAGATGATTATCTCGTTTATTTGAATAATTCAGTATTATAACTTTTATATATTTGAAAATTTTTGTAAGTTTACATTTACAAATTTAATCATAAGAATTAAAATAAAATAAAATATTTATAAAAATATAAGCAATAATATATCGAATCATTTATAAACTAAAAGATTAAAATAAATAAAAAATAACAATTTAATGGCAAAAAAAAATAATAATAATTTAATCATACACGCCTCTATATATATATATATATATATATATTTAAATTAAGTTACTAATGTGTTAAATGCTTTCAATTGTTTGAAATAATTAAGATTTAACCCTCACAATATTTGAGAAAAAAAAAAAAGGTAAATCTTTCATCCTTAGGATATGAGATTTGCTTCTTATAGATAGTTATAGGCTTTAATTATTGTTTGATGCAATGATTTCATCTATTTATACATTTTGTATTTACAATAACTTTATTAGCAATTTCTTTTGAACTAATAATCGAGATTACTATGGAATTCGTGTGTGTTTAGCAAGCATAATGATTTTGTTGCTAATAACTAGAAAGTTTCATAGAAACGAACATTGATTTTTAAGGTCGAAGAAAAGTATGTCGAAGATAGAGGAAAGATAGTGTGCAAGTTGTAATTGATTTTGATAATGTATGCTTACTAAATCAATTAGATTAATATATAATTATCATTAAGACCATAGCTAGACAATAATTACAAATTATTATATAGATGAATCATGAATATAATACAATACAATACAATACATGCAAAAAATATTAGCCCTAATTGATATAAAAATGACATCCATATGAATCCAATTTAATGAATAATTTATGCTCATCATTTTTAATTCAATGTTACAATAATAAATAATTTAATTAATTAATTAATTAATTAAAATTCCAACTCAACAAACATTACTCGTTTTTTTTTCTTACTCAGGTTGATAATAAACATCTTGCTTAGTTTTTTGAATACTTTTTTTTTGATGTTTCATGCATGAAGACAAAGCATGAAACATTGGTTTAGGTTGAAGCCAACATTGGGTTTGTTTACCAAGGAAAAGTAGTTCATTTGTTTTATTCATTTAAATAATTCAATAACTAATTTAACACTCTTTTGTTGAAGCTGCGAGTTGCATTGGATCTCATATCTTCTTTTTCATCATGGATTGAAGATACCCTTTGAGATACACCATATAAATTATGTCTTTAATTATTATTATTATTTTAACATTTTAGGGTACAATTATCAAATTTATCATATAGCGTGATCATCTTCCTCAAGCTATCAAGATTATTTAATGGTTGATATTTAATAATTTATGTTTGCTAATTAGCCCTTCCCCTCCTCTTATATTTTCTCTTTCTACCTCTCCTCTTTGTTTGTTTTTTGATGTTTCTTTGTTGCCAAACTTCTAAATTTCATTTGGCTAAGCACGACATTAAATACACCTTACCTAAGCACGAAATTAAATAACGCACCAAATGAACAACTCTCAAACTAGAGTTATAAATACATATACATTTTGACATGTATACTCCTAAGAGAATGAGATTTCTCATATCTCTATATGTTTTGTTAAAGAGAACTCTTATTATGTATTAATTTTTAAGTCAATTATAAATTTTAATAAATTGACTAGTTTAATAATTTTTTTTTTTTAAATTTTATAAAATAAAATAGAATCTTAAATTATAAATTAATAAGAGATTTTCTTTCTAATTAATATTTAACGAATAAATTTATATATAATACATAATATAATATATAAAAATAATATTTATAATTATAATTAATTAATTTAAGATAAACTAAATCAATACAAAAAATTCTCATAAAAAGACAATGTTTTCTTTCCATACAACTAAAATATTTTGAGGAATAAAACTGCGAATAGACCTAAAATTGTTTCACAGTATGCATCGAATTTACAGGGCAGGGACTACATGTACTGGGGATTCAGGACTTGAACCAATAATGTTTGGTTGTTTATGACAGCTTTTGGGAGACAGAAGAATTGACAAGAAGAGATGGAAGAGTTGAAAGATTGATGTAATGATTCCAATCTTCATACAAAACATATGCAAAATGACTAAGGAGTAAGGAAACCTTTTCTTATAGCAGTCTGGCAGACATATAGTACCTGCTAGCATTTAATGCAAATGAGAACGAAATTACAAGGTGGTAGAGACCATTTGGGCTGACAGATCTAGTGATATAATTGAATTGTCATTAGCTCCCTTCAAGCATTCATTTATGGGCTACTGCCTTGTTGTTTTCATATGAACCTCCAATCAGGAGTTAGCACAAATAATACGTGAGAGGGTAGGATTGTACCAGCTGGAACTGTCGTTCCATTGATGATAGTTTGATATCTTCTTTCTTCTCCCCAAAGGGTGTATTAGGTCAAATACTCAGAAAAAGATATACGTTCAACCGGTACATATTAAGCCTTATTAGCTTAGTTCATAAATGAAAAGTTATATATATTAATGTAAAATTTATATTTTTTTAAAATCACATAATTTTAATAATGGATATACTCACACATATATTATAAATTTTTATACTAATTTATAAATTAATTTAAGAGACTCTCCTTGTTAAGACAATGATTGGAAATTGGCTTCAATGTGGATTCAACTTGAGAGAAACACTGCGTTGATTATATACTGCGTAAGAACATCCCAGTTCAATCGAGTGAAGAAAGGCCCGTTATCACTGGGCCGCATAAAAAAAATTAATTTTTTACTTATATTAAATTATTATTTATATATATATATATATATATATATATATTTTATAAATTATTTTTAGATATATAAATTTTTACTTATTCAGGCTTGTTTTTTAAAATATTATGATTTAAATGATATATTTTATTTTCTTAAAATAGAAATATTTGATATTTTTTCTTTTTCTTTATTTATTAAAAAATACTTTGATAATGTATATATACCCCAAAAGCACTTCGCTTGTTGAGTGATAGCCCAATAATATTGTTTTAGTCAATTAATTTGGCTAAATGATACTTTTTCAAAGGTTGAATTATTAGAATACTATTATATATATATATATATATGATCAGATTATACAAATATGAAACATATGAATTATATTACATCATATATATCATAAACACATTTCATATTTAAAAAAAAAAAAAAAAAAAGGTCATGAGAAAGCATAGTTGATCCACCTGAGCATCTAGGTCAAAGAGAAAAGGGTAATCAGTCTGTTGGCAGAGTGACATGTCATCATCTGGTAGTAGGGGCCCGTAGCAGCAAAAGTGTTGGGAGAGCTGTGGAGTGAGGCGAAAGGGAACATAGTGAGAATATTAAAAAGCAAAGGGACTTTGAAGAAGAAGACAAAAAGTGAGAAAAGAAAAGTAGAGTGGGATCAGTGTTAGGGCAATACGACCCACCAGAAGGCTAAAAGAAACAAGTTTGATTAGAGAGAAGCACCTTCTTGCAGACAAAATTAAAGCAAAGTTGGCAGCAAAATGGTTACTGCTCTTTTTGATCTCATTGATCAATTTTGATCTTCTCGCCCCAAAAGTATTTATCACTACTATTTGTTTCTCTTTTCATCGTTTAACTTTACGTTTTGGGTGAGAATATATGAAACAATACTAACATGACCTACAAATCTTACCCCCGCAATTACATGCTTGTCCCACCACACTCAAACTTCAAAATTTTGTTAGTTTTTATTTTCTAGAGGGATTTTCTTTCATTTATATATATATATATATTAGTTTTCATACCGCATTTTCTATGTATATATACTAATTTTTGTACCATATAGTTTACGGATCAATCAAACTAATTAATGAAATATGGTTAGTATTATTTTGAATTTAAATTGTATGTTATATATTTTTAAAATAAATATATATTTCGTAGTTAATATTTATAATTAAAGTATATATTTTTAAATATTTCACTATTTTATGAATGTGTTTCAATGTAAGTGCTTCGAGAGGCAAACTAATCGCTCTTAGAACCGGTTTCCGGCCAACCTCTCAAAACACAAATCCAATCTAAATTAATCCATTTTTTTATCGTAAAAATGTATTGTCTTTTCCATTTTTGGTATGGCCGGTAAAAAAAGAAGAAGAAGAGCAAAACATAGATTAATGTAAGAATATAACTAAAATTAAACCGGGTAAGGAGACATAAAACCGAAACCTCCATCTAAAAGAAAATAAATGAATAAAAGAAGAAAAATCGAATTAAAAAGAAAATTAGAACTGAGGCAAATCTCCTAAATCCAAATTATCAGGAAAAATACAATGATTGGTAGGAGGAGGAAGAATAGAGAAATTTGGCTCTTGATTTATCTGATTGATGCAAGCATGAATAGCTAAAGCATTTACCACTGAGTTAGCTTCTCTATAGCAATGCAAAAGCGAAGCTTGTGACAGTCTTGAATATAATCTTTGATCTTCAGAATAACATGACTGATAAAGGGAGAAGTTTGACAACTTCCAACAACCATATCCACCAAAAATAAAGAATTGGTGTAAATCTCTATCTTCTTAAAGTTGAGCTCATGACAAATTTCGGGACTTCTAACTAATGTTCTTACCTCAGTCATACACCGGTGGTGGTATTGCCCCAAAAGAAAGAGGCAAGCTTCACAAAATTTCCTCTGTCATCAACCACCTCCAGAGACATCTGGATTATTACTTTTGAAGTCACTATCTACATTGTCCTACAAAATCAAAAAGTTAGTTTTAAACACCTTAACCCTAATTTTCAGCATAAAAACAATCTCCTCGATATTGCCTTAAAAATTTTAACAGCTTATCCTCATATTTCCTAGAGTATCTGACCTTCATAAATTGCTAAACACACACAAAAAAGGACTCTAAAAATGTGAGCTAATTTGGAACCACTACCGAATCTTTGAAAATTAAAAATCAAAGCCTGCTACACTGAAGGAAAAATTTAAACATTACGGAAGAACAAAACATAATTTTCATTTTCATCGACTATTAAAATAATTTTTGTAATCATTATAAAAAAAAAAAAAACGTTTTACAAAAATGAAAAACAAAAATTACTGGCAACTCTTAGGGTGGGCTTGGCAACACCTCATAATTAGGCAATTAAAGGCAAAACCTAATTTTCTCTTCATTAAACAAAACGGTGCATTTTGTTTAAAGTTGCCCCAAATTAAATTTAGGGTTGTATTTCCCTTTTTCAACCCGTGCTTTGCCGCTGATCCAGAAGGTGAAGAAGGTTCTTCATCACATCTCAAAGTTATAATCTCATCTCCTTCTTCAAGTATCGCGAATTCTGTTGATTTGTGTTAGCATGTTGATTTTGTGAATTCTTAGCTTCATCACTTTATTGAAATCAAGTATTCATTTTCCGAATTCTGTTTATGAGCTTCTTGGTGTCAACGTGAGTAGTACGAATCTGATTAGTGTTAGCATTTTTTTTGTATAATGTTATTAGTATTAGCATCTGTTATCATGAATATTGCGAATCTGATTACTGTTAGCATCTTTTTGTAAAATGTTGATTAGTGTTGGCATATGTTACCATGAATATTGCGAATGTTGATTAGTGTTAGCATATTTTTTATAGAATGTCGATTACTGTTAGCATATGCTATCATGAATATTGCGAATGTGATTAGTATTAGCATCTTTTTATAAAATATTGATTTAGATATATATAAAGTAATCTTATAGCTATGCGAAAAAATTATACCTTAAATTATGCAAATCGTTCGAGGGGACTCACATTACAATCTTACAGATCGATCATCAACACACTATGACATGTATGAACACATAGAGATGACAATGTATTCTCTCTTTTTCTTTTTGTGAAAAAGCATCTCTATTTTTCGCATTATAAAATAATTAGAATATGATATATTTATAGAGTTCTATTAAGTTTTTAATTTAATTTAAATACTTTAAATTAATTGAATCAGTGACTCAATCATAATATTAAATGATAAGATAATCATTAGATGATATCTTTGATATAGTTAAATTTTTTCAAATATAATTTAAAATAATCTTATCTATTTCAAATCATATCATATCTTTAAAGATAAATTTGATTTAGTCAAACTTTTTCAAATATTATTTAAAATAGAATCTCATCTATATTAAATCAAATCATATCTTATTTGAATTTAAAATTAGTTTCTCAAACTAATTTAAATTGAAGTTATTAATCTTAATATTAAATTAATATCTCATATCAATTTAATATTAGATATAATATATTTAATTCAAAATCAAATATATTATTATTTAATATAAAACTTTCGAAATTCATAATTTAAAATATATTTTTTAATTAATTAACATTAATTATCTCATAATTACAAATTTGCCCCAAAAAACTATTTGCTTGCTAATAAGTCTTTTTTACAATCTTTGTTTGTCTTACCCTATACATTGTTTTATATAGATGACCTAAGAACTATGGACCTATAATTTCAAGCTCAAACAAATTAGATTATTAATTAAACTTTTTAATCTAATAAATCTGATTTATTAATCTCAATATTATTCCACTTAAAATATGATATTGCACTCTTACAATTATAGAACATATTACTGAGCAATTTCTAGTAGTCCATTGATATTATCATTACATGCAATCTAATCTTCTAAAAATTGATTCATAATTAGAGTTGGTCAAAATTACATTTTTACTCTTTTAATTATCTCTTTATCATTAAGTACCATTAATGCTCTAGTGAACGGTCAATTTATAACTTAATTATAAATTTGAGCTCACAATTATTTAGTTCTAGAATTAACCTTCAAGGAAATCGATATACAAACTTCTATGAAAAAGGTTTGAATTTCATATTTGTAAATTACGTTCTTAACCATGTATCCCAATGAATCTTCAAAACAAAAGTTTTTACCCTGTTTTACAAATAAATTGTGATGAGTGAATCAAAAGATCTAGTTGACATAAATAAGAGTTTATGACCACTCAGGATTCAGATTGATCTACATATGATCATATATTGATATGAATAAAATTATTTATGGCAAACGATATTTTAATAAAGAATTAATTCATATCGGGTCAGATCTCATATAATCCAATTATATAAAATATCTTTACTAAGATGTCTATTTACATCAGTGATTCAGATCTAGATCCCTTGCATTCACAATGCTAGCGAACCATATCAACAACCCTCAATTAAAGATTTCATACTTTAATATATTGCAGACAATTTAATTTATTATCTATAATCTTAATTATCTCGTACCAATACATGATTATAGTCATATAAATGAATTTAAAATTTTCTGATATTTATATACATTATTCAATAATGGTATTTCACAATAATTATATAGAAAAATATCATTTTTATTAATTTCATAAAATAATATTCATCACATGCTTTCAGGGTACTATACCTAACATTAGCATCTATTACTGTGAATATTGCAAATTTGATTAATGTTAGCATCTTTTTTGGAGACCGTTGATTAGTGTTAGCATATGTTATTCTGAATATTGCGAATCTCATTAGTGTTAGCATCTTTTTTGTATAACATTGCTAATATTTGTTGATTAGCGTCTAACATCTTTGATTATTATTACCGTGAATATTATGAATCTGATTAGTGTTAGCATCTTTTTAGGTTTCTGTTTTCTTATGAATATTGCATGTTTTTGCTACCAAACAATTTCTTATACAGCCTATTTGTCGATATTTTTTATTTCAAATGTAACTGTTTCCGTGTTGATTTGCTTATGAATTTCAACACATTTAAACTTAACATAGCAAGGACAAAAATGTGGGCCGTTAGGCACGACGGGTATGACCGGCGAATCTGGAAACAGTTACTCAAGACGATAGTACATAAGAGAAGAATGAGGAGGCCTAACATATTGAAGACCCGAATCAGAATGAGGAGGCCGAACATAATTAGGGTGCCAATAATGGTGTCGACTACAACAACTTTGATCAAACCTTATTCAAGTCTACTGATATATACAAGTACTTTGATCAAACCTTATTCAAGTCTACTGATATATACAAGTACTTTGATCACAACGTTAATCAGCCCGTCTTGAATAGGAAGACGGTGGGTTTTGACTTTTTTTCGAGGGAGTGCGTAGACATCCAACATTTTTTTGATGAGAATGGGTGGTCCTGGATTTGTAGCTTGAAAGGTAAGGTGTATTTGAACTAGTAAGGTACTTCTACTCAAATCTAGAAATTGGTAGAGAGGATGGTGAATGGGTTCAAACCTTGCTTGTGAAGGGGGGTCGATATTTGAATTTCTAAGGTAGAATTGAGTGATCTTTGGCACCTAACAACTGACGGTGATGACGGCTATCGAAAAATTTTCAAGATTCCTCAAGGGATATATCTTTGGAAATATGAAGGTGGAAAGGACGAAAGCACCAACTACCTCCCTTTTTATTGCAACCAGGCTAAAGCATTATGTCATCGCTAACATATTTTGGGCATGTTCCAGAAGGTAAGTTACGCTTCTACTAGACGATACTAAACTGTTGTGGCATGCTATGACAAATCATGTTATGTCATTCTATACTTTATGAAGCGACATAGGAGAAAGTGTTGAAGTGGGGAAAAGAGGGGGGGACATGCGGACAGGAAAGGGAATTGATCTATTGTTGTACGGTAATCTATTGTCCACCATGTTTACTCATTGTAATGTACCCCTACCTCAAGAGTTGTAAGTGGAAATGAATCATTTCGACTGTATCGACGAGGGGTCATTGAAGCTAATGGAATATTTTAAGACGAACATAGGTTGGGTCCGAAAGGAGAGGCCAGAAAGGTAAGGCATTGATTTTGGGACAAATCGCAACCCGATGATGAGAAAGATACATTAAGTTTTGAACTGGTTGGAGCAGAAACATGAGCATATTCTTGAAAAGTTTGCAACGCTACAAAATAATTTTGATGTCATGGTGCATGAATTTACAGATAGGGTGCAACATACGGAACTCGTTGATACAGTCGAGTACGGCCAGGCCCATACTCAACCATTGATTAGTGACTACACTTCTATGTTTCGTAGCGATTGAAGCAAGTGGGAGCGATGTTAAGTGACTCATGCATTTCAAGGAGGCAGTCGGTTCATAGGCTTCGACACTTTTAATCTATTTTGATGAGTAAAACCGTTTCTAGTTTGGGTTAGGCAGCATTTTGTCTGAGACAAATTTTTAAGTTTTTCCAGAGGTGTTAAGAGTTGATGTAGAAAGTACTATTTTTATAAATGGTGTTTGGATAACATTTTACCTACTGTGTCTTTTTTCACTAACCGTGAACATTTGCTGTTTATGCAATTTTGTAATGATTCTTTACACTTGCTTTGATGCATGTTTATTGTTGTTTAGACTTGTTTAGCATTTTCTTATCTTTATCGTGCTTTGTATCATTATTCTTTAACATGTTGTTACTGTAAGTATGCATTCATATATGTTTGATGTTGGTGAATCGTGATATATGCATTGAAAATTAGTTTGCATTACAAGACTTCGATAGTACTTGCCAATATTTTAAGTCTTCAAACTGAGAGCAAGCACTTTCACGTATATCATGTGTGCGACAGTAGTCAACAACACATGTTACATCGATAACATATAGTGTCAACACCTCATGTTAAGATGTTTCGCATGAACTCTCTGTCTAATATAATGTATGATCATACTGATAGAAAACTCACAATTATAGTTCTTGCAGCTATGTAGTACATAAGGATCCTAGTTAACTATTTACCATCGTCTACTAAACATTTTATTAGGAACTGTCCATGTCTCGACCATATATATCAAAGGGCCGGTCACCATATTGGGACTTCCATATGTAGTTATGAAGGGCACAACACGCATGTCCGATCAATGTTTGTCGAACGGGAGAATATGGTGGCATATCATCAAGTACCTTAAACTGTTTCTTCAGCATGCAGAAAGCTCTCTCGATGAGTCTTCATTTTGATGAGTGAATGAAGTTAAACAATTCCTTTTCATTACTTGGTCTTCCACCATTTTCTCTAAATTTTGATAAGTGATATCTCTCTTTCCTAAACATTGGAATAAATCCCACCGTTAAGGGGTAGCCGGAGTCGACTATATAATACTCTCCCAATTCATGTTTTAAATAATAGGTAAATTATTCAATCTTAAGAAATAAAATAGCGACTTAATCCGTACTACATGCACACATCACATTCCATGTAGCCGTGTCTTTCCTCCCACAAAACCGTTGTTGCTTATCAATTGGTGTAATCACACTAATATAAGTCCCACCGGTATCAACTATACAATCCTACAAAATGAATACACACTGGCATGATTTAAACCTATAGTCAGTACCCTGATTTATATCACTCATAATGTGAACCACACACACCTTGGACCTTGGGTAATACTTCAGATTTCCGTACAAATGTTAAACATTACTATTAGGCGGTCCACGGTGTACCAATTCCCTTCCATACTCACTTATAATGCTTAGTATTTTTTGAAAATGACGGATGACTGTCTTAGTTGAGTGTTGAAAATGATCAGCAATTACTTGATGCTTTGCATTGTGAGATAATGAGAGGGAAATTTGCAAATTTCTCATCGGCACAGACATACTTTGAATCTTTCAATAAATATTTACCTTTAAGTATGTTACAGAGGTCAACAAAAGTGTGTTAATTCATTTTGAACAACTCATAACATACTTTAGGATGGCCGCCTATTAGTTTTGCTATGCACTATGCCCTAGTCAATGACAAGGTCCTCATTGGAGTCTTATCCATGTAATGGTTGAAGTGCTCAGCCATGAATTGTAAGTGGATCGAGTCCTCTAATTCTTCATCATCATCCCATATAAAGTCCTCATTCTCGTCCCTATCAAAGGAAGAAGAATCCTAATCGGTCTCTTCCATGTAATTTATAACGGTAGTAAAGATGTGAAACCGGTGTAAACAACCATAGTTGGCAACACCCAATTCAATAGTTTAACACCACCTATTAGAAAATATAATTATTAATTAGTTAACATAAAATGTGAAAAAATAATGAACAAACAAGAAAGCTATGTGATATATGTGATATTACACAAAATTATTCAATTCCTACGATTTTACCGTATAGATAAATTCGGAACTATACCAAAGAACTACATCAAACGCACCACATTTTCCGAGAGCATGCATGAGAAATAATGTATATATGTGATATAGTTCTTGGCACTTGTAGATGGTACCAAACTTTATATTTATACATGAGGTTGTGGTTAGTCTTACAAAAGTTCCATTGGTCTTTACACAATAGTCATTGGCAAAGAGACATGTCATCGTACTCCAAAGAATTTGGTGGTTTATTCTTACATAATAAGGTGTACTGTATGTAATATTTTATTCATCATTTCAAATATATGTTCTTACATAATTGTAGGAAATGGTACACAATAATCAACCTCATCCTACTCTATCATATGTAATATCCATTAAAAACACTAAATGAAGTAAATAACATTTACTTGAATAACATGCATTTCAATAGGTCCAAACTAGGTATGATAAGTTCAAATATTACACATAATCTATAACACATATTATGATTATATTCTATCCAACATAAATTTAAAATAAAATGTAGAGAGGTCCAAATGTAACATATAGATTAATCTAGTATATAGTAGGATCAATAATTTAGTCTGAACCCATTTATTCATATATCAGCAGCATATAAAGAAAAGAGCTACTTAGTTAGCTGAACCCAATCACCACCGAAGACCATGAATAACTCACGGTTGAGGGCAAATGCTTTGATGAACCGGGATGCAAGAGTGAACATTATAATTGGAAGATGGGGAAGACTACTCAGATTTGTACTGCATTCGGTGATACTTAATTCTTTATTCTTTGATTAGGTTACTAAGAACCTTGTGACTCAGTGTTGCACTTGCTTTTGTTGCGATAATGTGCAGCTTTCATCTCCGCTATAACCCGGTAACAGTAAGACTTTTCCTTTGTTTGGTCTTTAAAAGAGGTGAAATATTTAGTGAGATCTTATGACCGTAGTTACTTCCTTGACCTCTTCGGCACCCTTTTTGAGGTTGCACTTGGAGTGTAGCAGCGGATGTTGTTGCAAGAGGAACATCTACGATAGGATCGGGTAAGACATGTGCAGTGATGAATGGTGGGTTAGCTGATGACGATGGACGTGACTAAGGCAGTGCAGAATATACTGAAGGGGTTATGTACAAATTCCTTTGCTCCCAAGGTGTGGACATATCTCCTTGGTTGATAACTATATCCTCATAATATCCATCCAATCCCGCGAGAACTTCTTCATCCTCTGACGTCACAATTACCGGTTGATGTTGAGGTTAACTATCCGGGGTGTTGTGGAAACCATCATTGTTGAACTCCTCTATCCGATCAACCTCATCATCACTGTCTAGGGTCTATTGATGGAAGAGTGAAAGAGCATACTCGTGATTGATGCCTTTTTGAAGAGAACACCTAACTTGTCAAATTTATCGTAGCCTTTCTTTCGAAGGAGGACGTTGAGTGAGGAAAGTAATCAGGTTGCGGTTGAAGAAGTAAAGAAATTGTTGGCTATATGAGCCATTAGGGGGGTTCATAATATAGAATGGCTATCCAATGTGGTTATAGTATCTAAAAGAGGGGAAAAGTGGTGACTTTGCATCGACTTTAAAACCTTAAACACATCCTTCCCTAATGATAGCTACTTGCTGCATAGCATTGACTTGATGGTAGATGCTATAGCTGGTTATGAAGTCCTCATCTTCATGGACGCCTATACTAGTTACCATCAAATCAAGATGTGGTTTGAGGCCTAAGAGAAGACATCTTTTATCACTAACAAAGGGTTATACTATTATAAAGTTATGCCCTTTGGATTGAAAAAAACTAGGGCAACATTCAAGCAATTGGTCAATGGAATGTTCTAACCATAATTGGGGAAGACCATAACAGTTGTGAGGCCTTCCTTGTTGTGAGGAAATATGAGCGAAAGCTCATCCTTGCTAAGTGCACATTTGGGTTCAGCTCATAAAAGTTCTTAGGGTATATCGTTCACCATCGAGGTATAGAGGTAAACCATGAGAAGGTGCAAACAATACTTAAATCTCAAAGCTCCTTAGACTAAGAAGAAGATTCAGGTGCTTATAGGGAGGATTTCCGCACTGAATAGGTTAATAAGCCATTCAGCTAACAAATGCATACCCTTCTTCAAGTCCCCGAAGAGTTCGAGCAAACATGGATGGGCGGAGGAATGTGACAATGCATTTGGGGAGCTAAAGAGATACATGGCCTCAGTCTCTATATTGAGTAAGGCAAAGGTAAGAGAGGAGTTAAGCCTATACTTAGCCCCAGCAAAATGGCTATCAGCTTTGTCCTGTTAAAAGAACATGAGGGAAGGCAGATTCAAATATATTACACTAGCAAAGCGCTGAGCGGACCTGAAAGTTGATATCCTAATGCGAATAAGACTACATTTACCCAAGCATACCCAATCACCATGCTTATTCACCTCCCACTTGATAAGGTTTTGAAAACCCTGGATACCACTAGAAGACTTCTCAAATCGTCAGTAGAGTTTAGAGAGTTCGACATCTCTTACAAACTAAGGATATCGATTGAGGATCAAGGCTTTGCAGACTTCATAACCATATTTACAAGAGAGAAAACTGAGATATGAGTGGGGTTGTAGGTCAAGAGTGGGAGGTGTCAGCCTCAGCTCCACTAAGCCACTTATCTTGGACCCTACAAGTAGATAGCATGGTGAATAAGGAAGGTTGTAGAGCTGGGCTAATCTTGACCTACATGGAAGGTATGAAGGTGGAGTATGCCCAAGGTTTAACTTCAAGGCTTCCAATAATAAGATAGAGTATGAGACATTGCTAGCCGGGCTGAGGTTGGCGAGGGAAATAAGAGCTAAGAGGATAAATATAAGGAACGACTCCCAAGTTATTGTCTCGTAAGTGAAAGGGGAGTTTAAAGCCAAGTCGGCTAAGATGACGACTTACAAAATTAAAGCATAAGTATTGCTAAAGAGGTTATGAAGGTACCAAATCTTGCACATACATAGCGAAGAGAATGCCGAGGTTGATGCTCTAGCTAAGATTTTATTGTATCCTCAGATCCTATTACTCGAAGGGGTGTTGAGAAGATTTCTGGATGTGCCGAGTGTAAAGGAAGGGATGACCATCTTAGTACTAGAAGAATGCGGGTGGATGGATGTTGTTAGGAGATATTTGGCCAAATCCAAACTGCTAGTGAATTGAGAGGAAGCAAGGAAGAGAATAGCTCAAGCAGCTAGATGTTTGTTAATTAGGGATGTCTTGTATCAAAGGGGGGTTTTCGAAACCACTAACGAGGTGTGTAGTGGAGGATGAAGCTGATCTATTATTGAGGGAGATGCATGAAGGTGTGCGGGGAGCCATTATTGGGGGTAGACCATGCTTCAGAAATTACTTAGGCATGATTACTGGTGGCCCACTATGAAAAACGATGCTGAGAAGTACAGTCGGGGGTGTGATGAGTACCAAATACACGCTAACCTATTGAGGAAGCCGTGTGTACTACTGATGTCCATCACTAGCCCCTATTCCTTTTCTGAATGGGGGACTGACACTATTAGCCCTCTAACCCAGTTGCCTAAGCAACAAAAGTATGTGGCAGTGGTGATATATTATTTCACAAAATGGATAGAAGTTGAACCCCGGACCAGGATAATTGAGGTTTCCACCCCAAGGTTTGTCTGGCATCAGCTGGAGTGTAGATTTGGCATACTCTGATCATAGATAATGGGTGGTAATTTGAGAACAAGAAGTTATAGGTGTTCTATGTAGAGCTATAGATCAAACACCTAACCTGATCCCGTACTCCCCCTCAAGCGAATGGGTAGGTTGAGGTTACTAAGAAAGTGATAAAGAAGCTCTTAAAAAAGAAACTTGAAGGGTATAAGAAAAGTTGGGTGGAAGAGTTACTGTGGGTCATCAGGACAACTCCACAGTCGGTAACAGGAGAAACTCCCTTCAGCCTCACCTAAGGGATTGAAGCTATTGTACCCACCTAGATCATCATGTCGACTTCTCGGAATCGGAAAACGCCTTCAAGAATGGATCTACTATGTTGTCATACGCGTGCACCCTTTCTATGTTGACGTCTCCTATTCAAATTATTTCTCGGATGAGGTGATTATGTTGTAACACATGTTTGGATTTCTGATGAGACCTATGTTCTTTTGCTTGTGCTATTGCACTGTTGTTATCGCAGTACACTACTACAGGATCAAAAAAATACTCGGAACCACACCAAGTTCTGTTATGAACTTTTTTTATATCCAAACCGCCTATTTTGTTGCTTTTAAAGCTATAATGTATTCGACGTCATTAGTGGAATCCACAATCATTTTTTGTTTGTAACACTTTTAACTGGCTACTCCACCATTTAATGTGTAGCCGAATCCTGAAATTGATTTACTATCAACAACATCTGACTCAAAGCTAAAGTCTATGTAACCCCAATTTTCAAGTCAGATCCTCCATAAATCAACCACATGTCTTTAGTCCTTCTCAAGTACTTCTTGATAGCAGTACAATACTTCTAACCTGAATTGCCTTGAAACCTATTGCCAAGGCACAAGGGATTCCACTCATCTCATTCCTCTCTGATTATGTCTTAGGAGACATATTTTTGGAGAGATAGATTCCATGACTCATTGGCAAGAGTCCTCTCCTAGAATTTTCCATGTTAAACTAGTTTAGCACTTTATCTAGGTATGTCAGCTAGGTCAAACCTAGCAATCTTCTTGATCTATCTCTATAGATCTTTATTCCTAGAATATAACATACTTCACCCAATCATTCAGGGAGGAGTTCTTTGATAGCCATAACTTAATAGACTATAACATACTTACATTATTCCCAATGAGCAATATGTCATCCACGTATAAAATTATGAAAGTAACAGAGCTCTCACTAACTTTATTGTGCACACATGAATTATCTTTATTCTTAATGATGTTCAACGTCTTGATCGTTTCATCGAAATGAATGTTTCTACTCCGACATGCTTTTTTAAGACCATATATAGACCTTTGTCGCTTAAACAACTTCTTTATGCTTTTCTGGTCCGCGAAGCTCTCAGGTTGTATCATGTACACATCTTCCTCAAGGTACTCATTGGGGAAGGCTATTTTCACTTCTATTTGCAAGATCTCATAATCGTAGTACGCTGCGATGACAATCAATATCCGAATGGACTTAGTCATTACAATGGGCGAGAAGGTTTCTTCATAATCAATTCATTCTCTTTGTCTATAACTCTTTGCAACTTGTCTAATAGAAATTATTCCTCCAAGTGCATCCATTAAGTCCTATACTTGGTTAGCATACATGGAATCCATCTCAGATCTCATAACATCTAGCCATCTCTCAGAATCTGAGGTATTAATAGCCTCAAAATAAGTTGTTGAATGATCTTCTATGATTGGCCCATTACTTGGACTTTCTACTAGAAATATGTAACGCTCTAGCCTACTAGATGCTTTGCCTAATCTATGAACCATGTGTGTACTCCGAGGTATCACATCATCCTCTTTTGGAGATACCTCATCCAAAACTAGTGGGGTAATATGATCATCGATCCAAATGTCATTTTGTGTATCTTAAACTTTATCAAGTTCAATCTTGCTCCCACTATTATTTTTAGAAAGGAATTCCTTATCTAAGAACACAACGTGTTTAGTAAGAAACACTTTTTGCTCAGTGAGATGATAAAAGTAGTATCCCAAAGTTTCTTTTGAATACCCCATAAAATAATTTTTTTTAGATCTCACCTCTAACTATTATGCTTCTTTCTTCTTTACATAAGCAGGGCAGCCCCATACATTAAAACAATTTCGAAGGTATCATGTTAATGATGTAAGCGGAGGTTTCTAGGGCATATCCCCAAAGTGACAAAGGTAGATCGGTAAAGCTCATCTTTGACTGAACCATCTCTAAAAGAGTTTGATTTCTTCTCTTAGACACACCATTCAATTGTGGTATATTGGGAGGGTTCCATTATGAGATTATATTATTGTCTTTCAAGTAATGAAGAAACTTGTGGCTCAAATATTCACCACCTTAATTTGATCGAAATAACTTAATATTTTTACCTAGGTTTTTTTTTTCTACTTTACTCTTATATTCCTTGAAAAAATTAAACTATTTGAATCTATGTTTCATAAGATAAATGTGATAGAATCGAGAGAGATCATCGGTGAATGTGATAAAGTACAAAAACTATCTCTAGCAGGAGTTGACATAGGCCCACATACATTAGTATATACTAGTCCTATCAACTCGATTTGTCTCTCTCCAGTTCTATTAAAAGGAGATTTGATCATCTTGCCTAATAAACAAGATTTGCAAGTTGGCATTGATTCCAAATCAAATGGATCTAAGTATCCATATTTATGCAACTTTTGAATGGTTATTTCGTTGGCATGACCTAATTGATAATGTCATAGGTATGTTTGATTCACATTAAAAAATTTTTATTGACTTGCTCAATAATGAGGCAAGTTTCATTTTTCAAATTTATGACATATGCACTATTGTTTAAGGAACCACTTTCATAAAATAAACCGTTCATAAAAAGACTTAAAATATTATCCTTGATGGAGAAGACAAATCCTTCCTCATCAAATATAAAAATAGAGATAATATTCAGAATCAAAGATGGTGCATAATAACATTGTCTCAAATTTTAAATTAATCCCAAAGGCAAAACTAAACTATAAGTGCTCATAGCTAAAGCAACAACTCTTATTCCATTTCCACCTTGTTAGTCTACTTCACATTTCTCCAGAATTCTTCTATCTTTTAGATTCTGCACACTTAAATATGAGAACTACAACCAATATCTAATATCCAAGTAGACAAATCATTGCAAGAAAGGTTAATCTCATTTATGAACACATATGAAACAGCATCACTGTACTTTTTCAGAGTTGCAAGATAGACCTTACAATTCCACTTCTAATGTCCAATTTCTCTACAGTTGAAACACTTTCCATCTTTACCCTTCTTTATTTTTCCATCATGCTTCTTTACTTTAAGAGTCCTTTCCTTGTCTCGCTTCTTAAGCTTAGCATTATCCTTCCTCTTGAAAGAACCTCTCATATGCAACACAAATTTATCCTTGTTAGTGAATTTCTCAGCCATTTGCAACATCTTATGTAAATCGTGTGGCTTGGGTTCCATTTTATTCATATGAAGTTTGAGCACAAACGGCAAGAATGAATCAGGAAGAGATTGCAGCACCAAGTTATTGATCAACTTAAAATCCATACCAAGTATGAGATTCTCAAGTTGTTCAAAGTAGGTTATCATCTTTAGCACATATTTACTAATAGAGGTGCCCTCAGCCATCTTTGTCTGGAACAATGCCTTAGATATCTCATAGCTCTCGTTTCGAGTATCCTTACCATCAACAGATTTAAGGTTATCGATAATAATCTCACGAGCATCAAACTTTTCACAATGCTTTTGGAGCTCATTAATCATAGATGCAAGCATAATGTTTTGCACCTTGTTATCTTGCTCCAGCCACTTATTCCATGCGCCCATTATTTTAGGAATCGATCCCTCAGGCAGGACTACCATGACTTGCTGATTGAACACATCAGACAAATATTCATGCATGAGAACAATTTTCAGGTTCCTATACCAATCTCTAAAACTGGCTCAAACCAATTTATTTTATTCAAGAATCAATTTAAATTTTTCAAGCATTGCAAATTATGAAACACCTAAAAATAAAACATAATAACATAAGCAAACATGCAGAAAATACTAGCTACCAAAAATTTCAAGTCACAAAATTTTCAATATCTCAAGCTCTTTTGTTTCGAATTATATCCACCTACTTAATATAAGACGAGAAAAACAAATTTCTTAGTTGGAAAAGGATCCAATCACTTTATTCTACGCATTCGTAGTCAATCATAATAAAATGAAAGGTCGCAAATACCTTTGTAATTACAACTAATGTAATTCTTTATCTTACCTCTCAGTAAATATAATCGCACGTGTCCGCAACTATTATATTTGATTAGTTGAGCTTAACCCAAACTTCTTGTGAAATATAAAGTATGAAACCAGTACGTGCATGTATTTATTTCCTCGCCTTGAATGATAGCCTTACTCAGTCATGCATCTCATGCAGTAATAATAGACATGCATACTCACACAAATATAAATCCTCACGTGTCAGTGGCCTTCGTATATCACATATATTATAATATTTGGAAGGTAAGCCACGAAACCGTTTTTACAACCAATTTCAGCTTAATATAATCAAGGGAAGGATTTCGCTAAACAATCTCATCACAACAAACAGATATATATCATAATCTATCTATAATCTTTAGAAATGATGTGATAAGATATTTAACCAAACAATTTTATATATCATGATGCATGTACATTTTAACACCTTAATTTACATACATCTAATGCATGAATATGTTAAAACAACTTTAATTATTCATACATTACTTCTTGTTTTATCTCTTGATGCATGTCCATGAAATTCAAACTAGTCAACTCTTGTTTAATTCATTTTAATCAATAAATAGCACAATAAAATAATCTAAATTTTATTTCCTTAACTCTTTAAAGATACTTGCCAAAAATGTCAACTTTCCATTTTTGGAATTTTTTAATTGGAAAGTTTTCAAATTGGAAAGTTTCCTATTTTAGATCATCTTCTAAACCTAAGGACCAAAATAACTTTCCAATTAAATTTACAAAAAACTATTTAAGGTAATTTTAATTTTCCAAGTTTGATAAATACAAAAAAATATATAAACAATTTATATAATCAAACATTATCATCAAACATATATATAATCATAATTTTCCAATTAAAATCAAATTACAATCAATTTATTTAAAATATTAGATTTTAGGAAAGTAACAAAAAATGAAACATAATCCAATTAGGGTTTTCACGAAGACACCTCGTCGCCACCACTTAATGTCGTAGCATCCCACGGGGAGCCACTATGCACAATCGAGCACCACAGCCCAGTAGCATGCCGCCAGCTGCCTCACGGTAGCAGCGCTGCATGTTATAGCCTGTGCGCACACGTGGCCCTTACGCTTCCATGTAGGGTGCTCTTCGGCCATAGTGTTGCTGCCACTCTAAGTGACAATAGTGATTGTCCCAAATAGCAGCCCGCTCATTTTTTATTGCTTCCAAACTCATTTCTCAATTCGCTTTAGATAACTCTGAAGTCCACGAACAAACCGTTAATGCATCAAAATATAAAACTACTATATTTTTAGATATGATCTAGGCTTTGATACCACTGTTTAGAAATGGATGCACACATATAAGAATAAATGCGGTGGAAGAAATATGTATCATAGCATGCACAATTTCTATCCAAACCTTAAATCAAGGTTTAAGGAAAGAGAATACCTCTTTTGATTTATAAAACTCTTCTTGAATAAGATGAGTAGGCACATATGTGTTCACCCTCTAACTGTTATCCACACGATTCATTGCACATTGTTAAGTTTTGACTTAAGATATTAAATCATAAGACAATAAGCTCGGGGAAAATTAATGGAAAAGACTATCTTTTCTCTCTTTAATTTTCAACAAAGAGGATTATGTGAGCTCTTGATAATTTTGGCTACTAAAGATGCTATTTATAAGGCACCATTAGGTATAAGGTATTCTAATCTCTTTAAGTTTCCTTATATTTTAGTTTCCTAATCACATTAGAAAACAAATGGGTCACACCTATTTCATATGGCCGGACACCAATGGATTATTTAATCAACCCTTGATCAATTTTGACACATGAAAATCCAATGAATAATCCAGTCATTTAACCATTTAATGTCCAATTATTAATTATGAACATTTAAGTCTCTTTTATAATTAAATAAAAGTTCCTATATAATTTATGAATTTCTAATTAATCCAATGTCATACTTAGTTGTGTTAACATAGCTACATGATATTAAATTAACAAATTAATATTTAAATTTTACCCTTATAGGCAAATTACAATTTTACCTCTAAAATGGTTTTGGTCTATTTTTCCTTTTTCTCCGACGAACCTTATGTGTGTGACCGATTAGGTTCTACATCACATCAGCATGAAAATTTCATAAATACCTTTATGATTTTAATTAATTCCAAATTAAACTCATTTAATTTAAAATAATATTTTAAATTAAACAGTTAACTTAATCTTCTTATGATTAAATAACTTTAAACCTCTAAGTCAAGATTGACTTCTAGCAAAGTGTCAAAACTATTCGGTAGATGAGAAATACCATCTTCCGAAAGAACCTGTTTGTGACCATCGTATACTTATAATAACAATCAATTGTCTCGCCAATATCCCGATTCATTAATGACAATAGATAATATCTTGCTAATATATGCATAAGGATAATATCATATAAAGTATTTACCCTCGTCGAGATAAAATTCAATTGGCTTAGTGAGCATATACTTTCACACCCGCCATCTAAGCCTGAGGAATAACAAAAAGAGTTAGTAAAAGGAAACATCAGCAAATTAAAGAGCTAAAAGTAGGATAATTACCGAGGTGACACCGGAACAGAGGACGCCCAACACCTCAAAGGGCGAGAGCTGGCTCAGCCAGTAATCCTTCGATGTCAACATCATCTGATGTGCCTCCTGACTGAAAGCAACGAGAGCATCAATAGTAATCTGAGGCTTCGCCTCCACCTTGAATCCATAAGGATTTATTAGTGTGGCCACCATGCATGAGGCCTAGTCAGTAGAGGAGCCCATAGGTGAGGAAGGGGGTGGAGCTAGAACAGTCAGAGGATCCGATGTTGAAGAGGCGAGGGAGGAAGGGAAGGAATGTCCCTCAACAAAGTCTCCCGGGGTGACATCGAGGAAAAGATGGTTGATAAGAGTGGAGGAAGGGTCTTACGTTGAGATTGGAGTGTCAGTTCTAGCCTTCTTAAGGGCAGTGGCTGATCTCTTGCCCTCTAGAGGCCGCTTCTTGGAGCCGTTGGCCTTTTTCTCTTTTTGCAGCTTTAGCTGGACCTGCAAGTTTGTGGCCACCCTGGCCTACATCTAAGCTCTTGACATCTCTACAGGAAATAACAAGAAGATTTAATAAATAAATAAAAAGGGAAAATACACGAACAAATAAAGATGAGGCTGAAGGAGACACTACCAAGCACCATTCAGCATACACCATCTCTCTTTTTAGTGATTGTTGAACTTAGGAAAGCCTACCAAAGAAGTCCCTTTGGGGGTATAGGTATAGTACCAGCCATGTATGTCACGGCTGAGGCCTACCAATGAGAGAAAAAATGAAACAGATGATTGATGCCGTCGAATCTTTTCCCATAAAAAGCATATATAATCCTAAAATCATCTGCCAAGCATTAGGCATTAGCTGGCCGGGTAGAAAATGTCAGGAGTAGAGGAGAGCCTGGAGAAACGGATGGAGAGGGATCTGAAAACTAGTGTCGAACATTAATGGATATACCACCATCTCAGAGGTGTTGCGTATGCCCACATGTTGGATGCTCTCCTAAGCATTAGGAATGCACAAATTCGTGATGTGGAGGGTGTCATAATCTGTCAACAGATCATCCTTCTTAGCAACATCGAGCACAGAGGCCAATAAATCGTAATAATCTTTGAGTAGAGGCCGACCCATTCTCTTAGCCTTCTCAAGAGCTTGCGAGTCAGAGGAACCCGCCCATTTCTTCATATCTAACCAACAAGTTACAGAGCGTCAGCCTTAGGAAATAGAAGGATTGGGATGAGGGTTTGAAAACAAGGATTAGGAAGCCTGATGAGGAGGCAGATAAGAGGGAGGATGCACATAAGGCTAAATTAGAAGGATGGAGATGAAGTAAGGAAAACTGAAGCTGAGAAGGATTTATTCTAAGGCCTAGAGAGATAAGTTTGAGCCCTAAAGGAGAGATGCTTCCGAAGCTGAAAAGGTCATGTAACCTTTGGTAGACTTGCCTTAGCCTACAAGAGCAGAAATCCTAAGGGCAGAAAAAATTAAAGGAAAGAATGGCTCTAAGGATAATTTGACGGGAAAACTTCTAGAAACCTAATATACGCACATGTTTTGAATCAAACACTTGAAATTGAAGTTTACAAAAATCTAGGAAATAATGAAGAACATCCAAAGAGGAAAAAAAATGGAAGATTCCAAGAGACTTACTCGGCGTATCAGACATTGTCGCAATAAATAGTAGTAAATGCATATGTGTATGGTAGTTTTGATGATGAACGATGGTGTGTTGGTAAGTGGAGGAAAGAATGGTGGCGAGAGAATTCTTGAAAGCAAAATACTATGGAATGGCAGAGAGAAGGAAAACATGATGGGAGTTGAAAGAACAAAGTAGGAATGTGAAGGGAAAGGGTCACCTCATAATGCAAAAGGACGTGTCAATTAATGGACATGTATAGGAAGGTGAAAGGTAAGGCAATTGAAAAGACATGGTCGTGCACTCATATACTAATTCCAAAGCAACTTAGACTGACAGAGGTCAACCTCTACTCCTAACTGGACACGAAAGCAAAGGGACAGATGTCATGTGGCCCTCATTATCTCAAACCGCATGACAATGGGTTAATTGTTAGATTGTGAGTGACCTAGCCTTAAGCCTCGGGAAGGGCTAATCCCATCCGGGAAAATCTAGTGGATGGTATGCTTGGGTATGAGGCTGAGAGGAGTGATCGGTCAGGCCTGACGAATCATCTGTTAGATGGATGAATGACCCACCTACTTCCTCGAGATAATTAAAAAAATCCTACAATTACCTCTACTAATCCCTAAAAAGAACTCTAATTAACTTAATTGTCGAAGGGATATGGCGGCCGTCATTCCGGTAATCCCTTATTGATCTATGTAGGTATATTTGATTTTGGAGCATACTGATATATGTGGATCCCTTCAAACAACACTTTAAATTGTAGATCACTCACTTTCTCATTTATGAATTTTTATTTACTTTTTTCTGATCGAACTGTAGTTTACAGTTTTAATCCCCATCAAGATGCTTTTGGAGCATCTTAGACACTTAAAACAACTAATGAAGTGTTAATTTTAAAGAATCTCGATTACGTGCATTACTCTCGATACGGAAGAATCCTGGAATGATTTTCTACTTTTATTTTTCACGGTTTCTAGCTTAAAGGTAGGTAAAATTCCGGATAGCGTAAGAGCTCAGAATTCAGAATTGAAGGGTTTAGAAAAAGGGAAATACCGAATAACCCTCAACTGATTCAAGTTCAATGACATTCGTCTCTTTTTGCCACAAAACAAAATTCTGACAGCGATACGGCCCTAAGAAAGAGAGAGAGGGAAGCTCACTCCCTGCCCCACTGCAGTTTCTCTCTCCTCTCTGTCTATCTCTTTCTCTCTCTAAGGATTACAGAATTTGAGCATCCCGATGAAGTTTTTACATAAAAGGTGTCACTGTGTACCCTCCAGCTTAAGCTGCAAAAAGCATCTTTGAAAATCCAAAAAATAAAAGTGATTTTTCCTACTCCTCTTACCTCAAAAGTCTCAAAAACTTTTTTTTTTCTTGCTATTTGTATGTCTTAAATTCTCCCTCTCTGGAGCATAACGGACTGAAAGCGTTTTCTCCCTTTCTGCAAACACATCTCTATATAAAAAAGGGAAAAGAACAGGCCTTTGCAGTCTAATCAAAATAAAACCCAGAAAAAAAGGAAACCATCAAGTGGGCGGTTTTTTTTTTCTTTTGTTTTGGTGAAATGGGAACATCCAGTTTGGAATGGATGAAGAATAGTTATGGTAGAAAGCAATTTAGAAGCGTTTTGAGGAAGATGAGAAGGGCATTGAAGAAGGGTATGAAGATTAATGGTGGAAAAGAGCAGCAGCAGAAGCAGCAATCCAAATTTCAGTATGATCCTTGTAGTTATGCTCTGAATTTTGATAATGGGTGTAGTAATAGATTTGTAGAGAGAGTAGGTGGTGGTGCATTTAGTAAGCAGGATAACGTTCAAGACTTCAAGCCTTTGAATCATTCTGCCATGTGGGTTTATGTTCTTTGGATCAAATCTGACTGATCATGTTTGGATTTTTGTTTTCTTTCTCAGTCTCTTCTGTAACGTTGGGTTTAAGATTATAATAGATGCTTTTGTTGCAAGAAAATTTTTCCACTTACTGTTTTGCTTATTGGGTTTTTAGGTAGTACTTTCTCTCTCTATTTTGGGAACCTTCCCCCACAAGTTCTTCAAGTTGGGAACCAGAGTTTTCTATATGGAGAGAATATTATGGGTTCATTCAAACTGAAGTTTGAATAACATGTAACTTAAGTAATGAATGACTTGCAACTTAAGTATACTTGTTTGAAAGTTAGGGTTTGATGCTATATGGTAGATTATTAATTCAACTGGTGTCTTGAAACTGACATTTAAAGTAATACATTTTATGCTCAAGTAGATATGACCCACTTTGGAATGATAAACTGATTGTTTAATGGTTCTGTCGCATGTTATTATTTGACATAATTAAATGGTATCCTTTTTAGTAGGATACCATTATTTTCATGGGGTCATGGAATCTATCTAACCAGCAAGCTTTCTCTCAAATGTAAAGCTTCGTGAAAACATTGAAAAGGGAAAGATGAGTCAAATCATTTTCGTCTGATGTTGTTCCGGCCCCAGAAGCAAAAAAACAAACCGAAAAAACAATTCAGAATATACCCATTTTTAATGAAATACACGTTTCCAAACAAGAACTAGACACTGACTAGGGCTGTTCGGATGATGAATACCCGCACTTGGTAATGTTATAGTATCCGAGTTGAGTCAATATGGGAGGAGTATGAGAACATGCATTGACCCTAGAAAAGAAAAAATAAACTAGAACTAAATACAAGTCATTTGTAATACGATTACAAACATCATTATGTTCATTGGGCCCTGTTTTTCCTTTTTCGACCTGTTCAGAACCAAGAACCTCACTCATAGAACAACATGATTTTTGGCTTCGACTCGTCAAATAGTTTTGATTCAAACTGCAGGGTCTTCAAGGGTGGCCTTAGAAAGATCATTTATGCGAGGATACACAGCTTTCTCATCTAGCTGATTCTGGGCCCATACCAGCATTTTCAATAAGCTTGGAAGTTTTGGATCTGTAAATTCATACGTATTCATGTTTAGAATATTGTAGAACTATTACACAATGGCATGATTTTTTTTTTGTGAGAAAAAAAAGGCAGCAGTAGAGCTAGTCAAATGTAGAAGATATGAGCGATAGAGTTGAAAGGTAGTAACCTTTTTCATGGCTCTGACTGGTAAGGATGGCTGCATTAACCTCACTTGCAGTTTTTAGACGCTGTGAGATGTCCAGAAGCTCTCCAACAGGACAATTGGATCCATCTTCAAAGGCGAGCAAGGCAACCGTTCTCTCCAACTCTTCTAAAAAGGTTTGCTGAAAAGGAAAAGGAAGAAAGAGAAGAGAGAGGAGGGGGAAGGGGGGGTGGTTTGATTGTATTATTTCTTTTGAAAACAAAAATTAGCCTAATGATAGAGAGACAGAGCAAAAATGGATTTTCTAAGTTCTCTGTAAAATGGGTAAATGTAGAGCGCCAACAAGAACATACATTTTCTTCTCCCCTTGGTGCAAGTTCCTCCTGAGCAAACTCAAGGGCCTCTTCTACCTTTCCATTGCGAATTAGTTCTATCAACCTTTGTTGTTGGAGATGAAAGAAGAGTTGTGGATTTGTATCTAGTATCTGCAAGCAGAACGTAAAAAGGATACTTAGATATAGCAACAGAGTTAGAGAACCTTGTTTATGAATCATTTACTAGTTAGCACAATGGACGTAATCAGAGAAATAGATGAAAACGGAAGGTTGGGGCATTCTTAGGCTCGTCACATAAAAAGGAAACAACATAAAAGCAGGCAAGAAAACAAAATGTTAAGGGTTAAGGGTAAATACCAAAAGACTATATGTTAAATTCACATCTTTCTTAGTTAATGTGCTAAAGCAATGCAGCTTCTTTCCTTACTCTGTTCATTACACTGAACATTAGTTATACCAGGAAAAGAAGAGAAATCCAGAAGAAATGTTGCTTAATCATCAGTAGTCCTAGAAAATTGGGCTCTTATGAAATGACTTGACAATGTCTATCAAGTGGATACACCAGCACTCGGAATAGGTTTCTGAGTTGGACTATCACAGAGATGAACTGTATGAATATTTCCACCTATCATCCTATGAGTGTCTTCAGAGATTATCACCGTATCTCATCCCCAAAGAAAACTAGGGGCCTAACAAAAGAAGTCTAGAGTATCACTCTGAATAGGTTTCTGAGCTGGAAACCCCGGGTTTCTACAGTGACATTGGAAGGATTAAACTTCAGAAAAATTCCAATATTTGAAAATAAACAAAAAAGGAAAAATTCCAATGCAACATACAAATTAACTATGGCATACAATAAAGTATATATATCAAACCTCCGGATTCAAATCGTTGACTTTCTCAATTGCGTCCTCGACATTACCAGATTGTACTGCATTCTTAACAGCCATCCTATCTGTTATTGTTGCAAGATCTATGTCTGCTATTTACCCATAAGGATAAACAAATAATATATAGTAGAAAACAACAACACCAAAAACAAAGCAGCATATCAAAAAGAGGCAAAAGAATAAGCCACAAAAGAACCAATGGATACGTTCAGTCCCAGACTCCATTCGAAAATTCTCAGCAGCATCAACATAACCTTCAGTGACAAGAAAATTCATCACCAATTTGTTCATATCTTCCTTCCTAATCTTCACATCATTAAGTTTCCTCTCCCACTCTTCCCTTGTAATCACTTTCTTCGATGTAGCCTGCAAACACAAAAATTCAACTTATACAACAAGCTTTTCATTTAAAAAATGGTCAAAAGTTACAATTATGAGGATTTGAACGTAACTTTCTTTTCATTTTCTAAACTAAACTTTCTTCCTGAAGAAACAGCGTCTAAATCCTACAAATATACAATGGCGCTGGTAAGCACACTCTGACCTACTAATACAGTTCAAAGTTTGACCTAAGAACAAGACACCGACCCAAGTTGAACCTAACGTTACATCCTTATTCAGTTGTTCCATATTCTCAGACGAACTCAATAACTCAAACGTGCAATAAAACACGAAAAGGGAAGAAAAAAGAGAGTTGCTAATTACTTACCATTGCTTCGATTTCTGCAAGTTGACGAATCACAAACCAGAACAATGACATCAGTATATCGCACTGAAACCCATCGAAATCCAAGAAATTTCCTGCAAAATTCAGTTCAACACACAAGCCAATTCATGTTTCTGGAATACTAGTCCAAGAAAATGGTTGATAATGAAAAAAACCCTAGACGAATACAAAGGAACCAAAAAATAAAAATAAAAACTGATGAAAAGGAAAATGAACCTGAATTACAACTCTAAGCTTCACCAAATCTTGCACCAGAATGTTTGAAGAAGCTGGAAGAAATTGGAAGAAGGCTTAGCGATGCCGCACGACCAATTTGAAGAGAGAACAAAAGAAACGGAAATCAAGAGGAGAGACAAGGGGCTGAGACTTGAGAGAAAAGCTGGAGAGGAGAGAGAACCGATTGGAGGAGGAAGAACTTTTTTAAAAAACAATCGGGTCGGGTCAAAAGGGTTTGTGGGGTTGTGGGATGGATATTTTGTACGGGCAAAAAAGAATTTATAATTAAATTTAAAAAATTTATAAATTTAATTCAATATTAAATTATTGATAAATTAATAAATTATTAATTATTTTATTAAATTTATTTTTAAATTAATTAAATATAAAAATAAACTTGATAAATATAGTAAGAAAGTTAATTTATTATTTTCATTAGTAATATAATTTTTAAATTTACGTAAATTATTATAATATATTATGGGATGATTTCTTATATTAATTACCAATATGTTATTTTTTATAAATTGAGTACAATTTTTGTTAGAAATACCGTATGATAATTTTGGGAAGATCTTATAATTAAATCATAAATATTATATATTAGTAAATTATTAAATTGCATAATATATAAATTTTTATAACATATTAATTTATAAATTTAATAAATTATAAATTTGTCATATTATCTCCAAGTTGAATTGGCCAAAATAATATTTAAATGAAATTATTAATTTATCGAATATTAATTTAACAAGATTTTATTGTAATTTATCTTCAAAAATTTTTAAAATAATAAATTACTATAAATAATTTTAAAGTAAATAAATTAGAGTAAATTTTGAATTTCATTGGAAAATTATTATATTCTAAGCTAAATTTTTATTGGATTTATATCTAATTTATATTTACTTTGACTCGTCTATTTATATTTTACCGTAAATTCTCACTCATTAAGTTAATATATTTTCTCTTAAATCAAATCAATCATAGGGATTTTTAGTCTTTTTGGTGGTTGGGTGGTGGTGGTCATGATAGCATCGACAACAAAGTAGGGATGAACAAATTATCTGAATTTAATTATAATCTTTAAAAATCATATTAGATTTGATATAAGCTACATATCTAATATGTAGGATTACAGACGTTCAATTTAATTCCCGTGATCTAAGATGAAGATGGACATATATATTTTAAAAAGATAAAAAAACTGAAAAGTGAAGACTCTTTACTCTTGTGCACTCCTAAGAAGACTAAGAAGAACCATTGCCATTCTCCTCTCCTCCTACCTCTTATTTCCTCTCCAGCGTTGGCATCATCGTCGTCTTTCCTCCAACACACTCGAACCGTTGGAGTGCCATACTATTTTTTGACCAGCCTCTATTCCGAAGAAAAGTTCCCTCCATTCATGACTTAATCGTCGAATCTCGGCAAACAACATGCTTTGATGGTAAATTATGATCGATCATGATTTTCTTTTTTCTCATATGCTTATTATCTCCCTACTATTTGATAAAATGCTGGTAATATTTTCTATATTTCTCATTTGTTTATTCTCATTTGCATACCAAGTGTTAGTTGAAATGGTCAAGTGACAATTGTTATTAATTTTCCCATATGTTTGTTCTTGCATGCCTAATGTTTGTGGGAATGCTTAGTTATTTTGATATTGATTTTTTTTCCATATATATTCATTGAATTTTGTAATTTTTAATAGGATCATAAGCTTGTTGGGTGTGGTGCCCTAAAAGCATGTGATAAATATTATTTTATGAAATTAATAGAAGTTATATTTTTCTGTATGATTATTTGAATATGTTATTATTGAATAATGTGTATAAATATCAAAAAAAATCAAATTCATTTATGTGACTATAATCTTATATTAGTACTAGAAGATTAAGATTATAGATAATAAGTTAAATTGTCCACAACATATTGAAGTATGAAATCTTTTAATTAATGGTTGCTAGTACAGTCCACTAGCATTATGAATGCAAGTGATCTAGATCTGGATCGCTGATGTAGATAGACATCTTAGTGGATATGTTTTATATAATTGAATTATATATGATATAACCAGATATGAATAAATTCTTTATCAATATATCATTTGGCATTAAAAATTGTATTCATATCAATAGATGATCATATGTAGATCAATCTAAATTCTGAGTAGTCATAAACTCCTATTTATGTCAACTGGATCTTTTGATTCACTAGTCATGGTTTGTTTATAAAATAAGCTAAAGACTTTTGTTTTTTAGATTCATTGAGATAAGCGGCTGGGAACATCATTTACAAATATGGAATTCAAACATTCTTCATAGAAGATTGTATATTGATTCTCTCAAGGGTTAATTCTGAAACTGAATGGTTTTGAGCTCAAATTTATAATTAAGTTATAAATTGACCGTTAACTAGTAGATTAATAGTACTTAAAGATGAAGAGATAATTAGAGGGATAAGAACAACTCTAATTATGAATCAATTTGAATTGTATGTAATGATAATGTCAATGAACTTCTTGAGATTGTTTAGTAATTTGTTCTATAATTGTAAGAGTAAAATTGATATTTTTAGTGGAATAATATTGAGATTAATAAATAAAATTTATTAGATTAAAGAGTTAAATTAATAATCTAATTTATTAAAACTTGAAATTATAGGTTCATGGTTCTCAGGTCATCTCAATAAAATCTTGTATAGTGTAGGAGTGACAAAGGTAGAAAAAAGAACTTATTTACAAAGAAAATAATTTTTTGAGACAAATATGTAATTATGAGATAATTAGTATTGTTTTGTTAAATAATTAATTAATTTAAAAAAGTATTTAAATATTATAGTGAATTTGAATTAAATATATTATGTAATATTAAGTTGTTATGAGATATCAACTTAATATTAAAATTAGGCAAGTTAAATTTAAATTTGCTTGAGAAAATAACTTAAAATTCAAATAAAATATGATTTGGGTTAAAATAGTTAAGATTGTATTTTAAATTATATTTGAATTAGTTTCGAATTAAATTTGAAAAGATTTGACATAATAAAATAAGGAGATAGAACAGCCATAATGTGACATGTGTCACAAGCCAAGCACAGTGATAATGGCCGGTCATGGGGTAGAAAAATAGCCATGACGATTTTGTAATTCCGTAACAAGTTTCTTATTATCTTATTATTTTATTATTTACTATTGTATTTAAATTATTTAATTCAAATTAATTTAAAAGAGTTTTTAAATTAAAAATAGTATTGAATGAAACCCTAATAGAATTTTATAAATACATTATATTCTAGTTATTTTAGAGAGATTTTTTCGAAAGAGAAAAATATAAGGAAAAATAAAATATAGTCATCTTTATGTGCTCACACACGTCCTAGTGTGTTGAGGATCGACTTGAAAGATCATTGTGTGAGTCTCAATGATCGATTTATGTAGGCTAATATATGATTTCTTCATCTATCATTTATGATTAATTTATATATATATAACTTATCGTTATAAGTTTTTTTAAAATTTTTGTTATATGCTAGGATGAACAATCATTTCCGCTGCGAATTTTAAACCTAATTTCCAATATAGTTAAGGACCTAAAGAAATGAAATAGATGGTGATTTCTGGTAGTGTTCAATTGGGTTTAAATTAGCATAATTGGTGAATTATACGATATAATTTGATTTTATTTGATATTTATTGAACTTCCTATAACTATGTTGTTATGAACTTGTGTTTATCATTTTCTTCAAAATTTTATCTCAAATTATTTTCAAAGTTTGAACACTGTAATGTTAAAGTAATTATTGTATCTACATCCATTAAAGTTTTAATATTTATTTAATTGTTTTTTTTAAAATATTTTCAACCACATTTTAATTATTTTCAATTTTCTACCCCAACACAACCTTCTCTATCCTTCTCCGTCACCATTGTCACAATCCTCCATCAATAGTGGTGGAGAAGGGTGGCGGCAGTGGTGAAGAGTGGAAAAATAATTTTTTATTTTAGTAGTGGAGGGTGATGGCAGCAACGAAGAAAGAGGGTAGAGGAGGTTATATTAGCGGAGAAATAAAAAAACAATTGAAGTGTAGTTGAAATTGTAAAAGTTAATGATTTAAAATTAAATATTAAATTTTTAGTCTATCAAATTAAGAATTTTAAATTATATCTGGCGGTAGTGGTCGGCGAGAGCAGTGGCGAATGGATTGGTGGAGATGGTAAAAGAATGTAGAGATAAAAAAATATTTAATTCAAATAATAAAGTAAATTTAAAAAATATAAAATAAATTTAAGGGTTACAAATATAAAAAATATTGTGAAATTAATAATTGACAGGATGGCAGATAGACCCAATTCAAAGAAAAAAATAGAATAATAAGAGCAAGAGATATTGGGATGTAAAGAGAAATTTCTTATTCATCTTTTCACTTGTGTCTTCTATTCTATACCAAAAGACATTTGTTAATTATAATAATAATAAATAGAGTAAAAAGAGAATTAAAGATAGAACATGAATAGTTGAAATTAAAGAAATAGAGGAGAATGCCAATAGACATCCACTTATATTATTCAAAACACTCCCCCTTGGATATCCATTGTACGAAAAATTCTCTTGTTAAAATCTTTACCAAGAAAACTTATTGGGAAAAAACCAAGATAAAAGAAAAAAAAAAGTACATTATTATCGTGTAAAATATGCATTAAAAACTAACTCATTAAAAACTTTATCAGGAAAACACAATGGGATAAAATCTTGGTTAAGAAAAAATGAGTGGAGTGCATATTTACTCCCCCTTTTAGAAAATATCAATTTAAGTTTTTGAGCTATTAGGTTCGAGCGAATTTGTTAAATATCGATATCACCATATTTCTCTACATCATGCATGAAGATCAAGTTTGATAAGATATGCTTTATTCATTCTCATATGATATATCCTCCATTCAATTGAGCTATGCATGTGACATTATCTTCATACAATATTATTGGATCTTATTTCTAAGAAAGTAAGTCACATGTCCCTCATATATGTTGGAAGTTGATATTAGCCAAATGTATTTTTTTTAGCTTCATGAATTACTGGTATTTCCATATGACTTGAGAATGTAGCATCTATAGTTTATTTCAGTAGAGCTCTATGACATTAGTGTCCCATCATTAGTAGATAACTCTATTTTTTTAATGAGAACATTAGTGCACTTCAGGACCAAATACAAAACTATTTATTATTTTCTCGATATCAAAAATGTCACTTTTTCAAATCAAGTAATTGAATAACCAATAAGATATTCAATTAATATGTTTTATCCATACAAAATCTTTATGATCTTTTCTCTATAAGTCGATTGATTAAAAAGGATTTCATGGCTACATGCTTGATTTTTTGGTCGAGTCAAAGCTAAATTTTCCCAAGATCTTTTATTTTAAATTTTCTTTAAAAAATCTACCATCTTAAAAGTTCTTTGGGACTTTCAATAATTGTTGAGTCATCATCATCTAGTACAAATTCATAATTTATTGTAATTACATATTTACAAATAAGGTTATTTTATAGTAAAATATTTACTAAGACATTTAACCATATATAATGGTCAAACAATTTTACATGCTTCAGGCATTTTTAATATTGGGTATGGTACCATAAAATTATGTAATAAGAATTATTTTATAAAATTAACAAAAGTGATATTTTTTTTGATTTAATTATTGTGAATGTATTATTATTGAATAAAATGTATAAATATAAAAAAAATTTCAAATTCATTTATGTGACGATAATATTGTATTGGTACTAGAGGATTAAGATTATAGATAATGAATTAAATTATTCGCAACATATTAAAGTATGAAATTTTTAATTAATGGTTGCTAGTATGGTCCGCTAGCATTATGAATGCGAGTGATTTAGATCCGGATTACTAATGTAGATAGACATCTTAGTAGAGGTGCTTTATATAATTTGATTATATAGGACAAGACCCAATATGAATTAATTCTTTATTAAAATGTGCTATGCCATAAAGAATTTTGTTCATATTAATAAATGATCATATGCAGATCAATATGAATCCTGAATATTTATGAACTCCTATTTATGTCAACTGGATGTTTTGATTCACTCGTTACGGTTTGTTTATAAAACAGGCTAAAGACTTTTGTGTTTTAGATTCATTGAGATAAGTGGCTAGGAACGTAATTTATAGATATAGAATCAAACCTTCTTCATAAAAGTTTGTATATTGGTTCCCTTGATGGTTAATTATGGAACTGAATGGTTTTGAGTTCAAATTTATGATTAAGTTATAAATTGATCGTTCACTAGTGAATTAATGGTATTTAACGATAAAGAGATATTTAGAGGGATAAAATGATAATTTTGACCAACTCTAATTATGAATCAATTATTGGAGGATTAAATTGCTTGTAATGATAATATCAATGGACTACTCGAGATTGCTCGGTAATATGTTCTATAATTGCTAGAGTGCAATCTCATATTTTTAGTGTAATAATATTATGATTAATAAATTAGATTTATTATATTCAAGAGTTTAACTAATAATTTAATTTATTGGAGCTTGGAATTATAAGTCCATGGTCCCTAAGTCGCCTCCATAAAATATTGTATATGGTAAGAATGACAAATATTGAAAATGACTTATTGTAAGAAAATAGTTTTTTGGGGCAAATTTATAATTATGAGATAATTAGTATTAATTAATTAAAAGATGTATTTAAATCACGAATTTCGAAATTTATTTATTAAATAATAATATATTTGATTTTGAATTAGATATGTTATACATAATATTAAATTGATATGAGATATTGATTTAATATTAAAATTAGGTAAGTCAAATTTAAATTGGTTTGAGAAACTAATTTAAAATTCAAATAAAATATGATCTAATTTAAAATAGACGAGTTTCTATTTTTAAAAAAATTTGAAAAGATTTGATCATATCAAAGATATCATCTAATGATTATCTTATCATTTAATATTATGATTGAATCATCAATTCAATTAATTTAAAGACTTTAAATTAAAAATAATATTAAATGGAAATCATAATTAAGTCCTATAAATACATCTTATTCTAATAATTCAAGAGATGTTTTTTTTAAGAGATTTTTTTAAAGAGAAACGAAAAAGAAAACATTATCATTTCTACATCTTATTATGTTGAGGATCGACCTAGAAGATCGTGATGTGAGTCTCGATGATCGATTCACATAAGCTAATATATAACATCTTCATGTAGATATTGGATGAATTTAAATACATATAAAGGATCGCTAAAAGTTTTTCTAAAAATTTTTGTTATACATTGAGACCAAATAATTGCTTCCGTTGTAAAATTTTGAATCTATTTACTAACATTTAATTCTTCATAAAGAAATTGTAATTATATCAATTAGACACATATTAAGTCTTAATGTCTCACCACACTAATAAGATACTGAAAAATACTTAAATATGTTATAAGGGATATGTATCATTATCATTCGTATTAGATATTTGGACTATAGGTCAACTACTACTCATTTATATCTTACGAATTTAATTTTTTATAATTTCTTTTTCATAAAAATATTTTTTTTTTCATCTTATTAGTTTTACACATTTAAGTGTTCAGATTATAAGTTTAAGAATACTCATATTTTTTTAATTAAGTTTAATTCTTCTAGAATTATATTTTTCTATATTAGTCAATTCCTTATTAAGTCGATATTCTTCGACTAATTTTGTTCAAGATCCTCACTTTTTTTTGCTATACTATTAAGCGCTATATTATCTATAAAAGTGTTGTTGATAATTATTTTTTTTTTATTCTATTTTTTTCTTGAAATGACATAACTTATTGAAATCTCTTTATCTTTATAATTTTTAGGTACCTAAACCTATTATAAAATTTTATGATTTGTTATGTCAATGAGTATCCGCCTCCATAATTTAAACATATGATATTTTTAATTTTTTTAGGAACTTTTCCTTGGAACTTATTAATTTTCTAAAATACTCACATATTGTCTTATTGTAACATTAATTTAAGTTGATGTATTTGCACTTGGTATATATAACTTAGTTACATTTTTATGTTTGGAAATGCACTAGCATTCGATTTTCTATAAATCATTTTCTGAACTTCTTTCTTATTCATATTTCTTTTGGTGAAGATCAAGATGAGATTATGATAATAAATATGATGTAACTCTTTTCTCCAATTGCTTACTTTCTCTCTCTAATGTTTGAATAACTATTTCATTCAAATTATAGTCGGTAAATATATTTATGAAAATATTTCTAATCAATAATTTAATTAGGAAAGGATAGTCATATGCAACATTTATTTCCAACTTCTTTTGAGAATCCATTTTAGTGCGATGTGGTGGAATAATATATCCCATATATATATATTCTTATTTGTAAGATAATAGGCTATTAACCAAAAGCCAATTATAAATGGGGACATCTATAATAATTTTGATTTGATGCGTACAATGCTACTCCATATAAAATAACATATTCCAAAATATGGGATGCTTTATTCTCAGAAGTAATGATCCTATTATTAATTGGCGACATTTCATACATGATTTTGCTAGATTATTTTATGTGTGAATATAGACTATCAGTTATACAATATACTCATGGACATATTCTAATCATTAAAAATTTTGGATATAAATTCACCAATGTTTTTTTCATGTGACCAACTAAAGTTCTCATAATCTATGTGCTCTTGATCGTTTATTTGAGCAAACAATATTACAAATATTATATTGTGAATTAATTATATATATACATGTGACCATATGGTATAGATGCATCTATTAAAATCATATAATTATCAAAATATCTTAATTGTACACATGATGGATGTATGGCCCCACTTACATCACTCTGGATACATTCTAAAATGCTAGAAACTCAATTCAAACTTTAGTTGGTAATGGTTTAATAACTCATTTTCCTTGAAAACAAGTCATGCATGAAATTTATTAAATTGAAAACTTTTATGGTTCTTCAATGGACGTCTGTGTGAATTCTCATTAACTATTCGCGTCATTAATCCGAGGTGCCCTAACCACCCTAACCGGCCATGCCAAAATACTTAAGTATTTTAATCGGTAAATTTTTGGTTTAAAATAATATGAGTTTAAATTGGACTTATATTATGTAGTACAAGCATAATTAAAAATAAGTAACTTTTTCGATATACATTTCTTACTCAAAATAATAGTTGTAATATGTAGAAATTATATTTATCTCTTTATAGTTATCTCAATGTAGTATCTATTTCAGTGCATATTCATCAAACTTCATAAATTTATGTGAAAATTAGCTGAGAATAACACATATTTATTATAAACTTTATTCATTAGTGTAATTTTATTTTTGCTCTTCTAGAGTTTTTGATTAGTTTTTGTACACCGAATATCATATTGATATATTACTTTTACTCATTATTGAATGAGAAATTAAGTATGGTCTCTGGGGTACATATTTTTTCCATTTTCTAAAAATGAGAGAAAATTCATATTCATCACTAAGATAAAAGTAAATAAATAAATAACATGTAATGGATACTATAATCACTATTAAAGATACAAAATTACTAATTGAAGTTATTATTAAAAATACATAAAAAAAATTTTAGAGGTAACTTAAGTAATTATGGATATTCTCATCACTAATTATACGATCAATTTTCCTTCAAGGATTTTAAAGAGTTTTCATGCTTAAATGTGATATGTCAATAAATTTATTATCAAAACCATCATCTTGGTATGTTTCATTACTATATATATATATTTTTCATTTTCTCTCGATGAGCTCAACAAGATGGTTTAACTTACAATGGGTACATGATCAATGACCGATTAGGTTAAATTAGTGGTCAAGGGTATGCGATGGTGGTGTCTCCCGCCCCCTGCTTGCCGCCCCCAACCTCCTCCTGCAATTTTAATCAAGTCTATGATAGTTCGGTAGGTTACATATATATAGTTGGAGTAAGTTTTATAAAAAGATATGATAGTTTAGTGGTAAAGGTGTTAACTTTAGTTTTTAGTGTTAGTGAGAGATTATAGGTCAAATCCTTCTCTTGATTTTTTTTTTTGTCCAATTTTGGCACTATTCCCAAAATCCATTTAAATTAATAGATTAAATACTTATAAAATTCTAAAAGATTAATTTTTACTAATTCAAAACTTATAAATTACAAATTTATTATATATATATATATAATTTTTTTTTCATCCTCCCTAAACAACTCTCGTGGTTACACCCCTATTGGGGGTATAATTTTTGAATTATTTATCCAACTCTAACTTTTTCCAATTTATCTTTATTATTCTCTCAATTTAGATAATGAGATTTATTCTTATAATTATGAGAATCTTTATTATTATAATCACCATGATTACGATAATTATTTTGATCTCGAATATATCATGCCTATATATTTTTGGATTCATCATATTCACTTCCGGTGATGGAGAAAAATATTTAGGAGATGAGAATCACTTTCTCAAAATTATATAACCACTTTCTCAAAGTTCACTTTCGCAATTTTTGCTATTGCATGAGCATATATAACCACCATGACTATGAACATGAGCATAATTGTATAACCACTTTCTCAATTATCTATAACATATAATTGATGCTCACAATATGAGAGAGATAAATTCAAACTTTGTGAGACATATAAATTCACAAATGGAAATAATTATAAGAATAGTTTTTAATATTTATACATAATATTATTGTTTCTAGTATGAAATAATAAATATAATAACAAGAACAAAAGATATTGAGATATAGAGAACTTTCTTATTCATCTTTTTACTTGTATTTTTCATTCTATACAATGCTTCTATTTTTAGACTCAGGATCATAATGATTGGAATACCAAAACACATGAATTACTTACAATAATAATAAATAGAACACATAGAATTAAAGATAAAAGATGAATAGTTGAAGTTGGAAAGATGAATGAGAATGTTGACATCCACTTTATATTATTCATTACAAAAAAAAATATTTATTTTGCAATGATTTTTTGAAGAAAATAATAATTTTTAATATAAGTTTTTTTGTGTAAATCTTATTTTTAAGAATTTATGAATATAAACTATAGTTTTAATATATATTTTTTTACATTTAAGTTATACTCGCACAATAAAGAAGGTAAAAATGCAATTTACCACGTAATAACCACTTTAAAATTCAAATTATGAACACAAAAGAAACAACTTCAAGCTTGTAAAAAAAGGTGTAGATCACAGCCCTTTTATTGCAATTCGAGTAATTTTATTAATTGAATGCTACATGGCACGAGTACTAAGAAAGCCACGTTAGCCAAAGCTGTAATTTTTTAAAAAAAAAAAAACCCGAAACTTAATTTAATTTCACTTTATCCCCCTCTTCCTCTTCTCATTCCTTTTTTCCCTCCCCCACATGCACCACCAGTCTGCCCCACCACCAACTTGGGTAGAACCTCCGGCACCTCTAAGAATCACCAACGCTGCAATACTTCCTTCTCTCTGTCTCTGCTAGCAGATCGAAGGAAGAATTGAAACTTTTGAAGCAAACCCAACTAGTTATTCGAAATGCACACCACAAACTACTACGCACCGCCATCCTTTATTTTCAATTCAAAAAGGTACTTGGTGCTGTACACTTTCACATACAAATTCTACCCCCCAAAATAATATAAATAGAAATAAAATAAATAAAAAATCAAACACATTAATATCTTCTCAGGCATTTCCATAGCATCTAGCATCCAACCAAGAGAGAATATCTCCACGAACAATCTCGACATTCTCATCAGTCTCGCCATACAACAATGAATGCATCATCCCATCATAAATTTTCAAGCTCTTATCTTCACTCTCAGCTTCTTTAAACAAATCCCTACTCACATTTGGATCAGTAACCACATCTCCACTCCCATGCAACACCAAAAAAGGCAAACTCACTTCCCTTAACCTCCCACCCAAAATCTCAGTCACTCTCAAAAGCTCAATCATTGTCCCCAGTCTAGGCTTCCCCCTATACCTCATCGGATTCATTTCCGCAATCACTTTCTTCCTCTCAACTCTAACTGATTTATGCAACAAATCAGCCGTTGGAACAATTGCCCAAGTGGGAAATATTTTCCCAACTAGAGTAAGAAATTCAGGAATTGGCCATCTGGGTTTTACCTTATCCGATATTTTACACATGGGTGCAACTAGAATTGCTCCATTGAATCCTTTCGGGTCAGAAAAATGGATTAGAAGACAAATCGCTCCGCCCATTGATTCTCCGTAGAGGAAGGAAGGGAGGCCATGAAAGGTGGGGTCTTGTTTAATGAAATTGAAGAAGGATAAGCAGTCTTGGACGACAAGAACAATGTTTGGGACGAAGGCTTTGAGGCCCGGGGATTGGCCATGACCTTCTAGATCCAGAGCGAAACAAGCGAAACCCTCTTTGGCGAGGAAGATTGCGGTGGATTGGAAGGTCCAGCTGATGTCATTTCCATAGCCATGGACCATGAAGATGAGGGCTTTTGGTTTGGTAGTTGATATGGGAAGCCATGAACGGATGAAGAGCTTGAGGCCTCTCGGAGAAGTGTAGAAGGATTTTGAGGCTTCGATTTGTTGAAGACTGTAGTAGTCTTCTTCTGCGGTGTTGCCCCAGTAATGAAGGAATGCTTGATGGGTTTGTTGTTCTTCCGTCATGATTGGATTTTGGCTGCTTTGTGACAATTTCTGTGTGGTGTGAGAAAGTTCATAACATCATAACTGGGTTGCATAAGATATAAGATCTTGTTCGGGAATCCAATGCAGCCTGGCAGACACAAAGAATTTGAAATTGTAAACCATACTTACATCCTTAAATCCACTGCATCGATTTAGAGAAACCACTATGTCCCTAAATCCTAATTTGGTGGCCAAGAAACATAAATGCCGAAAATTTACAGTACCATAACCCCCTCAGAAAGAAAAACACAGCCCGACGTACCACAGTTTATTATTATTATTTTTTTCCTTTCGGAAACTTGCAAGTATGTGGGTTTGAACGTTAACTTCTTTCCATTTGCTCAGCTTTCTTAAAAAAGGAACAACGTTGGCTAGACTTATTAGAGTGAAGTTTAGAAGTGAAATGTTAAACTAACGTTTAAAACAGTATAGTTATTATGTATCAAACTGGAACTTATGATGAACTTCTGAATAATCTTACAAATTTACAAAGGTGGAGCCTAACACGACGACCTTTTTGAGTTGTTTCATACTCTCATAGACGAATTCGATCACCCGAAAGCGCATAAGAAAAGCAATGATAACACTGGAGCTTCGAAATTTCCTTTAAAAAAAATATATCAATTCAAATTTCTTACTTTGCCTTTACTCAGTAGGGGGGGATCCAGACCCAGAGCTCCATGCTACCCAGAAATTTGAGATGGGGGACTTGGCTTCGGTGCAATTGGTTCATGTAATCATGAAAATTTGGAAGAACTAGTTACGATTTTCTGTTTGGCATTATGATCAATTGGAGAGAAGAACAAATATAAGAAAAGTAAACGGATTAGGGAAAAGAGATGTGGCTAAGGAGACTTGAGAAATGAGAAAGGAACAAAGTTACTAGCTTGTCGCAGAGGAGAAGGAAAGCTACAAAAGAGAGATGCTGGTTCTTCCAACTGGATTGGGCTTCGCATTTTGGCCCGGGTTTTAAGTTTACTTGTTTGGTCAAAGGTTTTATGTTTTTTTAATTATAGCATTGTTGTCATAAAATGAATTAGTGGTGCATGCCGCATGCAGCATGCAGAAACATATAGAACGACATTAATGACATTGCCATCGGCTAATTTTAGTATTTTACAAGGAGCCAAAATAGTGAAACTAGTGAAGACTGTGCCACCAAAATAAATTATTTCAAAGAATGGTGAAACTATATTAAGGTTACAAAATATATTTACCTAACTTGAAAAAATAAAATACAAAAACCAAATAAATAGAGAGAGGGAATACGTTGGGCTTCCTCTTCTTCCTCCTCCTCTTCTTCATCTTCTCTGCCATTTTCATTGTACTTGACTGATGCCCATTATCCTCCATTAAGAAAAGCTCATTTAAGTCATTTTAACCACTCTTTTCCTTCTTAATTGACACCTTCTCCATTTTGCTAACCCGAACGTGTAAATGAATGAAAAAGCCAATAAATAAAATTGCTCTTCATGATGATATAAGATTCCCACATTTTTAGTAATTTCTAGACAGCTGAAAATTTTGATTTAGAGAGGGGAAAAAAAAAATAGGGTACGTGAAATTTTTTGGATGAAATGGAGAAAGTGCCGATGAAGAAGGAAAAATAGTAGCGATGACATGGAGGAGAATAGGAGGAAGAAGAAGCCCATCATATAGAGAGTGAATGTTGAGTTTAAAGTTTCAATTTATAGAAAGTGAATTTTGATGATTAAAAATTATTTTTAAAAGTTTTGCAATCTCAAATCAGTTCCAATATTATTATTATATATATAAATTAGTTTCAATGAGTTGCTTATTTTATTTTTGTTTTTTGGTTTATGATTTTTGGCTCTTTTACTATAGATTGCAAAGAATGGGAGTGTGCATGTAGAAAATCGACTCTTCGATTTACCCGACCAAAATCCGAATCGGTCACTCGGAATGTACAATTTAATGTGTATTGTTTTGGTGATTAAATTAATCTAAACTCAACGTAAAAAAATATGGTCACATCACTGTTAAGTGTTAGCCAAATATTGAATAAATTACTATTTAAAATATCATATTTTTTAATCTTTTCTACCTTAATATTAAATAATAATAATAATAATAATAATAATTAATATTGAGTTCAAAATTAAGAAATGGAGAATAAACTTGATACTAATTATTATTATTTTTTAATATATGTTATTGATGATTAACTGTGTTTTCCTTTTTTTATATTTATAAGAAAAATCGATTTTTACTCAATCCATTCCAAAGTTTTGGCCGTATGTTTATAAGATGTTTGGGTTGATTATGAGTAAAAACATTAAAAACTGATTATATTTAAATTGGACACATAAATTACTCAAATCCGAACCATTCGCCTAATACATACCCTTAGCTAGTGGCGGAACTAAGAATAAATGTCAGCTCATGTGAAATTCTAGGGACAATAAATTATTGTGGGTGCTGAGACGAAATCCCATGGTATGATAATTGTATATTATCTAAATTTTTTTTAATAAATAAATAAAAATATAAATTTGAAATTCTAATATCTAATATATATATATATATATATACTAATTTTGTTATTGATTATAGAAAAAAAAAAGTTAAATTTTAGAAAATTAAATATATCGTAAAAATCTTAAAATATTTTGTATATTTATTACTAGACTTCATTTTATAAGAAAAAAAAAATAATATTTAAATCTTAATACTTAAAAAAAAAAAAAGAACAGAACAGAAAAGAAAAAAAAAGAAAAGAAAAGAAAAGAAAAGAAAAGGAAAGGAAATATTGTTTATAATATAATGTGGTAGTCATATTATTCATAAAAATTGAATAATTAAAAAGGTTGGAGAGTAAAAATATGAAAATTATTTTAAATATACTTCAAAAAAAATTTAAAATAGGATTTTATTCTTAATACCTTGAAAACTTTAAAGCCATGAATAAAATAATGAAGGAAACAATGAATCAGAAGAAAGAAAGAAAGGAAATAGTGGGGAATTCAACCTGCAATAAAAATAGAAAAAAAAAATGAAGTTATGAAAGATTAAACTCATAGGTTTATAATAAAAATAAAATATTTATTTATAAATTTAAGTCACTTTTTTTGGGGGGGGAGGCTAGCCTAAACGACCTCCGAGTGGGGTGGGGAGGTTCCGCCCCTAGAGAAATGAAAGTAAATAGATAGGTAGTGCCCTGTGGATCATAATCATTGATTTTCTTTCGTAGAGACACATAGCATTAATTAATACTAAATAAATAGCTAGTGCTTAGTGCTAATCCAAAGTCGTTAAAAGCAATTTCACTTTCCCGCAGCGGATTATCTTTTGATTGAGTAGGACATGAAAGGGACACTTCATGATCAATGTGGATCAATGCCAACTATCACAATGCACACAAAATGATCAATTCTGATGTTAATGGGTTGATAGGGGGACAACTACCTACTTATAATACTCTTATAGGACCTAATTAGGAGTTGGCTGGTAAATTAGGAGTGTTAGGGGTGTGAATTAGTTGAGTAATTAGGATTCGGATGATTTCTGTGACGATTGGATGATGCACATAAATTTATATTTGGTGTATTGAACATGAGCCACCCCAATTCCTTATATTCTTTCAAAAAAAAAAAAAAGTTACAAATTATTTGGAGTATCAAGATATGGCTTGAAAAATCTATGATTAATTTGTAAACTATTAATTATGAATTTAATTTCGTATCCAATTAGGTAATTAATTATGGATTTAATTTCATAGTCAATTAGGAAATTAATTATGAAATTAATTTCATAGCCAATTTCCAATTAGTCAATTAATTAAGGAAAATGTAGACTGTTTACGCGAAATGAGGCTTGTTCTAAGGTTCCTACTTTCGCTGTTTCGCAGGTGGAGGAGTATGATGCTATGGGTGTTGGCTAAGTGAATTGTAGTTTGAGTTGTTTTGTCTCTACTTTTATTTTTTTGAGCTTTTGGTTTTTTGCTTTTTTGTTTGGGCTGGCTTTGAGCTTGGTGTTTCTGGATTGTACTTTTTCTTTGTTTCTTATTTTATTTTTGTCTTATTTCCATTTTTATTATTGGGTTTTGTTATTTCTTACCGAAGAAGTTTTTTTATGGGTCTATTTTTTTTATCTTTATTTTTTAGTTCAAATTTTCTTTCAAGGTAGAGAGATTTTTTTAAACGGATCTACTCTTTTATCTATCATGAAATTTTATTTTTGGCAAAAAATTTTATGAAATTAATTTTATAAATAATTAATTATTTTCGAATCTCAAAAAAATTATGATTACTAAAATCTAAATAATTTTATCTCAAAATTAGTTATGAAATTAATTTCATAGCCAATTAGCTGAGGAATTAGTTTTAGATATGTTTTATGCATAAATAAACAAAAAAGAAACAACGGTCTGTTCCTTTTCCATTTTGGAAATGCCAAAAGAAACAAAAGAAAAACAAATGTTTCAACATTAAAGAGTAAACTAGTCTTTTATTCAATAAACTCCAAGAAATAAAGTTACACTTCTAAAGTTGTACAACTAGAGATAAATTATTATAACTTTCATAAATTAGACATAATCACTTATAAACTTTTTTGCATTAACACCAATTTGCTGACAGAGCACACTTAATAGGCATACCACGACAAAAAATACTATTAATAATGGCTGCCTCTTCCCATCACCGCCAGCGACGGTGGTTTGGGGATTCGATCGTCTGGTCTTTTAAGATTTTTAACATTTAGTTTCATCACATGAAATCCTTCTCTTCCTCTCGTTTTCTTCTTCTTCGATTTCCTTTTTAACAATTAAGACACTCATTCAAAAATCAAAGAATACCTCAATCTCTTGGTGGATTTAGCAAGCTTAAGGAAGGATTAGCTTCAATCATCAAAAGAGGTAAGATTTTGTCCACCTTCCCTCAAGTTCTTATCGAAGTTATAATTCAATTACATATGATGAAGGCTTTCTCTAGTTGGATGATGGCCTATTTTAAGATTTTCTTGGTTGTGTCAAAAATTTTGAAAAAAACTAGAACAACAATTTACTGATTTGATTGAATTCTAAAATTTTTTTACTCCTTAAAATTTTAAGAAACTTTTGTTATAAAACTAGAAGAGTGTTTAAGGAAGTCCAAGAATACCCAACTCAGAGTTGTATAGGTCTAGTAATAATCTGTAAAACGAAAATATCGATTATGTGCACGATGTGTTCATATGAACTTTTGATTATGAAGAAGGAAAAAGATTTGCATGCATGTTTAATTGCATCACATACTTGATAGATTCCCGAGTATTAGAGTTGCACTTAGAATCATGAGAGGGATCATGCTCAGTAAGATCAAAAGTTGCTTAAGGTATAAGATCCAAATTGTTCATAGTCATATGATTGTTATGATAGGATAATAACAATCCGGGAAGACTATTACATTGTTATCATTTTTGAAAGAAGAATGATGTTGTCATAATCATCGGTATTAGAAAATACCAAGATAGGCATGTAGGTGATTAGTAGAGACTTAATCATTGAACATCATCATTTAACGAATCTCATTGGTAATAATATTGACCATTGATGAGAATTGGTAATAATATAGTATTTATGATTCTCAAACCTGATATTACCATAACACTAGTGTATGAGATATCATACTTTGATATTATTCTATGTGATCCTTGCCAAGGGTCACCAAAAAGATGAACCATTGAGCATATGTTTAAGTACGTGTAGTCTGTAGGGTGATAAAATGAAATCCATTATCAGTATATAAGAGAAAGGTTTTATGAATGATATATCTTATGAAATGAAGAAAAATCTTTGGGCAAAGTAGTATATATGAAAAGAATTTCTATAATTTTTTTTTTCTAGTTGCATAAGAGTTGATATAATTCATACATAAAAGTTGATATAATTCATAAGGTTATTCTAGTAGAGTTTAATAGTTACACCAAGCTCTAGAACTATCTAGAACTATGAAAGGATCAATCTTGTATGATAATAGTCATCTAGAGTTCTTTTTTAGATTTCTTATACTTCTCATTACACGGGTGGTCCATACGCCTTGCTAGAGTCTAATACAAGCCCGGTGGCATAAGTTGATTAATCATGAAAGATTATCATATTAAATATTTGGTTTGAAAGGTGTTCTAATGTCCAAAGGGTCCATTCATTAAAATAGATAAAATCCATAAGTTGTTGTAGGGTTCACCTACCGGCGTAGTGTAGAACATATCTGGCCACACACACAAAGGATGATTGGATCTCGGTTGAATTCTAAATTCGCGAATTTTGGCTTGTTCTTAAATAACTTGATTTAAAGAGTGAAATCACTAATTACTATATTTTGTTAAGTCTAGATCACGCCCGCACTACTAGCATAATCAAAGTATGATTTAGATTTCACTTGAAATTAAATAAATTAATAAGAAGAATATTAAATTGATTAAATAATTTATCAAAGGGATATTTAATGAATTCAAAGTCAAATTATATTTTTCGGATTAAAAAGGAAAAACTCAGCTAGTCATTAAGTGTTAATGGACTGAATTGGGCATATGTGGAAAGACGTAAATTAAAGTCGGTACTTTACAAGTTAAAGTTGGATAGTAATTTAGAACAGTAAAAATTCTCGAATAACTGTAAAAAAATTTTGGCCAGCAATGAAGATAACAGAGTGGGCTCACGGTAAAATTTATTGGGTAAATTGGTAAGTGGAATAATGTGATCCCATATGGAATCACATGCAAAGAGAAAGATGTTTTATTTTTTCCTAACATCTTTCCTGAGCACTTAAATAAACAATTCAATAACATGGCAAAGAGAATTGTTCTTTGGCTAATTTTTATTCTCTAGCAAAGAGCATGGCCGGCTATATTTGTGGGGGAGAGAGAAAAGACAGTTTTTGAGAAAATTAGTTATTCTCTCAAGCTTTCATGCTCACATCTTCTTGCCATCTCCATGTTTCTGTGTTGAGATTGAAACAAGAAATTACCCTTGAGAGTTGTTGTTTGTGTAGATAAAGGTTAGACGTCAGGTGACGATTTAGAACAAGAGAACCGGCGGTGGCTCATGGTGGTGCAAGGAAGAGGGTGGCGGCAATACTTGGAGAAGTGGGAAAAATCGTCTAATTTTTGGTGGAGTGGAAAGTAAGGGATATATCTCACCTTTACCAAAAGGCCAAATGAGCGGTATTGCCAATGGATTGTAGGGAAGTTTATGAATCGTTGGCTGCCCATTGGCAAACGTAAATGGATGTTACAGTAGCAAACTACTGTTGTTGTTCAAGTAGCGAGTCGCTATCCATATGATGGTGGTGGGGCCCGACATGTATTGACGTGTCATGCCGCCATCGTGTCACACAAATATGTGGGATCAAATGAGCTATAAATATTCTTAAAGTGTTGATGTAATATCTGTATTGATGGTGTGATCAAATAATCCATGGAAATAAATTATGATTAAAGAGTTAAGCATACAAGTAAAAATCTAAAGTTGTTTAGGTGAACTCATGATGAGAATAATAGGACATTGAATATGATTGTTGAATAAAATGAATATATGATCAAATAATAATTGGACATACCTTGTTTGATTAAAGATAATAATATATAACATAACAAATGCACGCACGAAGAAACATCAACAGCGGAAGTTTGGATCACCTTCATAACCAGATGTGAATAACATTCAAAAGTGATTAGTTTTGGTACAAGTGTGAGATTAAAAGTATAATGTCTATCAAACCAATCGAGTATGATATGATAAGGTCAAATACTTATGAAAATCAATATTGAATTGTATAAGTTATCAACATAAGTGAATGTATAATATTCAATATAGCATATAACACACTATCATGATGTTATAAAGTAATAAATAACAATTTGCATGCATGTTTAATTGCATTGCATACTTGATAGATTCACTGGTCTTAAACTTGCACTTGGAATTATGATAGAGATCATGCTCGGTGAAATCCAAGGTTGCTTAAGGTCTAAGATCCAAATTGTTCATAGTCATATGATTATCATGACGAGATAATGACATTCCAGATAAACTATTACATCTGCTATTATTTTATAAAGAAGAATGATATTCTCATAATCATCGGTATTAGAGAATACCAAGATAAGCATATATGTGATAGTAGAGACTTAATGACTGAATATGATCAATTGACAAATCTCATTGGAATAATATTGACCGTCGATGAGAATTTTCTAGTGACTATGGTATTTGTGATTTTCAGACCTAATATCATCCTAGCACTAGCATATGAGATATCATGATTTGATACCATTTTACGTGATCCTTGCCAATGGTCACCAAAGAAATGAACCAATGGACATGTGTTCAAGTACGTGCAGTCTATAAGGTAATAAGATGAAATATATTATCTTTATATAAGAGGAAAGGTTCTATGAATAATATACCTTATGAAATGAAGAAAAAAAAAAACAAATCCTTACGCAAAGTAGTATGGTATAAAAAGAGTTTTTATAAATCTATTTTCTAGTTGCATAGAGACCATATAATTCATAAAGTTAGTCTACTAGAGTTTAATAGTTAAACGAAGCCCTATGACTATCTAGAACTAGAGATAGATTGAAGGATCAATCTTGTACAATAATAGTCATCTACGGCTCTTTTTTAGGTTTTTTATATTTTTCATTACACGGGTTATCCATACACCTTACTAGAGGCTAATATAGGTTCGGTGATTTAAGTTGATTGATCATGAAAGATGACCATATTAACTAATTGATTTAAAATGTGTTTTAATGTGCAAAGAGTTCATTCATTAGAATGGATAAACACACAAAGGACTATTAGATCTCCTTTTGAATTCTAAATTGAAGAATTTTGATTTGTTCTTAAAGAACTTGATTTAAAGAGTTAAATCATTAATATTTTTAATTTGTTAAGTCTAGATTATACTCGCACTACTAGCATAATCAAAGTGTGATTTAAATTTCAATTGAAATTAAATAATTAATAAGAAGATTATTAAATTGACTAAATAATTTATTAAATTGAGATTTAATGGATTTAAAGTCAAATAATATTTTTCGGGTCAAAAGTAAAAAACTTGATTAATCATTAAAATGTTAATGGGTTAAACCTGCCATATGTGGAAAGGCTTAAATTAAAGTCCGTACTTTACTAGTTAATGTTGACAATAATTTAGAATGGTAAAAATTCTCAAACTATGGTAAAAGTAACCGGGCCGCGATATAAATAACCGAATGGGCCTGCGATAAATTATTGAGTAAATTGGTAAGTGGTATCATGTGTTCCCATTTTTAAAAGTGGGAAACATAAAGTAAAGAAAGACGTTTTGTTTTTTCTAACATATTTCTTGAGCACTTAACCAAATAATTCAATAAGATGGCAAAGAGAATTGTTCTCTAGCTAATTTTTTTTTCTTTAGCAAAGGGCTTGGCTAACCACATTTATGAGGGAGAAAGAAAAGAGAATTTTCACGAACAATGATTTTTCTCTCAAGCTTTCATGCTCATATCTTCTTCTTATCTCCATGTTTCTTTTTCATGTGTTGAGGTTGAAACATGGAATTACCATTAAGAGTTTCATTTCTGTGAATCAAGGTTAGAGGTCGAGTGATAACTTATAAATGGAGAACTGGCGGCAACACTTGTAGAAGGGTGAAAAACCGTCCCCTTTTTGGTGGAGTGGAAAGCAATCTATAGATCTTATATTTACTAGCTTGGATCTAACAGATCTCATCTTTCCTTGCATGGATCTTGTAAATCTACTTTTCTATGTTATTTGATTATTATTTGTTATATTTACTGGAATTTCATATGAATTTTATATTCATTTGTATCAACCTAGATTTTGGTGTAGTTCGGTTGCATAAACTCGGATTTTTAAAACGAAACTTTACTCCGGGTTCAAGGAGATCCGCTGCCTTGCATAAGGTTTGTTGAAATTAGCTACCTATTTAAACAATATTGGAACAATTGAGGTTTGACGGGTCAAATCAGAGTTTTTGCGTTGAAACCTTAACAGTACCATAAAAAGCCTAGAAAAATATTTATTTCCAAATTTAAGACGTGGTCCTAAAGACAAAGCCATTGAAACGTAAAGTTAAACATAGAAAGAACCCAAAGAACACTATCGATGAGGTAAAATTAAAAGGGACAGCGAACATATGATTTTTTAGTTGAAATTTTTATAGGAAATACAAAATAGATAGAAGTGTACAATATTTTAAACCAAACAAAATTATGATTCAGGAGATTCAAGCATCGAAATCTAGGCTAAGAGTTAGAGAAACATAGCAGCCTAAATTATGCCTTCACAGGATATAATGAAAGGCATGAATCAAAAAGTAAATAATGATGATTTTAAATTGTAAATTTTATAGGAGATGTATAGTAGCCTGGATAAGAGGTGGTATGCGTTTCAAATGAAAGCAAAACATGAATAATGAATTAGAATTTTTAAAAAGTAAGGGTTCTATCTAAGAATACTAGAATAATGTTAGATAGGGTAATTTGGAAAGATTAATTGATAGTAAGGTTTTTTGAAAGGAAATCATTACTAAGTCAAATTTATATCATGCTCGTTTGATTAGTAGTTGGTCAAAGATATTAAGGATTCCATTAAATTCTTATAGAATAATACCGATTCCATATAAGTAAAATCTCACTTACAATATAAATAAATTGTCTGTTTGATGGCTTGTTTGCATGATATATTATGATTATTATATTACATAGCATGTTGTGTGTTTAGTTTATGTAAATGCGGTATGTTACATAATGTTTTGTAATGTAAAATGAAGGCTCATATATGAAAGGCAATAATGAATTACAGAAGAAATATTATGTTATTTTAGATGCATAACTTGAATACAGTAGTAGCATTCTTGAGTATTGAAAACATTGATTGAAATGAGAAGCGAACTGTTATGTTATTTTAGATACTTATTTGACATAGGATGCTTAAATATTGATAGTATTAAAATCATTATGTGAGTATAGAAAGAAATATGTTATGGTATCCTGTAAGAGAAAATGTATATATTTTGAGGCAATTATATTAAAAAATACATGACATTTATATAATATTTAAATGAGGTGTGATCAGATCATAGCTAACCATATATAATTTGATGCAGGTGGATCCTATAGAGATACCGTTAAATTTTCAAAACACTTATTTGTGGAGGAGTATATAATCACTAATTCATTTACATATTTCATTAATATTTAACTTAGATGGTCCATAAGAAATTTTCCTAACTTTTTCTTCACCTAATACTCAAATTTATTTAAAATGGAGAATCAAAATTATTATTTATTGCTCATTACTCGTATAACCAAATACATACACTTATAATCCCTGGTTTCATTCCCCCTATTCTCGTTCCTTAAATCATTTCATTTCTCGTCAGGAAATCTAACCAAACCACTCTTAGTATTCTTACTATTAAGAAATATTTAGTGATGACGTCGAGTCTACTTACTAAGAACCCACATACTTATCCTACTATTCAACTCATATCAATGAATATAAGACCAACCATCCTAGACATTAAGTAATAAGCTATATAAGTAATATAATTTACGTAAATTATCAATATTCTTCTCGATAATCTAATTACTAAGAATAATTTAGATTTTAAACTTTAAGCTACTTGCATCTAAACTAGCATGATCTCTATCACGAGTCATCTTTACATGCATAATATAAAAATCTGAACTTTATCATGATATGTATTTAATGAACCTAAAATATTAATTCTAAAAATAATTGGGTTAATGGTGAAAATTCCCCAGATTTTTGATTAGGGGCTTAGAGACCCCTATATTTTGAAGTGTCTAAATAAACCTATTACATTTTATTTAGAGAGTTAAAAAAACCCCCATTTTTTTAATAATTATTTTATAATTTTTCATCGTTAATGTTATTCCTTTTCTCAATTTCATCCCTAGAATTTTTCTTTTTTAATTATTTTCTCCAAAATCATTTTTTTCTCGACAAATTTAGGAACCTAATTTCTCGGAAAAATCTGATTACCCAGAAAAAAGAAAACCTAATTGCATAATCTAGGTTAGACCCAAATGCATTTTGTATCTGGTACACGCTTTAGATATTAGATTACATATATTTTTTGGTACACGCTTTAGATATTAGATTACATATCTTCTTAGCAATAAAAATTGGTATGCTGACAGCATGAAAGATGTTGGAGTTCACGATGCAATTAAGGTGTGATCATAGCAAAGGGAAGAATCGAAATAAAAACAACGAACCACGACCTGTGTTGAACACCTCGATCAATCACAATCCTCTCTTTGCTCTAGCTCTTGGTTTTATTCCAACTTGGTTCCTCTATGGATTTGCTAGGGCAGAGAGGCTTTTTTCGCTGAGAGACTTCATTCACCCAGTTGCAAAATGCATCTGGGTGATCAAACACAGATGCAAAACGCATGTGGGTCTTATCCCTGATGCATTTTGCGTATGGGTGATCCCAGATGCGAAATTTTGTTATTATTATTATTATTTTTTGGATAATTAGAGGAGAGCTTGGTACAGGGAAAAAAAATTTAGGGGAGAAAAATGGAAGAAGAGGAGAATTAAGATGTAAAATGGAAAAAAAAAATGAAAATTTTTAATAACGTGATATCAGTATGTTACGTCATCATTTCTATTATAAAATATTTATGCCTCGTTTGGTTCCCATTTATTAGGAATCAAGAAATGGAATCATTTTTATTTCATCATTTAGTGAGCTGAATGCATTACGAAATGAGATGTAGAATAAAAAAATGATTCTAGACTTCATTCTTTTTCCACATTTTCTGTCTGAGAGGGTCGAAATCATAAGTTTGAGATATTAAAATGTGGTTTATTTCTCAATTATAAAATACAGAGAAATAAACATGATCAATTTGACACTTATTTACAAAAAATTGGAACAAATAGGTTATTGTCATAGATACCCCTCTTTTTCTTTTTTCCCCCTTTGCAACCATCGTGACCTAGTCTGAAGCTCTCAACTATCGTGACAAATCACTCTCATCTCTATCGCAATTGAAGCAATATGGAGTTTTGAAGCTATTCTAATCAAGTAATAATCCTCTTCTATATGCTTTTAATAATATTTGTGATGAATTGTGATTTTTCTTGGTATTAACATGAAACTATTCCTTCTTCTTGGATTACAATTATATATTAACAAGCGAGAGTATGTGATGTGTAGTGAAATACAAGAGGCATTGATCGCTGATAAAGGAGGAGATTGAGAATTACTGGAAATCGAAGCAAAAGGTAGAAGAACATCCTCAAGACAAATGAATGGTACGTTAAGTTCAATAATTTTTTTTAAGGTTAATCCATTTTATTTGTTTATATTATTGATCTTGATGTGGAATTATGTTTTAGTGGGGGTATTGCTGGTGGACTAGCAGCAACTTGGCAATTTTGAACGAACTCCCTATTTTTTAAATTGCATCCAAAACTTATGTATAGCAGTTCCACCTTACCAAGATAGTTTTTTAATTAAACAACATGAGACATCATAAACTTTAATTTAGTGAGTACTGTTTGATTATAAGTTTAATATTTTGTAATAGAAATTGTTAGATTATATATATATATATATATATACATGTATATTGTGTGCTGATTGATAAAATGTATATATTTGTTTTTTGAAGTAATTAATGAGACAGTTCATGAATTCTCACAATGATTTACACGTTCAATCATAAAAATAATCAGTATAGATATCATATCATAATTTACTCGAGGGGTCGAAGGCCTCATCGACCCGTCGAGTACCATAACTTCTCGTTTACTCAACGGGTCAATGGGGCTTTCGACCCGTTGAGTATCATAACTTTTAATTTACTCAATGGGCCGATGAGGTTTTCGACCTTCGACCAGTAAATGCACAGACCACCATCTCATATATTGGTATGTGGTCTTAGGTCGACATTGTAATCCCCCAATATTTCTAGACTAGGCATAGTAGTAGGAAAATAATTTATAATTTGACTCATTAGTAAATTCTAATTCCCACATATATAAATTTTAATGATAGACATAGTAGGGGATCTTTTTATAAATTTTAAAACTTAATAGGGGCTTAAGTTTAATTAATAATAATAATACAAATAAAATAAAAATAACTAAATAATGAAGCTCCACATTTTGCCCATTTGGCAACATGTTTAGTTAGTCATCAAGTAAGTGTCATTAAGTTAGCATGCACATATGCTTAGTGGCATGCACATATGCTTAGTGGCATGCACGTGGCAACATTAGCATGAGATAACTCTTGCTATAAATGGGATTCATGCCATAAGGGAATGAAGAAGTAAGTTAACGGTGGAAGAGAAAAGGGAAAGAGAGGGGAAGGAAAGAAAAGAAAGAAAGGAAAGAAAGAGAGGAAAGGAAAAAGGAGAGAAATGAAAGAAAGGAAAGAAAGGGAAAGAAAGAGAGGAGAGGAAAAATGAGAGAAAGGAAAGGAAGAGAAAGAAAGGAAATAGAGAAAGAAGAAAGTCAAGATCTCTGGTCAACCAACCTTTGTAAGTATAGTCTCACTACAATACTCGGATGTTGTTTGTTTATTATTATGATTATAATTATATTATAGCATGTTAAGTAGAAGTGTAATACTATGATTACCATACTAGAAATAAGAATTATAATTAGAATGAACATAATATAGCAGGATGGTTTGAGGATAATACAAACTTTAAACATTAAGTGTATATGTTCATATTTCTTGAAGTTAATGTTATGTTAAAATAAATAAGAAGCATAAGCATGCATAACATTAAAGTGAGGTGTTGCCGGGTCAAACGAAGGATCGGTTGTCGATTATAAAGGACCTTAAATGATATTAAAGAAAAGTTCATAAGCGGATTGTTGCAACAGTCATAAGCGGACCGCTGATTAAATATCAGTTGACATGCCGGTGGTAGCATCCTTAGGGCCCAAGTTTGTAGAATGATAAGAATTTATGCATATTAGATATAGGTCATAAAAACACTAACTCACGATAATCATAAAAAGAATAGTGATGTAAGTTATACACTATCCTTACTGAGCTTCTAGCTCATAGATGTCTACTCTGTGTTGTAGGAAATTACAAAGGTAACGCAGTAAGCTAAGGAACAAGCAAATGGAGGCTATCAGTTCGTTAGATTGTACATATGAGACCCGACCTCTGTACGCAATGAGTTTGAAAAAATGGGCACTTCTTATGTATATGTACGTATATGTATATTCAAATAAAGAATAAAGTATTTAAAAAGTTTTGGGATTACTTTTCTATAACAAAGACTTCCGCAGTATTTTCAAATTATTATGTATATTATTCAAACCGCTTTTCGAAGTAAAGTTAATTTTAAGGAACAAAATTTTTATATATAAGAAAAAGAAAAAGTAATGCACCTACTAGCTGTATATGTTTCCCTAGAAAAGTATTTGATAAATTAAATAGCTAGTAGGGCAGGCATTACAGACATGTGAGATTTCGGTCTGTGCACTAGTCGAAGAGTAGAATGCCCCATCAAATTTTCGAGTAAACAATAAGTTATGATACTCGATGGGTCGATGAGGCCTTCGACCCGTCAAATATCATAACTTTTAGTTTACTCGACGGGTCGATGGGGCTTTTGACCCATCAAATATCATAATGTCTATTTTACTCGATGGGTTAATGGGGGCCTTTAACACGCTGAGTATCATAACTTCTAGTTTACTCAGCATATCGATGGAGCCTTTAACCTATCGAGTAACATAATTTGACCCTATAATAGTTTAAGGTAAGATAAAAAATAGATGACCTGTGAAAGACCCTTCGACCCGTTAGAGTTACTAAAGTTGCTCTACTTGTCAAAGAAATCGAGGTCTTGAGATGCACGTGCCAACGTCTCACATGTTGGCATGTGCACTTTAGACCGACATCTCACATATGGGTATGTGGTCTCAGACCGACATGTGAGATGTTGGTAAAATTGTTAGAATTTGGGTATAAATGATTCTTTGACGTAACCAAATAGTTGAATCGACTTCTTTGAAGAATCAATATGTCAATGTTTTGGGCAACCAAACATAAATATTAGAATATATCATTTTCATTTTCATTCCAATCATTCTACCTATTCTTATTGCACCCACGAATTGATAATGGCAAGGGGACATTTCATACGATTAACATAAGGGGTCTTTTTAATCCTTTTAAAATACAAGTGTCTTTCAGGCTTTTAATCCAAAATAATTAATAAGCATGTTTAAACTAATGCCTTCTTTAATAGTATGCAATAATAACAATTATTGTTTGCTAATGCTTGTGACAAGATTGTTTTACACTAGTAATATATTCGTTCAGGTCAAATTTGTATTGACTTAATGAGTATATACTTTTATAAACACCTTTTGTAGCATCCTTAGGGCCCAAGTATGTAGAATTATAGGAATTTATGCATATTAGATATAGGTCATAAAAGCACTAACTCACGATAATCATAAAAAGAATAGTGATGTAAGTAGGACACTATCCTTACTGAGCTTCTAGCTCATAGATGTCTACTCTGTGTTGTAGGAAATTACAAAGGTAAGGCAGTAAGCTAAGGAACAGGCGAGTGGAAACTATCAGTTCGTGAGATTGTACATATGAGACCCGACCTCTGTACGCAATGAGTTTGAAAAAATGGGTACTTTTATGTATATGTACGTATATGTATATTCAAATAAAGAATAAAGTATTTAAAAATTTTTGGGATTACTTTTCTATAACAAAGACTTCCGAAGTATTTTCAAATTATTATGTATATTATTCAAATCGCTTTTCGAAGTAAAGTTAATTTTAAGGAACAAAATTTTTATATATAAGAAAAAGAAAAAGTAATGCACCTACTAGCTATATATGTTTCCCTAGAAAAGTATTTGATAAATTAAATAGCTAGTAGGGCAGGCATTACAGACATGTGAGATTTCGGTCTGTGCACTAGTCGAAGAGTAGAATGCCCCATCAACTTTTCGAGTAAACAATAAGTTATGATATTCGATGGGTCGATGGGGCCTTCGACCCGTCAAATATCATAACTTTTAGTTTACTCGACAAGTCGATGGGGCCTTTGACCCATCAAATATCATAATGTCTATTTTACTCGATGGGTTAATGGGGCCTTTAACACGCTGAGTATCATAACTTCTAGTTTACTCAACATATCGATGGAGCCTTTAACCTATCGAGTACCATAATTTGACCCTATAATAGTTTAAGGTAAGATAAAAAATAGATGACCTGTGAAAGACCCTTCGACCCATTAGAGTTACTAGAGTTGCTCTACTTGTCAAAGATATCGAGGTCTTGAGATGCACGTGCCAACGTCTCACATGTTGGCATGTGCATTTTAGACCGACATCTCACATATCGGTATGTGGTCTCAGACCGACATGTGAGATGTTGGTAAAATTGTTAGAATTTGGGTATAAATGATTCTTTGACGTAACCAAATAGTTGAATCGACTTCTTTGAAGAATCAATATGTCAATGTTTTGGGCAACCAAACATAAATATTAGAATATATCATTTTTCATTTTCATTCCAATCATTCTACCTATTCTTATTGCACCTACGAATTGATAATGGCAAGGGGACATTTCATACAATTAACATAAGGGGTCTTTTTAATCCTTTTAAAATACAAGTGTCTTTCAGGCTTTTAATCCAAAATAATTAATAAGCATGTTTAAACTAATGCCTTCTTTAATAGTATGCAATAATAACAATTATTGTTTGCTAATGCTTGTGACAAGATTGTTTTACACTAGTAATATATTCGTTCAGGTCAAATTTGTATTGACTTAATGAGTATATACTTTTATAAACACCTTTTGTAGCATCCTTAGGGCCCAAGTATGTAGAATTATAGGAATTTATGCATATTAGATATAGGTCATAAAAGCACTAACTCACGATAATCATAAAAAGAATAGTGATGTAAGTAGGACACTATCCTTACTGAGCTTCTAGCTCATAGATGTCTACTCTGTATTGTAGGAAATTACAAAGGTAAGGCAGTAAGCTAAGGAACAGGCGAGTGGAAACTATCAGTTTGTGAGATTGTACATATGAGACCCGACCTCTGTACGCAATGAGTTTGAAAAAATGGGCACTTTTATGTATATTCAAATAAAGAATAAAGTATTTAAAAATTTTTGGGATTACTTTTCTATAACAAAGACTTCCGAAGTATTTTCAAATTATTATGTATATTATTCAAACCGCTTTTGGAAGTAAAGTTAATTTTAAGGAACAAGATTTTTATATATAAGAAAAAGAAAAAGTAATGCACCTACTAGATGTATATGTTTCCCTAGAAAAGTATTTGATAAATTAAATAGCTAGTAGGGCAGGCGTTACAAACATGTGAGATTTCGGTCTGTGCACTAGTCGAAGAGTAGAATGCCCCATCAACTTTTCGAGTAAACAATAAGTTATGATACTCGATGGGTCGATGGGGCATTCGACCCATCAAATATCATAACTTTTAGTTTACTCGACGGGTCGATGGGGCCTTTGACCCATCAAATATCATAATGTCTATTTTACTCGATGGGTTAATGGGGCCTTTAACACGCCGAGTATCATAACTTCTAGTTTACTCAACATATCGATGGAGCCTTTAACCTATCGAGTAACATAATTTGCCTTCTTTAATAGTATGCAATAATAACAATTATTGTTTGCTAATACTTGTGACAAGATTGTTTTACACTAGTAATATATTCGTTCAGGTCAAATTTGTACTGACGTAATGAGTATATACTTTTATAAACACCTTTTGTTTGTTTATTTTTTTATTTTTGCAGAAAAGCTTTGTTTGTTTATTTGTATTGCCATGAATCTTTATGTTGATTTGTCAGTTCCCTTCGGTTAGACACTTTTTTTTTTGTGCCTTTATTTATTTTTATTACGGGAGAATATGTAAACATGCATTGATCATCATTAAAAAAATAAATAAAAGCTCTATTTAACCTCTTCGCCTCAGGTCTAAAATGTATTGAGTTGGCCTTATACTGAATAAGGTATTTTGTCTAAGTAACTTTATTATATGGGCATATGGATACTTACATACTTGAAAGTTCCGCATGTACACTGATGAAATTCATTTATCGTTGTAATACAATATTACTTCGACCTCAAACTGTCATGCGATGGCATCTTTCTTCATTTGTCCTCAAACTATCATGTCATGAAGTGTACAATTACCATCTTTCTTAACCTAGGTCACTGTTTCCGCCTCTTCGCTAAAAAGATCATAAACATTGTGCGTGTAAATGCTACAAGCGTCCATGGAGATAGGGTCCCTCGATTTTGGAGCTGTAAGAGTGTTGATCATTTGAAAATCCGACTTAAGCTCGTTGTAACGCAATTCATCCACAATTTTCTGGAAATTTTTTAGAAATCCATCCATATTCATTTCGAAATTTAAATGACATCGGAGATGAGAGTTGAAGCTTTCACTCAGTAGCATGGTATTTTTACCTGCATAGAAACATTTCTCACATATGCATGCACCCACTTCTCACACCTCTCATAAATCATTTACAACCACTAGTTATTATGTAAACTATAGGCATCCAGCATTTGAGCTAATGCTATCTTGAACTCTCAACTAAACTATAAAAAAAAAAAGTCTCTTCTAGTCTTGCTTGAAAGCTTTATTCCTTAATAGTCCACCAAGATTTTTCTTCACATTTTATTCTATATGCCATACACAAAATAAGTGATATGTCTTTAAGAACGGTGGGGATTGTAGCCAACATCCTTACATCTTGATTAGTGAATAACGACAATGGCTCCTAGCCAGACATATATTCAATAAACGTGGTGAATAGCCATTTGAATGACTCAATCATCTTATCAAAAAACAGACATACCCCAAACAAAACCCTTTGCTTGTGATAGTTCAGACCCACAAATACCCCAAGAGGCCTATTCTTATTATTTGTTCGGTATGTCGTATCGAAATAGACAAAATCTTCAAAAATTGCATAATCATTCTGCATGCAGCGGCTGCCCAAAATATATTAGTGATGTGATCGTCCTCATCAAACTGAGTTTAACTAAAAAATAGGATTTCATTCTCATGTTGACTGTCAAACTAGTTTACAAAGACGGCATCCGTACCATACTCCATATCCATCGCAACATTAGATTATGAGCCTGCTTCGGAAAAATGGCAGCTCCCTCCACAACGTCGATCTCAATCTGTTGGAAGACAATAAATCAATTAGGGACAATAATTTATCCCTAGGTGATGTGATTTGTTTGAGGACAATAAATCAATTAGGGACATGTGGTTTATTTAAGGACATTTGATCTATATAGACAACTCGAATTACATAACCTTTATGAATGACATGCAATCCGAATACTATCCGAATACCATGCAATATGACCCTGTGCAACATGCATATGTACGTAGAACCACAAAAAGATATCGCCACATTGTGAGAAGGCTGAATACTACTACACATCCTAGTAGTGGTAGGATCAATTAGGGGTATTGGTCGGAACATTTTAAACAGAGATTTTGGTAATTAATTGATATGTATTTCACCTTTTGTCGCTAAAATGAATTTTCTTAATCATATGAAGAATTGAAATAAATTTTATGGACGTTTTGAATGTATATTCAATCTAGTTTTTCGACATCCAAATGCACCTAAAGACCAGCACCATCGATCATTATAAGCCTAGATAGCTCTAGTAGCTTACTACTTACTATCTTTATAATGCGCCATATGTACATGCCAGAGATTTGACATCCCACTTGGACAACTCAATCCGCAGAAAAACAGACACGTAAACTTGAGGTTAATGCATATACAAATTAATTAGCTAGTATGCAAATATGATTACAAATGCTTACGTCAAACCAAGCCGAAGCATGCATCAAATCGAACAATACACATCATGCACCTAACAGAAACGATTAAAGTTGCCTATTGCTGAGGGCCATGCATATTCATCAGCCGAACTTTCACTTTAGCTTGGAGGTAGGTTGATTTTATAAAAAAAAGAAACGGAAATACGACCAAGTTCAGTACCCAATTCGCAAAAATCTTAATTAACTCCCCCCAAAACTCAAAAGAATTAAACTAAGAAGTGAACCCAGTTGTGGACATGATGATCTCTATGCATGCACTATTCGTTAATTTGAAATTAAGAACAAAAAGATGAGAAATTTAATAATAAAATAGTATAAGATGCAGCTAGAAGGATAGGAATTCCATCTCATTATTCAATTAAGTAATCAGAATAAAGTTGGAATCCAAGTCATTATTCAACAACCAAGTTGTCTCTTTCACCACTTTAGGTTTTCATTACTAGCAAGGTTCGCCACAAAACTCCATCTTTCCACTTTTTGATGATTAGATTTTGAAAAGCATGCCTAGGACATGGTGGTACAGCATTTCATACCTTTTATTTATTCATTATTTTATTAATTTATGATAGTACCACTAGTTTGGGAATAAATACTATACCACCATGGCTTTTCATTTGTGGATGACTATCAAAGAACAAAGTCAACATGCATGCACAGAGAGATGCACAAGGCATTAATGTCATTTAGATATTATTATTTTCTTTTGTGAAAAGTTTCGAATGAATATAATAGAGATTTCATTGTGCGAGTACTTTCGGTCGAAAATGATCACTCTTGCTGAAATTGTTGAATTTTAGGGTCAAACTCGTGATAAGTTCTACACTAGATATTTAGAATTTTATAGATTCTATGTGCCGATTATATACTCCTTCCTGTTGGAGTAAAACAAGATAGAGTTTCTCTTGAGAAGAGTTCTCACTTGTTTGTTATAAGAGTTTCTCTTCACCCAATAATTTATATGCGAGTAGTAGTAAATTTGATTGTCTATTATGAAATGATAATATTTTAGAAGGAAAATGATAGGGAAAAAAAAGTTGGACAACCATTTGACAAAACGAGATTAGGTGTTAGCCATTCACATTATTACTGACTGACTCATTAATTAATTAGTTGATATAAATATTGTTACCTTACTCTATTTTATCTAATTTTTGTCTGCCTGTTACTACCAATTTCGAAAACTTAGTTGTATAATTTGAAATGTGGCTGGTCAAACATGTTTTTGATATTGTTTTTAATAAATAAAAAAAATCAACAATCATATGATTGTTATTGAGTGAAAATTTTAATTTGTATTTAATGTTAAATTTATAATTATGCAATTAAGATATTTTAGAAAGTTTGGTTGTAAAATCTATTAATCTTTAACATATCTGTTAGATTCTAAAATACCCTCATAATATTATCATAATTTTTATTTTGATAAGATTATAATGATATATAATATATCTATATAAATTACATAATCAATATAATCTTATCATAATTTTTTAATTTGAAAATAAGATAAATTATATAAACAACACAATATTATAATAATCTTATGATAATTTTAGAGTTTGAAAGTCCATACATTGGCATAAAAAATATAAGCCGAATCCTTTTTTTTTTTTTCTCATCTTACTATTAGCATTTATGTTTCCATATATAATATAATTTTACGTCTCTCCCACATTGCAACCTTGTATTTCTTGATATTCTCTTCATGCTTGAAATACTATACTAGAAAATTAAAGTTATTAGTATGTCGGTGATTACTATAGTCAAAATAAAGATTAATGAATAAAAACGAGAATTACAAGAATATAGGATGTTCTTAACTTCAAAATAAATAATGAGATTATCATTCTTGATATGGTTATATTTAATGAGAATGTAACTCGATTATCTAATTTAACTATTTAACTATAAAATGAATTACAGTTTGCATTGATGAATTTTTTAAATCAAATTACGTACATTTTGTGTTGATTATTGCATTGATGATTTAATTTACTTATAATAATTTACATGCAATTTAGATTGATAAACTAAATTATTGACTATATATATATATTTATATAATTTCATGCAAAGCAGAAAAACATGGTAGAAAAACTAGTATATATATATATATATATTTATACACTTTATACTCATCTTTTTCATTATCACGTTCCCTCTTAGAAGTTATGATCCACAGCATATGGGAGATATATAGGACTAGATACTAAGGATGAGCAATATATCCGTGTCTGACCTTACCCTACCCGATTCGTCAGGTAGAGATGGAAATAAATCAGATAATGACGCCAAAAAATATGGGCGGATCGAGTACTCGATCCCACTAGTTTTTGCAGGTATCCAACATGCCGGATGAAGGATACCCATCATTTGATATGTCGGATACCATTATATACCTAAAAAAAGAAAAAAAGTTGAATTTGCGCTCGCAAAAGCAGACCCCACTAGCATTGAGGAAGACCAAAGCCCGCCGCCACCGCATAACACTTTGTCCTCTGCTCTCCACTCAACACCGCTACCGTTCTCTACGCTCTCCTCCCATTGTCCCTCTTCCTCCCTCTTTGATCCGCCATCGCCTCCTCCTCAATTGATGCAACGCCTCTTTTATCCTCAATCTGATTATGGTTTTGTCAAAGATATGCACAGACAAGCATTCTAGTTTTTTGGTAATATTCTGAATTTCTATGTTGTTGAAGACTTCAACTTGTTGTTTATGAAATGGTAGTTAAAAATGGAAATTGACTAATGCAATAGAGATCTTTTATCAGGAGGATGTTGTTAATGCTTGTTGAAGTAGTTGATGTTTTTTTTTTATTTTGTGAACTTGTTGATGTTATTAAATTTTGTGAACTTGTTAATGAACTACACACTTATTGTGATTGTGATGTTACAAAATATGAATCTATGATAGTATGCATTTGCAATTTTACACTATGCATGTAATTTATAAATTGCAGTTACTAGTTATTAGTTTCTAGAATTATTCTACGGATCGAAAGGCCCTTCGAGGCTTTCGACCCATAGACTAACTCTAAGGGTTGAAGGCCTCTCACAAGTCAAGACCCTTTGACCCGTAGAGTAACTCTAAGGATCGAAAGGCCCTTCACAGGTTGAAGACATTCGACCCAACGTCTCACATGTCGGTCTATGGTCGAATGGTCGAATGGCCGAAGGTCTCGATGCCTTGAGATGCTTAAACCGATGTCTCATATGGTCTATGGTCAAAGGGTCGAACAGTCGAAGAGCCATTCGACCCGTATAGTTATTATAGTTTAAAAAAAAAATTACATATACCTTAGCTTAAATATATGTAATTACTATTTACATAATAATAATAATAATAAAAAGAAGAAAAATTCAAGTATCCGACTATCCGCCCTGATCTTGTGCGAATCAAGGCGGATTAGATATATGATCCTATTAAAACCAATGGATATCCGCATGCAACAGGTCGGATGGGGTTGGATTTTACCTGTCACACATCCCTATTAGATACCTTACTTTGATACTATTAATCGATCATAAATAAATAAAGCTTTATGAATTTTGAGGATTACTCTAGACTACGAGTGCATGCATATGTATCTTTATACAATAAACAGTTAGATCAATTCCTAACTAATTAATTGATTACAAGTAATTATTTTCACCTATATGTCAAAAATTGATAATTATTTATCAAAATTATGAAAATTACATGCGACAGAGGTAATTTTGAGGTTAACATCGTTGTAAGGGGTGGCATTTTTTCTCGATATTGATGAAAGTACCAGTATCGATCTTGGTACCAGCATCGATCAGAAACTTAAAAAAATAAAACGTTTCGGTATCGAAACTGATACTAGAATTCATTACCGAGATCAGTATTGAGATCGATTTTGATTCTGAGACCGGTACCGACCATTATGTATACATATAAATGAAATTAAATATATATATATATATATATATATATATATATATATATATAAAATAAAAGCAAAATTAAAAGAAAAGAAAATAAAGAATAAAATATATAAACTAAATTTGAAATTATGATTTTTTTTTTATTTTTGTTCGATTGACATGTAATTGATATAATAAATAATATAATTCTTAAAAAATAAATAATATTTTTTAATAAAAACATTCGTACCTATTAACAATACTGGTACTATACTATTCCAATACTAAAAGTACCTGTATTGATATCAAAAGTATCGGTACCGGTACCCTTTAGTATCAATCTCAATGATACTTTTGGCCACCCCTTAGTCTTGTAGATCTCCTTGTTACATTCCTCACATTGTTTACACAGATCTAATGTTGTGTTCAAGCCACCAATGGAGATTCGCCATGTAGTGAACTCTCCTTTTTCTTTACTAGACCTTTTTCACCCACCAATCGTGACGATGTCGTTTCAATTTTCCCCTAACTAGAGATGACATTTTGTGTCGGCACGGCTTGGACATGATGCGGATTGTGTCATGCCGTGTCCGTGCTTGTGCTTAAAAATAAGAGCATGGTATGGCACAAAAATATCATGTGACATATTGTAGGAAGTTAAAAATATATACGTGATATAATTATGTATTTAATCTCAATTTTTATTATATAGTATATGAACTATACAACGCACATCATTATTTTAAACAATTAAAACGTAACCTGGTTCAACTTATCATGGAATTATACAACTATTTATATGGAATGGATGTGAATGAGTTTTTGTCTAAACTTTTATTTCAGATAACTCACATCATTATTTTATAAGATTTTCTATCTTCTACACGCATTTACAAAATTTATTTTTATGTTTTAACTATTTTTCTACCTGTAATTTGCACGGGATTAATTAAATATAATTATGTTATAAATATTATTTTTATAGTAAGTTAAATAATATTTACTTGTATAAAGTTAACTAAATAGTAGTTATTTGATTTACATTTTAATTTATTAAGTGATTTGATAATAATTATATATAAATAAGTGATATATTTCATCAATAATAGAAATAATTAGGAGGATAATAATTTATAATAGAATTAGGATAATTTTTAAATTATATTTTATGTTAAACTTATTATGGAATGGTAGTACATTTTAAAAAGTTTGATTATAACATATGACACGTAGTATGTTATAAGAAAATTAAAATTGACACGTGATGAAATAATATGTTTTTCTTCTTCCACTCTTTTTTTTTTAAAGAAAGTATATAATTGTAATTATTAATTTAGATTTAATATTCAATTAATTATAGAATCCGAGTATTTTAGAAAGTTTGGTAGTAAAATTTTTATCATGCAAATGTTTCTTTTCTTCTTTAAGAAAGATGATGTTAATTATTAGTTCACATTTAATTTTGAATTTACTATGTGATGAGAGTATTTTAGGAATTTTAGTTATAAATTATGAAATGAAAATATTTTAAAAATTTTGATTATAAAATCTATCATCTAACATATTCTAATGTCATTATTTTAATAAAAAAGTTTTAAGAAAAGGTGATAGTAATTAATTACATTCAATATTATATTTCATAAGGAATGTCGATATGTTTAGAAGCGTAGTTAAAATTATAAAATGAGATATTTTAGGAAATATGATTAAAAATTTACCATGGGATATACCATAGAATGATAAAAATTCACACGTGGAAAATTTTATACCTCAACTCAACTCTTACTATATTACTAAATTTTATACCAGCGTGGTGCAATTTTGTCATTAAGCCCAACTTTTATTATAATATATATATATATATACTAGTTTTTTTTTTAACGTGATTATCTAAGTACAATTATATTATAAGTACATCTTTTTATAGTAAATTCAATAATATTTATTTATCGAATGTTTACTATATAGTAATTATTTTGATTTGTATTTTATTTATTAAATGGTTTGAAAATATTATAAGGAGATTTATTACTTATAAATAAATTGAGATATCTTTCATTAATAATAAAAATAATAATGAGGATAACAAATTAATGAATATAATGAAGCTAATTATTAATTTATATCTCCTGTTTCATTTATTATGAAATGAGCATATTTTAGGAAGTCTAATTATAAAATCTTACATGTAGTGTACCGTGGGAAATTTAAAATTGATACATGATGGAATGACATAATTTTTTTTAAAGAAAATATGATAGTAATTATTAATTTGCATATAATGAAATAATTATGAAATGTATGTATTTTATGAAGGTTAATTGTAAAATCTAGCACTTGAAATTTTGTAACATGTTTTTTAAAAAAAAAAGAAAAGATGATAATAATTATTAAGCTATATTTAAAATTATATTTATTATGCAATGGTGATATTTTAAAAAGTTTAGTTTATTATATTTAAAATTAAGCTGTATTTAAAATTATATTTATTATGCAATGGGATATTCACAAGTTAGATTGTAAAATCAAGCACGTGAATATGGTGAATATGGTGAATATGATGGTAATTACTAACTTACATATAATGAATTAAATATGAAAGTTTTATTATATGTAAGTTATTATGCAATTAACTTACATATGTAAGTTTTTTAAGGAAAAAATGATGATAATTATTAAGATTTATCTAGTTTTGACCCCTATTATGCAATGAATGTATTTTAGGAAGCTTAGTTATAAATTATAAAATGAGTATATTTTAGTAAGTTTGGTTAAAATATTTGCACGTGACGTACTCTAAGAAATGGAGAATATGTTTTGTTTTTTAATAAGGATGATGATAATTATTTAATCTATATTTAATATTTAATTTATCATATAATAAGAATATTTTAAGCAGTTTGATTATAAATTATAAAATATTGGTATTTTAAGAAATTTTTTGCACATAATAAGGAATTGAGAATTTACGGGTGATATAATTTTATACATATGTTCAATTATTATTATTATTATTATTATATATATAGTTTAATATATGGTTTAACAAACTAAAAACTCTATTAATTTTTATTTTTATTTTAATAGTAATAAAAATTTTAAAATATTTATTATAATTAATTATAATTTAGAGAATTCATATAATAACTGATCCAATTTATTAACTTTTTATTTCAACCGTTAAATTAAAATAAATGATAGATAAAAGCTTTCACGTAAATTTACACTTTCAAAATATACATGAATCACCCCATACTCTTTCCGTTATGTGTTGCCTAACGTCACTAGCCCACAGAGTTGATGAAAACTTGTCCATACAAAAGATATGGCACTGAAAAAGGGAAAAGCATAAGAATAAAAGAGCATTTATCCATACATGTATGTGATCGACTCCATAGGTACCAATGTCTATAGCTAGGAACCCTAATTCATTTATTATTTTCGTTTTTCTGATAAGCTTAGAATAGTATTGATGCTAATTGCTAGGCTGCTAGCCCTAGGATTAGTTTTTTGTTGTGTGATTTTGAGACAATCCCATTTATTAATTCAGATTCTTAGTCTACGGGAAATTATTAAAGGTTGAAAGTATTATTCATCGTTAGCCAGATTCTGTTAATTATTTCGTCATGGAACTGATAATTGATCATAAAATATTTGCTAATGACCTTACCTGCCAAAAAACAAAAAAAGGCACGAGGTAGTCTTCTTTTGCCTTATGAGGATGAGTTTTGGACATCTTTAGTTCTGCTAAAAGTGGATTATATAAGTACAGAGTCAAAAGTGATATATGCCACTACAAGTAGATAGTATGCTGATATTATTACAAGTTCAATGTTAGTGATGTGACAATTTCTTAGAGCCTCAAAAACATTCTTTGAGTAGAGCCGATTTCTCTCGCTCACCTTTTTATACAGTGGGTTTCCCATATCTTTAATAGAGCCGACCCACTGCTCACATCTTCTGTAGAACTATCTTCTCATGCTCACCATGTCTACAGAAAGGCCGACCTCTGCTGCTCAACCAATAGAGTTACCCCACCCCCCACCACCGTGGTCCCCTCTCTCATAGAGCTTTTTTGTAGTTGGATTTGAGGTGAATTCAAAATTCAACCAGTCTATTTATTTACAAGTGGGTTATCATTCTTTTCTTATGCATCCAATCTACTTTGAGTGATTACAGAGCCTTTAATATGAGATTGTATCATGTTGAGTCAGTGACTCTTGAGCTCTTAGTAGATTAGGTTTGTTTCCTTGGTTTGCTCGGTTGTTGTAGTCCTGAATAAAGTGACATTACTTTCCATAGTTATAACAAATATTAGAATCCAATCTATATTCTCTTGGGTGTCTCCTTCCACATTTTGGATAGTTTTGAAAAATGCTGCTATTCGTCTTGTCTACATTCCCTTTTTGTTGCTGTTGACTATCAAAGTTTCTCTTTCTCTTGTTATTTGTGTACGGTTTGGCATGATTGGTTGGTTGTTGGCTTTTACATCGTTGACCCTTACAAAAATTATCGCTTCCCTATTTGAACTGTCTTTTGGAATTCTTTCGGGCTTGAAAGAGCTTGTTTCGTTCCTCCTTAGCCCGAGCTAAGAGATATTAGGCCTAAAGGAATCTTCCGAAACATTTGTCTATGGTAAATGGAGGACTATCACCGGTATCAATGATAACAGCTAGCTTTGGGCGGAATATCTCCATCATTCTCTTGACTCATTTTGGCTTTGTACGTACTAAGAAAGGGTACAGTCGCACTAGTTGATATAATTTCTAAATTGCCTCTGTCACCAACACGTAGTATGGGTAATAGAGGCTAAGGGAGTCGTAGACAAGGTAGTAGGAAGCATGGCAACACTAGTGAAGGACAAGCACGAGTTTTCGTGTTAACACATCAGGATGTGTAAGCCTCTAATGCAGTTATTTCAAGTACACTTAAAATTAATAATGCTAATGATTTGATCCGGGTGCCTTGCATTTATTTTTTTCACATTATTTTTCTGGAAGATTGAGTAGTGAGTTATTTCCGTTAAAAAGTTCATTAGTTGTAAGGACACCAATAGGAGAAACCATAGTGGTAGATCGAGTCTATAACAGTTGTGTTGTTCAGATGAGTGATCATGAATTATGTGCTGATATAATTCAATTGGATACATTGGATTTTGATGTGATCCTTGGTATGGACTGGTTAGCTGCTTGTCATGCCGTAGTCGACAATCATGATCATATAGTAAGGTTTAGACTTCCAAATGCCATTGAATTTAGCTCCAAGGAGATTATAATGCAACTCTTTATAGGCTAATATCATGTCTTAAAGTAACAAAGATGTTGACAAAGGATTGTATGACATATTTGGCCTTTGGTATAAAGTTGGAGATCATGCATTTCTTGGAGTTTTACCAACAAAGTGTGTTATTAATTTGGTAAGAAAGGGAAATTAAGTCTAAGGTACACCGAGATGTGATCTCAGTCTAGACTGATCTATGAACTTAATCCAGACCGAGAACTTTGTTTGGGAAATATAGTATATTAGATCTCGGTTTGGGAAAAAAGAAAAAATTTTGAAGGAAAATGAAGAACTTGGTGTGGAAAGGTAGTTCGGTTTGAAAAGAGAGAAAATAAACTTCATAAAAGATCTCAGTCTGGAAGCTCGGTAAAAGAAAGAGATTTTGATGTGTTACTTAAAAGAAAAAGTTATCTGTTTGCATATTAGCCATATAAGTTTTTGTATTAAGACAAATAATTTTGACATGATAATTATTTTAACCATTAGATTTGAAAAGACAATGACATTTTGAGATTTATGTACAAAAATAGACAAAGACATTAAAATAAAGACTGAATCTGCTACTTTTCTCATTCTCACCTCTATGATGAAGCTAACCTATCATGCTGGCCTACTAGAGCCGATCCGCTCACCTCACTTGCAAAGCTGACCTATCTTGCTCACATCTCCAGTAGAGCTACAAGACCTCTTTTGTAAAGCATACCTCTTCGGATTATCTCTTCTACAGAACTAACATATCTTGCTCACCCAACCCACACCGTCCCCCAACATCGCCGCTTACCTCTCCTATCGGCAGACCGCTCATTCGCACCCCTATTATACAGATGATCGATCTCTCACTAGTAGAGCTGACTCCCTACTTACTCTTCCGTAGACCTAGTATATGTTGCTCAACTCTCCCATAAAGCTAAACTCCCACTCATGACCGCTACTTATCAGGTCATGTCTTTTCCATATCTCGGATCGAGATGTGATGGGATGACGTTAAGCTTAGGGAGGTGGAGGATCAGTGAATTCGGGTTCTGGGCCTCTCGATACCAATGCTGAGGTGACGTAGCAGAAAGAGGTCAAACTTATATATTGTTCGACCTATTACGCCATAACCGGCGGTTCTAGATACCAATGCAGCAATGGAAATACAATATTACCATTCACCTATATTACAAAAAATTGGTTTACTTAACATGAATAGATCTGGATTTTGTCTTTAAAAAAACATTAATATAATCCTTCAACATTTGAATAAATAAATAATTAGCACAATAGGTTTGACCATATAATATCTCGTATATAGACTACAAATAAATCACTTTGATATATTTTACCATCTTGAGAAATATAGACTACAAATAAATAAATAAATTATTAAATAAATTATTAAATTATTGAAAAATTTTAAATTAAATAGAAAATTAAAATTTCCTTTTTTTCAAGAATTAATTTAGTAAATTAATATATATTAATATGTATTAGTGTAACTAATTAAATTTAAAATTAATTTTATAAAACTGACGGATTAATGTGCATTAATATGACCAATTAATTTCCTACACATGAAATTTATAAATTGGCCTCCTCCACTTTAGAAAAATCATTTAGAAAATGATTTTCTTTTCAAATCCTCTCTAGAGTTCTAAGTGTTAAAGTAATAGGATTTGATAGCGTCAGAGTTCGCCAAAAATATTTGGTGTTCTAATCAAGTATTCTTCATTCCGTTATATTTTGGTAGACATAAGATATATGAGCTAAATCTATTTTAAGTATACTGTGGAAGCGCACACGGAATTCTCTTTTCATCAATTTGATTTGTGAATCTATATTATTTATAATTTCATTATGTTTTATGACATTCTCAATTTTATTTATACTTAAAAATTGTTGTTTTCTATATAGATTATCTTACATAAATAAATAAATAAATAATATATATAATAAAGTATTTAAGGGCAATAATCTATCTAATTTATGCATAGAAAAATTCATTAGTGGTAGACTATATAAAGTTATAGAAAATTCCAAATCATAGGTAGAAAAACTTAATTAGTTTATAAGAATGTGAAGGGCATCTCCTTCTAGTACTCGGGTTTCAACGGATACATAACTATAAATGACATAAGTCACGTATGACAAGAGGTTTCAGACACCCAGTACATTAGTTTTTCAGGCTTAATCCCCAAAATGAAACAATAATCTGATCACATGTGCCCAATTACCGTTCGCTACTTCATTTGGATCATCGTTTACATAATCGATCGACAATCTAGATAAACTGAAAATTCACAGATTATACAAGTTTTAGTATTTCCCACCCACCTCCTACTTAAGCTTACTTACACCACATAACCTATATGTTAAGTTACTGGTACTCGTTTAGATAAACATTATACCATTATATTGCTATAATTAGTAGTACACCTTTTTTTGTTCAGATAGCTATGTAAATACCGACAATATTTACGAATCAGCAAGCTCTAACTTGCACCACATCAATCCCATGTTGGTAATTAAAAGAGGGGAAGGAAAGAATGGAATAATCTATTTAGAAAAAACTAAGCTGCCAACAAATCTAGGTCAGATGGCACTAATTTCAATCCAAGAGCCATAGTATTGCCACGTATAGAGACAATCTTCTATCTTATCACTGAAAAAAAAAAAGAAAAAAAAAAAGGGAAATGAAGTTCAAGAGTAAGAGATTATAAATAGGCATGTGGGTTCTCTTGTTTTTTCATGTACATTTTCTTGTGTTTTACTAGCTTTATTATAAAGTTCATAACTATGATTATGAATTCTGTAGCAATGAAGAAGTTGATCACGGCTATTACACTTCTTCTTGCTCTTACTGTTTTTGTGGAGCCTGTGTATTGTAAGAGACACCCAAAATTGCATGGAGATGATAAGAACAAAGTAGTGAATTTGGTATCAGCTCCAAGTAATTACAAAGATCATCTTGTGACCAATTTGCCGCGGCAGCCTGATATTGACTTCAACCACTACGCTGGTTATATCACTGTCAGTGAAACTACGGAAAGAGCTCTTTTTTACTGGTTCTATGAGGCTACTTCTCAACCTGACAAAAAACCTTTGGTTCTATGGCTTAATGGAGGTAATTTTCATCACCGCACACACAGATCTTATATACATATATATGTATATATATATATATATATCTGTTTATATATATATCTATTTATATCATGACGTCTCTTAACTTATATATTATCAACTGATTTTCTTACAAACAGTGTGTGCAAAATATGTTACCTTGTCTTTATAATGTTGTGTTTACGAAGGAGAGGTAAACAAAAAAATAGCGTACAAAACCTATATTTGTATATAATTTATCCGATTTATGAATTTAATAAATAATATAAATGATCGTGGCCTCATAAATAAAGTATGTCTAATATTTATCCCTATACCATTTTTCAAAAATTATTGATGTTTAATAGAAAAGTCATGAGTCTATCTATATTTAATATATTTTAATAATGACCCATTAATTTAAAAATATTGTTCTGTGTTGGGTGACAAGATGCTTAATTTTGTTTGGTCAGGACCTGGGTGCTCTTCTGTGGGATATGGGGCAACACAAGAGATTGGTCCTTTTATAGTGGACACTGATGGACAAGGCCTTCAATTTAATAACTTCTCGTGGAATAAAGGTATGGATATGTACTCTCTCTCTCTCTCTCTCTCTCTCTCTAAATAATTCTTCGTGGAATAAAGGTATGGATATGTACTCTCTCTCTCTCTCTCTCTCTCTCTATAAAATTATTGTATACGATAACTCTCTCTCGATATATAATTCTTCGAATACAATATATGATAACAATAATGCGATCCATTAAATTTACTTATGTAGTCTTGAACATATAATTCTCGTGGTATATATTTATATATATATCTCCAATTTGATATAAATACAATTGTCGTTGTTGATTTTGATGATAATGATGTTGCAGAGGCCAATATGCTGTTCTTGGAATCACCAATCGGTGTGGGCTTTTCATACTCGAATACATCTAGTGATTATGATAATCTTGGAGATGACTTTACTAGTAAAATTACTCAACACCTTCTAATTCTAATTAATTATTCAACAAGGTCAAAACTTCTCAATAAAGTCTTGTTTATGTGACTCTCTGTACAACAGCAAATGATGCTTATAATTTCTTACACGAGTGGTTCCTCAAGTTCCCTTCCTATAGAACTCGCTCCTTTTATATTGCAGGAGAGAGTTACGCAGGTACGTTTTGCATATATAAATAAACGACCAAATAAAAAAATAAATAGTTTCTTGGTAGCTTTAATTTATTTCATGCTCATTTGTAAAACTTAAATATCCCAGGAAAATATGTTCCAGAGCTGGCTGAACTTATCCTTGACAAGAACAACATCAATCCCACTTTTCACATTGACCTTCAGGGTATCTTGGTATGCACACAATATATATATATATATACAGATACCTGAGTTTGTTACATACCACCACATGTTTAACAGAGTTGATAAGTAAGACGAGCATTTAAGATGCTTGACAATTCGTGTCAAGTTCTTGAGTGTAGATTCGATTCCTTCTACCGTGCAAGTATGTGGCTTCTCCTTAAGGTCTATGCTTCCAGAAGAATGCTTCAACTATATATTCTTCTTTTTTGTATGTTAATTTGGCATGTACGTAGCTAGTTAGCTAGCTAGTAGTTTTTGGAAACGGAACTATGCATGTTCTTAATTAAACGGGTTTAACATGTAAATGCACGCAGTTGGGTAATCCTGAAACATCCGACGCTGAGGATTGGAGAGGATTAGTGGACTACGCATGGAGCCATGCAGTGATATCAGACGAAACCCACAACATAATAAAGGAGAGCTGTGACTTCAACAGCAATAACACTTGGACTAATAAGGACTGTAGCGATGCTGTCGATGAGTTACTGGGCCAGTATAGAGAAATTGACATCTATAGCCTTTATACCTCGGTTTGCATCGGTGATACAGCAAGTAGTAGTAATTCTGACGACATTATTTCTATCTTGCAAGTTTTTACGATGAAACGCACTTCTAATATGGTAATTGGTCAAACCCCACTTCTATATATGTATATGTATAATATGTGTATGAATATTTATTAATCATTACATGTCAATTTGATCCTAATTAGGAAATTGTTATGGATTTGATGTTTTAAGTAGATGCCAAGAATAATGGGTGGTTATGATCCATGCCTTGACGACTATTCAAAGGCATTTTACAACAGACCAGATGTTCAAAGGGCCCTCCACGTGAGTGATGGTCGACAACTCAAGAACTGGAGCATCTGCAAGTATTAACCAAATCCCTAATTACCATTTTTTTAAATTAATCAACTCTATAATTAAACTCTATGCTAACAGCTTTTGATATCAATCCTTGTTGTGTTGGCAGCACTACAATCTTTGAAGGGTGGGCAGATTCAAAGCCGTCCATTATTCCTATATACAAGAAGCTTATTGCAACTGGACTTAGAATTTGGATATATAGGTAAAATTTTAATCCTTAACTTTTAAGTGACTAACGATAAAAAGTTGTCTAAAGTTTAGACAGTTGTTTGATCTTAACTATCTGATTCCAGACCAATAAAAATATGTCACACTAATAAAATATATGGGTGGAGAATTATTATAAATAACGTATCACACTTTTATGAGTCTGGACTAAGATAGTTGAGTGTCTAAAAAGTAATTGCTGTTAAGACATGTTATAGCATCAATATTATATCTATTCCCATATTATTTTCTTTCATATGTATAAAAAAAATTAGAGACAGGAATATATGATGTCTTCTTTGTTTTTGGTGCAGTGGGGATACAGATGGAAGAGTTCCAGTGTTGTCGACAAGATACAGTCTAAGTGCTCTGAACTTAGCAATTACCAAGGCATGGAGGCCTTGGTATCATGAGAAGCAAGTGAGTGGCTGGTATCAAGAATATAAAGGCCTCACGTTTGCTACATTTAGAGGTGCAGGACATGCAGTGCCTTGTTTCAAACCAAGCAATTCCTTAGCTTTCTTCACTTCCTTTCTTCTTGGTCAATCCCCACCATCCTCACGTTAAAAAGAGAGGGCAAGAGAAAAGGGAAGAGTACCACCCATTGTTAACAAAGAGATTTTGCTACCTATGTTGAGCTTATAGTTAAGACGTAATTAAGTAGTGTACTAGTCTAAAAGGAAATAATTACATCATGAAAAACCGATGCCAGATATTGTAGAATCGGGAGCATCTTTCCAAGGGATTAGCTGAGGAAATTGATGATTATTAATATTCTTCCTCAAAGATGTAACTGTCCTATGATATGGATCAAAGTTCTTATGAAATTAATTATGGAAATTTGAGGTTATATGAACCAATGTGCCACTATGGGCATTGATTTTAACTTATACAGTAAATACAACATTTTACCTATGGTAATGAAGTATAAGTTAGGATAATTTACGGGAGAGAATCTCTATGGCACTCCTGTCTAGACAGACTTTGGTGCTGGCACTCCTGTCTAGACAGACTTTGGTGCAGTCTATCATCTCCGCTCAAGCAAGATTGTGGCTCAAGAAACAGAAAGCTTGGGTTTTGAAAAATTTTAAATGCTTGGATCGAGGATAATCTCTTGGTCATGATCATATCGCTTAGGTGGTCAGCATCGAGAAGATACTTGACAGTGAGGAGACGTTTGGGACAAAAGGGACAACAATCTCGATGCGTTGGAGAATGGAAATAGGATTTGCAGCCGGAAAATGAAGTTCAATTCAAAGGGACCAAAGGCTAAAGAATTCTGAAGTAGCCAAAGCAATGGCTCAATAGTTGGATTTCGTAATTGATCAAGCAATCATTGGTTGTTTCTTTGAGACTTTATTAAAAGGAAGTTGGATCTTTGAACGAGTAACGGTGAGGGGTATTTCAAGGCTCCGACAGTGTTGAAGTAGAGAGATGGTTTGGGAGGGGACTCAACCACTCGTCTTTTGAGTTTTTAATCGGAAATGGAGAAAGAAAGATTCAGTGCTTACTTACCGAGAACTGTCCTTATGTCGTTATGCATGCTTGCCTGTTGGGCTCTTGTCCCCCTCATATGGATGTGGGCTACGTTTTGTTTTAAGCCACAATCTCATTTAATATAAAAATAAATTAAAGAGAAGGGAACAACAATGAGAATGTGAAGGCAGAAAGTGTGCCGCCCAAAAAGATAGAAATTGAGAGAAGAAAATGGGTAAGTTTTAGCTTGAAGATGGAGTGAAAAACTTTATCCATTTGTATTTAAATCCTAGGCGGTGAATCCTTACAATAAGTTTTATAAGTCTTCCGGATTCAATTTTCGTATTGGTCTCATTTTTTTATTATTAGTGGGACATCCATTTTAGTGAGATCTATACTTTTTTGTTGTAATTGTCGATATTTATGTTTTTTAGATTATATTATAAGTATTATTGAATCAAGATTGATTATTCTTGATGGTTTATATAATATTAGTGAGCTTCTACATTGATCTAGAGAGAACTTGATATATCTTATTATTGTTATAGTGAAATATTTAAGACGTGGACTATTAAGTCCCATGACTTTGTCCTTCATATTTAGGGATTTTCCACGCAAAAAATCTTAATGTGTTAATTTATGATTGCTTAGATTATTTTAGGTTGAATTATTATCTCTTTTTTATAATCAAAAGAAAGAAATGACTAGCATTTCTGCTACATGCTAGTTTGGTGTGCTTTCCCAACAAGTGCTATCAGGGCAAGGTTGCTTAGAATTAATATTCTTAGATTTTAAAAATGGACGGGTTTGATGGTCCGATCAAATTCAATTCAACCAATTATTCCACTTGGAAGCGCATGATTGAAGATTTGTTATACTGCAAGGATTTATACATTTCAATTAAATTGGGTTTTGAAAAACCAACTGATAAGTCTATATTGTATGGGAAGCCCTATATAGGAAAATTGTTCATAACATTAGGTGATGGGTAGCTAAAAATATTTTCGAGGAAATCAGTGATGGTCAATCAAGTTTGACCCAATATGGTCATCTTCTTATATGAATTAGTCATGATCTGTATAAATTATAAACTAAACTAAATGTTGTATATTCAAATAAGTATTCAGTATATCGTATTAATTTTCGTTATGTTGGAAATGACATTATATGCAATATAATTGTATGACATACTTGAGAGATTCTCAAATCTTAGATATGCATTTGGAACTATGATAGCGATCATGCTTAGTGAGAAGTAGCTTGACATCTAAGATCTAAATTGTTCATGGTTGTGGGATTTTCACGATAAAATAATGACAATCTTGATAGATTATTACATATGCTATCATCTTTAAGAGAAGAATGATGTTCTCATAATCATTAATATTGGGAAATATCGAGACCTAATATCGATATAGACATGTAGATGATTAGTAAAGACTTAATCACTGAACATGATCACTAGACCAGTCTCAATGGAAATAATATTAACTGTTAATGAGATTTGTCTATTGCACTTGTTATTCTTCGACCTAAGATCACGACAGTACTAACACGTATGAGATATCATGTTTTGATATCAATGAATGACCCTAACCAAGGGTTACTAAAGATAAACCATTAGGTATGTGTTATTGTACGGAAAGTGTGTAGAGTGATAAGATGAGATTCATCACCTTTATATTAGAGAATGAGTCTTATGAGTGATGTACATTTATGCAACAAAATCCTTCAACAAATGATTTCACCACTGTCAAACCATAACCCTAAGATTGATCAAGACTTTGGAATAAATTGAAGGATTAGTCTAGTACGGCAATAGTTATCACAAGTTCTTTTGGAGGTTCCAAACTACTTCTCATTTCATGGGCAGACTATGTGCTTTGCTAGATCCCGACATAGGTTTTATGGTTTAAGTTAATTAATTATGTAAATGATCTAATTAAATGTTTAACTTAAAAGCTATTTTAAGGGTAAATCGTCCAATATTTGGATTTGATAAAGCTCACAAGTTGTTATGAGATCCACTTGCGGCGAAATGTAGAACATATTCGATCATACATATAAGGACAAATGACTACGGTTGAAATCATATTTGGAGAAATTTGAATCATTTATGGAGAGCTTGATTTAAGAGTAAAATCATTAATTAATTTAATATTTTCAGTGTATATCACACTCGCACTATTCACCTAATATGCTGCATTTCTAATTACTGCCCATATATACATATCCATCATTTATTTCATGGTAATTTTTAAACCATTCCTTATCTGGACTCATATGGAATGAACACTCTAAATCTAAGATCCATTCATTTATAGTAATGCAAGTAGACATATTTAATACTTCAGAAGTATGCGACAGTGTTTGTAACGCCCGCCCTACTAACTACTTATGGTGGGAAAATCATGAATAGTTAGTAGGTGCATTACTTTCTTTTTCTTTACTTGAAATTCCTTTCTTTAAAATTTACTTTACTTTCAAAAGCATTTTCGCTAAAATAGCGTAATAATTTGAATATAACTTATAAAAGATAATTGAAATCCTTATCATAGGGAATTAATTCCAAAAACCTTTTCAAACAAACTTCATTCTTTTCCTAAAATATGTATATTTATATACAATGATAAGTTTTCTAGAAGATTCTTTAGTTATGCCATTTTCACAGATCGTGTCTCATATATAAAATCTCACAGGGTTAACTTCCTTTATTCGATCGGACTTTAAACTACCACTTTACCTTTGTGATTTCCTACAACATAAGGTAAATATCTATGAATTTGAAGCTTAGTAAGTACGGGTTCCTACTCACATGTCCTAATCCTTTATTGACTATTTTAAATTAATGTTTTCATGACTTATATCTAACATGGATGATTCCCTATTCTTCTATATGCTTGGGCTCTAACGATACTACTGTCGGCAATTCAACTGATATCTAATCAGCAGTCTGCTTATTACCATTGCAACGATCCGCTTATGACCTTTTTCTTTTAGAATTATATAGGGTCCTTTATGATCGACAAACGATCCTTCCTTTAAGTCGGTAACACCTTATTTTAATATTATGTGTATGCATGCTCATGCTCTTTACTTCATTTAGCATAACATTAACTCATAGTATGAATGTATCCAGCTAATTGTAGCATGCTAAAGTTTGTACTATCGTTAACCATCATGCTATACCAGTTTGTTTCATCATGCTAGTCATAATCTCACTTATAGCATGGTAGTAACATCATTTTATTTCTACATGTTGTATTCATAATCCTAACATAGACATAATTTAATAGGATAAATATTTTCTACAAGACATCATGCTTAATAATTAATCATATCTTCAATTAATATAACAATTATTCAAATAAGTTTAGCATCACAATAATAAACAAATAAGTAATATTTTTGTATTGTAGTGAAACTATACTTATAAAGATTTAGAGAGGATTGACAATTTACAGTTCCTAATTCTCTTTTTTCTCTTTTTTCCTTTCTTCCTTTCTTCCTTTCTTCCTTTCTTCCTTTCTCCCTTCTTTCCCTCTTCTTTCTTCTCTCCACTCCCTCACTCACTCTTCACAGTTGCAATTGCTTTTATTTTGTTGATGATTTTCTATTATGGCCAAAGCTCATTTATATAGGGAGGGAGGAGTGTGGGTTAAATAACACATCAACATGCCACTTGTTACTAAATACTTACACTTAATGCAACTTACGCTTTCATGATGACACTTAACAAAGTTAAGTGTCATCATGCATGACATTTTATTATTATTATTATTATCATTAATTGAACTTAAGCCATTATTAAATCTTAAAATTATTAAAAGATCCCTAATTATTTCTATTGTTAAAATTAAATATAGGTGGGAATTAAAATTTATTTTCCTATTATTATGCCGAGTTTAGAAATCTTGGGGGATTACATTCTCCCTTCCTTATAAAATTTTTTCCTCGTAATTTTAGTTGGGCTCAAATGTTTCTTGCACATACGCCTGCATTATTCAGTGTTTCCTTTATTTAATACTAGAAGCGACATTCTTCTACTACCAGACTTTTACTCATACTTATTGCTATCCTTAAATAAACTATTCATACTATGGTTCACGTTCACATGTGTATATTGTAACCTTCTTACATATACATCTTTATAGTTTAAAATAGTTTTACGTGTTTTTCTTTCATTTCATCTTCCCTTTCCCATGTAGCCTCTTCTATCTTACGGCTTCCGCTCCCAGACTTTTACTCGTACTTATTGCTATCCTTAAATAGACTATTCATACTATGGTTCACGTTCACATGTGTACATTGTAACCTTCTTACATATACATCTTTATAGTTTAAAATAGTTTGACGTGTTTTTCTTTCATTTCATCTTCCCTTTCCCATGTAGCCTCTTCTGTCTTACGGCTTCGTCATAACACCTTTACCAAGGGTATGGCTTTATTCATGAGTCTCTTTTCCTTGCAATCCAGAATATGTACTAGTCTTTCTTCTTACGTCAGATTTTCTTGAAGTTGAACAAGATCAATCTCCAATACATGCAAGGGATCCGGCACATACTTTTTCAACATGGATACGTAGAACACATTGTGTACCGAGGACATCTCGGTGGTAGTGCAAGCTTGTAGGCAAACATGTAGTGCAAGCATGTTCATCCTCAGGTTTGAACACACCCCGATGGCCACCCGAGCTATGAAATAAATCTATAAGCTTAAACAAGTGTTTTCTATCACCGAGCATCAAATACCCTTATTAATTACACCTACTTGTGTGAGTCAGGCAAAACTTGATCCAAAGTGGCATGTTGTTATGTCTACGAGCTTATTGCCTTAATGACTAATGGCACTTGGGACTTAGTTCCTCCCTTTCTTGGTTCGAATATTATAGGTTGTAAATGAGTGTTTAAGGTAAAATGAAACTTAGATGGTAGCATTGATAGATACAAGGTTTGGTTTATGGAGAAAGGTTTCAACCAATGCCCCAGTCTTGATTATAAGGAAGCATTTGGCCCGGTAGTTAAACCAGTGACTATTCGCACCATTCTAACGATTGTTGTAATGCAGGAGCAATGGGTTCTACAACAGATAGATGTTAACAATACATTTTTTCATGAACCTTAGTCGAGGATTTTTATCTGAAACAGCCCTTCGGATTTAGTGATTTGATTCATCCACATCATGTTTGCAAGTTTAAGAAAAATATTTACAGTCTGAAGTAAGCTTCTCGTACATGGTATTCGGCTTTGAAGCTTGTGCTTCTTGAAGCTTGGTATGAAAATTCAAAGGTCGATTATTCCTTATTTATTTATAATAAAGATTCTATAATCTTTAACTTTCTCGTATTTGTGGATGACTTGGTTGTAACTGGCAATGTGATCGGTTTATTAATGATATTGTAGCTATGCTTGCCTTGCGGTTCTCTCTCAAAGACATGGGTCATCTTAGTTATTTTCTTGGCATCGATGTCATTCTGACTATTAACAGATTGTTGTTATCATAACACAAGTATATTCATGATCTACTAGCTAAAACTAATATGACAGATGCCAATGATGTCTCGACTCCTCTCTCTACTTCCATCTCACTTAAATTGCACAATGGATCATCCAATTTCGATAATACAGAATATCGCCAAGTCATTGGGGCACTCCAGTATTTATCATTAACTCATTTAGATATAATTTTTGCGGTAAACAAACTTAGTTTATGCAAAAATCGAGTCATATTCACTGGTCAGCAACCAAATGCCTCATTCGACTCTTTTGGACTATCGTAATGTTGACTGGGCGGGTAATTTGGATGACTGAACCTCCACTTTGGCTTACATGATCTTTCTTGGTGGCAATCCTATTTCTTGGAGTTTCAAGAAGCAATGTGTTGCTGCCCGGTCTTCCCCGGAAGCCAAATATCATGCTCTTGCAATGACAGCATTTGAAACCATGTGGCTAAGTTCACTTCTATCTAGGTGCACTTCATTTTAAGCCTTCAATGCCTCCACTGTTACTTTGTGATAATCTAGGGGCAACTCATTTGACATTTAATTCCGTCCACCACTCCAGCGTGAAGCATATCTAGATTGATAGCCACTTTGTTAGAGACTTGGTGCAAAAGAAACTTCCTCTTGTGCAACATGTGAACACGGATGACCAGCTCGTTTATCTATTGACCAAGCCACTTTCTCGGCCTCGGAATATCTTTCTTCGTGGCAGGATTGATCTTCTTGACAACGGGCGGGTCATATAAGGAAAGATGATGCCGTTGATTTAGTCAACACGATGACTCCCATCCTACAAATCAACTTGGTACAATGACACCCTTTCTCGTTGGCCAAAAGTGGCACTCTTTTCACAATCTAAATTTATAAAAGTGAATTTGAAATGAGAGGCAAAAAAAAAAAAAAAAAAGAGAGAAATTAAATTACAAGATAATTATGACATAAAAAACAATGTTATCTTCAAATTTGTTTTAGACTTATATCTTTTTTAAGTTTAGACACTGACCAAATTCGAGTTTCAAATCCAATACGCACTATAACGATTGAAAACAATTTGTGAAATTATATTTTCATTACATAAAGTGAAGTAGTAGAATGAAATTGTAATATTTCGAACATTTTTTGTTGAGTTTCAAAGCCGAATTGAAGTTAGAAAAAATTATACTGGTCGTCGTTATTTATGGTAAGTTAATTAAAGTAATTAAGAAAAGAAAAATTCCCAGCCAAAACGGCTCAGCAGCAGATATCATGCTTTCACACCACTGGCATGACTCTTTTTTTTTCTTGTCTTATTCTCACTGCATTTATCTTCACAATTATAAACCGACATGAGTCAAATAATCACCAGATGACCAGAGTACTGGAGAGAGAGACCAGAAAGAAGATTTTGATGGAATATGAAATGGATCAGATCACTGTAGATGAACAAAGAGAGCCTAAACGTATTTTAATGGAAGCAGCTTCACCTATCACTTTGAAGGTATTCTTCCAATGAATAGTAATTAGTCCTTATTTGTTTGATTAAAGCTATTATTATTGACAAATATGATCCTCTTAAGCAAATTTTGTAGATGAAATCGATCTAATTTTCCAGCTTCTCGTTCTTAAATGCGGCTTGCTATTAGTTAATTGCTTAGTAATCAGATTTCGTAGCACTCTTTTGATATGAGGAATGATCTTCTCTATAGAGCCTATATCACAAAGTAGAAACTAACCACCTGTTTGGCCAGTATTTTTGAAATCAATTTTCATATTTATAAAACTGTGTTCCCATAAATATAAGCCTACATTTTCATATTAGGACTAAAGCCCCGATCCCCAAAATATAGGTTATCTAAGCCAAACCACAAATATTATAAAAAACAATCACTAAAACTTTATCACTATTAATTTAAGTCTAAAATTCAAAGTTTCTATGAAATCTAACATTTTTAAATCATCTGTACATTGCATGAACATTTATATTCATTTTCCTCACAAGATTTGCTCATCCAACTCGAGTTGTATAGCCATCATAGGAAAATTATATGCAGGTAACTTGAGATTTATAGATATTATAAATAAATCTCCTGATAATTTGATAATTGTAAATAAATCTCTTAAGATTTATCAATAATTATATATGGATTTCTCAATTTTTGCTCTCAATTTTAAATTGATCCTTTGAAAATTTAGATTTGGAAGTGAATTTCCTCATATTTACCTTAAAATATTAGTAGATCCCTTCAATTTTTCTCTAAACTACAAATTATTCTAATTATTAATAGTTAATATTAAGTTTGACAATCAATTTTTTGTAATGTTTGTCATACTAGCTCTTTAGTTTATCGAATGCTTTTGAAAGAAACATGTACAACTAGTATGTGCGTTATTTTGTAATTCAACTTTAAAAAAAATTATTTTGATAGAAATAGAATAGTAATTTGAGTTTATTATAAAATATAACTTAAATCTTTATCACAAAGAAGTAAATCTCAAACTTTTAAACAAAAAATATTCTTTTTCAAAATATTTACATATATATAAGTTTTTCTAAGAGGTTTGAATTTTCAAGTCATTTGTCTTTCCACAGGTCGTGTCCCATATGTACAATCTATGAGACTGATTTTCTTCATTCGCCCGATCCTTTATCTATAGTTTTACCTTTGTCATGCCCTACAATACAGAGTGTACACTTATGAACTAGAAGTTCAGTAAGGGTATAGTCCTACTCATATTACTAATCTTTTAATGATTATTTTAAATTAAAGTTTTCATGACTTATATCTACTTTGCATGAATTCATATCTGTCTACATGCTTGGGCCTTGAGGATGCTATTGTCGGTATGTCAACTGATATCTAATCAGCTGTCCGCTTATGACTGTTGCAAGAATCTACTTATGACATTTTCTTTAATATTATTTAGAATCCTTTATGATTGATAAATAATCATTCTCTTAACTTAGCAGCACCTCACTTTAATGTTATTCACTTTAGCATAATATTAATTTTTAAAATATGAACATATACATTTAATCGTAGAATGTTTAAAGTTTATATTACCCTTAAACCCTCATATTATATTATGTTCATAGTAATCCTAAATCTTATTTCTAACATGGTAATAAAATCATTTCATTTATACCTAACATACTATATGACAATCAAAATCTTAACATTTATCATAACAACAAGCAAACAAGTAATATTTTTATATTGTAATAAAGCTATACTTACAGATCTTTACGAAAGATTAAAGATCATAATCTCTTTTTCCTTCTTTCTCCCTTTCTTCTTCCCTCTCTCTATTTGTCTTTCTCTTTTCTCCCTCTCCCTTCTCCTTCTCTTTCTCTTTCTCACTCTCTCTTCTCTTCACTTTGCCGTAAATGCATTAGAGGGGGAGGGGGAGGGGGAGTTTATATAGTGAGGTTTGAAGTTTGAAGTTGTTCAGATATATTAAGGTGACTAAGCAATTCATATGCTTATGTTTTTCTTGTCAAATGGTAATAACGCGGCACATTTTTATTTTTTATTTTTATTATTATTTTCTTTTTTTATTTTTTTTTTATTATTAATTAAATTTAAGTAGTTTTAAAAATTATTTAAAGATCTACTACTATTTCTATCCATAGAATTAGATATAGGTGAGAATTAAAATTTTATAAAAATCTATTTTTAAATTTCTTTCTTATTATTATACTTAATTTAAAAATATTGAGTTCTTACACTTTTAACAATTAAAAAACTTAATATAATAGCTCTAAGAGTGTATAAAATATCACGAATGCAATATTATATACACCACAACCGACTCTTGCTAACAATATATCATAGACTTATGGGTTTTTTTTTTTAACAAAACAGTAGTAAAATGGAATTCAAGTACGAAGCATAGTTAAGAATGTGACTACTAACTAATATTACGCGGTTGATGCAGTTTGAAGATGTTGTCCATAAAATCAAGATTCAACACAAGGGAGATAACTTCTTCTGGAAGAAACAAAAAACCCAAGAAAGATTTGTCCTGAAAGGCACGAGTGGCATCGTTTTTCCCGGAGAAATTCTTGCAATACTAGGCCCTTCCGGCTCCGGAAAAACAACCCTCCTTAGCGCACTATCTGGCAAGCTCAATAACCTTACTCGTGGAACCATAACTTTCAACAACAAACCCTTCTCCAAACCATTAAGACATATAACAAGCTTCGTAGCTCAACACAATGTCTTCTATCCCCACCTCTCGGTTTTCGAAACCCTAATTTTCACTGCCTTGCTTCGCTTACCAAATAATCTTAGCAAACAAGAGAAGATTTCGCGAGTTGAAGGAGTAATTGATCAACTACAGTTAAACCAAGTTATGAACTCAAGGGTGGGAGGGAGATTTGTGAAAGGAATTTCCGGAGGAGAGAGAAAGAGGGTTTGTATTGGTCAAGAATTGTTGATGAATCCAAGCTTGTTGTTGCTTGATGAACCCACTACTGATCTTGATTCTACTGTGGCTAAGAGGATTATGAAAATTTTGAGGGAACTGGCTAAAAATGGAAGAACACTTCTGATGAGTATTCATCAGCCTTCAAGTCAAGTGTTTTATATGTTTGATAAGGTTTTGTTGTTGTCAGAAGGACATAGTCTGTATTATGGAAAGAGGGAAAATGTTATGGGTTACTTTTCTTCAATCGGATACTCTCCTTTAATGACCATGAATCCTTCTGATTTCCTCTTAGACCTTGCAAATGGTATGTTAAAGATTCAATTCCTTACACCCTTACATGATATTCCAATCTGTCTGGATTCTATAAATAGATCGAGAGTTGAATCGACTTAAGAAAATTACGTTATCATTATCGTCGTTATTATTGTTGCTCAATGTTGTTATAAAGTATAAACAATTCCATGAGATGTGCAGGTGTTTATTCTGGTGATGCACGAGAGGACCAAAAAGCCGTAAAACAAGCTTTAATATCTGCCTACGAGCATAATCTTTCTGAGAATGTAAAGAGAGAGCTTACAGAAATAGGACAAGATCATTCTCATTACATGTCAGAAGAGAAGGAATGGGGAATATCATGGAACTCCATTTGGTGGCAGCAATTTACAGTGTTGCTTAAGAGGGGATTAAAAGAAAGAAAGCATGAGTCATTTTCTCCTCTTAAAGTTTGTTATATTTTAGCTGCTGCTTTCTTAGCAGGTTCTCTATGGTGGAAATCAGACTCTTACCATATACATGACAAGGTACAATATAAGTATCTGATTTAACAAATGTTACATGCTATTTCCTGTACCTACTCATATCAACAAGTTAAAGCTAGTTATGTTCCATTCTGCCACATTTCAAAACGTTAGTTTTTGTCTAAAACCTCGTTCGGGTTCATAAAACTACAGTTTGTTCAACTGCTCGAACAAAATCAGATCATAGTTTACCAAAATAACAATTTATCTAAACTACAGACTTAAACTATAACGTGAATGCACCCTATAATCCCTTTATTGGGATCTAATTTTGCAGGTTGGGTTGCTTTTCTTCTACTCCAAGTTTTGGGGCTTCTATCCTGTTGTTCAGGCCGTTTTCACATTTTCTAAAGATAAAGTAATGCTTAGAAGAGAAAGATCATCAGGCATGTATAAGCTTTCTTCATACTTCATGGCAAGAACTGTGATTGACCTTCCAATGGAGCTCATCCTCCCAACTCTCTTTGTTACCATAACCTATTGGATGGGAGGGCTCAAACCCACTCCTATAAACTTCTTCAAAACATGGTCTATTGTTCTATTACAAGTATTCGTTTCACAGAGCCTTGGCCTTGCCATCGGTGCCATTTTCATGAACCAAAAACTGGCTGCAGTAATTGGTTCAGTGACAATGCTTCTGTTCAATCTATTTGCCGGGTTCTATGTTCAAAATATGCATGCTTCGGTATTCTGGATTAAGTATTTGAGTATCATCCATTACTCATATAAGCTCTTGCTGGGTTCTCAATTCACGGCAGATGACACTTATCCTTGTGCTTCAAAGGTTACTACTCATTGTTTGGTAAGAGAAGTCCCTTTGGTCAAGAATATAGGGCTTGATGGACAAGGTTTGTGTGTTTTTGCACTATCTGTTATGTTTTTTACCTATAGGTTTGCGGCTTATTTTGCACTTATGAAGGTGGGCCTGGCCTATAATTAATTAGGGCAATGCAGTGTATTTGTTAGTTATTTGGAGGGTGCAATAGGGAAGTAATTCCTCATTTTAGTCGGTGCACTGTAAAAATGTGCAAACTCAAATTCACTTCATTCTAAGATTGAAATCATTTTCAGGATAAAATATTTAAATTTATGGGTCTAAATTTAGAACGTATAATTAAGTATATCGCACACTTTGACAATGCATCTGGAATAAAGACAAGTTTAAAACCAAATGCAATATATATTTTACCCTCTATTAATTGTTATGTATTTTTTCTTGGATCACCTTTTTGTTAAACTAGCATGAGCAGTTCCCTTGGCTGTGGTGGCGGAGGCTAATCCGGTGAAGTAGTGGACCCGAATTAATTTTTCAAAATCTTTGGGTGTTCTTTTATAAAATTTCAAAATTTATAAAAATAAATAACATTTTGACACGACCACTTGGATGAAATTATGTGAGGTCAAAAGATTTAAGGTTAATTAGTAAATTAATAAGTTTTGGGAAACAAATGGGGTCTTTAAAAATAATTTATCAAAAAGTTGTTTTATGTGTCAAATTGGGGTCAATCCGTAAATACATATTCTAGAGTTACAAAAATGGGTTCTTCAATGTAATTTTGAAGAACTTTTATTATGTGTAATTGTTGATAATTAGTAATTTTTATTATTTTTAATTACGTAAAATAACTGCTTTTATAACTCTAAAAATTATTAATAAAAGTAAATTGATAACCCTCAGGGAAGAAGACGAAAAAAACGTGAGAGAGAAGAAATAGTAAGAAAGAGGATGACGAAAGCGGATCGAAGCACGGAGTAGAACCTTTTTTTTTTGCTACCTTTTTTAATTTTTTTTTTCTTAGAAGCATAACTAATTTCAAAAATATATTGAAGTTAAAATATGATACTAAATATTTATACATATGGCTACATAAATGGTGCGAGAATTACACTCTTAACTGGACTTGTTGTTAGTAAGACTTAAGATTGAGATTTAAAATACATATAAATATATTTTCTTAAAAATGATATTCTCACCATTTTGGTATTATTTATGGGCTTAAAACGAAAATAATCTTCAAAATATGATAAGACTTATAGTGAATTTGCAAGAGTGAAAATTCACAAGTGAATGTATAAACAATTTTTAGTTTCTTGCAAAAGAAAATAGAGAGAAGATAAAGTAAGTTATATGTTCTAGACATGGTTACCGATAAGATATGTTACTGTTCTTATTAAATAGTATTACTGTTACTAAGAATAGTTTAACGGTAATAAATTTGAATTTCTAAAATTTAAATTATATTGGTAACTAATAGATTTAACCATTAACTATTAAAAAATAAATTAGAACCGTGCAGCAAATGTGCAAAGTGTCGATTGCTTTTAATAAGCGCTAAATGCATTTCATACTCACTAGATTACTACATTTTATTTATTATTACAAATATTAAGTATGTCCAATGTGAACTTTTTCTTAGAATAATTATCACAAAGTTTCGTCGAAATCCTAGATGTCTTAAATTAAAGCTTTGAATGAGTTATTTATGTGTCACAAAACTGGTGATACCACAAATATAGAAGCTTATAATTTATATATTCCACATATATATCTCACTTAACATTATTAGGATCTTGTGCAAGTCTACCATGCCATAATAAAATAAAATTTGAGTCAATCATATAAGTAAAAATATTATCATTCTTATTAATATTATTGTCAATAATTGCACATAATTTCACTATCTCGTCACTTGAATAACCATTTCCAATGAAAGAGCTATTTTTGGACAAAATCACCTTCTCGGATTCATATCAGGAACATACAACACATTTGTTAGGGCGAACTTTTTTCTAAAAGTGAAGACAACTTCAATGCTACCATTTACAAGAACCTTGGAACAACCTTTATTTCTCATTTGAATCTCGTCTATTCCTAAGTTTTTCAAGAGTCTTGAGCAAAATAGTTAATATAGGAAACATGCACAGTTGCACAAATATCGTATCATCAGCCTTGAACATTTCTTTGGACAACATTGACCTTTCTCACCGTAGCGATGATCTCCTTCTCTACGGCATTCACTTTGCCCTCCTCGTTTTGTTTCTTTTTGTACTTGCAATCACGGGTAAAATGCCCAAATTTTCTGCAAACAAACAAATACCATTTTTCTTGTTATTTTCTAATTTTCCTTGATCCTTTTTTGGACCAAAAAAAATTTTTTTCTAATTTTTTTTCCTTTGAGATGGCTAGGCATTTATACAACATTGGCATTTGAGGTACCAATATTAGCTTTCTTCACTTTTTTTATCTCTTTTACGAGATTTTTCCTCAGTACAAGGATGCTTCTTAATCTTTACAAAGAGTAATCCTTTGTTGTGAAAATTATTCTTCCTGTAACTTTTCTAACTAAATTACAACTCAGTAATAATATCACCAACTTGAAAATTTTCAAGATGTATGACTTTGAGAGCAACTAATTTATTGACAATAACTTATAAATAATGTATTTGATCTAGAGAGGTTTTCCATCAAGTATTTTCAAATTAAAATATTCATATATTAGGAATTTCTTAGTACCTTCCTCATATGTCTTATAAGTGTACTGCAATGTATTCTAGATTGCCCTTGCAGATTTGGTGTTTGTATAAAGATCATAAAGTCAGTTAAAAATCATATTATGAATATTCCTCAATACATAAATGTATCTCTTCATTATCTTCAGGAGTGGGTTCTAGAAGTGATTGTAGTATATCTTCAATGTAATAAACAAGAACTTCAGTTTGTCTTGCTAACGAGTGAAGTTCGGTCCATCAAAGTAATAAAATCTCAATAACTCTTGGTTCATCAATTTGAGTGTCGAAACAATAGTCTTAGTCTCCATTGCATATACAATATTTTTTTTTTGTTAGTAAAATTTGAGAATGAGACTTGAAACACTTACCAATATGCTTTCCAAAAAATGATATTCTCATCATCTCAGTAATTCATTCAATATTAAATAAAAATTAATAATTACTTTAAATATATCTTTTTTTTAAAAGGGGAAAATGCATATTATTCCACCACGTATCAATTTTAAATTTTTTACAACATATCATGTGTTATATTTTACAATTAAACTTTCAAAAATATACTCATTCCATAGTAAATTTAATATTAAATATAAATTAAGAAGTATCCTAATTCTATTATTGATTGCTATCCTCATTATCACTTCTATTAAACTTTGTTTATATATACGTGATAAAACACAATATAATATTATCAAACTACTTGACAAATAAAAACACAAATCAAAGTAATGGGCCTGGTATGGTGTACGGAGCATATATGCCATGCTTTTCAAGGAATTTAGAAAATGGGCTTGGGTATTTCCTGGTTCCATTATGTTTCCCATAATATTCATCACAGACTTGATAATTTTCACTTTTCTATCTAATTATCTCTCATCTTCGTTAACAAATATCTCTAAAGCATTTACTTATTGAGATTTTCATCAGTCATGATTGTCACGTATTCTTGCAGTAGACACTCCCGATTGCTCTCAATGGGTTTATAAGATATGAATTTGTTTAGTGAGAAGTCGCAATTTGCTAATATGGATAATGGAATAAACTTTATTATTTATATTCAGTCTCAAACGGTCACAAGTACCTATTTGTTACGGACATAATCGAACCAACTAGGTCTGTCACAAAGTTAGAAGAAGTCGCAAATAACATTTTTTCTGACTAGACAAACCAACACAACAGGCCCGTCTCGGTGTAGTGTAGCATCAGTGATGGTAGTAGATTTTTCCGATTGAAGTTACAAATCAAGATCCAAAATACGTAGTTGAAATTTGACTTGTTCACACCGATTAGCGAAATTAAGCACATTGAACATTGGAATAGACGAAGCACGCGAATGTAGAGTAACAGGAACATATACTGCAAGAACATTATAATGCTCATACATTAATGCTTTGAGTTAGAAACTTAAACTCATAAATAGATTCAAACTCATAATTCATATAAATAATAATGTCTATCGATATTCTCCTTCGGATGATATAAAAGCATACAACAATCACGATAATGATACTAATAATATTTCAATAATTTAGCTATATATGCATTAATTAAAAGTACTTATTATATTTGTATATGCAAATACAACTAATCAAAACATACCAGTTTCCAACTATCGTGTTCATTAACTATAAGAACAATTAATCAGCCTTTGGGTGATTCTAATTGTCCTATAACAATGAACATCAATTTACCCACAAAGAAATAATGTTCATGTATCATCATGTCATCTATAAGCATCAACATTTATTTATGGGTAATTAAAGTCATTTTTTATAATTTTAAAATTGTATAGACTACAATTTGGTAACTTTGGTGACTAACAAATAGGTCAAAATATAAAATTTCAAATGATATGTATAAATAAAGAACATATGAAAGTATTCCAAACATATTTTATCATACATTCAAACATATAAAATTCTTAATGTATGAATGATAACATGGCATCATTAATGAGTTTTAGAAACTTTAAACGTAACAAATGCAAGGAAATAACCCAATGAAAGTCTATCTTACATTCAATGGTTCATGAATGAAAATTAATAATCATAATGGAAAAATCATGAGTTTCTAAACCATGCTCTGATACCACATGTAAGAATCATTTACTTAAATATGTATACACATATTTAATAATAATAAATAAACTATAAGTAATAGATCTTAAAATTTCATGGAATTCATTAATATTATCTTATGATAACAAATTTCATACTTGAGCCATCATTGCTTTTAACTTCTACGTTTGATGATCACCTGATGAATTACACTAATAAAGAAACAAATTTATCTCCCCTAACCTTCCTTTAATTATACAAAGCACTTTTGAGAGGGGACTGGTTTGTTGTGAAGTACTAAATGTCATTAAGTAAGTATACATTGTATCAACATAAATGACTTAAGAAACTAGTTTTCAAGTTTAATTGACTAATAAAAATTATCTGACAACAGTGCTTCATTATAAACCAAATTAAAGACTTTAATTATATGGCATAAAAGCTATGAATATCTTACAATCCCAACAGCCAGTAAACCTCTCATACAAGAATGAGTTACGTTGCTCGAGGTGATTAGAAGGTGAGCGGTCATCTTCGCAGCGGTAATCAATTTTTCTGATAGTCCGTAAAATTCAAAAAAAAAAAAAATTTGAAAAATTAAATTAGGAAAGAAAAAATTAAAATATTAACTAATAATATTAAATTGTGTGTTTTTTTTTTAAATATTAGCAGACATAGCATATGAAACAGTATGCCACATCAGTATTCATTAAATAAATAGAATATTAGATGTTCGAAAGTTTTTAGCACATATTAAAATATAATGAATCTTTTTACTAATAATTAAAATATAAGTAGCGTTGGAAAAATTAATATATTAATATATTCTATTTATATTTAATTTTAAGTAGATTTTATTTTATTTATTTTGTATAAATGAAATATTAAAGTTGATTTGAATTTTCTTTTACGAAAGCTTCGAATCGGTATATGGTAAGCTCAAAATGATTAATGGGTAAATAATAAATTAAATTTCAAAATATAATTATTAGAATGGTTTGAAGGAGAAAAAATTTAAAAAAAATGATCTAATATTAAAAAATTTAAAAAGTAAAAGAATATTTATATAAAATTATATATTTATTAATAAATAATAAAATATAAAATATAATATTTTCTCTTACGTGTGCTTATAGAAATATAAATCCAAATCGTATTAAACTTAATTCATATGCGACTGTAATTAAATACGCCGAATTTCAACTCGAAAATGATCAAATTTTCTTTAACCCAAAAATGACCTAATAGTTTATAATCCCACTCATAAAATACAGTGAACATTATCTCTAACTACACCAAAGATAAGAAATATCTCACTATTTCAGACAAGAAATAGAAAGAAGACGAAAGAAGTCGGGGTTCTGATCCGCGTGGGAGACATGCAATCGACACAAAATTCAACTTTTGCGAGCGGAGGCTGATTAAGGGAATGATTTAAGTTTGTCGTATACTGTATCAACACGCGTGGCAAACGTACTAAATAAGATTAGTTGAAAATTTGTAAGTGAATAGATATATTTTAATTATATATAAAATTAATAATAATATAAAGTTAATATATATAATTAAGATTAATAAATTAATAAATATTTCTTATTTATTTTGAAATTAAAATAAAAATTTATATAATTAGATAGAAAGATTATAAAGTAATATATTTTAAATAAATTTAAAAGGAATGAGAAATTAAAATACTCACCAATTAAAATTAAGATAGTAAATTTTGAGACTTAGTAAAAATAAAAATAAAATAAAAAATGAAACCAATACTTAGAACTTAGAGAATATGCTCGTAAAACTTGTACTTATATAAAATATATCCACTATAAATATAAAATAAAAAAAAAATATAAAACTAAGTATTAAAAGAAAATTAATGTTTCAAAAACATTACAATAAAAAATAATATTATATTTCATTTCTCATATTTTCGTTACTTTTTTAAATATATTGTCATGTGCCTCAAAAACGAGAAGATGTAAATCACTATCGAAATTCTGAATTTTTTTATAAAAAAATTGCAATATCTCAAGAGTGTTAACTATAAATATTTAAAATTCTCTCGAAATGAGAAACAATCCCCAGGAGAGATACTTCCGGCGGCCAGGGCGGCCGAGGAAAAATGGGAGCAAATGGGAAGGAAAGAGCGAAAAAATGTAATAGACATTCCCATCGCCGAAATCTGGGCCGAAAACAAGCGGGTGGGCCCCGAACCATTTCAACCAGGAAAATAGTTGGTAGCAACAATCAACTTCATCCTAAACAAAATTTGTCTTCCCAATAAAACAATCAACTTCATCCATCAATCGATAATTTTCAGTGTGAAAATAAGATGCGCCGGAAAATGAACTTATTCACAGCTCAAACTCTAATAATTTAGGAGTTGATTACGTTAAGTTAATATTTTCTTATTTAAAATTATTAGATATTAAATATAATTAAATTTTTTTTATTAAAATAATAATAAATAAAAATTATTAATTAAAAATATTAAAATAATATTTTATTCTTTTAATTAAAATTTGAATATTTTTATTTAAAATAATAATTTTAAATAAGATGGATTAATTTAATAAAATGAAAGATTAGTTATCGAACAAACTAAATTTATATCCCATTTAACAACCAAATTTTCATATTATAAATATAGTACTAACTTGCTTCTATGAACTCAAATAAAAAGCTAAACCTAAGCAGTCGGTAGCATACCTGCAATATTTACAACCCTGAGTTTTCTTTTTTCTTGTTTTCATGGAGTTACCAGAATCCTCATTGTCTTCTATTCACGCATTAGCTAATAAGCTTAGAGAAACCATGTTCACATCCTTAGCTTCCGATCCTTCCGTTTTTGTCTCGCCCTCTGCTTATGACACTGCATGGCTAGCCATGATACCAGATCCACATCAGCCTTCAGAACCCATGTTCAAAGATTGCTTGAATTGGGTTCTTGAAAACCAGAAAAAAGAAGGGTTTTGGGGAGAGAGTGATGGCATTGAGTGCCTTACTGCAACACTTGCTTGCGTGATTGTCCTCAAAAAGTGGAGTTATGTGCCAGTACATTTGGTTGAGAAAGGTACAAAAGCTAACAAATTGATCAAAGTATGAAACTGTGTTTGTATGTTCTGCTTATTGCTGGCCTTCACTTACTTAATGTACGGACATACCGTGCATGCTTGTATTTTTCTCCTTTTATTATTATTATTATTCTTCTTATTATCATTATTATTATTATTCTTCTTATTATCATTATTATTATTATTCTTATTATTATTACTACTATATATTTGGTACGTTCAAAATTCAGGAACAAAATTCATTGAAGAAAATGTGGAGCAAATTCTTGGGAAAACAATGGAGCGCTGTCCTCGCTGGTTTACCATTGTTTTCCCAGCACTGTTGGAACATGCACGTGCCGTTGGTCTTGATATTGTCTTTCCCAAAAGTTTGGAACCTGGGGTGTCGGCTATTTTCCATAATCGACAACAAATTCTTGATGCGTATGTAATTAGCATGTCTCATATACTTGCATTTAAACACTAATTAATTAGTGAACCACAATATAATATTAATTACATTGCAAATCCTAATATCATATGTATACTAATGTCCAGCGAGGAGCTTTCGGGAAAAAAATATTATCCGCCATTGTTGGCATACCTCGAAGCTCTGCCTCCCGCTTATGAGATAAAAGAAGATGACATATTGAAGAACTTGAGAAGCGATGGATCTGTATTCAATTCTCCTTCTGCCACAGCTTGTGCTTTTATGGCAACTGGAAACAAAGAGTGCAAAGACTATTTGGTGTCTTTAGTTCAAAGATGCTCTTCAAATGGAGGTCTGAACTCTAAAGTTAGATTTTGCAATTACAATGCTTCCTCTTCTATTGATTGCTAACTTAACCTTTTTTTTTTTCTTCCTTTGGCACTTGGCAGTACCACATATATATCCCTTGGATAAGGACCTCATAAATCTTTGCATAGTAAATCATATACAAAGGCTTGGATTGACTGAGCATTTTACACGGGAGATTGACCAACTTCTTTATAAAATTCACCGGTACGTAATGGAAACAATTGAAATTCTCCCAACGGACTCACTCAAATTAATTGACTTTGAGCTTAATTGTAAGACTAGGACACCACAGGTATACCACCTGTTACATACCCTTTCTTAATTGTCTTTGATGGATAGCCCTTTCTTTCTTTCCCTTAAACTTCACTCAAATGAAAAAACGATGAATAGCCTATTTTAGTTCGTCTATTTTATTTATTTATTTATTTATTAAGGTTTTAGTTCTGTATCCCTTATTTACATATTTACAAGTATATAATATCCCATATTTACAAGTATTAATATCATTAAAAAATCAATAAATTAATACTTATTAAATTAATTAATATTTTTGATATCAACTTGATAATAATACGCTAAATTAATAAATCATTAAATTTATAAATATCATATATAATATATAAATTAATAATATCTTAACACATAATACTTATTATTCATTTATAAGATCTTCATTATATATGAGCTAATAATTGATTATTTTTTCTTAAAATTAAGATAAACTTAGATTTTATCTCTAATTATTTTCAATTATTACTTGAATTTAATATTTGTATTGTTAGAATTGCAGCATATTTTTTCTATACTCACCAATGTTAATGTGAATTTAATTGAATTTTAAATAACCTTGTTCGATTAAAAATACCTTAATAAGTTAATAAATATTTAATTAATTGATTAAATTATTAAATTATCAATTATTTAATATTTTATTAAATTAATATTTATATATTTAGTCCTAATAATATTAATTTATTAAAAGTTTACCATATATTTCTCTGCTAATAGTTAATAGTAAAAGTGGAGAGAACGATACCTTTTTTTTTCTTCCCTTCTTGTAAAGAGTAAACCATTTATTAAAGTGTCTAATAATTGTTTAGGAAGTACAAAAATCAAGCAACGTGGGAAGAACAAACTGATTCATTTGCAACACAATTATACAAGAATTCCTTAGCTTTTCGTCTCTTGCGAATGAATGGATATAACGTATCATCATGTAAGTGTACTATTTTAATTATTATTTCGTTCATTTTTTTGTTTAATTTGGGATATTTAAATTGTTCTAAACAGATTGTTTTGAATTGATCCACAGGGTGCTTCTGTTGGTTTCTACTTCACGATGAGATTCCTGAGCTGATAGAAAAGAACCACGATTTCTTCACTACTGTATTGCTTAATATTTACAGAGCCACCGATCTTATGTTTTTAGGAGAGTATGAACTTCAAGAGGCAAAATCATTTTCCCAGAGAATTCTTGAGAAAACGATTGTTTCAGGAGCCATAGAGCAAGAGAATGACAAATCTGTATTTCCAAACTTTCAGAGATTGGTAAATGACCTAATTCACAATTATTAAAATTTAAGAAATAGTAAAAAAAAAAATAAATTATTATTATTATTATTATTATTATTATTATTATTTATTAATAATTAAGTCTATCTATATTGAGTTTTAATTATATTATTACATAATATAAAATCTAAAAAATATTCATACAAACTAATTAGAGGAAAAGCCTGAGTTGAGTCGATATTGTGACAGATCAAGCATGAGTTGAGTCTTCCTTGGCTTGCTCGACTGGACCACCTGGAACATAGGATGTGGATTGAAGACAATCATGCAGTCAACACTATTTTCAGAGGAAAAGCCTTTTTTCTTAGGTGATTACGCATCATCCTAATAAATAAGTTATTCCAAACCGTATTCTCTCCTTCTATTTTTATTATTTGACCACATGGTACTGGAGCTACGTGTTAATAAAACATGTCACATCTGTAAAATAAATATATAAAGAAAAAAGAAATTTAAAAATTCAAATATTAGCACACTTTTTCTTTCTTTTCTCAATTTATTCCCTGCACGTAGTTGGTACGTAATATTAACATGCATATATCAGTAATTGATTATTGTGTAATCAGATGGTCGCAGCGTGAAAATGCAAGAATTATGGAACTAGCTATCAAAAACTTCGAGTTGAGACAACTGATATATAAGAATGAGCTGGAAGAAGTGAAAAGGTATAAAATTTTTGGATTGAAGGGTTCATATGTATGTATGTATGTATGTATGTATGTATGTATGTGTGTATGTATGTATGTACGTACGTACGTATGTACGTACGTACGTATGTACGTGTGGGTAGTTCTCGATCGCTATAACATGTTTACTTTGATTGTGGTGACATAGGTGGTCAAAGGAACGGGGTCTTACTCAAATGGGATTTGGCAGAGAGAAGACAAGCTATTGCTACTTCGCTACTGCTTCAAGCACTTGCCTGCCTCTTCATTGCAAAATAAGGACAATTTCTACAAAAGGTGCTATTGTTATTACAGTTGCTGACGATTTCTATGACATGAAAGCTTCTCTGCCTGAACTGGAAAAGCTCACACATGCAATACAAAGGTACTAGCTACGTACATAGCTGGATGTAATAACTCTATGGAGATATTAAGAAAGCTCATTTACCAAAAGTTTGGAACACGGAAAAGGGTTGTTGACATAAATATTTCTTTTTTGACAGGTGGGACGATGAAGGATTATGTGCTCATGGCAAGATTCTCTTTGAGGCCCTTGATGATTTTGTAAGGGAGCTGGCTGCTCTCTATCACCAAAAACAAGGGAATGACATAACAAAGAGCATACGAGACTTGGTACTGTATCTAAACTTCTGCCCCAAATATTTAAACACCTACGGGAGTGATTAATTAATAACTAACCATTTTATTATGATCATGAATGCAGTGGTTTGAGATATTCGAGACATGGTTAATTGAAGCAAAGTGGAGTAAGAATGGATGCATACCTTCAATGGAAGAATATCTTCATGTAGGCATTATATCAATTGGGGCACACACCATCAGTCTTCTAGCTTCATGTTTGGTTCACCCAACATTGCCAACTTCAATGCTTAGGCCTGGTCAATATGGAAGCATCACAAAACTGCTCATGGAGATTACCCGTTTCTTGAACGATACACAAAGCTATCAGGAAATTATTCAGTTTAAGCATTATTCATCTTTATGTTCATTATTAATCATTTTATGTTCTTTGAAAAGGCAGCATAATTTTCATAATTTGTGACTTTAATTAATATTATTTATATATATATTTTACAGAAGGAATATGAAGAAGGGAAGATGAACTCTGTTGTACTATACATGAGAGAAAATCCAGAGTCCGATATTGAAAAATCAATCACTTACGTGAGAAAATTACTTGACAAGAAGAAGAAAGAGCTTCTCGAACAAGTTCTAATGGATGGGTTTAGTGATCTACCCAAGCCTTGCAAGAATCTCCATTTATCTTGTCTCAAAACATTTCAGATGTTCTTCAACTCTACCAATCAATTCGACTCCAACACAGCATTGCTTCATGACATTAATAAAGCAATCTATTTGCCGCTGCAAGTGAAGATCCCTAAGCCCTTAAACCATTTCAAGCGTCTTAGTGTGACAAATTTGGCTCAGAATATTGTCGTCAGTGGGCCAAAATTTAAGCCGTCTTTCTGTGTGATGAAGTAATATAAATCAATCGCTAGTGACCGACATATATATCTCTTGGAAAAGACGTTAAAATTAATTTCCCATAAACTATATGGTGTAAAACAAAGGCTGAGCTACCTGATCCTTTGTTCGGTCAGTTTGCAGTAATTGTGCCTGCTTGAGTTTGTTTTGTATTTTATGTAATTTTATAAGTTTTCATTTTTCTATAATTCGAATAAAACTGTAACATTCGTTGTTTTGTTTATTAAATATTTTTTGAGGAAATATATATAATTAGTATGTTATTTTCTAACTTAATTTTTAAAAACATTTTGAAAGAAATATTGTAATAATTTAAAATTCTTATAAGATATAAATGAAATGTTTATCATAGAATATTAATTTCAAAACTTTTAAATAAGAATTATTCTCTTTCAATAAATATATATAAAAACTTTTCTAAGAGGTTTTTCAAGTTTTTTAGCCTTTCCACAAATAATGTCTCATACATATAGTTCCACGAGATTGATTTTCTTCATTCACCCGATAAAATTATGTGATCTAGAAGTTCAATAAGTATAAAGTCCTACTTACATGTATTAATCATTTAATAACTAGTTTAAATTAATGCATTTATAATTTATATCTAGCATGCATGATTTCTTATCATTTTATATGTCTGGGCTCTCAGAATGCTGTCATCGATATTTCAACTGATATATAATCAGTGGTCCGCTATAATCTTTGCAACGATCTGCTATGAATTTTTCTTTTGAATTATATGAGGTCATTTATGATCGATAATCGATCATTCTTATAACCTGACAGCACCTCTTTTTGATATTATGCATGTGTATATTTATGATCTTTATTTACTTTAACATAACATTAACTCTTTTTAAATCGGAAGTATGAATATGTGCATTTAATCGTGGCACGTCAAAGCTTATATTACCTTTAAACTATCATGTTATATTACATTCACATTAGTCATGATCTCATTTTTAGCATAATAATAAAATAATTTCATTTCTCCTTAACATGTTGTATAACAATCATAATCTTAATATCAACATTAACCTTAGATAATAAATATTATCTTCAATTTATCATGCTTATCAATAATTATACTATTCTCAAATCAATATAACAATCATTCAAATAATTTTACCATAACAACAACAAACAAACAAGCAATATCATTATATTGTAGTAAGACTATACTTACAGAGTTTTAGAGAGAATTGACAACTTGAAGTTCATAATTCTATTTTTTCTCTTTTTCCCTCTTTCTTCTTTTCTTTCTTTCTCTCTTTTCATTTTCCTTTCCCTCTCTTTACATTTTCGTCTCTTCTGGAAAATGGATGAAGGGTGAGGTATATATAATGCATTACCAAAATCTATACGATGCCATGTGTTAGGTAGGATGAGTAATCATATTTTAAGATGATTAACCTAAAATAAAAGGACAAATGGCAATGAAATTATGACTAATCTATTTATTTGATGACTAAACCAAATTGAACGGTGAAGTTGACAATAGGTATAGTACCGTGTCACATTTTTAAATTTCTTTTTTCTTTTATTATTATTATTATTAATTAAACTTAAATTTTTATTAATTTTTATTATTTTTATTATTAAAATTAGATACATATATAAATTAAAATTTAATAATAAATTCATTATAAATTTATTTTTTCATTATTTTATATAATTTAAAAATATTAAAGGATTACAAAAACTTTGCTAGAATTTTGTTATGGAAGTTTCTTAGAATTCCTAAATTTTTCCATGCGTTGACGTGTTCCTTCATTATTTAATATAGTATCGTAAAATTTGAGAGAGTTTGTAAAACTAAGAAAAATTTAGTTTTAAAATTTTAAAAACTCTCTCAAATTTTACGATACTATATTAAATAATGAAGTGCTTTCCAAAAGGTCTTCTTTTAATTTTTTTTTTTCAATTTTAATTTTAATAATATATTTAAAATGACACCAATATCCTTACTTATAACTTAAAAAAAAAGAAGAAGAAAATAAGAGGAAAACCATTCGTCATCATCTTTTTCCCTCTGAACACGAACCAACAAAATTCAAACAATAACCTCAATCATAGTCACCTTTTTCAACTTCTTCCCCTTCATTATTATGATCCACATTCGAGTGTCTCTGTAACGTCCGTTCTACTAGCTGTTTAGTTTATCAAATATTTTTAAAAAAAAACATGTTCTACGTGCATTACTTTCTTGTTTTTATAAAAATTTTGTTTCTTAAAATTAATTTTACTTCCAAAAGCGGTTTGAATGATATATGTAATAATTTGAAAATACTAAGGAAGCCTTTGTCATAGAAAAGTAATCCCAAAACTTTTTAAATATTTTATTTTTTATTTGAATATATATTTATGTAAGAAGTGTCAATTTTCAAACTTATTGCTTACAGAGGTCGGGTCTCATATGTACAATCTCACATACTAATAGCTTCCATTCGCATGTTCCTTAGCTTACCGCCTTACCTTTGTAATTTCCTACAACACATAGTAGACATTTATGAGTTAGAAGCTCAGTAAGGATAGAGTCCTACTCACATCACTATTTTTTTAATGACTATTGTGAGTTAATACTTTTATGACCTATATCTAGCATGCATAAATGCATATCATTCTACATACTTAGGCCCTGAGGATGCTGCCTCTGGCGTGTTAACTGATATCTAATCAATGGTCCGCTTATGACCATTGTAACGGTCCGCATATGACCTTTTCTTTAACTTCATTTAGAGTCCTTTATAATCGACAATCGATTCTTCTTTTGATCTGGCAGCACCTCACTTTAATGTTATACATGCTTATACTTCTTATTTATCTTAGCATAACATTAACTTCTGGAAATATGAATATATGCACTTAATCGTAATATGTTTAAAGTTTGTACTATCCTCAAACCATCCTGCTATATTATATTCATTCTAGTTATGATCCTTATTTCTAGCAAAGGTAATCATAGGATTTCACTTCAACTTAGCATGCTATAATTATAATCTGAACGTAGACATAATCAAGTCATCATGCTTAATAATTAATATTTTCTTCAATTAATATAATTATAATCATAACAATAAATAAACATTATCCATGTGTTGCAGTGAGACAATACTTACAACGAGCTTTACGGAATTTGATGATTTTAATCTTCATTTACTTCATTTTCTTCTTCCCTCTCCCTATTTTCTTTTTTCATTTTCTTTTTTCATTTTCTTTCTCTTTTCTTTCCTTTTCCCTCTTTCCTTCTTTCCTTTTCTTTCTTTTCCTTCCTTTCCCTCTCTTTCCCTTTGCTGCTGGTATGTGCTGCAGATGGAGCCTTTTATAGGCATGAAAGGAAAAGTCTAGTCATCCATTTATGTTGAAATGGTGACAAGTATGGGCCATATGTCTAAGGAAATTTTTGATGACTAATGAATATTAAGCATGTTCGTGGATGTAGCAGAGAATTTTTTCTTTTTGTTAATTAAACCTAAGCCCTTATTAAATCTTAAAATTTATAAAAAGATCCATTACTATTTCTATCATTAAAATTTGGTATATGTGGGAATTATAATTTACTAATGAGTTAACTTTAAATTTATTTTCCCACTACCATGCCTAGTCTATAAATATTGGAAGATTACAGTCTCTCTCTATTTTGAAACCCAAACTTCTCCCATTTTTGAAATCATGACTCATACAACTCGGAAGCAAAACATATAGAAGAAATGGTGAAAAGATGAGTCACTGAGGTAACGACTAGTGATAGAAAAAGAGCGAAGTCTCTGCTGGAATCAATGGCCGAAGAGGTATCCACTCCGACGATGGTATGTAGAATTTGAAATTTAGGAAAATTTTTTGCGAAATTTTTGAAAATTTAGATGGGAACTAGATTATGAATAATATTTTTTGTTTGTTTGGACCAAATTTTGGGTTTTTTAATAGATTTTAGGTTTGTGGATTAAATTTGTGATGAATATAGAGAAGAATTGAAAGCCTCGAACCATTGAGTAGTTTAAGACAATTGCTTAATGGTTTGAGACCCCCTATTAAAAACCCTCAAGAAATTGAGAAGCTAAGTTAGAGACTTATGAGTCTCCGACTTATCTTATCAATTGCTTGAGACCTCTATGACTACCTCTTGATCAGTTGTTTAGTTGGAATTTCAATTTTGTTTTCTTATTTTTAGCTTATAATTATGTATATAAATCTTAATTATTGTATATTTTTATTTAATATCTGGGAAACAAAGTTGAAATCAATTATGTCCTTACATCTATCCTTACTGAATATTATTATTTGTATCATTTGTTTAAATTAACTCAATATTATTATTTGTATCATTTGTTTACATTAAAAAAATAAAAGAAAAACGTATTTATACTAATAGGAAGAGAAATATAATTTTACTATAATAATTTTTCAAACTTGAATGATTTATTAAAAAAATTTCAATCTTAAAATTAGATATAGCTTATTTTTAATAGGGTGGGTTTTTATAAAATTTATTCCAATTATCCAAAAATATAATTAATATATGAATATTTAACTTACGCAACAATTAGACTAAATATTTCAAAAACGATTTGGAGAGGAAGTACTCTATACATATATATATATATATATATATATATATATAGGTTGTTGATATAAATATAAGACCTCTACATGTATTAACATTTGATAATTTTGTCTTATAATTAAGTATAGATCTCTACATGTATTAACATTTGATAATTAAATGTACTCTAGCCGGGGTAATAAACGCTGGAAATTGAAAATTTTCAACTTTGGAACCGAGTCAACAAAGAAAAGCAGAAAAAGTTGGCTTGGTGCATCTTCTTACTCTTACTCAAGCCTCAACTATTCGTAATTTGTTTTTCTTATCTATTTTTATTTACAAAATTCATGACGGAGCAATTTTTTGTTTATTTTAAGAGACCAGAAGATGCGATCGAGACAACTCATGTCGGCCTAATTCTATCACTATATATATTATAAAATAATAGATTTCAAGATTATATCAAGTCAATTTCAAGAATTATAAGTGATCTTACACGAGATTTAAGCCGAGAAGATAAATTTGAGTAAAATATTTAAAACAATTGTTATCATTAAAAAAACTACCATATAAATATAGGATTTCAAGCATTACCTTAAACATAAGGGAAAATAAATGCATTTTGATAAATTAATTATTAGACTTCAAATCAAAGAATTCAACAAAAGTTCTAATGAGAAAGGGGTCACTCTAATTATGGCAAAGGAAAATATTATAGAACATGGTCAAAGTTATAAGAAGATCATTAAAGGGTCTAGATGGAACATGGTCAAAGTTATAAGAAGATCATTAAAGGGTTTAGATGGAACTTGAAAGTGCTTCAATTTTGAAAAGATGGATCATAAAGATTTAGATTATAGACTCTCGAAAAAGAAATAAAACCGAAAAACAAATATGATAGACAACATCACTAAAAACATTTTGGACATCAGTCTTTTCGACTAGTTTTGAATCATAAGAGTAAAATATATGCGGTAAAGGACTACATATCTAATGGGTATTTTAAAATTTGATATAATGACTATAAAGTCCAACATTAATAAAGCTAGTTGTTCTTCTTATTTGCTTGTGTCTTCTAATATATGTCATAGTAGATTAAGACATGTTACTATAAATAAACATGAAACTTGTGATGTGGAAAAAACAAACGAGGGTGTAATAAATTTTATTACCTTTATTAATGATAGTACAAAATATTATTATAGGTGTTTATCAAAGAGGAGCATGTATGATGGATAGTCTGGACAAATACGTCAATGAAATAATGTTGGAAAATTAGCATTTTAACATGCTATAGTTATGTTCAATTTTGAGTGGAGTCCATTTCGTGTAAACAAAATGTCAAAATTAATTTGGGTTCTCCTCTGTGAGAACTTCAAATTAGTATATTGTACGCTCAAAATAATTAATGGGTAAATGATAAATTAAATCTCAAAGTGCAACTATTAGAATAGTTTAAAGTGAAAAAATAAAGAAGAAAAGTTTGTCTCACATTGGAAATGGGAACAAGTGAGAGAATGTTTATATATAATTTGTACATTTGGGTAATAAAATATAAGCTATAATGCTCTCTCTTGCACGTGCCTGCAGGTGAGGTATAAATCTGGACTGCATCGGGCTTGGTTCGTATGCGTCCACACCTGGGTGCGCCGAATGTCGGCTTGAAAATGATCTAATTTGCCTTGGCCTACATTTTGTTTTCTTCTCCTAATTTTTTTTTTATCTTGAAAAAACGTATGAAAATGAAAATGTATAGTTTAATTTTTTGTTTCATCATATTTAAATTTGAATTTTACCCAAATTAAATTCTCATTAATCTCATCTCTCCTCATGAATCTATAAATTGACAGTCTTATTTTACTTGGAAACACATCAAGAAAATGAAATTTCTCTTAATTTTCCTTCTCTCTAGAGTTTCTTGTTTCCAGTGTGGTAAACTTCGAACCATTTTTTAGTTCTTTAGAATAGTATTGGTGGTGTGTTATTACTATTCATATATGTTGTATTTTCGGAGATATACGTCGTTCCACCTTCTACACTTTCTATTTTTTTCTTACATATTCCAGTTCTTAAATTGTTTACATAAACTGTTCAAAATTACATATTTTGATTTTATTTACTATTTATAGGTTCTATTTATATTTCTTGCTTTACTATTTTCAAATTATATTCATGTTTATTGTATTCAATTTCTATATATTGTTTACTATTTTCTGTTTACTATATATAACTCCTATAAATAATACCATTAGATAAGTATTCTCAAACTGGAGTTACCTCTATTAATTATGTAAAATCAAAAGGTAACATCATGACTAAAAACCCTATGAAAGAATAAGTTGATATAATAGGAACCTATCCAAGGTTATTAAAGATCATAAGATTTAGGTTTAAAGGGATAACATAATTGTAACAGACTTAATTGTATGATTATGGGGATTATCCTTTTGTCTATTCATATGATGACACAATGATGCTCATAAGATGAAAGATAAGATAAGATGAAAGATAAGCTAAGCTAAGCTTTTAATAATTCTTATACATTAAGAAATCCGAGCAGAGTAATACACATAACTCTTAATAAAGAAATCACCTATGTACAAGAGAAGTAGAGCAACTTCTAAGAGAAGTAAATGAGGCTTAATTATTTTCTAACTCTCACAGAACTAGGGATATGTTTAGGCCAACATGAACATCTCAATGAGAATTCAATTGTGTCAAGAAAAATTTATGTATGAGATATATTATCGTTTATATAAATGGTAGAACATTTCAAAAACTCTCGTATACTAATCAACCAATAAATTTTTACAGCAGAATGTTCAAAAGCTGGTACCACATATCCTATGCAAGGTTTCTATCGGGTGAATTCTATCTAGGTTGAAAATATTTTAGGATAAAAAGTGTGTTATAATTCTTGTATCTATTTTCTCTGTTTCTGCATTCTATTTACTATTTTACAGATCCAAGTTTCTTTGCATTATAGTTTCTCTATTTTTTCAATATTTCTAATAGTCTATTCTATTGCGGATTATGTTTCCGATCCGTTTTACATATTGTGTTCGAGCTCTTTTCTATTTACGATAACGTTTTTACTTAGTATTTTTACCGACTATATTTGCATATAACTGTATTTTACATATAACCGTGTTTTACATTTACTTTTCTATATACTATTTCTGATACTATTTTGTTTTTTATGATGATGATGATTATTATTATTACTATTATTATTAATTATCTAAATGAAGTTAAATTTATTTTAATAAATTTTTTTTCTCTTTTATCAATTATTTTATTTTAAAAAAATAGTAAAAATGATATAATTAATATCATTTAATTGAATTAAGGAATAGAATAGAGAATAGAGTTGTTTAAAAATTAATTACTAAAGTCATAGAGTGATATTAGTTAAAATTATGTTAAATCTGAATAATTTTTTTAAAAACCTAACATGAATGAATACTTTTAAAATATAGTAATAAAAAAAACAAAATTAAGACATGTACATGAACTTTTTCATTAAGTAGAGAACTTCGAAAGCCTTAGTCATATTTGTCTCAACAAACGGTTTTGAAACCTTAATTGCCCCGAGGGCTTGAAATTGCTACTCCAATAATAATGGTATGTTTTGTAATTGTTTTGAGAACGAATCTTTTATTTTTAGAATTAAAAAAAAAAATAATAACTAACCAGTATATCTATTTATATTGTCATATTATAATTTTCAGAAAATTGTTCTTTGGAAACAAGTTAAATTTTTTTTTTTTTTTTTTAAGAACATTCTACGGTTGTTTTCCTTATTTTTATGAGAGCAATTTTCATATATAACGCAAGAACACAATTTTATTAAAAAACTATTATGAAAACAAAAATAAGGAAAATAATTTCCAAACACACCCTCACTTTCCCAATTGTTTGGCGTCTGTAGCAACTCGAACGATTAAGAACCCGTCCATAATGTAGCTATATATTACAACTGCCTGGGATGTTGTAAATGGTTTTGTGGGAGGTGTATCGTTCTTCTCCAAGATATTCTCCACAAAATTCAGTCTGTATTTATGTTATTAAATGTATTAATGTGGACTCGCACTCACTTCCATTTTTTACTACGAGAGCTAGAGTGCAAAATTTACATGTGGTCAGCTCTGATGCCAAGGGTGTCCATGTCTTGTGTCATAACAGAGAGCAAGGACGCGAAGAAGTCTACAACAGGAAGAGTGTGAAGGAGATATAAGAAATTAGAAAGACATTTGAGGATCAAAAAGATAGTATTGTGACGGATAGAATGTCCTCAGATTGCAGAAAAGAGGAATCTCGTAGTATTACGTCTATAGTTCCTCCGTTAGAAATTCATGTTTACACTGATTGCAGAAAAGAGGAATCTTAGGTTTTTAATATCTAATTAAAATATACTAATTATATTTTTCTTAAGAACTTCATGTTTAATTTTCATATATCTATTTCACTAAATATTTCTCTAAAATAAATGCCGTAACGTGAACCTAGGTTATAATTTACACTGATTCTAAATTCTAATAAGCAATTAGCAACCCTAAAAAATTAGGGTTAGATCAGTTTGCGGATAATCTACTCTGTTATTCATATATTTGCAAGCCATATATCCGCTCCGCAAATAAAAATCAATAAACTAACTATCTGATTTTTTCTTTTATTTTTTAGCCCCAAAATTGATTTTATTTTTAACTCACTCCACTTATTTAAAATCAAATTTTTATCTTTACACCCCTTAATTTATCACAGCCTCATCAACCCTTTTGCTACGGCCACCTGAAATATTTTACACTTGTAACTCTGACAAAATAAATATAGCTTGCTCATGAAGAAATAGAGAGATTTTCTGAAAAAGAAGGATGGTAGCGGTGAAGGATTGGAAACAACATTCTTAATTTTGGCAATTGAGGGTGGAGGTGTACAAAGTAGAGGAGGTTTCGTTGAGTGGTGAAATACAAAATAATTAAAATAAGGTTGAAAATATAATAATAAAAAATAGTAGTTTAAATTTAAATATCAATTTTTTTGTTTCTCGAACGTTTTAAGAATCTTAGAATATTCCTAGTGGCAGCAGGGTGATGATGGCGGCGAAGTGTAGAGATCAAAATTAACTTATGATGGAGTATGATAAAAATTGATTTTTATTTTTGGGATTAAGAATAAAATAAATATTTAATTAATCTGTGGTTAGTTAGAATGTTAGATTCTCTTAGATGGAGTTTCAACGTGAGGTTCATTATAATTATCAAAGAATTTAAGAATGTTCATGATGGGTTTGCTTTTAAAGTTGTAAAAGTTTAAATGGGTAATTTTTATTTTATTTTTTTCCTTTTTTTTTTTATTTATTTTTTTTTTTTGTTTTGGATAAAACCCATGTATAGTTCAAGAGGCTTAAATCTGTGCCATCTGAAGAATAAAACTTTCATTACGGCTGTGAAATTTCCATATACATGTTTTATATATTTTATGTTCATTTGGGTGCAGAGCGGCGAAGTTTCTCGGACATGCTTCTCATATTTCTTCAAATAATCAAATGATGCACGTAGTCACAAGCATTCCCTTTTGCGGCCACTCTTACCCTTTCCAAAATAAATCTCAGCATACTGCAAACGGCTAGATTGATTAATCTAATAGATCAACCAAAACTGCGAACTCTTATTATCGACCTTCGAATTTAAGAGGAATCGACCAGTACTAACTATGTTATGTTAGGTAATTACATACTAATATGGTCGATGTTTCTGATTATCGGCTAAATATAATTTGAGAACATGTTGTATGTGTATAAGATATTCTCATCAATTTCCCCTCATATGTTCAATTTTTAACCGACCCGTAGTCACAAGCATTCCCCATGCATCCTCGGTACGATTTCCATAGAGATCCAAAAAATGAACTTCCTCGAAAATATATGAGAGAGAGAGAGAGATCGCATATGTAACCTTAAACCTCAAGTTATTTATATATACAGATAAGTTCTATACAGATAAGTTCTTGATATGTTACACCTTACATGTCTTGAAGCATATATTACGCAGTTGTATCATATGTCCTAGTTTTGATCTTTTTACAAAATAGAAGCAAAGAACAATACAAAATTACCCGGAAAATGTGGTATCTGCATGTTTCTCTCTCCTAAAGTAAATTGAAACTATAATGTACATAAATTAGTCTAAAGGAATTAAAATGAACACTTAAAAGAATATATATATATATATTTTTTTTTGTGTACGTATATGATCTGATCATATGATCATGATAATAATATTTGGGGTTGAATATGGTCATGATTATATTCCATCATTGCTCTGCATCATCCTCCAGCTCTTGTAGATTCTTAACGACTGCATCGCAAACGTTTCTTAGCAGCTTAGGCCAATCCCTAAAACATCCAGAAGGAGAAATAGATAAGAAACCAGGAGAAAATCAAAGAGAATGAGAGTAATTAAAGGGGAGCTAGAAGCATCTGTGAAAATTGCACCCTATTTTCTCATGAGATGCCGTTTTTTCCCCCGTTTTAATAAAGGTTAGTATTTGCTTACCCTTTAGCTGGGTTGAAAGTAATTCCAACTATGCTCTTAGCCTCCTCAAGTGCCCAATTGAACCTCTCCATGTCTATTTCTGAACAGCTCCCATGGTTTTTAACACAAAGCTGGAAGGGCTTTACATTAAAAAAGATTGGGATAACTTTCTTCTTCAACTCCATAATTAGAGCCAATTCATGGAGACAATACTCACTCTCACAGAATTTAGGGGAAAATATTATAATCCCCACTTTACAACCCTTGATCGCGGCATCAATCTTCTCATACAACCTGTCCCCAGGTTTCATATTCTGGCTGTCTAGAAAGGGTCTAAACCCCATCATCGAAAGGCGATCATTAATCAACCCGGCAGCATTGCGCTTTGTTTCGACTCCTCGGTGACTAATGAACATGTCACATGACGACCGTGAAAACATCTCACTGCCACTCGACATTGTTCGGATTACAGGATGTGGGCGGAGGGCTATTCTACGGGTAAAGTTCTTGGCTACTGTAGTTAGAGATGTTTGCATTGCAGCTTGTATTACAAGTTTCTTCTTTCAAAGGTATTTCTGCGTATCTATAAATACACATATTTATACGATCCATCTTTAGCATTTGTCAACCCTTTGCATGTAAGATTCGTAAGAAGTTCTAGATAGTTTAAGTTGTTACTTAGTAGGAATGTATTAGCAGCGATGAATCCATGAAGTTTCTCACGTTGACATTCGAAAATATTCAACCAGAAATAATTTATTTTAACTAAAATAGAAAGCCGGAAAACACATTTTTAGCATACCTCGGCATCATATTCTCTAGAGAATTTGCATGTCAAGATCACATAATCTAGCATTTTACGCAACCTACTCTTTTGGTCGGCGTCTGCTTGGATAGTTAAGTGGATGTTTCGGTTCAATTATGTACTTGTACGGCACAGTAGTATTGCATGCGCTTCTAATTCATCATAAGTACATTCCCATTTTTAGTAAATATCTTAAGAAGCATATTCTATGTTACTTTGAATCCAAGTAACATGTAGGAAGTTTCGTTGAATAATCTTTCTTTAGTCATAGAACTTTTCTTAGTTTATCGAAATAAAATACATAATTAAACAGAAGTTTCATTAATTAATCTGACTGAAAATAATAAACAATATTAAAATAAGTGACTCATATACACCATTTTGCATTGACTTTTTTCAAACCAATTCAATTCCCAGCGTTAGGATCAATTATATCGTAGAGTTTTTTATTTATTTATTTATTTATTTTATATATATATATATATATATATATATATAAAGAAATGCAACTATTCACTCCTGAAATTCCACAAAACAAGAGCCTAATCGGCAAACTATTTATTTAATTGCTCACAATTCAGCATGGCAAAAGCAACAAGGACTACCCATAAACTTTTTCCCTATTAGACTAGTTGACCTTGTATTTATTCTCCTACGATCAAGCAACGGTAATATCAATTTAGTATATATATATATATACATATATATTACCATGTACAATAAACCTTTCGATGTAGACAGAAAGCACAAATTACATTTCCATATTTTTTTATTCTATTTTCTATATCGTTAATATTCTAATTTGTTCTATTTTGGTATCAGAGGTCAGCGGACAAAACGTCAAACATTCTTCACCTTTTCATTTTATTTTATTTTATTTTATTCTCAACTCTCCTCTCATGGCGATCACAGCTACTGCAATGAAAGACTCTTCCTCTAATGCTACAACCTCCGCCCTCATTCCACTTTCTTAGCTAAGTCAAACAAACCAAATTAAGCTTACTAATGCTAATTATCTACTATAGTTAACACATATGAAGCCATACCCTTTTAGACAATAACTTTTGGGCTATGTGGACGGGGTCAATCCCAGAACCACCCCAGTTTCTTCCTACCGGTGCAAATGAATCGCCAAAACCCAATCCGGCGTATTCTTACTAGTACCAACAAGACTAGCTAATCCTCTCGGCCATCAATCTCAGCCATTAGCATCGAAGTACTTCCTGCCGTGATCGGACTCAACTCCTCTAACACTGTCTAGACAGCCTTCTCATCCATGTTCTCGACCCAACCAAACGCTCATGCTTAGCAACTCTATGTCGCCTTGGTCTCCACCACGAAAGGCTCGAAAACCATCATCGAATATTTCCAGTTATTGAAATCCCAGAGTGATAGACTTGTTGCCATCGGACACCCTCTGTCTCCAAATGATCTTATGACCTTAATTCTTGGAGAATTGGGTCAAGAATTTGATCCAGCTTCCTTGGGCCTTACCACCCACCGCAAATTACCAACCATCTAGGAATCTTTCGGTTACCTCCTCGAATATGAGCAATGCATGCAACTCCTTGAATCTATGGTGGATCTGACCTAGGCGATGACAAACCTTGCCCATCGAAGCTCCAGGAACGGACGGAGACGCAAGCGATCTAGTCAAGGCAGCTTCTTTCCACAAATGGAGTCAAGCAAGAACCACTCCTCTTCTTCCAATCGCTATTCAGGTGTTGGATCAAAAGGAAATGGCATATTAGGCTGTGGGCCAACATTTTCAGGCCTACCATTTAAACGCCCAATATGTAAAAAAGTTAGTCCTCATAGCTGATAGATGTTATTCACAAAATGACCAGTCTGGTTCATCAGGCCCATTTCAGAATAATAGCCCACAAGCGTTACACCCCACCCCCTACACTGATCCTACTTTGCATCCCGATACGGGAAGCACAAATTATTTGGCCGTCAACTTTAATAATATGAACATCAATGCTACTTGTTGATATAGATTTCCACCAGAAGGCTCATTCGTCTATAGTTTTCTTCAAAATCAATATATGCACTCACAAGCAAATTATGATCAATATGGTAGTCAGTCAACCCAACTCTAACGCTCTAATCAAATTCTAGAAGATGAAATAAGAATAGATATTTAGAATTGTTGTTCTCTTAAAAAATATACATTACTTTTTACCGTTCTACCAGTTAACTTTTATACCTAGTTAAGGCTCAGAGATCCTAAACATCTTTACATGAGTCGTGCTCCAATTACTCTATATTATGATCCCTCACTGGCATGTGTCAACATACTCACAGTATGACACAGTAAATATTTGCTCTCCACTCATAGGTGTCACAACATGCTATGGCGCCTCCTTAGTCTGACATGCTAGGGGCGCCTCAGCATGTAGTGGTGCCACCCTTGTCTGACACATCGGCAACATGTTCTCCACTCAGGTGTCAGTTATTTTTCACCTATCATCCTTTGACTATTCATGCTCAAGCTTAGGCTTAGCTTTAATATCATCTAATGTCCTGTTTTCAGGCTCAGTTTATTGTCATGGTTTAGTCCCTTTGCCATGCAACTTCATTTTATAGGAGTTACGTGCCATTCTAACATCCTTTCAAGCAACACATTTTTATAGTCTTTATTGATCTCTACTCAAACTAAGGGATATGAAAGGATGCACGATGTCGTCTTAAATGCCCTTCGATCCACACTTTTCGTAATACGTGATGACCTCTATGGTGATAACACGCGTCACCTTCCAGCTGCCACACGCTACCATCACATCCCTTCCCTTTCTTTCTTCTTTGTTCCCTTTTATACCCACTCACGCCATTCGAACCATTCCAAGCTTTCATCTCCTCCGGAATCCAAAGCTCTCTTCCTCTTTCCTTGTTCTTCGTAAGATCTTATGCCTTTCACCACCGCTTCAACCACCGCGAACCACCATCCACGTCAACTACTCAATCGATCATGTCTGACCGAGTGAGTAAGTTCTCTCTCTTTCTACGTGTTCTTCATTTGTTGCGTGTTCTTCGTTTGCCATTTTTCCTGCCTTTTCTCTTCTTTGAAAAATAGATTTCAATCGAAAATAAGCCTAGGGATTGAGCGTGTAGGTGTTTTGCCTCCCTTTCTGATGTATTGACCTTTAGTCTTTCCCTTAGCATTTCTCTTAGTTATAGTTCCATAGGTACCATTTCTCTTATTTTACTGACACTAAGCCTCTAATGAGTGTGAACATCCGACCTAAGGCTGACCCATTCCCCCTTTATGGTCGACTGACCCATTCCCCCTATATAGTCAAGTACATCCAATATGGGTATACCCAAGAATGTCCAACCTGAATTGAGAAAAAGGCTAAGGGGTCGGCTCAGCCTCAGCCAGATCACTACCAGGAAGTCGTCACTACCTTCAACGATGATGATTATTTCCACATGCTAACAAAGAACAATGTTCCATCCTGCATCAATATTTGTGTATCTGAGGAGTATGGATGGATATCCTCGGTGGGTACAGATGGGTCCATAGAGACGACTATCTACATAGACATGTTCTCCCGGGGTTTTTGAGTGCCCCTCCATTAGTTCATCAAGTCGCTACTGTCTACATAAAATTGCCCCTAGTTAGTTAGTACTAAATACGTGGAGGACTATACTGTGGATGTTTATACTCTATCACGAGGAAACTAGACATGCGCCCGGAACCAGCTTTTTTTTTCTCCTTGATTAGCCTGAGCAAGAGTAACCAAGGATGGTAGTACTTAACTTTGGAGAAAGGCAACCTATTACTGAACTTTCCTAAGCTAATAAATTCTAGAAGAAGTGGTTCATTCTAATAGAGAACTAGTAGTGCCCCTCTTGATGTTGACTCCTTGCATACAATCCTTCGAGCTAAGCTGAGGGCTCTTACCCATAATAACCTTTATACATGCCTTGTATTTTAAATATTTTATTGAATGTGCGTACTAGCACAACTTTTTATAGAAAGCATCTCCAAGACTGAGGTCGCTGCTCTAACTAACTTAAAATACTTAGAGTGGAAGGAGAAGAGAGAAGCCAGGGCTACCGTCAGGTAAGCTAAAAAGAGATAAATAACTCATTTGAGCTCCCCGAGTCAGAGCAAGAGGCTCAGAACTAAGGAACTGCCCTGTCCAGGTCTATTGAGGGTAGACGTGTCCAATTCCTCTCCCTCTTTGCTTGCTGCTTCAGTCTAGGTCGCTCCCGATCCTTCAGCCAATCCCCCTTAGAGGGTCACTCCTCCTCCCTCTTCGCCTTTATCTTGGCGTACATCCATGCTGGCATTCTTGACATAGCAGTCCAAGCCAGGACCTCTGTTAGAGTCGCGGATCAGTGAGGGCTCTTTCAAAAAATATCTAAGGGAGCTCTCAGACCTTCACTTAGGGCCGGAGAACCATAGACTGGTAGGACTCTCTTATTAAAGTCCCGAAGATCTTGAGTGCCTGCCTTTCCATTGTAAGTTCTCCTCTTTATATATATATACCCTACAGTAACTCATTTTTATTTCATTTTAGTGCCAAATTGCCTCAGCTATCATGTGGGCCTCAGTTCAAACTTTCCAATAAGAGGAGGTTAAATGCCTTCAATTTGAGAATGAGAAAATGAAGCAAAGGCCTTTCGTCGCTCAATGTGGACAAGATTGAACTTCCCGGTGATGAGGCCTCCAAAGATGAGGCTGAGCTAAAGATTTTGTGGCTGCTCAAGCCTTGACTGTTGTTAAGGTGGAGGCAACTAGAGATGAAGCTATAATTGCTTCTGATATTGATGTAACTGGAGCTGACCATCCTCCAACAACTGGTTTATAAACACTTTTTTTTTGTGATGTATTATTGTAATGTACTTTTTTTCTATCAATCAATCAATGAAATCCTTTCTTTAACATTTTTATTACTTTGTTAATACTTGATTTCTCAATACTTAGTTGTTTTCTCCTTCTTCTATGAAAAAGTGAACAATTAGGGGTTAATCGTGTTAGATAAAATGAACTCAAGGATTGGGCGGCTACCGGTTATTAGATGGTGAGCCCCTTGTAGGTTCTCAGATCTGCATTTCTTTGGGCACCAAATAAGCGCTCCCTATTTGGATGCTAAGCCTTTGTCGGGCACTCAGGTCATCGTTACCTTGGACGCCAAATAAACACTCTAAGTTGTTGGATATTTGGCCCATTGTGGGTGCTTAGTTCATCATTACCTTGAGTGTGAAATAAGTACTCCAAGTTGTTGGATGCTCAGCCGTTTGTGGGTTCTCAGATATTCATTATCTAGGGCACCAAATAAGCGCCCAAGTTATTGAGCCCCTATCGGATGCTCAAGTCTTCATTTCCTTAGGTGCCAAATAAGTGCTCCCCATTTTGAGTGTTAAGCCCATGTCGGGTGCTCAAGTCGTCATTACCTTGGGTGCCAAATAAGTATTCCAAGTTGTTGGATGTTGAGCCCCTTATAGGTGCTCAGTTCATTATTACCTTGGGTTCCAAATAAGCACTCTAAGTTGTTAGATACTAAGCTCCTATCAGATGCTTAGATATTTTATTATCTTAGGCACCATATAAGCACTCCAAATGGTAGAGCCCCTATCGGGCGCTCAAGTCTTCATTACCTTAGGTGCCAAATAAGCACTCTAAGTTGTTGGATACTAGGCTTCTATCGGGTGCTCAGATCTTTCATTATTTTGGATGCCAAATAAGCACTCCAAGTGGCTTAGCCCCTGTCGGATGCTCAGGTTTTCATTATCTTGGGTGTAAAATAAGAACTCCAAGTTGTTGGATACTACTGAGCCCCCTGTTGGGTGCTCAGATCTTTCATTATCTTAAGAAATTGTTATAGAAAGACAGATAATAGATAACATATATCAGATAGCTTGCTTATTCTTAATTGTAATATGGCTCTATATAAACCGAATATGGCTCTATATAAACCAAATAGCATAAAATACAAATATATTTAGATTCATTTTGAGTAATTTCTTAGGTTCATATTTGCTTTGATACTCTACTATTTAGTGAATTTGGTAGTTAAACTCGTATTTCTTCGAATACTAAATATTCATATCTGATTGTATCAGATTCAACTTTAAACCTAGTTATCAGAATATCGAATCAAGATGGAAATTCTCTAGAATTATCAATTAAAAACAAAAATTTGAATTGTCAAACCTAGTAAATATCTTCATAAATATTATAGTAGTTTTAACACAGGAAAAATCACTAAGAAATTGATAGTACGTAAGAGCAGCATATTGCATCGAATCTATTGACTGAAAATAAAAATAAGAGACTAACTAGTACATACTTTACGATCACAAGCAATGCTATATTATAATTTTAGTCTAATGAAGGCAACGGTAATCGATAGAAGTGTATGTATGATTGAGTCTTATTATTATTAAACAAATTACTTACTGATTGTGATATCGATTCATTTTCCAAAAAATATTTTTATTTTAAGAAGCTACTAAGAACAAAGTATATATTCTTCCCATTCTAAATTAAAAGCAATTATTAAAACTCCTAATAACACAATTCAAGGTCTCCAAAAGCTAGATTCAAACGTTTTCTCGCAACTTTTTTAATGCTGGCAATGAGATTACTGACCACGTACCATGTACACAAAGGAAAATGTCAAACATAAAAATACTATGTACATACTTTCTAAATTTGACTTTACCTCTTTTTTTTTTAACACAAATCTCTCTCCCTAGCTAAAACTCCAAAATTAGCTATATTAATGAAGAACATAAATAAAATATGTGGAAAAAAAAAATCTCACATCTGATTATTCATATTTAATTTTACATTTAATTTTGATATAATAATTATTCCAATTTAAAAAATCAATATAGTAAAGTTATACTTATTTTAATATTATTTTAAATTTCTCTCTCTTCTTTTATTATTTTATAAAGCGGTTCTTTTTTCTTTCTGTTATTTTAAAAAAAAATTATTTAAATTTTTTATTTCCTCTTAATTGATAAGATATTAACACATTTAAGTAATCTTAGTTTTACATAAACATTAAAAGAGCATCTAAGTTTCTGACTACTATGGTCGATGAGAAGAAGCAAGAGGGTTGGAAAGAGCATATAATACTTTTGATTCTTAGTCTTAGTGATAATGTATTAATATAGAGATTGTGAAGATGAAGTCAATGGCCAAAGTTCAATTAAAGCCCAAATCTTTATATATGATTAAAGAATCTTTCAAAATGATTGTATCTTAAGATGAAACTCTTCACTTTCAAGATGCGAATAATATAGATTTGCAAAATCATATTGATGAGTTCAATAAATTAATTGTGTACTTGAACATTGGAGTCAATTAGAAGGATAAAGATAAGACTTTGATTTTATTACATTCTTCGCCAAGTCTTATGAGAACTTTGAGGATATTATACAACATGGAAAAGAAGCTATCACTTTGGAAGATGATATGGGAGGCCTGAAGCCCGGAGTAGAAGTGAAAGAGTGAAATGCAGTGGAGATGGTTTGATAGTTAAAGGAAGACTGAGAAATAGAGAGTTGAAGAGCATGATCATAAGTCTTCCACTCCCCACTATTGAGCGGTGCCCGAGTCTCCACGAGGTGTCTTACATGACCTTTTCAGAATTTTCCCATATGAAACACCACCTTCCAACTTAATAAATGATTTCAATTTGACGACAACGGATATTCTATTGGGTGCAAACCACCCGCTCACTTCATAGAAAGCCTTCTACGAAACTGGACCACGCCCCTTCTTCTTCTTTTTTCCTGCTATGTATGTGGAATCGTAAATAATGATTCATTAAAGATAATATTAATTCATAACAAAATAAGATTAAGACTTACCACCTAAGTTAGTATTTGCATTGAACGACTTCTTCGCATTGAAGTCTTTCTACATGTGCGTTATTACTTTGACTACCTTCTTCCCCTTGCGCTCTTTCAACTGCATCAACAACTGGTTGAGCAGGTTGTTCAGTCAATACAGTAGATTGACTAGCTTTTTCATCAACTTGTTCATTGTTTTCATCTCGTGATTGGGATCACGAGTACTACTGGCTGCAACATCTTGAGATGTTATATTCCACACCTCTGTCACCTAAAGCAACAATACCAAAATAATGTTAACAGAAACTATACTTAACAAAATTATGCCAAAAATATAAGATAAAACAATTAATAAAAATAAATTAATAATTTCTAACCAGTATACACTAATAGAAGCATATAATTACGATCCGGCTACTCTATCTTATATACATACCATTAGAAGTTTGGAGAATTGGTGTAGAGGAAGATTCACATGACCCCCGGCATCATTGGCAACCGTCCGGCGGCCAGAGTTAGCCTTATGCCCAATTTTTCTTCCAAGTGTCTTCTTCCTCTTTGATGGGAATTGGGTAATACCAGTGACAGATTGATAAACAATGATAAAATAGTGTTAAATATATATAAAATCTCATACCAGCAGAATTAATGCTCTAGATCCGTTTCTGGGGACTTGTCCTCCTCATTACGTCATCCATTTCGACCTTGTCATCTCTCTGATCTGTATGAGACTGTTCTAACTCCACATTCTTCACAGCTTGCTTCCCTTCATTACGCTTCATTTTTGATCCACTGGTTATTCGATTAGGATGTGGCTTTTTTCCCCTCTACCCGACAGTCTCGTTATTCTTATTCTTTTTTCTCAGTCGATTTTCGCACAGCAGTAGACAGAATAGGAACGCATGCCATTTTCCAGCTACTTCATATTGCCACTAACACATGCACATCCATTCTAGTAGACCAACTCACTTACACATATATATAATAATCAAATATATGCACCTTAAAGGTTATAGTCTAACTACTTACTTTCATCTGCAGTTGCACGGGTACATACTCCTTTACGACTTAGTTCACCGCTCGTAGCCATCAATTAATATATTTATCTAACCTGGAAAGACAACAAGCACCCTTAGTACTATTTGTTTAGAATTCCATATAACAAGGTCAGTTTCACCCTTTGCTCATGTATTACATGCATATGCCTCACTTCTGAAATTATGTTGTAGACATAATTAGTTGCTTTACATTAAAAAAATATTGCTCATCAAAATTAATTCAATATTACTGGTGTTTAGCTACTTACCTATTTACCTTGCAGAGCATGAAATTCAACTACCTCTACCACAAAAACTTGACATTGCCACAAACAAAAACTTGTTCTAACTTAATGCATGAATTACAAAACTCCAGTACTACCACACAGATTTCATGAAATCCAAACTCTAGTACTACACAGAATGCATGAAATCCCAAATGAAGTCCACCTACTACACAGTACATAGAATTAATGAAATCCCAAATGTCAGTTCCCGATTTAAGGGAATGCATGCATGGATTCAATTTCTCTTTACCTCTCAGTAGCCTTTTTGATTTTCTTCTTATGCTTCCTCGCGTATTTCTGGTTCATTGAGATCAAAGAGAAGACGATTTAAGGATTTAGGGTTTCTTAATGATTTGGAGATTTTGGTTATAACAGAGTCATGAGATGAGGTCAATGGAGTCACTTCACTTGTGACGACGTTAACAATCTTAACGACGGACCTTACTCTATCCTCCCATTAAAATAATATATCCACATGCGGGAAATCATCTCGCGCCCATTTGGTCACTTCACTTGTGACGACGTCAACAATCTTAACGACGGACCTTCCTCTATCCTCCCACGTAGACCAAAATAAAAATAAGAATATCAAGAATGCTCAGTTTTTTGTAGTCATTAAACTATGATAATTTTGTAATACTTACGTTATTGCACGTTCAATATCCTTAATCCTCATTGTTTTCAGCTAGGGCTATATTAAAAATCTCTTAAATATTGTGCTTCTTACGTCTTAAAAGTAATTTATTACGCTGTCTCATGCGATCACATGCGGTCACAACAGTAAAACATTTTGGATAATCCAGACTCATCAGACTGCGACCTAAATTTAAGTTAGATTAGCCTCGGCCCAACCATTAGGATTAGTCCCCTTAATGAGAAAGGCTACAAATCCTATAATAAGAAAATTAATTAAAGGATGTCTCGGCCTTAGGCCTCCCGTGCCCAAGGAGGAGAAAAGGAAATTTTTCGGGTGGAAGACCTAGCAGGCTTAATAAAAGAAATAAATAAAAAAATTGGTGGAGAAAAAGAAATTTTTATGATGGAAGAGCTTCACTTAAGTATTAGTTACTTTTCACGTATTTATTCATCTAGTCACATTGCCAACATCTAAGCCAAGTGATGAAATATTTAACTCAATTTCAGTATCTTCTTGAGATTTTTCGTATTATCTAAATATGGATAGCCGAGCTGATGCCATCTCAGCTCTTTTATACTTTAATTTCAGATATCATCTACCATCAGCACTATTTCTATAATATTCGGTTAACGACATTCAACCTCAATCTCCGAAACTGCCTGATTAAATTTCTCCTGAATTAAATCTCTCCTGAAATTAGGTATAACAAAATGTAATATAGTTCTATGATTTCATTGACTCGCTTAAGTTCTTGGGTTTATTAGAAGTTATGGGTTCAATCTCTCTCCACCGGCATTATTTGATATTTTTAGTATTTTATAATCTAATCGACCAAACTTTAATTTGTAAAAAGATTTCGTCCCGTTATAGAATACTTTTACACTTATTATCTATTGAATTTCAATTGACTTAACTTTCGCTTTCATTCATTGCTTCTACTCTTTCCACGCCATCTCCGCCACTTTCCACTCCCTCCTCTCCACCTCCACCGGCTTCAACTGGACCACGGCCTTCCACCACTCCCTCCCCTTTTCCACATGTTTCAACAGCTCCTTCACCCCCCCCCCCCCCCAAACAGCCACCTCCGCCAGGAATTATGCTCGCCCCCTCAACATGCTCTCCTCCTCCTTTACTCCTTGAACCTCACCTCCGACTGGCTGAAGAAATAGATGTGGATGAGCAATATTTCCTCCTTCTTGATTATCTCACAACATGTGGGACTAAGGAACGTTTGGTTCAACCAATATCTTTAACTTGGAATTATATCAGCCTCTAATGAATCTGTCACTCTCGATTTTAGGGCAATAATTTGTGCAGAAACTGCTCCAAATTGTGTGCGCACAGCAAAGAAAATTTATATTTCGGGTTGAAGCACATGAGGAGACTACTTAAATATGCACTCGTCGCTGGTGATTATGAAGGAAAAAGAGATCACTCACATACTTTTATTTTTATGGTTTCTCGTCATTCATGACTGATCAAGAAGGATCAAGCTATGATTATGGGGAAGTTTTCTAACATCCGGTCCATTTTCCCAAGGATCAAGTAGCTTTATTAGAAGTTTTGTAATTATGCGAAAGAAGTTATGGCTAGCGGAGGAGCCGCTGAAATGGTGACTGGTGAAGGAGCTATTGAAACAGGTGTAGGATGAGAGGGAGTGGTGGAAGGTGGTGCTACAGTCGAAGCCGGTGGAGGCTGAGAGAAGGGAGTGGAAGGTGGTGGAGATGGCGTGGTAGGAGTAGAAGGTGCTAGGGCTGAAGAGGGTGGAGGTGTAGAGATTGTTTTTATTTACAATGACCGGATTCCCTATTTCCCCTAATTATTCCCCCTAGATAAAAATTAACGGATAAATTTATTTTAACCTAATAAACAAAAAATTGTTTAAAATAGTGTAAACAAAATGTGTATATTGAACCTATCTCATTGCTTGTTGGTAGGAAGTTTCTACAATGGTGAGAATAAGATCATTTTAGGTCTATTTTAGATATGCTAAATTCAAATAATTAACTTTTAAATTTAATTTAATTAGATGGTTAAAAATTTTGTGAAAAATGAGTATCCCTTGAACCTTTCACTTCAAAGGATACTCTTTTTACATGACTTTTTACACCATCCGACTAAATTAAGTTTAAATGTTACATTGCTTTAATTTAACATATCTAAGATAAACTTTTAAAATTATCTCCTTCTCACCATTGTTGAAATTTTCTACAAACAAGCAACTGCCGCCAAATTCTCTGCTAATTCCGATCGCTACTACTAATGATCAGAACCCAGCACACCAACATCGTCAAAATAGTGAACAAATTATAATCCTCGCAAATGAACGAGTTGATATGACAATAAATAAAAATATCGAACCGACATAAATTTATATAGTTTATTAATTATATTTCAATATGAATTTATCGGGAAAAAAAAATAAAAGTATTACTAAAATTATTCTTAGAATATGGAAACTAAAAATTAAGAAAAAATAAAAATAATTTATGAAGCAAGATTCTTGAAATTAATTAGACAGATGAAAAAAATGAACACTAAGCATTTGACTTCAGAAAAATAATCCAATTTTATGTCCATAGTTATCTTAATTAAGAAAACACAATATCACCAATAATTAATCCTCCATACTTCCTTTATTTGCATCTAAGTCCCCAAAATACTCTTTACTCCAATTATGTCCTATCTAACTTCTTTCTATATTCTTTTCACTCCAAATCTTCTAAAAAAATAGCTATGTATAAAATTGTCTGCAAAATACTCACAAAACGCATTAAACAACCAATTTCACAAGAAAATATAACATAAAATATAAAATTAAAGGCATGATGTATGTATAAATTTGATGTCATCACCCACCACTAATACTCACTGCCAACCACGAGGCTCATCCACGAACATCGACATAGTTGTGTCTTATATTGTTCGAGAGATTTCCGGTTTTTATTCTGAAAATCGACACCGTTGTTTACATATTTCAAGAGCTCTCGTACGTGCTCTCTTGTCTATATTTGATTGCACTGCAACCACGATAAGAAAAGAAGAATCAAGTAAAATTCAGCAATAAAAGGAAATTGATTTCCTCTGCAAATATCTCGCCCATTTACATTAGTACAATTATTTTCAGCATACATGTATAGAATCAGGGATTTTGCTTCATAACTACTTTGTCTGATTCGTGTTATTCCTTTTGATCGATTTTCTCCCTATATGTCCTGCATTTTGTGTGTTTATAAAATTTTGTTACTTTTGTTGTTTTTTTTTTTTTTTAATCTAGAAATTCTGATAGCATTTGTTTACGGATAACGAACATGAAGAGTCTGTGGCGCTTTTAACACAGAATTTCGTCAAGCTCTTTGTCTGCTCTAACATGAGTTTAAAGAACACATGCTTCTCCATGTTCTCCCTTCAATGAATTTGCAGAGAAGTCGGCAGCGATTGCTTGCTCTTTGCCCTAATATATTACAAACAAGTAGTGAATTGCAAAAGATTTTATTGTAATTCTATGATCAAGGAATTGATTATACTACAAAATAATTAAACAACTTTACAAGTTTTTTGTTTTGGGTCTAAGCTCTACAACTTTGTGAATCAGTAGCTAAGACCATCTAAAGAGAGCGGTAAAGAATCAAATTAACGTCAGCACTTTTACAATTATACATAGATATGTCATTCATTCATTTTTTATTTTTTTTTTTAAACCCCACTCCCTTCTTTTCGTTCCTAATTCCTATAAAACAAAAAATCAATAAATTTGGTATCAAAGTGAATATGCCTATAAGTGATTAGTACACATTGAAATGCGCTTCTCTTTATTTGCAAGTTTTATGCTGATTCTTCTCATTTTATTTATAGGGATCCATTGCTTCCTCTTCTAGTTCGGCTAGGTTCTTGATCACAGCATCCGAAGCATTTCTAATGAACTCAGGCAAATCCCTATTACAAAAACAAAAGAAAACGAAACGGAATATTAGAATCTTGATTTATACAATTAATGATTTTCTCTTGCGAATATCTTCTCATATCAAAATTTAATATGTAGCAAAAAATCAAATCATTTGATCTATTTACTCATCATTCTTAATTAGCTTTTAGTTGAAAATCCAAATGGCGACCAAAACGTAATTTCTTCATGTTCAAACTTATTGTCCGACATTTTGATTTGTTAACTAATAATAATAATAACTAATTTGATAAATAATATGCTTACCCTTTTAATGGGTTGAAAGTGAGTCCAACCGTGTACTTAGCTTCCTCGAGTGCCCAATGAAACCTCTGCAAGTCTTTAGTTGGACAACTTCCATTGTCTACGACACGAAGCTGAGATGGCTTCACATCATAGAAAATTGGTATCATTTTCTTCTTAGACTCCAAAATTAGGGCAAGTTCGTGGAGACAAAAATAAGATTCACAGTATCTCGGAGAGAACACTGCAATACCTACATCACAATCCCGAATTGCATTATCGATCTTGTCAAATAACTTATCCCCGGGTTTCATGTTCTTAATATCCAAAAAGGGTTTGAGCCCGATTCGGAAAAGGTTGTCATAAAGCAAACTGGCTACATTTCGCTTCGTATCAATGCCTCGGTGATTAATGAAGACATCACATGGACGTATGATCTTCATTAAATTCTTGGCCACATTTGCTGAATATTGTTGCATGGCTGTTTTAACTTCAAATAGCTTTTGTGTTTTTTTCTAGCTAGACGTTGCTTTAGATTATGTTCAATGGTGTTTGGTCTTTTCTGTTGCTGTTTTATTTGGGGAGGGAGTGGCCTTAAAATATAGCTTTTGAATTTCAATGGAGAATTCTACAAAAACGAAGATTGAACCTTAACTATTGAGAAAGTACTTTGCAACTTAAAACTATTTGACAGGACAAAAAAAAAAAAAAAATCAGTATGATCGCCACTTTTTATATTTCTCTTTCAATGTTTTTGACTGTCTTGTTTCTTAGGAACAATATGTTGTGAGACTGTTTAAAACCTTCAAACACGATAAAATAGGAAAACAAGGTTGCATTGAAATGGTCACATCATGATAGGAAACTGTTCTTGCATGGTTCTGTTTGAATTGACAACTAAATTAAAGTTGACCTCTTCCCCTTACCTTTTCTAGACCCATGTAATTATTAAATATTGGATCATAGCTAGTGAAATTGCGGCTTTCTTTGGTTGGAAGTCCTTTCGCATGGCATAGACTCTTTCGTCTCTTTCGCTACCTTTCTGACTTTGGAAGTCCTTAAAGTTGTCTCTTTCGCTACCTTTCTACTTTTCGCATGGCATGGACCCATCTTCAGACTTTCTAATTATTCTATTTCATTTTAACAAAATCTGATGTTTGCTACCTTGTCCAAATAGAAACTCGAACAACTTCTTATTAAGGAAACAATAGAAACCCTGGCATAAGTACATGAATTTTTCTTTCTCTTTTGATCACCTTGTACTATGGATGCACATGACTCGAGCTAAAATGAGTACTTTTAACATTACTATAATTGCTCGCACCCACTCTCTTTCCACACCAACATTTTTCATTTTTATGTAATTTAGTCGACTTCAAGTAGGTTAATTACAATTTTCTTTTTTTTTTGTCAAAGGAAACAAATTTATTTTATAAGAGAAATTAGATATTAGATAAGTGATTATAAATATATATTATGTAAACAAATTCAAAAAGAATAAAAATCTGTTAGGACTTATATTCTTTGGATTTAGAGATTTACTTAAAAAAAATAGTATTAGAGAATAAATTTTAAAAAGAAACTATATAATCTAACAATTATTCTCTTAAAAACAAAACCTCAAAAATCCAAAAATACTACTGAAAAAATAAAAATAAAAATTTAACATTATAATCCAAAATACCATAAATATTTTACTTTTCTTCTCTATAATAAAAAATTTTTTTTTTTTTGGTATCATTATATGGGGCAGTAGCTTGATTTTTATGCACTTTTTATTCAAAATTTTCCTGTTTATGGTTTTTAGCTTGACAATGAAAATAGTTGGATACTGTGTACGTAAAACTCGGGGCTTTGAAATGTTCTTTAGCACGTATTTGTATTATACGTTTATAACTATGTAAATAAATTTATAAATGCATGTATTAATGACCTACAAGCATACAATTCCGGTGTGAGATGTGGTTTAAACAGCCATAAAAATTTGAAGAGAAATTCTTTGATATGTAGATTGTATTGTAAAATGTAAATCTAACGTTTATGATCGTGAATGATTAATTTACGATCATATTTAGGAACATTCCACATAAGTGCACACAAGTATTTCCCCTACAAGTAAGCACAAATTCTCTTATTTAATAAACCATTTTGGGCTTATTCAGAAATAAAGAAAAGCATGTAGGCACAAATATTTAACAGAACCTCTTACTTATAGAACAAAATGTTGAATCCTAACTAATAGTAGGACTAGAGATGAGCATAATTGAACTGATTTGTCCCGATCTAACCCGATTGTTCGGATTAGTCCTATCTGACTAGGTTGGGGTTAGATAAGATTTTGGATCCTCATCGAATCCATATCGGTTTTTATTATTATTTAATTTTTAAAATCCATTAAAATTTTCACGTGTTTTTCGTATTTTATTGTTTGTTTTGTTTTAATTTTAAGGTCTAAATAGAAATTTTTCCTTTTAAATAACATTTTTTAAATGTATTTTCATTTATTTCTTTTCTTAAATGAGTTTTCTATTAAATCTTCCTTAAATAAATATTTTCAATATTGCTCTATTACAAACAAAAAAATGTAAATTAGGGTTTACCATACCGAATACTTTAAAATTAGGATAAATTTTTTATAATTTTGATAATTAGAATGTGTCCTCTAATTTTTTAAAATACTAGAATAATGTTTCCATTTTTGTTTTTTGAGCAATTATGATTAACCCTAGAATTTCATATAAATTATAATGTCTATTAAAATATTAAGTAATTATAATTAGAAGTGTCAAAATAGGTCGGATTTTTCGGCCTAGCCCATAGCCCGGGGGAAAAACTTAGCCATAATCTCCGCCCAGATATGGGTCCAAGCAGAGACAAATTTCCAAGCCCACCGAGTCGAGCCGATATATAAGCCTGGTTGTGCCCGGCAAGGCCTGGCCCGGTAAATTTTTATTAATATTACTTTTTTTATGTCTTCATTATAAGGTCCATTTTTCCCTCTTTAAAGCCGATAGATTTTTTTGACGAACCCATTATTTAATAATATGCAACGAAGTCTTTATTTGGTCAAACATTTATTCTTTATTTGAGACGTTCTTAGACTCTTAGTTATTTGATAATTACACAATTTGATAATTTGAGATGCTATTAGTTATTTAATTATAAACTTTGATGATACAATTTGATAATTTTGTTTGGATTGTTCTTTGGACCTCTTATTAATTGGATTACTTTCATGATTCAAAATCTCAAATAATCTCACTTACTTTAATAATAACAATTTATTATGAATATTTTATTTAAAAAGGGTCGGCCTCATTTTAGGCTTGCATGGGCCCGAGATAAATACAAAAGGCTTTCCGAGCCAGGCTCAGACATATATTTTGAAAATAAGCCAAGCCCAACTCAGCCCTTTTATTTTTTTTGGCTCAGTCGGGCTTGATCTTAAAAAGTGAAAAGTCATGAAATGGGCGGGCAGGGTGGCCCATTTTGACACTTTCAATAATAATGAACACAAAAAAAATAAAACTTATAATGAACACCCAATTTTTTCAACAGACTAGTTCTAAATTAATTTAAATTATTTTTTTACCTTAATTTTTTATTTTTCTAAATTTCTCCCAAACTTCATATAAATCAAATGTCTATAATTTTATCAATTACATTTATTACTTCCATATTTATTCTTCATTACATTTATTACTACTTACCACAAAATACAAAATAATTATTCATTTTTTAATCTTAAACTAAAATTAAAAAAAAAACAAACAGCACCATCTCGGTTTTTTTTTAAATAATTATGTAATCAATAATTAATAAATGAAGATTTTTCCTTTTAAATATATTCCTTTTTTTAGGCATTATTATTTATTTCTTTTCTTAAAATAATTTTCCATGAATTTTTCCTACATTCTTAAAATAATATCTATTTTGATTTTTTTTAAAAAAGATAATCTTATTCAACCGAGATCAGATCAATTTGATATGATCCAACCAAAAGCGAAATTCTATACAATCTTATCCAACTGATACCCAATTAGATTGATTCACGTCGGATGGCTTGCTCATCTCTTACATTAATCAAACGGTGACCCAATCAAAAGATATATCATATCTTCTCCAGCCTAGCATCAAACTTGACAATATCAAAAGTTCTCATAGATAGAGGAGCGAAAGATTAAGTTTAGCACTTAATGATTCCTACCTGATTTGAGAACCTTCATATATAGTGTCAATCAAAAGTTCTAATATATAGTGTTTGTGCTCAATGCAATAGTAGGAAGTGAATACACAGCGGAGGATGTTATATAAATATATAATGATAAAGTTCAATGTCTTAAATTATATATTTTGAAGATCATGATGGATATCGTATTTATTGAGACTTAAGTTGTTTAAAGCTTAAAGACATGAATTTGTTTTTATGGGATCTTAAGAATGAACATTGATGATCAGGATAGACATAGTTTATCATCTAAGTTGTTTAGGGTAGCGATCTCAAGGCCATTGATATTAGTGTAACGTCATAATATTTATGTGAATGATTAATAGAGACTAAGATTACCAAACGTGACATTTAGATCATTCTCAATAGATTTTAATAGTGATTATTAAAGAAAATTATCTAATGACTATATTACATGTGGTTCTTAGACTTGAGCTCGTCACGGTGTCTTATGTATCGAGTTTCATATTTTGACATAATTCTAATTAGGTCTAGCTAAGGGTGAACATAGGATGAACTGTTGAGTATGAAATGTTATACATGAAAGTTGTAAGTGATTAAGAGGAAATCCATTACTTCTGAATTTTGGAAATAAGTCCTATGAGTTATATACTATATTGAATAATAAAATCATTGTAAGGTATTATGGTATGAAAAGATTTTCAGTATATTTATTATTTATATTCATTAAAAATATAACTATTCATATGATTTGTCTATAAATATTTAACAATTATATTATAAACCCTAGGATGAATCAGGACATTAGATAAATGGAATAATCGTTATTATGTAATTGTTAGTTATAACATATTCTTTTAGAAGATATTTACTTTTCATCTTTCAGATGTCCTTGATACTTTACTAGAGGGCAACTCTATTATATCTTTTAGTTTTTAATTATAACTATGTTTTAAAAAATTAGAAAATTTATGTGAGGCATATTCTTAAAGCTTTAGTAATATTATAAATGGATCTGTTAAAATTTTAAAAATTATTAGTGATTTTCTCATATTTTTTTTTTCTTAAGTTTCTAATTAATCCGATCGTTAAGGTAAGTTTGATGGTCAATCATCTTTTATCAACTAAGTTGTTTATATACCCTTTAATTTGTATATAAATATGAAAGAAAATTACTTATTGATCCCTTAAAGTTTAATAATATAATTAAATCTCTTGAAATTTTAAGATTTATAAATAGATCTTTTAAATTTAATTTAAATTATTAGTAAGTTAAATTATTATATGTTGATGTTGAGTTTGACCGTTAATCATTTTATTTATCTAGACAAGTAAGGAAATGAAAATTTAAATAACTTCTCATGTTTCATACTGCCCCTAATTTCTTCTTCTCCTTTCATTTTGTGCTCAAGTATGTTGCCACCGCTCTCTCTAAGGGGGTAAGCCTCTCTCTCCATCCATCAATTAATCAATATAATTAATTTCTTAAAAAGTTATATATAAATTAGTTGAAATTTCTTCGAATCATAAATGGTTCTCTTGAGATTTTAAAAATTATAAATAAATTTTATCATATTAATTCTAAATTTAAAATTCATTTATAAATAATGATGTTAAGTCTACAAGCAACTAATTTTTACTAGTTAAATAACTTTGAAAATGTATTAAAATATTATATTATAAATCGCATCACTTAAAATTCTAAGAATTAAAAGTGAAATCTCATAAATTTATTCTAATTTTAAAGTAAGTCTAATTATTATAAGTTACGATCTAACCTTATTTATTTGTAAAAAAAATTAAAAAAAATGAAATGAAAACTAATAATATGACTGAATCAGTTAATTCATGGGTAGGAAAGTTAAGATAAAAACCAGTCCTTACACTTATTGATCAATTATGTGTCAAGGTGATGATTTGTATTCAAAATTATGATAATTTCTTAAAATGGAGTGAAAATTTTACACCTTAATACTATATAAATTGCTAAAAATTACTTCAAAACACGCAAGGTACTAGAAGTTCTTAGGGAACCTTAGATCTCCATTAAGATGTCATTTTCCTTTTAACTCTATATGATATAGCATTAGATTTGAGATTTTTTTTTTACTACTATAAAACTTGATTATTTGGTCAAACATTGGAGATTATAAATACGATTTTTGGGTTTTTGATAAATTTGGGACTTATTTACTTAGTTAGATCTAAATCAACTAATAAAGGATATAAGAATCTAGAAACTTAAATAACTAAATATGAATTTTGAGATAATTAATATTAAGTATTTTTTTTTTTCTTAGACGTGTAACTAGCAAAATTGATATAGAAGTACAACAACTACACTACAATTTCCGAGCACATTGATATTTAAACGTTCATCGAAGTAATCAAGTAATTGACAAGTAATGCACATACATGTGGAAAACACATGGACATGTAGATAGATAACCGTGGTCCGTGGAGCAGACACGTTTCTAATTGTCCCTTTATTATCACCGTCAATTATATTTGGATTAATTTTAATTATAATAAATATTTTAAATTTTTATAATTATAATAATAATTATATTTTAAAAATGTTTACAATAAATTTTTAATTTTATATAAAATTTTAAAATTAAATTAATATTAATATTTTCTTTTATTTTTTATCCGATTTTTAATTCCAAAATTTTTTACCTACTTTTTCCTTAAAATTAATTATTCGGTTCTACATTTTTTTCATCACATCCATCAATCTATTTTCCGTCGCGCCGCCGCCTTTGTTTTGCTATTATTATACTAATAACAATTTTAATTTAAAGTTGGTCATATCCTCAAAGCAAAGATCGAAAGTTTATCGGGGTTGCTGTTTTCTAAACTTTACGGTGGAAGTTCAGGCGTTGATAGTAAGATATTCAATGCTCACGAAGAATATTGGACTAATCAATAGTCTCAATTTACTTGTATATATTTGTGTAATATAATACAATTGCATAAATAGGGTCTCGTTTAATAATATTAAAGTATAAAATATAATGATTTTAGACTTAAAAATTATAAATATAATAATTATTTGATAAATCTTATTAATCATGAACCTTATTTAGTAATTATGTTTATTGATTAAGTCTTTATTAATAACCTATATATTAATTTTAATATTTTTAATATCAATGATTATAAGAATATTATTCTTCTCTAAAAAAAAATACCACATATAATAATATTTTGTAGTATCATTATTTTCTCAAATAATCCTATGATAATTAATACTTTGGACCTTAAATATAAAAGTATTTAGATTTCACAGAGCATAATCGTTATCATAGTTCTAAGTGCATATCTAATATCCAAGAATCCATCTGGTATGTCATACTATATATATATAACATCATTTCTAATATAATGATAGTTAATATGATAAACTAAATACTCATTTAAATACATAATATTAATTTATTTGATAACTTATATAGATTAAGATTGATTATATAAATAATCATATCTGATCAATACCGATTAGCTTAACGGGCATTATACTTTCACTTACCCTTATGTTAACCCTAAAATGTGATTGGTCCCAGAATTGGTTTGCAAAATACAACTCCTTGGGCCCTATGACTAACTTAAGAACCCAACTCCACCCTCAGCTCAATACTAGTCATCTGGTCATCCTTTGGCCTTCACCAATCTCGGCCCCGAGTAAGGAATTCGCCAATAGAGCACCACCTCCAGGAATGCTAAGGAATCCCACCACATGATGGAAAAATGAAGAACTTCCTTTTCCGATTATGAGTGTCGGAGCTAGAGGGAAGAGGCTCGTCCCCCAAAAGAGGATAACCCTCTCAGGGGTCACCAATAATGAACTAGGGTATTACTAGAACCCGACTAGTGAATTTAATAATACTTGGAATGCCCTAACCCCTTTTTAATAATACCACGAAAATCCTGACTTAAATATACTAGAAAGATAATCCTAACTCCGAACTCATTGAATAGAAGATTCAACCATTCTTGAATGAGTTCCTTTTAAGAATACTCCATTATAGGGGTCAGAAAAGTACAAGCCGTTTTCGAAAAGATGTTCTTTATGCCTCAAATATATCAAGAAAGGAATGGTTAAAAAAGAATGGTGATTTTTCAATAAGAATAAGGATGCCTTTATATAGGGAAAAAAGGAAAAAGGGTTATTGAGAAATGTAAATGCAAACTAATGCATGAAAGGTGTCATACCCAATTCTAAGAGAGTCTCAGCTAGGCAGCTTCAGAAATTGAGGTTGGACATCGTCGGTTTCAGATTATAATATACTTTGATTATATGGGCAAAAGAGTAAATTATTCATTTTTTAAAATTTAATGTCATGCAGTTTTACTGACATAACTAAGTATGACATTAATATAAATTAAAAAATTACATTAGAACTTTATTTAATTGTAAAAGGTTCATATGATTCATAATTAATAATTTAACATTAAAAGGTTAATTGACTGAACTGTTAATTAGATTTTCATAGACTAAATTTATCAAAATGTTGATTAAAACACATGGGCCATGAACCCATGATATGGCCAGCCATACGGTGGGTCTTAACAGGTAACTAGGTCAAAATAGCAAGTTAACTATCAAGTAATCTAAACCTAATGGCTACTCGAATTTTTTTTTTTTTTTTATTTAAAAAGATCATCCTCTTTTTCTTTTGGTCAAAACCCTAGTGAGAGATATACAGCATTGTCGTCCCTTTCTCTGAGCATTTTGATTTATGTGTTGAATTTTAGGGTATAAAATAAATTGAGTGAAAATGATCGTGTGGATAATAATTATAGGACGAACACGAGAGTGTCTACTCTTCCAATCATTTGGATTGTAAAAGGGAAATATAAGATTATTCATTCATTTAATTTTGCTCGTCAAAATTGATAATTTTTTATAATCCTAAAATTTTAATATGATGGGACATCACTATGCTATATGTAAAGTTAATATACATGATATATATGTTTGTTGTATGATTATTCTTTTCTTTGGATTTATATTCTAATCGGGTTTGATTAGAAGATTTTAATTTACCACATCCGCTTCTTATATACATATATCCTTACAAGAAGAATTTAACATGGGTTAGGTTTAATTTTGTCATCGGAGAAAAGAAAGAACATGATATATCAATAATGTGACTATTGAACATGTGACAAAAAAATCAATATCTAATTCGAATCTCGTATAATACTGTTAGCACACTTAAGTAATATTATTATTTTAATTGATAATTAATTAATTAATTATATTATATTAAATTAATTGATAATTGTTAATTTAAATAACTCATATCTATAAAGATCTACCAGGCCTAGATATTATTCAATTGGGCATAAACGTATTACCTAAAGTAATAAAAGTCCAATTTGAATCACACACCACCATGTGATCGGCCATGTGATGTTTCGAGCCTAAGGGAAAGTCTTTTAACAAAGCTGGGGTCTTCTAATTAAATAGTTAATTAAGTGATACAGAGCCTAATTAGATTCAGGCTAGATTTAGGAAAATGTACTCTATAAATAGAGGACTAAGGTTTTCGGCCATCGAATGGAGTTTTTCTTAATGGATGCCGAATTTTCTCCATTTGAAATTTAGATAATTTATGTGTTAAATGTCCTAATTTAGAAATCACCCACTAATGAGATAGTCTATGTGGATCAATATTAGAAATCGAACACATGATTTTGGAAATTGTTAATATTTTAGAAATGAGCAACTTTATAGATATTTTCTAAGAATTGGTTTTTTTAGTGCACAACGAAATTGTTAATATCTCTAATTACAATGTAATAATTTCTAGCTGATATTTATATATATGATTCACTATTATGTTATATAGTCATGATTTTGGAAGTAAGTAAATATATCATTCGCTTTAGTATTTTAAATATTGTTTCCGTTGACTGTATTTACTAACAAATGGTACCGTCCATTTTGTGTTTGACCTGATAAATCCACCGGAAACCTATAATATATGTGGAAGGTGGTGAGTCTATAAGATCTCATGTATGATTATGGAGGAGAGCATTGAACTCAACATTCATGGCGATCCACCAAGGGTGGTATTTGGTAGCGAAGGAAAAGTAGGTTGGTTCGAACTAAATCGGACAATATAAGCGAAGTAGGCTATGTTGGAGATTATGACATTGGCAAAGTCTTAAGGTTCAGTGATGTTCTTTTGGGCGAGTAGTCATAGGTTGATTGTTGATGATTGTGGGAACAGGTTCGGGTGGAAGGACAATGGCAGTGAGAATTGGTCGCGGAGGGGCAGGTTGTGCACATGCGTCCGTTGCCTGGCAAGATAAAATGGCCGTGGGTTGCCTGGGCTACGTCATTGATGGCTGCATCGGTGAAGAAGAATGCAGGCTGGGGTTCTTTTGGGCAGAATAGAAGGGGAACCGAGTGAGAGAGTGAGATGGACTTACAGGAAGAGCTAGACTTAGGTGGGCCTCAAAGAGATTGCTTCTTGGGTTAACAATAGGGCCTAATATAGAGGAAGAGAACATTAATGTGCCCGAGGATGGCGCAAAAGACAAGGGGGCATGTGGACCTGGGCTGGGTGATTGTACCTGTAAAGGGCAAAGAGAACATTAATAAGTGTCTTATGGTGTGGACTATGGTGGTTGGGGGGCCATGTAACTTGCCTCTTTGAAGGGAAAATAAGCTTCGTAGAAAATGACGTGGCGTGAGATGTGAAATTATCTTAAAGTTTATTTTTGGTATTTGGATGTTTGTTAAATAGTTTTTATCTCTATTATTTAAATAGTTTTATAAATAAGAGGAAGATAATATTTTAATTTATTTATAATAATATCTACTAATAATAAATATATAATTAGATAATAAAATTAATATAATAAAATATATTTTATAAATAAATAAATAAATAAAAAAGATCCTTCTCCTTCTCTCCATTTCCTTTCAATTTTGGAAGACGTAAAACTTCTCTTTCTCTTACTCTTCCTTCTTAAACTTCCAACCAAATAAAGGAAGAGACCTTTAAAAGAAAAATGTTCCCTTCCATTCCCTTCCCTCACTCTCTGATCTCCAATCAAACAAAAGCTAATGGAAAATGAGACATACTATCAGAAATAACAAACAGTGGATTGTGGCTTATAGTCGACTAACAGGCATAATAAATTATTATGATGTATGTCGTGAATGCCAAGTGTCCAAGGTGGCACGTTCTTCCTTTAAACCAAACTTAGAATTTCGAGCCTGTGAAAAGAGAATACAGACCACCTTTATTCATTCCTTGATACAAAGTGATCTCAATGCTACGATCCTTTATGCAAATAAATTAAGAGGGGGTGGAATTTGAAATAAATATTGTTTTTTTTTTTTTTTTTTGGTTTTTCTTATTCTTCATGGCTTTTCCACGGACATGTCTTCAAGGGATTGAATGTTTGATTAAAGAAATGAAAATAACCATTATTGAAGAGCCAAAAACTCAAGAGAAACTTTGAAAAATTTTCTGAAAAATAAAGAAAATGAATCTCATAAAGAGATGATAAATTGCAAAAAGATGAAAAAGAGCTTAGGTTTTTTTGCTTGAGAGTAAAAGCTCGCAAGTCAAGACCCAAAAAGGAGACGCTGCTTCTAGGTCAAGAGAGGAGAGAAAAGGAGGTTGCTAGGGTTTTTTTTTTTACCCGCGTTAACCATAGAATAGAAGAAAATTAGTTAGAGTGAGTTTAATCTTATTAGTTTGACTTAACTAAGATAAAGGAGTGAACAGGGGGAACAGAGGCAGCGGCTGTGGCGGAGAGAGTGGATGTTTCGATGGTGGTAGCCTCAAAAAAAAAAAAAAAAAAAAAAAAAGGTGAAAATTAATATTTTGTGTTAGGGTTGCTCTCTTACCAAATTAGAAGAATGTGAATGATAATAATACTTGGGATAATTTCATTGAGTATGACGTATTTATACATATTTGGTAAAACAATTAGACAAAGCATAGAACAAAGCATAGACAACTACTTAATTGATAAGTTACCAAGAAATGATGAGAATGGTTGACATCTCATCTTATTTTAAATATTGTCCAACTTTTGTTCCCAAACTATTTTCATTTATAAAGAATAATGGTAAGAAGACAAAAATTAAACAATATTTAGATAAAATAAAGTGATCTATTTAAAATTTCTTTTTATTTTTTATTTTTTATTTTTATGATAATTAATTAATCCTTATAACTATTTCGATATTATTCTCCTCGCAAGTTGCGAGTTGCTTTGATACTAATCACATTTATAAAGTTAAGACCATAAGTCCATAGAGTTTCTTCTTTAAAAACAACAAAAAATTCATGGGTGTGTGATCGATTTTGTTAAGTTATACTAAAGAAACCTAGCTGTCCAAAGAAGGGCAATAGAAACTTGCATTGCTAGTTTATGGAGTTGTGGAAGCCAACTTCAAAAATATATATATATATATATATATATATATATTCTAAAAAGAGTCCTATCTTCCCTCATTGTCGAAGTTGATCATGAAAATGTATGCTTAATGTATTTGATGACCACTTCTAATTAAGTTTCACCTCTTCAAAATATATAAAAATAAAGTAAGAGAACAAGTTGATCTGTTTTCCAAAAATTTTTCATTGTTTTCTTGTCAATATCAAGAGAAAAAAAAGATTGAATATGTCAGATTATTTTCAGTGATTTCAAGGGACAAAGTTCCATCTTATAAGGAAACATTATTTATTAAAAATACGAATTAAGACAACTTATCTAGCTTCTAGCTGTAATAAAAGTAGAAGCTAATCACATTTTTTAAGAGTAAAGAAAACGAATGTCCTATTTTCAGCAGTATATCAAACTGTCAAATTTGTTGCAACGGATAGAAAGTAAGTAAAATTTAGAAAGTAAAGGATTTGTTACAAGAAAAATATTTTACATAATCACCGCCTCACATCTTCACACAAAACAGTGAAAATTAGCTGTCGTCTTTTATTCCCTATATAGCATTGACTGATTCCTTCAATTGGGTGAGAATTTGTTGTAATAGTCATAACATAATACAGTAAGAACCAATAATTAATTAATCTTGATAATTAACATAAAACAAAACAAAAACAAATTAACAGGGTTAGTTAACTCGGATTAAAACTCCTTAAAAAGCACCTTCTACCTTCTTCCTTAAAAAGGACCTTCTACCTTCTTCTCTTCCTTGGCTTCTCTCTTTAACAGAGAAAGTTCCAAGGAAAAAGAGCAAGATTTGTGTCCGATTCGGACTTGACCTTTCTACCCAGGAAAACAAGAAACCCTAGCTAATGCGCTTCACGTTTCAATTTATTTTATTTCTTTTCAATATTCAACACACTTTTTTAATTGAATCGTGAACCTTACCCTTATGGTTTGATTTCTTCACAATTAATATATTATTATTTCATTTTTCATACCCAAGTTTGTGTTTTTTTAATCCCAAAAAAAAAAAAAAAAAAAAAAAAAAAAAACCAAATTTTGAGGTCTCGGACCTGGTAAAAGAAACAATATATATAAAAAATTGTTCGTATTAAAGTTAACAGTATCATCATTGCTGTGCCATTCGAGTTCTTTTTAAGGGTTTCTCTGGTTATATATGCCTAGTGGCAGCTCCTGCGGCTTGTGTTCTTTAATCTTTGGTCGGAAGTTGAACGGAATGGCGGTACAATACAGTTTCTTTTTGTTAGAATTTTCTCTTGATTGATGTTATCGGACCATATAGATTAATTCATAATTAATTCTTTCAATGATTATATGTTTATTTTGCTTTTCTTTTCTTGAGTACTGTATAATTTTCCATGTATGCATATATGTACAATTGATCTTTCCATGCCTAGCTTCCATGTTCTCTTTCGATTTCTGTTATTTGAAAAGGCTTTTCATGAAGGTCCTAAACTTGATACACCTTGATTCCAAATTAATAGCATGCCTATATATGATCATCACAAGACAATCTTAATTAAGTGAATCTGCAAGTCTACTCAAATCTTCCATAGAAAATAATAAAAACCTAAACATCGCTATATCTAAGGGTTTTAGTTTTTCTCTTGGATTCTTGACAAGAATTGGTAATATTTGCAGATAATGAAAACCCCGCCTCACACATCCTCCAAGAGTAATTCGACAAAGAAACCGATGGTAGTTAAAAATAGTAATACTAGTATTCCGGCAAGAACAACAACAACAATGACGACGACAACAACAAAGAGTTCGTTTGGAAGCAAGGTTAGATTGAATTCGATGATGGACCTTCGCGAGAAAATCTTAACATTCAGAGACATCATTGATTTGCCTCCTTGCGATAGCTCAGCTTCAACAAATGAGGTACTATATTATATACACTTTCTTTTAAAACCTTTTCAATCTATAAATATTTTGGTATATTCTGTGTTTTGCAGCTTGTGTTGGGAACGATGGAGGATCTTCAAAAGCATTACCTTGATATTATACCAAGTATTAGATATTCAGAATTGAAGGGAACAAGCCTTAATCAGGTATAAACACTCCCCCTCCCCCCAAGGATTTAATGAGTTTCGATGAAGACTAATTGATGGTTTTTGTAAAAATTAAGATCCTTGTTTGATTAATTTACATGGCCCGGGATTTATCAGAGTCTAGCCTACTTCGGTACTACCTTGAAATCCATCGGAGAGGCATGGATGTCTAATCATGACTTGGCTGAGACACCCACATATGACATGTCATCCTACAATTTGATGAAAACCTCGGACAAACTTGGTACTTATATTTTATGTTTATAGTAACGTTTTATATTTTCTTATATATATTGTTAAGTACATTCTTTTCCCAACATGTTTGAGTTTTTGTTGCAGTTGAAAACTTGACAAAGATCCTTGATTGCATGATTAAGATGACAAGAGACAAGTTTGATATGATGGACGAATATGACCAGCAAAGCAAAGATACTAACAGCAGTAAAGATGATTTTTCACGGTCGGACTCAGAGAGAAACTCGTTTGCTGAAAGCAGCATCTCTTCTTATTGCACGTCACCAAATACCCCCACTTCTGTACTCCCTTCTTACGGCCGTAACCCCTCCGGAAAATCTTCCATCAATAGTTTTTCTGCTTCTCCTGGACTTTTGTCTCTTAGGCTTCAAGCTGTCGGAAAATTGAACCCTATTGATGTAAAGAGACTTTCACTCCACATGTTATCACATCATGTTGAAGACAATCATCAGTCTATTACTGCTGCAGTTTTGATGGGAACAAAAACTGATGAGAAACAATTGATCATGGATAAGGAAGAGAAGGCAAACCCTAAAAGAGAAGATGTAGCTAACCCTAGTATCAGTGAAACAAGAAACATTGGTTTTGAAGAGAAATTCGATGTTGAAATGGTAGATTCGGACGATACAACTATGGTTCAAGAAGTAAGTACACCACCTCCCTCACCACCACCTACACCACCCAGATTGCCACCACAGGCAATCGTTCCGCTTCCACCACCACCTCCAGGACCATTGCCCACTATACAATCAAATATTGTAGTTTTTCCATCTCCACCTCCTCCACCAATGCCATCATTGGTAGTGATTGCATCGTCAGCAAGAACACTACCACCACCACCTCCACCAATGATGTTGAATGCTTCAGCAATCGGACCTCCATCACCACCCCCTCCACCATTGATGGAAATTGCTTCAGCAGTCGGCCAAGTTGCACCACCACCTCCACCAATGATGGGAAAAGCCTTACCGATTGGACCACCACCATCACCTCCTCTAGCATCGAAAATGGGAAATGCATCAGGAGCCAAACCGCCACCACCTCCTCCAGCGCCCATGATGGGGAATGCATCAAGTGCCAGGCTGCCACCACCTCCCCCAATGATCTCTTCAAAAGGATTGGTCTCGTCATTACTGCCACCACCACCAGTGCTGGTAGGAAATGGAGCTGGACCTCCACCACCTCCTCTACTCGCTTCAAAGTGCTTGCGTGCAAAGGCAACAACTAAATTGAAGCGGTCGTCTCAAATGGGAAATTTGTATCGCACTTTAAAGGTGAAGGTAGAAGGACCGAATCAGAACAGCAAATCGGCTAATGGCCGAAAAGGTGGATCGGTTGGAGGTGCTGGAGGAGCCGGTGGCAAAAGCATGGCCGATGCTTTAGCAGAGATGACAAAGAGGTATGCTGCACTGAACATAGAGGCCTCAAAACCCTAATCATTAGTCAAAAGTAATCATCATCACATTCATCTACAATACTTTTCTCTGATTTTGTGAATTTCTGCAATTGTTACAGATCAGCGTACTTCCTACAGATTGAAGAAGATGTGCAAAAGTACGAAAAAGAAATAATTCAGCTTAGAGCTTCCATTACTTCATTCAATTCAAAAGACATGAATGAAATGCTCAAATTCCACAAAGATGTGGAATCTGTACTTGAGCATTTGACTGACGAATCACAGGTCGCCATTTTTGTTTTTATTTAGATTAATATTCACCTTGCTGGCCTATTAATTTCATATTAACAATACTCTCCTATATCCTATTTTCCAGGTACTAGCTAGATTTGAAAGCTTCCCCATAAAGAAGCTGGAAACCCTAAGGACAGCAGCAGCTCTATATAACAAGTTAAATGGAATGATAGTCGAACTACAGAATTGGAAGATAGTTGCTCCATTGGGACAGCTCCTTGACAAGGTTGACCGTTACTTTAACAAGGTACGTACATATATCTTTTATTTCTTTTTTTTTTTTTTTTAATTTAACCGAATGGGATTTATTAATGTATTGAATCTTTATACTACATATGTTTTGCATATAAGAAACGTTTACCATTCCTAATGCTGATAGTGTTCAGCTATATATGAATGTAGGAGATGGAGTATTCTGGTTCTACACAAAATTCTTTATAAGATATTAGTTATAAACATACTACCTTTTTATATTTTAGTTAACAAATTTTCAGATAATTTTACATCTAATTTTGTATTATATTATTTAACTTCAATTTAAAACAAAACTATATCTAATTCTGTATTATATTATTTAGCTTAAATTTTAAAAAGTTACAGTAGTTTTTAAGATTTGAAAAACTATTTTAATTTATTTATATTAAAGTTAGAAATAACTATTTAGATATAAAAATTGAATTTTATTTCATTCCTTAAATTATAACTAATATATAATTGTAAGGAACCGGATATAAATACTCGAAATGACACAAATTTTCTTCTTCTTTTTTCATCTTTTCCCTCTCCGTAGCTTAAGGGAGAAATTGATGCTTTGGACCGAACGAAGGATGATGAGTTAAAGAGATTTCAGAGCCACAACATCCATTTTGACTTCAATATCCTTCTAAAAATCAAAGAAGCAATGGTGGATGTCTCTTCCAGCTGCATGGAGTTGGCACTAAAGGTAAATAAAGTAATCAGAATTGTAACTCAAAAACATGTGAGCAATGATATAATTAGAGCTGATTAGAATTTTTTTTTAATTTTCTTTTTCCGAATTTATTGATTAGGAGAGAAGAGATGCAAAGCCGATGGAGAATGAGCAAAACGGAAGCAAAACAGCCACAAAGGGATATGCTAAAATGCTATGGAGGGCATTTCAGTTTGCATTCCGGGTCTATACATTTGCGGGTGGGCATGATGATCGAGCCGATAAACTGACAAGAGAATTGGCTCATGAAATAGAGAATGAGCCTCACCATTAACTAATTAATTAAGTAATTGATTATCTATCTATCTATCTCTCTTTTTTTCTTTCTTCTTTTTCCATTTATTGGTGTATTATGTAGTGCTGCAATGCTATTTGGCATGTGTTATTGTTCATAACTATAAATAGGGGCTTTGTTCAGTCAAATATTGAGTCGCGACTGTTCGTTAGATTTGGCATTAAGCCGGTTGATTTTTGGTCGGGTCGAGATTGAGTGCGAACTATTCATTTTTGCTTTGAGTTGATCAAAAGAGTTGTATTTTGATTAAATGTATTCCCGATCTTCTTGCGTTGCACTATTAATATGGATATTAGTTTATTCATATGGTATGGACTTGCTCATTTATCGATCTCCTTTGTCTTTTGTGATTTCATAAACGAAAAGTTTTTAGTGAAAGTTGTATTAGATAATATGATTAGCAGTATTGTGTTTGCATTGAAGTTGCATTTTTCTCGAGTCAAATTTAAACAACATAGTTTTTTCTATGTTTCCTTTATTACTAAAATTGCACTTGTGCCAACTGAAATTTCTAAGACCAACAGGCAGCCTAATAGCGTTTCAGCGCCTCTACTCAGCTTCAAATGCTAAGAAGGAAACTTATTTCACAAGAAACCAACAATAACATAAGTGAGAGAGAGAGATCGCAACCCAAATGGCATAAGGCAGAGAACAAATGAAAACCTTAACAATCTAATATGTAAAAACAAAACCCTTTTATATGAACCCGATTTCTAGGACCAGTAAAAAGTGTTGGATCCTAGATTAAACCCAAAATGATAACTCAATCTTATTCTAGACTTGGGCTGTCCAGATTTTGAGCTCACCCAAAATCTATCAACAAAATTATTTCAATTTCTACTATAAAAGCCAAAGCCATGCTAGTTGAAAGCAAGTAAGCATTTTTAAAATAATGATAGGTGTCAATCCAAATAATTATATCTCATCTTTTGACTATGGTAAGCAATTACATCCTGCTGATTTTTTCGATTAGACATTCCAATGAGCGATCTTACTATCGCACTTACATGTTTGATGTTTGGAATAATAGTGAATTCTCCTCGTCATGATGCTGGTCTTGTTAAGAAGTGGTGAGATTTAAAAGAATATTGAATTTTATTTAGTTTTATATATTTATTGAATTAATTTTGATCTATCAATATAATAATTTTATAATAAATATCATTAAAATTAATTTATATATTAAAATAAATAATAACTTGATAATATATATTAAAAGGAAATTATTTAAAATAATAAATAATAAAGATATTTTACGGTAATTTTTGAAATATATATAATTAGATAAATTTTTTTTATTTTTTAGTCTTTGTTGCATACTTATTTATATTTGAAGTTTTTCAATATTATTTATTAAATTGACTAATATTTAATTTATAATATGAATCTGCTCCGTCAATAGTCACGTATTTGGCATATGAACCAAGTCGTCAATACTCTTAACGGACTTGGGGTTAATTTTTTATTTTCCTAGAGTTTGAGTGGCTTATATATATATTACCCAAACATTTGGTGTACAAACTCTAATTTCACTATAGTTTAGAGTAATCCTAATTTTCTCCTAAATAAAATATCAGAAAAACCAATCGGTTATTTTACCATTATTTCCTTATCAAAAACTTTATAATCGGTGCCTGTAATGTTCATCATGTGCGTTCTCTTACGTACTTCTGGCTTCTGAATCTGAAACCGTGGGTTGTTTTTCCCTTTTTTTTTTTTTTGAGTTATTAATTATTAATTCCTTGGTTATGGTTAGCTTCTTTAATTGCTGTTGTGGTTTCTTATTCTAATCAGGTAAGTTTCCTTCAACAAAATTTCTGCTTAAATTGGTAAGCTTTCTTCTGTGTGAGGCTTCTTCTTTCCTTTCTGGGTTTGAGAAGGTGGTCAGAAAGCATGGTTTCCTCCACGCTGATTCTGGTGCTTGTGTTTGTGTTCGATTTGATTGCTTTTGCACTTGCTGTTGCTGCTGAACAGAGAAGAAATACTGTAACTTTTGTTTCTATGAATATTTCTCTATTGGTTTATTTCAATCTTTCATTTCTTTTTCTTCTGTTCATATACTGTGAATTTCTAGGTGGAATGTTTTAGATATGAATTTTATGGTATAATTTCTAGATGATTCGATTTATTTACTTATCCCCTCTTGTAGAGAGAATTAATAATTAATAATTTCTCTTCTTTTTTAATTAAAAAAAAAAAAACAATTTATCCCCTCTTCTTTCTAACAGGCCACACTCGCAAAGGATGCAACTAACTATTGTGTTTATGATACCGATATTGCAACCGGTTTGGGTGTGGGTTCGTTTTTGTTCCTAACAGCTGGCCAGGTCATTATAATGGCGGCAAGTCGATGCTTATGTTGTGGGAAGGCTATGAGACCTAGTGGCTCAAGAGCTTGGGCAATTGTCCTCTTCGTTACTTGCTGGTACATGTACATTGTGCACTTTAAAATTTCTTATTGAACTATAGTTCAGTCTACGAATTAAAACTCTCTAAAAACCGATAACCGTGCAGAGAATTTAAACTGGTCTTGTAAGAAATCTAGCGTTTTTAATTCAGTAGTGTGACTGTTTGCGAGATATACTGAATTTTTCACTACAGCATATGCTTGAAGCTTACCGATGTTTCGGGAGGTTCGATCTTGCAGTAAAATGAAGTTTGCTTTAAATTGTTTGTTGCATTTTGAAATTTTCAGGGTCTTTTTTATTATTGCGGAGGTGTGTTTATTGGCGGGTTCGGTGAGAAATGCATACCACACAAAGTACCGGACTGCCTTGTCGAGCAATCCTCCTTCGTGCGAAGTGTTAAGAAAGGGAGTTTTTGGGGCCGGGGCCGCATTTGTTGTGCTTACAGGGATAGTTTCAGAGCTCTATTATGTTAGCTACTCCAATGCTAATGATAAGACTTCCTCTTACAATAGAGAGAGTGGCATTAGAATGGGGAGCTTATAATAGTATGAGTTTTCTTTGTATAAATTTGAAATGCTAGCTAGAATGATAAGTGTGGGGGTGGGTTTTGAGTGTGATTATCTATGTACAATATTATGTAATTGAAATACTATTTGTAGCTTTTTATTTTGTATTTTTTTGTTATTTTCATACTTTGTAATTGTGATTTTCTTTGCCTTCTGTTCGGAATTCTAGCATCAATGTAAGGGAAGCTTTTATTAGCTTTCTTTTCCTTGTTTGGTAGATATGTTGGTTGTTGATACAAGTGTGGGTTTATGTGAATAGAAGACTCGTCCACTCAAGTTATAGACTACCCGTAGCCTTTGAAGAATAACATGTAGTCTAAGTCTTGGTTTTCATACTTTAGTGTTTGTTAATTGACTGTAATTGATATAAAGTGTAATCGTTTCGGCATGAGGCACGGGTAAGATCTAAAATATTTAACTAATTTTTCCTCTCAATCACTCTCTTATTTCTCTTTCAAGATTCGATCTTCGTTTTCCCCAATTTCTGAATTCTTCATGGGAGTCTAGCCATCTTGAATCGGCATCCACCTTCGTAATAATGGTCCTTTCATTGACCTTTGTTTGTTCAAGCGGAGGGAACTCGAAGAATCGTACCCTATTTGGTTCTTGAATATAGAGTGTAAGCTTGATTAGTGTAAGAATAGATTATCAATGCAAACTTTACGTAAATTAAATAATAGTCAATAAATAATCCATTTATCAATGCAAACTATATATAAATTATTTAACATAAATTAGATTATTGATGCAAACTCTTTATCATCTTATACGTAAATTAGATAGTAAAAATATTTTCTTATTAAATAGAATTATATCGATATTAATAAATTTACTATATATTTTAAGAATAAGAATATCTCGAAATATAATTTTAACTTTTATTCATCAATTTTTATTTTAGTTATAAAAATCACTCGATATAATTATAATTTTCTAAAAGGACTAGTATTTTTAGTATAAAGATTCTATCAAGAGAAAGCCAAAGTTGAAACGTAAAAAAGTTGTAAAATCAAAATATATATGAAAAAGATAAAAAGTTAATAATAAGATTAAAATAAAAAAAAGGAAGAAAATGAAATACTGATTTTTAGATGATTTTTTTTTATCTAAATATTTTTTATAGCAATATATGAATTTATAAATTAAAAAATTATAATAAGCTTACAAGTGTTTATATAATTTATCGTATTTTTTAATTAAAAAAATATAATAAAATTTAAGTATTAAATTAAAAAATTTATTATAAAATAAAGATATTTAAAAATATTATTATAAAATATAAAATGAGTATTTTTAAAAATTTGGCTGTAAAAATAATATACGGCATGCAGAGTTAAAAATGAGTATTTTTATTATATATTATGATATTAAGATAAAAAATAAAAGAAAATAAAAAATAATAAAATTTAAAGATGAAACGAATAATGTAACCAAAAGAATTACCAACCACCTTTAATTAAATTAATCTGTATCATATTTGGAAGTCTTTAATTTGTTGGGATTACTATTTTCTTAATTATTATTGCCTTTTGCTATCTGTCTTATGCATTGGGGTGCAATTTCTGACCTTTCGCTTTCTGGATTTAGGCTTTTTCACGTTATTTATCATAAATTCGCTGTTCTTCATCATCGTTACCTAAATACTAACCCTAGCAATACCAGTTACCTCCGATTCGAAAACTTTCTTGCTTTGTAAATCGTTAATCCAGAAGATCAACAATTGTTTCCTTGGATCTGATCAATCAGAGATCTAAAATTTTCCAAGGGAAAAAAAATCCGAAAAGAGAAAATCCCTAATTTACGTATCGCCGTTTTTTAATTTGCAAAACAAGAGAACTGGATCTAATCTAAATCATCGCTGACAACGATGAGTTGATGATGATGATGAGTTTATTTTGTACCTTTTTCTGTTGACTCGAAAGAAACTCACAAATCCATGGGTTTGTACGGAAACTTGACGATAATAGCAGAGCTCAAAAGCTGAAAATTATAGAGGATGATGAAGGAGGTGAAAATGTATAAATCAGTGGTGTATCATGGGAATGATTTTCTCGGGGAGGTTGAAATTTATCCGGGAGAGAACGACTACGACAACAACATCAACAGCAAGATTATCGATCTGACGGAAATCAGAATAAGTCACTTCTCACAGGCGAGTGAGAGGTGTCCGCCACTTGCGGTTCTTCACACAATCACTTCTGATGGGGTTTGCTTCAAAATGGAGTCAAAGACCTCGCAGTCACAGAATTCGCAGCTCTTTCTTTTGCATTCCTCATGTCTCATGGAGAACAAGGTATAAAACATAACCCGAAAAAAAAAAATTGGAAAAAAAAAGAAGTAAAAAAGGGGAAATTGAAAATTACACTGATAATATGACAGTGGACTCTCTACTTACTTACTAGCTCTTGGACTGCATTCAGAAGGTACCCTTTACCCATGTTCAAGTATCAGGGAAAATTTATTGACATTTTCAGTGAATCCAGTAATACTCTTGAACAAATTTTCTAAGAACTTCCTGAAGTAATTAACATGTACCTATTTTTTCCCTTGATTAATCATTTGACCATTTGAATTTGTGAATCATGTGAAGAGAATTATGGACTTATTCTGCAGAACTGTGATTCCAGGACTAGAATCTTGTTCAGAACTGGACATTATGACATATGAACTTCCCTTTTGTCCTTTGAGATAGTTGAGATGGTGTTATGATAAGACAGAATTAGAAAGAGTAATTTTAATCTTGGTATGTAATTTGATATGAAGAGAGAACTAAAACCAAGAACTTTGCCTAACTAGTGCAGTTGTCTTTTCAAACCTTGCAACTGTATATTGATATTGCCTTCTTAACCTGTTCAGAGATTTTTGTTTATTAAGTTGAACATGTATCAGCGTGTCATAAAAAGCTATAACTTGGAAGCCACGTATGCCATACTTTCCATTAAATGGTCTAAAATACATTGTTATTTCTCATTTTAAAATACAAATTAATGGAAAGAAGTCATATTATCAAAAGACCTTTAATACATTTTATGCTTCTTATTCTTGCTAATAACCAAGATTATTCTGTTGTTATCAGTTAGATATAGCATGCTTTGTGACCATACTTTCTGAACTCATACACATTGATAATATATACTTTTGCTAAAGTTGACTGCACTTATGATATTTTTTGTCAACAGACTGCCGTTATGCAACTAGGAGGAGAGGAACTACATTTGGTAGCAATGTGTTCTAGGAGTAACAATAAGCAGCATCCATGTTTTTGGGGTTTCAACATTGCACCGGGACTTTACGATTCTTGTCTTGTCATGCTGAACCTTAGATGTCTTGCCATTGTATTTGATCTTGATGAGACACTCATAGTTGCAAATACAATGCGCTCATTTGAGGATAGAATTGAAGCGCTACAGCGGAAACTAATCAGTGAGGTGGATCCACAGCGCATTGCGGGCATGCTGGCAGAGGTTAAGCGCTATCAAGACGACAAGATTATATTGAAGCAATACACAGAAAATGATCAAATTGTTGAAAATGGAAAGGTGATCAAAGTCCAGTCTGAGGTGGTTGCAGCCTTGTCAGACAACCATCAACCTATTGTGCGACCAATCATACGGTTACATGAGAGAAACATCATTCTGACTCGTATAAACCCTCAGGTACATCATTGTCAAATCTTATGGTGCAACACAATGTTTAGCATTTGTCATGTATTGCAGCTCTTGGTCTTGGATTAACAGTGGAAGGATTTGATGGAGTTCTGGTTTTCCTGTATTAATGAAATCTCTTATAATTTCGTAGATTCGAGATACAAGTGTTCTCGTAAGGTTGAGACCTGCATGGGAGGATCTTCGGAGCTACTTGACTGCAAGAGGTCGCAAGCGTTTTGAAGTTTATGTTTGCACAATGGCTGAAAGGGATTATGCATTAGAGATGTGGAGGCTTCTCGATCCAGATTCAAATTTGATAAGCTCAAAAGAACTGCTGGATCGGATTGTGTGTGTCAAGTCTGGTAAGTGGTTTGATTCATTTTTGGAAATATTCCCATTTCTGCAACTGATATTCCCGAAAGTAACATTTAGCTAAATTTCTTAGCATTGTTTTTCTTATTTCATACATTTCCATAGTACAACATAGTTGATCTCTATTACTTACTGATATCTTTTATACTTATTTACAGGTTCTAGGAAGTCATTGTTCAATGTTTTTCAGGATGGATTTTGCCATCCTAAGATGGCATTGGTAATTGATGATCGGTTAAAAGTGTGGAATGAAAAAGATCAACCTCGCGTTCATGTTGTTCCTGCATATGCGCCTTACTTTGCTCCCCATTCTGAGGTATATTTTCTATTTTTCTCATCTTCAGTGTAAAAAGTGTAGTATCTCAGTTACATTCATACACAGCATCTCAGATCTGGTTTTGTTGCAGGAAAATATTGCTGTACCTGTCTTGTGTGTAGCAAGAAATGTTGCTTGCAATGTCAGAGGTGGTTTCTTCAAGTAAGAAAATTAATCTGTCACGTGTTTTTTCTTTATTATAAGACACCTGCACACCTACGCCTCTGCAATTTTACTGATATTTGACATGACGTTGGACTTCAATTGCAGGGAATTTGATGATTGCTTGCTGCCGAAAATTCCTGATATTACGTTTGAAGATGATGTCAAAGATATACCTAGTCCACCTGATGTGAGCAGCTATTTAGTTTCAGAGGTTGGGTTATGATTCTTTTCTGTTTTCATTGGTCCATGGATAATCTGAGCCTACTGTTTGTGACATCTTCTTTTAGTCATGCATTAAATTCGTGTCTTGATCAGCTACCGTTATATCTTGAAATTGTATATGGTTCTTGTACTCCTAAATCTTGATCATTTTTCTATTCAGGATGATTCTTCTGTTTCTAATGGAAACAAAGATCCAGTTCTTGCTGATGGGTTGGAGGATGCTGAAGTTGAAAGAAGACTAAAGGTATAAAAATGAGCCCTGTGTTTAGCTTAAGCCTACTCAGGATTTTACAAGTTCATGTAAAGAGATGAGCGATATATCCACTTTCTGAACCGTAAACATATCTGTACTTGCATTCAGGATGCTATCTTGTCTTCAACAATCACAAGTGCAGATCGGAGGCTGGCTCCTTCACTTCAGTATGCAGTGACATCAGCGTCTAGCTCAACTCCACTGCCAATAATACAGGCATCAATGACGCCTTATCAAAATATGCAATTCCCACAGTCATCTCCTATAGTTAAATCAGTTACCCATGCTGGCCCCACTGAACCAAGCTTGCAAAATTCTCCTGCTAGAGAGGAGGGTGAGGTACCAGAATCAGAATTAGATCCTGATACACGGAGGAGACTTCTCATATTGCAACATGGCCAAGATATAAGAGAGCAGGGTTCCAGTGAACCTGCATTTCCAGTACGTCCTCCAGTACAGGTTTCTGCACCCCCACAGGTGCAATCACATGGAGGTTGGTTTCCTGCAGAGGAAGAGATGAGCCCACAGAAACTGAGCGGAGCAGTACCAAAAGATTTTTGTATAGAATCAGGATTAATGCATGTTGAAAAGCAGCGATCTCATTCTCCTTTTTTCCCCAAGGCTGAGGGTTGTTTTCCGCATGATAGAATTCTTCATGAAAATCAAAGACTGCCTAAAGAGGTTAGCAACTTGTAGTAGTTTGAACTTTATCCATGAGATTATTCTCCTGCTCCCAAAAAGGGAGAAAATATAAAGAAAATGAGGGAGAGGAGGGGGGAATGGGCTGGGGGTTGGAGTCTTATTCATTTGATAAAGGATAACAATCACATATATTTACTTCAGGCATTTAGTAGAGAGGATCGGTTGAGGTTAAATTATGCACAGCCCAGTTATCATTCTTTCACAGGTGAGAATGGTAGATTGAATTCCTTTTGATATCATGGTTGCTTCTATATATGCTTTCAGATTCTCAATATTTTACTTCTTTGGTGTTTTCTGAAGGTGAGGAAGTTCTCATGAACCAAACATCTTCCAGCAACATGGATATTGACTTTGAACCTGGACAATCTAATCCAAATGCAGAAAGCCCGGTCGGAGTTCTTCACAAAATTGCAGTGAAATGTGGAACCAAGGTAATGGGAAAGGAGCTGTATTATGAAAAAGAAAAAAGAACAGTCCCTTAAAATGTGTATGGATATACCCTCATATTTCATTAAGTTTCTTAATTGTTTGAAGTGAAAAATTGTAGGCTGATTTCAGAAATGCGCTGGTTCCGAGCTCAGAACTTCAGTTCTCCAGCGAGGTAATTATCATGAACAAGCACTTTATAGTTAGTTGTACTACTTACAGAACTTAAGTTGTTTTTTGTTGACCTGAAGTTAGACTTCTTTTCTTGGAAGGCCAACCTTAATGACCTCATTCCTCAATTTCTGACTTAAGTCTGTCACATCTGATTTACTGTGAGTAGATGGATGCTGAGCATGTGAATTGATATCCTTATTTTATTATTCTAACTACTTAAAACCGGGGTATTTAAGCTTGATATGGTTCCCCTTCTTTATCAATGAATTGAATCCTATCATTGCCAATAATTTTAGCTACATTGTTCTTAACTCTCACATATGGATCAATCATCATGTTTGTCCCTTTTGTAGGCTTGGTTTGCTGGAGAAAAAATTGGTAAAGGAATTGGTAGAACAAGAAGGGAAGCACAACACCAGGCTGCTGAGGGCTCGATAAAGAATTTGGCTGGTATGATTTATTTTGTCTTACTGGTGTTGCATCTATGATAGTCTGTTACTCTCTTTTCTGTAGTGATTATATACTGTTTGTTGTTTATGTGAAACCTAAAGGTTGAGAGTTTGAAGAATGATTCTTGATATACCATATTTCGAGATATATGGAGCTTCAGACTCTATTATCAACTTGTTTCTTTTATTGCTGAAAGTGTACCAAAGGCCACAAAACTCCAGATCTATAAACGGATAAAATATTGTCCAATTTACTGTTTTGAGAATTTTAACTTTTGAGGTATCAGTTTCTGCATAATAAATATATATATATATAAGAAGGTGTAGAAGAGAAGTAAGAAAATTGGTGATAAATTTGTCTTTTAAGAAATCAATACCGTGTCATGCCTCAGGTTAAATTAACCTTCTTATGCAGCGGACCTGTATTTGGTTGTTAAAATTGGTGAAATCCTTTAAGAAATCAATATATTTTATAACCATTATAAACACTATAAGGTTAAGTTAAACAAGTTGAAAATTGGTACTTTTTACAAGATTGACTTTGTTGCTCCACCGTATTTGGTTTTGATGTGAGCATTTGTAGATGATATGAGATAAAACTTCTCACTGTTCTCTTTAACTGCACACACATTGCACTGATCTTCTGAAGAGCATGATGTCTTTGTTTCTATTTGTTTTAGTAGAGGAGATTATCTTGGGGTATTCCCTGCAAAATCATATTATCTACAGTTTCTTGTTTTGACTGTCTTAGATTGATAAATGCAGATATGTATATATTACGTGGTAAGACTGATTCAGGGCCACTGCATAATAAGTTTCCCTTAATGGAAGATAATAGTTATGCGGGTAGTGTGAGTTCTTTTGGAAATCAGCTATTGCCTAGAGAGGAGTCTGTATCATTTCTAGCCGCATCAGAGTCACCCAGGCCTATGGACCATAGGCTTGAAGGTTCTAAGAGACCAATGGGTTCAGTCTCTGCACTCAAAGAACTAGTAAGCTTCTCCAAAGACCTGATTACCTTTGCTCTCCATGCATTACTGCTCCAATTTCAGATTCGATTGATGGTTTATGTGTGACGATTTTTAATCAACTTCTTCAGTGTATGATGGAGGGTCTTCGTTTCTCTTTTCAACATCAGCCTCCACCTTCAGTAAATTCAGTCCAGAATGATGAAGTATATGCCCAGGTTTGCTTCTTGATCCATGTCTTTCTGCCATAAATTCTCTGCTGCCAGAGATTGTTGTCCTCAAGCACTAAATTAGCATTTTTAGCTTTGTCTATTGCAGCATCCTACTGAACCTGGAATTTCATATATAAAAATATTCTATCAATTCATCCGTAGCCCCGCCCTCTGGTCCTTGAGATGGCTCTTAATCATTCGTAAAAAGGCTATTGAAAAGAAAAAGCTCTAAACGTTTGTTTTTTGGAGTTTCTGAAACAAATTGATAGATTTTATGGTACATAAAGTAACTTTCCATCCGCATAAACTTTCTTTGTTGGTTCTGACTTCATATTTAGGTTGAAGTAGATGGACAGATCATGGGAAGGGGGATTGGGTTAACATGGGATGATGCTAAGACGCAGGTATTCTACGTCCAGATCCAGAATTTAGAATTTCTAACTCTGCCTTCTCCTCGCATGCCTTTTTTTATCCCTTTGTTCTTTCGAGAACTTTTTACACGACTTTTAAAGCTATTTGATACTTTTCCTTAGGCTGCTGAAAGGGCCCTTGGAAATCTTAGATCTGTGCAAGGTCCATTTACACCAAAATGGCACGGTTCTCCAAGGTATTTCATTACCTAACCGCTACCTTTATTTTTAAATTTTCTCTTTGGATAAGTTCTGGATAAAGGTTTTAATTCTGCTCATTTATTTTTCTCTTAAAAGTAAATTAATCTTCTTTGTATAGCAGTTCTTATCTAACCAAAATCCCTCTCCTTATTGATCTGCCTTTCTTATTTTTCCCGCTTATAATTAATACAAGGCCATCATCACAAGCAATGTCAAGCAAACGTCTAAAACCAGAGTTTCCGCGAGTTTTACAGCGGGTACCATCTTCCGCTAGATATCCCAAAAATGCCCCTCCAGTTCCTTGAACAAAACCTTAAGATGGATCTATCATCCATCCCACCTTTTGGTTTTAACCTCCTCCGGCCCATAGTTTTCGCACAGAAATGGACAAGTAGTCATGTGGGACTTCTACTCAGATCAGTTCTTAACTGCCGTCATCGCCACTTTGAGTCTCTTCTCCAAAGTAAGGGACACATTTTGGCACGGGATTTTTCGTCACACATTTTCCTCCACAATGTCTGAAAAAGCCTCCCTTGCTCAAGGCTATGACAAATCTGCCTTTTCCCATTCCAGCTATAGAAGCAAGTCTTTTCTGGGTTTGATTTTTATTGGTTCCAAGATACTGGGATAACTTGCGTAGGTTGATCAGATGTATCTATCAATGTAATGATATATACTTTTAGTTCCCCGAGTCAGGAGTGTGTACATTCTAGGAGAGGGCATTATGGCTGGGCCCACACTTATAGTCTCCATTGCGGGATGACGTCACCCGGGCCCTTCTCCAAGAGTTAGGCCAATACTTACCGTTGGGGAGGAGAAAATAATTTGAGCTCGGGGAAATTGGCAGCTGCTGGAAACAGAGCTCATGAGTCGTGTAAGACATCTTTCCCTCCTTATAATTTTTGGAAGTGTGAGATTTTTCAGTTCCAACTTTGTTTTACTTTCTTAACCTGCTCAATATATCATGGTTCGATTTTTTTGTGAGAATAGAATGAAAATTTTATTTTATTCCATTGTTTGGATCAAAAGAATTGATAAAATGAGATTATTTTTCTATTTAGGGAATATGAATGAGAATGATAACGGTAAGGGAATAAAAATGAGAATATTAACTTTTTGGCATTCGTTTGGTTATACAAAGAATAAATTTGAAAATAAAAATAAAAATATGAAAATTTTCATATCCGTTTAAAAAATTATATAAAAAAAAAAGGTCGTATAAATAAATATTTATTTTAATTTTTTTCAAAATATATCTAATTAAGTAGAAATAATATATTATTAAAATTTTTATTTTAAATAAATATAAAAAAATTATTATTCTTATTCATATTCCCATATAATCAAATGAATGTTAAAAAATTTTAATTACAATTCTTATTTGTACTTTTATTTCCTAAAAGGAATTGAATCAAATGTAATTTAATTTTTTTCATTACAACCGATAAAAGAAAAAGTAAGTGAAAATTTTGGCATATTTTATTTGATGTTAAAGAATTCTAGCGTAATTTATCCTAGTCATTGAAAATATCTACTGAACATACTGTTTTATTAAGGTTAGAAAACTTTGAAAAAATATGAATGAAGTTCAAAAATCAGTTCTTTAACATTAATTGAATTGGAAAAACGAAAATGAAAATGTATTATCAATCATAGCCTATATGCCTCTCATGGAATCCATTCCTCTAAAAGAATTTTTTTTGTATTTTTTAAGGATGTCAATTTTTCTTATATTTTTTTTAGTGTGCCAAACAAGCCTTACCGTTTTATTTGATATTTTCTTTTTAACTGACTCATTACATAGGTATATCATGTCACTTAAAAAAATAACTCTTTTTTTAAAAGAAAAATATTTTAGGGATGTTTAGGTAAATGTACCTTTTAAAAAAGATATTAATTTTTATATTTCTTTTCTCTTTTTTTTTTTAATGTTTTTTCCGTTTATTCATTAAAGAAAACTGTAATTACCGTTTAATAATTTATTTCTTCTTTTCTCTTCCTTGAAAAATGCTTGAAACATAGCGATCGAAATTTTATTCGGTTGCTTGAAATCTAACGACATTTGTTCTATTGCTCAAGTATGTATCAAGTTACTATTTTTTTAAATATTTTTTCAAATATTAATCTCAAAAATATGTTTGTTTGTTTATTTTGAATGAATGAATTCATCAATATTCATATATCCATATATTTCAATGGGGAATAGATAGATAACAGTGGCAATTCGAAATCTTGAGTACGAAAATGGTATAAAGGATGGAAGTCTATTTTAGTTGAGAGAGACGTATCTTTCACTGATTTGTTAGAAGTAATCTACAGTACCATTCATGTTGATCTTACTGAATTTGATATGAAATAGCATATAAGCTGTTATTGTCCTCGATCACTTATCCAATATTTATAGAAAATGAAACAGATATAAAGTTATTTTTATATAATATATTTTTGAATAATCCATCTCTATTATATATTACTTTTATTCTGAAAAGTGTAAGCAAGAACTTCTTGCCAGAAAGTTCATTATCGAAAAAGAAGATTATATAATAGCTTAGTTAGCTAGCTACCGTTAATAAAGAGAATAATGAGATAGTAATTGAGCCTTATGATTGATTGTAAGCTTATTATTGTCATGTGTGTAAATCGTATGTGTTATTAATTTCTCCAACTTCTAATTCCTAAGAGAGAAACGAATAAGCCACGAAATCCAAAAAAAAAAAAAAAAAATTGGCTAGAAGTTATTAATATTAATATGAAAAATAATAATTAATTAAATAACAATATTCCATGAATTAATGTACTTCGAAAATTCAAATGAGTAGTTGTAATTTCAAGAAGCAATAGAAGGTTGATCAGGGGCTTCAAGATGAATGTAGTCGTACATAATCCTTAGGAAAAGGCTTCTACTTCTTGACATATTGATTTTGAGATTAAGGTTGAGGATGACGAAAAGAATGAGAATGCGATAGAGGATGAAGATGATGAGTTTATAAGAACGGAGGAAGAATATGATAATTGTCATAATAATAAAATAAATCATAATTTTCATTTATATGACTCTGATATTTTTGATGGAGTAATATTTATACCCGATATTTTATCTCCTCTAGATAATATAGCTACTCCTGATTTTTCATTGCCTAATATTCAACAACTAGAAAATGAAGACAAAGGCGGTAATATACTCCCTATTACTTCTTCATAAGGGAGCGAAGATGAGTTTTATTATACTTAATTCTTTATTTCAAATAACGATCTAAAAATGTGTCTGTAGATGCATGCGCCCCGATGGGAATTTTGAATTCAAGGGAAAGAAGATGAGTTTTATTGTACTCAATTCTTTGTTTCAAAGAAGGATCTAAAAATGTGTCTGTAGATACATGTGATCCGATGAGAATTTTGAATTTAAGAGAAAGAAGTCAAATAAGACTACATATATTGTTGGTTGTATAGATTCAAATTGCAAGTGGATATTCTGTGCTACATGTAAAAAAGATTGTTCACTTTTCTAAATTCGTACTTATAATGACCAACATACATATAGTTTGGACTCCTCACATCACAAGCATCGGCAAGCATCAATATTGGTAATTGGACGACATGTGATGAATTATTTTAGTGGTAGTAATGAGTCCTACTCTAAAAATGATTAAATATTTAGCCCAAAATAATATAAGAGTAAATATTAATTATTAGAAGGCACTAAAAATAAGGTTTATTGCACGTGATCTTGTTCGGGATATGACCGAAGATAGCTATGCAAAGTTACCATATTACTCTATCATGATGAAACTCATGAATCTGGATACTATAACTGCAATTCAGATGGATGGATAAAGAAGATTTCCTTATTTTTTTTCTTTGCTTTTATGGCATCCATTAAGGAGTTCTGTTTAACGCGAAAAGTTATTAGTATCAATGAGACATTTTTTAAGGGTAAATTAGAGGGAGGGACACTTCTAACCGCAACCACACAAGATGGTAACAAACAACTATATCTGTTAGCATGAGTTATAGTCGATTATGAGAATGAGGCATTGTGAGCTTGGTTCTTGACTAAGTTTTGAGAAATAATACCTAATACTCTCAATTTGGTGATTATTTCAGATTGAGCACAGAGTATTAGAAATACTATACAAAGTGTTTGTCCAAATTCTAAACATGGTGCAAGTATTTGGCACATCAGACAAAATATCAAGTCGAAATTTATGAGTAGTGGAATGGCATTTCTATTCAAAGTGGCAGCCAAAGCATATACAATATAACATTTCAATAAATACTTTTTTTATATAAGAAGAGCACATCCTGGTGTGGCATTGTATGTGGGGATATTGGTTTCAAATATTGATAAAATGCTCATTTTCAGGGCCTTAGACATCATGACAAATAATAATTCTAAATCGTATAGTGTTGCATTGAAGGATGCAAGTCAATATCCAATTGTAGCATTATTTGAAAGTATTAGAAAGATAATGACGACTGAGTTCAATACTAGAAGAAATGAAGCAAATCAATATACCGAGCGATGCACTCTTATGGTAGTGAAACTGCTTAGAAAAAGACACAAAGAATGCTTGACAATGAAGGTGAAAGTGTGGATGCTGATACGTTTGAAGTGACATAAGATGATATTGTCAACATACATTGGAAAGAATTTTGTACCCACATGTTATAGCAGTTGCGAAATCTATAAGTGTGAGTATATATTCATTATGTGATCCATTCTACTCTACTAAATATTGGAGAGCCGCATATGCGTAATTAATTTATCATGTATCATCATCTGGCAAGTGGAATATTTCAGAAAAGATCCAATCAATGGTGGTTGTACCTCCTATCATGTGTAAACAGAGTGGAATACCGAAAAATAAACGTATACCGTAAATCAGTGAACAAATACGGAGGAGAAGGAAATATGATAATTACAGATGTTTATGACACAATAGGAAGACTTGTCGGAATTCGATTTTACCCGTACTCGTTGAAAACACTTCATAATATTATATTTTTTATTTTATTTTGTGAGAATATTTAATATCTCTATTCTTTTTATTTTATTGTTATTTTGTATGAATATTTGGGATGTTTATTTAAGAAAAAAAAAATTAAGAAAACGAATCGATAGACAGTAGTCTGGACCGATATATTTGGATTGAAATCTTGAATTCTATTATTTGTTTTTTTAACGTTATTCTTATTTAAAAAAATATAATATACATTTGATTATTTATTCTTCAATGTGGGGTACCATGTAGATTAGTTAAGATATAACATAATAGCAAACATATGGTTATCAAATAAATTATTAGAGTACAGGTATCTGTCTAATTTATATAACAATTATTTCAAATTCAAAATATACCATTGGATTTTTATATTCTCCATACTAATTATCCTCCATGGCCGAGTGAGATGAGAATGAAGTGGCCGAGTGAGTGAGAAGAGAGTGACAGCGTGAGAGAAAAAGAGAGTATGGACAAAAATCAATATTTCTAAAATAATATTTATATGAATTAAATAGAAAAAATTGTTTTGTTATTCTTATATAATAGAAAAATAAAGATATTAAATATTCATACATGCCACATATGTCTATATAAATCAGTATACATCTTATGCCTATACAGCTTAATCCTATCATTAATATTTCTTGCAATGAAATTCCTATCAAATAAAATTCTATACACTTAATCGTATAAACACCACAATCTTTTCTTTTCTTATTTTGTGGTATTTCCATCATTTGTAAATCAAAATCTCTATATTTCAAATTCTCATAGTATTTAATCTTCAAATTGGGTATAGTTCCACTTAACAACCGTTTTTTCTCTATTTGCAGCTTTTACGAACTTCTCCGAGAGGTCATCCTCTTAATGATTTATATAGTTCTCTCATGAATTAATGTACCCCAAGGATAATTATTGAAGAACTCTATATCTGAGACTACATATAAATATTGATAGAGTATTTTATGTGACTCTTTTAAATCTAAGAGAGTAACCACCAAAAAGTAAAGAAGTCCTAACTTCACATGTAAATCATCTATCTTTATTATTCATCAACATCTCGATCATACTGTTTTTTAGTTCTATTCTCAATATTTTTGAAAATCTTTATAACCTGATTATATATAATATTATCGTTTCCCTTAAATCAGTATTTTAAGAATTTAGCATTTTCCTCACCTCAATCTATAAAGAGGTTTGTATTTTATGATAACTCAATCTGATAATAAAAACAAACTCTTTTATTGAATAACAGAGAAGTTGACCATTTATAATATATCATGACTCATATTTCTTTTTTGACTGAGTTTGACGGACAATCAAAGAATAAACTATTTAGATAGAGAATATAAGCTTATCATAAATTTTTAAGAAATTTTTGAAAAATAATTTATTAAATATTTCTAACTTCTGTAATTAAATTTTATTCTAATCATATCAAAAATATCGTGTAATTTTGATCTAACGGTATTGGACGATAAAAAATATTCCTTAACGATAAAAATGAAAAGCAATAAAAAACAATTTCAATTTATTTCCCAAGAGAAAAAGAGAAGCAAAAAGGATCTAAGATAAAAGGCCATTGATCACAGCTATTAAAGGCCCTAAGCTCGGAAAACCCACCGTTCTTTCAAGGATGAGGCAGATTCTTGTGAAACTGAAACAGACACCCCCACCTCCCCCCCCCCCCCCCCCCACCCCTCCTAATGCTATTGGTAAAGACGCCGAAGAAGGAAAAGATGGCAAAAAAGCTTCCATGAATTGGAAGGATACACCATTAAATCCAAACGGGTCTTCAGTGGGTCCCACACCTTTTTCACCGGCCGAAAATACGACTCCCAATGGCTCGTAACCAAAGCTAGATTCGGTTGTTGATTTCTCACAATTTAGTTCATTTATTGACTTTGGTTATGCTCTTTTATCTATCATTAATTTTTAGTATTATTATCATTGTCATTTTTTCTAAGCTAATACCTGGCTTTGAGTTTGTGACCTTGTTTGTCAAAGAGACCAAGGAAGAGTGATAGTTTATTCTTTTATACCTATTTTCTGTTGGAACTTACATTGTTTTTTTAGCATATATTGACGTTGTAATTCAAAAATTGTGTTAGCATCTATTGACGTTGTAATTCAGAATTGAATTGTTTTCTTCTCTTTTGTGATTCAGGATGGTGATCTGTAAGTTAATTCTGGTGGGGGTTTTTTTTTTTTGGCCAAAAGTTAACTCTGATGTTTACTGTGTACTTTTGTACGGCACAGGTCTAGTCATTTTCTGTCATTTTTTTTTGTTTTTTTTGTTTTTCATCTTATAAGATCAACAATAATCTGGTTGGATTAGTCAATCTCCTTTATAAAAGAGATTGGGAAGTTAGTGATTAAGTTTAGTCCACCTCGGATCATATATCTCCTCCTTTATCTATTATACTCAGATGAGCCAAAAAGGAAAAAACAATTATACATATGAATGAGTAATTTCAATATCACCTACTTATGTATAAGACTATAAGAATATAACTCCAACGCTATGACCTTGATTCATGGGGTGAAAACACCCTTGTGAAATGGGAAAAGGAAAATCAAAAAAAATAATTTGGAACTAATAGGAAGGCATCATTCAGTATCTTGTTCATCTAGGGATCACTTGTGTAATAGTAACTGGGGCTGAGCTCATCTGACGGCTGCTCGTATCAGTTATCGATTTCTTACTTAAAGAACCTGAATCCTGGAAAACCCCGGGAGCAGATAGGAGCTTTTCATTGAGTCTGATGTTCCTTGTGAACATCTCAAAAACCTGGCTCATCAATGGCCTCTGACTTGCAGTTGCTTGGGTGCAAAACAGGGCTACCTTTATGTACCTAATTACTTCTTCTTGAGGAAACTCATGTAGCTGTTCATCGACTAGATCTAAGAGTGCTCCCTTTTCATATAGCTCCCATGTCTGATTAAATATTTAAATTTATGAAAAAAAAAAAAAAAAACAAGATAGTAGATAGAAAAATTAAATATTTAAATAAAAAAGATAATAGATATTCAAGAAAGTATCTCCTACATCATATGTATAACAACAATGTGAGAGGAGATGGTTGATGCCATCAGCCGTGTGATAGTAACATAAAGTGTACACCAACTGTTGGAGATACTGTCTTGAATATACACTTGGGATAGGCGAGATTATTCCGTTGAGAAAACCGTCAAAAACTTTACTTTTTAAGCATATGAAGACTTTTCTTAAAATGAAAGAATTTAAAGATTTTGATCTTTGTTCCGGGTCTCAAAATCCAAATAATCACAAGGTTGAGTTGGACTAAATTGCAATAAGAAAGTAGATGTAAGGATTTCAGAAACATAAAAAGAAAAAAGTGGAGTACCCATTCGAGAAGCAATTTCTGCGTATCTCCACAATATGCTCGTCCACTCCATCTTCCGCTAATTATTTCAAGTACTAGAACTCCAAAACTATAGACATCAGCTTTCATGGTTAGTTGACCACCTAATGCATATTCTGGAGCCAAATAACCACTGCACAAAAAAGAGAAAAAAGAAATGATGAGCATGAAGTCTACCTTTAAAGAAATATTTTAGATAGGAGGTAAGAGTTACGTTGTTCCGGCAATTCTTGTGCTGATATGAGTGATGTTGTCTGGAAAAAGTTTAGCCAATCCGAAGTCGCCGATTTTTGGATTGAAGTCTTTCTCAAGAAGTATGTTACTTGCTTTGATGTCTCTATGTACAATGTGAGGAACAAGTTCTTCATGAAGGAACTTAAGACCCTTGGCAACACCAATGCAGATAGTAGACCTTTTTTTCCAATCCAATCCGATGCTCGTACTCCTTGATCCTTTACGCACAAGAAAAGAAATAAACCTCAATTAGTGTTCCTTTCGGCAAAGCATTCAAAACAGAAGTTTGAGAAAACTGTATAATGGTTAGATTATAAAATGGATTTTAGATCCTGCCTGGAGTTTCAAATAATTTGCTTAATGGACCAATTTGAGAGCTTCGTTTGCTATGCAATATAAGAAGTATAAGGGAAGACATTACAGCCATTTGGCGTAATATATTTCTTTACCACTAAATTTGAACCAACAACTCCAATTTTGTACCCTATCATTCTTCAACAATAGTGTTCTAGAAGATGACCAAAAAGACTACCCATTCTGGTTTCTCTTCACTTCACTATTAATAGTGCAATGGATGCAAATTATGATAAAATTTAGGAAAGGGAAGGTCTTAAGCAAAACTATCAAAAGGGTACAACTATAATTTCAAATTACCTAATAACGCTCGGTCAAGACTATTATTTTCAACAAATTCATAGACCAAAACCCGGTGAGCTCCTTCAACACAACACCCAACCAACTCAACAAGATTCGGATGATGAACATTTGATATGGTTTTAATCTCTGTCAAAAATTCTCTCACTCCTTGCTTCGACTCAGCCGAAAGATTTTTCACGGCAACTTCTCTTCCACTTCTTAAAACACCCTATTAAGAAAAAAGGGTTCAAAAAATTCATAAGCTAAAAATAATCCTTTAAAAACATTATTATCAACACAAGAATTAATCGCCCAAACAAATGATTCTCATTACCTTGTAAACAGTTCCAAAACCTCCACGTCCTAACTTATTGCCAGAATAAAAATTATTGGTTGCCGATTTCAGCTCATCATAGGAGAAATGTGTAATATTTTCAAGTAAATCACCTAGCCAGCAAAAGAAACAAAAACGGACAGAATTATTACAGCTAACACAAACATAATCTTATAAGATGGATAACACTTGTTCAAGTCCTTACCATCAATGTAGTCATGAGAATGAGAAGATTTCCGCTTTCTCTCAAGGACAGAGGAGGAACCAAAGCAGCTACAACTCATATTCAATGGCTAGTATTTTACCCCGTCTATATTCTGCACCAATCACAGGACGAAAAAGAGATTTCATTATAAATAATTCCTCTATGATAATATGAACATCAATCCAATAACAATTGGTCTTATTGAACAAGAATTTCTGCTACCAAGATTTTGATAAGTGTAATTGTAGTCTAATTACACTTATTCACATCTAATGGGTGATTTTCAAGATTCATATAGCACCCATCAAAGAATCTCTATAAGATAAATTCAACAAGAGTTAATTCATATTTATTAGCCTAAATATCACTCTAATTGTGTAGATACATAAACCCTGTTTTAACCAATTTCTGCCGAAATCAACTCACCATCAAATTTACCAGAAACCAAAAAAAAGAAGAACTAAAAATTCAACTACAAAATCAAATTCTCTACTAGTTCATGATCGGATCACTGAATTTTCAAGCTAAAACCATAATTTCCCTACAAGACAAAAACCTCGTTTCAAAACCAGGTCAATTTGGCAGCAAATCTTAACAGAAAATTGAAATTTAAAAGAGAGAATTAAATATATGCAACATAAAAGAGAAAGAAGAATAAAAAAAGAGCAAATTGATTAAGAAAGCTAATTACCTCCTCTAGGACCTTTACTGAGAATACTGTAAGGAAATCTGAAAAGGGTCTTTAGGACCACAGAAATTGGATGCAGATGAGCTGGTTCTGGTACAGTTGGAGACCCATAAAACGAAGAAACCTGACAATTTGAAAAAATAAAATAATGGAAAAAAATAGAGAATAATAGCTGGCCCTTTGGGTTTCTTATTTGAGCCTTAAGACTTTTTAATAATGGAGAAAATGGTGGTTGGTGTTTTCTTCTTCCCTCTGTTAACGAATAAGAAACAGTCACGACGTCCTCTTCTTCTTCATTTTCCATTTTCCATCTTCTTTTCGGGGCTTTTAGTTAAATAGCATTGATACAAATAAACATTTGTAAAGTAGTCCATTTTTGTAAAATTATATTAAGTAGCTCTTGTTATTATTTATTTAAATACTAATAATTTTACTTAAATATTCATTATACATTTATTTCTATCATCCATTTTGGCCAAAAAAAGAAAAATAATACTCTATTAACATTGAAAATAGGTTTTGCATTATTAATTCGTGACGGCATTAACCCATTCATTTTCAATAAATCATTCTTACCTTATATTTTGATTAGATTTATATATTTTCTAAATTTCTAAATTTTCTCATAAATTTTCTTTTTTTTTTTCATATTTTTCTACATTTCGTATACGACATTATGGGTTCATATTGTATATTTCTTTTAATATTTTCTGATCACTAGATTAGATTGGACTGCGATCTAAATCCAAAATTCATTGGATCAAGATCTAGATCCAATGAATTTTAAACTGAGAATTTGGTTTAATATTCTTAATCCATTGAGTTCTAGATTGAGATCTCGGTAAATTGAATTCTACACCAAGTTCTCGGTCCACTAATTTTGATGTATTATTTATGGACTGAGATATTGGTCCATTAAGCGTTGTTGTTATATTTTATATGTTCAATAGACATTGATTTTCAAATTTTATTTTCCATGAATGGAGTCATCTGCATACGTAGTTGTATGTTTTGATGAGGAATGGTAGTAGGATGAGACCTCAAAACTTTCGAAATACTAGCTTTCGAAAGACTCACAAGGATGGACAAGTGTTGCAGTTGAAACTAATGTCAGATTTAATGAGTTATTAGAGATCATCTACAATACTATCAACGTTAATCCTAATGAATTTGACTTGAAATTAACATACAATACGACATTCTCATTGATCACACATCCATTATTTATAGAAAATGATGCAGATGTGAAACAGTTTTTAGTATACTTATATTTGAGAGAGATAGATAAATCTCCACTTTATGTGACATTGATTCTAAGAGGAACAACTGATACACATGTTCGAGAGTAATGTCAATTCCTTGATCCTAGTAGTGACGATAATAAAAATTTTATGAATTATGATGATAGTGATGATAGTAATGATCGATATCTCTACGAAAGGATGAATATAGGGGCGGAAGAGGATGAGTCTGAGGATGAGGTTGAAGTTGAGGCTAAGGTTGAGAATGTAGATGATGGAGGAGAAAAAACAGCGGAAGAATGTAGTAATCATCAAAACAACGAAATCAATATTGATTTGGTTTTGTAGGAGGACAACTACTTTGTGAGAGTAAGTACTTACCTCTCATTATATGCCTAATGCTTTATCGACTGCTATTAATCCTAGTATAGCGCTCCCTACTCACGAGTTGTTGGTATCATTTTTATCAGAACCTGAAAGTGAAATTGAAGAAGATGGTGATGTTGATATTGTCAATGATTTTTCCACTACTTCTCAACCCGAGTTACCACCTAGATATTGGGCATTCAAAGTCATTTTCCCCTAATTATTTCTTGTTACTTAAGCGGACATGATTTTTATCGTATATTTTTCCTTAAAGAACCATTGAAAGGTAAGTCTACATATCCACACCATCTGATGGAATATTGAATTCAAAGTGAAGAAATCGAATAAGATTACATTTTTTTTGTTCTATGTATTGATTCGAATTGCCAGTGACGGCTCTGTGCTACAAGGAAATATTCTTCATTTTACGAAATTCGAACTTATAAAGACCAACACACTTGCTTTCTTCCATACATGAAAAATAGGCATTGACAATCATTCGCATCTATAATTGGATGACATGTGATGAATAGTTATATAAGGTCTAACTAGGGTTCTACCCCGAAGATGATCCAATTTCAAGCCCTTCAAGATCTGAAGATATATATTACAAGTGTATACCAGTTAAGCCAATCAGATTTTGACCCAATGAGAGTAAATATTTTATGTGATACTATCTTTATACAAATATTAGCAAGTTATTATTTTTATTAATGAAAAAATTATTACTTATCATGTTTATTAATTTTGTTGAAATCAATATTATATGTTCTATAAATGCATATTATGATAAAATCTAGTATCTTGAGTTATGCACTCTGGAGATCAAGATAGATATCACAATAGTAGACTCAAGTCACTTAAAGCTCTAAAGATACAAATGGTTCGTTATCGTAGGATCTCAAGAATGGATATCGCTTGATTCGGATAGACAATCATATAATTGATCACCTAATTGTTAGGGTGGTTGATCTCATAGTCAGTGATGTTAGTGGAATACCATGAGGATTACATGGGCATTTAGTAGTGACTAAGGGTGTTGAGTGTGATACTTAGATAATTTTCAATGGTAATTAACACTAACTATTAATGATAATTATATAATGACTATTTTATCAAACTTGAGAGAGTATAAGGCTTCATGTTTTCACGTAATTTCAATTAGCCCTTGTCATGGGTAAACACAGGGTGAACCGTTGGGCATGAAGTGTTGTGCGAGAAGGTTGTAAGTAGTTAAGAGGGAATTCATTAGGTTTGTGTTTGGAAAAGGTACCATAGATTATATACTTTATTGAATACATAATCTTTATAGAGTAGTATTCTATGAAATGAGTTTCTGTAAATTTATTATCAATGTTCAATAAAGTTATAATGGTTCATATGACTTGTATGTTAAGATTTAACAGTTAAACCATGCCCTTGGACGAATCGAGATATTGGTGAGATGAAATGATTGTTATTGTAAGCATACTTTAGTCATAATAGGTTTTTTCAGAATATGATACTTCTCATCTCCAGAGTAGTCTTGATACTTTGCTAGAAGTCAATCTTGACCTAGAAGTTTTAAGTTATTTAATCATAAGATGATTAAGTTAACTATTTATTTAAAAAGTTGTTTTAAATAAAACTAATTTAATTTGAAATTAAATAAAATCATAATAGTATTTATGGAATCCTCTTACCGGCATAATGTAGAGCTTAATTGGTCATACACATAAGATTTGTAGTAACTCAGTCAAGGTTTTGTTGGAAAAAAGGGAAAAACAGACCAAAACCATTTTAAGGGTAAAATAATAATTTGACTATAGTTTGACTATAAGAGTATTAATTTAATTAGAAATTAATAAATTACATAAGAAATTTTATTTAATTATAAAAATATTTTAAAAATTCATATTAATAATCAAACATTAAATGGTAAATAGGTTGAATTATTAATTGTATTTTTATAAGATAAATTAATCAAATGGTTAATTAAATATCCATGGGTATGACCCATTAGGGTGGTCGGCCATGATATGGGTTCGACCTAATTTTATTTTTTAAGAGTTTTAAGATAAAATGCAACTTAAGGTGATAAGAGTTTTAAGGCAATTAGAAAACCTAATATAATTAGGAAACTATAACCTAGTTGTACCTATAAATACATCCTAAGACCTTGGCTTAATACATCTAGTCTTCTAAGCCTCGTTTACCAAAAACCACAAGAGAGAAAATATAGTTTTTCTCGCTTCCCTTTCCTTGAACTTATCATTTTTTGTATTAAAATCCTAAGTAGAAACTTAACCGTACGAAACAACTGTATGGACTAAGGTGAGAGAGCGAATCTGTGAGCGTCTTCCCATCTTAATAAGAAGAGTTCTATAATCCAGAAGAGATGTATTTATTTTCCATAAATCTTGATTCATTTTGATGAGATTTACTATGTTTTTTGTAAAAAAAAATTATATGTGATATAATTGTTGTATGATTGATCTTACTAAAAACTATGCATACTAGGATATAATCCGAATAAATTTTAAATATGACTTCCGCTACATTTGTATTTGCATACCTATGTTTCCTAATAGTAGTATCAGAGCATAGATCATACTGGAAATCATGATTATTTTATGATTAATTGATGTATTAACGTTTGCTCTTTGATATTCTTTGTAGCTGAAATTTAATCAAAATGATTATTTGGAAAAATCAAAATAATGCTACTATTAGGATAGCCACTCCGCCGCTTGGAGTGTGGATCGGCAAAAGACTGTTGTTTGCATCAATGAACCGATATAAGGTTGTTGTACATTGAGTTGGACTCACTGCGCATTGGCATGAAATTCTTCATATTCAGAGTTGCAACTGTCGGATCGTCATGAAAGATTCAGAATATGTAGATAAGACATTTCCAAAGAAAAACATCGAACGATTGCGAATCGGATACCGGAGGCGCTGGAGATGGGCGGCGTAAGAAGCGTTATCGCTATTGTAGCACTCATGCAGAATCATATTACACAGTGACACAAAATTCGTAATTAATTTAAATTTCCAAGACCTTCATATGTAGTGGGGGAATCAACACCTACATACTCAAAAATATAAATAATTAATTTGAAAATATTAAGTAGTTAAAAATATAAATTAAGAGAACTTTAAAAATAAAAATGAATTATTTACCAAGACTAACTTCCGGGACATCGACAGGTACAACTACTGGGCCCATATCAAAAATATGATTTTCATGCTTATCTAACATATCGTAATTAATTTAAATTTCCAAGACCTTCATGTGTAGTGAGGGAATCAACACCTACATACTCAAAAATATAAATAATTAATTTGAAAATATTAAGTAGTTAAAAATATAAATTAAGAGAACTTTAAAAATAAAAATGAATTATTTACCAACACTAACTTCCGGGACATCGACATGTACAACTACTGGGCCCATATCAAAAATATGATTTTCATGCTTATCTAACATATCATACCCAACCGAGCCCTGATGTAAAGCAGCCTCATTATATACACTAAAGGGTTAGTAGACCACACGATGTAATTTATGACTAATCATCTCGACGGCATACTCCAACCCCCTCAATCTCTCGCCGACGATGTGCTCTAGGTCCCCTAACCTACGTTCGTGTTCCCTCAATCTCTGGCCGAAATCACCTACCTTCCCTTTTATTCTGCGAATGAAATCTAACAGCACACTACTTAAAAGTCTGCCACTGCTTCTTCTTCTCGGTGAAGGCGGAGAATATCGCTCATCCACTCCCTCATACTCCTCCTCAACCTCCCTAACATTCTCTTCCCCACCGTATTCTTCCACCTCATCTTGAAATATATCATCTTCTTCAACCTCTTTCTCTTACCCCCCCCCCCCTCCCCACATCTCATATACTGCGGCCCTCACACGATCAATATTTACATCATCGTCCTCATCATTGAATGAATCAATGCTGATATAAGACTCATATTCCTCTTTTGTTGACAACCGTAAGATTCTATGCATTCTAACCTATATATTTAATATTAGATTTGGTAAAGATATGTTAATTTATTAATTACAGTTAAAAAAAACTATCAAAGTTAACCTTTACTTTATCTAAAGTCTCAATGATATTCTTATGTGATGACATAAATATATTTGCATGCCCCGATTTGTTTGTCCCCCAGTTAAGGATTTATGGTCTATCGGTTTTTTCCAAATGAATCTCAACTTCCTCTCCAAGGTTGGGAATAGCTTCAGAAGCATATACCCGTAAAGTAATTTAAAAATCATTAACAAAAACCGAATTAAGATATTAGAAAGATACTATTTAATTAAAGTCTAATTGAAAAGTAATAATCACCTGAAAAGCGTATAGAAAACCGTATAAATCCATGATCTCATCCTTACCATCTTTTCTTCAAGTAGTTGTCCTGATCTTCTTCTTAAGGTCATTCATATTTATGTATTTGATGGTTTTCTTGTAAACTAATTTACCCCAATGATAACTGTTGAAGAATTCTAAGTCTGAGACCATGGATAGGTGACTATTCTCAAAGATATTTTTCCTTATTGTACCAAAGGGGCGGACACCAAGAAGTAAACAATCGCTAATTTCACCTTCTTTTCTTTAACCTTCGCCTGTAAATTTGATCTTCTCTCCTTTTACTTCTAGGGAGCTTATTGAACATGTCTATAAAGTCACCACATTTAAATTTTGTTTCCCCTCCCCCTACCAAATATTTGTCCACCAATTCAGTATTATTCATTATTCTATAAGTTATGGTTAGTGGGTTGTGACACTTTAGTCTGGTGACTAGAGCGAACTGATATTGTATCAGAGAGGATGACCATTTATATAGAACCATGCCTTTCGAACTAGACGGAGTATCAAGACTAAGTCTAAGGCTAACTAACTGAAGAAAAACAGTCTTTGATCCACATACAGGAAATGTCCAAAGCATGATGTCCTAAACATTTCATACTCTCTTGCATTCAACTTCTCCTTAATATTGTTACTCACCTAGTGCAACCTTAATTGCAAAGTAATCGTCTAACCAAAATGACAATCGCGGCACAAATTGGTTTTAGTTGAGGTAATACATGCCCCTAAAAATAAACACAAAATAATAATGAATTACATAATAAATTAAACAATTATAGTAAATATTTTGGTTCAAGACAAGATCTAAAATCGTAGTTCTCTCTTTAAGTTGACAAATTTCGGTGATCTTAGACCGAGAACTAAGAGGGGTCTTTGTACAAGATCACCTATTTCAATGATACCAGATCAAGAATTCGTTTTGGGTTCTCAGTTTGGGATCACTGAAACATGTGACCCCATACCGAGTTCAGAATCACCCAAAGTTATTTGTTGAGTCCCAAACCGTGAACTCCTCATCAATAGATTGACAACTCTATTTTCTAACTAATTTATATAAATTTCATTCAATTTACAAGAATAAATCAAGTTTTGGACTCTTTTAGGAATTTGATCGAACACTTTACGTGAATAACTAATATCTTAAGTATTCAACCTCTCATTTACATATTTGGTCACCAACAACTTAATCCAAAGACAACTAAAGTTACATAACTCCTTCGGGTTCGCTTCATGATCATGAGACTTTGAGAATTGCAAGGTGGAGGGATGACTTGATTGTGAGGTGATGCAACGACTTGATCGTGGACGCCGACTTAAAAATATTTTTTGACATCGGGTTGGGTACTAGAGAAGGGAAGAGGTCTTGAAAATGGTATTAGGAGATTGAGATTATTTAGACCGAGTTGAAATGTAGGGTTGGGGACTCTCAACCAGTTGGAGTTTGAGTTTAAATTTGACCGGTTAAAGTTTTAAGCAATGGCATTTTGGTCTTTGAAAAGTTGTAATCTTAAAGCTTATTTAATGTATTTCTTAAAGCATTTTAACAAAAAACATTAAATTGGGACTATTTAATAAAAGAGGTATCAAAATAATGCTATTTTCTCTAATTTACTCTTTCTTTTCTCTTTTCCATTTCACACGGATGGGAAAACAAGGACACACCCTTTTTGCCCCATGACTTTTTCTCTTCTCTTTCACTCTTTTTCTAAAAACAATTTTTTGTTTATGGATATATTTCAACAATGTGAAATTTTTATGTGAATTGTGTTTACGGTAAATCGATTTATCTTAATTATATATATCATTTTTATACTAACATACCATATATTATTTTAAGTTTATGTGCGATTAAGATAAATCGATCTGTCATAGACATGATATACTCAAAAATTTCTCTATAACAATATATTGTAAATGCTAGAGTTTTTAGTGAAAAGTTGAAGGGAAAAAAAATATATTGTGAAACAAAATTTGGATTTTATTTATACTCTTAATATTTTATCAAATGATAAAATTATGATTCAATTTATAACCAAAAATCAACTAATAAATTAAATTAAATTTCAAACCCCACATTTTTTACCCCCGTCAAATAATTGGTTTCTTGGTTTGAACTTTGAAGCAATAAACAACTTTCACATGCTTACTGAACTATTTTGGCTTCAAAACCTTCTTTTTGAGCTTTGGATTTGTTATTTCCTCTTCAAACTTTCTTTGACAACATAGCCCTATTAGCTTTTTCTTTCTTTCTTCATATTTAAACAAAACATATTGAGATAGATTTATATTGAGAAAATTAGAATATATCTTCAAAATTTATTATAAATTATAATAAATATTCATAATATTTAGCATAAAATAATAAATATTTAATTTAAATTTAAATTATAATAAATTTTTAGTTTCATAAAAACAAATTTAATGATTATGTATATATCATATAATATCATAATTATTTTTATTTACATTTATATTCATAATCATACTATCTTTAATTTAAATTTAATTTTTTTAATCCATTTTTTTAAAAACATTCTTCTCAATTTCAACCTTATTGGCACCTCCGGCTTCCTTCGCCACCCACTACACGACCACTCTCCCACCATCATAAATAGTTAAATATTTAAAATTATAATATTTAAGAGATAGAGTGAAGAGAAGAGATAAAATAATTAAAATTTAAATATTTTTATATCTGACAATAATAGAGGAGGATGGTGTAATGACGGCGAAAGATGTGGTGGTGGCGAAAGATGGTGTAACAGTAACAGTAACTTGAGAATTTCTCTAGTGTTTCTGACTCGGGCTCGTATACAACTGTGAGCTGTATATCAATGATCTTAAAATTTCACATAGTAACATGATTATTGCTGGACGGCTGCAATGATCCCTCACTCATCATTCTAGAACTTTAGTGTCAATTATATTTGACCTTTTCTCTTTTTGCTGCTTCCAGTGCGCCTTTAACGTGTCTAATTTCCTATAGTGACCCAATCATAGCATAGAAAATTAGAAGCTGCCATTTTGACTTTACCTAAAACTCTCCCTTTCCTTAAAAAACTCATCCCTTTTGACCTTTTTCCCCTCTGAATTTCCAGTAGTCAGTATATTGATTTGAATCATTTTCCCGTGCCCTCTTTTACAGTTCTATGCATCCCCACAGGGAAGATATTTCGAAGTTCTCATAACACTTAATAGAGAAGTTGAGGTTAGATATGCGTAACAGTTGGTTTCGGTAGTCACCGCCATCGAATGAACTGAAACCAACACTATTCATTGTCATCGGTCACCGACCATTTTGGTGGTGATCAGCCGACCACCGATTGAAACCATACCGAATTTAAACAGGTAGGTGGCAGTGCACCGCATCATTTTTATTTGGTTACCTAGTTAATATATATATACATTTTTTTATAGTTTATGTGCAAAATAATGTGATTTATATTATCTTTATATAATATCGCGTTTGAAGAAAAATTTAATATTATAATGATTAAAATATATCATTTTACTTAAATATCATAATAAAAGATATAAAAAAAATGTGAATTGAGGAGGGAGAAAACAAAAAGAGTTAAATAGAAATTATTTACCTAAATTTTTAATGTTTTAGATTTAGGTCCCTAAAATTTATAAAATTAAATATATATCTTTTTAAATTCTAAAAACTAGACTTAGATCCTTAATTTCAAGATTTTTAAAAATTAACTAATTACATTATTTGCTTCATTTTAATTACACCCGGACCTGTTTTTAACTCGACTCATATTTAATAGCATATTTTTCATTTTTGTTTCTTTTATTTTTTAGGATCATGATTACAAAAGAAGAAAACATCATCATGAAAAAATAAAAGAAAAAGAAAGAAAAATAGGCTATTAAAAATGGGTTGGATTATTAAAATGAAATGAATAATGGATTAATTAATTTTTTTTTAATGAAATTATGAACTAAGTCTAAATTTTGAAATTTTTGAAATTTAGAAGGATATAGATTTAGTTTTTTAAGTTAGAGGGATCAAATTTAATAAAGTAAATGCTTAAGGGAGTAAAGTATAATTTACTCAATCAAAAAAAGAAAAGAAAAAAGAAATGGCACGCTTGCTCGGGAGATTTGGTATTTCGGTAAATATACCGTCTAACACTATCGAGTAGGATAGTACAAATTTCAATCGAAGTATCTAACAAAATAAAATTTTAAAGAAATAATATTGGATTTATCGAACGATTTCGGTTGGTACGAATTTTCCTAATCGATCATAATTTTCGGAACATACATTTTGGTTATATTATAGAATTAATTGAGCTTTTGAATGTAAAATAGTGTTTTGTTACGATTTTTAATGGGAGTTTTTTTTTTTTTTTTCTTTTTACTCTTTCCTTGCACGCAGGAGATAAAAAAAAAGTAAAAGAAATGATCAATTAATGTTGCTGCCCAGGATCGAACTGGAGACCTTTAGTGTGTAAGACTAACGTGATAACCACTACACCACAGCAACATCTAGTTTAGTCTATAGTAAACATTTTGATTCTTTAAAAGCTCGACACGTAGATCTCAATTTGATATCCAGATATTCTTCCATTATCTTTCATTTTTCTCCTCAAAATTCAGTAGGCGCAACAATGATTGCTTAAAACCCAGAAATGGATTCCAAGATCTTCTTCCCCAAATTAAATAATTCTAATTTCTTAAACATATAATATATTAGTTTCTACAAGTCACTTTAAAAAAAAAAGATTCAGTGTATTTGAATTCCAACAGCATTTGAGTAAACACGATCCATAATAAAAGAGTAGATCAAAATGTGACACATCTTCATGTTCATATCATCTCGAGCTCTTAAATCAAACTTATGCTGACAAATAGATATTGAAACTAAATTTTCCATTCACTTGGAATTTGTTTACCGAAATTATATTTATAAAAATTTATTTAATCCGTAATTTTATTCTCATAAAAATATAAAACAAAATTTCTCTTTTTGGGTCAAAAAAAAAAAAAAAACAAAAACTAGACTCAAATTTAGCTGAAATTTTGATATAGGTTAAACTTAGGTAAGATTAAAATATTCATTAATGGAAATCAATTCTTTATAGATTTAACTTATATTATCTCCACCATTATTTTATATAACCATCATTTTTACTCATCATTCATTACTTTTTCCTTATTACCATATTTTTAGTATTATAAATAGAAACATATATAATAATAAAATCAACATAATATTTTTATTCATTCTGAAATTTAACATAGTATGAAAGCCTCTTAAATACTAACCATTTTCTTTTCCCAATGGCTATCAAAAACTTATTCTCCTCCCTCACCTCTACCGAAAACTCATCCTCCTCTCTTCCCTTAACTCATATCTCACACACCTCCCCTTATTTTCTCAATCCCTCTGACTCTCCGAATCTCATGTTTATCTCCAAACAACTTACTGGAGATAACTTCTCACAATAGCAACAAGTAATTACTCGGGCACTCAATGCTAAAAATAAGCTTTACTTTGTGAATGGATCTCTTTCTACCCCAAAGTTAACCGACCCTGACTGTCCACAATGGGACCGTACAAAAGATATGATTTTCACATGGCTTTAGAATGCTATCGAACCAAATATCACTCGTTAGCACTCTCGATTACCGTGACACGCTTTTTGCTCTATGGCACACATTTTCCAAATCAAGCATGACCTTGCCTCTCTCACCCAACTCCATCTCTCCATTCCTAATTACTATGGTCATTTTAAACAACTATGGCAAGAACTCATCTCCCTACAACCCATCACAGACCTTGCCACCTATCAATAGCGTGTATCGAATGAACAACTTTACCGATTTCTTCTAGGTTTGAATAAATCATACTCTGCCTTACGTAGTTAAATCCTAGGTATTGACCCTATTCCCTCGATTAACAAAAAAATTTCCATTTTGTTTGAAGAAGAGAAACAACTCCTACATATTACTCATTCTACTAATGTAGTAGCCATGGCTGTTCACAAGCCAAATTTTAATAGAAATCATCATAAGTGCAATGAGTGCAGGAAAGACGGATCTACCCACTATCGGTGTTGGAGAATCACTGGATACCCTCATCGAAAAGAGCCCCACTATCGCCAATTGTCGTCTATTCTCGGTAAACCTAGCCACCACCGCTGCAATCACGGCTCCACTACATTATGCCCCTCCCCTCTCGCCAGATTTGATGTAGCAACTCACATACCTACTCTGTCAACCCTTGCGCGATTCCTGTTCAACTTCGGCTTCCTCTCCCGTAATTAACTTCATGAGTAATCTTCTTGCACTCCATTCTGCCTCTCTTCCGATCGTCATCTGGATCATCGATTCCGACGCTTCCCACCACATTTGTTGTCATCGAAATCTGTTCTCTGATCTCCTGCCTCTCTTTTCCCTCATTTCCCTCTCCCTTCCCACGGGGTCTGCATTGCCCGTTCATGAAATAGGGACGATTTCCCTTTTCCCCTCTCTACTTTTAGAAAATATTTATTTTGCCCCCTCTTTGAATTTCAATTTATTATCTAAACCCTTATTAACCAACACTTATTTTGTTTTGTGTATTTCTCCTCCACCCAATTTTTTTTTTCAGGACCTGATGTCGAAGAGGCTAATTGGAGCGGGTGAAGCGCGTAATGGGCTGTATATCTTTGAACCCAACCAACAAAATCTCCTTGCCATTTTTTCCGTTCACTTACCAGAGGACTCTACCTTGTGGCACCAATGTTTAGGTCATCCTTATGTTTTTCAATTTCTGGTGTTGTTCATGTTTCTAAAACGTTATCTGATTGTGATATTTGTGATCGTTCAAAGCCAACTCGGCTTCCCTTTTTAAGCCCCTCTACTAAAAGTTCGTTACCTTGTTATATAATTTTTTGTGATATTTTGGGTGGTTATATGACTGCTTCCTTAAATGGTGAACATTATTTCCGTACTATTGTTGATGATTTTTCTCAATGAACTTAGGTTTACCTGTTATGTTTTAAATCTGAAGCTATATGTTATTTGATCAATTTCTTTGTACTCATACGTAATCAATTCTCTTCTTCTATTAAATATATTCGGACTGATAATAGGAAGAAATTTCTTTCTCATCAACTTCAAAATTTTTTTTTTTCTGAAAATGGCATATCACATGAACACACTTGTGTTGAAACGCCCCAACAAAATAAGGTTGCTGAATGAAAATATCGTCATCTCTTAAATGTTGCACGATGTCTTCGGTTTCAAGCTAATCTTCTTCTTGAATTTTGGGGTGACTGTATTTTAACTGCCATTTATTTAATTAATCGCACCCCTAGCGTTTCTCTTAATAATAAATCTCCTTTTGAACTCCTCTTTAATAAAACTCCTTCTTACTCTCATCTTTGTGTTTTCAGTTGTTTATGTTATGCTCAAATTCTTCGTGCTCACTGTGATAAGTTTTCTGCTCGTTCGTCTAAATGTATTTTCATCGAATATCCAAGTAATCGGAGGGCTTACAAACTCTATAATCTGGAAATTCATTCGACCTTCTTCTCTCGTGACGTCACCTTCTTTGAAACTCAATTTCCCTTTCTCAGTCGTCCCCTCACAATTCGTCTTTATGTTCTTCCCCTTCCCATCCTTGACACTTATGATATTTCTCCTCCTATTGAATCCTCTTCACACGATACATCTAGCTCTCCTCCATCACCCCCACCACCACCTCCTGCCTCATCCCATCCTCATCATACCACTTAAGTTCCCCGTCATCTTTCTAATTACGTTTGTCCCACCTTAAAAGAGAGTCTCATTGCATCCCTCACTGCTCCAATTGTCTCAAGTACGATGTACCCATTATCCTATTTTCTCTCTTATGATCATTTTTCTCCTTTTCATACCAATTTTTTATATGCATTAACTGCCTCCATTTCTTGGCGCACAAAAAAAGAAACCATTATTGCTCCCTCATATGTTGAAGATAAATGTCGTGCTATAGCTGTTACTGTTTGTAAGCTCATTTGGCTCAAACAACTCCTCCTTGATCTTAGTGTTCCTCATCCCACACTTATGGCTCTACTTTGTGACAATCAATCCACACTTCACATCGCTTAGAATCATGTCTTCTATGAACGTACCAAACACATTGAAATCGATTGTCATTTTCTTCGAGAAAAGTTACGTTTTGGTCTTATCACCACCTTTCACGTTTCATCGTCCCATCAACTTGCTGATATCATCACCAAAGCTCTTGGCAATGATCTTTTCCACAACCTTTCCTGCAAGTTGGGCATTACCGATCTCCATGCTCCTACTTAAGGGGGCATATTAATGAAAATCAAGTCTCCATATATCTAGCCTATATTATCTCCACCATTACTTTGTATAGCTATCATTTTTACTCCTCATTCATTACTTGTTTTTTCCTTATTGATCATATTTTTTGTATTATAAATAGAAACATATATAACAATAAAATCAACGTAATATTTTTACCCATTCTGAAATTTAATAGTATTCACGTAAGTTAATTGACTACTTAGGAGAGCATTCTCGAGATTAGAGCTTGCAAAATGGGTCAGGCTAGCACGATCATGCACGTCATGGTACGACACGATAAAAGCACTACACGAGCATGGGCAAGATACGTGTTAGTCGTGTCGTGCTCAATTATGTGGGTATGCGGGCCACCATGACACGGACAGATTTCTCAAGCTTGCATGTCGCGCCGTGCCGGCTCGAAGCACGACACATACCCAAAAAAGCCTCATACTCCTTGGGGTTTTTTCTTTGAAAATTATTTTGTATATTGAATTTTTTCGATTAACGAAAAATCTTATTTTTCTAAATAATATTTACATTTTATTTATAATTTTAATTATTAATGATACTAACTTTTAATTTACTAAATAATAATTATTAAGAACAATTATTTATTTATTTATTTTATAATATGTAGTAAAATAATTTATTTATTTTAATGATGCTAACTTCTAATAGTACAAATTTATTATTTTATTTTTTATTTTTTTATAATGTGTAGTAATACATTTTGTCATCTATATGCTGATTTGATTTTCTTCTTTTTAACTATTATATTGAGATAGTCTTAATCTGTATTAACAATCTCATTTCTTTAAATAAAACTCAATCATTACTTACTTCATAGACTAGTAGTTATGATATTCGACAGGTCGAAGATCTTATTGACCCTTCGAGTAAACTAGAAGTTATGATAATCGATGGGTCGAAAACCTCATTAACCCGTCGAGTAAACTAGAATTTATGATACTCGATGAGTCGAAAACCCCATCGACTCGTTGAGTAAACTAAAAGTTATGATACTCGACAGGTGGAAGGCCCCATCAACTCATAACTTCTTGTTTACTCGACGGTCAATGGGATCGTCAACCTGTCGAGTATCATAACTTTTAGTTTGTTCAACGAATCGAAGGCTTCATCGACCCGTCGAGTATCATAACTGCTACTCTGCTAGCCTTTGTGGTTATGAAGTAAGTAATGATTGAGTTTGATTTCTGAATGTTTGATTCAAATAAATGAGATTGTTAAAGAAATGAGATTGTTAAGGAAATAGACTCACGAATCAAGCACGGCACTGGCCCACTAACCGACATAACACGTTTATAACCCGTTACTGTATCTGTATTGTGTTGTATCCTTATTTTTAGGCACATGCCACAATACAAAAACGATATAGGCCAATCCATGCCGGACACAATACGACGTAATCCGTACTGCGCCCAAGCTGAGCCATGCCAATATGAAGTGCCACCTCTACTCGAGATCAAGCTGGTTCCATTAGTAAAAATGAAAGAATGCTTGGCAATCTTGTTAGCACTTGTATTTTGAAAATGAAATTCTAGAACTCTGTTTGAACTTAATTTAATAAAATTCACAAACTCTTAATCAAATGTCACATCAAATTTGAAATTGATCTTATGCAAAAATTTCATTTTCAAAATTCAAAATCAACCACCATGCTAAAAATTCTATATTTCACCATGTTCAATCATCATTTTCAAACTCTTAATTAAATATGTCATTTAACTAAGACTAGACTAAATTTGGACAAAACTTAAAACTTAGACTAGACTAAATTCATTAAACTTACGTGCGATGACTGGCTACTATTTTCTCCAACCACATTCATTAAACTTAGACTAAATTCAATATCCCTAGTATTTTCTCTATATCTAATACTATCTACCAAAATATATAAAAAAATAAAACAAAGCTCAAAAATAAAAAAGGGCCTGTTGTGGGATCGACAACCCACTTGCGATCCGACCCATTTTCATCTGACCCAACTGATTAGAAGCACTTCGCAATCCGATCCGACTGATATCCAATTGATCGGGCCGGAAGGGTTGCTCAACCCCACTGCCTTGACAGTTACCTGCTCAAAACAACAGAGCAGCACATGTGCACCAGGGCGAGAGGGGGACAAATAGCTGCTTCCTCACATGCTTTGACAAAGATGTGTTCAACAAACAAGTGGTTTTTTCTTTGTCGCCATTCTATATTTTATCAGGTAAACATCATGCTATTTCCCAATCTAAACATACATGCCATAAAACCATAATCCCACAAAAATTGTTACAAATAATCATAGCGAATCCAAAAGATAAAGAAAAGCTTGTGAGGGTAGGACAGAAAAAAAGAATGGCAAGCCTCCAGAAACTAATCAGATTTCTTTGCTTTCCTCTTCATCCTGCTAAAAGGTCCAACTGTTCTATCCATAATATACATATAAATCACCTGGCTCCATGATTTGTAACAGTCTAAATCTTGATAGTATTCCGGTGTGATCTCCTTTACCTTATGAAGCTTGTTTCCTGGAATTCTGGGAAAATCATGATGCTCATTGTGGTACCCCACATGCCAGGTCAGAAGATTAAGCGGGCCGTAGTAAGAATACGTCTCTTGATCAGGATTGAAGACATAATGTTCTGAAATGAAATGACCTGCCATTGGATGAAACCCACCTCCCACAAATGTAGAAAGGATCATATAGCCTAAAGATTTCAAACTAAAGAAATAAACCATGGCTACGTCAAGACCGATTTGAACAGAAAAGTTGATGAATTCCCAATAACCGGGTGGCTTAGGTTTGAGAAAAAGAGGTCTTAGAGCATAGAAAAAGAGCTGGAAGACTACCCATACGGCTTTTGAAACAACATTAGTTACTAGATGGGCTTCTGTTTGGCTTGGAACGTCCATATCGATTCTGTCTACACCTTGGAAACGATGATGTTCAAGGTGGTATTTTTGGAAAGTGACAGACATTGGAACGCCTACAGGGAGGTTGGCGAAAATACCGAGCAAGCGATTGTAGGCCGGAGTTGAGAAGGCGAGATTGTGACTGATTTCATGGATGGCTAAGAACAAGTTGTGATTGAGAAACGAGCCAAAGAAGTAGGCGATCGCTAGTATCTTTAACCAGGTAGCATCTTTAAGTAAAGACGCTGTCCATAGTTGAAGAAGAACGACAACAGCAATCTGCAAAAGCACAATTTTTTCAAGGGCTATGTTCAATAGAAATATGTTCAAGTATGAAAAGCTTTATTGGCTATAAACAATGTCAGCTTCCATTTAGGAAAGGGATTGCAAATGAGAGTGTGGCCACACTGTATTTTTTTATAAGATTGGGAGCTAAACTTGGGGTGTGGGCCAAACTGGAGTTTAGATCCCAAACTGGCTTTGGATGCTATGCTATATGGAAGACTCAATTATAAAATGTTCAGTTGAAGTAGAACCAGAAACTGGAGTATTCATCGACATAATCTATGAAGCAGATCTGTTGTATTATTTTGGATTTAGAGATGGTCGAAGAAAGCTCCATTCTGGATGTTCAATAAATCAACATTATCAAGCCAGTATAGTTAGTGTGTAAGATTTAGGAAAAGTACTCTTACAGGAACAAAAAGTGAGCGGAAACATTCTCTAAAAAGAAACCATTCTCGAATCCATACAAATTGTGGAGAAAAAGAAAGTAACGAGTCTCAAAACGATTACAGTAATGTGCAACGAAAAAGGAAGAAAAACCGAAAAGAAAATGCAGCAATAATGAGCAGAGAAGGATTCAAACGCATATTCAAATAAACAGATTTAGATTCACCAGACATTGATTCGCATCCTCTTCTAAGATTCAAATCAAACAAACAAAAAACCTAAGAAAATAATCACGAAAATCGTAAATGTGATTACAAAATTGAAAAAGTTGAGAGGACCTTAGGGAAAGCCCAAGGGTCAGGGCCAAAGAGTTCTTTAATCTGAGGATACTGAGAGAGAATCTGACGCCTCCTCGAAGCATGGGGCTCGTCGGTGTATGACCAGAAAAAATCAGTCGCCATTACTCCTTCCTCGCCTCCCCCTCCTCCTCCTCCTCTTCCCATTTCTGTATCCTTTTTTCTCTTTCTGTATTCGCCTCCCACTCCCTCGTTCTTTCAATGAACAATGCGTATCGGAGAGCTCAAAGAAGTAGAAGATGGAGTCGTCTCTCTCTCTCTCTCTCTCGTGCCCGTGAGTGTGCAGGTGTATTTAAGGGCAATGCATATACGATGATATGCGGTGCCCACTCACTGATAGTCGTTGAGATTTGGGAATATAGAAAGATGCCACAAATGGTTGTGTCTAAATTGGATACATCATGGCTCTTACAGCCTGTGAATGAATCCTCCCTCCACCACCTTACTTTGTTATTTATTTTTAAACAAATTGAATAACATTTTTTTAGGACAATAATTTTTCTCACAATTTGTCGTGTTAATATTAACAACAGGGTGACTCATGTGTAAAATATAATTGAATTTTTCTATATATTTTTATTTGAGTATTCAATTAAAAGTACTTTTAATGGTTCATAAAATTAAATGATTTTTTTATTTTAAATTAATTCTAAAAATTAATATACATAAAATTGTACTTGTGTTTGGCAGTCAAGTCACTCCAAATTATAATATTATATATATATATATAATTTTTTTTTTTTTTTTATAAATTTTGCCCAAGTATGGTCAACATCAATATCTATACTGGTTCTCTCCACCCACGTCCAATTCTTTGAGGAAGGTTATATATATATGTAGTTAGAAAACTAGAATTATAAAGAGATCATGAAAATTGTAGAAAATCGTAGAAAGTACCAAATCGTAGAAAACAGCTTCACTTAGGCCTTAGGAGAAATAAAGAGATCATGAAGTTCTTCAGATTGAAGAGAAGTTTCAAGGTATAGATTGGGGCAGCAATTTCTCATTTATCCGGATCCGAGTCCATTGAGGATGTAGATGGTTAAGTCATCGATTGGAACGGGTTTATCAATAATCTCCAGTTCATCGGCCTTGGCTTTGATGTTTTGAAGAGATTATGAAATGGAATGAAATCAATTTTTAGTGAGAGAGAGCCTCTTTGAACTGCATTATTCTCAAAGAGTAACAAAAAGAGATACTTACAACACTTCTGATCCAAACCCCAAAGAGTAATTAAGCTAATTAACCAAGGGTTAATGAGAAGTGAGAGTTTAGTGCTTTTTAAACCTTTTGGATGATTTAGTCCTTTATAATCGATAATCGATCATTCTTATGACCCAGACACACTTCACTTTAATGTTATGCATATGCATGCTTATGATATTTATTTATTTTAACATAACATTAACTCTTTTTAGATCGGAAGTATGAACATTGATGCATTGATCTTAATTGTAGCATGTCAAAACTTATATTATCCTTAAACTATCATGCTATATTACGTTCATACCAGTCATGATCTCATTTTTATCATATTAATAAAATTATTTCATTTCTATTTAACATGCTATATAACAATCACAATTCTAATGTTAATATTATCTTCAATTCATTAAGGTTATTAATAATTATACTATTCTCAATCAATATAACAATCATTATGGCACTTTTAGTATCACAATAACAAACAAATAAACAATATCATTGTATTGTAGTGAGACTATACTTATAAAGTTTTACTGAAGGCTGACAAGTTGAAGACCCTAATCTTTCTTTTTCCCTCTTTTTCTCTTCTTTTTCCTTTCCTTCTTTTTCTCTTTTCTTTCTTCTATCCCTCACCTCTCTCTCCTTCACGTTGCTTTCCTTTTTCTAGATGAAATGAAATGTCAGGAGGTGAGCCTATTTAAATAGGCAATGATCATGGCACTTCCTTTTGACACATGATTATTAAGGTGTCATTTAGCATGTTAATCTTTCATGCTATTTGACACCATCTTGTTGTGTCAATAAGTATGGTTATGCAAACCATGCATCTTGCCACTTTTGTGTGCATGCAAACGACGCCACCCTTAATTAAATTTAAGGCCCTTAAATTTCACATAGTGAAGTCCACATACATCCTTTAACTTCCCATTGAACTTGGAAACTACCACAATATTAGACAATCACTCTAGATATTGCACCTCTCTGATAGCCCTTATGACAAGCAACTTCTTCACCTCCTCCTCCACAACTCTATTCTGTTTTCATTGAATTTTTTCTCTTTTAACTAACAAGTCTAGAACTAGGTCTCACCACCAGCTTGTGAACAATGACTTCCTTGGATGTCCCAGTGAGCTCGAACATATCTCATGCTAATATCTTGATTTTTTTGCAAACACCGCACAACCCTGCTCAGCTTGGCCTCTCCAAGTCCACCCCAACTTAAAAATTTTCCCTATCTCCTACACTACTCGGCCGAAATGGCTCAGTAAGGGAGGTTTGGGACCTCATTTTCTTCTCTTCATTTTTTGCTTCTCTCCTCATACTTCTCCTCATCCACTTTCAGAGTATTATTTGATCATATTCACCTCTCTGACTACCTCTTCTTTCTTAGCACTAACTAAGTAACATAACACTCTCTAGACTTCATTTGATTTCCTTTCACCACTCTATACCTTCTTTTGTAGAGAACTTCATCATCAAGTGTCTAGTAGAGCTCCTATTGCATTTATCGAGGGTCGATCTATGATAGCATTGCATCCTGAGGTGAAATTAATAATCAGGAACATGACCATGATTGTAGAATAACATAATGTTTCTCCCAATGTCATGGGCAAGGATATCATTCCTTTAAGTCTTAATGATCTTCCTATGAACCCTATGAGTGAAGTATTGACATGTTCAAGTCTAGCGTTACCAATCCTAATTTTCTCAAATATGGACAATGAGATGATATCGACAACACTTCTAGTATCCACTAGAACCTAATGGATGAGGAAAGTCGAAATGTTGGTCGAAATGACTAATGCCTCATTGTGAGGGTACATTATCCCCTTTTTACCATTTCAATTGACCACTATACTCATATTATCCTCAAGCATTGTTGAAGGCTTTATTGAGAAACATATTAGCTTGAGTTAAGTCTCTCAACCACTCCTTCCTCTGAATTCCACTATCTTCACATTTTGGTTCCCTAACAATCACATGGATTTCTCTTTGGACCGACTGATGTCTGGATTTAGCTCAGCCCTCGCCCCCTCAGTAGCCCTTCTATCATTCCTACTATCCCTTCCTCATCCACGTTGGAGATAGTTATTCAAGCATCCCTCTTACACCAACCTTTCAATCTCCCTTTTCAAATGGATACAATTCTTAGTTTCATGGCAATGGTTTTAATGATAGTGACAGAATAGACTTCGATCATGCTGGAGCGGTCCAAACCGCATGGACTCTGAATGTTGAACAAATTCTAATTTTCAAATCGCATGAAAATTACTTCAGCACTAGCCATTAAAGGAGTAACGTCCCACGGGGCAGGAGAGGGGGGTACTAAATTTCTTCTTTCTAGACTCATTTTGCTTTCCTCTTCTTATCATCCATCCAATCATTTCTTCCCCCTAGTCTTCTTTTATTTTCTTCAAGTCTAACTCTGACTTACTATAGTCAACTTGACCTAAGTATCCCTTCACTTGGGCAGCTTGTATGCTACTAGTACAAGTAATTTTTCTTGCTTCCTCCGTAGTTTCAGTAAATGAATTAAAACATTTTTTGCTTGATCTTGACAATAATTTCTCATTAGTGGTTCCCCCCAAGAATATGTGTAACACCCCTAGGTCTGTCGATTTGTCCACTTTCTTAACCTCTTTCTGGAAACGGTCTACATACTCATTCATAGACTCATTAGGGAATTGCTTGATTGTGTGAATACTGACTAGTGGTAACTTGGTAGTTTTAACCTCGGAAAATTTGGCCACAAACTATGTTCTTAACTCGGCAAATGAATCAATTGATCCGAATGCTATGGTTTTATACCATTCCATGGTTGGCCCACCAAAAGTGATGTGGAAAGCTTGATACAGTAACTCATGTGCATTTAATCTCATGGCGGTCTTATAAGCTTCTATATGATCTCTAGGGCTGGTTTCTCTCTTATACTAGTTGAACAGGGGTGGCTTGAACTTCTCGAGGATAGGGAAGCTCAATATTCTAGAAGAATGGACTTTCTTCTTCATTAGGCTCTTCCTCTAACCCTCCTTTCTTCACAGGTGCTTCCAATGACTTAAGTATTTTCTCCACTAAGGGATCCTTGGGCTGAGCAACATTTTGCCCCACATTTGCGGGTTTTAAGCTTCCTGAGGTACGGGGGAGGAGGTATGGGTAGAGGTGAAGGAGGAAAAACTAGTGGGGATAGAGGTGTTATAGGTGGTGGCCTGACTTCAGCCTATGTCTTATGGCTCCCTCGATCTGATCATCCCTTACTTAACTCATTTTCCCTTATTGTACAATCATGGTTCTTTGCATGACCTCTATAGCTTAAACCAATCCGGCCAGAACTCCACCTTTATTTTCGTCTACCAATGCCTTTACCATTGTGGCTGCTCCCACTCCAACTCTAGTAGCAACTCTTCCAGCACTCCTTAACCTCCTTCCATAAACATTGGCATAAGATAAAGGATTTTGCACATTTTGACTATCCCCTATTGTATCAGCCACTCCCTCACCTTGGTCAATCACTTCGATCTTCATCCGCTCTTTGAACAAAACACTTTCACACTAGCTAAACTTTTGAATATGAAAACTAATCGTCCTTACGGTTAGTGCTAAACTATAGATGCTTAGACTTTGGTGTAGCCAAGTCCAAGCACAAGCAGTATGTCTGCTAGTCTAAGAAATCCTCCTACACACAGAAAACAAGGATAAGTTAGGATTGTGTTTGTCACACCCCTTCCAATGACTAAATTAATTGAGGAGATTTTTCTCTAATTCTAAGATGAATAGTAGATATTTTTCTTAATTAAAAAAGCATCTAACCTTTACCATGATTATGGTCTTAATATTTATACTCCCTCACTAGAGAAAGACTTGATTTATTTTACACATGGCACACTCTCATTGATGGGACAGACTGTTATCCTTAATACTCTTTTCACTCTGCCCACTAATACAAATAAAGATTTTCTCCCCACAACTTGTGTAAGGTAATCCTCCTTATCCTTTTGTAGTACTGCCCCCAAACATCTAGATCGGCACCCTGCTCTTGGAGTCCCTCATTTCATGATCCAAACCAATTTATCATAACATACCACCTTAACCATGCCTGATTCGACCGAAACCTTACGCGCTCGACCCATCTGCTCGGCTAGGCCTCTATGTTCCTTAAGTAGCCCATTAGTGAGTCCGAGGTTTTCTCTATTCACTTCAGACCAGCCCAACGAAAGCCAATTGCTTCTCACAAAGCTTGGTTTGTTCAAAACGAGATTCCTCCCCCAACAAAACTTTTTTTTAACTTCGATTTTTTATTCTCAACCATATGACACTGAGGTAGCACAATTCTTCTCAAAACCCAAGTATGTTCTCAATCTCAGAAGGTTTGTTGTGTATTTTAAAAACTTGCCTCTCATAATGCAGAGTAATCATACCGTGCGTGAACAAAATAGTTAGCAATCCTTTCACAATTACCATGACCATCGCCAATTGTCATGTAGATTGGTCTTTAATCGATGTGCTTAATGCATTTGATATGTTATACACTTATACCAGATGTTTGATGCTTGCTCGGGGAGCTCATAAGAATGAACATGACTAGCAATTACGTGATCGACCTTTACCCTCATGCTCTTTTGTAAGTTCCTAAGGCGCATAATCAAGTTCATGATTTCTGGCAGTCCAAATCCAAGGCTAATAAGCCGCACTTTTCTCGATAAACAAACCAAGAGTATCCATCTCCTATTGTCATGGTTCAGGTGATCACTAGCATACGAAAGATTGCCAACAAGCAACACACCACCTCCTTTTATAGGGTTTGAAATACAATGCTCCTGGTCTTAGGTTGGAGTCAGGGTCTATCTAAGATCACCTTTAACTCTGAAAATGTGTTGATCGTCAGGTCCTACTGGCGGATGGGTTGTGAACAAAAACAATCGATGCTCTTGCTCGTGCCCGTGCCCGTGCCCGTGCTTAAAGATATATTTGGTGTTGTACTCTACTTCCGGAATAGTTGTGTGGTGGATGAAGCCTTGTCTGCAAGTCCGATAGCGGTAAGTAGTGGTTACTCAATGGGCATCAAACCTGCTCCAGAGCACTCTATCCTCAGAGCTTATTGAAAGAACCAATGGGCATGTCGGCTGTTTTCACTGGACTACAATGTAAGAACTCACTCCACCATAACTAACACTCAATGGCAAAGTTCATCAATATTGCTAAGAATTGCCAAATTAATGTAACCATTCTAACTTCTTTTTCATGTTGATCATATGAAAAAGGTGCTACATAGTGAACTCAGATATTTCTTTGGATGAGATAATTTGTTGTGAAAGAAGGGATGCGTATAACTTTTTGTTTTTTTCCCTAGTTGGTTATGTACTCTCCACAAGTCACACTTCACATATTCATTGGTATTAAAGAACAATACTATAATATCACTTATTTTTCGTAATAATAATAATTAAAAAAAATTGAATAAATATTTAGAAAACAATTAGGAAAATATTTTCATATATATATATAGATATTAAAGCTGTACAGGCATATACAAATTGTCATGATACAATTTTTAACAGAACTCTGTTCAAGTTAAAGGGGGAAAAAAGACTTGATCAAACTTCACCCACCGGTCTACAATAACTCAAGATCGGCTTTTTTCTTCTGGATTTGAAGTGGGAAGAGACGAAAAACGCTGCAGTTATAAACTGATCTAAATTTTCTTCGAATTTGAAACTTTTTTCTCGGTTCCTTATGTAACCCCAAAAGGCAGAATGACTCCTTGGTAATAATAAGAACAATGATAATCATATCACACTATTTTACATGGGAATCATAATTATCGAAAAGTGAATCCGGCACAATTAAAGGCAACTTATCTATGTACAAGAAAAGCCTTCTGAGATTCTCCCGAGTGACCGTTGCCATGTCCACATAATCCCGGCTGTCAGTGAGTACCCAAAGATCGCATGAGTTTACTCTCTTGAGACTGTCTCTACAGAAGGGGCATGATTGTGATCTTGTTCGCCTGAAAATTTCAAATAGTTACTACCAAAATGTTATATAAAAATACAGAGCCCGAAAAGAAAAATACAAGAGAGATTCCAGTAAACATCCCATACGTCGTTTTTGGGACTATAGTTCTTGTATGGAAGTTCCACTTAGGTTCAGGGATCTAATCTAGAATCCAGTATCAGCCCACATCATCAAAATAAAACACACTTGGGGCACCAGTAGTCTAATGAAAGGGAAGTCTCCAAGCAAAACACAAATGTTTCTTAAAGGACATGGATTTGAAAACCAGATCCAGAAGAACCAATCGATTCTAGCCCAAGCATGTGCTAACCAGTTGAGCAAAAAACATGACAGAACAGAAATAATTGCTAACGCTGGTGTGGTTCTAGAACTAGTTTTTAGTTACCAAATCCCAAAAAATACAGCCCACAATAAGGTCCAATGTTGTCTAATGTCAACGAACCCCAGAAATATTCAGCATATTTTTGTAAGCAGCTAACACTACATAAAATAGATGCAATAAAAACACAGGGAAAGAAGAAAAGACAACAAATTCTTTTTGAATCCATTTCAGTAAAATTGACGTTTAAAATAATACATTTTAGTTATATTTTGTGGGACTAAGCTGAATATTGTGTCCCACATTGGACTTTGGCCCTAAATTGGAAAAAAAAAAGTGTTTTCAATGGAGGTTAAATGTAAGTGAGGGAACAATAGCCAGATAAGGTCATCTATCTTTCCATAACATCTTTTCTCCTGTATAGGAAATCATAGCCTAGAAGAGAGAGAGAGAGAGAGGAGAGGTACCAATCACGGTAGCATTTCAAGCACATGGCATGGTTGCAATTAGGCAAGACAGTTTTATTATTAGTCTCCATACATATTCCACATTCATCTTCACGTTCAATATCTGCATCTGAACACTGTCTTTTCTCGTCTTCATCTCTTCTGCGATACCTTTCCATGCAGACGGCATTTTGCTTTTTATCCTCTGTATCAGTGACACCGCTTTGGAGTTGCATTAGAGAGGGGTAAATTATCGCTGTGCCCATGATATGAATTCAGCTCAGTATTAAAAGGGGGAGATAAAGGGTTATGAAATGGAAGGCTGAAAATGGATAATATAAAGTTGAAACTCATTTTTACCATAAAACTCTCTAATACTGGCTTTTCTTTCATGGGTAGACATTGTGGTCGTACCATCCACATAGACCTGCACAAAAGAGGAAAAATGACAAGTTCAAAAATTATCATGATGATAAGCACTAAGAAACTCTAAAATGGAAGAACCAATTGCATATATCCTCAACTAAAAATAAGAGATTCCCTTATACTGCGAAAATAAGACATTTAACCCCCAAAATTGTGTTTTAGTTGAGAAAATTCGATCTATTTCTTCGAATAGAAAATTGGAAATTTTTTATTATTCAAGATCTTCAACTAAAAATATCATTTTGGGGCATGGATTGAAGGGTGCAATTCCATTCTGAGCCAAAGTTCATTTGGTCCTCCAAAGATGCCAAAATTAAACAGTATAGGCCAACTCAAGTTTTACCTCACAATTTGATCAAACTCTATCCAAAACATAGGCTGAATTGAATAGTTAAGGTGTATTCCAATGGGTTTTGTAGTAAAGAATGATTCTTTGCAATTAACCCAAAATAAAATGGTGGGGGGATGCGCGGGGGCGGAGGAACGTAACCTTATAGATCAGAATCCTTAGCAGTCCAAGGGCTCCTGCGAGGTGGCAGTCCATCCACTGAACTAGAAAAAGAAAGAGATGAGCAGCAGGGCTATAAGACATTCTCATCTGAAGGCAAGCACCATCATATTTCCTCGAAAAATCCGATGCCCTGAAACTCACAGTTTGCAAGGACGAAAAATGTAACACTTAATAATAGTAAGACTACCTCAAACCAAATATAGCAATCCTTTTCTTCAATTGATTTCCATTTACCATTGGGACCCAGAAGTCATTGTTCATAGTTTTTTGTAAAATTGAGGTTTTAGAGGTCCAAACTGAAATATTTAAACTTGGGTTTTCAAAATGCAGATTAAGTGGAGAGATGGTGGGGAAAGAAGCAGGATGAGAAATGGATGAGGTGGAACCCACAGGCCATGTGATCTACTTGCAACAGATCTTATCAAGATGATGGATAATGTAGGAAAAAAAGATCTAATGGATAAATTCTTCATTAAATACTACATAGTGATGTCACATCGAGGAAAAAAAAATCATTTTCTTGTGCTCAAACTATTTTCATGTCAAACATAGCAACTGAACCTCCCTGAATAAACCCCACCAAAAATCTCAGTCGACTCTCAAATTCGCATACAAAATGGTGTATTTGAAGTGGGGGTAAATCTACAAAACGAACTATGAAAAAAATAAAAAATGAGGATTAAAAAAGCCATTTCTGAGAAAATGAAAACGAAAGGTAATTAATCATACGGTACCAACAAAGTAAAGTAGCTAATGAAAAAGGAAATTCACAACCCCCCCAAAAAAAAAAAAAAGGATCAGAATCAAATTCAAAATCAACCCAAATAAATACCAGAAATTTAAACTATATCATCGATATCAAAGAACGAAATTGAACAAAAAAATGAAAAAAAAAAAACTCTTGAAGAAAATAAGAAAAACGGAGGGTAGGTTTCTTACAGAGTATTTGCATGCTGAATATCAGCTTCAAGCACTTTCAGAGAATCCTTGAACGACTTTCGCGTGGAAGCTATATACATCGCCTCTCCACCAAAGCAAACCAGACGAAAAAAGAAACCCAGAAAAAAAATAATAATCACAGAAGAATGAAGAAAGCCCGAGAACTGTTTGTCGATTCCTCTTCCCCTTTATCTCTCCTATATCAACCCAAAAACCCTTTCGAGCTCTCTTTCTCTCTCTCTCCCTAAAACCCAAAACAGGGTGGGGTTGGTGCGTGTATTTTTGTGTTTCGACTCTCTTTCGGTGCTTCCTTCGATTCTGCTCACACCTTTGAAAGCAAAGACAAAGAGAGAAAGGGACACGTAGATGCGATATTTAATTATTTTATCATTAAATTAATAAATACGGATTTTTGTTTGGACTGACGGAAACGGTGCGTTTTAATGGATAGATAGTAAATAAAGCCCGTGAATAGATAATGATAAAATTAAATTAAAATTTTCTCTGTTTTTTGGGCTTTTTTGTCTGCCACTTCACCTTACCCTTCGGGGACTGTCCCTCCACGCTTCGTCGATATCTTTACAATTTTTTCTCTTTTTATTTTGTATTTTCTTTTTTGTTTTCCTTTTTTTCTTCTTTCTTTCGCTAAATTAAGATTTAGCTGATCAAATAATATAAAATTATAATTTTATATAATTTAAAAAAAATAAGTGAATAAAATAAAAAAGTTAGAATAAATTCTCTATTTTCAAAATATTTATCGTATTTGAAGGTGCGATAGTTATGTTATATTATTATTATTTTATTATATTTTTATTCATTAAAATTAAAATTATTTTTATTCAATTTTTATTTCTAAATTTTCAGCACATAAATTTTTTTGATTTTGGCTACCGATAGTGCTACAACATATTCCCATACTCTCATATTTTCTGATACCAACTGCCATCGCCGCTTGAGCTTTAGGTTTCAAGAACCCAGAAACACAATTTTGGTTCTTGAAACCTAGATTGGGAGAGAGAGCTGCCATGAAAGAAGGGGGGGAGAGAGAGAGAGAGGCATCAAAGTGGTAACACTTCTCATTTTTCAAAAATGTCTTTTGCATTTTGAAATATGAAAATCGGTTTTAAGGATTGGACAAACTTGTTTTGTAACTATTTTTGTGTCGATTTTTTAATATATTATATATAATATTAAATTTGATATGATATATTATTTATTATTATGATTAGGTAAGTGAAATTTAGATTAATTTGATAAAATAATTTAAAATTCAAATAATATATGTTTTTGATTAGAAAGAGATGAAATTCTATTTTAAATAATATTTGAATGGATTTGACTAAATCAAATATATTATTAAAAAGATGATATAGTTTAAAATAAATAAAATTTTATTTTATAAGAGTTAAAAAGATATGATCTTATCAAATATATCATTAAACTAATTATGTAATTTAAAATAGATAAAATTTTATTTTAAATAAGATTTGAAAAGATTTAATTATATTAAAAATGTCATCTGATTTTCATCTTATTATGATTAAATTATCAGTTGAATTAATTTAAAAAAGTTTAAATTAATCAAAATGATCCATTTTCCTTATTCTCATAGAAAACTTAACTGAGTTACTTTTTAATTTTAATGTGTCTGACTGATTAAGTTTTATATTATGCCGACTGAGAATCTCATAATAATTTATTATTTTATTTAATTCATAATTAGATACGTTTAACTTAAAATATCTTTTAAAGTAAACAGTTAATTCAATAATATTATAATCAATTAACTTAAACTTCTAAGCGAATATTGATTTCTAGCAAGTATTAAGGGTACTCGAGAGATGAGAAATAAGCATTTTCCAAAAGAACATGTTATGTCCAATAATTAGACAATAATGATTTTTCAATCTAGCTAATATCTCAATTCGTTTTAGGGCGTGGTTTAACTGCTAAATCAATCATATGAACTATTATACCTATAATGAATATAGACAATATATTTACTAAAACCATTTTCATACCATATTACCTTGCAAGGATTTCATTGTTCAATAAAGTATATAACTCATATGACCTATTTCTCTTAACACAAGACTGATGGATTTCATATTAATCACTCATAACTTTTATGTAAAACATTTTATACCCAAAAGTTCACCTCGCTTAACTCTTGGCTAGGGTTTTTTGGAATGATATCAAAGTATAAAATCCAATACATAAGATACTATGATGATTTTAAGTATGAGAATCACATGGACTTTAGTCAGTAGATAATTCTCATTAACATGTAATATTCTTACCATTGAAAAATATATAAGTGTCACGTTTAGTACCTTTAGTCTTCTACTAACTATCCACATACTTATCCTGGTGTTCCATTAAAATTAATGGCTATAAGAACAATTATCCTAGATATTTTTAGAGCTAACCTATATGATTTTCTATTCGGATTATTATGTCTATCTTGATAATCTTATGACTATGAACAATTAGTATCTTAGACTTTAAGCAACTTGCATCTCAACTAGCATGATTTTTATCATGACCTCAAGCGCATAATCTAAAATACTGGACTTTATCATAATATGTTACAAATGCATATATAATATTAATTTCAACATAATTAATAAACATATATTAAATAGATGAATGCATTTACCATTATTGAATGAGTAATAAATAACAAATAATAATATCATTACTATATACAAATAAGATTGTATCATACAAAATATATATACCTATCGAGTTTAACTCTATTGGCTGGACTAGATACTTCTTACTTCATTCACCCCTTTAAGAAAGCTAAGACAATTAAACAAACCTTCTCATGTCTCTAACAAGGCTATATTATCACATACCAGTCCTTACTAGCTAACTGTGGAGCTACACAATTAGATAATGAAGCTGCTTTATCAAGAGAAGGAGATGTATAATTCTAATGGATAAGTAGCTAATGTAACATGTATGTCCATAAGCCTCTTTACATCTAAATCTTCTTTTAATTGGATTATTGATTTTCTTGCTTCATGCCATATGACTTTTGCGTTTAATGACTTGAGTTCACCAACCACATGTTCTCATGATCCACATTCCACTATCAAGCTACCTAATGGTCTAGTCTCTCAAGCCTCTCACATAAGTTCATTCAAAATTTATCTTCCAATCACTCTGCAAGATGTATTGTAGATTCCAAACTTCCATTAAATTCTCATTTGATCACAAATGTCATGTAACCTTCTATACATTTTTATGTATTTATGCCGGGGCCAATTGATTGGGAATGAGGATTGGTAAATTGCATCGGTAAATTGCACTATGAATTTGAAAGTAATAGGTTAGTTAAGTCAATAGGATTAGTGATATATTACTTATGTGAAACTATTTTCTTGTTATGGATGTTAGCAATTAAATAGAATATTTATTTAATAAAATTCATTTATTTTTCATGCTTATCATTTTTTTTTGGGAAACAATATATTATTTTGTTGACTTATTACATATCACGATAAGTTATTATCAATAAGATCAAGTGATTTCAGCATTTAAAAGTAAAAAGTACTAATATGGAAGTAAAATACTTGTATAATAATAGTAAATAATGTCCCGGACAAAAATAAGTTGTTGTAAACGACCATTTCTTTGCTTCATGCTCATAAGTGACCAAAACAATTTCATTTATTGATATACCATTCAGAAAATAGACTGAATTTTATCAAGAAATTCGATTATTTTGTTATTATTAAAATTTTTTCAATCACTTAGTTCACAGTACTATATAACAAGCACATCAATTTCAAATAAGATTACAAAAATAATATATGAATTGCGGATACAAGAAAAAGAAAATCTCAACCCTTCAAATATGACCTCCTTTCTTTAAATTAATTCAAATAAGTCTTCTCAAACATCATAAACACATTTTGTTTTGTTCTTTCAAGAGAACACTGATATGGAATCATATTGTAGTCGACTTCACAGGATCCGAACGTTTTCGATTGATAGAATCCAAGTGAATGAGAATTGTACCACCATTTCCTTCCTCGACCCACTTAATGGATCGTCTCTCTAAGAATTTCATAATCTGTCAATATAAAAAATGGAAGAAAATTTATGATTATAGAGAAGAGATGGAGTCGTCTTTGTGATTAATTTGTTTCAATTCTGGATTGCAATTCTTACTTACCAGTCTCCGACGAGACCCTTTTGAGGTATCTTCTTCATTATTGGTATCGATAATGACTTTAAGATGTGTGATTGCTGATGGAAAAATAAAAAATAACAAATTGAAAGGATTAATATGCTAAATGAAATTTCAAAAACCAAATCAATAATATATCTAAAAGACCAAACTAATTCAACTCACATGGGATCCCAGACTGTGCAGAAATATGACACTTTAAAAGTTGTACTGCCTCCTTGGCATCATGCTCGTGCAAATCAAGCTTCATTTCATCTTCAGTTTCCTCATTTCTGGAAATTATACAACAGAAATTGGGTGAGAGAGAGAGAGATAGAGAAAGAGTTACACCATAAGAAGCTAACCTAGTTTGAAGAATCATTCGGCTGGATTCTTCATCTGCATCTTGAGCCTTTTGTTGAAAAAACTGCCCCTAATAAATGCAAGGCATACACCCAAACAAGGAAGGATATATCTCATTTGGTGATATGTTATTTTAAGACAAAAATATTGGATAATAATCAGAAACACTGCTTGTTGGAACAGTGTTCGTCTTTCTCTGTGTTCTCTTTCTATGGCAAGTTGCAAGAGGCTATATATTTAAAAAATAAGAGAGATCAAAACACAGATTTGTAATTTCATAACGACAATAATTTGTGTACCTGTTCAAGAAGTTTCCCCGCACGAATATGATCCCCCTCAGCAAATGCATCTACAGCCTAAAAATACGGAAGTTGTGGCTTTTCATTGATCAAAAAAATCAATTCTATTACAAGTATATAAGAGTACAAAAAGCCATACAATGAAGAATAAAAGGCACTTACAGCTTCATAGTATTCCTTCATTGTGCCCCAATACTCCTTAACAGCTTTACGGAGGAGATGGAAGCTATCATCTTCATCACCAGCTGCAATTATAGGAACATTTTATAAAGCCAAGACTTGGCAAAGAAAAGATATCTAGGCCGTTAGAATTTTCTATGGATCTCCACTGTAATTTGGAAATTAACAATTTATTTCATAAAAATAGGGGTTTCAATCATCGAGGAAGTTTAGATCTTGTTTTGCAAACAGATTACAAGTTACAAATCAAGAACGTTTGCTTTTGAAACCAGAATGGGACCATACAAAGAGAAATCACAATTCCATATTCAGAAATGGTAGAGATTTCATAAAGTAAAAGCATGTACGAGACAAAAAGACGAGCACGATTCTTTTCTTCCATATCAGACAATTTCCAACAAATACTATAGGTTCCAGAAATACTGCAAGTTTAATCAAGTAGTAATAAATGAAGTTTCTATGAATTACCGTTCACATTATCTTGCTGCAAGGAAGCCAAAAAGGCCTTAGGATCTTCATCAGTGTCAATGGGAGGTTCATAAACAACATGTCCAAAACCTCTAGAACTTTTTATGGATGTTACTTTTCTTTGACGTGGTTCTTGTTTCTTCTGATCCTCATGTTTGGAACTAAATAATGCAACCAAAATATCCTTCTGGAGATTATTTCGTGTCTTCTGATCTCCAGCTGAGTCTAAGCTATCCGCATTTGAAATGTTATTTCCATTGCTGGATTAAGAAAAGCATGACCAATTCAGACTCATTGAAACCACATTAAGATGAGGGTGAAAATTCTTCTAGATATGAGGGTGAAAGAAAAAAAAAAAGTACCCTCCGGGTAGATTCTTGTCTTGCATATTCCCCTGACATGAAAGCAACTCTGATTTTGGACAAATATGTATAACCTGTAGATAGAATAACCAAATAGAAGGGATATATAATTAGATTTGAGGAAAAATACATATTATAAACTTATAAGCAAGTGAAAGGTTTTTACGCATGAACATATGAAGTTGAGTAGGACATCTCCTATCCACCCCATTGTATAACAATTTGAGCGACTACTTGGAAGCAAACTTTTAGGTTTGATATCACACAGAAGATAGTTACTAAGAATATGATATGTAGTAAACAAATAAGAGAGAGGCAAACTGTTGTGAGCAAATGCTGGGATTACACTGACCTTATCAGTGGATTTACAAATAGAATGGTTTCTTTCATTGGAAGTCACTGCTGATACTTCAAGTAGCTTCTCCATGCTCTGAATGTTCAAAAAAGAAGTCACATGCAGTGATATTGTAACAATATCTTGAGGATACAAAATTATAGATTCATATGTACAGCATTAGGAATACAGGAATGGAAATACTGTGGAGGATTAAATAATAAACAAAGGCCATCTTCTATCCTGTCTTCTTTATTTCCTTTGGAAACATGACCCCACAAAAATCAATTGAGCTCAAGAGATATATAAATCTAAACTCAATGAGACCATTGTAATAGAAATCACCATTGGTTTAGAATATATTAAAAATGGCATATAATCCACTAGAGTGACCATTGGTAAAGAAAATATATATCAATAACTTTTAGAGGTTGCTGAAAACAAGATAACCTTTCACTGAAAATTTTCAGTTTAAATTCTTAAATTTCCCAAAGAATCAATTGATTAAAAACAAGATATTTTACATACTTTTTGCACATCATATCCGAAGGTACCTGCATATTTGATAAAAGCCTGATTAGAGTTCACTAAATTGAATATCTGGAAAGCAATTATATCTTTATCAATGTCAATAATTTTATGTAATACAGAATTAAGTCACTGTCTATATTGCAAATTGCAAATAATCAAAGTTGTAATCATGTTGTAATGAGAATGTATTCAAGTGGAAAGACCAAAAAATACAACGAAATAAAGATGCTTACCAAGAACTTCCCGAATAACCTCCCTTTCCAGCTTGAACCCAACACCTAGCATGCTGTAAAGAAAATCTTCCATATTCTTATGTAAGTGGCAATCCTTGGCAGAATTCTTACCCCCTTCCTCCCCACAAACTTCAGAAATATGCATAACCTTTGAATCCAGCTTCAGTGGTTTGGTCTTTTCACAAATTCCATTTGTTGATGTGCTAGTTCTTGCATATTCTTTACCAATAACACTTGAAACAGTACCAACTGAAACTGAACGCCATTTTTTCTTCGAACCTTTGAAAGTTCCATTTTGATGTAACTTCTCAGAATTATTATGGTAGGATGATCCTAAAGGTTGTTCAACTCTAACCCCACCATTAGATGCAAGAGAGACTGCTGCACTTCCTTGCATTTCATGAAGAATTTCTCCAACCAAATGTGCATTCCGGTCTGCCTTGCAATAAGCAGAAGCTATTTCCTCGAGAGAAAATGTTGACCCAAATGCATCAATCAACCCCTCTAGTGCCTTTTCCTCATCATCTTTAATTGGTACTCTTGAGGCGTTTGCTTCCCTCCGAATCATTGTCCAAGGCACCTAGAGCTGGAAAACATACATCAAAGGCTTTATTGATGCTTTATATTCACTATCTACACAAAATCCACCCCATCAAGTACTACTAGCAGTGAATCTATTATACAAGACGAACGCAAGTCCACACAGCATTAGATTCTAGATACATGCATAGAAGAGACTCGCACAAACGAACAGAAAACGTCAAAACAAAGCAGAGGTAGAATAAAATTCAACATGAAACTGCAGAAAAGACAATAGATTCAGAATAAGAATGCAGGCAATAATAAAATCAGTAAAGTCGCAATAGAATTCCACTATCACATTTCAATTTCTAAAAATAGGAATCTAAAAATTCTTCATAAGAAAATCTCACTTCCAAGTTCCACCATTTCTACGTATCCAGGCAAGAATTCGACAAACGAAAAAGGAAGAAGATTAAATCAATCAAACAGAGATGCAGAGCGAACATTGAGGAAGGCGAAACTACTAACCTCGAGAATCCGCCCCGTTAAGCAAAGCGTAGAACTCTTTCTCTCTCTAATTCAGTTCAGTGGCGACGAGATTTATAATTAGGGATGGATAGTCATTGGCGCTCAATTTGGTTGCGAGAACTCCCCGATTTGATTTGATTACCCCGATTTATTATTTTTTTTTTATTATTATTTTTTTTTTCTTTAAAATTATTGCATGATTCTACTTTAAAGAGGCTATTGAAATAAATTATTTATCATTATTTATTTGATTATATAAAGATTTGGAAAGGAAGAATAATTTTTAAAATGAAAAAAAAAATGAGTTTTAAGAAATTTTAAATTAAATTTTTTTAAAATTATTTAATATTTCTATTAAAATGTAAATATTACAAAAAAAAATTTATATAACTAAATTAATCATTTAATTTCATCTACAATATATATATTTTAAAAAGAATAATTAATTTTTTATTTTAAATATTTAAAAAATCAAATCTCATTTTAAATATAAATAAATAAATAATTATTATTTTAATTTTATTTATACCCAAAAAATAAAACCACCACCCCTTACATTACTACTTCCTTCACAAGTTTTTCTGTGATATAAGTTAAAAATGGTGGAGAAAGTGATGATGATTGTTCTTTACCTACTTCCTTTGTAAGTTAACTTGCAGCTACCATTTGCTTTTTCGGGTACTTTATTTGGACAGGCTGTTTAAATGTTCATTTGAAATTCAAATTTAGAATTTATATATATATATATATATATATATATATATATTTAGTATTAATCTCATAATAAAATTTTAATAAATTAATAATTTTATTTAAATAATATTTTTTGATTGGTCGTGACTTAAGGATCATGTGTTAAATTATAATAGTAAACTAAATTTATTAAATAATATATTATAAAAGTTTCATATAATATATATGAATTAATAATTTATTGACACATAATATTTATTATTTAACTATAATATATTCTTAAAATATATCTTGATAATTAATTTTTTCTTAAAATTAATATCAATTTATAGCATATCTAGAATTTTATTTCTTAAATAAGTTTTTAAACTTATTACTTAGAGAGCAATTTTATCTGTCATAATAATATTTTGGAGCAAAGTTAATTATCTATATAAAAATATTAGGTTTCTCTCTTATTTTTCTATAGATATCAAAATCAACACATTTGGATATTTCTAGAAACAGTTATGTTTGATTTATCAAAATAAATTTTTGATAATAAATATAATAAAATCACCATATTGATGATTTATTTGAATTTGAAATTTGTATTGTCGGGATTAGATATAGTGGGGTTTTTATTTTATACTCACCAAGCTAAATTTTTTTTTTATTCGGTTTATTTCTAAATAGTGTCAATAAATTAAAATTGACTTGATAAATTAATAAATTATTACTTAATAGATAAATAATTTATTAGTTTATCAATAAGTTAATATTTCATTAAATTAAGAATTTTTTTCGATCTTAATGGTATTAATTTAATGATATTTTTATTGTAAAAAAAAAATAAGAAAAATATATATATTTGTACTTTTTTTAAAATATTGATTGATATTCTGGAATGAAATTGATTTTAAAATTTGTTCCCATTTTCATCACTATTATCGGTATCAGATTCGAAATCGAGACTCCTGTTGGTGGCAGGACTTCTGTCCATATCTTTTCTATTATATACCGATCAATCACAACCATAAATACTCATCTAATCCATCACACCACATATCAATTTATATTTTGATTGTGATATCAATTTAATATAATTAGTCACATGGGTGGAAAGCATATCCACATGAAAATTCATCGTATACTAATAAGAGAAAAATCTTTTAAAAACCAAAATTCGATGTTAAATATTTTAGTGTAAGTTAGATTTCTCTCTTATAAACTTTTTAAACAATTTGTGTGATCGGGTTAGCTGAAGTTATATTTTTATTTTTGTGCCAAAATACAAGGCATTTTTATTGTGAAAGAAGCGGATGATTTCGTTTAAAAAATAAAAATAAAAAAACCCTAACACTAGAGTGAAAAAAAAGAATCTACAATTTAGCCGAACAATAAAAACAGCCGAAACTGATAATTGCATCATACCTTTCTTTTCATATTTTCCACACAAGAGTAGAACCAGTGAATGATAGTATTAGTATATTTTTTAAGTTTGGAGTTTTAAACATTCCAGAATCCACTGCCCAAAAGACTTTTTATCTTTTCTTTTTGAATTCTCAAACTTAAAGGATACCTAATCTCACAACAACAAAATATGCTCAATCGATTCTTCAAACAAATCACAAAGAAGGCAAATAGATGAGGGCATAATTCTTCTTCTCAATAAGTTCAACCTTGAAGCTAGAGCTCCCGTACAAGCTTTCCAAAGAAAATATCTTATTTTTGGAAATGTGGGTAAATTCCATATCTCTTCCCAAACTTTTTTTTCCTACTTGACTTGATTGAGATGATTTCTGAATACTAGAATTATTGTCTTATACTTTGGTACCTAGACTTAACTGTGAAAATATTATCTTTTCTTAGAGCCCAAACTAGACTATCTCCTTTAAGGAATCTTAGAATAGGAATAGAAGCAATGACATTTTTTAACTTTTAAAGGAACATAATCCCCTAATTTATCTAGTTGGCAATACTTATTCTCCTAATCAATGATCTCCTCAACCAAAACAAGATCTTCACTACTTTTCTGAATATACCTAGATAAGGGTTTAAAATTTATCCAGGCCACCCATTTATCATCCCACAGGTTAATACTTCTACCATCACCTACTATCAAGAAATCTTCTAATGACAAAAAATCATATTTTGAAATTAACAAATACCCTCAATTATTCCTTCAATAGAGGATATATGAAAATAAATTAAATAAAGGACACAAAACCTCTATAAGTTCATCTTCCTAGTCTAATAGCATGGGGAACGACTCCTTGTTCTAGGGCTCTTCATCCCTTCATGCTCAAATTAGCGACTTTTCTTCTTCAAGGTCTAGAAACTGTGCATGTTAATCATGGGCTTGAGGAGCTACTAACTGAACTTGATGCTATGATTTATGCCAGACATGCTTCTAATTAGATTCGAATTAAATTCAAGAGGATTGCTAATGAGATCCATCAGCTTATGACATCATAAAGAACATACTTACAAGAAGGTAGAAGCCACCGACTTTCTCGCAAATCATGACTTAGAGCTTCATAGTATAACTCGAAGGAAGTCACTGATTAAAGATGCCTATTAGCATTTTGAGCACCTGAATTAAGAACATAAGGTGCTTGCAGCCTAAATATATAAATTGGAAGTTCAACTTTTAACCCTTCGTATTGTCGCTTTAACATTCGTATGGCACTCAAAGAGAGTCGAAGCATCTATAGTGGTCTGATCAAGAGCACCAATCGTGCTATAAAATAGTTGGCTTTGAGTGAATCAGTCGTCCGGCGTTACCAAAAGACCATTGCATCTTCCACTGAAATCTTGGCTAGTTTAGACCCTTCCTGGCATCATCTTTAGGATCTCATGAAGACTCTTACCATTAACGGTCAATAGGCCTACTTTCCTTTTTCTTTTTTTCTTTTTCTTTTTTTCCTTGCTGATTTTAGTATAATCGACTTAAAACTTGTTTATTGGTTGAATTTTTTCATAAATAAAAACTTTCTTTTTGTTCCATTTTGATCCATAATTCAGTTAAGAGGAGTCGAATATTTTGTTTAATTTTGAAAGCTGATTTAAAAATATCATGATTCGAGATAAAATCTTACTAATATGACATTAAATCGACAAAAAATATTAACCAAATATCCTTAAAATAAGTTAAAGTCATGCAAAATCCATTCCAAATTTACCAATCCATTCCAAATTTACCAAATCTTCTGAAATCTCAAGAATATCTCAAAAATAATTTGAAAAGATCGGACATACCCCATTTTTTTTGTCTGGTCGGCTTAGACTAGCCGATCGGACCCTATGCATGGGCGGCTGCCCTCAATTAATTGCATCTTTTGATCGGCCAAGAGTGGCCATGAGATCGCAGTAATAGACCGATCTGGGCTCTCTATGCCTTGCTTCTTAGCCATTTTTTCTGTTTAAAGGATCACCCTCTCTCATTTGTGTCACATTTTACTTCTTACAAGGTCACTTTTCTCCTATATCCCTTCCTAAAAGTGATTTTCCTCTCAAAAGCCTCTCCCAAAAGTGACTTTTTCTTGATAGCTACCTATGTTGTTGCTCTTGTGGCTCGAAATCCTCTATCAGGCTAGTATAATCATGGGATCTTTGTGGAAGTCGATGAAGGTATGACCCTCGGTCTATGCCTTCGTAGTAAAAGTATTCTTCCCAATTGGAGACATTTCCTTTTGTCGATCAATTTCCTTTTGAGTTGGTGAATGTTAGTTCCCGACTTTGAAACACCGGTCAGGTTAGGTAGCTAGACTTAGACCTATGTTCTTATCAATATTACAATCGGCTGGGTTATCTAGTTCATCGATTTGACACTGGCTCCCATAGCTTTTGATGCTCTAGCCTTTTTATCGCCTATGAATTTTCAGTCGTCAACATATAACTATATTTTCTTTCCCTACGGGCCTATGATGATTCTCTTATTTGATGTTAGTGCTATCACTGCCCTTCTGATCAAGGGAGTAAAGGTATGAGTCGGGCTTCTCACCGATGCAACATATTTTGCATACTCCTCGGGGACTTCTTATTGGTCTTTCCAGGCGGAGCACAACACATGAACAACTTAGTAGTGACTGAGCGGAAGCACATAACATTCATGATGGCCTTTTTGTGCAAGTTTCTGCTAGGTGTAACTAGTCGAGTAGCAGTCAAGGAGTTGCTTCCTACCTGTGTCACGCTTTCTCAGGGCACTCGTCTTTCCCTCTCATCACTTCGGCTTGGACACCTATACCGTGATGTTGGAGAGATGGTAGAGTGGCCTTTTACTCCGACATGTAGGGCCTTCTAGGTCCTCTGTTATTGACTGTACTTCTATTTCCTCGCTTTCAACCATGGGCGTGAGATGGTGACTAACAGTCATATCTGTTATAATCTTTGTTGAGATATCTGGGAATTGGCCTCACATATAAATTTTGCTTTTGTCACCTCTACGGCCCCAACCCTTTCATTGCTAATGCTTATATAGACTTTGCTCCTTCCGCACATCGATTAGTGGGGCCAAACTAATTCAAGGCGGATGCTGACATATTAGAGCGATGCTGAGCCTTAATCTTGGTAGGACGAGATCTCCCGATTAGGCTCACTTGTATTCGGTCTATGAATTATAAGTATACATTTGAGGTTTACTTTCCTACTATTGTTGCTAGATAGTTTGGGTTAGTCCAGCATGTCTCACTTCCACCTACCTTTATAGTCAATACATACCTCCCTTAGAGTTGAGTGTTCTTAGAGAACTCAGATTTAACACTCATCGTTGAGGCTACAAAGTTCCAGCTATCCCGGTTTTGGATGAGTGGAGCCGCTTTAGTTGTCCTTGCGATGAGATTATCGATTCTACTACACCTTCAATTATTGCAAGGGATTTGTCATCTGTACCGTCTCAAAAGACTTTAGCTCGTCCCGCTATAGGTATATTTTCAATTATTCTTTCAGGATTTTCCTTCTTCGGTTCTCACCCTTTTGCGACTAACTTTCTAGCTAGTTCAAAAGTCGAGTTGCATTGTTGATCTTAATCTTAGTCAAAGGATCTCATCAAATTTGACTTCAGGTTACAACCCATCCGATGTTTATTATGATGCTCTAATCGTCCTTACTACTACTAAGGTATTATACTTCTTTATCCATCTTTTCACGGGCCTCTTTAATTTTTTTGCCACTCACAGCTTGTTTTCTATTTTCTCATCTAGCGGCGCGTACTCCATTTGATACTAGGAGCAAACTCTGAAAGGTGGTTGTCCGTACCCAAGCATATTCTACATTTTCTGGAGGGTGTATAATATTTGTAGATGTCGAGGCTCTTGATAGAGGCCCTGTCACATCTAATGTTCAGGAAACTTATCACTCGATAGGATGAGTGAGTATCTCTCCGTACACGGTCTTGACTGTTGTGTCTATCCTTATCTTGTCTTATTCGACCATTTTATCTTTAGAGTCCTAATGAGGTTGATCCCGAGGAAACTATGGTTGTGACCCTTTCTGGATATGTTGGTCACCTACCCACCTAGATGGAGCCTCCTATCACACATGACTTATCAGCCATTCGGGGTCGTATAAACCCGTTTCCGAGCTTGCCACTTTTAGAGGTTATTGGCGGGCAAACATCGATTTTCTTCTTGTTGGGGAAGATTCTTCATCTCTTATTTATAGTCATTTATTAATCCTCCGTAGTGATATCATCTGTATTTCTAGTGATACGAGTTAGATGACTTTTGAGGGCTTCTAGGTCGAGATAACGATCGGCCTTTGACATTGACATTACAGAGTTATCTACTCAGATTGATGCGATCTGGCTTAAGAAAGCCGCTAGGACTCAGTGTCAGGCCAAGCTTGACCTATCCTTAGATATGGTTCGGGAGCTTCAAAGCCAACTGCAGGTTATAGATGACCGATATCATGCATTATCGAGATTATGGATGGAGCTTTACCATACAGTTACAAGACTCACTTGATAGGTTCCCATCTAGACTACAGCTATGAATGGGGCAAAGAGAGAACTTGAGTAGTTAGAGGTTGCATGGGTTGCTTTATAGTCTTTCTCTTTTGATGATCAATAGTTTCCTCCACTTTATTACTTTATCTACTATTACTACACTATGACTTATTATGTTTTTGGGTCGGTCGAGGGAATGATCCTAGTTATGATTTACTATTTTTGTTTGGTCGGCCAAGGAACCAATCCTAAAATAGAGGTTTTGAATTTTCTATTATTAATTGTATTTTTATTTATTATGATCACGACCGAGCAAACAATCGAAAAAGCCAAGACGTTATGCATTTTCAAACATAGCCAGGACATAACGCTTTAGATAGAAACGATTGATTGGCATATATTGCATTTCGCCTTCCAAATTTTCCAACCAGTAAGCATTGTTTGACAATACTTGTCGTACTCGGAAGGGACCCTCCCAATTGAGAGCCCATTTTCTGAAAGCTTTCGAAACACCCGTTTATCCAATCGGCAATAATACCTTCCAGATTATATCTTTGACTGTAAATGACTTCACTCTGACTCTTTTGATGTAGGCCCTAACAACTTTGTGTTTATGAACCGCTAAGGTGTTCAACGAGTCTAATGTTTCTCCTTCTAAATCTTCCAACTCAATATGCATTAACTCGGTGTATTCAGAAGGATTCAAATCATTTTGGAGGGCAATCCGTAGCGACTTTTGTTGAATTTTCATAAGTAATACGACATCATGACCGTTTACTAATGAGTATGGCGAGGTGGACGTACCCATTTTCGGTGTCATCCTACAAGCCCATACGGTAGTTTCCTAATAAGTCATGCAATGATCTCGGATTTTCTTTGATCTTCTTCTTGATTAAGCTAATCACTACCTTATTAGTTGCCTCGGTCTAGCCATTAGCCTCTGAATAGTAAGGTGTTGAAGTGACTAACTTAAAGCGGTGTTCTTCTGCAAATTCGGCCACTAGACCGCCAATAACGATGGTGACATTATCAATAGTAATGGTCTCCGCACCTCCCTCCCCCGAACCAATATATGATATTTTCCTTTAGAAACTTTATGACAGTTGTTTGGGTTAGTCTTTTTAACGGCACGGTTTCGACCCACTCGGTGAAGTAATCTGTTGCGACCAAGATTTGTATATGATATTTACTTAACTCAATATATAGTTGACATATTGCATTGATAGCCCAACCTTTAAAGGTCATGGCTTGATGATGGGTTGCATTTCCAACTATGGCTACATCTGAATTGGCCCACATCGTTGATAACTCCTACATCCCTTGGAGTATCTGATGCATTTTGTTAGGACGGTCGGCCAGTAAAAGCCGTGATGCTTAATGAGCCAACGTATTTTTTGTCCGGCTTGATGAGACCGACAGATTCCGTTATGAACCTCTTTCATGATTTGTATGTCATCGACGGATCCAAGGCATCTAATGAGCAAATCATCATGCCCTAACAGAAATAGCTCGATCCCTACTATAGTATAATTAAGAGCCAATCGACATAGCTGGATGGGCCGGTGATGGTGGCATCGACAATGACGTTAGCAACAATGCTCAGGTGGTGAAGGATTGAAGGGAGAGTAGGAATGAAATTAAAAAATATAATATCTTTCTTTCCTCTCTAAAAGAAATTATAATGAATAAAACTTAATAGGTACAAAAATAAATTAAAACTATATATAAGTTTACTTATAAATGTACTTAAATTTTCGATGACGTTATAGATCGTGTCGGATGGATAAGTCGAATTTTTTGCCTTCACCGTAGTATGATAAATTTTCAATGACAAGAGAAATTGTAGTGTTAAGTTAGTTGGACTAAAATTTTGGTGCCTTTAAGGTTTCCCCAATACTATGATTAGTTTAGGAACATCATCTTGCGTACTCTAAAAAACAGCCATCATACATGCTTTTAAATAATAAAAACAAACAATTATTATTTTGTATTTCGCATATACAATGTTTAATTACTCTTTTTTTTTTTCTCTCTAATTCTTTTGAACTCAACTAATTCCCGAGTTCGTTCACCCGTATATATTTATATGAACATATCGTATTTTGGAATGAAAATTAATATATAGTAAAAATACTTTATTCATGATAATTGATTTTGAAATAAAAATTCATATTTTTACATATAAGTTCTGTTTCTAAGAGATGTAAAAACTATCTGTTTTTTTCCAATCCCAGTTGCATCATTGAATCAGTATAAAATAACAGGTCACACAAAGAATAATGATACATCATCAGCATTTGCATGAAGCTCAATTCACTGCCGAATATTTCTCAACCAATTCTTTCTTCACTGCGCCATTTTTTCCCTCAGCCATATCACACTATTTAAAAGCCTTGATGAGAGGGGATGAACCATATTCATTGAAACCCAAATATGGTAGCCTCAGAATGGATTCAGGTGGTTTACATACAACTACTACTGTTCACAAGCTGGGGAATTTGTTACAGCCATAGACTACTTCCCAACGAAAATGTAACAGAAGTTGACAAACCTGAACGATTTGGAGTCCATGGGAGAACTGAAGGTAGAAGAGGTATCGATTTTGGTGTCGGTCAAGGCAACGACACTGGTGTAGACGATCTACCAGATTTTCCTGGCTCTGGTGGTGGTGCTAGATGGTCTCATGGTGGCCAGGGCGGTAGTGGTGATGATATCGGTGGTTTTGGTAGTGAAGGGAAGGGAAATTGTGGTGGTTGTGGGGGTGGTTTTGGAAGTGGTGGAGGTAGTGGCCAAATAAATTGTGAGTGTTGTGGGCGGGGTTATAGAGGTGGTGGAGGTGGTGGAGGTGGTGGAGGTGGTGGAGGTGGTGCAGGTGGCGGGGGTGGCGGTGATGGTGGTTGTGGGGGCGGTTTTGGCAGTGGCAGAGGTGGTGGCCAGGGAAATTGTGGTGGTTGTGTGGGCAGTTATGGAGGTGGTGGTTGTGGGGGCAGTTCTGGCAGTGGCGGAGATGGTGGCAAGGGAAATTGTGGTGGTTGTGAGGGCAGTTATGAAGGTGGTGTAGGTGGTGGAGGTGGTGGTTGTGGAGACAGTTCTGGCAGAGGCGGAGATGGTGGCAAGGAAAATTGTGGTGGTTGTGAGGGCGGGTATGAAGGTGGTGGAGGTGGTGGTTGTGGGGACAGTTCTGGCAGTGGCAGATGTGGTGGCCAGGGAAATTGTGGTTGTTGTGTGGGCGATGGTGGAAGTGGTGATTGGGGGGGCAGTTCTGGCAGTGGCGGGGGGGGGGGCCAAGGAAATTGGGGTTGTAGTGGGGGGGGTGGTGGAGGTGGTGGCCAGGGAAATTATGGTTGTTCTGGGGGTGGGGGTGGAGGTGGTGGAGGTGGTGGAGGTGGCGGCAAGGGAAATTGCGGTGATTCCAGCAGTGGAGGAGGAAATGGAGGTGGTGGTTCTGGATGCAATTGTAGTCATGACGTACCTACTGGATTTTGCATACCCTTAGGAGGGGACCATAAGCGGTGGGGTCTCCACTGCATACCTGTGAGTTACAATTTTTGCAAAGGTAATGATCATGGAGGAATAGGTACGTATGTTCAACAGATTCTGAGTTTTAATAATAATACCATAGAACATGATAGCCGTCCAATCGAGGGCCACGCATCAGAAGGGATAATCGATGGCCAGGACAAAGACCAAGATGGGGCCTGTGAGAGCAAATGCAATGACAGATGGAATGCTAATGGAGATCATCAAGAGCTTGTTATAGATGCTAAGGCCCCTGAATCTAACTAGGCTTTGATTTGATTTTCTGTTTTCCCAGTGTTAGCGTAGGTGATGTGTAATACCTGAATAAGATCAGGAAAATCATGCTACAATAAAGTGTAGTGAAAATAATGTGGTTGGTATAATTTGATATTTTAAAGTGTTTTGATCTTTTCGAATAATAGATAAAAGTAATAATAATAAATACTTGATGTTGCTTCACCCAGCTGACTAGCCAGAATCCTAAGTGCCATGATTAGATACATGTTATATAAATAACCGTAAACTGTACAGATTCAAAATTTATCTCCTAAACGTACTCTCCAATATGAAAACATCACCGAAATATTTCTATTTTTCCCAGTATTTAGTCTGAAAACTACATTTGACCTACAGAACACCTCAATCTAACTGTTAATTTGCATAATATGTTTCTCATTTGAACTGAAAATCAAGTCACTATGTTAAGTCTGCAGTTCGATTTTATCCTATTTTCAAATAATCTTACCAGACACCATTAAAAAGAAATTTGTCAAAGCAAGTGATGTGAATGATGTGACCAATCTTGTGAGTCGATCTACAGAAAATCCTAACAGAAACAATTCTTAAATGCAGAGTGAAAAATCAGAGATTTAGTAGTTGTAGCAATAGACTAAAATGTACACAGAGAATAATTGAAAATTCAAGAAAATAAATGGTAATTTACCTTCTGTTATTTGATATAAGCAACTGTACAGCCATAATTCAAAGGGCTCTCCTCTTCATACTTCGCCACACGTGGATGGTTTCGTAAGACATCGAGAGCACGTGCCTTAACAGCTCCAGTTCCCATTCCATGAACGACAAAAAGAACAGAATTTGATTCTCTTGAAGAGATGGCCATTTCAAGAGAGTGAGTTGCTTCTTCCACTCTCATACCACGTAAATCCACTGTGTTCTTTGATGTTTGAACTAAAGGGCCATAAGAATTATCCTTGTCTTTGCTTCCATCTGAAGAAGTTGAACTAAGAAGATCTCTGCTCTGTGAACCCTACAATATAAAAGAACACAGACTTGAAATCCTTCAACTCGCTCTAAGCACTAAACAAAAACACCAGTATTAGAGTATAAATTGAAGCCACTGTAATTCTTAGTCTTAATTAAGTTGTTTTCAGAAGGGCATATCATCCTTAAAGTTAAGATAATACCATCTGAAAAGTAAAAATTTAAGAGGGGAAAAAATAAATTAAAAACTCAAAGGGCATACCTGTCTTTTCATTCCTGGTCCAGCTTTGGATGCAGCATTTCTTTCAAGACTTGGGGGAGGAGTTCGGATTTTGCTTTTCTTTACCCGGGCCTTTATTTTACCATGTTGCACAAGGACTGTATCGTCATTCCCAGCTGCCTCAACTATAGTAGCTAACTTATTTCCAAGTCCCATTACAAACACTTGTTCTCCAAGCTGTGGTGTATATGAGTTTGTACTTGTTTCATTGATGCCAGGACCTTCACCCGGGCAATGAGCTTCAATAATTGAAGCAATTGCAAATTCTGATTTCCTAACCAGAGCATTCAATTGATCTACACTTGCGGCTCTCAGTTGGCTTTCAAATTCTTGTATAACGGTTTCTATCTTAGACTTTATTGACTTTATCTCTTGTTGGATGCATTGGGTTTCCTGTGCCTTAAGAGCTGCCTCACGCCTATTGAGATCGCAGGCCTCATCATGGATCTGCATCAACAAATTGAAGGAAGAGAGATGAGAATCATTTCTGTAATCTTTAAGTCAAGACTACATGCAGTTAATCCCAATGGGTTTTTAGACTTTTCTAATTATGTCACTGAACTTCAAGGAAAAATTGTTGAAATTTCCTTTCTGAGAGGCTTTAACAATGAAATCCATTGATCAACTTTCAAAATGTTACGACACATTTCTGATGGACAGCATATTCCCTCCACAATTTATGCAATTAAATTTATGCACTCTATCAAAATTTATGTCAAGAATACAGAGACTGTTAAACAATATCAAAAAGCATCACTGTTAAACAAAATCAAAAAGCATCATGGCCCAAGTATAAGTGTATTTCCCCAAGTTCCAGTGGCCCAAAATAATGACTTAAAGCATGTAAAGTGCACAAGTTGTGGATAAAGAATTAAATTCCTCAATCAGTGTTCAAAGCCTAGCCACAGCGGCATTTGAAAGTTAAATGACCCTATGATACCAATAGTAGAAAAGAAGCAACAAAGAAATGTAATTATACTGAGTCAAATTAAAGCTTCCAAACATTCTACCTCAGTATAGAGAGAAAAAACTTCTGCATGAAGAGATGCAGCTCTCTCTCTCTGAGAATCTAATCTGCTTCTTTCCTCCACTAGTGATTGATAGAGCAAATTTTTCCGCTCGTGCTGCTTTTCTGGCTTTAACCCCTCCATCCATTTTTGTGCACGCTCCAATATATTTGTATTAAAGCCAATGGATTTTGCGATACTCAAAGCATTTGAATCTCCAGTGCTTCCCCAAAGGACACGATAAGTTGGTCTTAAGGTTTCTACAGAAAACTCCATAGCTGCATTCCCAAATAGAGTATCCTCCTCTTTTATGCGTGTCAAATCCGCATAATGGGTAGTCACAACAGCCAAATTAGCACGGTCTTTAACATACTGCAAGATGCTGGCAGAAAGAGCCACACCTTCTGAAGGATCAGTTCCACTGCCAATTTCATCTATAAGGACTAGAGATTCTTTTGAGATCACTTTCAAAATATCACGAACCCGTGATATGTGCCCGCTAAAAGTTGAGAGATTTTGTTCCAGAGACTTCAATCAAGAAATGCATGTCAGACTAGAACAGACTTAAGAAAAACCGACAACTTATCAAACAAAAAGTGGGGATACCTGATGATCTCCAATATCAGCTAAAACAAGATCAAACCATGGAAGCGTTGGGTGGTTCTTAGCAGGCAAATACATGCCAGCCTTAGCCATAAGAGATGCCAGCCCCAACGTCTTGATAGAAGCAGTTTTGCCTCCTGTATTAGGTCCTGAAATCACAACCACTCTAGTTTGGCGTTCAATTTTAATGTCTATTGGCACAGGAAAATTAGATACACCTTCTCGAAACTCTATAGAATTCCGGGCAACATTTCTCTTGTCATGGTTATCTGAGAAACCACTTAGGGCAGACTCCAGTAGCAAGGGATTCTGAATACTATCAATATCTACTGTTAAAGCTGAGTCAATTCTACCATTCTTTAAACCAAAACATGGACAGACTCCATTAGTCCATTGAGCATGAGCTGCCCTAGCAAAAGCAAGATCAAATTCTAGAATTTTATCCAACAGATACCTTATCTTCATTTCTGATTCTGCTACTTCAGTTGCAAGCATACTTAAAATGGCTATTTCCTCGGCCTTTTCAGAGTTTGAAAGCCTCACTTCCATGTTGTTTAGTTCCACTGCCTCCCTTGGTTCCATAAAGTATGTTGCACCAGAACTACTGACATCTAGCACTACACCCTCTGGGAGTAAATATTTGTGAGACGCCCTAACACCAATACACATTCTACCTCTGCGCTTGGTTACCAGAGGTCTGTCAACTCTACCAGCCTGAAAAATCTGAGATGACATGGCTTTTAACAGAGAATCCAAGTTTTCCATGTTTCTCTTCCTCTCTGATCTAATGAGCTCGAGATTTTCACTAGCTCTATCAAGAATTATCAAAAAGTTGCAATCTAAGCAAAATTCTATTTTTCGCTCCAAGTACACCTGGAAATCGCAATTGTGAAGTATTTCAAGCAAGGGCAAGTACCTAATTGAATACAACTAGAAAGGTCAATTCCCATTAAAAACAGTCCTTACTGACTCTATGTTGATATTTCAATTATCAGATTAGCTTCCAGTTGCGAGTTAAAAGGAAGTTTGGGAAAATAAAATAAGCTTTGTTGCACTTCACAAATAATTTCTTCTTGGTCGTTGCTGAGACATTTTCAACAACATTTAGCCATCTTCCCAAATAGACTCCATGGAAGAGGGAGACAGAAAGAGACCTACTTGGAGACAATCCATGAAGCTAGAGGATTTCTCAATTATGTTTTCCTAATTACACTTACAAGAAGCAGCAAAACTTACCTTCAATGTTACTCCTCCATGCAGAAGTAAAGAGAAATAAAATATAGAAGTGCATTCTCAAATTCTCTGATAATATTAAACAGAACTCCAGCCCACAGAATCAAGTTCATAAAACCAATCAATTCAAAGCATGGCCATAGCAAAGAGAGCTAGGATCTATATAGAAAACCAGGGGGGCAAAAAGAGAAAAGAAAAAAAAAAAGCGAAATAAATTAAATACCTCTCTGAACAATCTCCATCTGTAGCAAAAGCTTTCAACGTCTCAAACAACTCCCTCGCTGCTCTAAGCGTCCGCCGCACACCACAGAGCTCCGTTATAGTAAGCATCTCTCCCGAAGCTGCGGAATTCACGATTGCCGATACATCCACGATCCCTGAAAAATCCAGTCGCTCAGAAACCATCGCCTTCATCGCCGCTTCTGCAGCCGAAGTTTGGTCCAGAAGCTTCTGGCTCTCCTCTCTCGTATTACCGAAGGGGATAATAGCCTTCCGCGCGACTTCTAAGCCCATGGGAGTCAACGTGAAGGCGGAGAGTTGCTTGCAAACGGAGCTCCATTCCAAGATTTTAAGGGTTTCGATTTGGAGAGTTCGCGAGAGAGGGAATCGGCTTGAATCAAAGTCGGACGAAGGTGAGAGCGAAAGAGATGGACTGAGAGCTCTGGAGAAGAAGAGACTACGAGGCATTTTGATGGAGATGAAGAAGAGGTTGGCAGTAAACGCCATAGGCGAAGGACGAAGAAACTGAAAGGTTTGGATTGGGAATGGATTTTGAGCTTTCATGTTTAGCATCTTATCCATTTCCAACTGTTATAGATACCGCATCCTCTTCCATTATAACGTCTCAGCATCCGGTTCGTTTGTTTGTTATCTGGTTCACCTCAAAATGAAGGTCTGGTGAGAATACAATGACGACGTGTCGTCTCGATACTTCGCCGCTTCGTTAGGCAAACGGGCAAACAAATGAGGGCGGCGGTTATTTACTAAACAAACAATCGATGTGTCGTTCATCGTTCTCAAAAGATATTATCTTATAGAAATAGCAAAATAAGTCGAATTGACACGGGCATTAGAGGCACGACAGGTCTTATATACCAGCATGCGTGTCGTGCTGACATTTACAGCCTATTTATTGTGCTTGTATGTGCCATAATCGTCCTGTGTTGTGTCGGTACGTGCTGTCTTGTATATGCTTTATATAACGGCTAAATTATAAAGGAGGCGACAAGTTGTGTTGAAAATTAGATTAAATTATTATTTTAGTTTCTATATTTAACCATTTTTTCTATTATTGTTTTTTAACCTTTGTTTGAGTTAATTAAGTTTTTTAATTTTAATTTTTATCCTATTTTAGTTTAGATGGAAAAAATAAAAGAAAAATATTAATATTCTAAAAATCTCCAATTAATTTGTATAAAATAAAATTTTATCCTTTTTTTCTATTTATTTTCATTTTCATCCTATTACCACCATTGAAACGTTATTGCCATTGTTGCCACTCACCTTCGATATTTCCATCTTCCCAACTTTGCCTCCCACCTCCACCCCTATCGTCCCAACTTCATGGTCGCCACCCTGCCTTTGTCGCCATTGTCGCCAGTACCCCACCTTTGTTGCCATTATCGCCCCCGCCTCACCTTGGCCCCCACCACCATCAATGGTGGCAAAGAGTTAAAGCAATGGTGGCAACGACAACATTGGAGGTGGAGCTACGACGACGACGACAATAACAACAATAGAGGAGTGAAAAAAGTCAGGAGATTAGCTCAATAGGAATAAAGTAAAATTTTCATATTTTACCAAACGATCACTCTATATACTACCTCTTATTATGGCTTTCGTCTTCTTCTACTTCCGCATATGTTTTGGGCATGCTCATATTTCATCTTCTTTTTCGAATTTAAGGTGTGAAGCTTCCATGAAGGTTTTTGCTTCTCAAGGCCTGAAGCTTTAGTGAAGATATTGAAATTTGAGGTAAAAATCTTATTTGTAGGTAAGAATCTTATGTGTCCCACATTGAAATTTAGATTAAAATTGGAATTTCAATATCACAAAGACTGATTTCGCATTCCATTTTCTTCTTTCAGGTAGATTGTTGGGCACAAAGATCTTGTGGAAGGAGACCTACATTTGCTATCAGAATACAAAACACTAGATGAAGTGTTTGATCCATCTCTAGCTTAAGTCCTGAGATAAACTTTTCAAAAGATGTTAGATGGGCCATGAACTTACATTAAGAGATCTTCAAAGCGAGTATGATATTATGCAATAGTATATGTTTGGACTAACTTTGTTAAGTTTCCTTCCGAATCATCATATTCGAATGGTCCAAATCTGATTTCTACCTGGCATAGAAATCCTTCCCATGATCGTATGAGGTTACTCTATTGCATTCATTTATACCAATTGCAATTTATGAAATTTAGAGTTTGATTAAACTGGAAGAACTACTCAAGTGGATCATCACCATTGAATTTAGTGACTCCATTTTATATGATTTAACTAGCGATTTATTCGAATTTTCTACATGATTTGCCTCTTAATTGTCCAGTGTTTTGCCAGATTCATCTCAACATCTTATCAAATTCATCAAATTTGGATTTTATACTTTCTAACTATTTCAATCGTGCATCAATTTGATGTTGTATTGTAATTTTTATGTGCCTCAGCTTTCTTACTCATTGTTTCTGCTATTGATGACATGAATCAAGCTTATAGAAGACGAGAGCACCAAATGTTTAACCTTTTTCGAGTCAGGTTCGAACTTCTAAGAAAGGAAAAGATTTAGAGAGAAAACTATGAAGGAACATATTTCATTTACTTTCATTACCTTTTCTCTTTCAATTTACATTGCTTTATAAAGCTTTCTATAGAACCAATTAGCTAATATTTTACATGCATTTATAATCGAATTTGTAAGAATTAAATTTTGCAAGTTCAACCGATTTATTTCAAATGTGTTGAAGATGACGAGCTCACTCTGAGCTTCAGCTAATTTGGCCTATTATAAAGTCATCCCATTTAATGGGTCTTTTCCTAACTCGAACACTTCTTATGAATTTTTGCTATGCTCAGCTTCTTTAGGTATTAAATGTAATTATAACTGAATTTGTAAGAATTAAATTTTGCAAGCATTAAATTTTGCAAGTTCAACCGATTTATTTCAATTGTGTTGAAGATGACGAGCTCACTCTAAGCTTCAGCTAATTTGGCATATTATAAAGTCATCCCATTTAATAGGTCTTTTCCTAACTCGAACACTTCTTATGAATTTTTGCTATGCTCAGCTTCTTTAAGTATTAAATGTAATGGAGGGAAGTAAAAAAGTTTTTGGAACTCTTAACATTATTTCTTAGTGAAATTATTACATAACGGAAAGAGGACGTACCCGTAAATTGTTGCATAGGGAAATCATACTCTAGCCAATTTCTGCAACTTAAGAAGGAAAATGGACACCATGGATCAAGCCATATCAAAGCTGACTTCTACTCTACTCTTTGCAGCTCCCCCCCGCCCCCCCCCCCCCCTCCCCTTCATTTTAGCTTACTGCTCTTGCCGAATTGTTAAAATAGCTCGCGGCTATATGCTTATGTTACAACTTATTTTGCGGACGTGTCATGTTTTAAGAAGAAGATAAACATGTTAAATTATGTCGAATTTTTATCTTTTAATTATCTTTTAATAATTATAAAAAAAATATCTCTAAATATTCAAAATTACATTTTTAATTTCTTCTCAAAATCTGTTATGCCGCCTCCAACACCGCCAAAGTGTAAAAAAAAAAGTTTTTTTGAAAGTTTGAAATTTCTATTTAGGTCTAAATTCTAATTATAAATTTTCACTTCTTTTATCCCCTTTCCAAACCCAACATCCATTTTATATCAAAACCTAACCACATTCAATTTAGGGGACCCCAAACAAACTTAGTTTAATGAAGTTTGCTTGATTTAGGCTCTTAGTTGGATAAACTTATTGAACTGTTATTTAGCAAGCAAAACCATCATTTGGGATATTTGATTTTTTTAGTTTCTATAATTTTAAACTAGACTGAATTTTCTAATAGTAGTTTGAATTAGAGAAAAAAAAAAGATCTTAATTTTCATAAAAGCATAACAATGAATTCCATCAAGTTCTACATCTTTGTGAGGTAATTAACATGTAGATCCTTAATTATATAAAAAAAAAAAAGCACTTGATCATTAGTGACCATCTTCATAAATGCTAAACGGGGTACAAAGTGATTGTTTGGTAAAATATGAAAAGCAAAGCCGTTTAATCTATTTGCTCAAAATTTAATCCTATAAGATTAGGAGCAGATTCAGTCCTTATTCGCTCATTCCATGTCTGTCCCGATAATAACATCTCAGTCATTTATTTTGATCTAAGATGAGAGAAGTATCATGTGACAAGAAAATGATAAAAATGCAAGTCGACTAAAATACGACAAATTTATGAGCTATATTTCTTCACAATTACGACTAACCTTTCTCTCATTTTCTCTTAATGTTGATGAATGATGATGTCCATTGACATCTGATCTGAATCTAAAATTTGAATATGAAATCTAGAAACCAATATTCAATCTAAATTTGAAATCTAAATTTGAAATGTGGAGACCGATATTCGATCTGTAGGTCGTAAACTCAGATCGAGTTCCCTATCCAAACAGAGTTCCAAGTCACCGAGTTCTCGATCTAGACGAAAAATGTTTCTATCTGAGTTCCTATACTAATTGAGTTCCCGATCTAGACTGAGTTCTCGGTCCAGATAAAAACATGTTTATGCCTGAGTTCCCCATATATCGGTATGTGCATCTCAAATTGAGATCTTACATATATACCGAGAACTCGGTCTGGACTGGGAACTCAGACATAAACCGAAAGACATTATATTATATTAGATCTTGGTCCGAGAAAGAAGAAAAAGTTCTCGATCTATTAAGGAAAATGAAGAACTCGATGAGAAGGAAAATAAAGAACTCGGTATGAGAAGAAAAATAAAGAACTCAGTATGAGAAGGAAGACGAAGAACTAAGTTTCGAAAAGGAGCTCGGTATGTAAAAGAAGAAATTAAACTCAGTTTAGGAAAAGTAAGAGATTTCAATTTGTGAAGAAAGAAATTGAACTCGGTCTAAAAAAAATAGAATAACTGAGTTTGAAAGTGATTTTAATATATTGCATAAAAGAAAAGGTTATTGATTTATCAAATATCTTATATACTTTACCTATTAATCATATAATATATTAATATGAGATTAATTTAAATAAATCTATAAACATGATATATTAATTCTATATGATATTAATACAAGCTTAATTTAAATAAATCGATAAGCATGGCCACAGGAACGTATATACAACATAGGAAGGAATGAATTGGCTCTCATTTCCATTGTAGAGGTGGTCCCCGTAATAATATTCCAGCTCTCGCATTGGTTAGAATCGCCATTTTCGCGCGGTACAGAGTGAACTCGAGAAAGAGACCAGAGATGAGGAACCTACTGCAATGGAAGCTACTACCACTGCTAACCTTGCTCGTGTCCTTCATAATCCTTTTCTACGTTCCTAAGAACTCCAAGGTCAGCCTTCATGCTGTTCACGTTTATATTTTCTCCTCTTTTTTACTCTGCTTATTTCACTGTTCAATCGGTTGGTGCGATTTGCTGAGAAATATGGATGGAAAAGAAGAATCAACAGGATTTATGAAAAAGTTGATATATTGGATTCGTGCTGTACTGACTTTTATATAAAATTTGATAGAAATTTTTAAGTCAGATGGCGAGTTGAAGTATAGTTGACGAAAGGATTTACTCCGTTAATTTTTGTTTTTGCCATGGATAAACAAAAGCCCTAGAAAATTGTCTGAGTTAGAGCCTAGCTTTGTGTTCTGATTACTGTATGATCTTATGATTCTTGATACATATGATTTTATTGGTGCTTTTGGGTTGCTGGAAATAGTGATTTTACACTAGTTAGGATGCTGGAGTTCTAATCACTTTTAATCCCCTCATAAAAATCGCTTTTCTGAAGTCTAATGTCACATATTATCTTTAACAATATGGGAAATCCCTCATTTGCTCTACATAATTTATTTAGGTTGAAGTTGAAATGTTTGATTAAAGTTAGTTGTGGATATCATAGTGACTATCATTTTGCGTCACAGCTCTCTCTGAATCAATGCACCCTTCTTCCTTACCAACACTATTGGATTGCCAGCAAACGCATTGTGACCCCACAAGGAATTGTTTCTGGTGCAGGTTCGTCCAATATCAGATTGTTATGAAGAAGAAATATTCTTATGAAAAATGAAAGTTAACCTGATGTTAGACTTGAAAGTTGCACTTTCTCACTATAAATTTTCTGTACATTTGAATCACCCTAAGTTTTCTGAGTGACGATTTGACCCCATTGGTCTCAAATCTTTCTGCACTAGCAGGAGTATGTACAGGTATTAAAACTGATTTTCCATTTCATATGTATTCGTTGGTTTATTCATTCAATTTTGTAGTCGAAGTAAAGGAAGGGAGGATCATATCCGTTGTTAAGGAAGAAGACAAGAACCTGAATACAAAGGCAGCTCATATTGTTGATTATGGAGAGGCTGTTGTCATGCCTGGCTTGATTGATGTGTAAGATAAAATTATTCATCGTCTGTTTCTTTCTTTCTTTCTTCTCTTTTTTTTTTTTTTTTTGTTCTTGTGGTGGCATGCTAATTTGACCTGAAGGCTTCATTTATGACGCGTTAAATAATGTACTTGATGGCAGTCATGCCCATCTTGATGATCCGGGAAGGGCTGAATGGGAGGGGTTTCCTTCTGGGACTAAAGCAGCTGCTGCTGGTATATGCCATTTTCTTTGCCACATGTTCATCTAGCAGACATTTTCTATTTGGCATAACACATCATAGAGAATTTGAAGTGGATTAAAGAACGGTTATTGCTGATTGTTACAACTAAACAATGAATACTGCCCTATACATTCTTGAAATGGTGAAACTCAATGTAAAGCTCTTGTAAATTTTAGTTTGAAGAATCTTGTTTGATTTCAACTCATTTCCACACAGCCAGCCTTTGACTACCATATTGATTCTTGTATCTGTCCTTACATATTCTTCTTTTTGGAGTCCAGATACTCAACATAACTAGTATTGGTGTTTTATGCAGGTGGTGTGACAACACTGATTGATATGCCTCTAAACAGCTTCCCTTCAACTGTGTCTAAAGAAACTTTAGAGCTCAAGGTTCATTACTTCAAGTGCCTTTTATTTTTTATAAGTTTAATTGTCTTGCCTTAAATTTTTATTTTTATCTTCTTGTGATAAGTTTTTGTCTGATGAGCATTTTGTTGGTGATCGTAGATCAATTTAAGTAACTACTGCTTCTTCTGGTGATTTTTACTTGTTGACAGATTGAGTCTGCTGAGAAGAGAATTTATGTCGATGTTGGTATGGTTTCTAAACTATATGTTTCTGTGAAGAACTAGTATCTTATAGCTTTTTAATGACAGGATTCTGGGGAGGTCTTGTTCCTGAGAATGCATTTAATGCAACTGCTTTAGAAAGTCTCTTAAGTGCTGGGGCTCTTGGCTTGAAGGTGTAGTTTCCCATACACGGGTGTTATATATGAAGTTAATTATTCTGGAAGCGTATTAAATCACATATTGCTACTATCTTCTCCACTGACATTCAATCCATTACCCTACATGTTTTAGTCGACTGCCCTGAGTTACATGAAATTCAATTCATTAGGTGTTGTTTGACTCTTCAGTAATTGTTTTATAAGAAATTTAAAGTAATCAAGGAATTAACTAAAACTACTTCTATATGTGTTGTATTGTCATCTAATAGATTTTATTTTTTCCTTTGTTTGTTGTCATGTAGTCTTTTATGTGTCCTTCAGGGATCAATGACTTCCCTATGACAAATATCTCGCATATCAAGGTTCGTTGGAGATCTTATCATTTATTATATTGTCCAAAAGTTAATGACCTCGACCTATTATTTGATCCTAATCTTGCATATCTGGTGCTTTTATTCTTCCTCCTCTATCAAGCATTTCTTTGTAATTGATGTTTATATCGGTTGTTCAGTTGCAAGGCATCAGATGCTGTGATATAACCCGAGAGTCTTTGTCATTGGGAAATCTTAGCTGTGGCTGTGTTAATTCGAATTGTTTGTTATTCAATTTATTTTCTTGCAAGGATTGTATTACTTAGTATGTAGATGCATACCAATTATCATGCTTCTTAGGAGGGACTATCTGTGCTGGCAAAATATAGAAGACCCTTACTTGTACATTCAGAGGTTCAACAAGATTCTCCAACCAACATTGAAACCGAAGATGGTCCAGATGACCCTCGTTCTTACTCAACCTATCTTAAGACTCGGCCACCGTCTTGGTAAGATAATAGTTGGTAATAGCTGTACTTATTGATGAAGAAGCAAACACCTGGTTTTAGTTGACCATAAACTTGCTGTCTTTAGCTGGAAATTAATGATGACATAAATTATTTGATTTTTCCTCTGATTGGAATACAGATGGATTTTCCACTGGCCAATCACTAAGTTTATCAGAGAAATTAAATAATCTAACATTAAACTGGCACCATAATCATCCTTTAGAGGTTCAAATGTGATTCGTTATGCTGGTATATTCTATTCCTTTTTTTTTGACATCTCTATACTCTATGTATGCTTCCACGATCTTTAGACTTTCTCCTATGGATAAATCCACTGGACAAAGAAGATATTTCTTTAGATTTTCGGATATTGTCACTTCTATCATAGTTGATTGCAGAGGACGCTTGACTAGTTGTGACCTTAGTTTTTTCTATGTACCCTTTTATAGATTTTCTCACCTGGTATGAGCATTACTTTTCACTGGAAGAAGGAGCTTGAAATTAATCTTTCTTGGCTTGATCGTTTAAACTGTCAATTGTTTGATAATTTTCTTATGATTCATCACTAAACAGGGAGGAGGCAGCAATTCGACAGCTCTTAACAGTCACAAAGGATACTAGAAGAGGTGGCCCTGCAGAAGGAGCTCATCTTCACATTGTTCACTTGTCTGATTCAAGATCTTCTATAGATCTTATTAAGGTACTTTATAATTCATTGTCTCTCTACGTTTCTCTTTTATATGCATATAGGTCCTATGTGGCATGACACTGTAGTAGTATCCCAATTCAACTTACACTTTCTATTCTCAAAATTGCCCTCCCTGAAATAAGAATGCCGCTATCATTATATAGGAAGCAAAAGGTAATGGTGACAGCATCTCTGTTGAGACATGCCCTCATTATCTAGCTTTTTCAGCAGAAGAGATCAAAGATGGAGACACACGTCTTAAGTGTGCTCCTCCCATTCGTGATGCAGCCAACAAGGAAAAATTATGGGAAGCTTTAATGGTACTTTTTCCGTATTTCTTTCTTCTTTAATGGTACATAATACACATGCTTTCTTCTTTATGTCTATCATTTCATATTTCTCACCCATCATCAATTCATCCTTCTTGGATTTGCTCTTCCTTTCAGGGAGGAGATATCGACATGTTAAGTTCTGATCATTCTCCAACACTACCAGAACTCAAGCTGCTTGAATCTGGAGATTTCTTAAAGGCATGGGGTGGAATATCATCTTTGCAGGTTGGGTTTTCAGGATTCAGAATTACGTCTAACTCACTTACCTCTATTATACTAGAATTACAATCAAAACTTGATCGAACCATCTAGTTGCTTAGACAAAAACCTGTTAGGTTGGCCAGAAGTCTTTGCTTGCAAAAAATTTTCTTTCAGTTTTTTGAGGAAAATTTTTTATTTAAATCTTTTTACGAGGATCTGCAGTTTGTTCTTCCTATAACATGGACATATGCAAAGAAACATGGAGCTTCCATTGAACAGTTAGCTTTATGGTGGAGTGAGAGACCTGCGAAGCTTGCTCGACAAGAATCAAAGGTAATTTTATTAGTTATTTTTAGCCTCTTTTTCTTTTAACCCCTTCATCCCTAAGAGACGTATTCTTGTATTTCCCAGAAAATAGGTAACAGTTGGCAAAAATATGAAAGATTGTTGAAAGTAATACCATAAAGGAACCCTCCAAGTTTTCTGTACGGATTTCGGACAATGAATTCAGTTGATATAGTTGTTATATGCTTGATTAACAGATAATTCATTGTTAATTTCGGATAAATCTTTTTGGTCCTGTTCTGTAGGGAGCTATTGCTGTCGGAAAATTTGCAGATATTGTGGTGTGGGACCCAGATGTGGAGTTTGAGCTCAATGATGGTCATCCTGTGCACCTAAAGCATCCTGTATGTATTCCCCCCACTCTTTTAGATTCTTCCTTATCCTAGTTGTTTGTATTTCGTCTTTCATTGTTTGTACTTCATCTCTAAGAATTTTATGTATAAGATTTATTTCCAATCTAAGTCTTGTTTAGACTCACAAATATTTATAAAAAAAAAAAAAAAAAAGGACCCACAAAATAAGTACTCTAATGCACTAGAGTATTTATTTTGTGGGTGTTTCTTTTTATTAGTCTGATCCATGTTCACCTGCTTGAAAACAGAGCAATTCTGCATACATGGGAAAACGACTATCAGGAAGAGTCTTGGCGACTTTTGTGAGGGGAAACCTTGTTTACGGAGACGACAAACATGCTCCTGCTGCCTGTGGTGTGCCGATCCTTGCAGGACGATGATTGCTACTGATTGTAAATTTATTCTCCACCTTCAAATCTATGACTGGAATAATGTACTTTTGATATAATTATAATAAATACTTTAAATTTTCATAATTATAGTAAATATTATATTTTTAAATTTTCATGTAAAAATATTTAAAATTCTAACATTACCCTAAATTAAATACATCCTCTTATCTTAGTCCCAAATTTTATTTTTATATTTTTTATTACTTTTCATTATTTTAAATCAAATTTTCAATTATCCGCTCGTTTATCACTACTTGATCCTTTTATTACCACCGACCACAGCTATCTGAAATATTTTTAAGATTCTAATTTTGATAGGATAAAATTTTTAAATTCATATTGAAATTGATCTTGGGATAATGCAAGTCGATTTTCGAATCTTGCCGAACATCAAAAAAGAGAGATTTTCTGGTGAAAAAGGATGTACAAGGGTGAGGAAACAAAAATTTGTATTTTGGTAATGGAGGATGGAGGGGTTGTATTGATGAATATACAAATTTTTAGTTTTTCAAAATTAGAATGTTTGAAATTTTCTAACAGTGGTTGTTGGCGGTGGAGGTAGTGGTATTGGAGATGAAAAATTGATTTAAAATAATAAAATATAAAAAAATATATGTATAGATAAAATTTTGGATTAAAAATAAAAGAAATTATTTATTTAAAAAATTATTAAAATTATATTAAATTTAGGGTTCATCCAAAATTTCATATATAGGGATGAATGTTTTTCCACGGCAAAAGTACCAATTTTAGTACTATTTTGATCTAAAAATAATAATATTAAAAATCGAGACCATAATTAAAATTATGACCAATTTTAATTTGATGTCTCAATTACTTAAAATAACTATTTTTCTTTTTTCTTTTTCTTCTCACGCATGATCACATCACATCACATCTTAGTCTTTATTTCGTTATCTTTATCTGTCTTTATGCATAAATTTGGGTCGTTCTTGTAAATCTAATGGTTAAAATATATGTCATATCAAAATCACTTAAATTAAGTTAGTATTAATATGAAAGTTTATACGGCTAATATGCAAGTTGTATAAGATACTTGACAGACCAAAAACTTTTTCTTTTACGCAATATATTAAAATCACTTTCCGAGTTCTTTTACCTTTCCTAGACTGTTCAATTTCTTTCTTTACAGACCGAACTCTCTTCACATACCGAGATCTTTTACTTTTCCTATACCAAGTTTAATTTATTCATTCACAGACCGAGCTCTATTTTCAGACCGAGCTCCTTTTCTAGACCGAGTTCTTCATCTTTCTTCCAAGACCGAGTTCTTCATTTTCCTTCACAGACCGAAAACTTTTTCTTCTTTCCCAAACCGAGATCTAATATAATATAATATCTTTTGGTTTGGGTCTGGATTGTCGGTCTAGACCAAGTTCTCAATTTAGAAAGACAGAAACATAATCGAGTTCTCAATCTACATGTAAGATTTCGATTTGAGATATATAAACTGACATGTGAGATCTCGATTTGAGACCATATATCTCACATGTTGGTATGAGACCATAGAACGACATGTTGAGAACTCAAATAGAAATATGTTTCTGTATGGATCGAGAACTCGATCTGGACAGCGAACTCGATTTGAGTTCCCAGCTTACAAATCAAATATTGATATCTAGATTTTAGATTTAGATCAAATATTGTTATCTAGATTTTAGATTTCATATTTCAGATTCAGGATTGGGTGTCAATGGTCATTTTCACACATCAACATTTTGAGAAAAGGAGAGAGAAGTTAGTTGCAACTGTGAAAAAATGCAACTCATAAATTAACCATATTTGAATTTGCTTGCATTTTTGTCATTTTCTTATTACGTGATACTTCTCTAATTCTTGAATTAAAATAAGTATTGCTATATTTCAGTTGCAACTGTTAATAAAGTGAAAATGTAGGTGGGAATTTATTTACCCACAAGGTAATGATTTACTTAGCCAGACTTATTGATAAGGCCCATAAGACATGGGAGAGCCCAAAACTGTATGCAAGCGGTGAGGAAGATTTTGACGGGGAAGATAAGTTTGTCGATGCGTTGGTCCACTGTATTTAGGGACCTTCGAGATGTCGATTGCAAGAAGTGTTTGGATGATTCACTGGCATTGCTATCGCGCTGTTGTAGCGGAAGAGTTAGAGTTGATGTCATAAATGAGAATTGCATCATAAGATATGAGTATTACATAGCTTCAGTATCGATGAGATCCATTTAATCTCTCTTAAATAAAATTTCATTTGAGACCAAAAAGATTTAAAAAAAAATCTAAAAAAATTAAAATTAAAACAATCTATTTAATTTCTCTTAAATAAAATTTCTGTCACTCTTTTTTCTTGACCACTTCTTCCTATCAATGTTGCTGCTCCCAATTTTGTCGTCGCGGCCTCTCTCTCCATCGTTTTTAGTTTAGTTTTTGTCCGTTGCAATACAAAATTCCTTACAGTATCAGTTCAATTCCAAAAAATGGGTAGAGACTAAAATCACCTCTCTAGAGCATGAGCATTGGTGGATTCAGTGCAAACACTCCAACCGATCAAAACCGACTTGTCGGTCTGTTTAATTTCAAAAGTGACCAATAATTATTTTCAATTACTTTTCTCTAATAATCTCAATCACTCAACAATAATACTTTAGCATCAATTTTTATTTTCTCCCCTCGTCTATAACAATCCATTTATATCTCTAAGTACTGCTCCATCTCTACACCATTTCCTGAACAGTCTCTCAAAAAATAGATAACTATCCTCAAGAGAGGCCCATGAGAACGAGCGGGTCTCTCAATTTTCGCCGGTTTGATGAAATGTCACATTGCATGTGACCGTGTGGACTCTGAGCCTTGACCATGAGAGTGATCGGATTGTGCGCAAACTCTCTCGGCTGAGTATAAAATCGTATAACTTCTCCAACAATATTTGTGTCTCTTTAATCATCATCTCGACTTCTTCCTTCGTTTCGTTGTCCTTGTAAAATGTTCTAATAACAGAGGCGATCGCCTGAAACTTGCAGCGGGGATCCAGTAATATTGCCACACAAAGCTAGTAAATTCATGTTACCCGGTTCTATCATCCTACTAATTAGGGTTGTACGAATAGCGGATATTAATATTTGCTATCCATTACATCCGCCATTTTAGCTAACGGGTACCTCTTTCATCATCACTGTCTGAAAAGTAGTAGTCTTCTTCCATGGGTTCTAACAAAAGAAACTGAAGAAATACACTAATGCAAGCACTCTACTCTCCTCCTTCGAAATGAGAGGCGTGACTGCTTGATCTGAGTTATGCTCTCTAATGGCTGTTGCTGCATAATGGCAAATGGTGTTTTGGTTTGGTGAGAGAACAGTGAAGGAAGAGTACTGAACGAAGAAGTAAAAAACTGATAAAAGAGGGCATCAAAGGGTAAAACCCTAAGAACTGTATTCTTACTCGTCAAAGGATAGTGCTTAAAAAAAAAAAAGAAAAAAAGAAAAAAAAGGAAAAGTTCTCACCCGCCATTCTATTCCATGGGAATTAAAAGAAAGGGAAAAGCCAAAACCCGAATCCAGTCACACTAAACCCACTACCGTCTCTCTACAGTGATATCTGTCATCTTCAATTGCGACTTTCCTCCACTTACGTTTCCCCCTCTTCCCCCTTTCCTTCTTCTTCTATATAAATTCTGGATTTTTGATGAATCAGCTTTCGAACGGGAAGGAAGGGGAGGAAGAGCCTCTGCCTCTGCCTCAACCTCATGCTCCGCATCAAGCGCTTGAGGTTTCTGCTAATAAGAGTTCGGAGAAAACTGAGCCAGTTGCTGTTGAAGAGGAGACGGTAGAGAAAGCGGACGACGATCCGATGGAAGAGGAGTCGGTCACTCCGGCTACTGTGTTTTGCATAAGGCTTAAGGAACTTAGGTCTAGTTTGCAGCACAAGATGAGAGTGCCTGAGCTTTGTCGAAATTTCAGGTTTTTTTTTTTACCCTGAACAAGAAATCGATTTCAGTAAAGCAAAGAGCTTTGATGAGAAGATTATTAATTTTTTTTTTTTTCAAAAGTTTCAATTTGAAATATGTTGCTTTACTTTTAAGGGCTTCGAAATTGTGAATTCTTTGCAGCGCTTTTATTGCTAAGCAAGCAGTACTAGTAGTAAAGTGTTAAGGTGAATTGCTACTTGAATTTTTGTGGTTTTATATATTTGTTGTTACTTTGAGAGTTGGAGCTACTTCTATGAATTATGTTTTGCTTCATTCTCAGATTTTATTTTATTATTAATTTTTTTTTTGTGGTCAACGGTTTGCATTCCTGTTAAAAGGGATGAATCATCTTGAATTCTTGCGTGAATTAAAATGCAGGGGAAGTCATAAAGTTGCGCTTGATTCCTGATGTTATCCATCAATTCATTCTAAAGTTGCGCTTGATTCCTGATGTTATCCATCAATTCATTCTTACTTTTATAAGGAGTGAACTTATCTTTTGATTTTTTGCTATGGTTACATGATGTATATGATGGATAGTATGAAACCACCATTGCAGAATTCCCTTGATGTAGAATTCAGTATTCACATGTATTCATTTGAAACCAAATGTTTCTTACTTTATTTTTTCATTTATTGTTATTGTTTTTTTGGTTCATCCAGTGCTGTAGCTTGGTGTGGAAAGCTAAATGCTATAGCGTGTGCATCCGAAACGTGTGCAAGAATTCCCAGGTAGTATATTTTGTTCATTTTGTCATTTTCTAAGGTGTATTAATTATAATGTGATACATCCTGCTTAAGAGGTTGGTATTGTATTAACTGCAATGGCTTATTTTCCAGCCATAATACTAACCCACCATTTTGGATCCCCATACACATTGTGATTCCAGAGAGACCCACCGAGTGTGCAGTGTTTAATGTCATGGCAGGTACCTTGAATCTGGCTATTTTAAATGCTTCTCAAATTGCATGCATTAAATTAGTTTTATGCTGTACTGGGGTTTGAATTTAGTATTCTCAATAGCCTTTTTTTAAAATTGTTTTATAGGTGTAATCATGTCATATCTTATTGTCTTGCGCTTCCTTCTGGTGTTACTTTGACCACAATGATTTTCTCTTTTATTCTTGGCAGATTCTCCGCGTGATTCTGTCCAGTTTATTGAATGGTCCCCCACATCTTGCCCCCGTGCTCTGCTAATAGCCAATTTTCATGGGAGGATAACCATCTGGACTCAGTCTTCTCAGGTGAACCATACTTTGGAGTGCCTTTTCCTCCTCCTACTTCAAATTGATTCCATTTTCCATCCCTAGTAACTTGGACACTCCATATTCCAATTGTTTATTCATCTTAATGTGCACCCTTTCTCTTCTGCCCCCCGCCCCCCTGTTTCTGTGTGCTTGTCACTTGAAAGTATGCATTTTATTGTTAGTGATTCTAAATTACTTCACTTCTATGTATTCCTTCAGGGGCCTGCTAACCTTGTACGAGATGCTAGCAATTGGCTGCTTGAGCATGAATGGCGGCAAGATATTGCAGTGGTTACGAAGTGGTTGTCGGGAGTGTCTCCAGTATGCATCTGTTACTTCATTAACTTATTTGGCTATGCTTTGTAAGCATATATTAAGTATCTAGTGTTAAAATAATCGTCTATCTTCTTTTATGACTTGATGTTAAGAAATCAGTTTAACTGCTCCAGTGGAAGCTTAGTGCTTTTAGAATCCTGTCACCCTATCTTCTGCAAATTCTGATGATAGTTCTTTCATGTTCTAAGTTCAATTGAATATTGGTTAACTATGTATCTTACTTGCTGTTACAGACTTGCTTTTGAAGTCTCCTTGATTCTTTTTTCCCTTATTACCAAATTTTGGTTTTCTAAGTACTTCTATTGCACATTTGAAATATCAGTATAGGTGGCTGTCGTCGAAATCCAGTACTACAATGAATACCAAGTCAACTTTTGAAGAAAAATTTCTTTCACAGCAGCTACAAACTTCAGGTTTGATCTGTTCATTTTAAGATCTCCTTTTATCTCTATTATTGGTTTAAGTTTGATTTTCAAATTGTAAAACCAGACGGATGTCTTGTTATTTTTTATTGCAGAGACCATACTGTTATTTTATCTTCCTGTATCCATATCCTGCACCAGAATTGTTTTCTTTTTCCTCATTCTGGAAATAACTCTTTCCTGTCATTGTTTGTGTTACAGCTAGGTGGCCAAATTTTCTCTGCATTTGTTCCGTATTCTCATCAGGCTCTGTTCAACTTCATTGGTCCCAATGGCCTCCTTCTCAAAGTACCACATCAAGGTGGTTTTACACAAGTAAGGGACTCTTAGGCGCTGGGCCTAGTGGCATCATGGCCGCTGATGCTATCATTACAGACAGTGGGGCCATGCATGTGGCAGGTGTTCCAATTGTAAACCCATCCACTGTTGTTGTTTGGGAAGTTACTCCTGGCCCTGGAAATGGATTTCAAGCGACTCCAAAGTTAAGCGCCTCAAGCAATGGGGTTCCTCCTTCTCCTAGTCCTCCTGACTGGGCAGGTTTTTCCCCGTTGGCTGCATATCTGTTTAGTTGGCAAGAGTTTTTAATATCCGAGGCCAAACAAGGGAAAAAGCAAACAGATCAAAATCTCAGTGATTATGTATCACTTCATTGCTCACCAGTTTCAAATTTTTCTGCTTATGTGAGTCCCGAGGCAGCAACTCAATTTGCGGCAACCACTACATGGGGTTCTGGAGTTACTGCCGTTGCCTTCGATTCTACGCGTGGTGGTTCTGTTATAGCTGTTGTTATAGTTGAGGGTAAACTGTTAACTCGATTCATTTTCTTTTCTCTTTACATTGTTTGGCTGAAGAAAATTTTGCTTCATTATAAAAGTCAATGAGTACAGTTTTTCTTTTTATTTTATTTTCTTTGTACATGTTTTTTATTTTATTTTATATCCCACACTTTCTTTTAAATTTAAATATACCGTATTGCTTTCTGACTTGATTCCATCACCGCCTCTGGATGTTTCGAATTCCAGAGTATCATACATTGTCCCACATGCCAACATAACAAATCTTCACTTGTCCACATCTGTGCACAAGCGTCTAATGTTTTTAGTTAGATGTTAATTTACAGTCAAGCACACTTTTCTGAATTAATTCACTCTTTAGTAATTGTTATATTTGCCTTTTTTTTCTTCTTAATTACTTGATCAGTTAGCAGCTGCACTTTTCCGTAAGTAATAAGATGGATTTAGAGCTTCTAGACACAGGAGTTTCATTATTTAACTGCCTACTTCTATGATACACTTTTCTATATGTTGTAATGCTGAGGTTTATCTTATGTTGTAATGCTGATGTTTATCTTCTTCAGGGCAATACATGTCTCCTTATGATCCTGATGAGGGACCCTCAATAACAGGATGGAGGGTGCAACGCTGGGAATCTTCCGTTCAGCCAGTTGTCCTCCATCAAATATTTGGAAGCCCCACTTCTAGCTTTGGTGGTCAAGCACCTATGCAAACAGTTTGGGTTTCCAAAGTAGATACTAGCATACCCCCAACAAGTGATTTTAAATCTCATCAAATAACTTCGCCAGGTCCAACCTCTGATGTTAGAAAGGCACCTGAATCTAATAGAATTGACAATGCAAAAAGGGTCAGCTTTGATCCTTTTGATTTGCCAAGTGATGTTAGAACACTTGCACGAATTGTTTATTCTGCTCATGGTGGTGAGATTGCTATAGCGTTTCTGTGTGGTGGGGTCCACATTTTTTCTGGTCCAAGCTTTGAACCTGTTGATAACTATCAGATTCCTGTCGGACCAGCTATTGCAGCTCCTGCTTTCTCTTCTACAAGCTGCTGTTCAGCCTCTGTTTGGCACGATGCTAGCAAGGACTGCAGCTTTTTGAAGATAATACGGGTCCTTCCTCCTGCTGTTCCAAGGAGTCAAGTGAAGGCCAACTCGTCGACTTGGGAGCGTGCAATCGCTGAGAGGTGAGTAATGGTATTGTAGTTAGACATTATTATATTAGGATGTGGGCTTCAGTTCAATGTGGTTGAAACTAGAATTTGAGTGAAATGGAATCTAGATTAGGTTTTGTGGGCCTTGAGCAAGTCTGTTTAGTTAGATTATGTGGGTCTAAATTGGATTTTAACTGGATTTGTGGGTATAGTAAACATCCCCAAATGAAGGCTTATTGATGTTTATATGTAATGAATGTACAAGAACAAGTTATGTGGTGAAAGATGTTGGTTCTGTGTTTTCGGTTGTGGTGGTGACTTGTGTTTTCTTAGAGCAGGTTTTGGTGGAGTCTTTTGGTTGGAGTTGATTGGTGGGATGCTGTTGGTTGTACACAAAGTGCTGCTGAAGATGGTATTGGTAAGAATGCTTTAAGAATCTGCATCATAATGTATTGATAATGAAGGATAAATCGTAGAGGGGAGAGGTTGAAGGAATAAAGTACTAGGTTCTTATTATCATTTATAAACAAATCACGTGTCTAATTGAAACATTTTTTTCTGATGGAATTGGCTCTTCTGTCATTTCAGTTGCTCTGAATAGTGTCATTGCAGTCTTGGATGCGGATTTTCATTCACTTCCTTCCAGTCAGCACAGGCAACAGTACGGTCAGGTAAATTTCTTTTAACTGCTCTGCTGAAATCTTATGGCCATTTTTTATTGAAATACTTATCTCCTCTGATATTTAATGTAGGTCTTTTTTTTTAATCTATTTTCCTCTGTTAGCGGATTGTGCATTCAGGCTTATTTCTTAGCCATCTGTATTTCCTTCTGCTTCTTCTTTCCTGGCCTTCTTTCTTTGTGGCTCTAGATAATCAATTGAAAGTTTTCTAGTCCAAAATTTCCTAATTTCCTGTGATTGATTCAACTGTGAAAGAGATTTTAATTTTATTTTATTTGGTCATGCAGAGTTTGGATAGAATTAAATGTAGGTTGCTGGAAGGTACTAATGCACAAGAAGTTAGGGCCATGGTTCTAGATATGCAAGCTAGGTTGTTGCTGGATATGCTCGGCAAAGGAATTGAATCAGCTTTAATGAATCCTTCCGCTTTGATATCTGAGCCATGGCAGGCATCTGGTGAGACATTATCAGGCATTGATCCTGAAGCAATGGCTGTTGAACCAGCTCTTATTCCCAGTATTCAGGTCTCATTATTTGGATTTTTGTTTAACGTTGGCTTTCAAAATCCAGTCATATCAAAATTCTCGTGTTACAATTAAGCACCACAAAAACTAGATATGAGCTTTGCTCCTGTGGTTCCTAGACTTTAATCAAAAAATAAAAATAAACAAAAATATTACTCAAGGCATTGTTTGTTACAAAAGAATTTGGTTGAAGAAATAGGTTAGCTTTATGTGAAGCATACAGGTATTCCATTCTTGTAATTAGTATTAAAATTGGTTCTCTTACACATTTCTGTAAGTTACTACATAATTATAAAACACTTTTCTGTAAGTTACTACAAAATTATAAAACACATTTCTGTAAGTTGCTACAAAATTATGAAACACATTTCTGTAAGTTACTACAAAATTATAAATTAAAAACTGAAACATAAGCTCAGTTCCTGCACCATCATTTCCTGTTAGTAATTTCAGCTGTAGACCTTGCATATGAGTGAGATGAATGCCTTAATTCAATCAGTTGTTTTTTATTTTGTTTGGTTGGTAAGTTGATTAGTAATGGGTTCCCAAGTTTCCACATTTCTAAGAGTTGCAATTTGATGCAGGCTTATGTTGATGCTGTCCTTGATCTAGCTTCACATTTCATTACACGATTGCGGCGATATGCTAGTTTCTGCCGCACATTGGCCAGTCATGCTGTTACTGTTGGTACCGGAAGCAACCGCCATATGGTTACAAGTCCTACTCAAAGTTCTGCTTCTCCTGCCACAAGCCAGGGTAATAATGCACTCTCCTCATCGTTAAAAAATGTGATGAGTAGTTTTTTTGTTTATTCCTTAGAGAAAGCCTATGATAGAGTGCCTAAGGAATTAATCTGATGAGTTCTTGAAAAGAAGAATGCACCTCAATGTTATATCGTGATCATTAAAGATATGTATGAAGGTGTTGTAACTAGTGTTAGGTCAATAGGTGGGATGTCTAGTGAATTCCTTGTTGCAGTAGTATTTCATCAGAGGTCGGCTTTAAGTCTATATCTTTTTATTTTAGTTATGAATGAGCCGACGAAACATATTCAAGATGTGGTATCACGATGTATGTTGCTTGCAGATGATATCATCCTAACTAAAGAAGACGTAAATAAAAAATTAGATAGGTGGTGTGAGGCTCTAGAGAGTAAGGGTTTTGCAATTAGCTGCTCAAAAATGGATTACCTAGCTTGTTATTTCGGTCTCGAATCTTGAAGAAGGGGTAACCCAATTGAGATTGATGGTGGGGAGGTTTCAGAGTGTGAAGTTTTTCGATATTTAGGATCCATTATCTAAAAAATTGGGGACATTCGAGAGGATATGAATCGTAGGATTAAAGCAGGTTGGATGAAATTGAGGATGACATCAGGGGTCTTTTGCGATAGAAGGATGCTTGTGAGATTGAAAGGAAAGTGTTACAAGACGATCATTCGACCATCTATGTTTTATGGCTTGGAGTGTTGAGCTACTACGGGACAACATATGCATAAGAGGGTGGTAGCAGAGATGTGTATATTAAGATGGATGTGTGGTAAAACATGTAAGGATAGAATTAGGAAGGAAAGGATTAGGAGTTATCTAGGTGTGGCCTGTATAGAGGATAAGATTAGGGAGAGACGTCTAACATGGCTTGGTCATGTGCAGAGGAAACCAAACACGGCTCCAATTCGAGAAAGTTTAGATTGCCAGGTAAGTGGAGGGTGTAGACGCAGGGGTAGCCTGTTGACAACTTGGATGAAGGTGGTTAAGGAAAACGTCTCAGATTTTGGATTAAGTGATAATATGTGGGAAGATCATGTATTTTGAAGAACTAAAATCCGTGTAGCTGATCTCAAAAATAATGAGAATGGGCTTAGATGATGATGATGATGAGTTTTTTTGTTTATTCCCATGATACCTTCAAGTTTTGGAATGACATTCTTCTTGTCTGTTGACTGAATACTGATATGTCCAAGTTTTAACTTCTCGGTGTAGGCAAAGGGTCTTTTGAAACCCGTCCATCTATTTTAACAGTGTACAATTCTTCTTTCTAGGTGGGCAAAGTGGTACTGCAAGTTCCACTGGAAGCACCCAGATGCAAGCTTGGGTACAAGGTGCAATTGCTAAGATTAGTAGCACCTCTGATGGAGTGTCCAATTCAACCCCAAACCCCATAAGTGGTCCATCTCCTTCCTTCATGCCAATAAGCATTAACACAGGGACTTTTCCTGGAACCCCGGCAGTTCGGCTTATCGGGGACTGTCATTTCCTGCATAGATTGTGTCAACTTTTACTCTTCTGTTTTTTCTTTCGGCGAACACAACTGCCCCGTGTTATTGGTAATGCACAGAGAAATACTAATGCTAGTATGCAAAAAGTCCAGCCTGGTGTTCCTGGAAAAATGGAAGAGATTAGCTCCATTTCTTCTAAGCCATCAAACATAGTTAAAGTGGATGAAACTCAGGCAGCTCGAGCTGGGCAGATTGTAGCTGGGGCAAAAGGACCTGAAGAAGGTCCTGCTGGCCGATCAAGATTAGGTACAGGCAATGCCGGTCAAGGCTACACTTTTGAGGAGGTAAAACTTCAGCTGTAATTAAATCTATCTATTTGATAAAGCACGGATACTACTTTTCATCTTGGTTTCCAGTTCAATTTGATCTCCGATGCACTATCGAAACAGTTTCACGTGGTCTAACTCCTATTTGGTGGGCCTGTAATGAGTTTTCACTAACCTGTCATTCCACATGGAAAGTGCCATATGGTGTAACCATTACATAGCTTCACTTACTGTGCAATTTGCAGGTGAAAGTCCTTTTCCTCATACTTATGGATCTTTGCAAGAGAACAGCTGGCCTTGTACATCCATTACCAGTATCACAGGTTGGTGGTAGTAACATCCAAGTGAGGCTCCACTATATTGATGGGAATTACACTGTGCTTCCAGAGGTTGTAGAAGCATCCCTTGGCCCACATATGCAGGTAATTACTTTTTTTCCTTTTTATTTTTTATTTTTTTTAACTATCCATATTGGCTCTTAGAAGGCTGTTGAGTATTAAGCCCACATATGCACTATCTAAGGACGGTTTGGCTATGGCTGCATATTATGTGCTTTGTATTGAATAAGAAAAATTCTACTTTGGAAACTGCATTAGAAAGTTTAGGGAGCGGTTACTAAAGCATTTTCATTTCTTTATACAAGTTACTAAAGCTTTTTAATTTCTTTATAGAAATATTCTCTCGCCTATACTCACCCCTGCGTCATCTGGGGGTCAAGTTATTCATGTATAACATTGATCACCAGCGATACAATTGCTTACTCTCAGTATTTTATTACTTGGGATAAGTAAAAAGAATCTGCCCATTTGTGGCACAAGCATGACAGTGATATGCAATGATAGCTTTTTTCACTCTGAGAATGTTAAGTGGATGCTCTGTGTAAAAAAAAATGTAAAATTATCTGCTTAGAATAGTAGGACCAAATCTGTACACTACCTCAAGTCGTATTATGATTACTTTTTCTTCTCAACATTTCTTCCCAATTTGGTTTGCACAGAATATGCCTCGACCTAGAGGTGCAGATGCTGCTGGTTTGTTACTCAGGGAATTGGAACTACACCCTCCAGCCGAAGAATGGCATAGACGAAATATGTATGGGGGGCCTTGGTCTGAACTAGATAATTTGGGCCCTATAGATGATAACCCCAAGCTAAGTAATTCTGAAGACCCACTTGATATGAACACGGTTGAAAATGGTGATGTTTATTATGTAAGCAATGTTCTGTGGCCAAGGAAACGTAGGATGTCTGAAAGAGATGCAGCTTTTGGCTTGAACACTTCCATAGGGCTTGGAGGATATCTGGGTATAATGGGATCTAGAAGAGATGTTGTCACTGCCATTTGGAAGACTGGTCTTGAAGGGTCTTGGTACAAGGTTTGAAGCAAACTTTCCTTCACAGTTTCTCTTCTTAATTTTGTTCATCATTTATGAATCTTAGCTAATCCATTAATGCTGTCTTATTGTGGTAAAGTGCATAAGATGCTTGAGGCAAACCTCGGCTTTTGCTTCACCCGGCACTACGAATCCGCCTAACCAAAATGAGAGGGAGACTTGGTGGATCAGTCGATGGGCATATGGTTGTCCAATGTGCGGTGGAACATGGGTTCGAGTTGTGTAGGTGGCTGCATATAATTGTTTTTGTTCATTAGGTAAGTTCCCATATCATTCAGGTGGTCAAAAGGTTCGTTTCCATCAGACAAGGCTTTAAAAATTCAAAACTTAACCACTGAAAAAACAGAGGAAATAATTTTGTTTCAGCAGGTTACTGACTGTGATTTTGGTGATCTTATATGCAAATAGGTAAAAATCATTGGTAAATTAGAGCTAGAAACAGTGAAAATAGGGTTTTGTATTTATTGGGTTCTGTACAATTTTGTAATTTATAATAAAATAGAGGTAGCATGAAAAGGGGACGATAACTGTTTTGTGTTCTTTCGTCAAAGGCTGCCAAACGATATTTTTATTTCTTATAAAAAATTGTGTTTTTTTATTATATTTTATAATTTAAATCGATCAAAGCTATTTTTTTTTAATATTTTTTGCATGGAATTAATCAAAATGATTTAATTTGTTCGTGATGTATTTAAGTGTCCTGATTCTTTGTGAGAGATTTAATCGAATTAATTTAATTCTTTATAAAAAAATAAGATTTAATTGATTCAATTTTTTTTAAGAAAGAGTCGGATCTAATTAAATAGGAAAAAAAATAAAATTAAAACTTCATTAATTGAGGTCACGAGCTCGGCTTGAGCTCGCGGTACCTCCGTCTACAGAGGTCTCAAGCTCAGCTTGAATATAAGTAGATGCGTTAAAAAAAAAAATCACTCTTGCTTAAGAAAAAAACAGGCCCAATAACAGTTATTAAAAGAAAAAAGCCCAACACGCAGCCCAAGGACAAAGGCCGAGCAAGACGCTCACCTAAAAAACAAAACCTACTAAAAGTCAAGATATAAATTGAAATGCTAATTCACTTTTTATTCTTAGTTTGATTTTTATAATTTCATCTTTATTAAGTCTCCCATCCATTTGTTAATTTATTTATAGTTTTAAATGAGTTTTTTTGGTTCCTCTATTAATTTTCAGACCACCAGCAATAATATGTCACATTACGTCAGCATGCCAGGTCATTTAAAAAAAAATCATGTTATTCTTATATTCTTAATTTTTTATTATTTTCAATTTTTTCCTCTATTAATTTATTATTTTCCTATATGATCTTTTTTTTGGGAAACAAATGAAAAAGATAAGAGATAAAAAAATAAATTAAAATAATTCATTTCTTAAAAAAAAAAATCGATCGAAACGATATGAGAAATCCAAATAAAATCAATATAGTTCTTAATAAAGATCCGATTGTAAGATCTCATACTTTACAAAGAATGAGATTTGACCGATTGGGTTTTTCTATTGTTGGGCTCTTACTTCCCCCCCTCAATTCTAATGAAGAAGAAGAAGAATTGGATTGATCTGATTTTTTGCCAAAAAAAAAATCAAATTGGTCAAATCTCCCCTTTTTCATAAAGTAAGGGATCCTACAAACGAATTCTTCACCAAGAGCCAAACTAATTTAATTTAGATATCTTTTGAATCCTTTTGATTAATTTTTTTAAAGAAAAAAGATAAAATTATTTTGATCATTTTTTTACCAATACTAAATTTTAATTTATTTATCTCTAATTTTTTATCCCAAAAAAATTGGAGTATATAAAAATCTAATAAATTAATAGGAAAAAAAATAGAAAAAAAAAAAAAATTTAAGAATTTAAAAATAATAAATGAATTTTTTTAATGACATAACATACCACGTCCGTACCGTACAGGTGGAAACCTTCCAAAATCTTAATATATGAGAAAATAATAAATTTTAACTATCCAATATTATTAAACATATTGACTTGATGTTTAAAATTTGGTAATATCATGTCCTCATGTTTAACGATATTGAACAATAAAGATCAATAACTTTTTAATCGTGATAAGATTTTGACCGTGCACCGAAGTGTAACTAGCCAAAGTATTTACCACTCCCTCTTCCTCAATTCCTTCAGGGAAAAAGATGCCAAAGCAGACGACAGGGGAGAAAGTGGAAGACTGTAATTTGCAGCTTCGATTGAGCTTATGATATATGTATTCTCTCATATTTGGGAACAAAACAAGTTAAACAGAAATTCATCACATACTAAAAAAGTAGTAAACTGGGATAGAAATAAAGCAGATCCTGATGATGAAGAAAGAACTTTCAAATATGATCCAAAGTTTAAAAAGTAGTTAACGACTCCCTTTCACCTGCTTTTCTTTTCTAACATGAATTGGTTTCTGTAATTATTACCACATTCATCCATTGATTTGCTCAAATTTCTTTTCTTCAGGAAAAAAAATGTTAAAGGGAAAAAAGGTGGAGAGCAAAAAGAAGAACAAATTTTTTGGTTGCATACCTCATGTACAAATTATTTATGAGAAAAATGCATAAAATTAACCCCAAAGCATAACTGTAGTATTGATTCCAACATCGCAGGAATATTAGAAAAAGAGCTAAGAAATCAGTTTGAATCTGGATTTTTCTTTCTTGTCATAAAAAAAGAGGAAGGAGAAGGTCATTGATTTTGACCATTTAACCCAAAATCCATTTGAGGCAGTTCTGGCATTTTAAGAGGAGGGATAGAAGGAGGAGCTTCCATCTGAGACGAATTATCTTCTCCATCATTTCTGTCATTTCCAGGTCTTTTCCTAATCACAATGTCCTTAACCATATTCCCTATCGATCTAAATGGATTATTCAGCCCATCTTTTACTTTCAAAATAAGACTCACCTCAGAAAGTTGCCAAACAAGAGTTACTACTATCAGTGCAGAGAGAAGGCAGTGTGTTATCACATTCTGCTTCTTCACCTTTCTAAGCTCTTCCAGTATCATTTCTTTCTCTTCCTTCTCCTTCTTCTTCTCCTCCTCCTCTAAGTCATTACCAACTGGTTCCGAAATTATGCGGTCTTCTTCGGCTTCAGCAGACGCTTCTTCTTCGTTTTGCCTCTTAAACTTCCCTTCCCCTCTCAATGTTTCCAACTGTTAAACATTCAATTATCAATTAAATTATATACTGCAGTGAAGAAGAATTCTGACTCAAGAAATTTATAATCCAAGGCATCATCGATTATCGAGTTTCAGAAGTAAAGAAACTATCAGGAATCAATCCATAGAAGACGAAGAACCGTAACAAAAAAATAAAACCAAAAAACAAAAAAAAAAGAGGAGAAAAGGACCGAAACCGGAATTGAATTCGAGATCAGAAACCCTAAATTTTTACCTCGGCAAGTAATCTGGAAAGAAACGCCTCATCCTTGTTTCCTTCTTCTTCTTCTTCTTCAGAGGATTCCTTAGGTCTGTTCTCCTCTATGAGCCTCTGAATCTGGAGGCTTATAGTCTTCGCTTTTTCATTGGAAATCATGGAATCCTTTTTGAATATCGAAATCAGAACGCAATTTTGTTTTCTTCTTCTTCTCTGTCTCGATCGTTCGGTCGATCCAACACCAATATAAGCAAGCTAGATTTGGTAGTCAGGAAGTAGTGTCCGAGACTGATGAAAGCGACACGGGCACCTTGACACGTGCTTCATCTCACGTGCCCCTTTTTTGGCCAAAAAAAGGAAGGGGGAAAAAAAAAAAACCTTAGAAACGATCGTCACCTCCAATCGGACTCGAATCTTCCTCAGTTTCCGTACTTTTTAGTGACTACAAATTTCTAATTCCCAGAGAGAGGGGTGGGAAGAGAGAGAGATGAGTAATGCTCAGGGAACGCACTCTTTGGCCTTCAGAGTGATGAGGCTTTGTAGGCCCTCGTTTCAAGTGGATCCACCTCTCCGTCTCGACGCCGTCGATCTACTCGTCGGCGAGGATATCTTCGACGACCCCATCGCCGCTTCTCAACTTCCATCTCTCCTCAAAAACCAGGTTTCCGTCTCTTCGAATTCTGATCTCAGCTACACCACTAGATTCCTCCTCAACCATCCCTCCGACGCCATGGGCCTCTCTGGCCTCCTCGTCCTCCCACAAGCCTTCGGGTCCTGCTCCCCCCCCCCCCCCCTCTCTCTCTCTCTCTCTGTGTTACGCTATTTGTGCTTCCCTGATAAAAAATTGACTGTAATATCCTATTCATTGAATTTTCAGGGCAATATATTTGGGGGAAACTTTTTGTAGCTATATCAGTATCAACAACAGCTCCAACTTTGAAGTCCGGGAAGTTGTAATCAAGGTCATCACCTCAATTCTCATTTTGATAAATTTATATCTGAAAGAAGTTTTTTTGTTGTTGATAGATGTAGTATATGTTTGCATTGCGTGGTCAAGCTATGATGCTACTTCCTAATTATGCCCTAACAAATGTTAATCCCATTCTAGATCCTAATCCTTATCCCCCCTGGTTGACGCATCAATTTTGCAAAAGATGCCAGCTAAAGAATCTCGAATTACTGCTACACGCATGCTCATATATGGAAATATAATGTTCCAGTTTCTGTATATGGCCTACCAATTGCAAAACTGTATTTGGAAATATTAATCCATATATTGCCTGCAGTGCTTTATGACTTTGTATCTGTTACTATGAAAAAATTTCCCATCTTATCTTCGACTGAAAACACTCAACAAATGAAGAAGATTAGATGGCTCAAAGAATTACAGTCCGGTAAAAAATTTCCAATTGCTGACTTTCGATTTCTGTTTGTGAATTTGTTTCATCTGAAGATAAATTTTGATCTTGGTATTACTACTCACATGGTACCGCTTTTCTTTCTTTCCCCCCTTCTCTATTTCCCCGGAGATTTATCCTATTCATTATGCTTGGAATAATTATGGTTAGACATCATATATATAAAGTATAAACAACAATAGAACAATGCCTATTTTAAGGTTCAATTTGCTCATTTTTAAGTGGTTCTTTATATGGTGTTTGCTCGTATTCGTTCATCCGGCAATGTTGTATTTTATCACAGGCAGAAATTCAAACAGAAAGGCAAAGAATCCTTCTTTTGGACACCTCAAAATCACCTGTTGAGTCTATACGTGCAGGGGGGCGTTATGATTTCATTGTGGAGCATGATGTGAAGGAGCTTGGAGCTCATACGTAATATTTCTTATCATTGATCTAGTGTATGAGCACAATTGTGTGAAGTGAGCACAATTGTGTAAAAGAGGCAGTCTCATGTAAATGGTTGCTGAGCTCAACTGTGTTTTGTTGTCTCATATTATATTAGGCTAGTCTGTACTGCACTGTATAGTGATGGTGATCCTGAACGTAAATATCTTCCTCAGTTTTTCAAGTTCATTGTTGCAAATCCACTTTCAGTGAGAACAAAGGTATCATCCCTATCCTCTTTTTTATTATTTATTTATTTATGTATTCCTGTTGTTTTTGGCGAGCATCAACGTGCAAAAAGTATTTGTACAACAGTTTGATTTTTTTTTTTTTTGCTATAATAATGGGAGCATTTCTTTTTCCCTGGTAAATTTAATTTTCATGTCGCTTCAAGTAGTTACGATTTTGGGACTTTGAATCTAATATTTATTTATTTTTGTCTTTCCTTTGTAGGTTCGTGTTGTTAAGGTAGGTTTACATTGATTGCAGTCTTCACTGTAAGTCTGAAAAATTCTGGATGAACTCTGTGATCTCAATATCCAAGTACCAAACACTTGTATTTCGTCAACATGCCTTGCTTTGGTACCATTTAGTTAAGTTTCTCAAATGACTATTTGCGTACTTGCATATCTATCTCAGGAAACAACATTTTTAGAAGCTTGCATTGAAAACCATACAAAATCAAATCTATTTATGGACCAAGTTGACTTTGAGCCTGCTCATCATTGGAGTGCAACAATACTAAAAGTCGATGGGCGTCATATGGGGAACAACTCTATAACAAGGTGCCTAGCCTGTATTATATATCAAGGATGCAGATTGAATAGCTAGAAGTCCTTGCTTATTTTTGCCCAAAGTATTTTGCATCTATTGGCTTTCTTCTGTATTATAAAAACTGATAACATCATTCTATTCCTAATTATTGAGCTTACACTGACAGAGGGACATTTAAGCCCCCAATTCTCATCAGATCGGGTGGAGGGATTCACTACTATCTTTATCAGTTAAAACAGTCATCTCAGGGCACCCCACAGATGAAAGTCGAGGGAAGTAATGTCCTTGGTAAGCTTCAAATAACTTGGCGCACAAATCTAGGTGAACCAGGACGCCTGCAGACTCAACAGATTTTAGGCACCGTAAGCACTTGTTCCATAATTTAGCCACGAAGTTTAGTTCATAATATCTGATTTCTCATCTCTAAATTACTCCCCCTAAGTTGTGTCTTTACTTGTTCACTTTGTCATATTTTGTTTGTATATCTGAAATAGTATATTTTTTCAGCCAATCACACACAAGGAGATAGAGTTGCATGTTATGGAGATGCCATCTGTGGTCAGCTTGGAAAGACCATTTTCGGTAATTGTAGTCTACTTGTAATTACTGTGTTAGTTATGAACTAGAAAAAGTTAAGCTCTAATTATACATAGCCATAGTAATACGTGAATCTCAGGTAGCTAGTATAACTCGTCTATTTTCTCATCTGCATAGTTGACTTGTTTTCCTCGAATTGGCTATGAACATATTATTTTTAGTATACTAATTTAAGGCTACAATTGACTGTATGGTCCAATCCCGAATGTGAGTGAGCAGGAATCTATGCAAGATATAGTGCTTCTTGACTAAATATATTTTAGTTAGATCGCATGAGCCATTATTAGATTGTGTGCCTAAACTAGATTTGTGAGCCAAAATAGTTTTTAGTCTTAAATTTGCTTTTAATTTACATACTTGAATGAAGTCTAGCTAAATGAAATGGTTTGGAGTTTAATGAGCGATTTCTCCATGCAGCTACACTTGAATCTCACAAACCAGACAGAGAGGGAACTCGGTCCCTTCGAGGTTTCGTTGTCGCAAAATGGTTCACGTGAGGAGAAAGCTGTTATGGTTAATGGTCTCCACAAAATGGTAATGGAGCTGAACTTATATTTATAATTGTATTCATTTTTGTGCACTTTTTTAAATAAGAGTTACCTCTCAATATTGGTAATTATTGGTAATTATTAATGTTATTTTCATCCAAAATGCATAAAGTTTTCATTTCCCATAAATTGTCTTCTTGTTGAAATTGTGCTTAACCTTAATGTTTTTAACATGTTTGATCCTGCTCAAGCTGTTTATAGTCATGGGCATCAGTAACAAAATATTACATGGTTTGATACTTGAAATAGGGTCACTTGGATTTTCATACAAGACGTCTGCATCTTTTATATGCCTCTACTGTATCTTACGATAAATTTCATGTCAGAACTGTTGACTTTGGTAATTGAAATTTTCCAACAGGCTGTTCCAACAGTCAAGGCATTTGGCTCTGCTGATTTCCACCTGGTAATAACATTTTCAATTTGAACCTTCTAGAAATCTGACACCAATGTTGGTCTTCACATGAGTTTTCTATCCAAGATGTTCTATTATTTGTCTTTATCTAATTTTCATCAGTCAAATAGCTTCAGAAGCAATCTCATCTAGACTCTAGTAATTCCTAAGTGCTACATTTTTTCAGAATCTCATTGCTACCAAACTCGGAGTTCAAAGAATCACGGGCATTACCATTTTCGACACAAGAGAGAAGAAATCTCATAACCCTTTGTCGGATATGGAGGTTAGTAACTGATACTACATGAGAGAGCCGTTTCTGATTTATTTGTTTGTGAATGTTTTAAAAACTGGTTTGGCATTGCTTACAAAATTCAATAGTGAATGTGGTCTGTATTCCATTTAAATACTGTTATATTTGGGTTTCTAAACTTCCAAAATATTTAACATTATATACCAACTGAAATCTCATTTACCTCTCACAGTTGATCTATGCATCAGTTTGCAAACCCTATTCCATTTTTGTTTTCTTTTTCAGTTGCTTTTACAGTCTGCTCTATCAAAAGCACTGGGATGAGAAGTAGTTATGACAATTTCTAACTTTCAGTCTCTGAAATGAATATCTAGATGAACTTGAACTTGACTGAATTGGAATTTACATAAGTTTTCTTGTGAACACTGTAATTGTACTTTGATTTAGATTTTGTAGCCCCTGTCTAGATTTGAGTTTGGAAGGAGCATTTAACTTATGAAGTCAAATGAAGCCTATTTGAATATCTCAAAAATCTTTCCAGGTTTGAACCCAAAAAAAAAAAAAAAATAGCTAATAATATGTGTACTATTAGACTTAAGGTTAAACCCATAGCGATTGTTGGTGCTCTCCCCTGGATAGGCTAATAATATGCTGACTTTTCCATCTGAATATTCGATAATCTGGATTGTATTTTGATTGCAGATTTTTGTGGATGTAGAATGAATACCTCAGCAGTAGCTTAGGCCTGGTTTTCTAGTAGATGCTTATTTCACTTGCGATCTTCAGATAGATACACCCCTTGGAAAGCGACCTCCGATGTGCCTAATCATCCAGGGATTATGATTAGCTTAGCAAGAGGAACCAAAATTTAATCTCGAACAGCTCATCCGATTACTGAATTCTGCATTGCTTATGTTCCGGGCTTCAGAACTTCAGTTAAATGTATTTTTATTTTATAAATCTCGGTGGATTTCTCTCATCTCCATCCTTAATTTATCCTTAATATATATATATATATATATCTGTTAAAGTATTAATACGTATTTCAGAATTATACAATATATTCTAGTATAATAACTTCTAGTTTAAAATTATGTCACTGGTACGAAGTTCATTGCGGGTTTCTTGGGTGAAATTTAAAGATCTTGTTTCAACTATCATCCTTTGTTACATAGGCGTCTTATACAACTTGCAATTGGAGAAAGAAAATGATTCACTTACAATCAGAGATCAAGTGCCCATAAGTCCTAGCCTCATATAGAAGGCAAATCAGAGCCTTCTAAAGTTTAAATAGAAGGCAGAAAGTAACTTTCAATACTTAATAGATTTGTTCATTAGATTAACCTTTGGTCTTTAAAATTAGTAAATTACAACTTAGTCTTAACATTTGTTCTGTTTGCCGGCATATATGTATATATATATATATATATATATTATCATTACAGCAATTAAAACCGCCTCATCTATACAGTGTAACAAGACGAGGAGAAAAAACAAAATTATGCACTGTAGTCTCTGCTATAGTATTTGTCTTCTGGATAGTAAACAGCTTTCACTGAATTTCCTTCAAATTTTCTTCCACTCAATGCATTCCTTGCATTAGCACAGCCAGTAGTATCAGCATATTCTAAGAACACCTGCAAATCAGATACCAAACAGCATTTACCAAAAAGAGAAAAAAAGGGGAGGGGGAGAAGGCTTAACACCAAAAAGTTAACCCAAATACCTTTCCGATTCCTGGGATGTCTTCTTCCGCTTCATCATTGGGTCGGGGAATAACAACGTTTACCAAAATTCCTAAGTTCAAGTAAACAAAGTTTTGAGTACTTTTACTAGGGGCAAAGACACTGACTAACATCACACAAAACATCTCTCTTCCTAAGGTGAATACCAAATTTGCAATTAGAGCAAGGAATGACATAGGAGCATACCAAATTTGCTGCATTCATCCTGCATATCTTCTAATATTTCACCATATTCTTCATCATCCTTCAGCTGACCAGGGGTGATCAGCTTCATTATACATGAATATTAGTAGTTAGCAACAAATTCTTGTAAGATTGATAATAAGATGTGGATATAATTAAAGTATGTCCAACTGTTAAGAGTGAGAAAAAAAAAAAAAGGAAACAACTCCTTAAATTAAAGGCTGTTACTACCTCAGTCAAGCACAAGACTTTGGTCGGAGTTTCATTTGCTAATGACCCTATCCCCAGTCCGGAAATATTTACACCGCCAGCTTGTAAAGCCATTTTCTGTGAACCAATGACGAAATGTTTATAAACAGAGAAAACGATACTTATAGTCAAGGAATTACGGAGTAGATAAAATTAGTTCTACCTGTATAGCTATATGCTGTTGTACATGGGCCAAGATATTTTCCTGTTCTGATTGGGACTGGCCACTGCTGAAAAATTCAATTGCATCAATGTTAAGGTAATTAAACATTTATGATCTCGTAGTATTCAAACATGTAAGCAACAATTCACTTAAAGTCGCAACAGCCGCATAGCTAATAATTACTTCAGCACCATACTCTTATATCCCCCCCTTTTTTTTTCCTCTTGTTTCTCAGGAAAAAGAAAAAGAAAACTCCATTTCCACATAAAAAACCAACCTTGCGGTAGCACGCCTCATAGTTAGAGTTTTATCACCCATTTTCAAGCCATTAAGAGCTGCACAAGCAACGTCTGTCACTGTTGGATCCTGAAGTAATATATTATCCAGTTTTCATAAGCAAACACTAGTCAAAAGAGTGAAAGCCATATACAATCATAGCAGTTGAACTCAACTTAAAACCATGTACTAGTTCAAGTTGTCCAGAACAAGATATTTCAGAATATGATTTTATCAACCTGATAAATGCAGAAACCATATCCCTTGGAGTTTCCAGTGTCTTTATCCTTAACAATGTCCAATCCCCGGAGAGGTCTGCGATAATTCAAATGTATAATCAGAACAGTTATATAGTTTGGTTGGTCTACATCCATTCACAGAAGGTAAACACCAAAGAAGCAGTTAAAAGTAGAAAAGAATGGATGCCTTTATCTATTACCATACCCAAAAGACTGAAGCAAATCTCTTATCTGTGTTTCAGTGAAGTGATAGGGTAGCCCCCCCACAAATATCCGATCAGGTCCCTCTGCTCCACCAATTACTCTGGCAATCAAATACAAAAATTTAACAAACTAGATAATGTTCATTCAAATCCCATTAGCATATATAACTGTATGCCTATTCACACAAATCTTCCCTTTAATCAATAATGAAGTAACTTACCCAGGAGTGAGCCCTATAACAGTTAAATTTAGATGAGGATTTGGTTGGCTAGGACCAAGGGCTGCAGCTAATGCAGGGTTGTAGTCTGTAGGCCTTCTAACCCTCACAGCAACCCCCTGTCATTTTAGCTGAAGTACATCAGGTGAGGAGTAGATAGAACTACAAAATTTTCACTAATCTTATGTGCAAGAAAAAAATAAATTAATTAAATATCGTAGTTATAGAGCTCCAAAGACTTCACTAGACCTGCCTGCTTCTAATGGGCAATCATTTATACTTTAGACTATAATTCATAACGTCAGTCATGAGAACAGTGAAATGTAAAATAGGAGTTTAAGGTTGCATGCCTCGAATATAATCCCATCCAGTGCCATAGCATTACTCGCCTCTTCAACAGTTCTCATTTCCACGAATGCAAACTTCTTTTCATGATTAATGTACACATTGACTACAGAGTCACCTATAAGTTCCAAACCATATTATACAGCGCAAGAATAAAGCAGTCTAACAAGTGTTACAAGCTCAAATACTGAATCATGACTACCATAAGATACATGACCTGGACATATATTACCTGGACCAGCAGAATTTCCCCCTATTGCAGCCATGACCTGGCTAAAAAATGTTGCAATTGTCTGTTTGAAAAAAAAAAAGGTGACGATCAATTGGCAATTCAACTAGGACAAAGAACATGTACATTTTTATTTTGAATTCAGTTAATTTGTGCGTGTGAGAGAGAGGGAAAGAGAGGGTTCTATTCACATGCAATTATGTCAACCTGTTAATCATGACCATAAAAAGTCCAACCTCTTGTCAATGTCAGAGATGTTCAAATAATAAGAAAGCCAGCTATACCTAAATAGAGAAACTAGAAAGAAAGGGGCAGGGGGAGGGGGGGTTGTGGTTGGGAATTGGCACAAAGAAAAACCTGTTCATTAGCCCCTGGAGGAAGCCCACCAACATATACCCTCCTTGCATGCCTTGTAGCCTGTAAAGGCAATAAATTGTTACACTACACTACTAATCGATTCACCTTATTTGCTTATACACTTATAACTAATAAAAACCTTTTTTTTTTCCAAACAAATTGCTGGACAAGTTAAGATAGACATAAAACAACTTTTGAAGCACACTCAGGGCTCGTTTGGTTCAATTCCTGGGTGAGAATGAGAATGGAATAGAATAAGTTAGTTGAAAGCGGTTTTTTGTTTGGCCAAAAAAAAAATCGATAGTGTTTGTTTGGTTGAACTGAAAAATGAGAAATAATATTCACATTTTATTCAATTTATTTGCTTGATTAGTTAAAAATATTTTAAAGAATCCGTTTGTGGGGTTGAAGAATCAATTCGGCAAAAAAAAAAAAATCCGCTATGACTTTTTTTTTTTTTTTCCATTCCTCACCATTCCCACCCGTCCAGCAAGGAATGGGTCATTCCTGATTTGAGCCTTCTGTGGAATCAAAACGATTCCCTGCGCAGCATAGAATGGAACCAAACAACCGATTAAGAATCAAAACGATTCCACTCCTGGTTAGGGAATTGAACCAAACGAGCCGTTATGTTTATTGTGTATTTTCATGAGCTAAGCGAAACAAGTGCTGAATATATATGTAAGTTAATAATATAAATTTTACCTGCTGGGTCATGGCTTGGGCCGGTATAAGGGGAAGAGTCCCCAACTGCGACATGAAAAGGATAATAATAAAGTAATGAGAAAATTACTCCAGAAAGAAAAAACAAAAATAAATATAAAAAATAAAACAATTAATGGAGGAAAAAAATGAACACCGAGAAGAAAATTAGTGAATTGGTAACTCAGAAAAAAAAAAAAAAAAAAAAGACACCTGTCCCATATTGAATGGTAACATGTTTTGCACAGCTCCATACACTGCTTGAGAAGCACCTGGAAATTGTCCTGAAATGTTAGCATAGGAGAGAAAATAGATAGAGATGGTTAAGTTTATACAGCAAAAAGATACACACTCCTAGCGTCTACATTTGAGAATTACAACTACAGCATGAAGCTTTTACACTGAAAATATTGCTAATAGTAGAAACAAATGACCTATTTCATACCTAATAGATATCATCAAAACCTAAAGAAAGAAATGATATTTCCTCACTGTAGATGGTAGGTAAATATTTGTAAGTCTACCAAATGGCAACTGTTGCCGGTTGAAGGTGAACAAGATCCAGCATTTGCAAGTGTTTCTCCGTCGATCATTAATTCTATAGAGTTCACGCCGTTGGATAGTACAGCGGGACACGAAGCCCAACATTGCCTTCGTAACCAATCCGAAAACACAAACCACAAACAAACAACAACACACAACAGCCAAACAACATACAATGGTTCTCAGTCTCCACATTTAATCATAAGATATATGATTTAAAATAACAATCATTATAATACTCAGTTGATTACAAAAATTAGTGCATAAGTGGCAATTTCTGTAGTAAAAAGAACATTGTATTACAAACTAAACAATGAGAGTATTATTATTAAGAAAAAAGAGGTGAACCTGAAACAGCTGCACCAGGCAGAACAGTTGCAGCAGCTGGCCCCATGTCAAAACCACTTGTCCGCTTGCTGCCAGAATTACAAAAAATGAATCACAAAAATTATATGAGTATAGCTCGCAGCTTACAAAAGAAATACAGGTAAAAAGGCAGTTTTTGACATTCATCAAAAGAGAGTTTTTCAGGTTCTCTCTGTATTTTTGCTGGTCTATCAATATTTATTTAATCAGTTTCCCTCAATTTAATTTATAGTCAAACTTTCTCTACATATCAGTTAGATAGAGGATTAGCATACAGCCGTACAGTCCCTCATCAATAGATTTAATAATGAAATCCACACTATCGATAGATTCTATGTAATGAGATTATCAAATTTCATTTGTGTAACGTGATTGTGAAACTAATAATTAAAAATAATCCTAGCCCTAACTCTTGATCAATTACTGAGAGCCAAAATTCAAAGCGCACTTAAAAATTGTAGGACTTTTTCCTACCTTTTTGAATGAGATGGAGAGCTGGAGTGCGATCTAGATCGGTTCCTAGATTTATCCCTTGAAGGAGAAGGGGATCGACGTTTATGACTCCTCTCTCTATCACGGCCATAATCGCGGTGCCTAAAAGAAAGGAATATCATAAACAGCAAAGAAACAGCTGTGGATAAACCACAAAGTTATTTTAACCTGTCAAGTTTTAGGAAGGAAATATCACTTCAACAGAACCACAGGGGTTTGTAAATTGTCCAAAAAAACATGTGACACAACATACAGCAATTAAATCAACAAGAACACACAAAGAACCTGTCATAATCACGGCTTTTGTGGATGTCATAGTTGTCATGTCCTCTATCATTTCTGCTACTTCTGTCCTTGTAGCCCTTGTTATGGTTGTTTTGATCTTTTTCTCTTTCCCTGTCCCTATCTCGCTCCCTATTCCTTGAAGATTCGCGTTCGGAACCATAGTCATTATGCTGAAGTGATTTAATGGCAGTCAGTCAGTACCCAAAAGAAATTTCAGATTTAGGAAATGTACAAACTGGCATGTCATCAGAAAATAACAGTAAATAACTGCCTACTTCCTAGAGTTGCTCAGTATGGAATCTTTTAGGTTACTAAACTTTAATGAAACCGATATCTTTACAATATCTAATCATTAAATAACCAATTTGTTTGTGCGTTGCACCACTTTAGATTCATCAAGGCTCAGCAGACATGTCTGTGTCATTTCCGCTAGTGATTAGAACATTCCTGGGTTTATACGAATGAAATAGAAGGAAAAAAAAAAGGGATGCAGTACTATACTGATAAAAATATATATCTTTTATCTTAGTCACCTACTTACATCCTCCGGATTGTAAACTGAAACCCTAATCATTACCCCATAACGGAAGAAAGTTAGAATCTCATAAAAAGGAGCTGAAAATAAAACAAACGATCAACCAACGTTGAGTATATACACTTGATTCGTCACCTATCCGCCGAATCCAGCAAATCACAGTAAGAGTCAAAAATTCAAAAACTCGCATTCAATGAAAGAAACAGAATGGCGGATAAAACGAGGGAGAAACCTTGTGATAAGAGTCTCGACCACGGACGGCGTCGCGAGGAGAAGAGCCGCCATGATAGCCACTTTTCCTCCGCATAGAGGCTTCCTCTCTGCCATTTCCGTCGTGTAAGCTATCATGGTTGGACATATTTGCTCTCCAATTTCAAGCCCTACCTCTGATTTCTCGCCGGTGAATGGTGCGATATGACCTCACCGGCCGGTCCGTTTTTGCAGAAGATCTTTTTGTTCTACCTAAACGCCTAGCTCTTTGTAACAACGACACCTGTGCTAGATCTTTTTAACTATATGAAAATTAAATGGGGCAGGGCCCATGTATTGTAGTAGAGTTCGGGTTTTTTCTAAGGCTAAAATTGGGCTTTGACTAATTACCAAGCCCATTGACGTCAGGCAAACGACTAGGACTTGTGACTACTTACAAGGGCTGGATAAATGGACACAAGAACCCACCCCTCTACCTGACCCAAAACCGACCAGTAAGTTGGTGTAAAACGACACAACGGCTGGATTTAACCCAAGCCACCCGACATGTCAGTTCGGATAAAACTTTTTTTTTTAAAAAAAAAGAAAACCACCCCGGAAACCGGCTCACGTCCCTGCACGGTATATTTTGGTACAAATTGAATAATGGACAAAGAAAGTCGACCCAAGTGGAGCCATTTTGGGCAAATCAGATATTATCCGCAAACTATTCTTTAACGGTATAACTCTTTTTTACAGCTAAGGATACATATAGCGACGAATGAAATATATACGTTGAATGGAAAATTTTCACTCTTCCCCAACAATGAACAGATTATTTCACCCGTTCTGTTCATTCCTTTTACCGTGAAAAATTCTTAGTAATTTCTGATATTTAGCTCTGAGATACAGGTAGAAAGGGCTTCTCTAACTTGACGATTGTTAGAATCCATAGATAGGGCATCTTCATATAGTCTCTTTGCCTGTTGCAGTAGATTTGCCTTTTCTTTCTTATTACTCGACCATAGCCGTGATCTTTGCTGTAATGTCACAGCCCATCTGAACAAAGCTGCATTTTCAGACATTCCAAATATCGAGTAATGTTAAACTATCATTTCTTTTCCACTTTTCACTTACTACTGAGAACATTGTTTATTTCCCAGTTGATAATTAAGTAATTTGAAGTATCATCAAACCCCAAAAACATACCATCAGGTGCATAGATATTGCCTTTGGACATCATAGCATCAAATTTATCAATCGCAGCCAGAAAGACTTTGTCTGCATCAACAGCCGCTTCCTAAAAGTTTAAAAATGATAATTAGCTCAGGATCAGACTCAGGAAAAGTGGCTCATTCACACAAACAGCACTAAATAAAAATTGACTAACTGTTGTTAAAGATATCAGCCTAAAATGATGTTCTTGAATCTTCCAAGTTCCATGTCTAATTTGTTTCAAGTTTAAACAAACAGAACAAGTCAACACTTCCATGTTCACAGTATGAAATGTTGGTTTGGGTCTAATATTCAAATATTCAGTACAGGTCCAGCAAACGATAATTTATACCATTTACCAGTCCAATGGAAATTCAGTTTACCTAACAGAAAATGAAAATACAGTCTGGCAAAACTGCAGTCTTCCTGAATACGAGTGTTAAACGATGAATTTGGTGGAATATATAAAAGGATAAAACTTACAGGTCCAATATCGGCGATCAACTGAGCACGGAAAGAGAGAGCAAGACCCCAGTTATATAGTGCTCTCACGTCACTTCCATCAATAGAAAGTGCTAGCCTGTATTTTCTACCTGCCTCCATGAGGAGTTTTTCACACTCTTCGCATATATTAATGAGTACAGAAGGTACATCATCTTTACTCCTAATTTGATCATTAAATCCCTTCAATATTACTCCACTCCCTTTTTCATCCACTAGGAGATCATTTGATGATAGTAGAGCTCTCAGTTCGCGGCTAATTCTTAATTTTAATTCTCCGTGAAGAAGATAAGTGTTACCCAATTGACCAACTGCGAGCAGACTCATGGGCCTTAGAGCTATGGCTTTGGACAATAACTTGGCAGACTGGTACAATAAGATCTCTGTCCGGTCTTCTTCATCTCTACCCTTCATGAATTCCTTAGCTTGCTTCAAAAGATCATTGGCTTCAGTAAGATATTTACTGAATATTGTATCATCATCAACACTTGAAGATGAAGAGGATGATGCAGCTTCACACTCATTGATTTTAGTTTTATAAGCTCCATTTTCGCTTTTAATAAAATTGTCAGAAAACTTAAAAGCTCTACTGGATTTGCGGAACATCTGTTCTTGTGGAAAAGATGCCTCTGTTTCTTCCGTACTGCTCAATTTGATTCTAAAATCTGAAGAATCAAGCAGATTACCATCATTATGGGTCTGCCACATCTCGGTTTCATTATCAAGAAACATCTTTGAAGATATATGGTAATGCCTTTTGTATTGGTGCCTATACTCATCACTATCGATAAACTTTTCGGTCATTTTCCCATTTTCTTGAGAAATATTTGTTTCTGATTCAGTATTTTCAAGCACATATTTTGTTGACAAGTCCTCAGAAAAGTCTAAATTCACATTCACCTTATTACCGCCGCCTCCATTTATATCAAGTTCTTCAACAGCAGCTGTTGTACTACTATTTCTCTTCTTTTGATCCCCAGCCCCACTATTCCCAGTCTTGGACCCACTCTTCCCAGTCTCTTGCTCTAAGATATTTTTCATTTTACCAAGCTTAGAATTAGCCGAATTTTCTCCAAACATGCTGCAAACAGATTGTAATAACTTATACCCAGCTTCACCGAGCTCTTTCTTTTTTCTGCTCGGCCTAGAGCTTCCCAGATTATTATCAATCAATGCATCTAAAACTTTCCTAGAGTTCAAAGTTGACAAACTTTTTGATTCCAAAACTTTAACATAATTTTCCATATCCTCCAGTGAGATTTCTCTACAATCAATAGCTTTTTGTATGTCATACTTTAATTTATTAACTTGAGCATCAGATTCCTCAAATAACTCCACCAAATTCTTCAATTTCTCAGTCTGAACCCTAGAAATTTCCTCTTTTCCCTTTCTCTTATTATTTCCGCCTACGCTCAGCTCTCCAGTACTTCCACTTCGAACAAAACCAAAGGAAAATCCAATAGCGAATACTAAAATTGAAGCTGGGAAGACTATAATGGAAGAAACCCTAACTCTTGAAATAGCTAGAGCAGACACAAACCCTAAGACAAACACTAACACTAGCTTTCTATCATTGACGCCAACAGAAACCATAAAATTTCGAAACTGATCCGACTCACAGGAACCTTCCGAGTCGCCGATGAGTTCAAAATCGTCCCAGCCACCGTAACTCACCTGACCAGAGGAAGCACAAGAAGCTCCGCCGGAGTGAGCTTCGTAGGGTTTGCGATTGCGAAGACATTTGACTGAATTTTCTCGAGGAAGTAGCAGTGAGTGAAAGCGAAACCCCGGAGAGGGGAACTGGAGATAGAGGAAGCCGGTAGGGGAGCGAGAAACCAGGCTTCTCATTCGGTTGCCGACGATGATGATGAAAGCAGCTGGCGCGAATTGTGATCACGAAATCAACGGTGAGTTTACAGAGGAAATGATGACGTGTTCTGTGAAAACGACAAGTCGGCTCCTTTTCTTCTTTTTTTTTTTCTTTTTTTTTTCTCCCCGTAATTGGACCGATCTGTTATTAGCTAGATGGGATAATTCCTTTACGACTCGTATGTAATTAATCCAGAAAATAAAATTTATTTTATCTCTCTTTGTTCGGTAAGATATGAAATAGTCTACGGAATTGAGAGGTGGTCCATTTTTTGATCGGATAAATTCCAGCATCGTGCCCTTCCTTCCAGTATCGTGCCCTAACTTCATTTCACCTTCTCCAGCCTTAGTCTGTGAAACTCCATGTCGTGAATGATTTTGTGCGATCTAGAAAAACACCAAAGCTTTCGAGCAGCCATTGAAATAGGTAACGATATTTTTCTTCTTTGGTAACATACTGGAATTATTTAGTTATATAATTATTTAAAATACTTAAAAAGAAAATAATTTTATTATAAAACTAATAAGAGTATTATTATTTTATTAAGAGTCCTTTAATAAAAATACGAAATTATTTAAATTCTTTTAAAATTTTACTTTCATAAAAATTATACATAATTAAAATATGTCTATACTAATATTATATATATGAATAATTGTATAGTTATATTTATTCATAAGCTCTATTGATAAAATACAATAATTTCATAAGATTTTTAAAAATACATTCTAAATTTTCATGGTTCAAGTCGAACCTTTCTAAACTTATTTATTTTAAAAGTACTGACCATTAATAGAGATTTGGGTTAGCCTCAAGTCGAGTATTCATAATTGCTGATGTGCTATTCTAAATTACGGGGATGACCATAAGGTCAACCAATAATGCGAGAATTCGTCCAAGTGTTGGGAAGCTCTGGGGAGGAAGATAACTGAAAGTTATCTTAATGTCAGTCAAAAATGAAAAAATTGCCTAAGTGTTGTGAAATATTGAAGAGTAGGGTGACTAAGCATGGTACTAAGGTTAGGGAAGAGTGTAAAATTCACCTAAACGTTGGAAGTCTAAGGAAAAAGATCAAAGCTATGTGTGTTAGAAAAAAGGTAAATACTTACCTAGTTAGTTTCTAGATTTATTTTTTATCAAATATGTTATTTTAAAAAAATTTTAAGGAGGAAAAAAAATTCATACGAAGAATATTCATAAAAAAAGAGAATAGTACAAAAAATTTGGAAAATTCACAAAAAAAAAATGAAGAAAATACAAAAGGAAAATAAAACTTACTTGCTCTATCAGACTCATTGGTTGAAGCACTTGTCTTGTTCCTTTTCTCAATTTTTTTTCTTTTCTTTTTATTTGGGTTAAATATTAAAAATAAATAAATAAATAAAATAATTTTGGAATTAAAATTTTTAATCACGGTATCATTAGCCGGAAAATTGACACCGATGATAGTTTATTCCAATCGGACGGCCTTTTACGTAAAGTATTTATATCCAAAAAATCAAAATTTAAAATAATGATTCTTCTTTTCCTTCCTTCTCGTGTTAAGAAACAAAAATGAAAAAATTTCTTTTTCGAAATTTTAGTCTCAATTAACATTTGAACATCCGGTCCAAATAAAGTACTCAAAAAAGGAATAAGGTAGTTGCAAGTTAACTTATAAAGGTAGTTGCAAGTTAACTTATAAAGGAAGTTTTTGGCCAAAAAAAATATCTTACAAAGGAAGTAGCAGAAAGAAGTAAGAACGATACTTTCTCCAGCTTTTAATCCTATATAAGTGTAAACTTATATCAGTTTTATAACTTGTAGAGAGAGGGAGTTCAACACTTTGCTTAACGGGAGGATTCTAAAGGTTAGTAGTTTCGCCTTCCTCAATTTTCTCTTTGCATTTCTGTTTGACTGATGTAATCTTCTCCTTTTTCTTTTATCGAATTCTTGCCTGGATACCCAGAAATGGTTGAATGAGTTTTTCTTATCAAGAATATTTAGATTCCCATGTTTTGGAAATTGAAATATGATAGTGAAATTCTGTTGCGATTCTACTTATTTTATTGACTGCATTTTGATAATGAATTTGTTCGTCTTTTCTGCAGTTTGATGTTGAATTTTATTATATCTATGCTTTGTTTTGCCGTTTTCCGATCGTGTATATATATATAATGAATTTTGGGTATTCCACATTCAATGCGGTGGATTTTGAGTAGATAGTTAATATAAAGCATCGATAAGAATTTGATCTATGGTTTCCAGCTCTAGGTGCCTTGGACAATGAATCGAAAGGAAGCAGATGCCTCAAGAGTACCAATTAAAGATGATGAAGAAAAGGCACTAGAGGGTTTGATTGATGCATTTGGTTCTACATTTTCTCCTGCGGAAATAGCTTCTGCTTATGTCAAGGCAGACCAGAATGCACATTTGGCTGGAGAAATTCTTCATAACAAGCGAGTATGTGCATCGGTCTCTCTTACATCTAATGGTGGGGTTAGAGTTAAACGACGTTCTCGATCATCCTACCGTAATAATTCTGAGAAGTCACGTCAAAATGAAACTTTCAAAGATTCGAAGGAAAAATGGCATTCAGTTTCAGTAGGCACTGTTTCAAGTGTTGCTGGTAAAAATTCTGTAAGGACGAACACATCGGTAAATGGGATTTGTAAAAAAACCAAACCACTGAAGCTGAATTCAAAGGTTATGCCTATTTCTAAAGTTTGTGGGGAGGAAGGTGGTAAGAATTCTGCCAAGGATTGCCACTTACATAAGAATGTGGAAAATTTTCTTTATGGCCTGCTAGGTGTTAGGTTCAAGCTGAAAGGGGATGTTATTAGGCAAGTTCTTGGTAAGCATCTTTATTTCATTTTATTACAACATGATACATCTTTGATTATATGCAATTTGCAATATAGACAGTGACTTAATGCTGTATTACAAAAAAAAGATAGACATTGATATAGCGATGAATGCCTTCCAGATATTCAATTTAATGAACTCTAATTAAGCTTTTTATCAAATGTGCAGGTACCATCGGATATGATCTGCAAAAAGTAAGTAAAATGTCTTGTTTTTTTTAATCAATTGATTCTTTGGGAAATTTAGGAATGTAAAATGAAAATTTTCAGTGAAAGGTTATCTTGCTTTCAGCAAACTTCATGATAACTAATATATTCTAAACCAATGATGATTTATATTACAATGATCTCACTGAGCTTAGATTTATGAATCTCTTGAGCTCAGTTCAATATCTGTGGGGTCATGTTTCCAAAGGAAATAAAGAAGATAGGATAGAAGAGTGTCTCTGTTTATTATTTAATCATCAACAGTATTTCCATTCCTGTATTCTTAACGCTGTACATATGAACATATAATTTTGTATCCTCCAGATATTGTTGCAATATCACTACATGTGATCTCTTTCTTTTTTGCACATTCAGACAATGGAGAAGCTACTTGAACTATCAGCAGCGACTTCAAATGAAAGAAACCATTCTATTTGTAAATCCACAGATAAGGTCAGTGTAATCCTAGCAATTGCTCATAACAGTTTGTCTCTCTCGTATTTGTTTACTATATATCATATTCTTAGTAAGTAGTAACTATCTTCTGTGCGACATAAAACCAAAAAGTTTGCTTCTAAGTAAGTAGTCGCTCAAATTGTTATACAATGGAGTTGATAGGAGATGGCCTACTCAACTTCATATGTTCATGCGTAAGAACCTTTCACTTGCTAATAAGTTTATAAATATGGTCATTCTATCTACAGGTTATACATATTCGTCCCAAGTCAAAGTTGCTTTCGTGCCAGAGGAACGTGCAAGACAAGAATCTACTCAGAGGGTGCTTTTTCTTTCTTTCACCCCCCTCTTTTTCTAAGTTTCGTATATTTAAAATATTTTTTACTCTCGAATATCTAAAAGTCTTTATCTTTTTTTCGTCTCGCTCCTCTCTCTCTCTCTCTCTCTCTTTTTCTCTCCTCTTTATCACTTCATTTTGAGGTAATATATAGCTTTCATGTGGTTTCAATGAGTCTGAATTGATCATAGCTTTTCTTAATCCAGCAATGGAAATAAAATTCCAAATGCAGATGACTTAGACTCAACCGGAGATCGGAAGACACGAAATAATGTCCAGAAGGATATTTTGCCTGCATTATTTAGTTCCCCCGACAAGAAACAAGAATCACGTCAAAGAAAAGTAACATCCCTAAAAAGTTCTAGAGGATTCGGAAATACTGTTTATGAACCTCCCGTTGATAGTGATGAAGATCCTAATGCCTTTATGGCTTTCTTGCAGCAAGATAATGTGAACGGTAATTCATAGAAACTTCATTTATTACTACTTGATTAAACTTGCAGTATTTCTGGAACCTATAGTATTTGTTGGAAATTGTCTGATATGGAAGAAAAGAATCGTGCTCGTCTTTTTGTCTCGTACATGCTTTTACTTCATGAAATCTCTACTATTTCTGAATATGGAATTGTGATTTCTCTTTGTATGGTCACATTCTGGTTTCAAAAGCAAACGTTCTTGATTTGTAACTTGTAATCTGTTTGCAAAACAAGATCTAAACTTCCTTGATGATTGAAACCCCTGTTTTTATGATATAAATTGTTAATTTCCAAATTACAGTGGAGATCCATAGAAAATTCTAACGGCCTAGATATCTTTTCTTTGCCAAGTCTTGGCTTTATAAAATGTTCCTATAATTGCAGCTGATGATGAAGATGATAGCTTCCATCTCCTCCGTAAAGCCATTAAGGAGTATCGGGGCACAGTGAAGGAATACTATAAAGCTGTAAGTGCCTTTTATTCTTCATTGTATGGCTTTTTGTACTCGTATATACTTGTAATAGAGTTGATTTTTTTAATCAATGAAAAGCCACAACTTCCGTATTTTTAGGCTGTAGATGCATTTGCTGAGGGGGATCATATTCGTGCGGGGAAACTTCTTGAACAGGTACACAGATTATTGTCGTTATGAATTTACAAATCTGTGCTTTGATCTCTCGTATTTTTTAAATATATAGCCTCTTGCAACTTGCCATAGAAAGAGAACACAGAGAAAGACGAACACTGTTCCAACAAGCAGTGTTTCTGATTATTATCCAATACTTTTGTCTTAAAATAACATATCACCAAATGAGATATATCCTTCCTTGTTTGGGTGTGTGCCTTGCATTTATTAGGGGCAGTTTTTTCAACAAAAGGCTCAAGATGCAGATGAAGAATCCAGCCGAATGATTCTTCAAACTAGGTTAGCTTCTTATGGTGTAACTCTTTCTCAATCTCTCTCTCTCTAACCCAATTTCTGTTGTATAATTTCCAGAAATGAGGAAACTGAAGATGAAATGAAGCTTGATTTGCACGAGCATGATGCCAAGGAGGCAGTACAACTTTTAAAGTGTCATATTTCTGCACAGTCTGGGATCCCATGTGAGTTGAATTAGTTTGGTCTTTTAGATATATTATTGATTTGGTTTTTGAAATTTCATTTAGCATATTAATCCTTTCAATTTGTTATTTTTTATTTTTCCATCAGCAATCACACATCTTAAAGTCATTATCGATACCAATAATGAAGAAGATACCTCAAAAGGGTCTCGTCGGAGACTGGTAAGTAAGAATTGCAATCCAGAATTGAAACAAATTAATCACAAAGACGACTCCATCTCTTCTCTATAATCATAAATTTTCTTCCATTTTTTATATTGACAGATTATGAAATTCTTAGAGAGACGATCCATTAAGTGGGTCGAGGAAGGAAATGGTGGTACAATTCTCATTCACTTGGATTCTATCAATCGAAAACGTTCGGATCCTGTGAAGTCGACTACAATATGATTCCATATCAGTGTTCTCTTGAAAGAACAAAACAAAATGTGTTTATGATGTTTGAGAAGACTTATTTGAATTAATTTAAAGAAAGGAGGTCATATTTGAAGGGTTGAGATTTTCTTTTTCTTGTATCCGCAATTCATATATTATTTTTGTAATCTTATTTGAAATTGATGTGCTTGTTATATAGTACTGTGAACTAAGTGATTGAAAAAATTTTAATAATAACAAAATAATCGAATTTCTTGATAAAATTCAGTCTATTTTCTGAATGTTCGATTTATTGTATGTCAATAAATGAAATTGGTTTGGTCACTTATTTTTGTCGGGGACATATTTTTCTTTCCGAGAGTATTTTACTTTAACCAATTGAGATCATAAGATCAAGCTAATGTCAATATTTATTTAATCTTAAATGCTGACTTTTATCTCCTTGTAGCAAAATAGTCCTAGAATATGCAATAACCCCTCTCAACTTTGCCCTCATAAATTATAAACTTCTAACATTTTATACCCTCTTGAACTACAGAACCTATACTTTAGTCCTTAAATTATTATACTTTTATGTATTTTACCCACTCTAAACTATCAAAACTCACAGTTTGCCCATAAGAAATTATATTTTATCCACTTACCCCATTATTACCAAATTTCTATCTATTTTAACTTTAACACGACCGATTCATGTGATCATCTCTCTCTAGAAACGGGGTTTTTAATTCACTAGGGCAAGAAAATGTTTGATATGAAGGATTAGAATTGATCGAGATTTATGAAGAGGTGACAATATCCTATCTCGATTAGTAAAATTAAAGTTTCTTAATGGCATCCTATTAATACGCATAAGGAACTGTATCGCACACGAATGTCTGTTTGTTAAGAAGAAAAAAAAAATGAAATTTTGGTGATGAGAGGTAAATAGCTAAAATGTGATTATTCAAAGAGATCAAGAGGGAGTTTGGATAGTTTAGAGAGGGTTAGTGTCAGTATTCATAGTTCAGAGGGGCACATGCTTAAAAACCCATTGTTGAAGGGGCCGAGCATGATATAGTCAAAATACTCCTACCTCTTTAAGAACTCATTTCTAGTTTTACTCCCTTCTTTGATCAGAACTGAACTAAGAAACCAAATGCATTGAAACACCTTAATACTTAGTAACTGAATTCCAGAAGGCCCAACACTAAAAAACTTATCTTAGATTCCAAAGAAAAAAAAAAATTATCATCAAATAACCATCTTTTTTTTTTCCAATCACCTAAAAACTTGCAGCAAACCTATGGGCTCATAGTGCTTCAGAAAGAAAATAGAAGCTTCAGAAAGAAAGAAAACAGAGCTAAAAACTTTATTCACTTAAAACATTTAACAACATCCTCGCAGAAGGAACCAAATCCTCAATACCTTGCTATTATCAGCTATCCAAGCAATAACCCTTTCATCAACTTAGCACTTGGCTTCCATCCTTTTCCTCCATCTACACTATATGCTGCTTTAACGCACTCTGAAGCTTTCTCTGTCTTGCCCTTATCCAAATATCCAGCAGCCAATACACCCCAGCTATTTGCAGTAGTAGTCTTTCCTTTCTCCCTCAATTCACTAAGCAATGCTTCTGCCCGGTCCCACATTCCTTTGTTACAAAACCCTAATATCACAGCATTTGGAACTCGAAAATCATAACAGTTTTCAGAAGATTCCCATTCTTTAAGCAACTTCTCAGCTTCTTCAAACTCCCCAAGTTTGACCAGTGACTCCAACATGGTTATATAATCCCTGTTTATACACCTCTTACAAGCACATTTCTCCAAAGCCCACAATCTCAATACCTCCTTTTTATTCTCAAGACTCGTATAAAGTGATATTAGATGGCTGTAGCCTGTCCCATCTTTCTTACTAAGCCGTTCTTCTGCTTTTCTCAATGCTTCAATTGCCTTATCATTAAGACCTGATTTTATATAAATATTTGCAACAACAGCATAAGTGTTCCAATCCATGACAACTTTAGATTCACTTTCCACTTCTTTCAAGACTTTTTCCATCCCTTCAATATTTGATTTAGCCCCAAATGAATTGATGCAGATTCTGTAACTGAAATTGTCCGGAGAAACATTGTTTTCCTTCATCTCTGTTAATACTAGAGGAACCTTTTCATGTTGGCCGATATTTGTGTACAAACACATAATATCATTGTAAGTTAGTGTGGATGAAGCAAAGCCTAATTCCTTCATTTTTTCTAGATGGGAGAGGGATCGATCAGTTTGGCGTTGTCTAACATAGCAATTTAGAAGTGATCCATATGTTTTCTCGGTCTTGTCTTGGTTTTTAAGCTTGTTAAAGTATTCTTCTGCATGCAGATATCCTTGAACACGGCCTATGAGATCTAACTGGATAGCATGCTCTGTTGGGGAAAATATGCAAATGCCATTCTTGCTCATCCATTCAGAAACCTGAATTGTAGAAAATGTGTTAAGAAATGACAAATCACTGAGAAAAATATTTAGAAAACTAACCTGTTCATCTTAACAATTTAAGAAGGTAGTTGATAAAAAGAGACCATTTTCTATGTCTGTATGTGAATCTGTGTTCATGTCATCAACTTTTCTGTTGTGAAATATATCCGATTCTCATAAATGAAACAAAACAGGCAGATACTTACTTACCGAATGAGAAAAAAACTTAGGGGATGTGCAGAAAAATGGGACCCAATCCAACAAAAATCACAATACTAAAATGGAGAGATTGGCAAATTCCCAGCCTTATTAATCGAGGATTCAAACTCAAAAGTCCACATTTAGTATGAGGCCGAGTATTCTCACCGAGCTCAATATAATGTTATATAATAGCCGAAAAAGGCATAGGATTAAACATATTTGAATTTACAGAGAAAGGAAGACCATATAGTGTTAATCCTATTGGATTAGCAGGTCGTGCACACATGCCCCATAAATTTATGTCTAAATAAAAACCATAATTTCTGTCCAAATTTCATATTCCTTTCCGCACAATTTCTCAGCAAACAAATGACACCATAAACTAAAAAAGAAGAAGTGGTAAGGAAAGGAACGATCAGACCTGAAGAGCTTGGGAGAAACGTTTGCGCTTGCGAAGGTCTTGAATGATGCGCTGAAGCTCAGCGATTCGGACTTTATTCCCCTTCTGGACCCAGCTGTCGAGCTCCAGCATCAGACTGATGGTAGGATCACCAAGCGGACTGATTTTGGAGTACAATGTCGTCTTCTTCGTCCGATTAGTATAGTAATATCTGCAGTTCCTGGCACAACGAGTCAGGAATTTGGAGAAGAAGATCTTGGAATCCATTGCTAGGGTTTAAGGAAATGGTGTTTGCGCCTTCAATTTGGGAGAGAAAATGAAAATGAAAATGTAATTTCGGACAGCAATTTGAGCTCAGGGTTTAAGCGTTTTAACGAAAACTAGAAACAGTGTTTCAAAATAAATGAACAAGAGGTTGCTGTGGTGTAGTGGTTATCACGTTAGTCTTACACACTAAAGGTCCCCAGTTCGATCCTGGGCAGCAACATTTTGTTCTTTTTCTTTGTCCTTTAATTTTCCTTATTTTGTTTTTGTTATAACAACCAACTGGCATAATATCTTTAAATTATTCAAGGAAGGCAAGTGCATGAGAGACTAACATAAATTTTTCTTATGATTGAATGATAATAGTATTATAATTTAATATAGTTTATCAATTCGGTCGTAGAAGAAATTATAAAGAAATGAAGAGGTTTGGATTTTTGTCCAAATGGTATGGGCACAAATTTTGGCTGTCATGGTCTTTTCGGCTCGTTTGTAGTTCGATAAAAAAGTCCGGCTAGAAATTCGGTCCGGATGCAAGGGTCAGGTATGGACACAATTTCAAGTTCGTTGGCCCGACCCAACCCACCAATTACATATTTTAAAATTTAATTTATTTCAATCTGTAAAAATTTTTTTTCTTTTTATTTTACCCCCGCTCACATAATAATTTTTAAATTCTCTTTTAATCCGAATTTTCCTTATAAAAATATATTTTTTTCATTCTAATTTTTCCTTATATTTTCTTACACTCTCTCTCTCTCTTATCTAATTTTCTAATTTCTAATACTCAAAATTATAATTAATCTTCATTCTTACATAATTCATATATTTCTTATCATTAATCTCAATCTCTTATTTTTAATCTCAATTTCGAATATGTTATTTTCCATAAATTAAACCAATATCTAAGGTAATTATTATTTTATGTTAGTAATGATCAACTACTATTAATAAATAGATAATAGATAATAGTTTACTTGTAAACTTTTATTATTTATTTATTTTTCTTTATTTATAGTTTCATTATAAGATCCATTTTTTTCTCCTTCGAGTTGAGATATTTTTTTGACAGAATCATGATAGTTGAGCAAAAATAGTTTAATCATCTATATATTATTTAATAATACGCAATAAAATATTTATTTAGCCAAAATTTTATTTATTTATCATTATTATTCTTATTTTTATTTAAAAAGGATAAGACCGGACCCGTTTTAGGTCAGGACAAATCTGGGATAAATCCAAAAGGCTTCCCGAGCAGGGCTCGACATATATTTAACAAATGTGCCGGCCTTGGCTTGGCTCATTTTTTTGAGGTTTGATCCAGCCCGACCTTAAAATAGCGAAAAACTCAGTGTAAATCGGGCCAGTAGCACAAATTCATCCAAATATACAGATCAATCACATCATCGATAAGGATTCTAATAAATTATATAAATAAATTTTTTTCTTAGTTAAATTTTGAATTGATCCATATCTAATTTCATATTAATATCCCACAGGGAGAAATTGTATCCATAATGCCTTTAGGCTTTTAATTATATTAGCGATAATATTCTATAAAGTAACGACTGTTAAGGTTGTCTTATGGTAAGTTTGTTTATACAACAATACTTAATCGTATGAAACTCTCCTTATACGGAATTACATTTAATTTCTTTTATAACTTGTACATCAAGCAATTATAACGTACCTTAATCTTTGTATTCTTAGTTACAATAATAATTAAACGTAACATATGTATGGTGGAAAATCCATATAATTAAAACTCTATTTCTCAATATCGATCCTCTGTCCTGTTATTTCCATATCAAGCCTAATTATACTTATATGAATTACCGACGAAAGGATAATTGTAAAAAATAATAATAATTAAAAATAATAATAATGATAATGATGATTTTAGTAGTCAAATCATGAGATTCTCAAATTTTAATACTAACAGTATACCATTTAAGAATAAAATTACCTTACATCACATGATCTTATCATCAAAATATATATTGTTTTTCCCAAATGGGAAGTATCATCAGATTTGATATATAACGTTCCAGCCAGATGTCATTCACTAATCACTAATCCATAACTACCCTATAAATATAAACAACATGTTCTTAAGTTACATCTGTCCAAATCAAACGCAGCCATATAACCACGATGTCCTCCTTACCGCCATTAGGTAATCCCAGACATCTTCATGACGATGGTAATGATAATCATCTTTTTCTTTTGGATCGTCATCATGTTGATGATCAGACCAGTAGTCATGATGGTGATGATCATCAGAAGAAAGTAATAGAAGAACAAGACAAAACTTTTAGTTGCAAGTATTGCAAGAGAGAGTTTTCAAATTTCCAAGCTCTAGGTGGGCACCAAAATGCCCACAAACGTGAAAGGGAGACGGAGAAGATGAGAGAAAACACTTTACACAGTATGCAGCAGCTTGGCTCCTCTTCTCTTCAAAACTATTATAATTACATGGCTGCAGGTACTAGTTCTATATTGTTTCACCCTAGTACTAATAATGATAATTTCTCTCTAGGGCTAGGGTTAGGGCTTGGGCTAGGGCCTATCTCTCACCCTGATTATACTACTAAACAGCCCCGTTATGATTGTGGTGGATCTAATCACCATAATAATTATAACTATAATAACAATAATCGTCATCTTCTTAATGAAGCCAGATCGTGGTCTACCAAGCCGGATCTTATGAGAAGGCTAGCAGCAATTCATCAAGCACAACAACAACAACAACGATATAACTTGGCTCGAACTCGAGGCTTTGATTATGGTGGCTTTAGTTCTTATGATCATGGTCATTCCTTGGGTATTTTGAGAGGTTCTAATGAAAGTAATACTGCAACTTTAGAGCTTAATGATCAGAGGCTGATCATTAACAAAGGAAGCAGTACTACTTCATCTTCATCAGCACAAAACCAACAGTACTGTCTCATCAATTGCCTTGATTTATCTCTCAAGCTTTAATAGATTTAATCTAGTACTACTCCATAGTTAGTTAATCTTTGATGTTGGAAATTTTTATCTAATTAATTCGTCTGTAATGATTATTAATCTTTCTTTCTTTATATTACAGTTCAAGTTATGTATGCAATTTTTATGGCAAGAAAATGATATAGAAAATACTGTTAACTTATACAGGTATGTTTCCCTAATTATGCTTAGTGAATATATGTATATTTAATATTATTTTTTTTAAATATTTTTAAGACTAAATTAAAGATTTTTTTTTTTTCAAATTAAAGTTTTGTTTCGAGAATTTCGTTTTAAATATAACTTGATTAGTTTTATGAACTCTTAGACTAATTTCAAACATAACAATTGAGCTCTATAACTATGAGATTTATGGCATAAAGTAATGAATTAGATTTAGGCTGATCAAAATTAGAAAATTTTATTTAAAGAAGATTTTTTTGGATGTATTCGATCTATAATTAAGTGACAGATCAAATTAATTCTATTCATAATTAGACGTTTATTAAGTATATAATATATATATATATATATAATTTTTTTACTTTAACCTTCCTTCTAATTACATTAATTTAAGCATGATGGTCGAAATTATATTAATTTAAACATTAAGTTAATAACGTCCATTAAAGAAGAAGGAACAACTTCTAAAACCCAGAAGGTTGGACCGAAGAGTATGGTCTTGGAATATCTGTTCCCAAATGCTAAAATAATGGCACCTCATAACTTTTAATAACCCGACACCATCTAAATGATTGAGAATACATATTTGAGGATCATTTTAAACAAATCCCAGATGGTTTAATTTTGTTATTTGGGTCAATTTTGTTATTTTGGTTTAATCTTTTCGATCTTAATAGACAGATTTTAAAACGTTTTATAAGTTGCCTTAAAATGAAAACTGATGTCTAATCGGATATTACGGTTTTATTGATAATGTTATTTTATTGTTAGAATTATTCTATTACTAGGATTATTTTGTTATAATATTAGTGGTTAATATATATATTGTACTTTATTAATATAAAAATATAATTATATACTATATTTTATTATTAGTTTTTATTCTTTTATGATATAAAACATCACACGTCAATGTTTTTTTTTTTTTCCTCAATTTTGAATCATGATTTTTGAAGAATTATAAATTTCAATTATACCATCACTCACCACCATAACTTATGTTGCACAATTGTTGTAACTCTTGCCAACACAATTATAGATTCACTTTGACACAACTTCTAATCTAATGCATAACTAATTTTATATTTACTTGTCTTGATAGAATAAATTTCTTTACTTAGATATTTTAGATGGAGTTCATCCTCATTACCATTGATATAATAATACGTGGACGATTCCCTACAGACGTCATAGATCACAGATCTCTCACATATTCCTCACATATCCACTTATTTGACTGTGTAACTCACTTAGAACCTCTTTGTTGCCTTTTGCAATACTACTCTTACTTTACTCATAATATTTTTCCCATCATTCTTTTTGAAATTTTTCACAACCAAACGTTTCTTATTTCGGTTCATTTGAACACTACAAACAACATAATATCAACAAACGCAATGACAAAAATAACTACTCCAATAATCATATCAGGAGACGCTGATGAAATTGTGAGTACATCTATATATATAAATCGAGTTACCTTATTGCGAATAGAATTACACATGCTCTTACTAATAATCTTTCTTGTACCTGATTTTAGTTTCTACTATCCAACCTCACTGTAAGTATTCATGTTTTACGTGAAAGTGGAATGCAATAATACTATAATATTTTACTAGTATTAGTTATCTTATTATTATAATTACATTATTATTAAAATTATCTTATTATAATTTTAATAATTTATATATATATATTTATTTATCTACTATATTTTATAAGAATATAATTACATATTTAAATATTTTATATGGTTTTTATTCTTTTAAATCTAGTATTATTTATTATTATTTTAGTTATGGAAAAAAGTAATCACGAATGGTCCAAATCCGATAGATCCTTTGGGGTAGTACATTAAAAGAGCAGCCCAAACAGAACGGCCCAATCAGATAACGGCCCATCAAACTAAATCCGCGAAATTTGAATTTGCAAGCTAACCAGCTATTTGAATTGAGCGCTCTCGATAAGCATCCGATTCTCTCATTCCGAGCATCTGATAAAATATTTCCAGAAAGGCTCAGTTTCAATCGAAGAGTTGCAGACAATCTTCGAATTCTGGACTTCGGTTCTCAAATCGGAATTGAGAATTACAGAAATGAAGAAAACTGCAATGTTCAGCGCCAAAGAAAGCACGAGGAAACGAGTCTCTGAGCCGGAGCTTACCAGCACGGAAAAGAGGAAGCGAGCTGAGAGCGATCTCGGCCTTGATCTCGATCTCTCCAAGTTCTGATTTATTTTCGGTTTTCCTTTTCTAGTTTCTTTATTTTGTGTAATTTCATTGCCTTTTTGTGAAGTTTGAGAGTGAAATCTGGGGGAATTGCAGTGATATTAAAGGGATCATATCGGCTCTGAATCAGATCAGGGAGAAAGCTCATAAGGATGGCAAGAAGAAGAACGAAGATACTATATCAAGGTAAATCCGTGTAGATTTGATCATATTCGGAGTTATTTCAACTTGATTCTGTTCGAAATTTATCTCCAACTAGCCGCAGCTTATTTATTTATTTGTGTGCTCATTTTTCATCTTTAATGTTCGTCTGGAGCTGTTTTTTTTGTTGTATATCGATCTTATCAACCAGATAGATTTGATTTCACCTCGTTGATACTCGGCGATTTTCTTTATGACGTCTGCTTCCTATAATATTATCAATGAGTTAATCTTAATTATATTAAGATATAATCAATTGTGCATATTAAGCCTTCTGGTCTCAGTTTAAGTAATTAAGAGCATACCTAATTTGGAAAGTTAGTGTCTAGATCGGAATCATTCTTCTTAATAACTATTGATCATTCCTGGTATATTGCTAATCTGCTAGTTCATCTTGTTCTGTCATGGTTATGCTAGTCCATGATCCCAAATTTGTAGTTCTCTATAGTCTAATCTGATATTGATCAAATTCACTTGCTACATTTGTTGATTTTCTCATGCTACTTGTTTTTTCCTCGTTGTCTCTTTGTCTCCCCCACAATCACAAGTATTGTCCTTATGTGCTAATCCCGTTATTCTATGATTCTTGACAGTGTGGCCTCGGAGATTAGATCTATGATGGATGAGCTGAAGTCCAAGTGCGAGAAGGAAAGGTCGTTAGAAGGAGATAAGCCCTAGGGCGGGCGCCTTTAAGATCAATTTCTTGCTTCTTTAGTTTTTGGTAAAGTATTGATCATTTCGAGTGATCCCTGTTTTCCATTTGCAGACACAGTTTTGCTAAATCACTCTTCAAAAGCTCAAAAGAGGTGTGTGGCGAAAATCGCATTTATTAGCTTCATCATATGTCAAGTATCACCACCGAAATAACTTTTGAATTGCCTTTTACAGTGTGAAAACTGTTTGAAGAATGAGACTGCTAAATTCCAAGCACTTTATGAAAACTTCTGCAAAGAGAAAGCTGCTCATCTCCAGGCTTTACAAGGTAAATGCCACAATAACATTCAATTGTGCTGTTTGACCAAAAAAAAAGGAAATTATTTCAATCAACTCTTAAGGGAAACTGACCTGACCTGACAGATCTTTTGACAATGTTCTCCTATTGTTCTTTACTGTTTATAAGGCAAATTTCACTTGCAGTACATTTTGGTTGGTTTTATTCGGCTGAATCGATCACGCTGTGTTTCCAGATGTGTTTTCCAAATTTGAGGAAGATAAGGGAAGGCTACTCACAAAATACGAACAACTAAGTAAGCCTCATGGTCTTCAATCTTCATAAGGCTACTGTTAAACAACAAACCTTCGTAGATTTATATCATCTTCTTGCATTTATCTCAGGGATGCGAGAAAAGAGTATGATTACTGAACATGAGAAAACTTGCAAAGGGAAAATTGCTCAATTAGAGGAATCCATGAAAAAGAAGAAGCAGGTATAAGCACCATATCAAGCTGCTTCTCTCTTCTACAAACTGTTTGGTCAGTTGCATAACTTACACTCTGTTGTGAATCACAGGATGATAAGACCTTCAGCATTTTGAGAAAATCTCTAGGGTCATTTCTTGAACCTGTCTCTGATGAAGACTGCCCACCAGATGATTGATGAAGAAGATAAGTCCGACTTGAACTCTTATTCTTTTTTCAACATATCCTACATCTTGATTACTTGACAAAATGGTTAACGAGTCAAGACAACCCTATGCATTGCATTTTTATTATTATCTGTTTTAATCTTCACATTTCACCGTTTCAGAGTATACCTAGCTGAAATTGATGTATACCCTACTGTTATTTCCCTGCTCCAACAGGTGATTTAAGAATATCGAACATTTTATCCTTTGACATGCATAACAACATGTTCATATCATTTCACCTTTTTCGGGTATACCTAGTCTAATTGTGAAGACTGTTTTAAAAAGAAAGCTAGATGACCATATCGAATTGCTTTATATTCATCTTCAAGATCTGTAACAATGGCTGTTTATCCTTAAAACCCTTCTCTATGGGCAAAGTACATCACAAGGAGATTTTTAAACCAAAAGCAATCCTGTCTTTTCAAGACTTAAAGAGATCTAATGAAACTTAATATACACAATTCTGCATATGAATACCGACCTACCATTAATTAAATATTCAAATGTTTCTACCGACTGGTCTTGAGAAGAGGGGACGGTTGCCCAAGTTGTACAGACAAAGGGGGGCGTCTGTTACTCACCTACACGATAAAATAAAGTTACAAATCAGCCCCGAGATAATGATCTTCACAATCATCCTTACAAAAGACTGTTAATCTTAAGTTATGGCATGTAAAAAATCTATAGTTATCAATGTTTCCTATGATTTATACTTTGTAATCTTGAGACAACAAAATCTTCACTTTGGTTAGTGAAATGACAAGCATGATAAGTAAAAGGTTTTTGCTTTTTAACTCACTGGTCATTTTTCTAGCAGAATTGAAAATTTTCAGAACTATCCATAAATTTTTCCATAAAACACGGTAGCTATAATTTTCCTATTCAAATATTTCATTACAAGTGGAAAAAAGGCTCCACATACCCCAATTTCTGTGATGAAACGACACGATGAACATTTAATTGAGGATGCTCCATAAGGATACATCAGCAATACACTACAAGCGCCGCATTTAACTTGTCCGATCTCATGAGCTGAAAATGAAAAAAATCAGAAATTCAAAATTCAAATGCTTTTCCATTCCAATATTAGAAAGCTTAAGAAATAGTTTGCAGATAAGACAGCATTACTCATTACTATCATTTCGGTTTGAATCTTAGTCCAACTTTTAGTCTGTTTTGCCTTCTACTCATCGCCTTTTTCTATGTTCCTATATACGGAGATTACGGGTTTTATGGTAAGGTATGTGAGTTTCTGAATTCAAATGCATTTAAATGCAGTTAGTATGGAGTTGTTTTTGCAGCTCTTCATAATTTCATCCTACGTATTAAGGTAGCTAATGAAATCTGGAATCCGGAAATTTACCGTTACTTTCACGATTATAAACAGTAGATAAAAATCTTTTGCTGTAAAATTGAAGAAGAAGAAGAAGAAGAGGAAGGAAAGGGGAACCTTCTAACACAAAGTTGACTGTGGAGCAGGATGAGCATTGAACATTCCTGTTACCTTTTGGATACTTGAGCAAATGGCGGCAAGAACCACAAACCATTTGACCCATTTCTGTTTTAAATTAATCAAAGTAAGGTCAATTATAAGATAAGAAAAAAAAAAAAAAGATAAGTGGGGGATCGGAGGCAGTTACCGGAAGATGACGGAGGCGGATGCGGCGGTGGCATTTGGTCTGGCGGAGGGATAGTTTTCCATCCAGGTGGAGGCCCATCATCTGCTTCTTCTTCCTCTTTTACATTTTTTACATCTTCTTTCTTCAATTCCTCGTCTTTCATCCTTTCTCCCCGAGCCTGCGAACTAGTAGCTATACAGTAAGGAGGTATGAGCCAATGTGAATAAAACTGATACTGATGCGTCAAAACCAAATTTACATTAATGCACCGTTTGGTGTCCGTTCTTTGAGTTGGGCCCAAAAAAAAGGCCCATATTGTTTAGTTACCTGTTCTCTTCGGCCCAAATGCAAATTATTCCTCTAACTGACCCACTGCATCTAACCCACGTGGGTCAGTCTTATCCCAACAAATAACCAAAAAAAAAAAAAAACAAACAAACAAACCCTGATACACTTAATTTTAGTTTGAGTTTTTCGAGAAAAAGGCCACGGGGCCTTGCCCTATATCCCATCATTTTTTTTAAAATTTAAATTATTGTTTTCTTAAAGCTGTAAGAGACTTTATTTTCATTTCTAAATTTTTAAGAAGTTTAATATTAGGATTAAAATATCTCATATCATTTTCTTAAATTTATAAAATAATTTATTTTTATTTAATTTAATATTAAAATTAAGTTATGTTTTAATTTTAGTATTTATAGAACTTTAGAAGTAATTTTTAAACTTTACCATTACAAATTTGACTATAAGGATGAAAATTAAATATTTTGAAAACTTTAAGAATAAAATTGAACTATTTAAAAGTATAGGGACCAATTAAAATATCCTTAAACTCAAAGCGGAAGTAGTATTTTAAATTTTAACTTCAGAGTTCTTGATCCAATCAAACTCCACCAAGATATGAGTTTATGCATATGAAAATCAATTCATCTAGAATTCTTATTTTACATTTTCTAATCAAGAAACCAACCAAAAAATGAATGATGAAAGGATAAATGGTAAGAAGATGTTTACCTAGCAAACCACTCCTTCAAAATAGGAAGATTTTTTCTCTTTGATCTGATCCACCACTTTGAGTTGCCACGTGCCGCCATCGGTCAGCACCATCCGTTGCCGCGCTCACCACCATGAACCACTGTTGCACACTACAAAAATAGTCCGTGTCTTGTATGGATTCAAGTTGTTACCCAATATCTATTATTAATCACATGAACAAGAATTCTCAATTAAGTTTCTAGCTTGATTCTCAATATATGAGATTTGAAGCTTTGGAAAAGAAATGATGGTGAAATATGTAGAGAGAATTTTGTGAATCTCATTCACTCTCTCTTCTCTCTAATTAATTAATTTTAAACCATTTGACCCAAATTAGCCTCTAGTATGGTGTATGGACTGAGTAATGAGAAGTTCTAGGAACTTTACAAAAATCTGTTGTGCAGTTATTGTATCAGACTAATCATTTCATCTATATCATAGTCTCAATCAATCATAGAGTATGATTTAATTATCAAACATTATTAGACTGGCCATATGAATCATGCGAGTCTTTATATAGCTTGGATAATAGATTTATAGGAGCTTTTTTCATACTATATTACCTTGTATAAGGATTTTATGGTATATAAAGGTACATCACTCATAAAACTATTTCTTTAATAATGAGGCGATAGATTCCATCTTATCACCTTACAGACTAAATGTATTCGAACATATGCTCAAGGGCTTATCTTTTTGGTGACTCTTGGATAAGGTCATGTAGAATGATATTTCATAACTTAATATTGTGGTGATCTCAAGCCTAAAGAGAATCACAATTAGCCAATATGGGTAATCATAATTAGTGTTCTCAGATAAACCTAAAATCGAAATAGGTTGAAAATAATTCAAACTATGCTCATCATCCAAACTTTCCAAAGTTCCAGTAATCAAACTAGTCAAGAGACTTGCATTTTTTGGATAATTAAGCTTAAGAACAACATTCAGAGTGTGAAAAATACCGGAATTCTTCAAACCAGTACCGGATCCAATCATACATAGCTTTCCGGACGATTCTGACCAATATCCAGTGAGAGAAAATCCACTCGAGCCTTTCCGAGGAAGAATTTTTGGTCCTCGGAATCGAACTAAACCCAATCGACGGTGCGTGGAATTACTCGAAACAGAATAAATCGTCGAGCCACGGATATGCAAGCTAGCTTGGGCTTTATTTACACCATCGGAAACTGTTTTACGGACATAGAAAGGGCGAAATGATATATATTTGGAGAAAACTGAGCCGGATTGTGAAGTTGTTCCGAGAAGCCGATCGCCGCCGGAGAAGTAACCGGTCTTCAACGCGAGCTCGGTGGTCGGAATGGTCGAGGAGAAGCTATTGGAATCTAATGGCGATTTAGGGACGATGTGATCACACTGCTGCGCGTATAAGGCTTCTGATTCGGGATTCGGGATTGGGATCAGAGAGGAGGTGGAGCAAATGTTGAGGATGAGAATCGTAAAGAAGACGATGCGAATAGGTGAGAAAGAGTGAAGCTTAGAAGGAATTAGGGAGAAGATCGTAGCCATGGAGTCGTCGAGGAATGGCGCTGAAGAAGAAGAAGAAGAAGAAGAAGAAATGGACTCCATTGCTCTCGAGAAGGGAGCTTATAATAATTATTTTCTCATATTTTATTATTTGTTAATTAATGTTTTGAAATGATTTTCGTATTTTAAACTGTATTTTTAAATAACGAATGAGGATTATAATTTTTTTTATAAACTTGTTTCGATTATGTTAAATTACGAAGGATTTTTTATTTTTTTATAAATTTTTAATAATTATAAAAAATAATTATAAAAATTTAAAAATTACGTTACTGTTGTTTCTGTAGTCGCTTCCCCACCACCTCCTCTACTGTCGGAAAAGGAAAAGCTCTGTCGATGGACTACAAGACTTCAGATTTGTCTTTTTTTCCCCCCCCCCCCCGGAGATAGGACAGTTACGACAGAGACAGTGATAGAATAATAAAAATATTAATTAAAAATATAATTTTTAAACTTTTAAATATATTTTTATAATTATTAAAAATTAAAATATTTTATTATGACATATTAAATTATAATATTTTTTTCAAAACATACTTCAAAACCTTTGAAACTGTATACAAATAAGCCCCTGGATTTATTTTTTATTTTTTATTTATTTTCACTCTGTTAATATTATTTCTTGTCACTTAATTTAACTCCCCTCATATCTTGTAGAAAACTATAATACTTCTTGTTTATGGCCACTTGGAAAATAATATATATTATTAATATTTTTATATAATATTATTAATATTTATAATTATAATAAAATTTATTTTATCTATATATTTTTTTATTATTTTATTAATAAAAATGATGATTTAACCTAAAGTGGGCATCTAGCAATATCTTTTTCATTTAAATCCCAACTAATTGACAATTCTTTTTTTTTTTTAAATGATTGATTATTATTATATATTAGTTAAATACTACTTTATATTATGAAAATTTATATTTTATCATCTTAAACTTTTAATTTTGAGCTAATATTGATCCCTAATTTAAAATTATTTATTTTTTACCTATTAATTTTTATATTTTTATCAATAATAAATTTTAATTATTTTTTTAAAAGAAGAATCTTATAGTTTATTTATAAATAGTTAAGACCCTCTAAATAAATAAAAAATGAATTAGGGTTTAGCTGGACTCTTATCTCAAATTCTAATAAAGAGACCAAGGCCGATAATGTTATTGCGTAAGAATGAATAAAGCCAACACTTTTGTCTTTGAGAGATTTTCCTGGGATTTAGGATAAGGGACCCCATTTTGATTGTGGAACATAAGAATTTGACATAGATATAGGAATAAATGGATTAGGTCATGGTGATGAAGGAGGGCCTCCTGTGATGCCACGGGCGGCAACGATGGATTGTGGTCAAATTATGTATATATGGCAACAAGTAACCCTATGCAACAACATTTTTTTCAATCATTTTTATTTTTACCCAACTTACCATCTAATCTACCACCACATTCACTTAGGGTTGAGCTGTGACTTGACCCGAATGTGCCGGGTTTCAGTTAGATTGAGCGATGACGTTTTCGATGAAAATTTTGGATAATATCTAGTCGGGTCAATCTGACTCAATCATTTTTTTAGAGAGACAATTAATTAGGCATTAATATTTTCTATAAATATATAAGTATATTAATTAGGCCATAGATTTTTGTTTTTATTCATAAATGAAATTTGAAATTAAAGTTTGAAATCCGAGAGAGAGTATTAATTAGGCATCACATTTTTTTAGTCATTAAATATTAATATTATCTGTACCTAGAAAATCTATTAATTTACCAAAATATTAAATTATTGAGAAAATTTAGCACATTATTCACAAGTTGAGACAAAAAAATTTATTATTTAATCGAGATTCTACTATATATAGTAAAAATTAGGTAATAAATTTTGTTGAGACCCAAATTTCGACCGAATCCAAGTAAGTTGGATGGGACCCAACATCGTGAAACTCTCAATATTGTGGAATTTGTCCGTGACCCAAATGGGAGGGTCGATCAAATCGGTGGGGTCGGACCTACCTTACTCAACCTAACATCACTCTCACCACTCCTAAAAAACAATCTTAAGTTTTTTTAAAATATCAAAATTTTGGAAATATATATAATTGAGAAAGAAAAAAAATTGGGAGTGGTGGTAGTGGTGAGCTAGGTAAAAATAAAAATGATTAAATTTTATTATGGATAAAAAAAAAATACACAATTAATGGATCAAAAAAATAATAATCTATATTTCTTCATCGTCATCTTCATCCTCCCTCTACATTTCGTTTGCAAGTTTTTTAATCAAGAATCAAGAGTTTGAGAGCTCACAAACTGTTTGGGTGAGTATCAAGCCTTTAAACTTGATTTTGATTTTAATGATTGATAGGTAATGATAAATGCAACTTAAAGGGTTTTTATTAGTTGTATTTTGTTTGTATTATATTTTGGATCCTATTTTCATTGCCCAAACTTTGAAATATGATATTTAGAAATCTGGAAATATGGGATCGTATTGCTCGATTCCTTGAGGTTTGTAAAAGTATTGAGTAATCAAGCAATGATGACAGAAGTTTTGATTGCTTGATTACCCGATGCCTTAAGGTTTGTAAGAGTGTTGAGCAATCGAACATTATTGAAATTTTTGAACTAGCAAGATATCAAGCAATCAAACATTACTAAAACTTTGGAACCATCGAGCATCAATATTTAATTCATTTATTTCAATCATTTTAATGAAGAAAACTTATTTCCTTTATATTTTTTCTTCTGAAAAAATGAAAATAGTATTCATAATGATATGTTTTGATAGTGAATTGAAAGAGAATGTGAACCTAAACTGAAAGAGAATGTGAACCTAAACAAGAAAGAAAATTTGTGGTATTGGCATCAAAATAGGACGGATTGATCTAATGGGGTTTCAATCGAATATAATGTCGCGTATACTAAATTGTTGGAAGTTGTATATAATTCTATCGATGTAGATCGCAATGAATTTAGGTTACGATTGTTGTATAAGTCATCGAATAAATTGTTGTCTTCCCCCCTGTACATAAGAAATAACTAAAACGTAAAGAGGATATTCAAAATAAATACTACATGACTTAGAATTGGAGGCAAGTGTATGAAGATTCAATCTATCTGATACCACCATCCGCTGATTTGGACATTCTAGAAAATATTCAGCCATGAACCCCTCAAGCCTCCAATCAAGTTGATCCAATTTGATGTAATCTTATTGAATTTTAATGATTTTGATGTAATCAAACTTTCACCTTATTATTTATCTATCTATTCAATTATCCATTTTTAAGAAGAATTTTCTTTTAAATTATGTTAATAGGATTATTTATCATAAATTTACATTGATATCTAGCTTGTTATAAATTATGTCACCTCATTCACGATTATTGAATGATTATCTGAAGAAAGCCATCGAGTAATCGTGAATTGAATACAGAATGCTAATACTCTGTTATAATATCTCAATTACTCAATGACCAGAGAAAATAAAAAAAGGTTTCATATGTTTTTTTTTTCTTTATCTTCTTACATATTAATTTAGACTTGGATTAGTTTTAAAAGTAGTCCCGATCATGTTCCCGTAGCGGCAATGGGACTAATATCAATAGCTTATATGTGCTTAAAGTGGGTGCCGGATCCAATATCGGTATTCCTGTTGGAATCGGAAATGTTGTTCACTCCTACCAAAGAAATTATATTCTGGATATCCTAATAGCAAGTTCTTATTTTAAGCTCATTTAATCCGCCCTTGTTACCTCTAAACGTGGAAGAAAAATTTGTAAGTCGTTAACTATAGAATTCAAAGAAAAAAAAAACATTAAACGTCTTTCTTTTTCCTTTCTTCTTTTATCGTTCTGAATACATTTGTTTGACTAACATCTCATCCAACATCGGATCATTATGGAGCAACAAAGCAAGCTTCAAATAGACATTTTACTTCCGGAATCCGCCCGCGGTGGCCTAACATTGGATGGTAGACTAATAAGGAGTTGAGTCGAGATTATATTCCATTCAACTAGCTTGAATACCTCCGCGTATGGCGTAGGGAAAATCAAAACAAAACAAAACAAAACAAAGCAATCATAAAACAGTAGAGACACCCTTGTTTTGAAGTCGCTCATTTACAACCACCATATATTATATACAATGTAGTAAATAGAAATGAAATTAGTAAGGAAATTTCGAATTAATTTTCTGGTCCAGAAAATTTGGTGCAGTCTATTTCTTTCATAGTAAAGACCTCAATGAGCTTAGGAACAATCTTACCGAGCATAATTTTGAACCCCATTGAAGTTTCACAGTCATTTTCACCCGTTTCATCTTCGTATCGATAACAAGCACACCCAACTGCAGTTCCTTTCATATATGCGCTACATGCCTGTATAATAGGTTCCGAACGATGTCTGAAATGCTGCTCCACAAACAACTCAAAATGCTGCACCAGAAAGAAAGAACCCGTCATCACAATTGAAAATTTCTTTCGCTAAAAAGTTTCTTATGCAAAATTAAAGGATTCTAAAACTAAACTGGAGTTTTGGAATTAATGAAAGTCTAATTGTATTCCAACAGATGTGTGTTTAGATAAGTGTTTGCTAAATAACGTTCACGAGGCATAAACTACCATTTCTCAACAGAAAGCAAATCGTGCATTAGTCGTTTCAAATGTCGGGTTGAGACTAAAATTCAGTTTGAGCAACCATAATCTGACCGATATACACTTAAGTAGGACCCACAAAATCTTACCTAGATTCCAGTTTACCCAAATGCACACTAAGTCAAATTGAAGGTAATATTCATATTACTTAATAATGATCAGCCCATAATACTTCAATGATGTAGAGCAAATGAAAAAATTCTGGGAATTTCTTATCTATACCTTAGGAGGCTTGGAGAGGAGGTAAAGCATGGATTTGCAGGTAACAAGAAAAGCATTTTCATTGTAGCTGACCGAGTTTTTCTCGCCCTCTTCTCTCCCTACTTGCTTATCATATCCGGCCTCGTTGAAATACGGCTTCTCATTAAGCACAAGGGCCTGTAATGAGAGCAGGACTTGAAGAATAGTAGAGCTCTTAGGATTCCATACTTCATTTCCCGTTCCGGTCCATGTATTCAGAAGACTTAGACACACCTTCCCAGATTCATACAAATTCGGGTTTGCTCTTAGCCCACCAGAAATATAGTGAACCGACTGAAAATGATGGAACAATAGCTGGTTAGAGTCTATTTTAAGTTACCGATACTTCTGATAAGATGAACATTCCATGATAAGATGGAGAGCCGCTGTAAAAATTTAAATCAAGGATTTGAGGCTCTAGCGCTTGGGAGCATTTGGAGCATTTAAAGAGTCAGTTTGTCTTACCGGGTTTAGAACAAAAGTTTGGAAATTAGACTTTTGGTACAAGATTAGATTGAATTGTTGTGAAGTACTTATTTAAAAGGTTTGGAAATTAATTTTAAGTTAAATCCAAATAGGGTTTAAAAACGCTTGGGCAAACTGAGCCTAAATGCTAATGAGGGACTAAATACCAGGTTGAACCCACAAAATCTTATTGAAGTTCACTTAATTAATTAAATGCACCTAAATGATTAGTTCCGAAAACTTCCAACCGTACATAACCATAAGTAAGACTCACATATGTTGTGCAAAACAGCAATTGGGAGGTCTATGATTCATTGAAAGTGCCAAATTTCTTCATAATGAGTTACAGATTTGCAGCAAAACGAGATGAAGAAAAAACTTACAGGTGGCTCATGAGGATACTCAGGAGGGAGAAGAATGTCGAAGAAGAAAATCCCATCGTGATAAGGAGTTCCAGGTGCTCCAATAATGGCTGCACGCATCAGATCCATCCTCTCCTCATACACACGGACAAATATCGTCTCTATTGAGGTTCATAAAAAGTACACAAAAAACCAAATAAGATAATCAATCATATACAAATATATATATATATACAATAAATATTTCTAAGGAATTAAAAATCATATGAAGTTTGAAAATGCTAACCAGGAAGATTCTTCTCAAGAATATTCCATTCTATATGGACCTTCTTTAGCCAACATCTTTTAATCTGAGAGCTAGTGGGGCTCATTCCGGCACCAATAAAATGGTGGTCCGAGCAATCAGAGATCATATCAAACTGTTTAAACAATGAATATGAGCATTCTTTATTCTCTGAAACCTCTTCTGCTTTTGTTTGGTTAAAGCTTGTAGTCTTGAATTCCTCCAAGTTTGTTGATAATTCATATGACTCTGTGAAGTTGGTATCACAAGTTTCTTCCATCTTTTCTTCTCCTTGGAGGAGAATCTTATTTTCAGTTTCATCCTTGCAGATATGATGGCAAGTTGATAGTGAAGTTAAACCAAGTGATCCAAATAAACTTGTTGCAATGCTCGATAAAAATCCAATGGCAGCTTCCGGAAGGCAACTTAAGTGACACTCCCGAGAATGCTTCTCGCAACTCTTACCAGCACTATCAAAACTCATTAGCTCCTAAGAATGAAAAAAGGTGCCATTAGTTGGTGATGAAAGAATTACAATTATGTCTAGGATTTTTCATTCATTTTAGTATCTGAAACTGGACGTATATTGGATTGAGTTTGGATGGTCGTTTGAAACTAGTTTTTGACTTTTGTGGGCCCAATCTGTACCTTAAACCCAATTTAGAGTTACAAAAGCTAAACCAAATGGACAAAAGTCATGAAAATATATTTGCAAGTGTATTGGATAGAGAGAGAGAGAGAGAGCAATTTTACTTTTCCATTCTGGGTTAGAGATTGTTTCTCACATTGGGTCGCATCTTGTCTCAGTTCATCAACATTTTCCTCATAGACCGCGGGGGTTGAAGTTGAACCTTCAGATTGATCAACCCGGAAAATCTCAAAAGGTGCAACCTATAACCAACCATGTTAAGGAGAAAAGAAAAAACATTATTACAAAATACTTATTAGGTCCTATTTTAGATTGGTCCAAAATTTCTAAAGAAAAAGAGTGGGGGGAAAAAAGATGATTTGAATCGTTACCTTAGTGGAAGAACCTGAGGCCCATCTAACCTCCACGACACCATCTTTAAAGCCAGTAACGCTTCCAATACAAGATAAGTACTTGCCCAAATACTCATCTTGATGATCTTTATCTTCATCTAAATCACCATATTTGTTTCGATCCAATTTAAACACAACATCACCAAAACAAAACGAGTAGTCTGGGTGTTCAACTAGTTCATAAGCACTCATTGTTTCCTCCAAGCAATGTCCATTCACATCATTAAATTCACCTTCCGGGACACGTCTCCACCTCACCTTTACAATTTTCTCCTTGGAATCAAATGCTTCCACAACACCCCATCTATGGCTTAAAGCAATTCTTGCATCTTCAAAAATACCCTTTTCGAGTACAAATTGACCAGGCCAAAATTCATGAGAATTCACAAAGTTTGAAGGAAGTAAAGCCTGTGAATCCAATCTCGAGGAATAACTACCATCTTGCCATATCACATCAACTTTGCTCTTCATTTTTGTGATGATAAAAATTTCACCCGAAATTTCAAGTTTGTTATGTTCATTGCCAAAATCCTCTCTCAAAATGGCATTTTTCTCCTCATTTGGAAGTATGCACCAATCACCAAGCTGCCAATTTTCATGTGAATAACAAGACAATAAAGTCAAATTTTTTGGGTCTTGCAAAGAGTTAGGAGAAGGTAGACTTGAAGAACCAGACAAGATAGAGGTGAGCCAATCAACATAGACAATGCCAGCTTCAGTTGAACAAACTGTTCCTTCATCTTGATTATCTTTCCAAGGACCAAATACCCTTCTAGAAGATCTAAATATCGAGGAAGAATGCTTAACCATTACCCTTTGTCCAGGATAATAAGGGTATTGTGAATCTTCAAACATGTTTGGAGTAATAATGGGTACAAGCTCATCTGGATCCATGACAGTGATGCCACATTTTCCCCCATTGTCAAAGACAATGTTGACACGATCAATGACCTTATCTACTCTTCCAAGCCATGACCCGGAAACAACAAAATCCCCAATTGAAATTGACTGGATTTTTGATAGTTTCTTGGAATCTATATCCTTTAGTACTGTTCCATTACTATTCTCTAAATCAACTAGCATGTCTATTCCAACTACTCTGCCCATGTGCCCGCATGGGTTTGTTATGGAGCAAACTATGTCACCGAGCAAGAACTCTCTCCCAAACGAGAGGAATTCGTCAATTTTACCAATTGTCTCCTCTAGGCTTGATAAGATGCAACTAGCTTGCCCGCCGTAGAAGTTATCTCTATCTTCAGTGCTATCTGTCTCGCTAAAGCTCTCCCAATCAGAGTCACTAAGTAACATGTCCATCTTTTTCAAAAGCCTGGTAAGATATTATCAATATCAGAGTTTTTAGAGATTAAATACTAAAAAAAAAAAGGAATTATGCTATTTCTTCTCACCTCAAATGCCACAAAAAGAGATGGTTTATATATGTTTCCCGATCCAAGCTTGCTTTCAGAAAATCCTGATGAGAATTATCGTGAGGACAAATCTTTTTTTCTTACCAAAGGATATATAATGATGATTTGGACTGAAGATAGATTTTGAATGATGTGAATTATATAACAGATATCGCTATGGGATATCTTGAACGGTAGAAGTGTAGATTAAAATGCCAAAGAAGATTTGCCCTAATCGGGATAACAGGGGTCAGACTAAGGACCCCAAATGCCAAAGGAGATTTGACCAAAATTTGGACTAAGTTTCCACAAAAAGGAAACTTCTAGAAGGAGATTTTCACAGAATGTTGAGGAATTAGCAGCACGATATTCGGTTCGGTGTGAATCTCTCTAGGATAAAAAGGTGAAGTCCCAATGGTTTGATATACTGAACCAAAGGAAACTTAAGTGAACTATTTCCCAAAGGAGAGTTGCCCAAATGAGCTGAATAGTTACGAGTAGAAAGGGTTAAGGAAGAGGTTTTTGTTCTCTTGGAAAACAAGGATTTTATTGCCAAAGGAGATTTGCCGAAAAGATGTAAATCTGGGAATAAGATGAGCAAGAATTCAAGCCACTGGAAGGAGAAAAAGGCTGACTATTGTTTATGCATATAGATATATGTATATATGTATAGCAGAGGTTGGAACAAAAAGTCACATATTGTAACATGTCTTAGAGATCAAAGTTTCAAGAGCCTCTCCAACCATTTGAGATCTCCCTTGGACCTGAAAAATCACAACTTGTTTATATCTTTTCAGAAAACAAATTATTATTAAGGAGGAATGAAAAAAGAACATCACAGAAGAATTATAATGCAGCCAGCTCTTATTGATCGGTTGTCGTTACCTACTTTATATACTCGCATTATGATCTCACAGCAATGTATTGATGTCAAACTCCAGTTTTATCTCATGAAGAGTTTTTTCTTAGATGTCAGTGAACATAACAGGAAACAAAATGAATATCAAACAGAGCTTGAAACAAAATGAAAATAAAATAGAAAAATAAATGATAATTCATAGCACAAGAAATTAATTTTAGAACCAAAAAAATAATAGGAAATTTCAATGAGATTGAAGAGTAAAGAGCTATACCATTTTCATCACCAATAAAACGACCCGGACCCAGAATATAACTCGCAGCAAATAACTCTTTTCCTTTTCTGCTTCTGATTTTCTCGCACTTTCTCAGCTAAAGAAACAATAATCATCGATGAAAGGAGTGGGAAAACAAAGAAGACCCAGTTCGATATCTTCCCTGAATCCTATACAGGTCACCATTACAGAACATAAAAACCATTGCAACAGTAGTAACACAGTATCTCTCTCTCTCTCTGTGTTTTGCTTCTCACTCTAAAATCTGTTTTCGGAGTGAGAAAATGGACGTTGGTGAGTGGGGTTTCTGCATCCAATTAGAAGATATAGACAAGTATCGAACAAGTGCAGGAAAGAATACACGAAAAATACCAAACTGTTCTGTTTCAAACACCTTAAAGCTAAAAAAAGATAGTGCGACTTTTTAATTTTTTGTAAACTCACTAAAAGAGGGTGGAATTCTTGAATACACAATATTCCTTTCGTTTGGTCTACAAAAAGCCATAGAAAGTTAAAAATCATTGTAGAATCTTTACTAGAATCTAAGTACTGACTTAGAAATTCACTAGAATCTTTATTCGATGTTGAAGTTATGGATTTGTAAGATGCTTATTTGATTTGTAAGATACACAATCTTCATTCTTTGACAGGGTAGAAAAATTATTTATTCATTTTAAAACATGTATTTTTGGTGTAAATTCATTTACATACCCGTTTTTTCTGAACTATTTTAATTTTAGAGTAGACTATATCTTCTCTTCAACCCTAGAAGATGTTCAATAGTTTACGTTTCTTCAACCTCAGACCTCGTAAGAACTTGACGAAAATCTTCCAGTTACTTAAATAGAGTAAGGTTTCCAATTTTTTTTTTTTTTTCTTCTTTTTTACTTTCAGGTTTTTACTTTCAGGTTCGATTGCTGAAGTAATTGATTTGATTTTTCTTTCATTTTCTTACGATCTTTTTGCATCAGCTGCGTGCCCATACAATAAAGAGCCTTCTTGCTTATAGTTACCCATTAACAATTGAGGCAACAAATATTCTTATGCTCCATTTTTTACGTGGGGCAATAATTTTTTCTTTTATTTTAAATAAATTCAATAAGTTTATTTTGAATATTAATTTCTCATTTATTAATATATCATTTTAAATATAATATATATTTTTTTTTAATTATAAAATAATGATATTTTAAAATAAATTATGTAGCCATATCAATTTGTATTATTATTATAATTATAAAGTAATAATATTTTTTTTTCATTCTATATTACCTTATTTTTTCTGAAACCAAAATAAAAATAATTTTCCTAATAGTTTACTCATTCATCGGAAATAATAACTCGTTTAGTTGTGATTTTACAGAATTAAAAAATGGAATTAATTATATTTTATTGTTTGATTATATTTCGTCTTTATTACAAAATGAAGATGACTTACTTTTTGATTTTTTGATCAGATAAAAATCAATTATTCTCATTACTTGTTAGGAAATTAATAATACTAAGAATTTAGAAAATATATATAAATTTGATTCTCGTTTTCATAATTCTGTTTCTTTATGAATCTCATTATATTTATGATTCCAAGAATTTTCGTTCATCGATTCTATCAATTTTTATTTCATTCATAAATCGAATAAAAAAAATCATAAAAAAAAAAAGGGATCGAATCAATTCCATTATTTAAACATCACTATTTACATAGTGGGAAATTTCAGGTTTTCTCCACTAGTGCCCCTCACATTTTCATTTTGCTTTTAATAACTTCCTTTTTTTTACCTTTTTTTTTTTTAATTGTTTGAGGAATCTCATTTTCAAGTCCTACCCGACCATCAATTTGGAATATGCAGCAAAGATCCAGAATAGATCCTATATTATATTAACCACATGCATATTCATCCCTCAAGCACCTACCAAATTTCATCAAATCTATATATTAATTAATATATATTCTTCTCTACTTTACAATCGGACATGACTGATAAGTAAGAAAAACTATTATTACTAAATAGGTGACCACGATGCTGGTGATGTGCTTGGGCGGCGGATGCAGGTTGTGGGCAGTGTAAAATTTTATATGATTTTTATTTTTATAAATTTTTATAAATATATAAATTAAAATTATTAAAATTAAAATTATCTTTAGATATAAATTTTAATTTATTAAGTTAATATTTAAGGGAACCCTCATATTGCTTTTACAAATTCACATATTTTTTTTTTTTTTTTGATCAAATCTATAATTAAGCTCAAAAGTTACCAACTTTTCAAATGAAAATTTGAGATAAAATAATCACAAACATGGAATTAGATTAATAATGTGTAAATTTTAATCGAAGTTGGAGTAACATAATTTCTCAACTATAAAACATCATTTTAATGCATTTTTTTTCGCCTAAAATTCAACAATATAAATTTAATATTAGATATGATATATGAATAAAGATAATTCAATTGTAAATTAAATCCTAACCAATTTTTTTGCTTGTTCTTTATGTTTTAAGTCATTATATTATACATTCTATTAGAAGCCAGCACTAAGCCAGCACTAGCACACACTAAATTAGTTAAAACATGGGGCAATGAAAGTGACAAATGCCTAACAAACCTTGTTTTCTACGTCAAAAACCCATCTACATACAATGCACATCTCAAAATATTTAACCCATCTAATGTTTGGGTGGGTTGAAAAGTGGCCGGTTGTATTATAAAAATTGGCTACTTTTTTAGTCCTTTGACCCTAAGTTGTTTGCAATGGACAATGTGGAAAAGTGTCGCCATAAAGGAACCTACTTTTTCGAGTTTCAACTTTTAAGCCATCATCATATATAATTGAGAATATATATATCCAATTTTAGGAATAATATATACCCCTATATATATATACAGTAGAATGACGTATGTATAGTAGAAAAATAGTATATTAGTATCCAATTACTTTTCTACTCTTTCCTGTCTAGTAGATAGTAGTTTGCAATGCAAAAAATCTAAATAATGAGAGCACATATCATACATATATATATATATATATGTAACAAACAAGAAACAAAATCTCATTTCGGGGTTAACCCGTCTCGGTCGGAGATTTTTTGTCTCGGAAACGTCTTGAAAATGTGGAAATGTTATTTTCTTTCCAATACATATATCAAACTTAAAGGACATATTATAGATATATAACATTAAATTTAAGAGCATTTCATTTCATGTTATGATATTTTAAATTTTGACCTTTAGACGTATAGAATCAAATTGATAAATAGAGGAAAATAAAGAATACATATTGTCATCCTAAAAGGAGAATTAGAGCAGCTAATCCGATGAAGGTGGGAAACTGCACTTATTCAATCTACCAATATCCTAACATCAACAAGACAATTTCATTTCTTAAGCACCCACCATCCCTTAAATCTGACTTCTTCTTTTTTTTCTTTTTTCTTTTTTTTTTAACTAAAAATATAAAATAGGAAGCCAAACTTTATATTACAGGGGTAGAGGATGATCAAATGAAATAGCATATTTTTTTGAGTCAAGTCATAATCAAATCTAACGGACGATTTATATACATTACAGCTAGAGAGAATTTTCCACTGCAAATAGTGAGACCAACATACATACGCACTGTTCTGTGTGAATAAATAAATAAATAAATAAATATATATATATATATATATTTTTTAAAGTCTTCTGAAATATTCTTACAAGTAAATGAGTTAGAAAGGAAGGAACTGTATGGGACCCAAAGTGTGATTGAAAGAAAGGAAGGGGAGGAACTGAACAATGTATGAGTGACAAAGAAATTCCAGTAGCACTATCATATTTTAGATTGAAAACCAGAAGCGCACAGTGAATATTTGGTCTAGTTTACAGTAGAAAGTTAAGCCACTACAAAAGGAATCTTTTTAATTTTCTTTTCCTTTCGGCTATCATCTAAGAAGTACGAATACATTCGGTTGATGTTATAGGATACCATATAAACCCTGCATTTAGGATACAATAACTCTGAAAAAATTCGGAAAACGTAAGACACGGATAGATAGGATATATCAATTTATATATTAAAATAAAATAAAATAAAATAAAATAAAATTTATGAAAAACCGGACATGAATTTTCAGAGTTATTGTATCCCTATAATAATACTTGGGTGAATATGTGGCGTACAAAAATTACTCCATAGGTAAAAAGGGCCCAATAGTGCAATTCTTCAAGAGACAACATATGTCTAAAGATATCTAAACGTTTCTACTAAATATCATCCGCTTTCTTGAAAATTTTGAGTTCAATGGAATTAGATCCCTACCAAAACAACAAGAAACTATTCCTTTGGATTAGAGTTTTAAAAAATTCTAAATTGGGTCTAAAAGTTCAGTTCAGACCACAGAAACTACAGTTGCCTCAAACTCAATCCAACCACAGATCCAGTTCACCTGACAATCTAACTCATATACAGTTTTACTCAAACTCCAATTTACTCGAGAACAGAAACGTTGACCTTTAATTCTCAAACTCCCATTAAGTGCTTTTCAAAGGTAATGAAAGGTCAACCCCAGATTCTAATCAATCACTTGCAAATGCAATATCTGTCATATGAATCACTCGGTGGGCAAAAGAATATATAGAGTAGTACCTTTCAATTGGCTTTTGAGTATGCAAGTGAAATGTACTTGCATCCTCCTTCCACAATCATATTGATAACCTAACAGACATGTTTTGATGATAAATACAACCACTGCAACCATGTAAGAGCATATACTTTAAGACACAATTACGCAGAAAAATAGACATCTGATATGGTAGAGGTTGGTGGATGATTATTTTGGTAATAGAATAAAATTGAGAACTGAAAATTTCGAAATACAGATGAAGAAAAACGAATAATTTTTGGAACACCTTTCATTATGACTCGTTTTGGATTATTATTCGCTCTGCCTAAAGTGAATCCAAGATGTACATGGCATAAATCAGGGATGTGATCATCTCATCATAGAGCATTCGAAATGCCAAGAGTTGACTGAGTCAAAAAGCATGGAGTCAGTCCTGTCAATATGTAGGAGTAAAGATTCTCATTATGCAGCAACTGCAACCTTTTCTTCCTTCTTACCACCTGCCTTTATAGGCTTGTCCCCGACCGATAAGTTTTCAGGTTTCTCAATTCCTTGAATATCAGTTATCCTCAATTTTGTAAGTTCCTAATAAATTTGAACCATAAATAATTGGTCACCTGGAAAATTTAGATTTTGCATATAATTTAGGATAGATTTTTGATGTACCTGGCGATGTCCTTTAGTTCTCCGGTAATTCTTTCTCCTCTTTTTCTTGAAAATAATGACTTTTGCATCCAATGCCTGCCATTATTGGTAAATATCAAGGCTAAGTTGTAGTTAATTGTTTGGCTCAAATATGAAAAAAAATATAAGAAAAGATTTATGCAGGAGCCTAAAAGATTCATATTTACACGTGCATCTACAGTTATTTTCTCCTTTTTCCCCTCTAGAACATAAAACTCTGTTAATGCAGCAAGTTTTTCAAGGAAATATAATACACCTAAGAGAGTCCCTGCAAACTTGAAGTACCTCCACAAATCTCAATCCTGTCAGAAAAATATTTCACTGAACAGCTTTTGTAAAACTGGTTAACCAAAACGACACTCCTAGTCTCCTACTTGTCATAATATTTGGACAAACAAAAAACAGCGCATTGATGTGTCATAAAAAAGACCAAAAGCACGGAGTTTGTAACATGTATTAACCAATTACCTCACATAAGTAGATATGTCGAGAATAAAAATAAGTGAAACCATCACTTTTCTTTGCATGTATAATATTTTCATTAAGATGCAAGCAATACATGTGTGCACACCACGAACGTAGAAATAGAGAAGAAAATATTATATCAATCTTACATGTTCCTCAACGACGGCATGGACAGCTGCATCTGGAACTATGGGCCGACCAACAATAGTCTGGCTACTAGAACCCACCAAAAGGACTTTATTTAAAATTAACTGCAACAGAAGAAAGTATCAAAGCAGTCATTAGAAGTTTGCAAATTAAAAGTTAAATAAAAAGGATAACACGACTTGAGACTAAAGCTAATCACAGAATGACACCAACACCAAAGATTTTTCCAATACACACAGATTTTCTGAATCAAGAGGTGTAAGGAAACTGTAGATAGCCAATAGTCATTGCCTAGGAAAGGACAATGTGGTTCCACATGACCTTGTTTCTATATGTACTTCTCAGATAACCCATTCAAGACTTCAACGTAGAAAAGCCCAAAATAAATATTTAATCACTCGGGAGCCGCTACACTACTCACTCCCCTCTTGGTATATTTCTCGAAAGTAGATTACAAGAAATGTATTCACTACCTCAATACTTATGCCATCCCTATATATTAACATTACCCTAGTACCCAACCTCCGGTCAGGACCTCACACAGTATCAGAAAGACTGAGCGCTTGAGTGACTATCTAAGAGAAATGAAATTAAGAAACCACAAGTGACATTGGTAAACTTGGAATGAAGTAGTAATAACAGAAGTTTGATTCCTCAGCCTTTAGAGCTTGATGCAGTTTAACACTTAGGTATAATATCACGTGTTCTACCCAGAAAGCTTAATCACTGGATATAAATGATTAGATTCCTGAAAATTAATGTCGTCTGGAGAACATGGGACTAAAGAGAACAAACTGATGCATATGTATTATTTCACCGTGATAGCTCAAATTGCCAAGAGAAAATCTAGCAGTTAAGAGTGTTCAGAAAAAGACAAGTACCACCCACCTTATCATTGACCTCACAGAATTTCAACCTCTCAGTAAAAATGGAATCGCCGTTGCTAACCTTGAACTGGTGCGAACCAATCTGAATCAAATGAACAACAGAAATGGAACTACATAATCAGAGATAATTCCTGCAACTTACGCAAAAGCATTATTATAATCTGGTAGTAGACACTAGATATCACCTGAACAACAGCAAAAACTGGTTCATATGGCTTGAAAACTCGCTCAGAACGATCAAGTGGTCCAATCACTCTGTATCCAATATCAGCCGCTTCTGCTTCTTTCTCCTCCTGCGTATACTCTCTCTTCACACCCACACGTGACGCAGAAACACCTTCGTCATCGCTAATCCCTCCCATTTCCTCATCGTCATCTTCATCTTCATCATCATCATCATCATCATCATCATCATCATCATCCATTTCGTCATCCTCATCATCCCGGATTTTGGAAGAGAATTTCCGGAAGTGTGACCAGTGGAAGCACCGTTTGAGCTCGATGTCGTTACAGATGTTGGTAAGGTTTGAAGAGAGGACGGATTTGAGGAGTTGTATTGGGAGGGAAGGTGGAGGTGTGAGAGACTGTAATGAGGGATTCGAGGCGAGGAGAGAAGAGGCGCGGCGAGTCAGAGATTGGAAACACCGTCTGCTCGCCATTGCTGTAATTCTTCTCCGATTTGGATTCAGATTTCTGTTCTGTGTTCGGTTCCAATGGCGGAGGGTTTTACCGTTTTAGGTTAGTCCAATTTAGGGTTTTTGGATCATGAACCCGGTTGTTTCTCCGGTTCGGTTAATTTACCGGTTCCTAAAAGATTTATCGTTGCACTTCCTTTATAACCCGGTTCAATAGTGTTGCGTGCAGAAAAACATTTGGGCCTGCCTATCCTAAATTCAAAATAAAATCCTAAAACATTCAGAATGGGCTAGTTCGATTAACAAAAGAGTTGGGCCTGCCCAACCCAGGAATGAAACAAATATTTCTTGCTCCAAATTTCCTAAGCACCTGATTTAATGCTAAGGTACGTTTGATTCGATTATCTAAGACGATGAGAATACAAATATAAATGATAATTTTATTTTATATATTTAGTTATATTAAGAATGAGAATGATAATAAAAATTAAGAATAAATTAAAATATAATATTTTAATTTTAAAAAAAAATTGAAAATTACTCAAGTAACATAATAAAGTTTAAAAATATGAAAAATACCTCATATAATTCAATGGCCAGGATGATTCCCACCAAAAACACGTGTTTACATGGGAATGAATAAATGATTTTTTTCATTCCAATCAAATGATGGAATAGAATAAAAAATAATTTCACTTTCACTAAAAAATTGAATCAAACATGTCTTAAGTTTTTGAAAATATATGTGGGATTTCCTTCCTAGAATATCCTACTGTCATTTTTTTAAAATGGTCGGTTTTTTATTGATTTCATAAGTATGAACTTTTAGATTAAAACAAAACAAAATAAGTATCAGGCATGCCTCTCAATCGACCATGTTTCTTGTTATATTCATTAGAGATTTTTCCATGAACCACCAGGCCAACAGAAAAAGGATAAGTGGAATGGGATAGAGGATATTTGTCCCCATAAATACAAAAGATTTGTGATCGGTCATGGTCTAGTAATGTCTCTTAGACCAAACTCATGGAAGAGTTTCTCTATATTCATTTCTTTAATCTTAATTAATTTGGTTGTTTAAAAAAAAAAGCAATCAGAGATTAGAGATACGCGCCACTGAGGGTGGTAGTTGGTTTATCCTTGCATTGTGTCTACATGAGTTCCAGCTCCGGGAAGAATAAATGAGTTTCAACCTCTCCTTCGTTAGGAACCCTTGAATGAGTAGAAGCTCTGAAAAAAAAAAGAATTTCGATATGAAAATCCACACATAGATAACATGTGAAAAAGTTAAGTCTTAAAAAATATGTGATTAAGAAAGCTTCATAATTCATGTAAAAGCCTCCATTAATCTCTTGCTCGAGCATCATACTTTACAATTTCTTACTCCTTATTTCCTAGTCATTGTTGATGTTGTTTATATATTTCTCCTCCTCTTGTATATTTCTTTAGTTTTCGACTACTTGAACATTGCTTGAACTTTTACCCAGCCTTTAGGAATATTACATGTGAAAATTTCACGTGTGTGAAAAATGGGATGGTTTATTACCTATTTATGTTACATCAAAATAGTAGGAATATTAAGATATTTAATAGTAGAAATACTAAAATTAGAATAATGGTAGGTTAATTTTGTAGTTATTATAGTTCACTTTCCAATGTTGCTTGTTTGTTTCCAAGCATGATTTTTTCCAAAAGCAGCCTCGACATTTTCCAAAGCTTACTCTATTTTGATTCTTTCAGCCACAAATGGCTTTTGCCAGTTTTATGCAGCATTCTTATGTATGAGATATTGATTCACTTAAGACTGAGTCTTGACCAGAGAAAGGAAACATAATCCTCAAACAAAATAATAAATCATTCTAAACTTCAAAATTTAAGATCTGAAATAATTACTAACTTATAAATAAGGAAAAATGGCAATAAATTTTGAGATTCAATCTTCTGCCTCTAAGAAAAATGAACCTAAACCTCTGAATTCTATCCCAAACCTAAGGGACCGCAATATGATGCTTGCCAATATGATGCAGAGGCAATAGAGGTGGAACGAAGGCCACAACAGCAGCGGGTGGCGGCAGAGGCAAATAGGATAAGAGGACGAAGTATCTGTTTGCGACTGTACTGTATTCATACATTGACTCATCGAAGAAGGGTATGAAGGGACAATTATTGAAGACGAAACCACTTCTGAAACAAAACATAGATAACTATCAAGTGATGGCGAGGTTGATAGTTGAAAAAATAAGTTAACGAGTAAGTACTTATTTTTCTATGTTAATTCATTTATCAAATTTGAAATATATTTTTTGGTATGGCTATACATTAGAAAGTACTCATGTGTTCACTTTTCCTAACATGACGTATGTCATTGGATTCGATGATTAGAAACTAGATCAAAAATGGTGTGAAGACATAATCATTCCCGAAAAGTGGCTTTCGAGTAATGTAAGTTGGGAAATTGTTAAAAAAAATATTGAAATTATTTCATATTGATTGTTGTTGCCTTATTGTTAAATTGGTTTGTTCAAGTATGTGAACATGTATATGCATTTGCTTAGGATGAGCCAAGCAAAATTCAATAATGTACTTAGTTAGGACTCTGCCTTCGTTGATTGTGTCTTCACACAATACGTGACATTTTATTGAGATGACGTGTTTATGAAATTAACCAAGGTGGCACGAGGAGAACATGAATTTGGATTTAAAACTCTTCTCTATAAGTATGTGGTTGAAGAGAAGCCTACTGAGGGATGCAGATGGTGGTTGTCGAGCAGCCATGCTTTTTAACTACTCGAACCATCATTAAGGGGCGTTGGTTGTTGACATACCAAAGAGGATGATAACTAGTTGCACAGGCTGTGATCCAATAATAACTGGATTGGTAAATTCAAGATGACACTGAAACTGATGTGCATGATGCTCCCATATTTGTTGCAAATTGTCCAGCCGGATTTCACCCTTGAGCCATTCAAAGTGGATGTGATGAAAGGCTTGACTGAAAATAGTATAGAGGCCTGAGGGACTGTGGAATATATATGGTCAAGTATATGGAGTACCATTATTTAGGTATTGGTCTATATCTTGTTAATGATGAGAATATAGCATTATTCTGCTGCTCCTAGATAGCCAATTCAATTTATCATAGATATTTAGACTTTTGTTAGTTCATAAGGTATGTAGTTTGAGAATACTAATAATGATGAGCATTGACTGGTTATTGATAATGTATGGATGTATTTTATTTTATCTGGTTTCCTAGATATGGATATTTTCATAATTGTAATAAATGTTAGTTATTTTAATGAAATGGTATTAGTTCAACAAGTTTTGGTTGTGGTTGTGATTGTAGTGAATAGTTTTGGTTGGTTGCTGCAATTTTGTTGAATGAACAATTGCACTTAATGTTTAGGTTGGTTGTTATTTGTTCATCATGATTTTGTTGAATATAGGGTTTCAAGGGTCAAGGGGTTCTCTATAAGCAACCATCGAGCAATTTGGTTTAAAAGACATAGACTTAACCTAAAATTTAGATATTTCTATCAAAGCCTAATATTTAAACATCTTATATTAAACCATAAAAGTTGAACATTTTATCAACCTAAGGGTTAAACCTTTCATATTGAATATTAAAGGTTAAACATTTCATCTTTAACCCTAAGGCGGAACATTTCTTATTGAACACTAAAGGTTAGACCTTTCATCTCTAACCATAAAGGTGAAACCTTTTTATTAAACATTTCATATTAAGCCATAGAGCTTACACATTTTTAGGACAGTGACCTCAAAATCTATGTTTCATATTCTCGATTGCTCGATGGTTTATTTTCTAGAGCTATCGAGCAATTGAGACTTTAGGACAATGACCTCAAAGTCTTTATTTCCTATTATTGATTGCTCGATGGCTCAATTACCAGAGCCATTCACCAATCGAGATTTTAGGACATTGATATTAAAGTCTCTATTTTCTAATCTTAATTGTTCGATGGCTCAATTCGTAGTGCCATCGAGCAACCGAGATTTTAGGATAATGACCTCTAAGTGTCTGTTTCCTAATCTTGGTTGCTCAATGTCTCATTTTCTAGAGCCATCGAACACTCAGGATAATAGGATACTAACTTCTAAATCTCTATTTCCTAATCTCGATTGCTCGATGTCTCATTTCCTAGAGCCATCGAACACTCGAGATAATAAGACGATGACCTTAAAATCTATGTTTTCCCATATTGATTGCTTAATGGCTATTTCTTAGAGCCATCGAGCAGTCGAGATAATAGAACAATGACCTCAAAGTCTTTGTTTCCCAATCTCGATTACTCAATGTCTTTTTCCTAATCCTCATTCATCATCAAAAGAATCATTATAAAAATGGGTTAGTCAATAAATAAACACTAAGCCATAGAGGTTTGATTATATCAAAAGGTCACTACATCAAATATCATATAACATAAACAAATTGCATCAAATCAAATCATTTTGATTGGGTGCTCAAGGGCTGTGGGCAACATAGGAATTTGGTTACGATATGTCGGCTTATTATTTTCTAGACTATTATATTTGCTAAGCTTATTTCTCTTCCGTGGTATTTCCCCCCTTAAAGGTATATATCTCTTTTTCGGTCTCCCACTTTGTTTATGTATGAGAGGAGGCTCAACGGTAATGGACCAGATACTTTTTGAGAAGTCTCAATCATCCATCAATGGTATATGATAGACTGATTCTGCATATGTTTGCTTCTAATTTAGAGTCATGTCATATTATGAAAATAAGCTATGAGATGCAACCACGCGGTTACTCGAAGCCAGGAAACTCAAAACTGCTAAGACATGAATGTACAAGATCTTTTTCAATTGGAAAATCCTACATGTGCAACTCTTCTTAACTAAATCTACCGACGCACTAGTAGTAGAACCATCGATCACCTTAAATGTTGACTCATTTACGCTACTAACTTTCAATGTTAATGATTCACTATATCTTTTCATTAATTTTTTTCTCTACCTGAGGAGTCAATGGGGTGTTTGTTTGATTTGTAGTAAATTTTCATTTGTAGAACTAAGTTCTCATAATCTTTAGGATTCCATCGAGCAACACTACAGTTGGATAATCACGGGCATCCTTCAACGAAGCATTAAGTGACTTTGTAATATTATTAGTCATTATATTGTACCAATTACCATCGAAATAAGCTCTCATCCAAAATTGAAATTCAATCGTCTCTAGATAGGTTGCCTTAGCGGGATGTTGCAATCTAATCTCGTTTAATAATGTGTTAAAATCTTGAACTTTGTATGTCTTGCATAATAGTTTCAAAAGCCAACCACACTTGAATTTGACCTTTATATTTTGCTCAAGGTGCCACATGCATGCACCGCATTTTACATCAAGGTAAAATACTACGTATATCATTATTAATACTCTTTGTCTGATTCGATACAAAAACCAATTCGCGGCATCGGGAATCAAACCCTTTAGGTTACTCAAGAACCACTTCTATGAGGCATCATTCTCCGAATCAACTACAGCTCATGCTATTGGATAAAGTTGGTAGTTATCATCCTGAGCAGTTGTAGAAAAAAGCGTGTCTTTATACTTACACTTCAAAAAGGTCTCATTAATGCAAATAAATCTTCTCAAAAATCGAAACCCCTTGATTGCAGCTCTAAAGGTCATGAAAAAAAATAATTGATTATTTACATATGTCAAAAGTGCCATTATAGACCCCAATTTTACCATTTTCATCATGCCTACGTATAATGGTAAGTCTCTATAACTAACATCCATTGTACTTTGAATAAAGTCATGTGCAATAGATCTTAATTTCCTTACCTTCCGATAACTAATTTGTACTCTTAGATCATTAAGATAATATCAACAAGAAGTCGTGTATTGAGAGTCTCGTTACACGCTTAGTACTTGCCCTTCACGTATCGCCATATCATAGATGTTGATGTTTTCCAATGATTGTCTTGCCTGAATATAAGAATATACGTGTGCTGATCTTTATCGGTTCAAACATGGAAAAATGAAAAATTCTTCTTTTCGGTTGCACGGAGTCACCACTGGAAAGTTAGATCTATGCACATGACAATAAATGTAATCTTATCCAACTTCTTAACTTTGAATTCAAAATTTTTCGCCATCACATACGCATGTAGACTTACCTTCAGTTCTTCCTTTGAGATAATGTATTGTTTACGATAAAATGCCCCTCCGATTAATTGTGAAGAAATAACCAGAACTGATTGCTTTCAGCGCGTGTGGACTTCTGGGTAGCAATGAAGATAACTACCTCTTCATTTTTAATTTCATTTCCCAGTTGTTGTGAACACAATATAAATGGTGATGGTGGTGGTGGCGGTGGTTTGTTAACCTAACTCTCTTGAATCAGTCCATCCTCGTACCCTTGATTTGTAATATTATCTTCGTTGTTGTCATCAGTGATACGTTCTTCCTCCATTCTTTCACCTTCATCATTATAATATGCAATCTCATTGTTTTCATCATCAATATCATCATCCTCAACCTCATCTGCATCATTTCCTCTTCTAAAACCTTATTTGGATCATCGTTTATTTCACTATCATGATCATAAAAATTATCACAATTATCATGTTAATTCTTATTATTTGGTACGCCACTATAATGATCATCATGATTATTAACAACAAAACTAAGTATGTCTCTCTTAACAGGATCATGAACACTAGGAAGTTTAGGTAATTGATGATGATGCACACCACATAAATCTCTCTGAGTCTTCAGAATCAACTTCATGTATATGAGATATTTTTCATCTTTAGATTGCAAGTGGAAAATAAACCCCTTCACGTTTTTGTTATTTCTTATATATAACGGGAAAAAAGCCAATTTATCTCATGACTTGTATGACAATTACAAACTGAATTTATTATCATCTACGTCGATAGAATTATAGACAAGTTCTAACAGCTGAGTATACGTGACATTATATTCGACTGAAACTCCAGTTGACTCATTCGTATCATTTACATGTCAATACAATGAATTATCTTTTTAATTTAGGTTCACATTTTCTTTTTATTTATCATCAATATATATATATATATTTATGAAAATACTTTTAATTTTTATAAAAGAAAAAAAATAATCTTTATCTTAATTATAAATATAAAAAAAAAATCATGGCATCCGGAGAATGCAATTTCTAGAATTTTTAGATTTGCATATCCTAAAAAGAATAACAAATAGAAGGAATGCAACCTATTTTCCAATAGAGATTCTTTACCCGACCGATCAAATAAAAGGTATGCAACCCATTTCCCAACAGAGATTCTTTAACCCGGCACATAAATTAATGCTGGCATCTTAAAGAAAATTCACTCTTACGTTCAACTTCCAAAAGCGTTGAGCAAAATTACATTTTTTTTTTCTCTTTCTTGAAATCTGGAAATTTCTTCACATGTTTTTGTGAAGGATTGTAAATTTTAAAAAAACGATTGGATCATAATATAATTAATTAAATTTAAAATATTAAATAAAAAATTAAATTCAAACCAAACTTAAAAAATAACCCGCACCGTAAAATTAACAGGAGCCTCTATAAGTGGATCACATTCAGTCTATTCGAATTGAGTGTCAGACACGTGGCCCTACAGAATTTGTAAAACCGATGTTTGGATATCATGGACCGGATTTAACGCTCCATGTAAGCGCGTGGATCCCCTTCAACACCCCCCAACAGCAATAATCCAACTCAACTCCCGCTTCACAAAAAAAAAAAAAGAAAACACACTCGCTCTCTCTCTCTCTCTCTCCGAACCAGAAATCCTCCACAGGACCACAACCTTCAAAATTTGATCAAACCCAGATCAAATTTTCTACTTTCTTCTGAATATATCCCATTCATTAATTTCTCAATTATTATTTAATCACCCATGAAAAATTCGATAATTGCGGATCAGAACCCTAGTTTTCCACAGAGGACCAATGCTTGCCCAAAAAAGCCTCATCATCATGACTCGACTACTACTACTACTACTACTACGAGTACGACTCACTCTCGTTCACCGAGTTTCCTCTTCCAGAACGGGTTCAACTCGGCCGAGTCAGAGATCTCGGACATAGAGATAATAACCTTACAGTCCGAGACGTACACCAGCCTGAAGGACCTCTTACCACCTGCGACGATATCGAGCATCCACAACTCGAGCTGGATCGAGCTCCCGATCAAGAACCCATTAGTCAAACACGCCGCGCTGGCTTACCTCCAGCCCATGTCGACCTCGCCTGAAGATGTCGGAGAGGGAGGGCTCGGTAAGCTGAAGCGCTGTGGGTTTGGCTGCTTTGAGTGGCTCTCCGACGTCTTTTTGAGAACGCTTAGGGATGTGTTTGGTAAAGATGATAATTGGAATAATGCTGGGTGCGTTGGTGATGGGTATTATGAAGAAGACGATGATGAGGAAGAGGAAGAGGAAGAGGTAGAGGAGGAGTGAGTTTGACTCGTGAAGGTCAAAATCAGAAGAGAGAGAGCGTGTGCGTTTCGAAGCTGCTTTTTCTACGTTGACTGGTAGATTACATACTTTTTTTCCTAATCAATCAATTTTGTAAATGACAACAAATCGACCATCAGTTCGATTCTTTTATTTTGGGACAGCTGGTGATGAGGGTGATTAGTGACTTGTAAATTAAGGGAGATCGTGCATATGAATCCGTTTAAAAGTGGATATATTATAAGTTTGAAACGTGTAAGTTTTGTTTTGTTTTGTTTTGGTTTTTTTATATAAATATAACATTAATATTTTATTTCGAGAAATATTTGGCCAAAATAAAATTTTTCTCTCAAATTATTTATTCTATTTAAATAATTATTTTTAAATTATCATATTTTATAAATTTTTTTTAAATTTTTTTAAAATTAGATTTTATCTCCTTTTAATATTATTTCTGACTCTTTAAACCTTTTCTAATTCTAAATTTATCTATTTTATCTTATTTATATTTTTAGCACGTTAAATAAAAACGAGAATAAAATTTATAATAAATTAATTAATTTATATTATTTTTATATTATCATAATATAATTGAAATAAATATTTACAGTAAGAAAATTTTTATTTATTTAATTATGTTAAATTTATTTTCTGTTCCTTGCTTTCTCACAGAAAAAAAAAGAAAAAAAAAAGGGGAAAATTCTCGTTAGTTTTTCATTTTATTCCCCCGTTCCCATTGAATGAGGCAATGACACTACATGCGGAACGGGCCAATCCGCTTGATGAAAATTGGGCCATCCGAATTCTTTTTTTTTTTGTTGGACCTAAAGGGCCAGCCGAATTCACACATCGGAAGTTTTCTTCTTTTTAATTGGGCCTTATACGGCCCAATAAACTCTTCAGCAAAGTTTTCGTCCTTCCGGTTTCCTCTTTATTCAGCGGAGCGATCGATCACTCTTCATTTCTTCACTTGAAAGCAAACGAAAATCCCATTTCCTTCAAAATTCAAACATCTAACAAAGAAGAAATAAAAAACTGATCCTCATCTGGAGATCCTCATCCATAAACTCAAACGATGGCGGGTCGGTTCGGATTCTCGTCGTCTTCTCCGACCACCATGACCGTGATCAGTAGTCCGTCGGCAGACCTTGCGCTTACGAATCTCGCCTACTGCTCGTCCGCAGATCTCCATGGATTCGGTGTCCCTGGTACCAAGCTCTTCTTAGCGTCCGTCGGAGACTCCCTCGTCCTCTCTCTCTCATATCCTTTTTGTTGTTCCTCTTATTTTCTATCGCATTATTCATTCTGTTCCTTCTTCATTAAGTTTGCTATTTTCAATTTTGGATCGCGTAGATAGATTTCTGGCAGATAAGTAGGTGTTAGTATCGATTTTCTAATTTTGATATTGTAGAGAAATCTGATACACGGTACCTAATTTTGTTGGCTTTTAGCTTCTAATTGTGCATTTACTCGATCAGTGCAGTTTAGGTTTAATTTGAGCTGATTTTTTGTCGTCTAAGAAGTTATTTAATTGAAAACATTATAGCTTCTTTTTGTCTTAATGTTGAGTAGCTTCTTTAATAGGCAGAGTTTCTGGTTCATAATTGGAAGAACATTTATATTCCGTGAATTTATTGATATGAATCAACTTTTTTGTGGACTTAACTGAGAAAAACTGCTCATGAAAGCATACGCACTGGCCATATCGCCTTAAATGCTATCCAACGACGACATGCTAAAGTTTCAACTGGTGATTCAATATCTGTGAGCAGGTGTTGATCTGTCAAGCTTAGCAATCTTTACCATTTCCAGATATTTAAATTTGAACAAATTTTGTGGGTCATTTTTCCTTTAGATTTATCCCACCTGAGAATTTCAATCTAGCCTTGCTTACTGTGGAGTTAGAATTTGTACGAAAGGGGGCTAAAAGTGAGCAGGTACGCAGGATGTCACCTTTTTTATCTTTCTAATTTAACCCAGAATGATATATTTAAGGGCTGTGAACTTCTTTTCTAATTTGAGGTATGTGACTAATATTTTATTTTCTTGATTTTATTCCTCTGTTCCTCCTGCAGGTTGACGCTGTTCTTCTTGCAAACCAACTAAGGAAGAGATTCCTGAACCAGGTGCAGTTTATTTGCTGTTACTTGATATAGATGATCCCATTGCATTTTTTGTCTCATGCACGTTTGGTGGGCTAAAACTCTTGTGACCTTGCTTGCTATATGGGTGTTGTTGTATAGGTCATGACTGTTGGACAAAGAGTATCATTCGAGTACCATGGTAACACTTATATCTTCACAGTCACTCAAGCTGCTGTAGAGGGGCAAGAAAAATCTAATGCTCCTGAAAGAGGGATGATTTCAAGTGAAACATACCTTGTTTTTGAAGCACCAAGTTCGACTGGAATAAAGGTCTATTTTTTTTTGCTATTTTTTTCACTCTAGTTTTCTTTAAGACTTGCTTTTTCTTGAAATTATCTGACTTATGCTGCTGAAAATTACAATCATGAAAAGAGTTCTTATATCAATTTCCTGTCATGTCATTAAATAGTTTAAAGTAATTTTAATTCTTACTTATTTCATGACAACATGTTTATAAGATAATATATTCTAGATTAGATGGGACTTTAACTGGAAATATCTAATTTGCTTGTTAAACATTAGCTTAGATGTTCCATTAACACTTATCGTGAAGATCTCTCTTCCATTATATCTAAACTAACCATTTTTGCTGCACGCTCATTTTTATTGATTAAAATCCTGACTGCCCTCGAGGTCCTTTATACCCAAAACTCACATTTTTCATTTAGAAAACTTAGGCTATTAAGTTTGATATGATTAACACTTTTGTAGCCTCCTCATCATGATTTCTTTTAGAGCTACTTAGTGTCTGACTATTAATTGGTTGACTGTGTTGGTCTTTGCAGATAGTTAATCAGAGAGAAGCTGCCAGTAGCAACATTTTCAGGCATAAAGAGTTTAATCTTGAGGCACTAGGTATAGGTGGGTTAGGAGCAGAGTTCGCCGACATTTTCCGAAGGGCCTTTGCATCTCGTGTTTTCCCTCCCCATGTGACAAGCAAGTAAGACATTTTTCATTTCAAGTTAACTACGTTCTTGCTTATGACTGTAGTTATAATTAGAAAGCGTATAATGTACCAGATTGGGGATCAAGCATGTAAAAGGAATGCTGTTATTTGGGCCTCCTGGAACTGGAAAAACTCTAATGGCTAGACAAATTGGAAAAATGTTAAATGGGAAGGACCCAAAGGTATGTAAGAGATGCTTCGATTTACATACTTATATCTCAGTGGGAAATCTGTTGTATAACTTATTTTTATTATTCTTCTCCTTATTTAGAACCAAGAGTTTCACCCTCTCTGTGGCTATATTTTCTGTGAAAAAAAATTTCTGGCCTTTTCAATGTTATAAAGGAAGTGTCTAATGTGATTATTATTGTGTTACCTGTCATAGGTTTAATCCAGTTACAATGATTTTTTAACAACTGAGTGCCAGTTGAAATTATGGTTATCACAGTTGAGGTCCATCTTTTGTGGTTTGGAATGGGTCGATGAATTTGTGAATATTCTTTCCTTCTATAAATTTTGGAGTACTTTCTGGCTCATACCTTACTGAATATCTCTATAAACATCTCAATGGAATTCTTTACTCCTAATGACATATGTTCTAATTATTATCTATGCTGTCACTTGACGGATCAAAACTCCCTGTGATTTCAATTTTTCTCTTGTTGGCTTTTATTAGATTGTCAATGGCCCCGAAGTCTTGAGCAAGTTTGTGGGTGAGACTGAAAAAAATGTCAGGGACTTGTTTGCTGATGCTGAGAATGAACAAAGAACTCGAGGTAAGGCTTATTTGTTGATTTCAATATACTTCAAGATTATCTTTTCAATGATATTCTGATCAAGTGTGACCTTTTATATGTCAGGGGACGAGAGTGATTTGCATGTCATAATCTTTGATGAAATAGATGCTATATGTAAGGTATGAGGTTTATTTAGACTGAAGAAGAGGAGTGAAAAACAACTCTCTTTTAATGTCATTTGATTTTATGTCGTGTACCATTTGAATGTAAGATGCTGGTTTCTGCTTTCTTTTCTGTAATCATGTTCATAGGGGGTGATTCTCCGTGTGATAGTTGTGAGTGATGTGAGAGATTCATGCTGAAAGATTGGTAAATGGGTGGGTATCAAAACATGGAGTAGATGGTGTATTGGAATGGATAAAGGACCAAACTATGAAAACCTATAAAAACTAGGTCACCTTTCCGGTGCTGGTATGGTCTCAGTGTGTCTAGACTTTTGGTGGTTTAGTCCAGCAAGGAATAGTTTTCATGAGTATGAAAGCTCTTTCCATTTGATCCTAGTCTTATAATATGACGTTTTTTGACAATACACAATATATACACCTGTTGAATTATGCTATTTGGGTGCATTCAGTCAAGAGGATCTACACGGGATGGTACAGGAGTTCATGATAGCATTGTGAACCAGTTACTGACAAAGGTTAGTGTGATCTCAGGATCTTGAATATATAGATATTTTTATAAGAATTGCTGACAAAATAGCTAAAAGGTTACTTACCATGCAGATAGATGGTGTGGAGTCATTAAATAATGTGTTACTTATTGGTATGACCAACAGAAAGGATTTGATTGATGAAGCACTTTTAAGGTTTGTGTTTCTCACTCACTCTTGGACAGTAGTCTTTTCCTAAAGGTATAAACAACTAGAGATAAGTATCATTTTCCTGAATTTAATTTCATTATCTACTATACTTTTTATTTTTTAGACCGGGGCGGTTGGAGGTTCAAGTTGAGATCAGCCTACCTGATGAACATGGGCGCTTGCAGATTCTTCAAATTCACACAAACAAAATGAAAGAGAATTCTTTTCTTGCTCCTGACGTAAACCTTCAGGAGATTGGTATGTCTGTTTGCTTTATAGATGTGTTTTGCTTCATATTGGAAATTTATTTTTCTTGAAATTGCAGTAGCCCCAAGTTTTTAATGGAAAGCTACGGTGAACCATTTTCCTGTTGATACATTTATACATATGGATCTTAAAATAAGGAAAGAAAAAAATAACTGTGAATAGAAAGTATCTTCTGTGATTAGAGTTCTATATTCAATACATTTATTGCCAGATGGGTGGGAACATGATAATATATTAATTATTTTCATCTTTTTCTGGTTGAACTGATAAACATGATGATCCCGAGAATTTTTGTCGCGAGGGTCAATGATCTCTGATAATTTTTTGGGTGCAGCTGCTCGTACAAAAAACTACAGTGGGGCAGAACTGGAAGGTGTTGTAAAAAGTGCAGTGTCCTATGCTTTGAATAGACAATTAAGTCTAGATGATCTTACGAAGCCAGTGGATGAAGAGAGTATAAAAGTCACCATGGATGATTTCTTACATGCTCTCCAAGAGATAATTCCGGCATTTGGAGCGTCCACTGATGATCTTGAGCGTGCCAGGTAGTATTCTCAGCTAATGATTATATATTTCTTTGGTTATACACTGACATAAACTTTTCTCTATTCTTATGTTGGCATGATTATAAATCTATAATAGATTCTCCCTGCTGTTTCTCTTGACATTATATGTTTAGTACAGAATTGTTTATTTAGCAAATTTCATGCTCATCTTTGCACAGAGAGGCAGTGTGTTGTCTGTGAAACTAGAGAATAGTGTTGGTTTTGTAGTTGTCTGAACCATCCATTCTGTCCTAGTATCTCATTACATTACTTTCCAAAATAGGTGATTGGAACATTGCTTTTTTTCTCTTTTTCGGGTTTTGTGTGGGATTGAAACATTGTTAAACCATGCATTATGGAATGTTTGATGTCTCTCCGATATTGACATATGCTGCTCTCTGAAAGTGAGGTGATGCAATCTTATACGTTAGCAGTTTTTTTAGAAATTTTAGTGGAACATCAGCAAATCTTCTTTTTTGTTGCACATAAGGGCTGTGAATTTTCTGGTACCCCTTCCAAAACATAGCTATTTAGGAGGTTTATTGGATTAGATTTCATATATTTATGCTCTTCTAGTAGTTTTCCTCATAGTTGGTCAACTTCAACATCAATCTTCTGTTAGCTTAGTAAGAATTATGTCTGTATGCTTAAAACGTTTTTGAGGCAAAAGATCACTTGCACTAAGAGAATAATTGTTCCTTAGCAATCTAGTGTTTTCATTTAAATTTTTTATTCTTTAATTGTGCAAATTGTGCCTGTAACATTATTTATAGGCTCAACGGCATGGTTGAGTGTGGTGAGCGGAATAAGCATATCTACCAAAGAGCTATGCTGCTGGTAGAGCAAGTAAAAGTTAGCAAAGGAAGTCCACTTGTTACTTGCCTTCTGGAGGGCCCGAGCGGCAGGTATTTTATGTTATTTTATTTTTCCTCCTATCTTTTTCATTGTTGATTTTGATTTTTTAAAGATTTTCCTGCCTTGCACAGTGGCAAAACTGCACTGGCAGCTACTGTTGGCATTGACAGTGATTTCCCATATGTAAAGATTGTAAGTTGCTGCCTCTAATTTGTGTGTACATTTTCTTCTACTTTCCCTGAATTTGCAGTCTTATTAGTATGCCATGTACTTCTTTCTCAGTCTTTTATTTATGATTGCTAGGTGTCAGCTGAAACGATGATTGGTCTCCAGGAGAGCACTAAATGTGCACGTATTGTCAAGGTTTGTTTGTGTTTCAATTTTCAGGGGCATTTAATGATTTCACTTGCAATTAATTCCCTGAACAGGCTTGTACTCGCTCTTCTATAAAGTCAAACTGATGCCTGCTGGTTATGTCAATGGATTACATTCACTATGGAATCTGATGAGATAGTCATATTGATCTAGGCTTACCTCTCTACTTTGCTAGTTGCATGCTGTATTAATGAATTTCAAAGGCTTATATACAAGGTAACTTTCATATAGGTATTTGAGGATGCATACAAATCACCATTGAGCATTATCATCCTTGATGATATTGAAAGGTACCGTGTACTGATCTCAATCTAATGAGAGCAACTCATCTTGGTTATGGTTCCAGTCTCTGTTACTATTCTAAAAAAATGAGGTCTTCTGTATTGATTACTGCATAATTGTTGTTGCAGATTACTGGAATATGTTGCCATTGGTCCCCGTTTCTCAAATTTGATCTCTCAAACGTTATTGGTCCTCCTCAAGCGATTTCCCCCAAAGGTTTGGTTTCTCTTGGTTCTATTCTATACTAGAATAAAATATGCCTCCCGTTTAAGTTAATTATGTATGCTGACCGGATGATATCTGAAGTATATGAGAAAGATAAGAATTTTGTTGACATCTGCATTTTGGCTTTGCATTTCCCCTCTCTAAAGAAAGCAATTTAAAAATATGTACTCGATATCCTGGAAAGAATGATTAAGAGATAATACTAAGTACTGCAAACAGAAGCAACAAAAACAAAAAATAGGGATAAGCCAAAACTAGGCGAGTCTCACGTCTCTTCGCTCGGGGTTGGCTCGACATCCCACCGGGTCATGGCGGAATGCTTCCAAGAACAACCTCTTGTTGAACCTAAAGGCATCGTTCGGAAATCACTTCCAAAAAAATACCTGGAATCTCTCCAAGGAATAGATAAATTCAAACTCCAAAACTATCTTTTATTCATCTATAAATGGGCATACAAAGCAACAAAGTAACCCACAAATCTGCTAAAAACTAGGAAACATAATAGGAAATTAACAAATAGAAAACAACAAAAAATATAATAACAACTTCAATTCAAATTCAAATAGAAGATGCTGATTTGCATCAATATTTATGTGGCCATCGTTGCTATTTGCATCACTAGCTATTAGTGTTCCCCCGCCGCAAGTTCCTCTTTTCCTTGGTTTGTATGACAATCTGAGATTTTTCCTGATCTTCCTGAGTGATGGAATTACTCATCTTTGTTAGAATTTTATTTTCAGGGAAAAAAGCTGCTGGTGATAGGAACCACTAGTGAAGTGAGCTTTTTGGATTCGGTTGGTTTCTGCAACACTTTTTCAGTCACTTACCATGTTCCTACGTTGAAGACGGAAGATGCAAAGCAGGTAAAATCTTCTTGTCAACATACTGGTATACTTGCATACTTGGCTATCGAGTCTCTTGATTCATCTTCCCTTTTCAATTTCTATGTTCCCTTCTATGCGTTAGATGCATAAAAGAGTAGCCTTACTTTCCAAGAGTTGATGAAAATTTGTTAGGTTTCTCTAATTTCTCGTTTGATGCTAGGACTGATAACTAGTTATATATATATATATGCATACACTTGGGCATTTACTTTTCGGATTATTTTGCCTGAAAACTAAAAACAGGAAATAAAAAGAGCCTCCCGAAACTAACTCGTCTTAAATCTGTTGTTATTTTAATCTAGTTTCCTTCTGAAACCCACATCTGTGTTTTGTATTCTTCTCTTGTTCCAATTCTCAGGTGCTACGACAACTAAATGTATTTGCCGATGAAGATGTTGATTCTGCTGCTGAAGCCTTGAATGATATGCCAATCAAGAAGCTCTACATGCTGGTAGAAATGGCTGCTCAAGGGGAGCATGGTGGCGCTGCAGAGGCAATCTACTCTGGTTCAGAGAAGATTCAGATCTCTCACTTTTATGATTGCCTCCAAGACGTTGTTAGATACTAAGTTCTTCATGATTCAACTAGAACTCCTGTTTTACAGATTTTTTTTTTGCTCTCTCTCTCTACTTCCCGTGTATTGATTACCCCCTTTTTTAGGCATGTTATAGAGTATAGAGCTCCCGACGTTGGCTCCGGATTCATTTTTTCTCATGGTTTATTATTTTTGCTGCTGAGTTCAGAATCTTGGGATCAGATGCATTTGTGATTTGCCACTTCTTAACTCACATCTCTGTATTTTCTACTTGAACAATACTGGTACACTTGTTTGGGGATTTTGTTGCTGATTAATGATTTCCTGCCTGAGTTAATTAGCATGTAAAAAAGAACATACAGATATGCAAGAAGGAAAGAGTCCGTAGATGGGACTAAAAATTAGAGATTAAGAATGAATGATAACGAATGTTTTTATTGTTATATGTTTTTTTTTTTCAAGCAAAAATCCAACCTACCTTGATTTTGACCCAAAACAAAAAACCAATACACAAACAGAAGAAGACAGGAGACCAATAACTGAAAGTCTGTGAAACCAAACAAATAACAAACAGACATGCAAGAAAGCCGAGGCTTGTAATGAATGACAGATGGTAATATTACCATTAAAAATATGATGTATTGAAATTTCATTGTAGTATTGTACATTCAATAAGTAAAAAAATACATTATACAATGTACAAAAAACGTGGGAAGAATTCACTACTTCCCAAAATTAATAATTAAAAAAAAAAAAAAAGGCAAAAAAAAAGCAAAAAAAAAGCTGGAAAATTATAAATTTTCAGCCTTCAATCCAAGTGACCCAGAATCTGGAATCCCCCACATAATTGATATGACGTTGAAAATCAATAAACCCAGACGGATAGAAAATTCGAAGAGATCATCCCTCTTCAGAAAGAAAGAGGAAAACACAAAAAAAACCCTAATCAATCATACTTCTCTCTCCAAGAGTACACGAGGAAGAAAACCCAAGAACAAGCCAACAGAATGTCCCCTACAATCTGCCTCAACCAATCCCATTCAAGATCCTCCACCCTCCTCTGGAAATAGAATCTCCACACCGCCATGGAAACGTGCAGGACCATACATCCTTTAGCGAAGAACCCTTGGAAATCCCTGTCCTTCACGAAAGATACCATGAAGAGGAGGAATCCGATCCCGCACAGAAGCAGGCCGGAGAACGAGTCGGAGGTCAGGATTAGGAGCTGATCGTGTGCCGTCGAGCCCATGAGCTTCGTCGCCCTCTCAGTTCCGTGGCCGATCCCGTAGATATCTTTCATGTCGAACATCATTAGGGTTCCGCTCGTGATCGCGATCAGAGAGTGGAGGAGGCAGATCGCGGAAAAAGCCCCCATCGTTTTTGATATTCTGATCGGACGCTTGGTGAGAGGTTGATCACTCGTTTGATTTTCTACGCATGGCTGTCCTGGATTGGAATTTTTTTTTCTCCCTTTGGGAAGAAGGACGAGAAGATGAGGGAGGAAGAAGGAAGCAAGATGGGAGAAGGTAGGATTTTATTTCTGGATTTTTATCATTATTATCATTATTATTATTATTATTATTATTATTATTTTCGTTTCTAAATAATATTAATATATTTATTAATATAAATTTAATTTATAATTTTAATGAATTTTTATTTCAATAATTATTTTAATAATATTGTTAATATATTATATTATTTAATATTAATATTCATAAAAAATTATTTTTAAATTTTACATTTATAAATTTAACTTTAAAAATAAAAAAAAAAATATATTATTTTAAAATATTAAAAACGAAATTCAAACATTTAAAAATTTAAAAATAAGATTATTAATATTATTTCTTTATCTTCTATTTTTTGATGGGAGGAATCTAAATGTTAAGAAAAGAGTTTGAATAAAAAATAAATAAAAAAAGGTACATGGGATATTCTGGATAAGTACTCAGTGGGACCCACGGGGGAGCATGAGAAACATTTGATGCGTAACAATATGGCTGTCGGGATTGGGCCACGTGGAGAGTGAAGAATGGGCCGACAGATTCCAATATGTACGATATGGTCAAGTGTAGTGTTCAAAAGTTGAAAATTAGTATGATATGATATTTTCTTACACATAATTATTGTTTCCTATGATATCAGTCCGGGTTGAGTTATTATCGTCTAAAGCAGCAAGGCAGATTAGGCGAGTCTCACAGCCGCCGCCGCCGCCGCCGCCGGCTCAGGCTAAATTTGGCAATTATCTACTGACCAAATTTTGATTTCGAGTATCGAGAACCTGCTTTGCTTCAAGTCTCTTATCTTGCATTTGATTAACTTGAAAAAGCAATAACGAAGTATAAAATTGAAATAAAAAATACAATAAAAGTAAAATGCTAGTATAAACAGAATCAACTTTATTGATCATTTTCTTTGTGAAAAGAGATCTGGAAAAATATCTTATAATATATATATAAGAAACAACAAAATGGGTAATCCAATTATTCCACATTTGCACTATATATACAACCAAAAAAGAATTGAATATAACATTAAAAAACCAAAAAAATAAAAAAAATAAAAAAAAGGGAAAGAATTACAGTGTTGTTGTTGTACTTCTGTAGAAAACACCGAACCGCTTTATTTTCAAGATCTCTCGCCCTGTTTCTTCAACCCCCGTCACTTACATTTTTCAGACACTGGGTCGAGAAAATTGAAGTATAATTTTTATAATCTGCTAACGAAAGGATGAACCCGAAAAAGCTTCAACTTAAATTCATGTCTGTATTACCAGCAACAACTTTGCGATGACGCCTACTTGACCTTCCTTTTCGTCTTACTAGAGGGACCTTCTTTATCGGAGAAGGTACAACCACTTCCGGTGAAGTCTCAATCGCAAGTGGCGGAGGCGGCGGCGGTGGCAGCAGAGATGGTGGCGGCGGGGGTGGATAGAGGGTAACCGGAAGATGAGGAGCCATGTGTTCAAGTACTTCTCTATGGTATTTCTGCACAATGCAGAGATGACAATATTATAAAACCAAACTATACACAACCAAAAAAAAAAAAAAAAAATCACCCATGCGTCGTCTCATTTGACGCAGAATTTCTATATCCAGTTTGTTCCCACTAAAGAGAACTATAAAAGAGACTTAAGGTAAGGCCTATGAGATCTATACGCTTTCGATCATACCTAATATATAACTAGTGAGAACATTGAAAGACAGAAACATAAGAAGTTCACCTGAACAACAAAGTTTCTTCTTTCACAATCCAAGAACATATTGATGGTCCAATTGGTCTTTGCATGAATCTTGTCCCTCACTGTGGAAAAACTGATTTGATCCCTAGAAGTAAAACGATCAACCTCGTTGAACCAGAGACAAGTAAACAGATTACTAATCGGAACATGCTCTCTTATTATTACACATCCCTCTGGAACATCTGCAGGATTTGGGGAAATAAAAAAGAAAGAAATTTAGTGCAAAGAAGATAATAAATGCAAACTCGACAAATAATTAAATACACAAACTCTAACCCCACCACTTGTAATGGGAAGCTTCGCCTCAGAATATGGAGTCAACCCCTCATTTTTGTAGAAGTCAACCTGAAAGTCAATAGAAGCATTATCGTATTTTCTAGCAGCTTTATTTGCCTCAGCTTCTGCAAACGTGTCGAACCGTTTATAATGTCTAGAGATCGCAAAAGTAGCATTTTTCCTCCACAAGAACCTAGAAAATGGTTATAGAAGTTCTATGAGGAAATGGATAGAAGATGGAAAACAGATAGAACACTCATAGAATATTAAGACTCTAATTGATTTGGCTCCTTCTTATGATTATAAATTCTACTGTTAATGACCTTTCAAGTATTTGATAGGGATCCACGACAAGCTCGAGTTTTCCATCAATCCATAGAGAAAAACGGGCATTAGGAAACACTCTGTGCACTAGAAGCTTTGGAATCTGCAGTATGCATAATGTGGGGTCAATGGGTACATTCACAGTAGCAGACTATTTATTGTAAATCATTTTATCCATTCAAAATCCAAAGATTTTAGTTGAAATCTTTAAACTTGAAAGAAAAAAAAAAAAAAAAAAAGGTCTCAAACGTTGATTCAAATACAGAATTCAGTCTACTTCACAAATCTAACAAAAATACAATTTACACAAACCCATGCTAGTAGAGCAAGTATCGAAATTTACCTTTCCAGTACGTCTTCCATCTGTATAAGGAAGATTACGAACAACAACAACTCTCCAAATACCGACTTTCTTACTAATTCCTAAAGTGCCGGTTTTGTTCATGTATGCTTCTGTTTCTTCATCAATAAACATGAAGAAGCACACCGTGTCCTTGGAATAATCACTTATATGTGAAGGCTGGTTTATGTCATCAAAATTTCCTGATAAAAAATGAAAAAAAAAAAAAGGGGGGGACCTAAATTAATAACAAAGCCACAAGATTTTATCACAAATATCAATTACTTCGAAGATTACCAAAAATGGCTGAGGCAACAACTACACCATGGCACTGCTCCATAGCAAGAAGATCATCATCATCCATGTCATATCCTGTGTTATGGCCTGGTTTAGCTCCTTTGACAAATCTGATGGAAGCAAAACAAAAAAAGGATTAAATCAAATGTAAAAAATGGATATGACCAAAGGGTTCAAAAAAGAATTAAAAGATTTGATGAATAACTAACCCACAATGGATACTCATTGATTCTCTAATATCATAAGAATCGGTTCTTTGGGCCAAAGTAGGGTATCCTCCAAAATCCGAACCACCAAATTCAGTCTTTCTGTTTAAATTTTCTTCATAAATATAAGTTAGGTGTTTAAGAACAGGGGAATCAGATGGGACCTTTGGCATTAAGGCTATGGCTTCTTCTACAGGAAGGTAACATACCGGACATGCTGAAAATATGAACAAGAAATTAGAGAAGAAAAATGCTCAGATCAAGAATGTAACCAAAAAAGTTACTACAACTAAAATTATGTAATCACCCAGATAATGGAATTTTCAGCAAGTGCTGCAAATGAAATTTCAGGCTCATTTGGTTGAGCAGAATCCAATTGAACTCTCAATCTTACAAAAATTCAGTCTGCAACAAACTCCAATTTACCTTAAACTACAGTTCCAAATGCTGTATCAGATGCACACTTAACCAATAAAGGGGAAGAATAATAGACATCTAAGGTTAGGAAAGAGAGAAAGGAGAACTTACGCCTTGGTCCACTTCTCTTTTTATCGGCGGGTGGGGGAGGAAGAGTGAAACTATTACAAGGGTGCCCAGGAGGAAGAGTGTAACCCAAGAAAACGGCAGGCGGAGGAGGAGGTAAAGCTAGACTCGTAGAAATGTTGCTTTGCACTACTCCATTTGCTGATAAGGAATCGGAATAACTTAAAGCCACACTTTCATTGAGACTTATGTTTTGCACATGCTCACCTTCTCTTGCATCTTCACCTAAAGAAGCCATAGTTTCAAATTACACGTGTTATCTACTTATGGGAATCAGAACAGAGGTAAGATTACTTGGACAAAAATAAAAAGAACCCATCACTGATTTTGATAGTAAGAACCCATAATTGAGGTAAAAAATGAAGTTAGGATCAGAATTTCACCCATTGGGATCATTGAATCTAGGAAAGTATTAACCAAAACAGATAATAATTTTCCAAGCAGAAATAGATGTGAAGTTAATGAAATGTTATTCTTATTAGCATCTAAAGATCAAGATGTTTAATTTTTTTAATCTCTCAGCCATATCAATTTCCTTGAAGCCGAACAAAACTAACACAATTCATCAAACCTAAAACGTGCTTAATCAGAATCTACACTGTTTGAGTCTCCAAAACTCCATTTTTCCCATTTTCTGTTTCAATATCGTCAAAAGAGAGTTCGTAACTTTTACCAAACTCCATTTTCTATATAGTAGGAGAAAATTCATGCTAATCAATAAAATTCCAGATCAAATCCCAAAATCATAGTCCATCATAACTAACATATCATCATCAAAATCCAATTTCTTCTACTATTTTAGAAGTGAAATTTCAGTAGCACGTCTATAACAATGGAAGAGAGAGAGAGGCTAAGAACCTTTTCCGAACGATAAAACCAAAACGAAAGCCACAGCAGAAACGGCACAGAGAAGAAGCATTCCAACTTTCTTCCTTCCAGCAAACTTCAAGATCCATTGGAACAAATTCTCCTTCTCCTTGATCATTTTAGAAGGCTTCCTTGCTGCTTGGATTGGCAAAACCCCATTCTGTGACTGTTTATCTAATGACCCATAACTTCCAGATGAACGAATTCCTAAAGACCCTGTAGTCATTCTTCCTCCTCCCTAAATCTCATTCCCTATTCACCACCCTCTCATTTTCTCACCTCCCAAACAGAACTTTTCTTGAGAAAATCTGCGCATCAAGAGTTCAGAAATCTAAATAGAAAATTCACAAATTTAGTCCCAGATGATGTGGGCACCTCCAAAGTTGGCCGAATCAAAAAAGTTCAAATGCAGTTCAGTTTACAATTCAACTACCCACTTCAAAATTTTGCACCAAAAAATCGAAATGAGAGAAAACTGAAGTTACAAAAGTTTTAATTCAGTTCAACATAATCTAATTCTGCTTATCAGTAAGCAACAAGAAAAACAAAATTCGACAGAGCAGCCTTCATAATCAATTACCAAATCTGATTTTGGTAAGAGACAAAAGAAAGAAAAAAAAAAACAAAAAAACAAAATTGATTTGGAAAAAAAGAAATAGTATGATGGGGATGAATCTAGGGTTTGTGATTGGTGCGAGGGGTTTTATGAAATCGATGCCATTTTTTCTCCTCAGGAAGAAATCTGGGATCAGGAAAAAAAAAAAAAAACGAAAAGAATTATTGGATTTTAATTTGCTAAGTTTGAGGGATGATGTAGCAGAATATTCAACATATTTATATATGTCCAGAACGATCCTAAATAAATAAATAATAAATTATAATAGTAATAATAATAATGAGAGTAAATAAAATAAATAAACAATAAATTAAATGAAAATTTCCTATTCTTTAAGGTGGGCCCATGTGCGTGACGTTAACAAATCCAGATAATGATTTGGATCCCTCACCTTACGTTGTATGCATGAACCGTGCTACCAACCTTATAGGTAAAATCATGAAATTTAATTAATTAATTAAAATATTATATTATAAATTAAAAAGTAGAATCTCGTCATATACGTTTTATACAATTATGATATTTTACCATTTGCATTAATCCATTAATTTGATTAAAAATTACTAATGATGTCAATTTATGATTTATTTGTATTAATTTATTATTATATCCGATAATCAATTTTTTTTTTAAACCTAATACCGAGTCCAAAAAATAATAACTTTAGATCTTTTTAAATATAAGTTAATAACTTTCGATGATGATTTAATAATTAAAAAGATTATAGATAATTAATTATATATTAATAATTATGATATTTTTCACACCGTTGTGATGTAACTTTGATCTCGACCGAAACAATATTTACTTAATAGTGAGCTTTGAAAGTATATAATGTTTAAATATTTTTTTATCTATTAACCGTTGAAATATAATTTAAATTCATTGTATTTTTTGTATTTAAGATTTATGATCATTGAGATTTGAGAAATTAGTTTGACTGGTGATTAAATTGGATTTTTTCAAAAATTTTTATAGATTTAAGTCCAATAAAAATTAATTTATATATATAATTTTTATTAAGTTTTAGTTTATAATTTTTTTTAGATGAATTAGATTGAAACTTTTTTAATTACAACAAAATCAATTTCGGACTATATATTATAAAAATATTTAAAATAAGAATTATGTAACCTTAAATCATATCAATTCAAAAACATTAATTATGATTCATTTGGAAACATATCTAAACTGTATAGATGATCGGGCATCGAGTGAGTCCAAGACTATAATATATATGAAAAACCGGTTAAACAGTTACAAAATTTCGTCTTGTGGTATTAGAATTACATACATGTCATAATTTAAATATATTTATATATATATTTATCATTGAATGTTACGAAATTTCAATTGAATTGTTATGATTAGATTGAGTATGATTGATTTATTAATTATTAAAACATGATAAATGTTATAATTTGATTAATTGCATTCAATTTTTTAATTGAAGTGACATAACTTGATTGAATATTGTCTATTTTCTAATTAAAACAAAATTTAGGACCGAACAAACGGCCGGGTCAAGCGGTATAAGTTTGGTTTGCAAACTGCCCGACCAGAAGACAAGTGGACTTAGTTGCATCTTAGAACCTCATGTTAACGCAATCAAATTTTCTCGGATCATACTAGCTGATTTGGAGATCTGAGGCGGCTGACTAGCGGTAGAAAAATTACGAGCTACTTGGTTTGTTACAGTGAGCACACAGTGATATGCTAGTATGAAGTGTGGGCATGGCATAAACATAAAAATATTTCGAATTACGTTGGAACTACTCTTAAGAAACGCATGTTTTAAAGATAATAAAGTAAATGACACGAAATTTAAAGAAAAACTTATAAATGGAAAGTAATCTGACACAAAGGTAACTAAAGTAAACAGAAAGCTAAGAGATTCAAGATTCTTGGATCGTCGATTTACTGAGCTATAACGGTAAAATATATAAAAGATAACTCACAAGATAAGATTAATATTGTCATTGTCTGATGTCATGTTATTATACTCAGATTGCTATCATGTCGACCGATACTCTCCTCGGCCTTATCCAGCCTCACCCTCATACATCATCTTCCTTTCACACTTAGTTATTTTGACTTCTATCAACCCTACCTCTACCCCAGTTTCCCCTACTTAGACCGAGCCTACGGATATGAGGCCATTCCGAGAACAAGCCCAACATAACGTATGTTACAAAATTTTATCAAAATCTCTTGCAAATATGATTAGCAAGTTTCTTCCTTTACTTATCTCGGACCCTTAACATGGTTTTTGCCGAGGGCCGCTCCATCATGATTTTCTTCTTAGTGGCCTCAGAAAACGCGAAAGCTGAGAGCACCCTATCAAGAAAAAGCCAATCTAGACGATCATACGCCTTCATCATACTATTTCTACTTGTTATCTTATCAGAGTGCGAATTTTTCCATCGTCTTCCAAGGGGTTTACAAAGGCTGGTTTCAAGATTCTCGTGGTCTTGGTCGAGGCGATTCTATTTCTCCAATGTTATTTATAATAGCGGTGGAATGGCTTAGCAGGAGTCTTACTATAGCCATGAATTGGGGATTAGTTAAACCCTTCGCTTCAAAATCTGGATGTCCCCTTATCTCTCATTTGCTTTTCGCGGATGACACCCTCATCTTCACCAACGGGAACTCTACATTCTATCAGGAGACTAATGGACATCCTTCAGCTTTCCGTCAAAGAGTAAGTGGGGCAAAAAGAAATGTCTATGTTCATAGTAATTGTCCCCCTATTAAAAACAACCTTATCGCCCGTCTTACGGTTTTCAGAAAGGGTCCCTCCCATTCATCTATCTGAGAGCTCTAATCTCCTATGGTAATATTAAAATCGATCACTTCCATGATTTAATAGAAAAAGTCATGTCGAAGCTTGAGGGTTGGTTGGAAGAAAAAAAATTTTGCCTCCTAGCGGCAAACTGACTCTTATCAAACATATATTGTCTTCTATTCATCTGCATCTTATAGCTTCCGTCTCGGTTCCCAAGACAGTCCTCTCTAATCTTGAATCGATTATTGCTAAATTCTTTTAGGGCTTTCATGAAGGGGAAAGGAAGCGTCATTGGGTCTCTTGGGACACCATTTGTAAAGATAAAGAGGCAGGAGGTCTTGGTGTGCGCCGTCTCGTTGATATGAAGCGTACTTTTACGTTCAAGAGAATTTGAAGTCTTTTACATAACCATTCTCTCTGGTGTAAATACATGGCAGTCCGTTATACTAAAAATCTTCCACTAGTAGTCTAGTGATCGAGCAACTCTAATAGTTCGAAAGCCTGGAAAGAAATGGTCGTGCTCATCCCTATTTTTTCTCGATTTATATAGATGGCGAGTAGGTGATGGTAGGTCGTCCATCGTTCTGGTATGGGAATTGGGGGGCGGAAGTGCAATCGAATGATCAAGCTCACTTTCCCATGATTTCTCTATTTGATGCTGTGACGAATATAATATGGCATGGTTAGAATTTGCCAATAGACCTGCTCCAATCAATAGAGGAAAAAAATTCCTTATTTCAACACCGAAAATGACTGCCCAATCTGGTGTCATTGTTGCTGGGATAGAAGTGAAAAGGGCAACAACCATCTTTTTATACAAGTCCATATAGCTTCACAGGTTTGGCCTCACTTTTTCTCCATTATAAAGGCATTCTAATTCCTAAAACGATTCCAAGAACAAAAGCTAAACTATATTGACTTATTATTATAGTAGCAGATTGAGTGGAATGAAGATCCAATTATACATGAGGTCAAGTTAGCAAAAATCTAAGAGGTGTTTGGAATTATTTTTGTGAATTTATTAATGCTTAATGCTTATTTAATTATTTTAAATACAACATAATATTAAATCAGTCATAAGCTTTTAGTATTATATTTATGTTAAATGAAAAATAATTCAACTTCTCTCAAATTAATATATAAATAATAAATAATTAAATATAAAATTTACGTATTATTAAGATCTCATATGATTTTTTATAATCTATGCTGGTCCCATAATTACAATTATAATAAATTATATTAATTTATAAACTAACTTGATAGAAATTATGCTCAATAAGTAGTAGAGGATGGGAAAAAAAAAGTCAATAATGAAGACCATATTAAGTCCCTAACTTTTTCACAGTTGTCAATGGAATTTTAACCTGCCTTCTTCTTTATTCACTCAGAATAGACGTGATATAGAAGATATCATTTTCTTTCTTTATTTTTGTTTGGGTAAAGTTGCAATCAGAATTCAAAGCATGGGACAAGGTAGAGATCATTCACTTTAGTAGCTGATTAATGGTTGATTTTTAATAGATTTATAACGTGGAAAAAAAATTAAAAAAAAAACATGTCGTCCTCATCTTTTAACTTAAGATTAAGACACGATTGATAAGATATATAATCTAATTAGTTAGTGAGATATATTTTTTAAATATTTAATAATTTTTATCAAAATTTAGGTATAAATTTAAACTTTTATATAAATATCCGATTTATCTAAAACTTATTTTCTTTAAAATAAATAGGTCGAATGAGCCAAGTATGTAATTCTACATCTAAAAATATGTTTAGGGGTGGGCGACAAATAGAATTTCTTTGAAGAAAAATCCCATTTATTGTTTTTTCAATTTGTTATTTAGAGGTCGCTTGCCATGTTTGTGTGTTTGGAGAAAGGTTAGTTGTTGTCTCAAAAAGTATGCATCACATCTGCATCATCCATCATGTACACCCAATATTTTAAATTGATGGCATTTTTAAAAAATAATAATAATAAGAAAGGTTACATTATATTTTAATTAGTAATTAGTTTTTTCAATTTGGTTTAGTCCATGTCAAGTGTCAACTAACTCTTAGATGATGATAACCGATGACTCTTATCAATGTTTCTTCTTACCTTAAGTTTATGTGGGACCCACAAGCGAAGCTTTTCTCCGTGTTGGAAATATTGTACTAGGTTGGTTAGTTAGTTAGTTAGTTATATAATATATTAATGTGTCAAAACCGGCCATATAATCCGATCCGATTCAGTTTATGTCTGGTTATTTACTATTTAGGATTGGGTTGAGTCGAGTTCTGCTTGTTTTCTAAATATATGTCCGGATTTGGTTCAGGAAACTTTTTGGGTTTATCCTATCCTCTTTCGGGTCTAAAACGGGTCGGGTTCGATAAGACCTAAAATCAGTCCAGCCTGACTCGACTCTTTTTAAATAAAATAATAGTAATAATAAAATAAATAAACTTTTGATCAAATAAAGACTTCATTGCGTATTATTAAATAACATATATATGACTAAATTATTGTGATTCATTCATCATGGTTCTGTCAAAAAAATCTCATAACCTTAAAAGGAAAAATGGGTCTTAAAATGAAGCAATAAAAAAAAAGTAAATAATAAAAGTTTGCTAATAAACAATCTATTATCTATTTATTAATAGTGGTTGGTCATTGGTAGACCGTAGAACTGTTTCCTACTGCAAAAAAATCCTTATCTAAGAATATATTTTGAAAATACTGAACAAAGTCTTCATTATAAGTTGTATGTTGATATTGATGAGCTGCATACTCCCAATCTCTTATGTATAATAATGCTTCAACAAATTATGGCTTTAACGAAGTCTTCATATCTTCAATAACTCTCCCACCTATATTGAATGTTGATGTGGAAAAAACCGTTGAGACGAGAATATTTAAGACATCTCGTGCAAGTCGTGCTAGTATAGGAAATCATATAGAACTTTTCTTTCACCAATCCAAAAGGCTGAAGGATTCTAAATAATTTGCACAAAAATAAAAAAAATGAGAAATCGGTTTCGATGTATTTCTGGAGTTCCATCCGAGTGAAACTGGAATTTTAATTGGAATTAATTGCTAACAAAATTCTAACTCTTCCTATTGGGTCAAATTTCTCTTATTCTCATATCTGTTGCATTAAGTAGTTGTACTTATTATCATAAAAATCAAATACTGTATATAATTTGTTAATAGCATTAGTAATAGTGGAAGAATAATAAACATTTATATGTTGACTCATAAATATAAGATTATTTGTTAGACACTGTAACTTAACCGTAAAATCTAATATCAAAGCAAAAATATATAAAAGATGAATTTCCTTCCAATATTTTTTAAATTTTGAAACCATTTTCTACACTGGTTGAAACACTTCATCATTCTAATAGATCTAAAACAAACTAGTCATTTCAACACGTGAATGCAAAATAAGAGAAGATGTAGGATAATAAACACTTGAAAGTCGAATAATAAATTTATTTCTAAAAATCATGTAAAATTTTTAGGTATATCCTAATCAGAACTCTTTAATAGAACATAAGGATTACGTGAATTAAAAAATTCACTCATTATTTTTTTATGTGGGGGTACTTTTCAACATCAAATATGTGAAATTTCAGCTTATTGACATATCAGTTCCAAACTTTCAAGACTTCACATTGAATGTTTTATAATATATTTTAAACTTAGCTAGCATAGAATTCGAATTACTAATCCAAGATAATACCAATAGAATTTTATCAACAGAATAGTTGACATATTATTCTTTTATACCTGATTTTACAATAAGATTTATGATATGACACATACAACGTTGATGTAGAAAAATTCCACCATTATATTGGTTAAGTTGTGAGTCAAATAAATAGACAGCTCTTATGTTTGTCGCAGCATTATCCAAAGTTATAGATATTATACGGCTTTTGATATCAAACTTACTCAAAATTCTATTATTAAATCACATATATTTTCAATAGTATGTGTTTCATCTATAACTCTAAATCATATTAATTTTTTATTTAAGGTCTATTCTAAATCTAAATAATGAATATCAACATATAAATAGTCATCTTTAGAACGTGTATTCCAAATATCAGAAGTCAAGGTAAAAGTAAAATTTATATCACCACATTGTAATTTTAAATAATCGTGTTTTTTTTTCTAAATTATGCATGTATGTTATGTTAGATCTAGTAGTATGTCTACTTGTGCTCTTATATTGTGGGTTATATTCTCTTCTAATGTGCTCTTCATAATAGACACTGTCACCAAAACTAATAAGTAAATCAGTAGTAGTAATAAGTCTAACTAAAGATTCTCTAGCAACCATTAAATCATAAGTCCACATACCAATTGTATCATCAGTATTAAAATTAAGTTGAGTTTGATTCATACTTGCACTAGCTTTAGCCATGCATATTTCTTTGTGGCGTTTCAAGTGATTAGTTCCATCATTTGAACCTGTAACTAAAATAATTTTGCAATACTTGCACATTGCACCATTAGTGTTCTCACATTTCTTATTATGTTGAACTATGTCAAATGTATTCCAAATATCAGATGTTCACTTATTAGGTCTCTTTATGAGCATTGTATTTACGATAGTAACAATATCGATATTAGAAGATGGTGGTGGTGGTGGTAAATTTGGTAGTATATTAGATTGTACTGGAATTAATGGTATCGGCGGTTTGAATCGATTTTGGCAAAAATATTTTACTCATACTCATTTAGAGAGTTGAAGTTATATTGATGATGATCAATTTTTATACAGAATTTAAGAGTAAATGATTAATTATTAAAAATATAAATAAATAAAATTTTAAGTAAAAAAGTAAAACATTAATATTAAGTATAATAATAATTAATAAACAATAATATTTTCAACGTTAAAAATTAATTATCTTGGACCTTGTTTCAATTTATAGAAAATAGTGAATTAGGAATTGAAATTAAGGATAAGGAATTAAGATTAATGATAAGGAAATTAGAGATTATGGAAGAATGAAAATTAATTATAATTTAAAGTATTAGAAATTAGAAGATTAGATAAGAGAGAGAGTGTGTGTGTGTTCTCAACTCTGAGTAAGAATTAGAGTGAAAGATGAATATTTATGGGAAATATTCGAGTGGAGGAGAATTTAAAAATTATTATGTGAGGGGGTAAAAAAAACTATAATGATAAAAAAAAAAAAGGATTCCCACTCAAAAAAATTAATTTTTTTTTAAAATTTTGAAATCCTACAATGTAGGTGGTGGGTTGGGCCCGGCCCAGCCGGATCTGGCTAAGCCCATGAGCATGAAATTGAGTCTAAGCTCGGTCCGTGCATACGGGCAAAGCTGGGATTCAAGTCGGGCTTTTTTATCGGACATATTTAATAATTTATACATTAAGTAATTAACCGTTGTTACTCTCTTTCTACACATTTTTTCCATCTATTTTGAGCTTTTCTTTCCCTTGAGATTTTAATCTTTAAAAATAATTATTTAATTTTCTCTTTAGTCCATTCTTAAAAACATTTTGGTCTTAAGAGCAATCAAAAACTTTGATATTTTGAGTGTTCTAAAACTTAAAAGTATATTATCGAGAATATAAAGAATTAAATATTTATGATATTTTTTATTGTATTATTCTTACATCTTTTGTTTTTTAATAATATTATATTCAATTTTACTATGAGGGACAAATTTTTTTTCTTCTAAAAAAGGATGAGTATTGAATTAAATAAATTTTTTAAGAATTTATTTCTTAAAATTAAAATAATTTATGCTATTATCTTAAATAAATTTCAAGATCTAAAAAAAATATAGTAATACTTTCCATCCATTTTTTAATTATCGTTAATATATCCATATATATAATTCTTTAACTACTCTACAATTTTTTTATGGAACGAATATTCTGGTTTCACCAAGGACAAAAAAATACACGTTAAGTATATAATTAATCAATAATTAAAGTTATTTGTCGGTGGTGCATCTTTTATTTAAAAATTTTGGGCCACAAGCCCACAGTTAAATAATATGAAAAAAAAAAAAAATATATATATATATATATATATATATATATATATATATATATATCATTTGCATTAACGGACTGTTACTGCTCTTTTAAAAAAAAATTTATTAGTATCCGTCCGCTCTACCCCGCTGATGAAGTAGGCGGATATCCGCCACTGCCATGGCGGCCGGTTACTGCGGTTATCTGCTTGTTTAACCACTTTTATTTATTTATTTATTTTATTTTTAAAGATAATAAATATTCTCAAATAACCCTAAATATATAAACTAAGAATTTGATATCTTTTAGTCGAGTTAATCGTCACTAATTATATATATATATATATTATTGACTTAAATTATAAATAAATAAATATGTCAGAGTTTTATTAAGAGTAAAAAGAAAATAAAATGAGGAATTCATAAAGTTAGGAGATGAGTTGAATTTATAAATTCTCAATTGAGTTAGTTAATGAAGAAATATGAAAACATTAAATAAACTAGCAATTATGACTTATAAATATACTGTAAGTTATGACTTATGAGTATGAAGGCATTCGAGTCATAATTGTGGTAGTGCGTCTGACAGCGGTGGTGTCTGTCACTGGTCGCAAATAGTAGATGGCGAGGAGGAGGCTATGCCGCTGCGGTCTGAAGGCGAAGAGGGACCAAATTTGCTTTTGAATCGCGACTACCCAAGTCAAAAGGCGAAAAAGGTAAATACCTTTCATTTTTTTTTAAATTAAAGCGGGCGGATATCCGTTCACCTAATATTTTTTAGAAGTATCCATTATATCCACTTCGCTGATAGGTGGATCGGGTGATTACGGTGAATACATATATTTTTGCACAACTCTACACACACCACACCCACGTGATAACATTGAATTGTGTTACATTTAAACATCACATAACTTTTTTTTTTATCACCTACATGGACCAAACTTACAAAAAAATTTCACAAATATTCCACAATTAATAATTTAATATTTAACAAAATTTCTACAAGTACAAGATAGAGTTGTTAAATTGAGTTGGCTTTTCTGCCCCGGCCATGGCCCTACAAAAAAGTCCAACCCAAAGCCTAACTCAGTCCGTTCAGACTCATTTAAGCCCTCTAAATTTCAATATTTTCCTTTCTTTTAGGTGGGATAGGTTATAGGAGTATTTAAAAAAAAAAGTTAATATTGTTTTTCTTTCTTTTATTTTACCATATCTCATATAATAATTTTAATACCTCACTTGAATTTAATTATTTATATATTTTTTATTAATACATAATAAAGTTTTTATTTGGTCAAATTTTTTTTTATTATTATATTTTTTTTATTTAAAAAAGGGTTGGATCCATGGGCCCACCTATTTCGGGGCCATCCCCAAAAGCTTGCCTTTATCCGGAATAAACTCAACGGGCTTCCCAAATCAAGCCTGGACATATATTTATTAAGTGGATAGGGCCGAATCTAGTCCTAAACTGTAAAAAATCTGGCTTGAGCCGGACCGGTCAGCTTGTTTTGATAGCTCTAGTACAAGAGAATAGAAGAGTTTTAGCTTTTGAGAAACTAAAATACATAAATAAGTAAATAAAAATAAAGAATAAAAAATCCATAAGGAAAGAGAAATGATTTGTTTACTGAAATTTTTTTATTAATTTAATTTAATTTTAATTAATATGATATTTTAATAAATAACTTTTCAAATAATTTCATATAGATTCTTTATTTTATTTTTTAATAAAAGAGTTAAAATGATTAAAAAAATAATATTAAAATTAATTTAACTTAATTAAAATGATTCTTCAAATTAATCACCGTAATAGAATTAAATATAACTAACCTTATGTAATATTTTTTTACAAAATTTATTCAGATTCTTCAAAATATAACTAATATAGACATCTAAATATCCCTAATGATCAGATTTTATTCCAACAATAAACTTATGTACCCTTTTTCACAAGTTATAACATGTCTAGTAATCTATTTCACTTACTCAAATCCCATTAATGTCACACATATTAAAAATAAAAAAATAAAGAAATATAAACCGATCATTAGAAAATGAGAAAGAACTAACCCTATGTAGGTCAAATGAAAGAATCATGCAATTTTAGGTGAAGTATGAGAATTCGCAGAACCAAGCTTTTGAATCCAATGGAGGAGACCTTTCTTGTGATCTTGGCAAGTCAGGTTCTGTATGAGACTCAATGTTCCATCCCGAGCAAGTGAAGACTCGAACTGCTCTAACACCTTCACAATCTGCCAGAACTCGGGCCTCTTTTCGGGTTGAAGGGCCCAACATTGATCGATTAGATCTCTCAATGCTGGTGGACAGTCGCTCTGGATAATGGGTCTAAGATTCTGAGAAGAAAGGTTATGTCATTAGAATGCCTAAATATCAAATAGTATATAAGGAGTAATAAGACAGAATCATAATACACAGTACTGCAGACTTCCAAAATCTCATTAACTAAATTTAGGGTGTATATGGGGGTGAGTAAGTGAAGTCCCAGACTCCCAGCTTGGTTCTCAATTTGAGTTTGGATGCATAAATTCAGTTTGTGCCCACAAATATGCACTTACCAGACCTAACTCCAATTCTAGTCATTGATCTAAATGGACCCTATATGGCCACCTCTCATACAACTTATCAAAACCTATGATTATCTGCATTGCTAGGAAACTAATCAAAATTTTTAGTTGTTTCATTCTGAAATAGTACATCTTTCGTTTAAAATTTCACTACTGTAGGAAGATAGAATGATTCCAGCAATCTTGCTTATGCTAATTTCTAGTAAAATCTATCCTCATTGAATTTCACTAGGAAATGAAATCTCACTTTTTTTTTTCAGCTGAGAATGATTAAAACATCCAGAACATACCTTACTTATTACGGCAAACGCAGCTTGGATAGGATTCATATCTTCATAGGGGATTTTCCCAGCCAACATCTCCCATAAGATAAGCCCAAAGCTATAAACGTCAACTTTGCGGCCATAAGATTTCTGTTTGATCATCTCAGGTGCCATCCAACGGTAGGTGCCATGAACACCGGCCACCAGATCACAATATGCCTCCTCACAAGCAATACCAAAATCAGCAACTTTCAGGTGGTTTTCTTGATCAACAAGAACATTCCCAGGTTTCAAGTCCCTATGAATGACACCCTGGGAGTGAATATATTCCATTCCCCGTGCAATGTCCAAGGCAATAGCAATCAGTTTTTGAAGAGACAGAGATATGTTTTCATTCTTTCGTATATAAGTCCGCAAAGAACCCCCAGAAAGATACTCTGTTATGACACAATAAACTGGTGGTTCTCTACGTGCTGCTACAAACTGCACAACCACAAAAAATACCCTAATGAAAAGAACTCACAGAATCTTACATTCCACGTAGCTTATTCAATAACTCCACAAAGTTATGAAAGAATGCTTAAAATACAAAGGATTTATGTAATCCCAAAAATAAAACTGGCTCCCATTTGGCAGCCCCACGTGGATCATTTGGGTTTTCTTTTCTATATTCACCTGAAAACAAGGATTTCTGATTCATATTACAAGTGATTAGATTTGCAAATTGGGAAAGTGAATTTAGAGGTAATATCTAAAGTGCTGTCTCTAAAGCACTAACTTTATGATTTAATGTAACAAGCATAAAGGGGTGTTTATGTAACCGTGCAAGGCAACCCATTCCAACTGAAGTTTTAAATAATATAGTGGTATTGAGATGGAATCCCATTAAATTACTTTGCGGCTTCATGCAATTGATTCAAAATTCCAAATAGAGTGGGTAGGCAAGAAAGTGAAACAAAAGAACTTTAATCACCTTTATGACATTCGGGTGGTGAAGCCGAGATAAAAGAGTGACCTCTCTGAAAAATTGCTTCCCCAATCGAACCTCCATAGCTCCATTTTCGTCATCATCTGGAATCCTGATAATTTTAACAGCAACTGGTTCATCATTGTAGACTCCATGGTAAAGCCTACTATGAGCACCATGAGCAAACCGAAGACCAAGAAACAGCTTAGAAAGATCAACATTCCATTCACTACTTGTTTCCAAAGCAGTGACTCTCCCTCCTCCACCATAATCAAAATACTTAGTCCAAGTCGACTCCTTCCTATTCTTCGGTTTCTCAAACACTTTCATCATTGAACCCAAGTCAATTTGGGGTCGAGTATTTGGTGATGATGTTGACTTGATAGCCCCAGTCACTTGTGGCTCTGTATTGAACAATTTCCCTTTGATTCCTTTGAAAATTTCTCTTTTTATTTGAGGATCTGGAGTTGAGAACCGCTTCTGATTTGATCGAGCTTCCTTAAATAGATCAGGAACTATAGTAACAGGAATAGGGGAGGAAGCCCTTTGTTTGTATAGTGTGTGATTTTGCTGAAGCGGACAGTTATTAAGAGCTGATTTCTGATAAGAGGTAGAGTTATTAAGAGCTGGTTTCTTATCAGAGGAAGAAGAAGGTTTTGGTCTTGATTTCAAGCCTGAATTGTGCTCTAAGATAAACGGCTCGATCATAAAAGTATTGGAAGGCAACCTAGAAGCATCCCAACGGTGATAAACTGTGTGGGAAAATTTAGTTCTCCTAAGCCAAGAGTTAGCCTCTGCCTGATCCATCTTTTTCTTGGGGTCTTATAAAATTTCAAATCTGAACGCTAGAACACCTCGTACCGACAAATTTCCTTGATCTTCTTCTCCTTCTCCAGGTGAGAAGAAGGCATAAGATTAAGAAGGAATTCTTGAATCAAGCTCCAAAAACCAAGTTTCGTCAGACCCATCAACAATTACTACCATAAAAACTACAGAACATATGTAGATATAATAATCTTCCCCCTCTCTACCCAACACAAAGATTCATCAAGATTTAAAAGAAAAAAATTTTCAAACCAGTAATTCATTTTCCATCAACACCAAACCCTGATACAACTAAATACCTTCATGATTTTTTTATTCGCCTTCAAAGTCAAGAAAAACCACCTTCCTTAGCAGCCTGAAAGACCCAAACGAAGACAACTTTAAAACCCTCACGAAAAAAAGTTAGAATTAAAAATTCTGGTAACTTGTAAATTAAAACACCAAAGGAAGATAAATAATGAGGGAAACAAATATCAGTTCTTAATTCAATGTATTGGGCCCCATCACTATCAGTTTCCTTTCCACACACATGCCAAAAGAATGGTCTCAGTCAAGTAAAACAATAAGGGAAAACAAAATTTCAACTCATACCACCATATGGTAACAGTGAGCATGATTCTATGCTGATCTCCTAACTTGGCGAAGGAGATGGATAATACGATCAAGAATCAGTGATCTATAGCGCCATTGTGGAATACGAAATGAAGATGAAAGCTAACAGAGGGAGGTGCCGTAGATTCCGTCGAATCCATGATTTTTAAGCTGAGAGAGAGGGGGGTCTCTTCTGTGTTTGCAGTACGCGGTGCAGGGGTAGGGTGGGAATGGACACGTGGGACTTCAGAAGTAGATGACGGCCGGGGATCTTTTTTTAGATAATAAATGGGAAAAGCGTGAGTGTCACTATATGAGAGAATTTGGTACGGAGGGTACCTTCGCCCTATTAAATTATTTTGCAGCAAGAGGTTACTAGAGATACGGTGTCGTGTAGTGGTATCCTACGGCCCCACCTATATCTAGAGTGAAAGTGAATTTCTATCTAAACTGTTTTGTAAACTTTCTTAAAGTTGGTGAGTAGGGTTGAACATGGACCGGTCGGGTTAATATGATTTTTGTAGTTAATTTAAATATAATTAGTTTTTAAAATTTTCACTCACTTTTATTTAATTTCATATAAGAACGTCATTGACAAGAGGCAACAAAGAGTTATTCTCATAACTGAAAAATGATTGAAATATGTCAAGCAATATTATGATAATAAGTGAAATTGACTAAAATTATATATCCATCAAGTTATTTGGATATGTTTTATTTGTAATTAATTATCAATATTTTGAATACTTTTTTATTTATAATATAAGTAATTTTATCTATCTTAGGTTTATTATATTAGTTATAAAATCCGAATGTATATATTAGATATAATTTTTCTTTTTGGAATTTGGTACAATAATCCTTTAAAACTTTTTTTATAAATAATGGTTCTCCCGTTATAACACAATTCATCATAATTAAGAAACAATACTATCATACTACTATTTATAGTTCACATGTCGATTAGGAGGATTCAAAATATTTGTATAAATATCCTCAAAATATTGTCCCTATTTTTTCGTTGCACCAATCTATTTCTACAAGTATTATTTATACTTTTAAAGCGAAAGTTATAGCGCAACTTTCGTCGTGGTACCACTACTTCCTTTGTCATCATTGCACTCCTTCGGCAAAGTTGTGAGAGCAAAGTACTTAGTTACTTACCCTTCATTCCTATAACATGGAATGTAAGATATGAGCTTTCGCTCAACAAGTACAAACATGACTCACAAAACAGTTATGAATGCATATGTACGTACCGGTTGAGTGCTCGACTAAGGGAAAGCCTGGGGAGCAACCCCAATTCGATCTTAATCATGGTCATTTCATTTTCAAGCCTCGCACATGCATCATCAGCCTCGCGCCTTTCCTTCGAGGGTTGGTACGACACATTTTACTTTATCTCATTTCTTTCTATCTCACCTCTTAATTTCCCAACATAAAATATAAGGTAAATTGGCACGATGCTTATGAGTGCATATGTTGTTCAAGAATTTCTATAACAACGACTATAATAACTTTTGCGCTCATCAAAATCAATCATTTCATAACTATCAATCAATTTATATATGAGCAACCATACACTCATAAAAACACAACTCATCGCGTTTCAAAAACAACTTTCATGTTGTAGGTGAGATTTGTATTTACCTGAATTCTAAGCTTTCCTTTAGAGATAGAGTATTTCACAAACACTAGGTATGTTTGCCTAGACAATCAAGAATTTAACTTAGCTTAATAAAAGGTTAACTTTGCATAAGCTTTTCTATTTAGTTAACTTATCTCACTAGACATTTCTCATTCATTTTTTTTTTTGGAATCTAGTTCCAACTCCTCTCTTTTTATCCCTTTACTGGATTAATTAAGTACCATTTGTTCCCTCTTATTTATATCTCTTATGGAAGACTTATAACCTTCTTTAGCTCATACTTATTTCATTTTTCACATTTTAAAACATTTTGAAATTTTGAAGATATTCTCTGTGAACATCTCATTAAGGTGCTCTAAAAGTTTCAGCTCAAGATTTGCATAATTGTCCCTTCAAAATTCATTTCATGTTTAAGACTGTCTGGTACAATGGGCGTCGACCTGTAGACCTTGTCGGCCTTGTTAGCCCGTGGAGTACGTGAAGTCATAGCATATTGAAGGCGTCGAGGTGTCGACCCGGTCGACCCTGTTTGACCCGTAGAGTACGTTGAGCCATTGTATTTTGAAGGTGTCTAGGTGTTGACCCCCATCGACCCTTCAATTTAACTTCTGCATTTTTATAATTCTTCATTCTAAGGTCTTAAATTTCTCAGTCTTACATCATTTTGAAGGGTACTACCTCTAGTGTTCTTCCATTAAAGCTTCAAGGTTCTCCATAATCTTATCATGGTCAAACGTGAATATCTAAGAGAGCCTATAGGTCTTTATTTTAAATCTTTAGTTCTAGAATTTGGATTCGGTGATTATAGTTCGGTTTGGTATTCTATTTTGTTCCAAATACCAATTTACAACTCATATGAGAATTCTTACCTAGAAACTAGCTCTTCAAGCCTTGTTCTTGGTTTGTAGATGAAGTTAATCACTCACTTATTTTTTAGTACGCGCAATGAACTAACGAGAGAGGGGAAGCGTATTTTCTTATTGAAAGAGATGAGTGTATACTTTAAGAGACTTTTACACGACCTCGTTCAACTGGGTACTACTCCTGATAGTTAGCTTTGAAACATTGCGTCCTTAGGTTAACTGTGTATTTAACCAAAGGAGGAGATGTAAGTTCTTTAAAAGAAAACTGCAGCGTAATCACTGCTAGTGAAACGATGGCGATTTCGCTATTGATAGGCTTTATATATATATATATATATCTGCATAACATGAAAAGCACCTTTGGATATAGTACTTTTCCTTCCCAGATCGAGGTCTCTTATTCTTTCCTAGACCGAGATGTTTGCACACTGAGGGCGTCGACCCTTCGGCCCATTTGCTTATTGAAGACATCGACTTTGTGGACCTATTCACGTATGGAAGGCGTTGACCCCGTCGACCCATCGAGCCTTAGGCCCCATCGACCCATTCATTTGTTTTTGAAGGCATATTGACAACATTAACCCCTTCAAACTTATTTTCCCATTACTATCATTCCAAGTAGCTATCATTAAGAAGCTGCTGCTCGGATGGAAGGATTTCAAGAACTATTTCAAGCATAAGCGAAAATAGATGAATATTGAGAATCTGGTTGTTAGGCTTCGGATTAAAGAAGATAATAGGAAATCATATAAGAAAGGGGTTGCTCAACATGTGGCAAAGGTGAATGTTGGGGAACATTCTCGAGGTCCCAAGAAAATAAATTCTAAATTTTCTTCTGCTTATTTGCTTGAGTCTTCTAATCTATGGTATACTAGATTATGATATGTTAATTATAACTCTTTACAAAAATTAATTAACATCGATCACATACCAAACTTCCAAATTGATTCAAAACATAAGTGTGAAACTTGTGTTAAGGCAAAACAAACGAGGTCATCATTTCAAACAATTGAAAGAAATACCGAACAACTTGATTTAATCCATAGCGATATATGTGATTTTAAATCTATTTAAACCAGTGGTGGTAATAAAGACCTTATTACTTTTATCGATAATAGCACAAAATACTATTATGTGTATTTGTTGAAAAGCAAAGATGAAGCTTTAGAGAAATTTGTTCTCTTTAAAAATAAAGTTGAGAATAAACTCAACAAGAAAATAAAAGAATTAAGAAGTGATCAAGGTGGTGAATATGTCGTACTATTTGAAGCAATATATGCACAACATGGAATCATACATCAAACCACTGCTCCTTATTCACCCCAATCAAATGGGGTTGCTGAAAGGAAATATCGTACCTTGAAGGAAATGATGAATGCGATGTTGGTCGATTCTGGGTTGCCTCAGAATATGTGGGGAGAAGCCGTCTTATCGGCAAATTATCTTTTAAATAAGGTACCCCGAAAAAATGCTGGAAAGACACCATATATATTATGGAAAGGAAAGAAGCATTCCTATAAATTCTTACGAGTATGGGGGTGTCTTGCCAAGGTAGCCATACCTCAACCAAAGAAGGTAAAGATAGATCCGAAAATGATTGATTGCATCTTCATTGGCTATGCAAATAACAGTAGTGCATATCGATTTCTTGTACATGAGTCTAAAATCCTAGACATTCACAAGAATATGATAATGGAATCTAGGAATGCATCGTTCTTTGAACATGTATTCCCAAGCAAGTCCCAGGCGGAATCGAGTTCGCCTAAACAAACTCTTGAGGCTATTAGTGAAAATAGTCAGGACCAATAATAAGAAGATGAACAAGAGGTTGAAATTGAACCTCGAGATAGTAAAAGAGCTAGGATAGAAAAATATTTTGGTCCAGATTTTATAATATTCCTGTTGGAAAGTGAACCTCAAACTTTTAAGTAAACTGTGAATTCATCTAAAGGTCCTTTATGGAAAGAGGCTATCAATAATAAAATTGAATCAATTTAAAAAAAATCATACTTGGGAGTTAGTAAATCTTTCTCCAGGTTGTAAACCTCTAGGGTCCAAATGGATTTTCAAGAGAAAAATGAAAGTTGATGGGTTAATTGACAAGTACAAGGCTAGACTTGTAATTAAAGGATACAAGCAACGAGAATGCCTTAATTACTTTGACACATACTCTCTTGTTACGAGAATAAATTCCATTAAAATGATACTTACGATTACTACTTTGCGAAATCTAGAAGTATATCAAATGGATGTGAAAACAACCTTTCTGAATAGAGATTTAAATGAAGAAATCTACATGGAACAACCTGAAGGTTTCATAGCCTCAGGACAAGAAAAGAAAGTCTGTAAACTGGTGAAATCCTTATATGACTTAAAACAAGCACCAAAGCAATGACACGAAAATTTTGATCACACAATGATGGCTAATAGTTTCAAAATCAATGAGTGTGACAAATGTGTCTATGTGAAAAGTATAGAAAATGGATATATCATTTTATGCCTTTACGTTGATGACATGCTCATAGTTGAAAGTGATGATAAGATAGTGAAATCTACCAAGAGTATGTTAAATTATAAATTTGACATGAAAAATATGGGTCTAGAAAATGTCATTTTGGGAATTAAAATCTCAAGGACATCAAACGGACTCATTCTGAGTCAGTCTCATTACGTAGATAAAATTCTTGGAAAATTTAGCAAAGAAGATTCTAGTGTAGCAAAAACACCTATTGATGTCAATTTGCATATGAGTAAAAATAAAGGCGAGGGTATTTCTAAAGTATAGTACTCTTGAGTGATAGGCTGTTTGATGTACTTAACAAGTTGTACAATACCCGATTTAGCCTATGTGATTAACAAACTGAGCAGATATACGAGTAATCCAGGGCATGACCATTAGAAAGGAATCGTGAGAGTAATAAGGTACCTATGCTATACTCGTAGTTAATGACTGCACTATAATAGATATCCAGCTGTACTAGAAGGTTACACAGATGCAAACTGGATATCAGATATGAAAAATTCAAAGTTTACAAGTGGTTATATGTTTATACTAGTAGGTGCAGCTGTTTCTTGAAAATCCTCTAAAAAAATTGTGATAGCCAGATCTACCATGGAATCTGAGTTTATAGTTTTAGATAAATGTGGAGAAGAGGCAGAATGGTTACGAGAATTCTTAGAGGATATTCCAAAGTGGTCAAAGCCTGAGCTAGTAATTTGCATTCATTGCGACAGTCAATCTGCAATTGAAAGAGCACATAGCAATATGTATAATAGTAAGTTGAGACATATACGCAGACGACATAATACTATCAAACAATTACTCTCTACTGGAGTTATCTCTGTTGACTATGTAAATTCAAAGGATAATATTGTGGATCCACTAACTAAAGGGTTAAATAGAGAGTTGGTTAAAAAATCATCGAGGGGAATGAGACTAAAGCCCATGAAAGAGTAAGTCAATATAACGGAAACCCAACCTAGTTGACTGGAGATCCCAAGATCTAGTTCAAAAGGTCAACCTAGTTGTATAAGACTTAATTATATAACTATGGGGGATGGGGGTTATCCTCCTATACATTCCCATGATGAAGTAGTGACGCCCGTAAGAGAAAGGATAAGCTGTGCTTTTAATGATTCTTAGGCGTCGAAAAGTCGAGCAGAGACAGGTTACTCTTGATTAAGAATCACCTATGTGAGAGAGAAGTGGGACCGCTTCTAAAGAAATTAACTTGGGCATAATTCTTATCAACTCTTGTAGAACCAGGCAGATGTTCAAAGCCAAAATGAACATAACAATGAGAACTCAAGTGTGTCAGGTAAGACTCCTATGTGAAGTATATTATTGTTTACATGAACGGTAAAATAGTTCAAAGATATCGTGTCTACTGATCAGCCAGTAAAATGAATGTACTTTTACAAAGGAATGTTCAAACGTTGATACCTACCTATCCTATGTAGGTTTCAAACCGTCGAACTCTATCTCCATGTCAAAAACGTTTTAATGTCGAAAAACGTCCGTTTTAGTTGATTCGTTAATTTCATTCATGTGAGGGATTGTTGGAAAAAAATAGCATATCAATATACTATTTTTATGCTCGATTTTGAGTGAGGCCCACTTTGTGTAAATGAAAGGTCAAAATTGATTCGGGTTCTCCTCCGTGAGAGCTTCAAATCGGTATATAGCACGCTCAAAATGATTAATGAGTGAATGAGAAATTGAATCTGAAAGTGAAACTATTGAAATGGTTTGAAAGAGAAAAAATGGAGGAAAATTTTGTCCCACATTAGAAAGGGAAATAAGTGGAAGAGTGTTTATATAGAATTGCACATTTGTTAAAATGTAATAAAATATAAGCTAGAATGTTATCTCTTGCGCGCGCCCGCACGAAAGGGGAGTGGGGAGGGGTGCAAATCGAGATCGGATCAGGCTTGTCTCGTGTGCGTCCGCACCTGGGCGCGTCGAATGTCGGCCCGAAAATGACTCGGTTTACCTTGGCCCATTTTTGTTTTCTTTCTGAAATTTTTTTCTCTCTTCATCTTCTTCTACAAAACCGTATGAAGATGAAATGTTGTATTTTATTCCAAGATTAAATTTCATATTAATTTTCATTAATCTCATCTCCTCTCATGAGCCTGTAAATTGGCTTCTTCATCTCATTTGGAAACATACAATCAGAAATGAAATTCTCTGTTTTCCTTCCTCCCTCTAGAGTTCAAAGTTTCGTTCGAGCTACTATTTTAGTTCGCCGGGAATAATTCGGCAGTGGACCGCTTCTATTCGTCTTCGTTGTATCTAGGAGACAGACGTTGTTCAATCTTCTGCACCAACGTGAGGGAGTGAATCTGTTTTAAGGAAACTGTTGCATAACATGACTCGGTTTGATTCTCTATTGTTGTTATGTTTTTTTCTTTATATTTTGTTTTTTTATATTCTATTCTGTTTTATTCTACTATTCTATTCATTTTTTTTTCAAGATTCTATTATGTTTTATTTTACTGTTTTATTCTATTTTTATAAATTAAATTATATTTTATTTTTTACATATTCTATTTTATTATTCTATTTTCATAGATTATCTTTTGTTTTATTTTTTTTCTCTCGTTATATTTTTTACAAATTTTATTTTATACATATTTTATTTAGCAGTATCACTATTTTTATTTATTTATTATTTATATTACTATTCACCATATTCTATTTATTATATATACTTAAACAATTCCACCGTCAACTTCCTGATTCATGAATCACAATATATATCACATCTTCTTAACATACATCTTAAATGAATAGATAAATTAGACATATTTTAAATAGAATAAAATCCCAAAAATATATTAACTATGACCACATTTTGATTGTTGAGCCCATTTTCACCGTACTGATTCTTATTTGCCCAACATAGTCAGTGTACCCCACAGGGCCCACACCGTCCTTTTTATTTTTGTTTTTTAATCAAAACCTGATTTCATCCAAAATATTCACAGAGAATCATGCCCCAAACCCCTATATCTACTCCTTCGAAACCATATCCAAACCACATTTCTCCTTCTTCTCACCCGGTCTCTCGTGTCTTACAACCCAAACCCTACATAACCAACATGAGTTTATCTGTCCTCGTGCTCTTACTAACCGCATTCCTCACTGCCTTTGCAGTAGAGCACAGCCACCCTATTCCTGAGGCCCCCACCCCTCTACAACCTCCTCACCACCACAACCCCCAACCTATCTCCGCCCCTGCTCCGTCACCCCACCACCACCACCACCACCACCACAACCACACAGCCAACCACCACCATGCTCATGCTCCAACCCATGCACCTTCTTACCCACCAACTCACCATGCACCCACAAGTCACCCTCCAGCTCCAGCTCCAGCTCCAACCCACCACTACCCGGTTCCCACACCGGCCCGCCCACCAGCCCACCCGATTCACACCCCTGCCCACCCCCCGGGTCATCCGGCTCCAAACCACCCACCTTTCTTGAGAAGCTTTATTTCCGTCCAAGGTGTTGTCTTTTGCCAGTCTTGCAAGTATGCTGGAAAAGACACCCTTTTGGGAGCTACTCCCATTCCTGGTTAGTTTCTAATATAAAGTTCTAAACTTTAAACAAAGAAAATAACATAGTTTTAATGCTACACTTGTAAAATGTCAGTTTTCAAAACTTTAGGCCAAAAATATATCCTCTTTGACTTGATGTTTCAGAAATTATTATCCTTGTCTGAATAATATATATGTTTGCTTAAGGAAATTTGCTCTGTCAGCTTTGTGATAGGCTGATGGGCAATTTAATTTCTTTCTAGCTAAAATAATTGGACCAGTTAAGCCCAGCTGGTAAAACCTTTATGCCCTTCGTTAGTATTAATTTTACGTTTAAAAATAGAATTTGAATAGTAAAATTCAGATACAGTGTTCTAGGCATTGCTATTATTATTTATTTTATTTATATTTTGTAAAATTAGTAAATGGGTTTTATAGTTTTAATATTTTATTTGTTGCAGGGGCTACTGTGAAGCTAGTATGCAGGAACACAAAGTACCATCCACTAGCCGTCAAGGCCACAACGGACAAAAACGGTTACTTCTTCTTGAACGCACCCAAGACAATAACAAGCTATGCATTCCACACGTGCAAGGTTTACTTAGATTCATCTCCATTAAAGACATGCAACAAAGCTTCTGCCATCCATGGGGGGTTGACGGGAGCGGTTTTGAGGCCGGCGAAATCGTACGTTGACGAGAAGAAACTGCCGTTTGTGCTTTACAATGTTGGCCCTCTCTCCTTCGAACCCACTTGCCCACGTTGATTTTTCTCATTGTAGGTTGTTTTAAGATTATTTGTTATTATTATAGTTTCTTCTGTGGGTATTGCTCCTTTGATGGGAGGGATATTGCTGTGATGCTGTTATTTTAGTACTTGTTTTGTGTTAATTACTGGCTTCTAAATAAATGATAGCAAGTTGATGTGTCAAGATCGTAATATTTGTGCATATGTATATACTAAAAGATGAATCGTCATAATTCACTGAAAACCTAATTTATAATCATCAAGAACACTAACAGAGGATTACAGCGCATACCTACAAGAAAGAAGTGTTGTTTGGTTCAAAGGAAAGTTAGTTTTTATTTTTTTATTTAATCATGGGAAAGGAAAAGGTATCAGCTTGAAAGAAGAGAAAATGAAGGGACCAGTCAATAAATAATGGCTGAGAGACTCGATCGAAACGCTGCAGAAGTCCTTTTTCAGACAATGCCCGTTAAGGGGCTATGATAATGGGGGCCCAAACTACTTTATTTTGAAAAGCGGGGCCCAAGATATTTCAGATTTAAGTTTACGAAGAGATTCCTCCTTGAATTGGTCACACGAACTCCCAAACAGTATAATTAATACTCCTTGATTGTATGAGTAAATAGTTAAAATATATCCATTGGAAATTTAAGTATACGTTTGAAAATTTGAAATCAGTTGTTTATCCCAAGAAGGGAAGACCTCGTGACAGTACTTGACTAAAATACAAGGAAAAAAGAGAGAAAAGAAACGGTCATGAGGCAGACACTGTTGCAGCTTGCTTTCAGGGATAGTACTAGACTGAGTTCTGAGTAGGGAATAGGGATAGAATTCTACTCCTGTCCTGTGCTGGGTTTGTGCTGGGTTTGGTTAGAAGGCATCCATCCCTTCCGCCTACACAGTGTATTTGGTGGGGTCACGGAAAGCAGAACCAAAAAGTAAATCTGGGCTTAAATTTGAAAATGATTAAATGTACTAAATTTCGACCGACACATTCAGTTTAGATCTACATTCTTGATATTAGAAAATCGTAAATAAACGGTGAGAGGTAATTAATTTATAAAATTGAAATAAATATAAATTATTTAATAATAATTAAATTAAATAATTAAATTAAATAATTAATTAAATATGAATTTCATTCAAGAAATAGTCTCAAGTTCAACTGATACAGAATTTTTGCCTTAGTTAAAATTTGCTCAAATGTTGTTTTCATTTAAGAAAATTAAAATGTCACAATAATTAGTGAAATGGTATAAAAAATAATTATAAATTACTTACTTGAATATCAGTCTCAATCGGCTGGAAATAAGATAAATTAAAATCTCACATAAAGAGAGATTATATTTTTTCATCTAACTTATGATTTCAGCCAAAATGACCTTGCAACAATAGAATTCAAGTGAATATGTTGGAAAAAATTGGGCGAAGACATAATTAGTTGAATAGAGAAATAATATTTCCATAAGAGGTTGTAAGGATTTACCCATTCAATCCAATATTCTACCGCGAACATTGAATGCCCGAAAATAAAGGTGTTTTGTAACAATTTCGGCCAAAATACATAAGGAAATGGAAGAATTTCGGCCAAACTTGATTGGTTGGCCAAAATGCATAACTGAACCACCTTTCTTAAAAAAAAAATGAAAAAAATAACTCATCCATCCTTACTCTCAACAAACTAAGAGCTTCTGCTTAAATTCATAGAAAAAAGAGGGATTTTCTACCGGATTTCATGAGAAGTTAAGATGTACCTAGATTCAATAGTGACCAAGTTTGGTAGAAATCAGAAGTCAAAACTTCCTCCAAAAAAGGTGAATATAGCTCACAAAGGTAGATTTAGCACTAGAAAAGCGGGAAGTGGATTTCGAATTCAATTTTATTACGAGAGTGTTATTTAGAATTTGCCTACAAATAGTAGGTTTAATTGAAGGAAAAATGAATCAATCAACACTTGATCAAAACACATAGAAATACAAAATGTTTCGACGAAACTCCTCTATTGGTCTGTTCGATTAACACTTGTTTTATTTCATTTTCCTCCGAGAAGTATGTCTTTATTTCCTTAAGATCTGTTAATATGAATAATGATTGGAGCACCAGGTCCTTATCCGAGTAATAGTCTTAATTTATCATTCACGGATAAGATGTTTATGTCTCTTACTTTAATTTTTAAGATTATTTCATTTATCATTTCTTAGGAGTATAGATAATTTAGATTTAATTCTTTGTCGTAGTGTAGATATGTTATTCGGGCTTTACTTTGCTCAGTATTATTTAATTAATTCATCCTTTCAAACTTTCATTTTCGTTATCATTGTTTATTTTCATTTCATTTAGTAGTATTTAATTAAACTCTATCATCAGTAGATAGTCGAAAATAAAGTAAGGTTTAGATTAATTTTAAATCCCTTGCTTATTTGTCATCAGTTAGATTAATTTTATTAGTAATTAATAGTGCATTTAATTACATTTATTTTATTTTGATATTAATAGTGTAAAATGCACTTTAAATTTCTAGTACACTCGCTTATTTATTTGTATTTATTACCCGTAAGTTATTTATTACCATATAATTTCCGAGACCAAAACTAGTTGTACAATGATGGATACTCCTGATAATAACACCCATTTCAAACTTGTAACTATTAGCTAAAACAAATTTGCTCCGAAGAAGCAAAATGTTAATCTAAATTTAAGTTCACTAGTACATCAATTTCTAATGCTTACCTAAATGAAACTTAGTCCAAGTTTCGAATGATCCATCTCACTTTTAAAGGAGGGGAAAAAAGACCAGTTTTCTCATAGTTTGTTTGTATATATAGATATATGTTGTATGTATTCTAATGAATTAGGGGTAGACAAATTCCATGATCCCAACAGGAGTCCAAAATTCGGATTCGGTATCGGTATTTAATTTTAGTATAGAATAAGGTACCAATATCGGTCCAAATATTGATGATTAGGACAAGAAAAATTTAATTAAAATCTCAATCCTAAAGTATAAAATTTTTTTTAAAGAAAATATAAGACAAGTTAATATTTAATGGGCTATGGTTTATGTTAATTCTGAAGTAATGAAAATTATAATGGGGGATTAATTTTTTCCCTCGCAAACCCTTGCACCTTGCGTGCCTTAGTGTCTTTTCTCTTCTCTTATTATGCAAAGCCTTTCTCTCACATTTTCAAAATTCAACTTTCTCCTCAGCCATTTTCATATTCTCTCACGCCGCCAACCTCTCTCATTGTTGCCACATCCTCTCAGGTCTCTGTCGCTGCCGCCACTCTCTGTCATGCTGCTGTACCTTAACCCCTATATAAGTTCTTTCTCACCGCCACCTCTCTCTCTCTAGTTCAAAATTTGATGAAAGTTTCTATGAAATTGTGTTTGACTGAGATTGGGATAAATAGATGAAAATCATTTGGTTTGTAAATGATGTCAAAAGAAAATGTTAGCGATTGAACAAGAAATGGGAAATAGTGTATCATTTGATTTTTTTCGAAATCAATGTGTCCCTGGATTAGTAATATGGAAAACATCTAATTAAAAAGAACAAAAAACAAAAACCAAAACACAACTAGGTGATGAAATCATCCTTAGAAAGTCCACTTGACGATGTCATCCAAACTCTTACGAAGGACTCTGTATCGCTTAAATGACTATTATCTCTTTCTTTTATTATGACATCTTTTAGTATCTTTAGAATTAATTAGGATTAATTTAGCTATTATTATCTTGAATTATCTTTAAGACTTGTTAGGAATAGTTTATTATTTTAGATTAGCTTGAAATGTCATTTAAGTTGGATTTGTATTCAGTTTTGGGTTTGGAATAATAGTCAATAATTTGGTTGTTCTCAACACCACGAGTTGGGTAATTTGAGTCGATTATGTATTATGAGCAGAGTTAACGAATCTAGTTTTATCAATTGGTATCAAAGTCAAGTCGAATGTTCCACGTGTACGATGCAAACATGACAAATCGAGAGCAATTTGAGCACATAAAGAATGCTATGCAAAGATTCGTGAGGAACTTCATGCGGGTATTCAACAATGGACAAAATGCAAGTGAGTCATAAAGAAAGTTGTTAAAAGATATCGTATCGAGGCCTAGCAAAGAACAAATATAGTGATGATAACCAGAGTGATGCGAGCAAATCAACATCTAAGAAGAAGCATGGTTCAAGCAGAACTTTTTTGACTTACGGATCTTATAAAAGCACAACTAGTAGGAATCTGACTTCTTGATCTAACTCTTAAGAATCTGATACATATGCTGACAGTAAAGAAATAAGGCGAAGGAAACATTATTGGAGAGATCACATGAACTTTCTAAGATTCTTTGGGACATATCCAACTGTAAGGTTAGATCAGGCCAAAAAATATTTCAATACCAAAGAAATACAAAGGCGATTAGCTTCATTCTCTCTTTGAGGGAGATGTTAATCAGGCATTGGTTTCAAAATTCGCGAAAAGAAAAGATCTCATGAAGAACATTGAAAAAATGCATCCTTTAAAAATTTGGACTGTCTCATTTCGAAGACATGATCAAGCCCTAGATAAAATAAAACAAAAGGAAGCATATGGATATTGGGTGGCGGGTAGATGAAAAATTACAGCGGGGCGGTTGTTGGGAGGTAGCCATGGTATGGGCCATGACAAAAAAAATTCACTCTTGGACATAAATGCCACGATCAAGTATTTTTCATTGAAGTAGCTTGGGAGAGCGGAACGAAAGAGCAAAATGGGAAAAAGGTCGAGAACCATGAGGACATGGTTTATCTCGATGTGGGGAGGGAATGATGTAACCGGCCTTGGGAAGTCCACTCAACAATGTCACCCAAACTCATACCGTTGAAGGACTGCATTGCTTAGATGACTATCATCTTTTATGTGTTATTATCATATCTTTTAGTATCCTTAGAATTATTTAGGATTAGTTTATCACTATTATCTTGAATTTATCTTTAGAACTTGGTAGGAATAGTTTATTATCTTAGATTAGTTTGAAATGTTATTTAAGTTGGATTTGTATTCAATTTTGGATATGGAATAATAGTCAATAACTTGGTTGTTCTTAACGTCGTGACTTCGTAGGTTAAGTAATTTGGGTTGATTTTGCACCGTGAGTAAAGTTGGCTAATATGATTTCATCACCGAGAGTCCTAATATAACCTTGGTCCCAATACCAAATGTACTTTTTCCAATCTCTATAATGAATATACCACCACATGCGTAGAATAGTTGGTTGGTCGGAAAAGTTCATTATGAGCTCTACAATTTATTTCAAGATATTAGATATGGGTTCGAATCCCCGTTACTATGAAAGTGTGTGACTTAAACATATAATATGTAATATATTTTAGTTGCTATACAATTATACAAGTCTAAATGATTCTCTTTAATTGAGAATCTTTAGAGTGTAGACCCTTTATATTCTAAGGAAATCTTGAAGTTGGATTTCAATTTGTTTCTTAAGTTGAAATTTAAATATATCAATTTGTTTCATGTCTATGTAATGCCGATTTAATTTAAGTTCTTTTTTTTTCCTTGTAATTGTAAATTTAATTATAATCTACACAATTGCTTAATTAATTTGACTTTTTTATATTGGTCGATTTAATTCAGTCATAATTATTCTTATACTTAAAATTTATAAATTGACATCTTACTCTCATTTGAAGAGATATCGAAAATCTCATTTTCTCTTAAACAAGCTCTCTCTCTAGTATTCTAAAATTTTGAAATTTTTAGTGTGATACAGTTCTAATAGTTTAGTAATTCATCGAAATAATTTTGATGGTGTATTTCTGGTATTGTTCTTTATTGTATCATGCGAGATATATTTATTTTAAGAAAAATCATTTCTTATTGTTTTGGTGTTTTTCACATTATGTTCATATATTATTTTTTTTTCTAGTTTACGTATTTTTTTACGTACTATTTACATGTTTAGAAATTCTTTTTATATGATATCTAACAACCAAATTTTTATGTGACCCGCCTTGGTGGCAGTGCAGATTATAAACAGAAGAAAGAGAGAATAACAAAGAAAAACTAATTCGTTGGATAAAATTGATGTATTGTAACACTCTATAACAACCTTTACAAATTGATGCATATTAGTGTAAAAATGATTGTTCGTTGTAGTAATTTGCTCTTAGATAATAAATACAATTGCAAAAAAGTGAAAACTCAAAAGTACCTAAAAAGTTTGTAGGAATTTATAATGTAAAATTCATAGGCCTTTTTAGATAATGTGTACCTTTCTCTATAGAAATGATTACCTACCTCACAAAGCTTATTGCTTCACTTTTAACTAAAGTTTTTTTTTTTTTTTTTTTTTTGTTCCTTCTTATTTGATTACTGTTTCACATTGAAAGAACTTATCATTATGTCCACGTAAATGATTTAGAGAGGTTCATACTTCATAAGAATCACCCACACAAAATCACCGATGTTAAAAAAGGGTCCCAAAATTCAACTTATCTTTTTATGATAATTAACTGGGAATCATTCTCATGAGATTTGGAGAGAATATTTTTTACATTCTTTTTCATAATATCCCTCGAAAAAAAAAAAAGAAAAAAAAAAGAGAATCCAATGATGTGCATTACTACAATTATTTTCTGTTTTTGTGAGCTTATTAGTTTTTACCTTTAAAATAATAAAGGATTGAAACTAAACTAGGTAAAGTAATTAACTATTGACATTAATCCAATTATGTTATGAATCACATTGGATCCTCCTGTTCAACTAATCTTTTTTCTGGGTAACATTGACTGAATTCCTCATGATAACGAGTTTCCTTACAGGGGACACAATAATTTATATAAGAGGACATATATTTAGCTTCATAACTGTTCGATTTTTGGTCGGAGTCTGTAAAAATGATGTCTATTTGAGCTTTAGTTTGGTGAATACGCCTACAACACTAACCAACAATAAACTGTGCCCTATAAGGTCCAAAGGCAAATTATTTTTCTGCGTCAAGGGTCCATTGGGCTTACGGTGCTTTTGTGAACTTCCTACTCTATTTCTGGCATTGGCTTGGAGGTGAGAGAATAAAAAATCACAACATGCTTGTGGTCGGTGGATCCAACTTTTCTGTATTCAAGTGTATAATGCACTAAACTTCCCGTCCATGTTTAAACCAGAAAATGCTCTAAAATAAACATCATAGCTTTTGATTCCTAACTTGGAATGCCGTGTAATTTAGTGCCATACATATTTTAACAATATATCTAAAGCTAAGAAGAGTTGCTTTTTATAGTTAGTTGATAAGATAAGCTTCTAAGATATATTAAAACTCGAGTATGATTTCAAATGTTTACTATTATGCAAGTATATGATTTAATTGGTGATGTGGCGTTGACTTTTTATTTCACATTTTTGTGAGAGAATAATTATTTGTGGGTATTTGATTTTGTGTTCACAAATTTGCTTTTCTTGGTGAATGGCGAAGATTCCATTCATATATGCAATGAAGCTATACAAGTGCAAGTTCTTAAAATTCAAATTTTTGAGTTGTCAATTCAGCAAACCAAAATGTTTGCAAAACGTGACTAGTGGGTGCATCAAACATTGTATAGAACAATTAATTGGAGTCACTTGAAAGAAAAGGGAAAAATGCCACTCATTCTTCTCTTAGGCAATTTAAAATTGTGGAACATTTACTCAGATTATGTATAAAAAAATAAATATTAAGAATTTAATTGGTCTCTCTCACTTTCCCATAAAATATATATTAAAATTGGGTTTGAGGCGTTTATGTGCAAGAGCTGCAGTATACATGTCGGTTCTGTATAAAGTACTTGATTGATCCTACACAACGAAGCAAATTGATAGCTTGACAATTGATGTCAAGTGGCTTATCTCTTAATTAAAAATATCTAGAGACTATTCACAAGAAATTTATAGTTATATAATTTTCACAAACATATCTCTTATTTATTTTACAATTTTAGAATCAATAAAATATATTTAAATATAAAATTTTTCACACATCATAAAGTTATGATTTACAAACCATATATTCATCATGTATAGGTCAACAAAATAATATACAAAACTCGTGCTAAACACACCAGCCAAAATAAGACATACATGTAATACCCGACATCTATTTTATTTTACATCACTTAACTAAATATACAGTAGAGTTTCTATATTCACACAAAAATAAAAAGTTCACTAGGACAAAGTGTTACCTAATGATCGAATGAACAACCGTTCTGTAATCTTCCTGAAGAACTCTATCCCCTCTAAGTTGAAAAGTTTAAATGATGAAAATAATGAGTATAAAACTCAGTGAGAGATAACTGCAACATATTAGGAGTTTAAAACTGGGTAAAAATGTAATTTTGTTGAAACTATCTCAAGCGACACACTTTCATAAAATAATATAGATTCGCATTGATTCTTGACAATCTCAAATAAAATCATTTACAATATTAGTTTTGAAAATATATCTTGCAATACTTATACTTATTCTTATAATTTAAACCATCAAACTATCGGTGAATCTAATAGGTCATATAATAAAATAAGTGTAAGACTCAAGAGGTAATCCTCGTGACACTTTGCTCATACCAAAATACTTTCATAAGAAGTTTAATATGTGAGACCATTATAGTAATGTCTCACCGCTATTCCTCCACCCGCTGGACGAAACATACATGAATCATTTCATATAGCAATAACCTGCTACACAGGAAATCACAATCCAATAACATAGAATACTATATGCACATAGTCTAACAAACCCAATGATAAAATAGGGTTCCACCACAACAACATCAAATGCATTACAAATCTATATAATATATATCTTACAAGATATAAAACATATGTCAAGTCTAAGATGATCAAATATTTACTTTTGATAGCCAAGTTCTATTCTTTCAAAGCCATATAAGGTGTAGTTGATAGCATGAGCAACTATATTCATATCACACATTACTTATAAGTTTATTCATGAAATCTTTATTTCAATAAAATAACTTCCAAAAATCAAATATATAGAATAAAAGTCATGAAATAACATAGACATCTTCTATTCATCTTAAAACCATTGAAAACTAATATGTTATAATTATCAACTCACTTTCGGGCTCTGATGGTTCTAATCTGTTCAAACCCCAGATGGAGTGATAGGATGATCCTTCGATGATTCTAAACATAAAAACATGAAAAGATAGACAACATGATCATTAGAGATGTCCAATGAAAGTCAAATAACTCAAATTACTAAAATACACTTCATATCTCTAGTTTAAGTTCTAATATCACTAATAATGTCCAAAATGTGATATGCATTGCACTAGCCCTCCTCATCTTGGCTAAATGGTTGGTTTAGCATCTAAAATGCTACAATCAATGTTATCTCACTATTATATGATTCTAAGAGCATTATCTTAGAATCGTTGCCTTATTTGGATGATATCATATTTCACAATCATAATCGTTTACCAGTTCTAACACCATTTCTACCTTATGTTCAATTCCTTCTGCATGAAGAAATATTTCAGACTTTGGTGGTCGGTATAGATTTCACATCGTTTCCCATAAAGATAATGTCTCCAGATATTTAGGGCAAATACCACCGTAACAAGTTCTAGGTCATGGATTGAGTAGTTTTTCTCATAATCTTTGAGCTGGCGGAAAGCATATGTAATAACTTTCCTATTATGCATTAATACTGCTCCTAACCCTAGCTTAGATGCATCACTACATATTCCTAATTCATCTTCACTTTCTGGAATAGTAAGAACGGGAGTACTTGTTAACTTTTGCTCTTGCTTTTGAAAGCTTTCTTCACAAGTTCCCGATTACTCAAATTTTTACCTTTACGAGTAAGTGTAGTCAATGGGGTAGCTATTCTAGAAAATCCTTCCACAAATCGTCTATAACTCACCAATCCTAGGAAACTTCACACCTCTAAAGGATTCTTTGGCCTATATTAATTGCTTACCGCTTCTATCTTAGATGGATCTATTGAAATTTCATCTTTAGAAACAAAGTGTCTTAGGAAAGCGATCCGATCAAGATAAAATTCATACTTCTTAAATTTGGCATAAAGTTAATGATCTCTTAGTGTTTGCAACACAATTTTCAAGTGTTTTATGTAATCCTTCTTAGACTTTGAATAAACAAGAATATCGTCAATGAAGATAATGAAGAACTTGTCTAAATACACTTTAAACACTCGATTAATCAAATTCATAAAGGAAACTGGGGCATTAGTTCGTTCGAACAGCATTATGAGAACTTCATAATTCTCATAACATGTCCAAAAAGCCATTTTTGAGATGTCAAATTCTTAGATTATCAGCTGATGGTATCATGATCTCAAATCAATCTTTAAGAATACTGAAGCCCATTGGAGTTGATTGAACAAATCGTCTATCCGTGGGAAAATATATTTTTTCTTTATGGTTACTTTATTAATCTCTCTATAGTCGATCCACATCCTCATCGATACATCTTTATTTTTCGCAAATAATACAGGTGCTCCCCAAGGTAAGAAAACTTGGGAGAATTTGGCATTTGTCAAGTAGTTCTTGTAACTGTTGCTTAAGTCCTTTCAATTCTGTTGGCGCCATACAATATGTAGCTTTTGAGATTAATGCAGTACTTGGTGCTAGATCTATTTCAAATCCAATCTCACGGTCTAAGGGAAGTCCTGGTAACTCTCTTGGAAAAACTCCAGGAAAGTTACAAATTACTGGAACATCTTTAGGCATTAGTTGTGCTTCTTTGCTAGTATCCACTACACTAGCATAATATTCAACACAACCATTCTTTAATAACTTCATCACTTTAACTGTAGATACTAATGGAATTGGTCTCCTTCTTGAATCACTACTGAATTCAAACATTTATTCTCATGGTAGTTCGAATATTACTCTCTTCTTTCAACAATCTATTGTGGTATTATACTTGAATAGCCAATCTAATCCTAATATGACATCAAAATCTTGTATATCTAACAATACAAGATTTTTGAATAATTCCATATCCTTGAACTTCAAGGGTACAACTCACAGCCAGTGAGATGACATCAATGCATCTCCTATGGGTAGCGATGTACTAAATATTTCAGCTAATTGATCTAGAGTTTGTTTAATCTTACTAACAAACCTCAAAGCAATAAAAGAATGTGTTGCTATCATAGAAACTCCCTCGTGAAGTCTATCACCCACATTAAACTCATCAGGATCTCTTAGCCTAAACGTTCCATGTGTAGTTGCATAGTGTGGTGAAGAAGATCCCTCATCATTTCTATGTTCATGCATACTATATGCTATAGGTTACTTTCTTGGTAGCATGATGCCTATGCACTATAAATCAATCGATATACATGGTATATCAAACAACTACCATCTCTTATGACACATAAACAAATGAAAGGCACATGTTTAAGGTGAAAATAGTTGACAATAGATAATCCTACAAACAGATTCCTATACTCCACTGTATAGTCTAATGAAACCTAAGGCTCTGATACTATGTCCGCTCTGATACCAAGTCTTCTCTAATACCAAGTCTGTGAGACCCGATTTACCGCATCTGTGACCGACATGAGAATTATGTAACTAAAGATATCTAGAGACATAATCATCACAACCCTGTCTCTTACTTGCTTTAAGAGTTCAAAATCAATGAAACATATCTAAACCCAAACTTTTCCGCACATCATTAAGTTATGATTTACAAGGCATATATCCAACATGTGTTGGTCAACAAAACTATGTACAAAACTCATGTTATACACATAAGCTAAAATAAGACTTGTACATACAGTAACTTACATCTATTCTATTTTACATCACTTAACCAAATATACAGTTGAGCTTCTATATTCACACCAAAATAAAAAGCCCACTAATATAAAGTGTTACCTAAGGATCAAATGGCCAACCGCTGTACAATCCTCTTAAAGGACTATATCCTTTCAAATTTGACAAGTTTAAATGACGAAAATAATGAGCATAAAACTCAGTGAGAGATAATTATGACATATTAGGAGTTTAAAACCGGGTAAAGATGTAATTTCATTGAAATGTCTCAAGGAATACACTTTCATAAAATAATATAGATTCTTGATAATCTCGAATAAAATCATTTGCACTATCAGTTTTAAAGATATACTTTACAATACTTATACTTATATTTATAATCGAAACCATCAAAATATCGGTGAATCTATATAAGTCATATTATCAAATAAGTGTAGGATTTAAGAGGTGGCTCCCGTGGCACTTTGCTCAAATGAAAATACTTTCATAAGAAGTTTAATATGTTGGACCATTACAATAATGTCTCACTGTTATTCCTCCACGTACGGGACGATACATACATGAATCATTTCATATAACAATAACCTACTACATATGTAATCATGATCCAATAGCAAAGAATACTATGTGCACATAGTCCAATAAATCCAATGCTGGAATGGGGTCCTATCACAAAAACCTCAAATGCATTTCAAATCTATATAAGACATAGTTTACAAGACATAAAACATATATCAAATCTAAGATGTTTAAATATTTACTTTTGGCAACCAAGTTCTATTGTTCAAAGCAATATAAGTTATAGTTTATAGTATGAGCAACTATATTCATATTATACATGAATTAAAAGCTTAATTTATGAAATCTATATTTCAGTCAAATAACTTCCAGAAATCAAATATATAGAATAATAGTCATGAAATAGCATAAGTCTATTTTATTCATCTTAAAACTATTGAAAACTAATATGCTATAATTATGAACTCAATGTCAGCCTCCTTGGGCTCTAATATGTTCAAACCCCAGATGGAGTAGTAAGATGATCCTCCGATGGTTCTAAACATCAAAATATGCAAAGATGGACAACATGATCATTAGGGATGTCAAATGCAATTCAAATAACTCAAATTACTAAACTACACTGTATATCTCTCTTTCAAGTTCTAATCTCACTACTAATGTCCAAAATTTGATATGCGATACACTAGCCCTCCTCATCTTGGCTAAATGGTTGGTTTAGCATCTAAAATGCTACAATCAATGTTATCTCACAATTATATGATTCTTAAAGCATTATGGCTGTACCTACAAGTTCACATGCTCAGATTATACAATTGCAACATTATAATGCTTTGTTTGCTAGTTTTCTGAAATTTAATTCTAATTCTACTTAAAACATATAATTTAACTTAAGGTATCGAACAAATTGTACAATCAATGTTATCTCACTATTATATGATTCAAAATAAGCCACAATATCAAGCATCATCCTAATAGTTTTAAACTTTATTACAAGTGAAATTGTTTTGTTATAATCTAAGCCCTCTTTTTGAGTGAATCCTTTTGCTACTAATATAGTTTTATATCTAATAAGTAACAAATGTACTTGCACTTAATTACCCTTTTTTTTTTCTCTAAGAACAAGAGACTAGGTTTCATTAAACATTAAGGATTTCATTTACCCATCAATGGCCGCCATCCAATGTTTCCTCTTTTTTTTTTTGAAGACATATCTGCAAAAAAACTAGTAGGTACTACACTTTCCTCATAACTTACCATAAGAGTGGTAAATATCATGTCAACATAAGAATATCTAGGATTAGGTATAAAATCCCTTCTATTTCTATCTCTTCCCAATTGATAATCATCAAGATCACCATTATTAGAGGTTTCCAATATTTCAATAGTGTCTTATTCATTCTCATTTTCATCAATAGTGCAAGACTTTTAATCATTTGGATGACGATTATTGAGTGGGCTTCCCTTCGACTCATATCTATTTGTACTTAAAGGGGTTGTATGCTCCATCTTATTTATGGTGTTCTTATGAGTTTGTATATCATCGTGAGAAGTACCTACAGAAGAGTTAGATAATTTACAAGGAAACATTTTTTCATTTAATATTACATTCCTACTAAGTATTATTCTAACTCCTATAAACTCTTTATCCCAAAGCCTATAAACCTTTGTAACCTCTTGATATCCTAGGAACACATACCTCACAGATCTCAGGTCCAACATATGATCTATTTTATGAGCATAGGCAACATAACTTAAGATTTTCAAATGGCTCATGACAGGTGGTCTATTGGACCAGATCTCTTCAGAGCATTCAAAATTCATGATAGTAGATGGACACCTATTATTAAGATAAGCATCAATATATAAGGCTTCCCCTTACAACGATTTAGGTAAACCAGAAGTAAACATTCAACATCTAGCCTTTTCTAACAAAATCCTATTCATACGTTCAACTATTCCATTACGTTGAGTTGTCCTAATTATTGTTCTATGTCTTTCTATCTCATTATCTTTATAGTAATCATCAAGTAAGGTGTTAAAAAATTTCAACCCATTATTTGTTCTTAAAGCTATAATATTTCTGACTATTTGTTTCTTAACTAAAGTTTTCCAAGCATTAAATTTATCCAAGGTTTCATCTTTAGTCTTAAGTAGAAACACCCACACCTACAGATTAACATGTATATTCTAAAAAGTTCTTACCTAGATGTAATCCCTTCCCAAAAGGAAACCTACTGTATTTTCCTAATAGTGAACATATTTGATCTATATAACCATGATGTTGATTCATAAAAATAGTTTTATCCAGTTCACCATGTAGAAAAACAGTTTTGACATCCATTTGATCTAATCTTAAATCAAAATAAGCAATAATAGTAAGTATCATCTTAATTGTTTTAAACTTCACAACAGGAGAAAAGTTTTCATTATAATCTAAGCCCTCTTTTTAAGTGAATCTTTTTGCTAATAATCTAGCTTTATATCTAATAGGACCAGTTTTACATTTACCTTCGTTAAGTTTAAAAATGCACTTGTAGTCAATTACCCTTCTCTTTTCTAGTCTAGGAATAACTGATCAAGTGTCGTTGAACCTTAAGGATTTCATTTCCTCATCCATGGCCGCGTTCTTATGCTTCCTTTTGGTGGAAGACAAAGTTGCAAAAAAATTATTAGGTTCTATATTTTGAACCTCATACCGTGCCATAAGAGCTATAACTATTAAGTCAGTATAGGAATATCTAGGATTAGGTATAGTATCCCTTCTATCCCTATCTTTAGCCAATTGATAATCATCAATACTACCATTGTTAGAGGTTTCAAATATTTCAACAGTATCTTGTTCATTCTCATTTCCATCAATAATGCAAGACACTTCATCATCTGGATGAGGATTATTAAGTAGGGTGCCCTACTCCTCCTATCCATTTGGACTTGGAGGGGTTGTATGGTCTATATTAATTATGGTGTTCTCATCTATCATCATGAGAAGTACCTATAGAAGAGTTCGATAATTTGCAAGGAAATATATTTTTTCATTTAACATCACATCCCACTAATTATTATTCGAACTCCTATAACTCTTTATCCCCAAGCCTATTATTAATGTTGACTCGGTATACAAGTCATGTGTCATTAGTGTCGAGAATGAGAGTTGGTACCAGATTTGATCATGCTAGATATGTTTGACTTTGATGTCATATTAGACGTGGATTGGTTAGCCTCTTATCATGCAACTTTGGTTTCCCTTTATAAACTGGTTAAGTTTGAGTTACTAGAAGAATTAGCTTTTTACATAAATGCGGAAGGTAATATGACACCACCTAATTTAATATCGGTATTGAAAGGTAAAAAACTTCTGAAAAATGGGTGCAATGGATATTTAGCCACAATAAGAGACACTCGTGGTATGCAAGCGAGTGTCAAGGACATCCTTATAATCTGTGAATTTCAGGATGCATTCCCTGAAGAATTACTCGAATTGACTCTCGATAGGGAGATAGAATTTTATATTGATGTTATTTTCGGTTGTGGTCCTATATTTATACCCCCATATCAAATGGCTTCAGCTGAACTTAAAGAGTTGAAGGAGCAATAGAACGAATTATTAGAGAAAGGGTTTATTCGTCCTAATGTCTCTCCTTAGGGTGCACCAGTTTTATTTATGAAAAAGAAGAATGGAACCCTACGTTTGTGTATCAATTACATATAACTTAATAAGGTGACTATTCATATTAAATGCCCCCTTCCTCGCATTGATGATTTTATTGATCAACTCTAGGGTGCGAAATCTTTTTCAAAGATTGACTTTCTTTCGGAATATCACCAGTTAAAGGTTAGAGGTGAAGACATTCTTAAAACAACTTTCCGCATGCGTTATGGACATTATGAATTCATTGTCATGTCTTTTGGATTGACTAATGCTCCGACAACTTTTATGGATTTAATGAATCGTGTCTTTAAGCAATACTTAGATCGATTTATGATTGTGTTTATTGATGACAAAGGAAGGACATGTGGTTCATTTAAAGATAGTTTTGCAAACTTTGAGAGGGCCTTCAAGTAGATCCGGCTAAGATCGCAACAATAAAGAGTTGGCTAAGACCGACTTTGGTAACTAAAATTCATAGCTTCTTGGGGTTGGTCGAGTACTATCAACGCTTTGTCAATGATTTATCCTGAATTGCCTCCCCATTGACTAACTTAACTCAGAAGGTTGTAAAGTTTTAATGGTCAGAAGCTTGTGAAGATATTTTTTAGAAACATAAGACTTGTTTAACAACCCTACTTGCTCTAGCATTACCTTTTCGATCTAGAGGCAACATTGTTTATTGTGATGCTTCGAGAATTGGTCTAGGTTGTGTTTTGATGCAAGATAGTCGAGTTATTGCTTATGCTTCTTGTCAACTTAAGAAGCATGAACAAACATATCCTACTCATGATCTCAAAATGGCGGCGGTAGTGTTCACACTAAAATTTAGAGGCACTATTTGTATGGTCAAACCACCAAGATATACGCTGACTATAAAAGCTTGAAATACATTTTCGAGCAAAGAGATCTTAATCTTCGACAACATTGTTGGATGGAATTGGTTAAAGATTATGATTGTATTACCTCCATTCGGGAAAAGCTAATGTGATGGTTGATGCTCTAAGTAGGAAGTCAGTTAGGAGTTTAGTTCATATCTCATCAATAAAGAGACCTTTAAATGTTGAAATTCACCAACTTGAAAGCAATGGAGTTTGTTTTAGAATTAAAGAGGCCAGATCCTTTTTAGCTCATTTTCTGATACGTTCAACCTTGTTAGATTGTATTCGAGAAGCTCAATCAAAAGATGAAAAGTTAAGTGCAATGATTAAAGAAGATCGAAGAGAAGCGATTTTAGGTTTTGTAATTGAGGAAGATGAGATTCTTTGTTTATGTCATCATATTTGTGTTCCTGATGTGGATGCCTTAGAAGAGAAATTTAGAAGAATGTCATCTTTCTATTTACTCCATTCATCTAGGGTCAATGAAAATGTATAATAACCTAAGAGAAATCTATTGGTGGGAATGTATGAAGAAATATGTTGTTGACTTTGTTTCTTAGACTTGTCAATAGGTCAAGGTAGAACATCATAAACAAGCAGGAATGCACTAAAGCCTCCAAGTGCCAGAATGGAAAAGGGAACACATCACAATGGATTTTGTAATGGGGTTACCCCATACCGACAAAGAGTATAATTCTATATGGGTGATTATGGATAGAATGACTAAGTGCGCTCATTTCCTTCCACTGAAGATTACCTACATAGTTGCACAATATGCAAAGCTTCATCAGGATAAGGTTGTTAGCCTGCACGGGGTACCGGTTTCTATTATTTCGAATAGAGGGTGACAATTTACATCTTAGTTTTGGAGAGTGTTCCAAGAAGCCTTGGGTACTCGTCTAGATCTAAGTATCGCTTTTCATCTACAAACAGATGGACAATCAGAAAGAACGATTAATACACTTGAAGATATGCTTCGAACGTCAATTATTGATTTTGGAGGCAGTTGCGATCAATCTTTTCTGTTAGTAGAATGAGCCTACAACAATAGCTATCAAGCTAGTATCCAAATTACCCCATTTGAAACATTATATGATCGTTGTTGTAGATCACCTATTGGTTAGTTTGAAGTGGGTGAAAATTTACCCTTAAGACCGGATCTCATTCAAGATGCAGTTGATAAAGTTTGATCAATTTGAGAAAGAATTTTGGCAGCACAAAGTAGGCAAAAAGCTTATGTTAATCATATGAGATTTGGAAATAGAGGGAAGTTAAGCTCTAGATATATTGGTCCTTTTGAAGTCCTTGATCGGATTGGAGCTGTGGCTTATCATTTAGTACTTCCACTAGATATGTCGGGTATAAACTTAGTTTTTCATGTATCGGAAATATATGCCGGATTCATCCCATGGCTTACAAGCACAACGAATTCAACTTGAACCAAATTTATCCTATGTCAAGCAGCCAGTGGACATTATAGATCGACAAGTAAAGAAGCTTTATTCTAAGGAGGTGAGGTTAGTTAAAGATGTGTGAACAAATCATTTAAGTGATGAAGCAATTTGGTAACTTGAAGATGAGATGAGGAGTAAACATCCACATCTCTTCAATGTTACAAGTTAGTAATTCGGAGACTGAATTTCTTAAAAGGGAAAGAATATGAGAACTCAGTTTTTTTTTTAAACTCAAAACCCTCTTTTCCCTTTCTTAACCGTGTGGTAGTAGTAATAACAAAGGCAAACAAAAAGAAAGAAACAAACCCTTCTTGACGCCGCGACTCCATCTTCGCAAAGCTCTCTCTCGCACTTTCATCATCTGTTCTTATTCTCTAATGTTAGATATTCTACAATAGACTCTACCCATAGGATGAGGTATTGGCTTGCATGTTGGACTAAGGGCTCTTGAATCCAATCTTCGACTTATAGTGAGTAAGACTTTGACCTTTCTCTCGACTGAATATTCTGGAAGTCCATCATGGGTTTTTGTATTAAAAGGTTTTGTCAATTTGAGTTAAATTATTGAATATTCTGGAAGTCCATCGTGGGTTTTTGTATTAAAAGGTTTTGTCAATTTGAGTTAAATTAGAAATGGTTAGTGCTTGGGTAAACTCACTGAAGGGTTAACCCAATTTAAAGTTGTCATAGTTAATTCACTAAATAGCTAGTTTTGCTTTGGTAATTGGGAAACAAACTTGTTGTCCAAGTGCAGGTTGTGTACTCGGTTTTTTAATACCATTCATGAATGAAATAACTATATAATAATAATAATAATAATAATAATAATAATAATAATAATAATAATAATAATAATAATATGAAGGGGAAGATCATATATTATATATATACATAGGTATATATTAATGTCTAAATGTATAGGTTTATCTATGTATCAATCATTTGACAAACAAAACATGTGATCATTAAGGGTCTTCAATCTAAGAAGTAATACATCATATTTTATTAGAATTAGATTAAAACTTTGACTAGGATCGTTATCTATTAGTTAGTATTGTAAGATTGAAGATGGTGAGTCCAAATTTCTTACTCTAGTTAGTTCTTATATCGTAGTTAGATTAGTAATTATTAAATTATTTATTGTTCTCGAATTTAGGTATGTCGATAACCATTCCACCCGAATATTCGTGAGTCGATTTTGTTCGTGATCTTTTTGCTTATCTCATAATGAGTAAATGTTATATGGTTATATAAAACATTTCAAATTCTTCATGCATAATAAATTTTCTCATTGGATATAAGTGATTGGAATCGATTGTTCATCATATTAATGACTTTAGAAAAAACTTTATTTTAAAATAGTTATTAGAAAGGGCATGCACTAAGTGGAACAATCATATAGGAAACTAAATTTTATATTGATTTTAAAGGATATTCATGTTTCATGACATGTACATAAATTCTTGGTAAATGCATGATTTTCTTAAGCATATAATCGTGAATGAATCGTATGACTAATGGATGTATTTATACATATAGATTGACTGCGATATGAATGTGTATTGTCTGATTTATTGGCAAGTCATCACGATAATTGTAACTATCAACAGTTTTGATAGCCTTTGTGCACTTCGATCTATTATATATATGATATGTGCGGAGTCACACGAGTATATTATTATTATAATCATATATAATAGGATAATATAACATTGACGACTTGTGTTTGATGATGTGAATTGTTGTATAGTTACATTGTGATATTTTATTTGCATTGGGTTGTCGATTTATTACTGCATGTTCTTGGTGCAATTGGTATATTGAATTGTATGTGTTCTTGGTGTGAATTTGTTATGGATTATCATGTAGTTGATATGGTTAATATAGGTGATGAGATTTGATATGGGTATAATTGTTGATTGCATTATATTGTTGGCTTAGTAGTAGATTTCCTTAGTATGAAGTTGTATATTATATTAGAATTTTGATAATTATTTATTTCATGGTGTTACATATTTAAAGCAAACTTGTCCAAAAAACGTAACTATTTAATATTTATTCAATGATTTTTGACTCACCACTCTTTTGTTACATTTTTTCCTTCTCTAAATAGTTTGATCATGCTTAGTTTGACATCTGGGATACCTCATTAGGAGTTGACACTCCTTTTGTTGACCAGTCCTTGTCAGGTTATTAGGAACTTCTTTTAATTCTTTTGTAGTTCATTTTTAAAATGTAAATATGGTTCATATGGTCTAATAGGTCACTCCGTTGAATACATTCAACTTGTACATGAATCTTAATAATTACTGGAATGTATTCGATTTTATTTATTCTCGATTTTCATTACATATATATATATATATATATACAGGTGTACATATATATATGTATTGCTAAGTTTATAGGATTACACTTAAAGACTTACGCGGTCAAGAGATATATTTATAGGGCCACATGCCGGTTACATTAGGTTTGAGTCCTTACATCTTTTGCCTCTTATTTTTATTCTACCTGATATTTTCTTCTTGAAGGTTTTAATTCTTTTTTCCCACTCATCTGTTCTCTTTCATCTTACTTAGTTAATTTATGTGCACTCTCTTCAATTTGTTGATGATTATACCGAATATGGATATCATAATAGCGTTAATTAAAAAAAAAAAAATCTAGGTTTGAAAGTTATCTGGTAATTTTTTTCTTTTTTGGGGTGGGGACCTAAATTTTCTAGAAAAATTCGGAGTTTTCAAATTTCTTGAGGAAAATTGAGTTTTTGAATCGAAAAGAGAAATTTATAAGAAAGGAAAGTAGAAAATAATTAAAAAATAAGGATGAAGTAATAATAAAAAAAATATATAAAATATATTTTTTTTAATTTAAATAATGTGGCATGCCACTTTCTCATATTACTAAATAGAAAATGCTAAAATATAGGGAGTTGTTTGGCATATTTGAGAAAATGCTAATGCAAGAACCTTTTAACAAGCATCTTTTTGCCCAATATAAGGGTTATTTCTTAGTATTTTTGAAATACAGAGATCTTTTTGCCTAATATTGCCCACTATAAAAATGCATGAGTCTTTATCACGGGTAGGAAGAAAACCTAAAGAAAAAAAAAACAAACAAACAAACAAAATTTTAGAGTAAAAAAATATTAAAATTTTAGTTGAAATTAGTTGTTGTTTCGACTTAATATTTTTATTACTTTATTTGGTAACATTGTAGGTCAGATTGAGATATAAAAGTTTAAGAGATTGAGATATAAAAGTTGCTTTCTGTAATTAAATAATTAGATGAGCCTCTAAAAGTTTAATATGATTTTAAATTTTCACGGTTATACAAGTATGGGATTTAACGGTGATATGGTGTTATGATTTCATATGGTCTACAAAGTCTAGATGTAGACTTTTTATTTTCATATTTTTGTGAGAGAAATTAAATATTTGTGTACATTTTATTTTGGGATTTCTTGTTGAATGGTGAAGTGTTCCATTTATTAATGTAATGAACCTATACAAATTCTAGTCTTTTAAATGCAATTTTTTTGAGTTGTCAATTAAGCAAAACCAAATTTTGGGTATAACAAGAAAATTAGCATAACCAAAATATTTGTGAAAATGTGACTAGTGGGTGCATTAAACGTTGTCTATAACAACTAATGGAGTCACTTTAACGAGAATGCCACTCATTCCTCTCTCGAGTAAAGTGCAATTTCTCTTTTGTATTATAGTATTGTGGTGATCTTAAGTATGAGAATTGTAAGTATAATAACTATTTAATAAGCTTCATTACAGTCAAAATAATAATTATTGAGACTTGTTCAGTGATCATGTTCAGTGATTAAACCTTTACTAATCACCTACATGCTTGTATTGATATTCCCCAATATCGATAATTATGAAAATATTATTCTTCTCTCGAAGATGATTGTATATGTCGTAATCTTTCCGAATTATCATTAGCTCATCATGATAATCCTATGACAATGAACAGTTTGGATCTTAGATGCCTAACTATTTGGATCTTACCAAACATGATCACTATCATGGTTTTAAGTGCATATCTAAGATTTAAGAATCTATCAGGTATATCATATAAAATAATATCATACAATGTCATTTCTAACATTATGATAATTACTATGATAGACATAATGCTCATCCAAATACAAAGTATTTAGTTTAGTTGATAACTTATACATATTAAGATTAATTCGCATAAGAAAATGACCTTATCAGGTTAAATTTGATTGGTTTGATAGGTATTATACTTTAATCAACTCCATGCCTATATCAATATTTTTTAATATCAATGATTATGAGAAAATCATTATTCTTTCGAAGAAGATAGTGTATATAATAGTCTCTCTGGATTGTCATTATCTCATCATGACAATCTTATGATTATAAATAATTTGGGTCTTAGGCGTTAAGTCACTTGAATCTCACTGAGCGTGATTACTATGATGGTTTCAAGTGCATAACCTAAGCATGATTACTATCATGCTCTCAAGTGTATAATCCAAGATCTAGGAATCTATTAAGCATGTTATACAGTCAGTATGCATACATTGTCATTTTTAACGTAACAATAATTAATATGATAGATCAAATACTCACTTAAGCACAAAGTATATGGTAATGTTGATAACTCATACATATAAAGACTAATTCATGTAAGGTAATGACTCGCTTGACTAGAAACCGAGTGGCTTGACAAACATTATACTTTCAATTCCAAAATCAAGGGTAACATATGCCTTCCTTACCATTAGTCTTCATTGGAGAACATGTTTCTCTTTCCAGTTGGCATCAATGGCTTGCTCATCCGTCTTCAAGAATTCTTTCTTGTATTATAAATCACTTTTTAGTACTTGTTTCTTAAGGATCTTCGAATCTATATAATATTTGTTTATCTTGATATTCTAATAAAAGTTAACAGTTTCCTTTTCAGGATACATCACTTACTAGTCCTCATCCATTGCATTATAGTTAGTCGGATGTGTGGGGTCCAACTCGAATTCCTTCATATGGCAGATATCGCTACTATTTATTACTCGTTAACCATTATAAAATATACTCTTGGATTTACCACAAAATCCCAAGTTGTGGAACTATTTCTAAAATTTAAGCCACCGGTGGAAACTTAATTTAACTGAAAATTACGAAACTTCTAAAGCAATAATGATGGTGAATTTCAAAAACTCAAAATTTATTTCCTTACTCATGGGATTAGGTGATATACTACAGTTCCTCATACGCCTCAAATAAATGGCATCACTGAACATCGACAGTATCACATTCTTATTGTTGGGCTTACTCTTTTTGCATGCGGCCCATTTTCCCAAAATATTTTGATCATATGTTGTTGAAATTGTCGGCTACCTTGTAAATAGGCTACCCACCCTATTTTCGACTACAAGGGCCCTTATGAATGTCTCATTTAGCAGCCACCTAATTATCTTGAACTCAGTGTTTCCGAATATCTTTGCTTCTCATGGCTTAAGCCTTAAGCCTTGTACGGACCACAACTTGCAACCTACTTCACGACCCTGTGTGTTTCTCATCTATTCTCCTTCTTAAAGCGTGTATAATGCATGATCATGTCACTTCCCGCATTTATCTATCTCGGCATGTTCAATTTTTCGAGGAAATATTTCTTCTTAAGCAACCTTCCTTATTGGGTCCTTCCTCATGTTTTGGGCTCGTCCATCCGGATTCCAATTGTTCTCAGGTGTTCACTATAACCATTCCAACTCTTCTAGCCCATAGTTATCCACATGCTAGCCCACATCACGAGCTCACACCTGCTCCTCCATCTTTATCAATAGATCGGGCTTCTCCTTTTGCCTAACCCTCCTCTTCAACGCTAGGCCCTGCTGCCAACCCAATGCCCTCGTCTACTTTGGATATTGTGCCTTATATTTTGCTGGATGTCTACAGACTATCTTCATTGAGTCCACATGACTTTACCAGTCGAACTCAGCCTATGACAACAAGATCCACAAACAATATCTTTAGAGCCAAAATCATTAATCTTGCCATCAAGCATCCACTTCCTATTGAAACCGAGCCAACTTGAATCACTCGAGCAATGAAACATCCTTAATAGCACAAGGCTATGCTCGATGAGTTTAATGTCTTCATCATGGAACTTAGGATCTTATTCCGACATCTCAAGCTTGAAATTTGGTTGTGTGTAAGTGGGTCTTTCGCATTAAACAAATATTTGATGGTCTGATTGATAAATTTAAAGTATGTCTTGTTGCTAAAGGTTTCTATCCACGTCCTAGTCTAGGGAAACTTTTGTTCTGGTGGTTAAACCTGTCACCATTTCTTAGGGCCGACCGATGATACTACAGTATCTTACATTAACACATCTTAACATTGGATTTTCAGTCAATCGCTTTGCTCAATTTATATCTACTTCTACTCTCAATCATTAAGCTACCGTCAAGTGTTTGTTTTACTATTTATAAGAAACTGTCAGCCATACAATTCTCCTCTGCAAATCCAACTCTTGTGATCCCACAACTTACTCGGATGCAGATTGAGCTGGAGATATTATTGATCGTATTTCTATGTGGACATTGATTATCTTTGTAGGGCCGAATCCAATAGCTTAGAACACATGTAAGCAACAAGCCGTCGCTCTAAATTTTGTTATGCACTCTCGAATGAAGCATATTTTTGTTGATATTTATTTCATTTAGGACTACTTGAAAATTAAAGGCTTACTTTTGGTTTCACACTCTTGAATGAAGTATGTCTTGTTGCTAAAGGTTTCTATCGATGTCCTAGTCCGGATTAACACATCCTAATATTAGATTTTTAGTCAATCGCTTGGCCCAGGTTATGTCTGCTTCTACTCTCAATCATTAAGCTGTCTTCAAGCGTTTATTTCACTATTTATAGGGAACTGTCAGCCATACAATTCTTCTCCGCAAATCCAACTCTTGTGAGCTCACAACTTGCTCAGATACAGATTGAGCTGAAAATATTATTGATCGTACTTTTATGTGGACATTGATTATCTTTGTAGGGCCTAATCCAATAGCTTAGAACACACGTCACTCGATGCCACTTGGTTGTCCTTAAATTTTGTTATGCACTCTCCAGTATGCATATTTCTATTGATATTTAATTTCATTCAGGACTACTTGAAAATTAATGGCTTACTTTTGGTTTCGCACATCCTTGCAAATATGCTAATGAAACCCTTATATCATTATTACTAGACAAAATTGAAGTTGCTGATATAACGTCAATTTTATGGGACATATAAAGGAAATATAATCTTTGGTTACTATCCCTTGATTCTTGCTACCTTCTCCTTGATTTTTACCATGAAATCTTGTTTTTGTAGTTAATTATACTTCCTTATTTGTTTTAGGGTTGACACATATGCTTGTATATCAAAACCTTCATGCCTATAAAACATAATTGAGCAGTTCATTATTTTCTCAAAAACTATTATAGTAAACTGGGATCAAAAGGGTATTCACGTTAGCACATCTTTCTCAAATAAAAGATCGAACAACAATTCCTATAGAAATAAATATGTTTCTAATCAAGGATGTTGCTTCTATTACCGATTGTGACCTCTGGGCAAATAGAATTATTTGTTCCGAGACGAGCAGAAAGACGTACGAAAAATTCATGGACGCATGGGCCCAACACCATGACTAGATACGTATTAGGAAGTTGCTACTCTGCGTTCTTTAACATTAACTATTTTGTATTATCTTCATATTTGCCGACTGCGTTAGAAGGTTACGAACTTGTGTTGACATTCTACTTGCTTTACAAATTCCTCTTTCCTGGATATTAAAGATCTGTATTTTGTTTTACATTACGATTCTCCTTGTACATATCAGTGAAAAATTGAAGTGGTCTAAGACCACAGTGGTAGAATAGTTTTTTATAAGAACTTTTTTTTTCTAACAAAAAGAAAAACAGGTTGACATTTTATATTAGTATCCAAAGGCTTTTAGTTGTTTAAGACAAAAAATTTAGATTAGTCTTGCTACCTAAATCTAAATATATATTGTTTCGATGATTTAAGGTTCTTAGCCTTTTTTTGCACTTTTTTATTTTTATTCTTCTGAAGGTGGGAGAAAAGATAAAACTGATTAAATTCTTAATCAAAATGAAAGTACGTTTTTAAATACATCAGAAATAAGTATTACAACTATCAGGTTAATTTTCCTTCAGACTTATACGATATTTCCTCATTTATCCTGAGTGTTTGCAACTCATGTTGAGTTGCCACTCGAGCTAGTGACTTATCTCAAACACTTTTGTTGATAGCAAATGACACGATAATATATATTAAACATACAAGATACAGTATTAACACTCCTACAAGTAACAATAATCATATCATACAAGATATTAACACGACAATATCTCAAACAGACAAACAATAAGATGATAGAATCATTCATAGTTCAGTAATCGATAGAAAACCAAAAAATATAAAAATTATGATACCGAGATTGTTATAATCATATAATCTTGCTACCTAATTATCCTGAAATTGTAATCGGTGAAGATGACGTTTCGTTTGGATCCACAACATAGAAAAATAGAAATTACACCCAAATCTTCATGATCATTAAATCTTAAATGCGATATGACTTTATCTTAACTTCCTTTTATTTCATTTATTCATAAAATATCAATACATATGGCGAGTTGGAACAAGTTGAGGAAATTAAAAAAAAAAAAAAACAATTCAAAGCATTATTTTAGAAATAACCCACGTCAGATAACAATATTGTTTCCATACTAATATATATATATATATATATATATATATAGTATTTATTTGTTCAAAACATAATACTTAAAAACATTATAAAATATTATTTTCTTTTTTCTCATGTTTTCTAAAAACACAAGTGTTATCAAGACAGAAAAGTTTTCAATTTAACCAGTAGATCTAGCACAACGGGTGATGGCATTGCAGCCACGCCTATAAGGATTCACCGCCTTACGGTTTTGGCAGTTGTAATATGAGTTGCCACGTTGGCCACAAGGTACATTGTTAGCCCTCAAAGCTCCATAGCCAATGAATCTTCCATTCCCGGCAAGAATCCTTCTACCCGTTTCAGAATACAAGAGCATCTCATTGTCTTCTCCAATGCAGTCACCGACCAATCCATTGCTGCATCGTGATACTGCTGAAGGGTGGAAGCCCCAGCTGTGTTTGTCGATGAATGAAGCTGACTGGACCTTCAAGGAAGTTATGGCTAGGACCATGAGGGTGATGAGAAATATGGGCTTCTTCATTTTTTTTTCTTCTTTTTGTTCTTGGAAAAGGAGAGGAAAAGGGTGGAGTTTTTCTTCTTTCGGTCCCTGCCCTTCCTTGTTGGAGGAGGGAGAAAGTGAGAGGTTATAGGTGAGAAGGGAGGTAATTTGGGTTGTGAGATTAAAAGGAGGAAAAACTAATTAGTGAGAGGGAGAGAGAGGATTTGGATTTAAAAGGAAAAGTGTGAGGCTAAGTGGGGTTGGTTTTAGAATGTTTTTCTTTTGGGTGTCCGTTTGTTTCTCTACTTGTTTTTTCCTATTTTGGATTTGTTTGGTTAAATTTGAGTTTGAGGGTATTTAGGTCTTCTTACATTTCTTTTACAATATCAATTTTGACATGTAAAATAGAGTATAAGGATCGAAATGATCGTTTTTAAAAAAAAATAGAGTTTAATTGTGAATATGAAATATTTTATACAATTAATTATTTGATACATTAAAATTTTTTTTTCTAATCTTTAATGTCATAGCCAAATACAAAGTTATCATATCTATAATTAGACATTTTATATTCATATATTTTACTTATTTATGGTAAAAATATCTTATAATATACATGTATCATATTATAAGAGTTCTCACTACAAGAGCGAAGATTTTACGACAAATGTCTAATATATGATCTTCTATAGATATATATTTACGGCTTTTAAAAATCTTAAATTCGAATATTATTTTATATAATGGCAAAAGATATAATATTTTATATTTAATTAATCCTACGGTTCAAGACTATCTAATATATTTAAAATACAACTTCAACAAATAGTTTCATGCATGCTATTTGTGAGGCGTATTAGTCTTCAAATCTTTGTGAGGTTGGTCTTTCCATGGATATCTATAGGCTGGTTGTTTCATCTCTTTCTCCATGTAAAATTGAGCATTTCCTCAATCAAATTGAGACCCTGCTCAATGTTCCCTTTCTTGCAGACCCCATCAATTAAAATGTTGTAGCTATTGCTTGAGTATATATATATATATATATATATATATGATCTAATTGCTCAAACAATTTTGATCCAAAAAGTTGACTATTTTGTTTGAAGCAGTTTTTTTGCATTTGACTCTACAATAAGAAGCAAGCGTAGAACAATTCAAACTTGTAGGAATAAGTCCTGTGTGATTTGGTTCAATGAAAGTTGAGATAGAGCCTCATTTTGGTGGACTACTCTATTGACTAGTTTTGAAATTTAATCATGTGAAATGTAGTTCCAAACACTTGTTTGCGCATTGGAGCAAGTTTGAATTGATGTTAGTATGTTATATAAGCATCGTGTGAAGTCCAATTGAAGATAGATTCAATTTTGGCATTTTAGAGCCCTTTGACAATTTGTTAGTGGGGTTGATGGAGAATTTCTAGATATTCTGGAAATTCATGTTCTTGCATCTATATTGATTGTAAGTGTTCAGAATCTACTTGATTGTAAGGTTCTAATTCAATTTTAGAGTGGTCATTTATTGGTGTACTATTTATGTAACTATTCCTTAGCTTCATAATTGTATTTAGCCATGTTTGATAATGAATGAAATTCGAATTGAAAGTTTCCAGCAAACACATATTCTTCATTCGCTCTTTTGCTTGGTTCTATTATTGTTGTTCTTGAGACAAGCCTAAGTGTTTTGTTCTCAAAATTTAACACAGTATTAGAGTACACTTGAAAGATCCAAATCAGTTTGCAAACTAAACACCTTTTCCTTGATATTTTCCTAAGCATAAGACTTGAAGAAATTGTATGGCTCCTAATCAAGGAGTCTACCAAAATGACCACATATCTTCATGCTCATTGACGCTTGGAATTAGTAAGAGATGGGTTCACTCCACCAGCTGAGAGTGTGGACTACATTAGAGCAGATCAAGCAACAAATGAATCATGAACATAACAATTACAGAGCATTATCCATAATACATTATGCAATTGAAGACAAAATATTCACTCGCATCATTGGCATAATATGTGCCAAAGAAGCATGGAACATCTGAAAAATAGAGTTTCAAGGTATAAAGAGGGTGAAAAACATCATACTCTTGAATCTCAAAAGAGATTTTGAGAGATTAAAGATGAAAAATGAAAGAAACAGAGATCATCAAAGACTATGTTGGTAGGATAATGGAAGTCTCAAATAAGATGAAGAATCTTTGTGAGAATGTCATAAAGAAGACACTAGATGCTTATATGTTTGTTGTCCAAGTTTTACTCAAAGATTGATGCAATAAAAGAAAGCAATGAACTTGGTTCTTTGACCATGTCAGAACTCTCTAGTTCTTTGGAAGCAAATGAGGCATGCTAAGATATAGGATGAAGAAGGTAAGGCCAGTTTCCATGTGGATCATAAACCAAAGCTCTAGAACCACAAGGTAGTACCTCTTCTAGTTTAAGTAGTTTAGAGAAGAAGTATCCTTCTCGCTACATATGCAAAATGACTCATAAAAAATATGTCGTTGGAATTATAAGCCTTCATATTACTACTATAAGTTGTTTAGTCATGTTGAAAAGAACTATTTCAAGAAGAGCAAAGAGAAAGGGATAGAAAAGCCCTAACAAGCTAATGTAAGTAGAAGTCAAAGAAGAAGAACAACATCTCTTCATGGCTATTGTGACTGCCATAAATAAATCCAAGGATGATTGGCTTATTAATAGTGGTTTTGTAAACCATATGACTTATGATGAAGGCTTATTCTAGGAAATAGATAGAAGTTTCTCAACTGAAATCATAGTTGGAGAAGTAATGGGAGCAAAAGGAAAGGAGATAGTTTCTAGTAAAATGATTAAAAGGATGAGGCTCATCCATAATGTTTTTTTAGTTCATGGCTTACAACACAATATGCTGAGTGTCAGACATCTTATAAAGAATGGATACACTTTACTATTTAAAGATAAGAATTGTATCATTCTAGATTCAAAAAAGAAGCAAGTGGCTCAAGTTCAAATTGGTCACAACATTTTTTTTGTGAAATGGAAACATCAACCTTTGAGTTGCAAGAAAATGAAGTGTGTATTTGGCACAAAAGGTTTGGCCACTTTGACGACCTCAAAGCAATTGAAAAGTTGAGCTTTGTAGCCATGGTTGAAGACATGTCATACTTATGCTAGTAAAACTACATGGAATTAGATTTAATGAATTAATACTTTTTTTTCCTTATAATGGAAGTGGTCTGTTTTTCCTTTTCTCCGACAAATCTAAACTAAATTATTATCGAATCTTATATGTTTGACGATTAGGTTTTACATCACACTAGTAAAAAGATCTCATAACAATTTATAATTTTATTTAATTCACAATTAAATTCATTTAATTTAAAATACATTTTAAATTAAGCGGTTAATTTAGTCATCTCATGATTAAATAACTTAAATCTCCAAATCAAGATTGTTTTCTAGCAAAGTGTTAAGACTACTCGGGAGATGAGAAGTTATCATCTTCCAAATGAACTTGTCATTACTATAATAAATTTACAATAAATGATCCCTCAATCTTGCTAATATCCCGATTTGTATTTGTGTATGATTTAATGTTAAATCATAATAGACAAATTATATGAACCAATATATTTTTAATGAACATCAGCAATGAATTTATTGAAACTCTATTCATACCATACTACTTTGCAAATATTTCTTCTTCGATAAATAATATAACTTATAGGACTTATTTCTAAATATGAAAGTATATAACTTAAAAATTTGGATTTTATCATTATGTCCATTTTATAATGAAAGTATATACATGTCAAGCTAATCAGGTTAGAACCAATAGGTGTCTATTTTTTGAAATACAATTTTATTTATAAATATTAGCAATATTATTTTTTGTTCAATTAGTAAATGCATTCATCTATTTATCATATTTAGTAATTATGTTAGAATTAATATTATATGTTCATTTATTACATATCATGATAAAGTCTAGTATTTTAGGTTATATGTTTGAGACCCATGATGGAGATCATGTCAGTTGAGGTACAAGCAGCTTAAAACCTATGATACAAATTGTTCATAGTCTTAGGATTACCAAGAGGGGCATTATTAATCCGGATAGACTATCACATAAGTTATCTCCTAAAATATTTAGGATGGTTATTCTCAAAACTATTGATGCTAGTGGAATATCATGATAAGTATATGGGTGGTTAGTGGAGACTAACGGTACCGAACGTGATACTTAGATAATTTTCAACGATAATAATATTAACTATTAATAACAATTATTTAGTGACTATATTACATGTGATCCTTCGACCTGAAATCACCATGGTATTTTAAGTGCCAGATTTTATACTTTGACATCATTCCAATAAACCCTAGCCAAGGGTGAAATGGGTTGCAATGTTGGGTATAAAATATTATATATGAATGTTTTGAGTAATCAACATGGAATCTATCACTTTTGTATTAGGAAATTAGTCTTATGAGTTGTATGCTTTATTGAACAATGAAATCCTTGCAAGGTAGTATGGTATGAAAAGAGTTTCAGTAAATACATTATTTGTATTAAAGATATAACAGTTAGTATGATTTGTTTTTAGGATTTAACAGTTAAATTATATCTTAGGACGAATCGGAGCATTAGCTAGATGAAATGATTATTATTATGTAGTTATTGGTAGCAATAGGTTCTTTTGGAAGATTCTTACTTCTCATCTCTCGAGTAGCTTTGACACTTTGCTAGAAATCAATCTTGACTTCGGGGTTTAAGTTACTTAATCATGAGATGATTGAATTAACTGTTAAGTTTAAAATGCGTTTTAAAGTTAAATGAATCTTATTATTAATTAGATAAAAGCATAAAGTGTTATGAGATCCATGAGATCCTCATACCAGCATGATATAGAACTTAATTGGTCACAAGCATTACATTTCCGAAGTAACTCGGTTAAGTTTTCTACGAGTATAAGTAAAACGGGCTGTTTTTTATTTTTAGATATAAAATCGTAATTTATCTTATAGTATGATTGTAAGGGTAAAATAGTAAATTATTAATATATTAAATCAAATATCATGTAGCTCTACTAATACAATTATGCATGAGATACATTTAATAAAAAAATTATTAATTTATATATGGACTATTTATTTAATTATAAAAGTGTCTCAAAAGTCTTTAATTAGCAATTAGATATTATAAGATTAATGGGTTAAGTTGTTAATTGGATTTCATAAGTTAAATAAATTAAATTGTTGATGAATTAATTTGAGCTAGAAGCCGAATGAATAGCCGGTCATAAGATGATGGCTAATGACTCACATTGTTCACTTAATTAGATTAAGGGAACTTTTGACTAAGTTCACAATTGATTAGGTCAAAGTTGTGAGATATTTTTTGTAACCCTAACTGTGAGAAAAGTGAGACTTTTTTTTTCCTAATAGGTCTTTGAATCATGTGATGAATCTTATATTAGAAAATATATTGAGCGAACTGAACTGTGTGGATTACAATTTGAGGGTGACCACTTGGGTACCTCATTCTGTCTACTGAATTCAGGTATGATGAAGTAGCAAGGAGATTCATTTGGTTTTGTATGAAGATTAGTAAGTTTTCTTATATCTTAATTCTTTTAATTTCTTGGAACTTTTATGTTCTTTCTGTTAAATATATAATTTATGTTTATTTGTATGATCGATCTTGGTGTATGTCTATTAGTTTAATTCATATGTCATATTACATCTGAAAAATTTTAATTATCATTTCCACGTAGGGATTACTCATAAACTAATAGTGGTATTAGAGCTAGAGGTTCATACTGGTAAGTATAGAAATATTATTTTAATTTAATGTTTGATGTCAATGTTCTTAGATGTTCTTAAGTGATTCTTAAATGTTTTTCGTGCTTGGAAACCAAACGAATGAAATCTAAAATTACTCACGGGATTGGATCGACGAAAGGACACCATTTGCAGCAGCAAAATTATTTTAGGGCTATTGTTAAAAGTGAATTCGACTCACTATGTGGTAGCATGTTATTTGCTATATCTGAAGATCCAACCATTGGATCATTTTGAAATTTTTCGAATAGATAGATAAGATAATTTTCTAAAAATCTCAATAAACATATGGCCATTCATTTACTTGAGGCGGCAGTGATGAGTGTTGCAACAACACTGCTTGAATTTCTTGAGAAAAGTCATAATATGGCTCCTAGAGTAAAGCTAGATGAAGATTTTGATAATGAGCCTATAAATATGAGGTTTAGAGGTTTGGGGGGAGTTCTATCAGAGGTGTAATGAGGCACTTTCTAAACCAAACTACTTTGAAGAAGCTCAATTTGATGATAGATGGAAGAAAGTTATGGTAGAAGAACTGGAAATGATTAAGAAGAATCAAACCAAGATTCTTATCGATAGACTAGAAGTAAAGAAAGTCATTAGCTTAAAAATGGATTTTCAAACTCAAGTTCAATGCTATCATCACAATCAATAAGTTCAAGGCTTAATTAGTTGTGAAAAGGTAAGCTCGGCAATGTGCGTTGAACTACACTGACACTTTTTCCCCGTGGGAAAGGCTATAAAATCAGGCTGCTTATAGCTTTGGCTGTCAGAAAAAGTTGGTCAATCCACCAACTAAATGTGAAGTCAACTTTCGTCAATGAAATTATAGAAGAAAAGGTCTCTGTAGACCAACCAGAGGGGTTTGAAATCAAGAATAAGGAATAAAAAGTCTACATATTAAAGAAAGTATTGTATGGCTTGAAGCAATCTATGGATTTATGAGGAGTGAGAGCGATCCAAGTCTCTACATCAACCAATCAAGTGAATCCATTCATATAAAATAATTTCAATGGAAGTGTTTCAAAATTATAAAAGCATTTTCATATCTTAGAAAAGTATGCTAGAAGTTTATTGAAGAAGTTTAAAATGGAGTTAAGCAATCCAACAAAGTTTAAAATGGAGTTTATAGAAAAGTATGCCTACAAATGAGAAATTTAGCAAAGTGGATGGTTCAACAACGGTGGGGGAGACCTTGTAATAAGCTTAATTGGAGGACTAATGTACTTCACAACTATAAACCTAACATTATATATTTTTTAAGTGTTTTGTCTAAGTATATGAACAATCCATCTCAAGTTCACATGGGGGCTGCTTAGAGGGCGTTAAGATATTTGAATTGCCCGCTCAATTATGAGATTTTATATGAAAGAGAGATTTGATTCTAGAAGGGCACATTGACAATGATTGGGCAGGGTCAATAGATAATTCCAAAAGCATTAGTGGATTCTACTTGTTCCTAATATGGGGTATTCCATTGGAGTTCAAAGAAGTAGAGCATTGTTGCTCAATACACTACTAAAGCTAAGTATACAGTAGCTGGCATGGACACTAATCATGTTGTTTGGCTTAGAAAAATATTTTTTGGTTTGGGTTTCAACCCAACAAGCTCAACTGTCATTCACTGTAAAAGTAAGTTGGCCATTGCCATCCCAAAGAATCTAGTACACTTTGGAAGGGTCAAACATATCTTTGTTAAGTTTCACTCTATTAGAGAAATTGTCAAATGAGGAAATTTCATTCGTGTATTGTAGCTCAGAAGATAAAAGTGTAGACATTTTTACCAAGCCCCTAGCAACTCACAAGTTTAAGTATATCAAATCCAAGGTTGGTATAATGAGCAACTACATTAAGAAGGAATAAATGAGCATACAATCAAATTGTTTATATAAGTGTTATCCAAAAAGTTGACTTTTTTTGTTTGGATCATTTTTTGCATTAACTCTAAAATAAGAAGTGAGCCTAGATCGATTCAAACTTGTAGAAATAAGTCTCATGTAATTTGGTTCAATGGAAGTTGAGGGGTAGAGCCTCATTGTAGTATATTGATCTATTGCCTGGTTTTGAAGTTTAATTATGTGAAATGCAATTCCAACAGTTTGTTTGTGCATTTGAGCAAGTTTGAATTGATGTTAGCATGATATAGAAGCATCGTGTGAAGTCCAACTGAAGATAGATTCAATTTTCGCATTTTAGAGCCCTTTGATTGTTTGTTATTAATAGGGTTGATGGAGAATTTTCAGATTTTCCAGAGTTACTAGAAATTAATGTCCGTACATCTGTATTGATTGTAAGTGTTCAGAATCTTGTTGAATGTAAGGTTCTAATTCAGTTTTAGAGTAGCCAGGTGCACTATTTATATAACTTTTCCATAGCTTCATACTTGTATTTAGCCATGTTTTTAATGAATGAAAATCAAATGAAAATCAAATTGAAAGTTTCTAGCAAACACATATTCTTTATTCTCTCTTTTGCTTTGTTATATTCTTATTGCTTTTGAGACAAGCCTGCGTGTTTTGTTTTCAAAATCTAACAGCTATAACCAATTTGGTACTATCCCATAGTTCTTCATTTCTTCCAAGAACTTACGCATATTTAGTTTGATATTTATGTGGGAATAAGAATGAAAATGTGAACAAAAATAGTTGAGAATAAGAATGATGATTTTTTGGTATCTATTTGGTTAGATAGGGAATGAGTAGAAATGAAAATAGGTATGATGATATTTTTGTGTTTATTGAAAGACAAATTTTTTAAAAAAAATCTGAATGTCATAGTAGAATTTAAAAGATATATTAATATATAGTATAAATGAATGTTTTCAACTTACTTTTTTTTATAAAAATTCTTCTCATTTTCATTACTACTCTTATTCATTGTTGCTATCCACCACCCGCCCCTATTATCATTATCGCCAACTTTCATGGTCAATATAATAATTTTTAATATAAATTTTTTAATATTTAAGAGAGAAAAAAAAAGGAAAAAGAATTAAAATTTTTATATTTTTATATCAAAAATGGAGATTATGATAACATGGCAAACCGCCAATATAAACAAAGAAAACAACCTTTTAAAAAAACAAATAAAAAAGAGGAAATTTTTTTGCCCAAAATATAAAAATAGAGTATTGGATAAAGGGTAAAAATGATAAGAGTGATAAAAGTTAAATAAATTTGATAAGTGTGATGTGCTGATAATTATTTATATAATCAGTTAATTAATAAATTTAATAATAATAAAAAAATGAAATCTATCTGAAAAAAAGGATCGACCGACTAAACCATGTTTCTCATGGGCCTTTCACTATGATATCAAATCGAACTAGAGTCCTAAATCTTCTGAAATCGGATCACAATCAAATTCGATTTTAATAGGAATAAACCAAAAGTGTTCGAGTGAATTTTTCTCAGGAATTACCAATAATGATCGGTGACCGGCCCGTCGATGAAAAATTATCGTCGGCAACAGCGGTCTTACTCGGAGCCCTAGCTCCTGGTGTCAATGTGAGTTCAACTTCTCCCTCTCTCTCACAACTCATCCAATTCTTCTTCTTCTTCTTCTTCTTCTTCTTCGTCTTTCGCTTCTCAAACTTTCTTCTTTTGGATTTTCAGGTTCCGACATGGAACACACTCAAATCGGCGTTTGTGATGCTCGGTCTCTGTCTTGCTTTGATGCTTGGGTTGGCTTTCTCTTCCAGTGACTCTTGGTTGATTCTTCATATCGCCTTCTTAGTTTTCATAACTGTCACCCTCTTCTTGCTTCTCAGCTGGTACGTTGATTTTCTTTCTAGTTTGTGATTTTGATTTCATAAATTTGTTTCTAAAATGTGTTTTTGATTTCTTACCCCAAATTGTATGATTTGTTAATAATGTAGAATGTCTCAGGGTCTATGATAATTTGATTATAGCATTCTTCCATGTGGTCGTGAATTGTTTGTTGATTGGATTCGTAATTTAGCTGATTACTATGAGTTTGCGATCTAGTATCTGGTATTTTGTTGGATAACATTGGTTGTTGTCTTTGTCTGATGATTGAGAAGAATGAAGTCTGTGATGTAATTCAATTTATGTAATATTGAAGATTCGGGTTCAAAGTTCGAGATAACTAGGATTTTGTGAGTCCTTAGTCAATTTTTGTGGGCATAAACTCGATTTTTGTCTCCAATTTGTAACTAAAATATTTTCAATTCCAAACAAATTGTTATTGTTTGTAAATAAATATTTCTCCCGTCTTTCTTTTGTTGTAAATCATCTTTTTCTTTTCGTCTTTTTTTAAAATTTTGATGGTCTTGTATCTGATTCGGGATTAATCTACCCATGTATCCTTAATACTTCGTACGGTGTTTTGTAATAAACTTTATTTTGAGATATACGATGAAAAATGCTTATTTTACAAGTTTAATAGTTGAAGTTGGGTTTGAAGCTGGGTTGCTACTATTTTGATTATGTGTAATCAAATGCAGGTTTCTATCGCAAACGGGTTTGGTTCCAGTCGAAAACCAGATGAGGGAGATGGGATTGACAAGGCCAGAGGGCCATCAAGAAGATATGAGCAGCAAGAGCAAAATGAACTAGGGTTTCTATCTGATTACATTGAGTCTATTTATGTTCGATTCACATTTCTAATCTAAGGAGTTTTGTCTTTCTTGGGATATTCCATTTTTTGTAAATGTCTATTATACGTAACCTCCAGAGGTAATCTACATGATATATAAATATGAGTTTATCAAAGTGTTTTTTTCAAAAGCTTTATTTGAAGCTATGAGTCGGCATTTTGCTGATTTCTGTCGCGAGTCTGTATTTAATTAGTCTATTTATTTTTAGATGCTTACTTTGCATCAATGTACTAATTCAAATGGACCTATTTGCAAATTTTGTAAATATATTGTCCATGTATAAGGGTAGAAAGATAGAGCATGCATGTTATAAAATAGAAAGGGAGAGGGAAGAGGGGGCAAATTCTTGGGAAAGGTGAGGAAGAAGGCTCAGAGGAGAAGAAGGCAGTTAGGGATTGGGGTAAAGCACCAGCTAAGGGTAGGAAAGCCTGTTCTGGAGGCAAAGGCGATAGTGTGCCTTGCTAAAGCTGCACTTAATGGTATGTGAATAGTCCCTTTGTAATTGTCGGGGCTGGGATCCTCCCCTGACAATTCCGTCCGTTGTGGGACTTGGGAAAGAAGCTATGACCCCAACTTTGTCTTTGTACTGGAGACAGACTAATAAGTGTGGTGGATTGGAGAAGAAGGTTGAGGTTTGAGGGTTATTTCTTTGTTGCCCAAGGGGCATAGGAGGTACAGGTTGAGGTTTGAATCTTTTGTTGTAAGACTAGGGGGTGAGGAGGTACTGGTGCTGTGGGTATATGGACATCGAGACTTCAAGTAGAGAATGGGTAATATGCGGAGTGCTATGCAGGAAGCTAGAAGGGTTCCAAGATTACCATGTCTGGTCCTTTGGTGTTTAATTTATAATCAATGAGTTAATGTGAATTTATTCTATCAGATTTTATTATACATTCTTAGATATTAGGTTCCGGCCACATTCTGATTTTCTCCTTACATCTTCGACTGATAAAACCGTCGAACATTGGTATGCTCACAAGGTAAAAATAGAAGAAAATAAAGCACATTAAAGCAGACATTTGACAGTCAAGAACCGATAATGTCTCTTGATTTCTGTCGAACAAGAACGGATTCTTTTATTTTCAAGTGACTTTAGCAGTAAGATCACATCTGGAATGTCCAACAACGGATTCGCGTTGCTGTAATCGATGTTAGATGATCTCTCTAATACTGTTTTTCTTTTTCTTTTCATTTACAATCTAAATTATTATTACTAACCTTTATTGATCAGGGATGAGCTACTGGGCGAGTGAGATGCGAGCCTCAGGTCGGAAGATCAATGGCTGCTATTTCATGGAATGAAGTAAAAAATTTTGTTGTACCTGAAACTAGCTGCCTAGAAGCCTCTTGTGTCTTGATGGTAAGTTCGGATTAGCCACATGAGAGAAAACGAAAACAACTTATTTTGTTTCTTTTTTCCATTTATCGACTTTTTTATTGTTGACATTTTTTTTTTTCGCGTGTTAAGGACATTAGTCGGTTCTGCGTTGGATTTGCGGGGACAAGAGAGGGAAGCATATGTTAGCAAGAAGTGTTCCCTGCAGTTATGCGTAGGTAGCCAACCTATATAACCATTCGGCCAAAAGAAGAAAAAAAAACAACGGCGCCAGAGTGTGGAACGTCAAGGCAGAGAGTTTAAGCGAAAAAGGGTGGGTCTGGCCACTTTCCGATGGTTGTGCACGTTTCATCTGGGAGAGACTATTAGCTCTTGTTCATTAGTAATTCCAAACAACACTGTATAATGGGACCCGATGCAACCGGTCAAGAAACGGTCAATTGATCCAGCTCAGGGTTGGCAAGTTCGCCATGTTATAAGATGATTGCCTCGATAAGCTGTGACGAGTGTATGAAGTTGTGGAAATAGATGAGGAAAAATAAATAAAAATGAAGTTTTTGGCTATTTTGATTCTTTCTGTGCAAGGTCTAATATATTATCCGTAGTTACTTGAAAGTTTTGCCTCATTAGATGACTTTTGAGGCCTTGAGCTTGTGTAAGTGAGGCCTGTATTGAATTTGCTGTTTCTTGTTCTACAAGCAAATATAGAAATTGGACCCCTTTAAAGAAGAAACAAAATATATACAACACATGAAAAGCTTGCCTCATAATCAAACTGCATTCTTGTAATCACTGAATTAAATCAATTCTAAAACACAGTACAAAAAAAAATTACAGCCTAATTTGGATCTCTTCTTCCATTAAAAAGGAAGGTCGATTAAAAGAAGGGAAAGGGAAAAATTGTATACCATCATTTCCAGAGCTCCTCCATGGGAATTCCGCGTTCCCGAGCAACGTCTGCAAACTGCCTCATCTGAAGCACGGCAGCAATGGTTGCCCTAGCATTGTTTAGAGCATTCTTAGACCGCAATTGCTTTCCCAAGGCATTTTCGACGCCAGCCATTTCTAGGACTATTCTCACCGACCCTCCTGCAATCACCCCTGTACCAGGAGAAGCTGGCCTCAGCATCACCTTTGCTGCTCCATAATCTCCATTTGACCTACAAGTCAGATTACAGTTTGATTTGGTCTGTGAATTTTATGAAGGCCCCCGCTAGGCTCTATTTGCTACATTAGTTTGAACTCTCAAGTTCAAATACCATAGTTTCTAGTAACCTTTGCTTTACCTAAACTACGCAGAACAGACGATTGAACAGACAAAAATCCAATTCTCATACAGACCTATAGAAGTCATTAAAACTTAGAACCATTCTCACATTTTGACTAGAAAACTAACTAATTGTATATATTTCACAATTTTAGCGGAAAGACAATTGAAATCTTACCCAATTTTTGCAAATTTTGAGTCGAAAAGTCGCTAAAATTCAACCCCATTTCACATTTTCGTTCAGCAATCATTCAGTTTAACTCGATTTCACATTTTCAACCGACAATTATTTTCAATTTTGCCCAATTTCTACCTAACAATAAACTCAATCACTAAAAAAGACCGCTGAAGAAACCTTATCCATACACCCCCCCCCCCCCACAAAAGAAAAAATAAGGTACCTATGCGGGAAAGTCTTGTACTTAGTCATCGGAACAGTAATAATATTCCGGCGTGCATTCACCGCGGATTTCTGAACCGCCGCAATAACCTCCTTAGCTTTCCCAACGCCAACACCGACCTGCCCCTGTTTATCCCCAACGACGACAATGGCCCTAAAATGCAACTGCTTCCCTCCTTTCACAACCTTCGTTACTCTCCTCACCTGAACCACTCTCTCCTCAAAACCATCCCTAATCTTCTCCTTCTTCGACTTCGACCCGATCCCACTTGCTTTCTTTAGCTTAGAATCCATCACGTATATGTCATTCCCTAGCACGCTTATCCCACTGTATGCAGGTCCGTACAGCTCCTCGTAGGCGGCGGCGATTTCTTCTTCATCCTCTAAATCGCCATCGTCGAAGAAGGGAGGAGCGACAAAGTTTTCCGGAACTTCTGGGGGTTCGAAGGTGATGTTTTCATCAGGGTTCAGGTTGTCGAAGAAGGAGGTGTCGATGTCAGAGGGTTTGCATCTGGTTACGGTAGCGGTGGTGGTGATGGTGTGGAGTGGGAAGGAGGTAGAGATAGAAGGTGGAGGGAGGAAGGAGGGGAGTAGGGAGAAGGGTTTGGAATGGACGAGAGAACGGTGGAGGGAAGAAGGGGTGTGGAGGGAGAGAGAGGAGAGAGACAAAGAGGTAGCGGAAGCCATGGGAAGGAGGGAAGTGGATCAATGGAAACAACTGGGCTTGTTCGGATCAGAAGCTTATCAGTTCAATCCCCAAATTCTTCTCGGAATGAAAATGTGGGCCCGTATGGAAATGGATGGGGGAGGAGCTAGATTTTCTAGCTTACGAGGTAAATTTTATTTGGGTAAACGGCTAAAATTTTCGATTTAAGGTGTTCAAAGATTTTATATTTCTAAATGAGTAAAAATATATTTAGGTTTAAAATACTGAATAATTGTAAGCGGATGTTGAACCGCTATTCATGCTCCGAACTTAAATGTTTGGGTCAAAAATGATTTTCAGAAGTTGGAAATTTTTAGTTTAGAATGAGATAGTCGCCTAGTTATAAAATAGGATCGTACTTTTATAAGATTAGATATTAAGATATTAAAAATTTATCATATTACTTACTAATTATTTAATTGTTACATAATTAATAATTAAAATAAATAATATTAATTACATATATAATTAAAGATTAACAGTTTTAAATGTAATATTAATAGTTATCAATGGATTTAAATTATAATAAGAGTATAAATATTTCTTAAAGTGATAGAAGAAATGTATATTTTAACATATATTCCAAAATTTTCATAAAACTTTACTATTTTCTTTCTTAACTTGATCGTCGGAGTAATATATCGTTGGAAAACTAACCCGTTATAATATTTTTTTTATTTTGCAGGAATTGATCGAGTTAAGCATATTATTAAAATTCATATGAGAATTTTTGCATCAATAGTTTAACGCTGTTTATGGGAACGTAAAAACATCGACCGATTAATTTGACGAGAGAAGTTATGGAACATGATGGAGATAACAACCAACTAGTGCCAAGAGAGGTCGGTGGATAACTCTTGAGTATCTCTGATATTTGCAAGAGACCAAAATATGGACAATGAAGCTCATTTGGTAGCCTGTATCTCTAGTATTGTCGAAAGGGTCATGCAAAGTCACATCGATAACTTCTTAAGCCAGCTGTGAGTTGAATTTAAAGAGGCTCACACTCCCAATTTCGGGGCACCAAGAATAAATAGGGGAAGATACAAAGGAGTCAGCTCGATAGGAAACAAAAGGGGCATGACTGCGGAAGAAAGGTTTACGGAGGAGCTCGAGAGAGCGAACATAAAGGAAGCCAAGTTGGAGAAGAGGATTTCGGAATTGACTTTGGCAACAAATACAGAAGCCACCTCCTTTTGCGTTGACACAAATAGCCCATTCACTTAAAGGATCCTAAAGGATCAAATTCCAAAGAAGTTCATAGCATCTCAAAGCCCACAATACAATCGGCTAAGAGATCTCAGAGACCTAAACCTACTCCATGCGATGTGTTAGTCTTATATTTGTCTATTTCCAAAAATGCAATAAGTTCAATTCTCCTGAAAAAGGATACTGGAAAACAAATCCTCATCTATTTCACAAGTCAAGTGTTGAACGGGCTTGAGGTCCGTTATCCATGGGCTGATTAAACAATATATGCTTTTTTCCTAGCAGCTCGTAAACTCTGACCCTATTTCTAAGCCCACCTATAGAAGTCCAGATGGACACGTCGTTAAAACATATCCTTAAAAAACCAGATACATTTAGAAGATTGCTCTAATAATTAGTTGAGTTGGGGGAATTCGACATCAGCTTCTGACCTTGGACCTTGACCAAAGCTTAGGCCTTAGCTAACTTTGTCAACGAAATCACACCTACCGACCCCCTAGAAGGAGACGAGGCCAAAGTTATAGGTAACCATTCATCCTCAGTATCCACAGTTTTAACAAAACCTTTCTAGACCCTATATGTGGATGGAGCAGTAAACAAAGGAGAAAGTGGAGCGGGGGTAATCATAACATCTCTAAATGGAAATAACTAATCTTGCTTATCAGTAGGACTCACTACGGCCTAATCATCATCATTTGGATCGTTCTCATCTTCCTCATCATCATCATAATCGTCCAAACTAGCCTTAATAATAGAGAACTGGAGCTGGAAATGATCAAGGTCAAGGTACACTTGCTTAAAACAACTTTAGGCTAAAAAGAAGCCATCTTTTTAAAGCTTGAGCTCTTTCTTTTTAAACTCTTCTGATCCTAAAACGTCCTCCATTCATTGGACCTGCAAAAGATGAAGATCATTTTGTAGAAACTCATTTTTCCACCTACCATGTAACTCAGAAAAATGATCTTGTAGGAATTTAGTTTTCCATTGTTCCTTAAGATTAATTCTGTAATTGGGTGGCAATTTGTGTATAAGACAGATAATCCAACTTTAACCGTTAGTAGCACTATTATTGACAGAGGCTGAATATGTAGCCATGACGAATGTGTTCAAGGAAGCCGTGTAGTTACAAGATCTTCTTAAGAAAGCAAGCATTAAGGAGGATAGATGTACGGTGTACTCGGATAATCAGAGTGTCATTTGAGTATGAATCTGGTACACCACAAATGGATGAAACACATATATATAAAATATCATTTTGTTCGTGATCTTATTACTTTGGGTACCATACACATGGCTAAAGTTCCTCCGGAAGAGAATATTTCGGATATTAAGACTAAGGTACTTACTGTAATGAAATTCAAGAATCACATTGATTTGTTATATATGGGATGGACAGTAAAATTGGGTTATGAGGGATTACTGAGAATAGATGGTGGTAGCATAGTTATAGATGATTGTTAGGGCTTAAGTTGAAGATTATCATTAGAATAGGAGTGAGCCCAAAACAGGTGGCCGAACTCTTGATAAAAGAGATGGATTGCCTTTTAGGCTTAACCCGGTACTCAATAGTTTTGCTAGTGGCCCAAATCAGGTGGTATATATTGATATAACTCGGGTTAATTGGGAAGTAATTCATTCATCTTCTTTCTCTTCGAGCTGAGTTCGTCACGCAACATAGCAGTGGGTTTCTCTTGGTGTGATTTCATGCGATCTCTCATGAATCTATGGTCTAATCCTCGATTGCTTTTGGTTTTCTCCTCCTTATCACTTATCTGATAGATTTATGGTTTAAATTTCGTGATTACTTCAGTTGTTATCTGTTAGCTGCAAAAAAATTTGTTCTGGGTCTTAGTTCTTAAATCTGCAATCTAAGCTTCGTGATTCAATCATTAAAACATAGATTTGTATTGTACTGAACAATCTATCATTATTGCATGTAAGTTTCTCGGCTTTCCAGAACTTGAGTGGATGTACCTTATCTTGATCAGATTTTGATCACTATAAGGGAACCACTACAATTCTTGGTGTTAGATTCTTTACGTTTTCTGCACTTTGATATTTGTTTTAATGATTGAACAAGCTTGATGAGAAATCTGTCCATATAGCATGAAATCTTATATTACAATGAGTGTTAAATTTAATTAGGTCTTAGATTACTCAACTGTGAGTTAATTGAATTTGTTAAAGAACCAATTTAAAATTCAAAACATTCTTTGTTTAATCATACTTTCTTTTATTTCTTATTTTATTAATGTTAATATATTTTATGTTATGGGCTTTAGGCCCAACTAGTTTACTTGTATAACACACTTGTACTTGTACCGCCACATATGTTGTACCACACTTATATGTCTCCTATATAAAGGCATCACATGTATATTCCTGAATGATAAAATAGAATACAATCATTAAGTAATTCTAACATAGTATCAGAGCGAAAAGTTTTGATATGTTTGGAGAATTGAGTTTCAATCATTTTTGCAAAGTTATGTAAGATTTCAAAACGAGATTTCATAGGAAAGATCCAACTATAACGAGAATAATCATCAATGAAAACAACAAAATAACGAGATCCACCAATACTAGTAACAGGAGAAGGTCCCCAAACATCATAATGAATTAACTCAAAAATACTATTAGAGATAGATTCACTATTGTTGAAAAGTAAAGCTGGCTGTTTTCCTAACTGGCATAAAGGACAGTTAAAATTGTCTTTGGACACAGAACCCAACAGACCCTTAGAAGCTAACTGTTGTACCTAAGTAGATGAGGCATGAGCAAGACGAGAATGCCAAAGTGCGAGAGAAGGTAAGGAAGAAACTGCAGCAGCTACAGCAACAACAGAGACGGGAGCAACAGGTGGAAGACGAAGATTGTCCATGGGAAACATACGCCCAACTCTAGAACCGGTCCCAAGCTCTTGCCCTGTCCTCAGATCCTGCACAATACACCCAGAATAGTAAAAAATAAGGCGATATCCTAGTTCAGCTAATTGTCCCATAGAGCACAAATTATAGGATAGGTCAGGTAGATGGAAAACCCTAGGAACAGAGAGGTTAGAGGTTGAAACAAAACCTAGACTATTCCCATGCATGGTGGAACCATCAACTATATGAATATTAAGAGGATGTGGTGCAGGGTCAAGTTTGGAGAATAAGGATGAGTGAGGTGTCATGTGATTGCCACAGGCAGAATCAAAAAGCCAAGTTTGAGACTTACCGGGCAGAACTGAGAGAGCAGTGGAAAGAGATGCATTACCAGCCATACGAATAGCCTGAGTTATGATCTCCTATAGTTCAGTAGGGGAGAGGTTGATAGTGGATCCAGAAGACTGAGACTCAGCTGAAATGGAAGGCATCGGCGGAGTAAGCTCAATATTAGCAATAGTAGTAGTAGATTTGTTACGACAGTAACAAGTCTCAATGGTGTGGCCAGAACGCTTGCAATAATTACAGAACTTCTTGTTAGTCTGCTTGCGACAATTGCTGGAGCCAGAGAAATCACATGATTGTTGAGGTTGCTCAATGGCAGGAATAGAAGGAGTAATAGCCAAAACATTGAACTTATTCTAGGCTTGAAGGGTTGCAAGCCGAGCTTCTTCTCTAACCAACTCGTTTACATCAATATCAAGAGAGGGAGGAGGACTGCGATTAAGAAGCTGACCTCGGATGGGCTCAAAGGTATTGTGAAGTGACATTAGGAATTCATAGAGACGAAATTCATCTCTAACTGTAGCATATTGCTGAGCATCCTTTGAGCATGCTCAAATTGGATCAAAAAGGTCAATTTGGTCCCAAATGAAGCGAAGCTGATCATAGTAGTCATTGATGGATTGCCCTGGTTCTTGTCGAAGTTGATGCAATTCAACCACTAACTGATATTTCATGGATCCGTGAATAGTGGAGTACCTTTTGGCCAACATATCCCATGTTGATTTTGCATCATCAAAGCTGCCCAACAGGTTGGAGATGGAGAGAATGGAAGTGTTCCGAATCCATGTGAGGATCATGTGGTTGTGACTATCCCATTTAACCATGCGACTGAGAAAGGCAACATTTTCTTCACTTGCTCCCTTGACAGGAATAGTAATTTCACCAGTACAATAATGCCAGAGCATGGGACCCTTAAGAAAACTGCGCATAGCTTGAGACTAAGATAAGTAATTCTTATTCCCCTCCAATACAGTATTGATGGGGCGAGGAAGAAAATTATCATTTTTATCCATTTAGAGACACAATATGCAAAAACAAACTATAAAACTGAAATATACGTGAAAAACTGAGTAAGGAGAACTTGGACTATAAAAAGTCAACCATATAGAAAAGTCAACGGACTGGTCAACGATGACGTCAGCTTCGGTGGGTGACGACTGCAGATGAGTGGATGATGACGTCAGCCCTAGGTGACGTGGTAGTGTGACATCACGGATGACGTTAGCAGACCTTGAGAGAGGCGCATGAGGGTGCGTGACTAAGGCGCGACTTCTTTAGGCGGCGCGTGAGAGCGTGTGCAGGCTCTGATTCTTAGGAGACTTCAATGGTTGAGTAGATCGAGGCGAGACGACCACAGTTGTATCTGCAAAAATGTTATCAGCGCAAGATGCATGGCAAAAATGGTGATTGCAGTGGTCTGTGTGGTGCGGGACTCCTCAACGACGGCGGCTGCTGTTCCGAAACCCGAGGACAACGGTTGAGAGACGTCGAAGGTTCAACGGCGAGTGGCTGCAGCGGCTGTTGTGATGACGAAAGCAATAAGGGTGAAGTAACACCAAGAGAGACAACATTGCTAAAAGAAATGTTAGAGCAGCGAGTCCAGCTCGAGATAAAAGGTCAGATGCATACTTGGCTTGAGTAATATAAAGACCATCTGTGAAACAAGTGATCTCAAGACCCAAGAAATAGCTGAGATGTCCAAGGTCTTTCATCTCAAACTACTGACTAAGAAAATCCTTTTCGTTCTAATAATGCTCTTGAATATACTCAATATGCTTTTCAAGCTCTATTACATTCCTATGGCACTATACATCATCTAATATGTTCAGGCACCTCTCAACAAAATGTTCGAGCTGAAAGAAAACTTCGTCATATTCTTGACATTGTCCGTGCTCTTCTTTTTTCTGCCAAAGTTCCTGCCCCATTTTAGGGTGAAGCTGCTTTTCATGCTGTTCATGCCATTAATCGCATTCCAAGCACTGTTATCCATAATCAGACTTCGTATGAGCGCCTTTTTGGGTCACCCCCTGACTATCATTACCTTTGCTCCTTCGGAACTGCTTGGTTCATTCTTCTTCAGCCTCATGAGCACAACAAGCTTGAGCCTCGATCTAGACTTTGTTGTTTCCTTGGTTACAGTGAAACTCATAAAGGGTATCGGTGCTATGATCCTATCTCTCATCGTCTTCGTGTTTCCCGAAATGTTGTCTTTTGGGAACACCGCTTGTTTGTTGAACTCTCTCACTTTCGTTCTTCCCTCACTAACTCTTGATCCTGCTCTTCTGTTTTAGAAATCTTTCTAGATGAGTCTCATGTTCCTTCTACAGATACTCTTAATCCTCATTTAGACTTCTCTATTCCATCTCTAGATATTTTTGATAATTCTCCTAGACATGTTGTAGATGAACATGTTGATGACGAGCTACCCCACCTTGAGCCTAGGCCCCCTGCTCCTGCTCTGCCTAAAGATCCTCCTTAAGACGAATCCTCGCCACTCAACTCGGGTAAGATCCATTCCTGCACATTTACTTAACTATCATTGTTACACTACCCTTGCTACACTCCATGAGCCTCAAACCTATCGTGAGGCCTCGACTGGCCCTTTATGGCAGATTGCAATAAAAGAGGAAATTGATGCATTAACCAAAAACCATATTTGGGATCGGGTTACTTTCTCCTAGTCAGTCTGTGGTTGGTTGTAAGTGGATCTATAAGATCAAGACTTGCTCTGATGGGTCCATCGAGCGCTATAAGGCTCGTCTTGTTGCAAAAGGTTTTACACAAGAATATGGGATTGATTATGAAGAAACTTTTGCTCCAATTGCCCGTATCTCCTGTGTTCGTGCCCTCTTAGCTGTTGCAGCTGCTAGTAAATAAGACCTTTTTCAGATTGATGTTAAAAATGATTTCCTTAATGGGGATCTGCATGAAGAAGTTTATATGCAACCTCCTCCTAGTCTTTCTGTTGAAACAAACAAGGTTTGTCGCCTTCGACGTACTTTATGGCCTTAAACAAGCTCCACGAGCTTGGTTTGCCAAGTTCAGCTCCACCAACTTTCGCTTGGGTTATACTGCCTGCCCTTATGATTCTGCCTTATTTCTTTGTCGTAATGACAAAGGCACCATTTTGCTTCTCCTATATGGAGATGATATGATCATAACTAGTGATGACCTCAGTGGCATTCAAGAACTCAAGGATTTTCTTAGTCAGTAGTTTGAGATGAAAGACCTTGGACATCTCAGCTATTTCTTGGGTCTTGAGATCACTCGTTCCACAGATGGTCTTTATATTACTCAAGCCAAGTATGCATCTGACCTTCTATCTCGAGCTGGACTCACTGATAGCAAGACTTTTAACACTCCAGTTGAACTTAATGCTCATCTGACACCCTCAGGGGGGAAACCATTGTCTAATCCCTCTCTTTACAGACGATTGGTTGGCAGCCTAGTTTATCTCACAGTTACTCATCCAGACATTTCTTATGCTGTTCATCAGGTGAGCTAGTATCTGTCTGTCTGCTCCACGATCGACTCACTTTCTGTTGTTTTGCACATTCTATAATACTTGAAGGGCACTCTCTTCTATGGCCTTTTCTACTCAGCTCAATCTCCCCTTGTACTTCGTGCATTCTCTGATGCTGATTGGGTAGAAGATCCCACTGATCGCAGGTCCACTACATGTTATTGCTTTCTCTTTGGTTCTTCTTTGATTTCTTGGCGAAGTAAGAAACAAACTTTTGTGGCTCGCTCTAGTACTAAAACAGAATATCGTGCCCTTGCTGACACCACATCTGAGCTCCTTTGGCTACGATGGCTTCTTAAGGATTTGGGTGTGTCCATATCCTCTGCTACTCCCCTTTTTTGTGAGAACCAGAGTGCCATTCATATTGCTCATAATGATGTCTTCCATGAACGAACTAAACACATCGAGATTGATTGTCATTTTGTCCATTCTCATCTTGTCTATGGTGCTCTCAAGCTTTTCTCTATCTCCTCCAAAAATCAACTTGCAGATATCTTCACTAAGGCACCTCTTAAGGGACGCACTCGTGATTTGCTTAACAACCTCAAGCTGGTCTCACATCCACCTTGAGTTTGAGTGGGGCTGTTAATATATTTTATGTCATGAGCTTTAGGCCCAGCTAGTTTACTTATATAACACACTTGTACTTGTACTACACTTTACTTGTACCGTCACATATGATGTACCACACTTATATGCCTCCTATATAAAGGCATCATATGTATATTTCTGAATGATAAAATAGAATACAATCATTCAATATTTCTAACAATTAATATATTCGCTCCTTATTAATTTCGCTATCTAGAAGAGCTGAAGGGTGATATGGAGTCCTTGGAAGAGCAGCGGAGCCGGTCCTTATTTCGTAGATATTAACATGACAAGAAAGACTTTAAAAACGACGAAGATGGGAATCAGATCAAAATTCACCGGCGGAGGCGGCAACAGCATAGAGCACAACACCACCGTCACCCTCCGCTTCTTTTACAAGATGGAAACTACCTTTTTTTTAGGGGACCAAAAGAAGATTTGCAAAGGAATATTCTGAATTAAATTATATTATACTTGAATATCTTGTCTCATTTGATCTTTTCGAACTAGGATGTTCTCAATGTCCGGTAAAATGGAGGCTTTCCAAATATGTTTTAAACATCAACATCCGAAAAAAAAATTGATTTTTCAAACTCATTTGATTGATGTGCTATATTTTACATAAAATCAAGTACTTTACTCTTAAAAATTTGTTTTTCTTTATTTTTTTTCTCGGTTCGAATGATCTGGCTTTTACATAAAATCAAGTAGTAAAATCTTTTCTTTAATACTGAAAATAAATTTTATATTTTATACATAATCACCATCACCATTTTCTAATGTCTCCAATGGGTTAGATTCCTCATTATTGATGTCAAATCCTGCCCAATCGTAAGTTCATGAACTCACACCAGTGAAATAGATAAATCACAAAGAGATGTATGGGTTATAAGATAGACCTTTTTGAGTCCAAAACTCTTAAGTTGATAAAATCTATTTAAATTTTATCCCATTTTGATGATTTTATGATAAGATAGTTAATAAGTTAGAGATTCATCTTCTTGTGAGACAGTTTCAAACTTAACACTTATTGTGCCCGTTAGGCGATTCACCTTGCAGCCGATGGTTATGAGCCTATCTGATTTTAGTCCTCATCATCACCATCATCTTCATAATCCATCTCATATGTACCTTAAAGTTTCTGTTTTTCATGTTAAAATCAAGATTATCGGCTCCTTCACCATCTTCATTATCACTAGACCACCATCATCTTTCCTTCATGTTGGGACTTGTTACAAGAAATATCTTTGTTAAAAAAAATATATGGGTTATGTCTTGCTTTTTTACAAATATAAGGAACATTGGATTAATTATTCAGACACCAAGAGTACAGATCCAAGTGTTTGATAATTTGAGAGTTGATTTTTTTTTTTCTTCTTTTTGGCGAAAAGTTAAGTCTAGTTCATTCTACTTTTGTATTACTTACTTCTATTCAATTTCTCTTACTAATAATCTCCTACAGGAATAATGTAGTTCAGGAGGACTAGCAGAAGTATATTGTATAAGAACTAGAAAGCTTTTGAGCAAACAAAACGAACAAGTACTAACTTTCCTGTGAGATTGGAATCCCCAAAGGGATTGGAATCATTAGAGTACCTTTAAATTGTCGTGGGCTCCAATTTCTTGGCAACCCGTATTGCCCAGTCAATCCAAGAAAGAAAGAAAAGGAAGCTCTGATAGAATTTCATCTCAAGAAAATCAAGAAACGAAAGTAAAAAAATCATATCAATCAATCGAATCTGTTGAATAAATAGTATTAAATATTTTGACTACAAGGAGTTGCTCATGTAGTGAGTTCAAGTATTTTCTTAGTATCGAGTTCAAACCTTGCACCCAATACTTAAGATTCTATTATTAATTTATATGAAGATGCAGTGAGTGTTATAGCTTCCCCAAGGGTTTAGAGCCCACATTGCCCAAGTAATATATCAGTCCTGTCATATTATTTAACGCATACCTTTTTCTAAGCTTTCTTGACCAAATAATTTGCAATCTCTTCGTCAGATTTACGAAAGGTGGTCCGTGTCCTACTTCTATTTCGACTAGTGCTTGGTTCCTTCCCCTACGGGAGTTCCTAAACAGCGACGAGTACTTGCGGATTGTCTAAGTCGGAGTGAGGATCAAGCTCCGATGAAGAGCACTCGCAGATGTCCGAGCTTTTCAATGAAGAAGACCCCATTATTATGATGGAGTGGAAATTGATTTTATATTTATCTTTCTTTTCCTTTCCTTACTCATAATTTTCCTTTATATATAATTACTATATATATATATATAATTAATGGATGTTAAAAAAAAAAGAGTATAGTTTATTCTTTTAAATTTTGTTTAATAACTTTGAGAATAGTCCTGATTATGGAATTAATTTTAAGAGACCGGAATAATAGCAATACTCATTGCATATGGGATTTCAAGAACTAATTTTTTTTTTTATTTTGTTAAATAAGTTATATATATTATTTAAAATGATTAGATCTTAAATATAAAAAAATTTTAAAAATTTTGATTGAAGTAAGATAAATAAATAATTTTAAAATAATTTTTTATTAATTCAAATAAAATTTTTTAATCTCTTTATTTAAAATTTAATAATTTTTGGGAAAAAAAAAATTAGATTATCTTATTTAACAATTGTGTTTGATGCATTTTTATGTCATAAAAAATTGTGAAAAGTTCATCTTATATTTCTTAACAATTAAGGTTTTATACTTTAGGGTTTCAATTTAAGATTTTATGTTTTAACTTTTAGGGTTTTCTTAGAGCAAAAGCTTTTTTCTCTTCTCTTACAAAAATATGAGGATAATTATTAATTTACATGTAATGTTAAATTTATTATAAAATCATAATCTTTTAGTAAATTTGATTATAAATTATGAGATGAGCGTATTTTATAATATAAAGTTTGATTATAAAAATCTGATATAAGACTTGCACTAGGAAATTCAAAATTGGCATGTGACATGTTATTTAGTTTTTTTTTTTAATGATAATTATTAATTTGTATTTAATATTGAATGTATTTTGAATAAAAATATTTCAAGAAGGTTGCTTATAAAATCTTACATATGATGTGTTACAAAAAAATTTAAAATTCACACAGTTATAAGACTAAACTCAACTTTATATTATATATATATATATATATATCCCTTGAAATAAATTGAATTCTTACTTTTACTTTTTCTAAAATTACTCATTCATAATATTATGGACTACTAATCCAATAACTACTCATGACTCCATAATTGAACCAATTTTACATACCAATTTCAAGAAATTAGTTAGTGAGTATCGTAAAACTTCATTTATATGATCTATTTGAATTAAGTTATTACCGATATATAAATGATGCATAATTATTTTTGCATCGGGAAGCCACGACTAATCTACCTTATAGCTGGATAAATATATATTTAGATTTTTGCAAAGGGTTTCTAATTATCAAAAAGTTATTACACAAAATTTATTAGACTCACTATTTTTCTTTGTCTTGTTGATTTTCACTTACATGACCTCTATTTCTTATTTCTACTACGTACATAGTGTTGTTTTGTTTTTAGGTTTAAATGGCAACAATGAGTAATGCAACCATGTCCCAAGTACTTAATCTTAGTGATCATAATGATAAATCTTAAGTTTAAGCTTGAACTATGTATTTAGGTATGATTTGATATGTATTTTACTATCATTTTGAATCTATGATACACTTAAATATAATACATTATGTTTGTTGGATAAGTTTGTTAACCTTTTAAAATATGTATATGAAACATATAATTCATATTATATTCTTACGGATAAAAATCTAGATAAAATTTAATTTAATTTTGAATTGAGAAAATAGATATCCATATTTTATTAAAAACACACAAAAAATACACCAAAATTGAATTCAACCAATCTACGCTTATCGAGACAGAAAGATTTTCCATTTCAAAACGTTATTGTTCCATAATTAAGAAAGCATACCTTTTGGGGACAGAAATCAGATTGCTTTTACCATTTTGAGATAAAAACATCTATAAATACAAATTGAGAGAAATGTAAGTCAATTTCCTTTATTTTTTTTCCCAACCAATTCTCAAAAATTAAGATATCTAAAATCTAAATTTCAGCAACTAAGATCTTACATAACAATGACAATGACAAACGTATATATGTTACCTCAGGCGAACCTCCATGCCTGCAATTTCTATGTATCAAGCAGGCTTATATGTATAGACTAATGTATTGATTTGCATGGTCTTCTGGTCCCCTAGAACTACCTCATTTAATACAACCTATTTATATATGTATGTATGCAATGTTTGATGCTTTTGATTGAAGCTTCTTTATTTAGGATTTACCCGATCTCACCATCTTCTCCTTCTCAGACTAATACCCCTATTACTACTACCATTTTTCCTACTCGATCACTCACTGGTCAGATGCGTATCCCAAAACCACCACACTCCGCCCACTTGTCACCCACACCACCGCACTGGAACACTACCCTCTCTCTCTCTCTCTCCCTCCCTTCCTTTTTCTCTCTCTCACTTCACACTCTCTGTCCCCTTCTGCGCCCTTCTTGACGCGTTTCTCTCGCTTTTCTCCCACCTGTTCTGCCTCCAATGGAACCTCCCACCCCCACTCCCTCCCCTTTATAAAAAGAAAAACGCATAAGGAACAAACCATACTACTAAATCCTTACTCCATCTAGCACCTACCTCTCTCTCTCTCTCTCTTTCAAGTCTAAACTTACTCTTCTTTTTATGATCAATGGACAACTTTTTGCCACCATTCCCCGCCACCACTAACGGCAGCTCCGATCAGAACCCCGATCAGTTTAACTATTACTCCAATATTAACGAACCAAATATTTATACGACCTTCTTCCCTTCAAATGTTTCCCAGCAGCATTATCAATATCGACCGCTCTACCTCCAATACTCTAATTACTTGCACCCTTCAGCTTCCTATAATAATAACAATAATTATTATTCTCCCAATTTCTTGCCTAATAATAACTATCCGCAACAACCACCACCATTATATTCTGATCATCATGGGTTGATGTTTTCTAACGAGCAAGATCAAAGGAGGAATACGGAGGATGCATGGGCGACTAAGGCTGCGAGGAGTAAGAGGAGAATCGCTCGCCAAAAGAGCCTCGGTTTGACCATGAAGGCGGCTACTTCCTCTTCTTCCTCTGCTTCTAGTGGTGGCGCCGCCGCCCTGGGAGAGAATGTTATAGGCGGGAGCGATGGTAATTTTAACGGCGGCAGTTTATACACTTTCTGGACGCCGGATAAAAAGGTGGGGTTCCATCATTTTTTATTTTTATTTAAAATATATATTTTTACCCATATTCTCAATTGTTTGTTTTTAAATTTTTAAAAAGTTTACCTTTTCAGTGTTTGCTTGATTGTCAGGATAATGGGGGCAAATTAGGGTTCATTTAGGTCTAAAATTGCGTAGACCCATAAACTTGAGTTCTATGTGATTTCTACTATTATTATTTGCCTTAACTACCATTCTTAGGTACTTATCTTCAAATTTATTGTTATATGTATAATTTCCATCTAATTTTTCCTATTTTCTGATACAATTTGCTCTCATCCTTATAAGCTATTATGATCTTGAGCTTGAAAAAGAATTGTTACATATTAAAGGATAAATAATAATATGAAGAGGTAGCTTCTTGACGTGCTTTGTAATGATTTTTTTGTCTAATCGGCTGATTCTTTCAGAGATTGAGAGCTTTTATGAGAAAGGAGCTAAGGAGCAGTGATGTCGGATCCTTAGGCCGAATTGTTATTCCTAAGGTAAGATATTTTACTCCGGACTTTATATGTTTTCCTTCCAATATTATTGGATATATTTAAAACGCATTTGGTTCCTTAAATGCATGTAATATTTCTTCGGATTGGCTTCCGGGCCCTATGTTATCGGAAATTCCTAAACGTGTCTATTGCTTTCACGTGTGCTTCGATCTCACATGTATAAAGCCGCTTGCTGGTTGTTGTTTGATTTCCGATATCCCGGAGAATCCAAATCTGGTTTTTTTTTTTTTTCCTTCCTTATATATCAATGGATTATAATTTCTAATTTAATTTTCAAAAAAATCGACAATATATTAGAGAGAGGCAGAAGAAAACCTTCCATTCTTGTCTGACAAAGAAGGCATCATAGTACTGGTCAGAGATGTCTACTCATATCAACATTGGGAATTCAAATTCAAGTGAGTAGAAAAAATGCAAAATATGCATAATCATGATCTTAATTTACTCCGATTATAACATTGTTTCAACTTAATTTAATCCCGAGATCATCCTCATCTATCACCTTTTGAAAATACAGGTATTGGGCCAACAACAAGAGTAGGATGTACGTCTTTGAAAATACAGGTATAATAAGACTTTGGATGAAGCGGTATTGAAATCAAACATTTTGATTTGATGTTGTTCACTAATCCATTTTTAGCGGACGCTAGTTAACATTGTAAGTGGGGTAAAATGTCTAGATTCCAAACTTTTGTACCATACATATGAATCTATGAAGGAATATTAATGAATATTACCCTTTGTGGAGTTGTTCAATGATGTTTATCCAAATTGTGTGACAGGGGAGTTTGTTAAGAAAAATGGGCTAGAGATTGGAGACTACATCACACTTTACGAGGATGAATACAAGAATCTCGTGAGTTCTTCCTTTTCACTCAACTTAATTTATCTCTATTGGTAACTTTAGGATTTGAACCTGGATGTCTTGATTTATAACAAGACAAAAGACTATAAAGCAGATAAAAAGGAAAATGCATTAATGTAGACAAAATAGAACAGTTTTGAAAAACATGAGACCCTCAATATAATACTTGCGAATTTGTGCTGTAGTGAAACCGTCTTCTTTAGTAGTTACGTAGACCACATCATGGCACATTATCGGTTCTTCATCAAAAGATCGATATAATTTTCTTGTTACATCAAAATATTATTATAATTTTGTCATACAGTTATAATTTTTCTGTCTTAAAATACACCCACACATCATACGAGATGAGTCGGAATGTTGGCTTTATGTCATTTCCTTATTATATCGTTAGTTCAACATTATTCATTCTTATAATTAATAATAATATATAGGTGTATAATGTACTATCCCTAACCATGGTGAATTTTTTCGTTGATGAGAGAGAGCAGTATGTCAGCACTAAAAAAGCAAAAAGAACAGTTTCCATTCCCCCAAAGGCAGATCAATTAGAAAACCATGGAAACCAGGAAAACATGAACCCTACAATTAGTACTTGTAACACAAGTAGTAGTACTACAACTACAGTTGAAGCTAAGGATGAAGATCTAGATGCTGCATCTATAGGCTTTCTACTGGAACAACTTGAGAACATGAAGGACCAGCAAGAACCAACCAACCTCATCAATGTCTCAGAAAATGTTTCGGACAAACAAAACAATAATGAAGTAGAATATAAAGCGCCCTACAATATCTTGAGCAAAGGAATTTCCGCGAATGATCCGATAGAAATGGCAGGGACGGAGCCTCTTACACAAGGTCGAAGGAAGGGGGTAGATGATTATCAGATTTACTTTGAAGATTGCTATGGTGGTCTCGACACATTGCCTGAAGTTTACTATCTTTTTGATCACTTGAATGATGGAATTTAGCAGCAACTGATTAAAAACTGCCACAGGAATCTAATTATGTGTTGTTATATCTATAGTATACATGATTGTTCCTTCTGTTTATTGGGATTTGTATAGATGACCAAAAAAAAACAAAAATGCATTAAAGCTGCAGGTTCATGGGAAAATCTAGTCCTCTTGATTAATGTGGGATATTATATATAGGTAATGGAAACTTCCAATACAGTATATTTGAAATACTATATTAAGTCCTGGTTTACTTGCAATACGCTTCATGTGTTCGGAAGCGTTTCTCTTCATCTTGCATTTAATTGTATTAAAAGTAGGGATGAATAAACCCACTTCAAGAAAGAAGGGAAATTAGATCAAGATATTGTTTATAACTGTTCTAAAGTAATAATGGTGTACTATGTTGACTCGATGTAGCTTCATATAAATTTATAGATCAACGAAAATATCATGATCTAGGACATGGCATCCTCATTTTTTTTGTTTCTTTTTTCTTTTAGTTTCGTCCTGCAACTACAATTTCTTAGACTGAGAAGCGTTACAGGAATCATTTATATGTTATCAAAATGAGGATAATTTACATGTCATCAAAATGATCTATTTCCATTTGGTATACGACCCATAAATGGTGACACAACACATGTGGCGGACAAATTAACTACAAATTTTTTAAAATTTATTAATGTTACAAGTAGATTCATTGTCATTTTGAGAATTATAAGTAAATATTTTCAAATTTTTTATATTTTAAAAATAAATTATCTCAAAGTTACTTTTAATTACAAGTAGCTTCATAAAAAATTTTAGAATTATAAATAAATTCTTCATAATTACTCTAAATTATAAAAAAATCTTAAATGTCGCTCTTAATTAAAATTTTATTTTTATTATTAATATATTCAACATCAAATCAATCCCTTTTTAATAGTTAAAAGAGATGATATGATAGCTCAAGGAGTATATGAAAAAGTATCACCAATATAGTAGTATTGTAAAACTCATTCTTATTTCATTAAAATCCTTTAAATTGTTTAATTGCATTATTTGAAAACATTAAAATAATTATAATTAAAATAAACAAAGGTAAGAGTAACAAGATATTCTAATCTCCTCCAAAAGACCATTTCATAAATGAGTTAATTCATTTTTTAGTTCTTATGTAGTTCGATTTTTATAAATTTGTTTCTATATAGTCTTCGACCAACTTTTTTATCTTATATAGTTTAAATGAGACCTTTTAGTCCCTCTGATAGTTTTTAGATCACTAGTGATGACATGGCATGCTCTATCATGCCATGTCATTAATAAAAATTATGTAATATTTTAGTATCCCCATTTTTTCATTAATCTCAATTCCCTCCTCTAATAATTTTTTAACATACTTTTTAATCCAAATTTCATTTTTCATGTTTAGAAAAATAAAAAAATATGTGAAAAAATAAATTAAAAAATCCCGATCCGATTTCTCATAAAAAAAAAGTATCAAAACAGTCACACTTTTTGTAAAAAAATAAAAAATAAATGTCTTATACGGATAATTAAAATCTAATAATTTGACATGCGGTGTAAAATATATGCTTAATATGATGGCAAGTATACTCAATTAAAAGAACAAGAAGAACAATAGATAATATGAGGTAAAGAGAACTTCCTTAATCATCTTTTCTTTTTCTCAATTTATTCTACACAATGCTCTATTTATAAGCTAAAGGTTGGAATACTAAAAGCCATTAGTTAATTACAACAATAACGACTCATAAAACGAAAAGAGAATTAAAGATAGAAGATGAAGAATTTGAAGTTGAAGAGATGGAGAAGAATACCAATGGACATCCACTAATAACTATTTATAACACTCCCCCTTGGATGTTGATATTATGAGAAGTTGCGTCATTAAAATCTTTAGCATTGATTGGAGGATAGTATAATCATTAATAGACATGAAAAATTGAAGATAATAATGTACGTATAATCTCACTGCAATGCAGGGATAGGATGTTGTTTGTTTGTTATTAATTTGTTTAAAACGTTTTGAGATTAATTCCCTATGATAAAGAGTTCTGCAATAATTTTAAATTATTACATTATTTCTTTAAAAATTCTTTTGAAAGTAAAGTTTATTATTGAAATAGAGAAAGGTAACGGCCCCTTACTAGCTATGCGTGTTTCCGTCCAAATATTAAATAGAATAAGCAGCTGGTAGGGCGGGCATTATAGTTTGGTATCAGAGTCTAACGGTCTTGTAGCCAACCCTCATATATACAAGTCACAGAAGTGATGTCTTCAGTCGCTGTAAGCATGGGTCTGGATTTACTTAAATTTTATATTTAAAATATATATATGAAATAATGAACGAATGACACGTGTTCTTTAGACTATGGAAGAACTAATGAATACTCTAGCCACTACCTATATGGAAATATGCCAAGAACTCACGAAAGGGTAGCATGGGATGAAATTGGTAGCTACGTTTCGCATGGCCTCCCCGCCCACCTTCGAAGGATACAAAGGTTGGGACTATTTACACCACTAGATTTATGAGATTGAAGACATATGTATAGGAGCATATGTGACGGATGATGTCTGGGTTAGATTGGCGGTCTGCCAATTAAGATGGCGAGGCCAGGACATGGTGGCATGGGATAAACCTAGACGCTAGAGATGTCGCATGGATCGAATTCAGGGTAAGGATACTCGCCCACTTCTCACCTCCTAATTCGGGAAAACCGAACGAAACCCTAGAAAAAAAAATCAGAGATAATGATAATCTACTCATGAGGAGTAGCTGACTCACCCATAACCATTAGTATCAGATATTATATTTTCTTTTGTAGTCCGACTAATCTAGACTAGAACCCTTTGTAAAAAAAAAATGTTGGTTTGACATGTAAATAGCGTAGTTAGTTATGGGCAATAGATGATCAATTTTTGTAATGTAAATGGTGATCAATAGATAAATATGAAATATATGTTATACTTAAACTTATCTTTGTATGAAAAAGAGAATTTTCATACTTTATATTTCTAGGAAATCAAGCGCTCTCCACCAAAGTATAAACATGACAAGAGGATGTACTGCTAGTGTATCCTCTATTGGACGTCGCGTTAGTCCAATCAATGACCCATGTCAACAAGAGATGAGCGAGTTACAAGACCTAACTCGAAGACAAGGAGAAATGATAGACACGCTACTTCAACAACAACAACAACTCCAAGAGATGCTACAACGACCGACACCCCCTCGAGCGGAAAATTCAAGTTCCACCGCCAAGAAATTTATGAAGTATAAACCACATGAATTCTCAGGTGGCCATAATCCAAGGATAGCTGAAAATTGAATCAAAACTCTAGAAAGACTCTTCAACTGTTCAAAGGATCTAGAAAGCGAAAAAGTACATTGTGCAGCATGTCTATTGTGGGACAACACGAGTTATTGGTGGGACACCATGACAAGTATTCATGATGTTGGAATCATGACTTGGGCTGAGTTTTGAAAACTAATAGAAGACAAGTATGTAACAGTGGCTTTAGTGGAAGAAAAGGAAAGGGAATTCATAAACCTGCAAAAGAGGCAACATGACAATGGAAGAATTACTACGAAAGTTTGACGAGCTATCCAGATATGCACCGCATATGGTGGCTACGTTCACCTTAAATGTGAAACAATTCAAGATGGTCCTTGACTCCGACACTCGAAAGGACTTGGAAATAGCAGATTTGGACGATGCGTCTTTCTCAAAGGTAGCAGATAAAGCAATAAGAATTTATCGAGCGCGAGCGATTCAGGAGTAGGAATGGAAGGAAGCTGCCAAGAAAGAGCATGTTGGAGGTGCAGCCTCCGGAATCCAAAATAATGTCCAATCCTCTACACTCGTAGCCCGTGAAAACCAGTAGAGCTTTAAACCTCGATGGAATAATAAGACAAGGTTTGACAATAGGGATTTCGACTCAAGTCAAGAAGGAAGACAACCTAAGAAAAATAAGTTTCAAGGTTCTTGGGCATAGGGAAGACCTTATAGCCAATGTAGCAAGTGTGGCAAAGGTCATGTTGGTGAATGTAGAGCCGGAACCAAGGAATGCTATAACTATGGACAACAGGGACATATTGCGAAGTTTTGCAAAAACCCAAAGAAGGTTGAGGGGCAACTGAGTAAGACTAATGCTAGAGTACTTACCATCTCCCGGAATGAAGCAGAAGCAAGTCCGTCTATCGTCATAACATGTTAGCTTCTTATTTCTGGAATTTTCGCTATTGTTTTAATAGATTTAGGAGCAACGCATTCCTTTGTTGCACCAACATTTATTAGAAAAATTAACCATTCAATAGATCAACTAGCTGAGGTGTTTAGTACCACACTACCCTCAGGAAAGGTGTTAATATCAACTCATTGTTTGCGAGCCATATCAATGAAAGTAGGTAATGTGGAATTACTTGCAAATTGTATAATATTAGATATGCAAGATTTCGACTTTATATTAGGAATGGATTGGCTCTCAAAATACAGTGCCACAATAGATTATCAAAGGAATAAAGTGATATTCGACATACCGGGAGAATAAAAATTTGAATTTATTGGAAATTCAAAGAGGAGCCATAAGCCATTAGTATCCACTATTAAGGCAGCAAGACTGTTAAAAAGTGGCTACGAGGGATTCCTTGCCAACATAGTGGATAAAAACAAGGAACAACCACTGAAGCCTGAAGACATTCCAATAGTCCGCGATTTTCTTGAAGTATTTCCTGAAAAATTACCAAGACTACCCCCAGATCAAGAAATCGAGTTTCAGATCAATTTAATACTTGGAGCAACACCAATATCAAAAGCTCTGTACTGCATGGCGTCGGCTGAATTGAAAGAACTCCAACTACAGCTGCAAGATTTGCTCGACAAAGGACATATTCATCCTAGTTTCTCACCATGGAGAGCTCCAATATTATTCGTGAAAAAGGATGGGTCAATGAGAATGTGCATTGACTATAGAGAACTCAACAAGATCACTATAAAGAAAAAATACCTTCTTCTAAGGATAGATGATTCGTTCGACCAACTCCAAGGAATGTCAGTGTTCTCCAAGATCGACTTAAGATCTGAATATCACTAACTAAAGATTCAAGAAAGCGATGTCCCGAAAGTAGTCTTTAGGACATGGTACGGCCACCACGAATTTTTGGTCATGCCATTTGGTTTAACCAATGCCCTAGCCGCTTTCATGGATTCAATGAATCAGGTATTTAAAGACTATCTGAATAAATTTTTCGTTGTCTTCATAGACGATATTTTGGTAAACTCAAAATTTGAGGAGGAGAATGTAAAGCATCTAAAAGTGATTTTGCAAACCTTGAAGAATCATCAACTCTACGCTAAATTTAAAAAGTGCGAATTTTGGCTAGATCAAGTTACTTTTCTTGGACATGTCATATCTAAGGATGGTATTTTTGTGGACCCATCTAAAACTGAAGTAGTAAGCAAGTGGCCCAAACCTAAGAATGCTTCCGAAGTATGAAGTTTTCTAGGATTAGCTAGATATTATAGACGATTTGTAAAAAGATTTTCCAGAATCGCCACACTACTCACTAGGCTTACTCGAAAGAACTATAAGTTTGAACAAACTGTAGCAACTGAGAAAAGCTTTCGAGAGTTGAAGGAAAAATTAACGAATGCACCTATTCTTACCATCCGAGAAGATGAGAATGGATTCGTAATATATAGCCATGCATCTAAATTAGGGTTAGGAGCAGTATTGATGCAAAATGAGAAAGTAATCGCATATACTTCACGACAGCTTAAGGATTACGAAAAGAACTACCCAACCCATTACTTGGAACTAGCTACGGTGGTGTTTGCCTTAAAAGTTTGGAGACACTACCTCTATGGAGTACAGTATGAAATTTATACCGATCATAAGCCTCAAATATTTCTTCACACATAAGGAATTGAACATGAGACAAAGACGGTGGCTAGAATTAGTCAAAGATTATGATTATGAAATACGGTATCACCCAGGGAAGGCAAATAAAGCAACTAACGCCTTAAGCCGAAAATCCCCAACCAGTCTCGCTGCCCTATACGCCTTACCAACATCATTACAAAAAGAAGAGTATAATGCAAAAATTGAGTTGGTGACAAGACGATTATCAACCTTAACCCTCCAACCAACCATACTTGAGGATATCAAAGGTTGTTTAAAAAGTTTTGGGATTAATTCCCTATGATAAAGACTTCTACAATATTTTCAAATTCTTACGATATTTCCTTTAAAATGCTTTTGAAAATAAAGTTTATTATTAAAATAGAGAATGGTAATGGCCCCCTACTAGCTGTGCGTGTTTCCGTCCAAAGTACTCAATAGAATAAACAGTTGGTAGGGCGGGCGTTACAAATAGTGCAATGAGTATTTATACCCCTTATGAAAATATCACTTGAAGTCATTGAATTATCAGTTTAGAGCAAATTTGCTGAATTTCGATATCACCACATTTGTTGACATCATTTGTGAAGAAGATCAACATCGGTAAGATTTGCTTTGTTCAATCTCCAATGAAGAATTCTCTCTTCAATTAAGCTATGCATGAGATATTGTCTTCATACAACATTATTGGATCCTCTTTCTTGGAAAACAAGTCACATATCCCTCAGATATGTTAGAAATTGATCATAGTCAAATACATTTTTGATTAGCATCATGAATTACTATCATTTCCACATAGCTTAAGGATGTAGCGGCTATAGTTTATTTCATTATAGCTCCATGATATATTTTCCCATCATTAATAAATAAATAAATAACTTGTTTAAGATTAAGCTTTATGTGGTTCAAATAAATAAATTGTATCAGCATAACCAACTAATTTTCTATTATAATTATTTGAACAAAAAAAATTCATATCAATTATTCCTCAAAAGTAACGAAATATATGTATAACTCGATTCAAATATCTTCATGTTATAGTATAACATGATTTTTCTAATGAATACATTAGTGCACTTGTTGTGGCACTTTAGGACCAAATATATAATTATTTATTATTTTCTCGAGGTAAAAAATTTCTTTTTTTCTAAATCAAGTATTTGAATAACCAATAAGGTATTCATTGGATATCTCTTATCTATATAAAATATTCAAGATCTATTCTATATAAGTTGATTAATGAATATAAATTTTATCAACTACATACTCAATCCATTAGCCAAATTATAACTCGATTTTTCCAAGACTTTTTATCTCAAATCATTTCTTTAAGAAATCTTCCAACTTGAAAGTTCTTTGAGACAATTCAATAATAAAGTCATAATCATATATTACAAATTCAAAATTTATTTATGATTACACATTTGTATGTAAGATCATTTTATAATAAAATATTTAGTAAGGTTTAACCATATATAATTATAAAATAAATTTAAATGCTTCAAACGTTTTAAATTCTAACGCTTCCAAATTTGAAACTTGAGCTCCAATCTATGGAAGTCGCTCGACTATGAAGGTTGAGCTCCATTATCGACTCCATCTAGTTTTTCACTTTCTTTCTCTTTTGTTAAATTATACTACAAATTATATGTACCTCCCTTAAAGTATAAGTGGATCCCCTAAAATTTCCCTAAAATCACGAATAACCTCCTAAACCAATTTTTCAACATAGTTAACCCACTTTTAATTATTATTTTTACTCAAAAATTTATCTATTTATTATTTCATTTCCTAAACTATTTTTTTTCAAACTCAAGCTCGACCTCTGTCAACATCTCTAGCTCGGAGGTCGACCTCCATCATCGAAAGTCACGAGCTCGAAGATCGACCTCACAAATTGAGGTCTTGAGCTCGGAGCTCAACCTCCATTGATGGAGGTCAAGCTCGAGCTTGACTTCCATTAATGAAAGTTTGGATGAAAATTAAAAAATAATAATAATTTAGAAAATAAAATAATAAATAAATAAGTTTATGAGTAAAAATCGGTCAACTGTGTTAAAAAATTAATTTAGAGATTACTCCTAATCTAAATTAAATTTAAGAATCTAAAATAAACTGAAAAAAATTTACTTAGGGATCCACCGTAATATAATTATTGTAATTTACCCTAACGCTATTGTAATTTACCCTAAATTATATGACTACATGGACATTGCTTACACTATCCCATCCATAGACCTCGGTTAGATCTTTAAGCAGATAGTCCAACATTTAAACAGATTCAATGACATTGTTATATCGAGGCTTTTCCTAATATCTCATTATGCATCTACCAAATATAAGATACTAGCTACAGAAACAAAACAGAAAACTAAACAATAAGCCAATGTACAATTTATTAACCTTGTAAATAGAAAACAGCCTCATTAACAACACCACAACAAGTTTATCTTTCCATTTTGTGTCTCACGGCATTAACCTGTTTGATTCAAACCTATGACCTTCTTTCTTCCTCCTAAGCTTCACCACATCCTCATCCATCCTCTTCCCCCTCACATCCACATCATCTTCATCTTCAGCATCCACCGCTCAATCTTCAGCCCCCATGACCTTCTCCTTGATCATCTCTGTTGTCTCTTTCGTCGCCCCCCATACACCCTTCACACCCTCCGCCGCCTTACTCATACCCTCCTTCACCGTCTTTTCTGCCTTCCCTGCAATATCTTCCGCCCTCTCCTTCACTCCATACACTGCATCCTTCACTCTCTCTTTTGCATGCTCCGCCGTCTCAGCGGTTTTATAAGCTCCTCCTTTGACCTTCACCTTTGCATCTTGAGCATAGTCTTTGACTTTGTCCTTGGTGCTTTGATCCGTTTCCGCCGCCCTTTCCGTCCCTTCCTCGGCCTTCTGCTTCGCCTTCTCGCCGTATTCTTTTGCTTTTTCCTTCATCTCTTGCGCTCTTTGTTTTGCCATCTCGGTTCCTTCCTCAGCTATCTCTTTGGCCTTCTCTTTATAATCCTTTTGCCTTCTCCTTCATTTCGTGCGCATTTTCCTTTGCTTTATCCGTCAAGTTTTTTCCATCGTCGTCGTGATGAGCTTTGAATTCTTTCCTCCACTTCTTATTAGAGTAAGCAAAGTCAGCCCTCGAGTCTCTACTCGTTTCTGGAGATTTTCCACCCTGAATTTTCAGCAAAATTAAAGTTAGAAAATACCCATTAAAGAAGTATAACTATTCAATGAAATTAGAAAGAAAATTTACGTAGTTAACGTACGAACCCAAGAGGGATTGAAAGCAGAAGAGAAGCAGATTCTTGAGATTTTGTGAGAGTATCTAAGAGACAGTGAAGGACGAGGTTGAAGAAAAGCCTTTGAGATGTTGAAGAGTAGATTCCTTGCTATTGACATGGCTGACGTTGTTTTGGATTTAACATATCACTTCTTCAAATTCTTTCTGTGCTTTTGTTATTTCTGGTTTTCAGGAGTTCATAAGGGGAAGATGGAGAAGAAGGTGGGAGTGTAATTCACTGCCACGTAGGTCAGGTTTTGCCACGTATTGGAAATTGTTAAATCTTTGTTTTTGACTCGTGTACATTTCACTGCTAAGAGTACCGAGAATGAACCCTTTTTTATAATTACTTAACAGCCCAATTCTAGCCTGTTTTGGTCTATCACACCGGCCCGGTTCGTATCGACTTGACCCATAAATTTAGGCCGGATATTTATACATATCTGGGCATTTCAAACATAATATGAATATGGGCCTAGGTACTTGCAAGTTGCAACCCTATCTATCTCCGATCGGATTGATCGGAAAACAATTCCCCCTCCCCTACTCAATTAAAAGTTTAGTCAGATACGCCCTGTTATGGGTTCGATATCGTTCAGTGTGAGAGATAGGACATCGGTATAATGGGGGAGAGAAAATGACTAGGGGCAGTGTGGTACGGAAAATTGTATGGATAAAAAAGAAATTTTTCAATATATATTGATTTTTTTTTTTTTGTTAGGTTATAAAATAAAGGATTAAAATTAGGAAACTAAATATAGCTTATAAATTCTATAATATTTTATATATGATTAAGTCCCTATTTATTAGGTATTTTGAACCATAATTGAATAGTGATCTAAACTAGACTTGGAGGGGAACAAAAAGAAGAAAGGAAAAAAAAAAAAACTACAACTAAGATTGAATTTCTCTTTAATTCCAAAGTGTGAAGTATATCTAGTATCTTAGGAGAAAAACATGCATATGTCAGATGTACATGTAAAATTATAATCTGTAAGAGCATACAATTCGGCTAACTAAAACTTTTAATTATAATTTATAGCATTTTTTTTTTCTAAATCCCACGTCCTAATATCTACTCTTAACTTTAATTTTAAAGTTGCTACTTTTTTTTTTTAGTGTAAACGATAATATTTAAGGGTAAATGATATTTTAATTTGCAAATCTTGTTTTCCCTCGTAGGAATGCATTATAAATGTCCATTTAGAAGAGGGGCCAATCATGAATTGCAACAAGGGAAAGGACTTATCGTACACTGACCATCTCTACAATGAGGGAAAACTTCTCATGAAAGTAATTTTCTCTTGTTGGGTGTACCAGGAGAAGCATCAGGCGACTCAGCCCCTTTGTTAAAGGAAAACAAAAAAAAAAATTTCATATGCCTTTGCTCCACCTGATGGTACACCTCCCAAGGGGTTGGCCCTTAAGGAATTATCAATCAGATTTCCTTGGTTGCAAAGTCTTGAAGAATATCATATTTTTTCTAAAAATATAAGTCGGGATTCAATAGAGCATGAATCATGAATCCTTAACTCACTTTTCAAAGGAGATTCCCTGCCTCATGCCTAAGTCCTCCTTTGATCGTATTGTCTCGAATGGTAAATCATCATTGATAGACGGTTTTCCTTGAAACGCTTATTTGTGGTAAGAATATCAATAACTTCTCCTTTATTTTTTGTTCTTAGTGTCTTATAGATAGAGATGTAATATCCATCGTGTCGGTATCTGGTGATCCTGACGATGAGCTCAATAGGTAACTTGATAAGATGACAGGTCAGCTTAGGTTCGCTTACGCCGCTGAGGTCACATCTCTTCAGTGTTCTAATACGGGGTTTAGCCTTATCTTGGCAACTTCTAAAGAGATCTTATCTCAAGAAAAACCTTTAAGGAAAGAGGTTGAGGATGCTTTTCTAGATGCTGAAACAACCCTTCACCTATCCGAATCAGGAAAGAAGGATGCCTTAGAGGTAGTTGATAGCTTGACAAAGGAGAACAAGTCTTTTTATTCACGCCTTCATCGACTTAGAGAGGAGTGGTGGAAGGAGTTTCTATATTCCTCTGAGGTTGATAGGATCCAGGCTAAAGCCTCAAAAAAAATGGGAGCTAACTACCTTCCATTATCCTAAAAACCTTGTTCGCACCAATTTTCCTAATGTTGATGCCGATGTACTTAAATTTAGGGATATATATTTCTCTTCCGAAAGTGAGGTGAAGCAGGAACCAGAGGAGGGTATGGAGGATGAGGAGAGTCTTGGTGGTATTGACTCTCCTCTTGCTTAGCAATTAGATAGCTAAGTTGTTTGGTCTTTTTTGTCATGTTTCTTTTTTACCTCATTTGTTTTTGATGTTTCATTCTTTTACGGTAGGTCACTTTTCGTGGTTTTTTATGGATGTCTCTTTTATGTAACTCTGGAACTTTTTTTTACGTTATGGATGCACACTCTTGATTATTATGATAGCCCGTTGCCCCCAAAAATTTTAGCCTAAATCAATCTTTACTTAGGTAATTCCTCTTTCTTGTTGTTCGGCTTTGGACAAACCCTAAAAAAAATTATTTACATTTTCTCTCCTCTTCTCATGTCTCGGATTTACCGAGGCTATTGGGCCTTAGCTATACCAAAGCTGTTAGACCTCAGCTTTTGACGGGATTGTTGGGCCTCGACTTTATAGGGTCGTTTAGGCTTTGACCTGTCCTTACTGAGTACTAATCAGGTTCCTTCAATTTTTACTTTTCTCGACTTCATTTACCGACCATTTTTGCCTTAGAACATGCATGGATTATTTTACGTGATTCGTTCTCTAAGATCTCTCTAACCTAAGTATGCCATGAGGCTTAACAAAATTCCTTAACTTTAGCATGAGCTCTTTAAGAGCCTTTTGTAGCTTACTTGGTCTTTTTGACTTAGATATTTTTGGTGAAGGAATGCAAAATTTTTGTGAAATAAATTTTTTTTAGAATATTGCCTAAAGAAATTTGATAATACAGAAAGAAAATATGTTAAGGAATAAACTAGATTGAAAGCTAAACTAGACTAAAGACTAAGTTTGGAAACTATATTAAGAACTAAGTTTGAAAACTAACTAGGTGCTAGTGCAGAAACTTGACTAAAAGGAGGGAGTTTCACTATGGTTTGTTAAAAACCTTAAGATGATCTACATTCCATGGATGTGCCAACATTCTTCTTTAAGCATTTTAAAGTCGGTATGTTCATGGTCTTACTTCTGAGGTGAACTCATAAGTTCCTTCCCAATTCTCTCCTCAACATGTTGTATTATGGGATAATCTTTTTTATTGGCCTTCCCTTCACTCGCTTATTGTAGTATCTTTCAACTCGTTGCTTAAAGATAGTCTCCCTGACATTAGCCTTATTTCTTGATTCTTGGAGAAAATACAACGCCTCAACCATAGTTTGAGCTTTTTTTTTCCTTCATCAACTATTGTCTTTTTATAAGATGAGAGCCCTACTTCTGCGGGAACCATGGCCTTAGCTTCGTACGTTAGGTTGAAGAGAGTTTCCCCTATCACTAATTAAGGGGTGGTGTAAATTTCCAACCATACCCTTAGGAGCTTGTCCGCCCAATAGCCCTTAAAACTCTCTAGCTTTTTCTTCAAAAGTTTCTTTATGATCTTATTTACTGCTTCTACTTATCCATTTTCCTAGGGGTGCGTCGGCGAGGAGGTTAGGTGTATTATTCCCAATTCGGAAAAACTTTCTTTGAACTTTTTATTATTGAATTTTCTTTCGTTATCGGTCATCAGAGCCTCGGGTATTCCAAACTGGCATACGATGTTCTTTTAGATAAACTTTATGGTATGGAGCTCAGTTATTTTTTTATAAGAACACGACTTCGATCCATTTTGTAAAATAGTTCATTGCCACAATTGTGTGCCTCATTTGTCCTGATGTGACCTTGCTCATTGGTCCAATTATATTTATCTCATATCTAAAAAATGATCATTAGCTTTCTACAGATGTGAGGGGAATGGAGGGCTTCCTTAGGATGTCCACATAAACTTTGCACTGAATGCACGCACCTTCCATAGGTCATAAGCATCCTTCATGGTCTTCCAAAAGTAACCTTAGAGTAGTGCCTTCATCGCTAAGGTCCTAGAGTCCTAATGGTTTCCACATATGGCCTTATGGATTTCTCTCAAGATATATTTCACCTTGTTATCGTCCAAACATCTCAATAATTACATAAAGTATCCTTGCTTATATAGTACATCTCATATCATTACACACCTAATCCCTTGGTGTCTGACCTTGCACACCTCTCCCTTACTGCGGGGTAATTCCCCATTGAGTAGGTAGTTCTTTATCAGGGTCATCCACCCTTTTTGTTTAATCTATAAGGCTTGGTTTACTATGGTGCTCGAACTTACGAGTTTCTCCACATTTTCTTGCGGCAATAGTTATGTGGAAAATGTGGTAGATAATAATGCAAAAGAGTAAACTTTGGCATTTTTCTCCCTCAGGATATACTCGATCATATGTTTGTCAAATTTTCCCAAGATGGCTTCGACCGTCCTCAAATATGCCAATATCACCTCTCATCTTGCTTGATAGTCTCATTTTACTTACGATACGACCATTTGTGAATCACTCATGATCAATATCCTTTCCATCTCTATCTCTCTTGCCAAGCGTAACCTTACTAAGAGAGCTTCATACTTAGCTTCATTATTTGAGGCTTGAAATCTGAAATGCAATGAGTATTCTACCTTTGACCCTTCTAGTTAAGTCAAGATCAGGTCAGCGCCACACCCTTCCTTGTTTGTTGTGTTGTCAATGTGAAGCATCCTAAAGGGTTTTTAGAGCATAGATGAAGATGATGGCACCGCATCCTGGCTATAACCTCTGGTTGGTTGCTCGACTCCAAGATAGTGAACTTGAATATGAAATATGAAAAGGCTTGTACTTTTATGGTAGTGAGAGGTTTATCTAAACTTTCTCTACGTTCACCTTAATGCCCCTATGGTCTACTATATACCCCATGATTTTTCTAGATGATACCCAGAAGTGCATTTTTTGGGGTTCAGCTTCATTTGAATTGCCGCATTATTTTAAAAGCTTTCTTCTAATGGGAATTGTGGTCAGTGGCCTCAATACTCTTGGCGAGGATGTAATCCACATATACCTCCATCATTTTTCTAGTTTCCTCATTGAACATTTCGTTCACTAGTCACTGGAAAGTTGCTCAACGTTCTTCAATCCGAAGGGCATCACTTGGTAACAATACAGTCATTGGTCTATTATGGAAGATGTCTTCTCTTGGTTCAACTCCCATAACTTCACTTTGTTGTATCTGCAATATACTTCCATAAAGCTGAGTAACTAACAACCTATGGTGCCATCTTCCACTTAATCTATACTTGGACAAAGGAATCTATCTTTTAGGCACGCCTAGTTTAGGTCCACACATATTCTCCACTTCTCATTGGATTTTCTTACCATGACCACATTAGTGAGCCATTCGGGATACTAAACCTCCCTCATTACGCCTACGTCGAGTAACTTGTCCACCTTCTTAGCCACGACTTTGTTTCTCCCTTCATTGAACTTTCTCTTCTTCTACCTTATAAGCTTAACTTTAGGAGCAACACCTAGCTACTAGACAATCATTTGGTTTGATATTCCTTAAAAGTCCCTGAATATCCGTGCGAAAACATCCAAGTTCTTATTTAGCAATTATTAAGGGTTCGTCTATCTTGGCCAGGGAATTATCCTTCAAGTTTTAAAACTTTGACCTCCCCCAAGTTGAGTTTCATTAATGTTTCGGTGGGTGATGGTCTCGCCTTATATTCTTCAATCGCCATTACTTTGTCTTCCTCCTCTATCCACTTACCTTTTAGTGATGTCATGTAGCATTCTCTTAACTTATTTTGACTTCCTCTTGCTATGCCGACACTATTTTAAGTAGGAAATTTCTTTGCGAAATGCCTCATGGACACCACTCCTTTTAGTACATTCACTGAAGTTCTTCCCAAGATCACACTATATATGGACAAAATATTTATGATTAAGAATTTGACCATGACAGTTGCTCGGCATGGCTTTTCATCCACCATTACTGGTAGTTGGATCATTCTGTCCGGATTAACTGATCTTCGTGAAATCCCCGATAGTGGGATTTTGTATGGTCTTAATTTGGCATTTTTGATGCCCATCTCTAGAAAAGTGGATAGTATGTCCACTAACTTTCTTGTGTCGACCATTACCCTATGGATCAAGGTTGTTAACACATTAGTCGTTATGACTAAAGCATCATTGTGCGGAAATATAACCCATTTCTCGTCAGTTCCATCGAAAGTGATGCTAAAATAGGCACTAATGTTTTATTTTGGCCACTGAATACACCTTGCCTTGCTTTACCTCTCGCATCCATTATTTCTTCTTCCTTGTGAAGTCCTCGCCTTCTGGTCCTCCTACAAGGACCTTGATCTCTCTAATTACATGTTGTGGTGCTAGGTTGGAGCCTTCGGCTTTTTTATCCCCTCAGTCGTTACTGATCTATTTCTCACTTTGGTAACCATCGTCATGGTCATCATTTTTCGAGATGCATTCCTCAAGGTAACCTCGCTAGATTAAAGCTTCTATTTATTTTTTCAAGTGATGATAGTCCTCAATATGATGGTCGTGGTCTTTACGAAAACAATAGTAGAGATTCATGTTTCACCTTCTAAGATCTGCTTTAGCAGGGATGACTTTTTGAAACTGTCTTGATTCTCATACTTGGTGAAGGTTTGTTGGTGATCAAGGGTGTCAGGTTCTTCAGATTGTAGTGGGGGCAAGAATTTGTCCTTTTGGTCACAACTCCTCTTTCGATTCTTTTTTTTTTTTTTTTGCTATCTCTTTCATAATTGCCCCTTCTTTTTCTAGAGCACTCATCGGGACCCTAGTATGCCTTCAGCTGGTATTTGTACACCCGATCAGCCTCTAGTAATGTGCCTCCTACACAGCTTCGTGGAGGATCTTTGGGCATTTTTCTATAGTAAACTTCAAGAACTTTTCGTTCATTACCCTACTTATAAAGGTGTGAAGAACTTCAGGGTCACTTAAATTCTCACACTTTTGAGCCACCTTATTGAACCTTTCCACGAAATCTAAGAGATGTTCTCATTCCTCCTGTCTGACCAAACACAAGCTCATTATTGGGAGATGCATGGTTGACGCTCCCACAAAGTTGGCCATGAAGAGATCACTAAGCTCATTAGAAAAACACATTGATCTTGGGGCTAGCCTTCTGAACCACTCTCTCACTATGCCTTCCAGGGTAGCCTGGCACATTGTGTTCTCCGTTATTCCTTGGAGTTCCCTTATGGTCTTATAGGATTGACTCAGCATGATCTCTCTCATCTCAAGTTCTAATGTAGGCCCGAAATTTAGGGCTTTTGAACTTGTGTGGTATGCTAGCCTTCATAATCTCCTTAGTGAAGTGGCTACTCTTCTTTTTGTTTAACTTGTTAAAGGTTAGAACCTATTTACTTTCCATCGTCTTTCTTAGCTCCTCTTCACGATCAAGAAAATGCCTCTTCCATCCTCTATTCTTCCTCCTCCTAGCAAAGTCATTTTTTTGGTAAGAATAAGTCCTTCTTGTTTCATCCTTCCTCATCACTAGTGCAGAGTATGGCCATATTGCTCCTAATTGACCTACTCTTGACAGCTCTGAGTGCGTTGATCTCCTCCTTTACTTGTATCATTGTTGTTGTCATCTACTCTGTAATAGCATTTCGAACAAGCATGTTGATGTCCCCCTGATCTAGTTCTTGGATGCAAACTTAGCTCCCTACTCATCTCCACCTGGTTGTCCTTCTTGGGGTCACCAATAGCAGTATCACATGGGGGACGAGTGCATCATTATTTTCGCATCATAATTCATGATCTAATGTAAAGAGAGACATTTCTACTTTACTTGGTACGGCTTGCTTATGTGAACTTTTAATCACTAAGAGAAATCGGCGTTCTCCATAGCCGACGCCAAATTGCTGATGTCATATCTCCCCTAACAGTATGTTCATGAATGCTCGCACCTACAAAATAAATAAAACACGAAGAGACATAAGAGTTACAACCTACGAATCCCCTACAATGCCTGAGTAAAAAACCTTTAATCAAAGCAATTGATTTACATAACAACAAGAGTTGCAAATTATGAGCGTATACCATATGGGTCGCATATGAAAGAGTATTTATAGGTTTTACCTGAAAGAGTCTTGTGAGGCCAAAACTCTTAAGTTGATTGAGTTTGCTAGGATATTCCCTAATTTGGGCACTTTTGTGATAGAATTGCTGATAATTTGATTGAACCTTATACGAATTAGGTTCTTAGGGAAATATGTTTTGCGACGTTCTTAGACCAACACATTTTTGGGCTCTCATGCATTACACCTTATCTTGTCTATAGGTTATCAGCCTCTCTGATCTCATGATAGACTTGAACCTATGCTGGAGGGATATTTTTGTCATCATCATCTATAGCATTGCTTGTGATGAGAATATCGTCTACGTATACAAAGAGTATAGTAGTTTTTAAATTCTTGTGTCTAGTGAACAAGCTATAATTGGATTTGGGCTGAACAAACCCATCTTCAAGGACATCCACGATAAACTTTTGATTCTATTGCCGTGAGGCTTAATTCAAGCCGTATAATGACTTGGATCATTTACAGACATTATTTGTTTATTGAACATGTAATCCATAAAGAATTTGCATCTAAATTTCCTCATGTAAGTCTCGATGTAAAAAGGCGTTATAATAATTCATTTAAAAAAGTGGCCAATCATAAAGGGAAAAAAATTAAATGAAAATTAAATAAGCTAATTAACTAAATGTAAATACTCTAACAATTCTCAAAAAACATTTATATTTTATGGTGATCTGGATTAAATTTAATTCACATTTTAACCGATCAACATCTATGACCATATTTTAAACCATGCGATATATTTTATTTAAGAGATAAGTTCTATGAATACATATTTTTATATAATATTTTACATATTTTATTGTCCGTTGGATTAAAAGTAATCTAATAATTAATATTTATTTATAATTATTAAATACTAAAATTATTCAATAATTATTAAATACTAAAATTATTTGATTTTAACTTATAATTATTAAATATTGAAACATTGATCATTAAATTACTTTTAATTCAATTAACTTAAAAAATATAAAATTATATTTAAAAATACGTGTTGGTAAACCTATCATTTTAATTAGTAGACTAAACACATAATATAGAATCACTCGAATATCACAGATCTCTCCGTACATCAAAATTTGTACTTTAGTTAGAAAGAAAACCACGAGATATTATTGCCCCTTAAATTTCCATTATTCCAAATAAATCTCTTCCGCATGTTGCATGTTGCATAATTTTGGTTAAATGTTTTTAACTTTTTTTTTTTTACCCTTTTGCTTTAATATAAATCGACAAAATCAAACATACCCAAATGGTGGTCCCACTTTCGATCAAGCATCATATCAGCATGGGCTTGATGGGCTTTTAGGCCCACATTGGTCACTAAATATACCGCTCCTCCAAGTCTCCTCGCATCCCTCCAACCAAATAGATCCAAGTCCAAAAGTACTGAGTGGTCTTCGTCAACGACTCAACATAAATTATTCAATCTTGATATCGTAATATGTGTACCATACCGATTCCTCTCTCTCTCTCTCTCTGTTTTTTTTTTTTTTTTTTTTTTTTTTTCAGACAACCCTCTTTGGCAATCAAAAAATTATATCATTTTAACGAGTTCTTGACACTTACGTTAGTATTTGAATTGTACGAGTTGGAAACAGTTCGAAAGTAAATCAGTTAGCTTAGAGCAAATATGTCATGTCTTATTTGCTCATTTTATCGTCATCTAGTAATTAACTAGTGTGGTAGTGTAGTAGAGAGAGAGAGAGAGAGAGAGAGAGAGGGAGGAGCTATAATAATATTGAAAATGAGATCATTAACTACAACATTTAAGCTTCTTCCATGTACTCAAACTCTACGATATGTCCACTGTGCTTGTGGCCATGGAAGAAGTCTTACAGTCATGTGTGCACCGCTAGCCGCTCTAGGCATTGTAGAAGATTGGAAAGATGCAGAGAAGTTGATCAATGAGAAAAAGGCCACATATTCTTATGAATGCTCTTCACTGCAATGTTCTACGAGATCGGTCAAAGAATCGATTATCTGTTCCGAACAAGTATAGTGCCTATAAATGAATAGGAATTATGTACTTTCTTCTATAAAAGCTAAAATGCTAATCTATTTGCAAAGCCAAACCACCAACTCAGTGGAAGAAGAGATAAAACCTTTTGCTCATATGTTGTTTAGATATGTCATAACGCCAAAAACATCTTATGAATTTGGGTGTAATTTTACCCATCTGGTTGATACAATCCTTGTGTTATCAATTGTCAAATTATGTAAAACCTTGTTATGAAATTTTTTTTGTAGTACTGTATGTGCAGCTTCTAATAGAAGATCAACTTTTCATAAAGTACTTAAAAATTGTTCGAATAATTAAGATCTCAATCAAACTAATCACATGGGTATAGGTGATTCTATTAATCGCATTTAATTGCATTTTAATTTGTTTGAATCTTCTCAGTTATATCCAAGAACTACTAGAGATTTTAAAAAATTAAGAAGAATATCTAAACATATTTTGGTTAATAAATTTGAGTTTCTATTATTATTATTATTATTATTATTATTTACCATTTTGATGATTCAAACTCTTAATAAGGGTTTTAATTAAACGAAGCTTTTTAACTCTATTACTTAATGAATAGCAATCGTATGCACACTAGTCTAGTGATGACTGATTCTATCAATTTGCATTTGAGATATAGATTCTTTTTTTCTTTTTAAAAAGGCAAAAGAAGAGTGAATTGTCAGCTTTGAGAGGTGCACTAGTTAAAGCATTGTATCAAAAGACTTTAAAATGACTGCAACAAGGAAACAAAAGTGAATCTATCTGTAGGTAATCACAACATCGAAAATGACAATTCTCTTCAAAGTTGTTCGAGAAACAAAGGTATATATAGAATCAAGCAGCTGGTAGGATAATATCCAATTTTCTGAAACAAAGGAATTAAGCAACATGAGAATGTACTCCTCTCTCTCTCTCTCTCTCTCTCTCTCTATATATATATATATAATATGCATCCTGCATGTCATGAGGGACATGCACTTTACTTACACCCATATTAATGGTGAGTTTTTCAATGCAAATCGTTTAAGATAGACGAGCACTAATTCTATAAAAACCACAGTAGCTAAATTGAAATCAAGATTATAGGCAGAAATAGATCAATCTACCATATTATATATAAGAAATTACGTATAAGATTAACAAAACCACACAAACTACTCAAATTGCAAATACCAATTGAATCTCCCTCTCTTCTATACCATTATAAATCAACCCCAAAGAACAAGCAAAAGCTAAACCAAACAAAATACAAATAAAAATCAGTTCCTTCATCGAGGCCATGGACATATATCCGCAGTAATTAAAACCCTTAAATCCCCACCAAATGACAAGTACATGAAGAAGAAACTAAAGCAAACCATGCTTTATATACATCCATTAATAAAAAAAGACCAGCCTCTTAGTACTTAACTAGGAAAAGTTATGAAAGCAAATTATTCTTATTGAGGAAGAAAAAAATAAAACCTTCGATCTGACGATGAGATGATGAAGTTGGATCCGAGGTTCCTCTCAGCGCAATATTACATAAGTTTAGTTTCTTTTGCTGCTGACATGATCGCTCCGATCCAGCTATGGATCCCATCTTGATTTGCCTCAATATAATCACATTGTGCTTTGTAGTTTTGTCACCTTGAGGGATACACTTCACTACAAGCAGAAGTAAATAAGTAATAGAAACAAACCCTAATTAAGTAACCCCATTAAAAATAAAAAAAAGGATTGAGAAATTTAAAATTAGAGGGAGGGATCGTGTTCCAATATCGCTAGATCAGAGAAGTGACTGAGGACCCCAAATTCGATGGATCGTGCCAATTTGTACCCATAGCTGTTGAGTTCCAATAAGGGGAATCAGGATCAGACAGCCCAATTTGATGATCTTCTGCTTGATTCTGACCATTTGGAAGAAGATTAAAGTTGCTATTGTTCCACCCCAACCTATCTTCTCCAACTTTAACAAGGTGTTTCATACCTTTCCCTACTTGCTCTTGACTTTCCATTACGTGCAAATCTTGATCAAATGATGTTTGGAAATGGTTTCTTGGAGCTCTAGTGTCCTTTAAGTTATCGCCATTGATGAACTTTGAAGCAACCAAGGAAGCAATTGTTGATGTACTAGTGGTTGAAGTGGGGTTCCCAAAAAGAGAATAGCTTGAAAGGAGTGAATTTGAAAACCCATTATGATCACTAACACCACTAGACAAAGGCCCAGATGAAAACCCTAATCCAAGACTATTGTTACTATTAATGTTCAGCAGATGCTGCAGATCAAACCCAGTATCAGTGTTTCTGTCTGCACGATATACAGGATTAAATCCAGTAAACGCAACATTCATATGATCGGACGGGTTATTGGGTAACCCATAAAAGAGAGAACTCATATGAGCTGAAGAATTTGAAGACAGATCAATCTCATGAGGTAGCGAGGAAGAAGAATCAGGGTTTGGGTTTGGGTTTGGGTTTGGGTTTGGGTTTGGGTTTGGGTTTGGATTTGGATTTGGAATACTATTTGGAGAAGAAGAAGAAGGTTTCTTCACACGCTTGTTTTTTCGACATCCACCACCGACCGGAACATTTCTCAAGGTTCCACCTTTAGTCCAATAACGCTTGCAAGCTTTGCAGAAATGTCTGGGTTGAGAAAAGCTATAGTTGTTGTAATAACAGAACTTTGTGTTTGATGAGTCGCAACGAGGACAACGGAGCTCTTGTTGGTGTGGCTGATGTTGTTGTTCTTCGTGGATCGATTTGTCCATTACCCTCGCAGTACTTGAAGCCATTGGTGAGCCCTTTTGATCATCTATATGATTCTAGACACCAAATAGAGAAAAACAAAAGGAAAGGAAAAGAAAAGAAAAGAAAAGGGTTTAAGCTGTTGTTGTATTTGTGTAAAAATAACAACATATAGACTATATATTCTCTTCCAACAGCTAAGCTACAAAAATGTGGTTGTCGTAATTTTTGTCTAATAATTGTGCGTCTAGGTATGAGAGAGAGAAAGAGAGAGTAGAAACCTGTGGCCAATGGTTAGTAGTTGAAGATATGAGTACCATCTTCTGATCAGAGTTTCCAAACATTTTCTTTAGTTGAAGATATGAGTACCATCTTCTGATCAGAGTTTCCAAACATTTTCTCTACTTAAAAGGAATCGTTGAAACAAAAGTATTAAGACAAACAGCAGGTAGCGACGTGAGTTCTTTGATTGGGTTGCAATATTACCACTATCTTATGCTAAATCATGGGTTGTAAAAAAATAATAATAATAATAATAATAAATTAAAAAAAAAAAAAAAACAGCACATTCAACCAAAACATAATCTCTTATCACGAATATTGTAGATACAGATCATATATACATCATGCTCATAAGAATATCGATGATTTACATATGAACAGAAAGAGAATGTTTGAGAGTTATAAATTAAACTATTTAACATATTGTTTAAGCAAATTTCACGTGATGGGTCTGGCCAATAAATTCGAGAATTTAGCATGTAATGTATTTTTAATTATCCTCTGATTTAAAAAAATCCGACAAAGAATATTAAGGGACATTCGAAATCCAAGAAAACGACAGGGAGGTAAAGTAGCAGTACAGAGATTAGTAGCCTCGAGAGGTTAAGAAAGAAAAAGGAGGGGGGGAGGGAGGGGGCACCCCTGCATGTTGCATCCTCTCACATCCCTGAACAAACTCCAACCGTCTGATTTCGTTATTGAAAATCAGATAACTGTAACTTCTTAGGCTTTGTTCGGTAGTGGTTTTTTAAAAATATTTTTTACATTTTGAAACATGAAATTTGATTTCGATGAGGGGAATAAAATTGTTTGTTAACTGTTTTTGTATCAGCTCTTATGTAAAAAGTATTTTTGGAAAAAACTACGATGAAATGTAAAAATTATGAATTGTGATTTTTTATATTTTAAAAAATGAATTTTGTATTTATATTACTAAAAAATTTAATTTTTTATCAATATAAATCAAACGAATTTAATATTCAAATACTAATTTCTTATTTTTTTCAATATTGGTTTTTTATCATCGTTATGAAAATTAATTTTCAAAATATAAAAAATAAAATTTATTGCCAAACAAGGCTTTAATCTTTCTAATAAAAAAAATAAAAAAAAATAAATAAATTTCATTTAACCCTCAAATTTCGGTAATTTCATGTAAACCTCATCTTCTTCTTCCTCAATCACCATCACAAAACCGCTCTTATCCTGATAGAGTTCAAAGGGGAGGAAAAGAGATACGAATTGCTTTGCAGAATGGGTGTATAACTGTTTGTAATTTTAATAGGATTTTTTTTTAAAAAAAATAATAATAAATAAAATAGTACACATCACCCAATTTACGACATTCCTTAATTTGTACAGATAAAGAGAGTTTTGTAAAAGATAATTTATAGATAGTTAGAGGGAATCCCTTAGAGCCCAGTACTCGATGCAATTCTCACAGCAAATCCCACTTCCACTTTCATTTTTTATAATAAACCCTCATCATCATCAACCAACCTATAACTATGTATTCTTCTTCATTATTTTATTTTATTTTTTTATTTTATTTTATTTTAGTATGCAAATATCTTATTTTACATTGTTATAATATATACTTATGCTTGTAAATAATCTTTTTTTTTTCCTAAGAATCTATTCTAGTGTACTTTTTGGGGTTAAAGGCCAAAATGCCCTTAGATTTTTATTTTTAGGTTAAATGGTTCATAAAATGTATTAAAAATTCCTTTTATTTTTATTAATTATGCCAAATATCTGCTGTCATAAAAATTTAACTAATTTTTAATCTCTAAATTTTTTTTTTCTTTTACAATTTTCTCCACTAAAAAAATCTTTTTTCCTTTCCTTTTTTTTTTCTATTTTTTAACACTATGATATTTCAAAAGTCTTTTCTCAAAAAATGGATTAACCAGAGAAAGAAAAAAAGATACTTCAAACCCAGATGCATAATCGCATCTGGGTTCTAAATCCATAGCCAATTAATTCACATCTGGGATTAATTGGTTTGAAGCTCAGATGCACAATCGCTTTTTCTTTTTTTTTTGGTAACTAGTTTTCTTGGAAAGACTTAAGGAACCATATTTTCTTACTTTCCTTAAAGATTCTGGGGTTTTCCTAATGTTTTTAGGAAAATCGGGGTGGGAAAAAAAGATAAATAAATTTAAGGTGAGGAAAGTGAACAAAAAAGATTATAAATTAAAAAATGTAGATATATGTATTTTATATATATATAACATGACGTGGTGGGATTTTTTTAAGTATTGAAAATATAAGAATTTTTATATCTAAAATAAAAATACAGAGAATTTTTTATCATAATATATATATTTTTTTTTACCTTTGACACTATATATATATATATATATAAATATATGAATGAGAATAAGATTATATTATCTCTTTATTTAACTAATTATATTTCACTAATAAAGATTAGACAGGTCAGCAAGACTATATTATCTTTTTATTTAATTAATTATATTTCAGTAGTAAATAGTAAGTATGTGCAATAGGTTAGATCCAAACCGATCCAACCTATTGCATAAGAATATCCGATCTAAATAGGAGGGCATATCTTTGATCAAATCCGTATAAAATTGGATCGAATAAATGGGTATCTATTTTTGTTTTTTAATAAATCAACTGCAAGAAGTTGAAAAATTGGAGAAAAAGGATGAAGAAAAAGAAGAAGACTTGCCTCCTCCTCCTCCTCCTTCTCCTCAACAACTTGCCTCCTCCTCGTCAAAAAACTCGTCGATCTTCCCCAGCGGAGGGCAAAGGGCGAGAAGAAGAAGAAGACCCACAACAACAACTCGCCTCCTCCTCCTCGTCAAAACTTGCCGATCTTCCTCGATGTCAAGCGAATGGCGTCTTACGTCAACTAGTGCGACGCTAGTCCAGTCTTCCTTGGCATCTAGTGTGTTGTGGTAGACATGTGCAACGGGTCTTCCCCTTTGTTCAGTTTTTAAATTTTTTTTTTAATAATGATGTCTCGATATATTGGATAACGGATCCATCCATCACTTGACATGTTGGGTACCCGAAAAAATTGGTAGAATCAGATACAAGTTTAATGATCATCCTTAGTAAAGCCAGTTTGGTTTTTTTATATTCTTTTTGCTCCCCTATTTAAACTCTATTGTTGCGTTGTACGCATTACTCTATTCATAACATGAAACCATATCTCTCACTTTATTGTCCTCATTTTATTTTATCAATCTAACACAAATGATTGCAATTGCCCCTATTATTTAAAATTCTAAAGGAAAAATAATTGAGTTATGAAGAAAAAAAAAATTAAGGGCGAGTGAATAAAGAAAAAAGAAATTAAGTAAAAGAGCGGAGTTTTTAGCACCCTAAAAAAAAATATAAGATGTCTTTTCAAGTATTGTAAAATATAAAGATTCTTTTAGCCCAAAATGAAGATTCTTTTAGCCTTATATCCTAAATATTATAAAAACTAAAGAAAAATCCTTGTAACTTTCGTAAATTAGATATAAGTCCTTGTTGGTCAACTTTTTTTCACTTTGACCATTGGCTGCTTATATGGCATACTTAGTGGGTATGGCATGTCATCATATATTTATTAAGTACTGCATCTAAATTTTCTAACATATATTATAGCATATATTTTTCTAACATATATTATAGCATATATTATAAAACCTAAGGAATCTATTTATAATATTGGAAACTTATTTATAACATAACAAGTATCTAGATAAAGCTTTGTTTAGACAAAACATCTCGACTTTTTTTGTTTATATGGCTAAGCCTCAAGTATCAAATATCTGTTAAAATCAATTTTAGAAAAAATAAGTGCAATATATGTTTTATTACAGTAATAATAACCAGATAGTACATATAAATCATATTTCTTAACACCCATCAAAAAAAGTTGAGTTTTTATACACAGTTAAAAAATTATTTTCAACTTTGTAACTACATCCAGATTTATATAGAGTATCCAAAGAAATTAATATTTTTTTTAGATCACGGATATACCTTACTTTAGTTAATATAATAATTTTACCATCATGCAACTTCAAAATAATATTACATATTCTTAGAATCTTATACATCTAATTAGTATCCATATAAACAATAATTTCATGCAATTCATTAAATTCACAAAACTAGTCCTCGTTAGGACTCATGTGAAATGTACAACAAATATAATGACACTATTTAGATACATTAAGCACTTCAAAAAAAACAAGCAGTGTTATTGTTCCCTACAATATTTCCCTCTATATGCATCTATCTAGGTTTCTTATTTTGTAAATGACCAAGTTTACCACAGTGATGGCATTTTGTAGACTCACTGTTTACTTTCTTTTTATTCTTTTTAATTTTTTTAACATACTGGAATACACAAAGCTCATACAGAGATGTATGAAGAAAGAGAATGCCATATAGAGAATCATACAGAGACTTTCACAACCAAAGGAAATGCAACCTTCAACCAGATTATAAAGATCTAACCAAGATGTATGAAGATCAATCACGAATTCAAGCACAAAAGATAAATCTCAATCAGATCACACAAACAGAACAGAGAGAACGAGAGAGAGAGGTGAGACAGCTTTGAGTTCACACAGCACATAATGAAACCCTAACCGGATAAGGAGCTTTTATATAATAAGTCCAGAGTAATAAAACCTAACACAATTTGTTTTAATCCGGTTGGGCCCAAATCGATAATCCTTACCCAGATGGTTTTTGAACCGCTTGGAGTTTGAATATATATATATATATATATATATATATATACATGTATTCTATCCTCATGTTCTTACACTGTTGTTTTATCTTCATCAAGAAAATGTATGGAAACTTCAAAGGTCAAAAAGGATTTAAAGAAACAACATGAACAATCACTCTCTTATCAAAATTCTAACACAAAGACTGAGTCAACAAACCTTATATATTTATCTCTCTCCTCTCTATCTCTCTCAGTCTCTTATATATTTTTATAGGGGAGGAATTTTCCCCCAAACATTCCGAAGGACCCACAAGAATAAAAACACATGAAACTTAATTCCATAAGAAAGAGTCCAAGAGATTGTGGACTTGTAATGTGTAAGGTATCAGAATAAGGAATAAATTATATAAACTCCATTTAAAGTGTGCGTGCTCTATCCAAATTCTACTACAACCACATTCAACTTCATTTGAAATGAAATAATAATAAAATAATTAATAAATAAATAATAATAATAACAACTGGAAATATTAAGTATTATTACGTGTTTAGCAATTGATTTATGTTTTGGTTGCATAAAATGTTCCGAACTAATATTAAGGAATCAACTAAACGTAGTGTATTTGTATGAAGTTGGATTTATGGATTGAATCAATAAGATTTTGTAGATAAATTCTATTTACAAAAATTTTTACTAGCTAGTTCTTCTATTTTTAAATGAAAAATTTTAGATTTCAAAATTCTCTTTCTCATTTTCGTCTCTCTCGTTCTTTTTTGAACTGTTAATTTATCGGAGATTGTGAGTTTGAATGATCGAAAAGAGTTGCAAACTTTTTAGAAGACATAAAAAAACATCGCTATGTTATTATCATAGTTGATTTTTGGGTCAAGATGCTAACTCAAAATATAATAATTATGTGAAATGTTTAATCTAACTTTATAATCTTCTCATAAAAGCCACTAATCATGCCGTGGTAAGTTAATTTAATGGGACCATGCACTAATAATTTAGCCCATTATGTGGTCCGCTCGGCTGCTTGCGAGTCTAGGCTAATATATCTACCCAGATCAATCCTTATTATTAATAACCTTATAAAATTAATTATATGTCTAAGACACTTAGAATAAAATAATAATAGATGGTTTCATTCATGAGAAATTGGGCCTACCTGAAGGGCCCGTAAAGTATATATATGGGCCACTTTACTTGGATCTCAATTTCAACTTATAACATAAGCTTTGTCTCTTGGGTGAGAACGAAAATGGCCCATTATTTTATATATATATATATAGTTTTTTAAGTTTCTGTAAGATTTTGCTAAGAAACGACATGCCGTTTTAGTAAAGAGATTTATTAACGAGGACAGCAGAAAGCCTGCGCGCAAGAGAGTGTCAATCTGTTTGGGGATGGAGAAAAGTCTATTCCCATTCACCGGAGATTATTTTCGGAACAACATTCATGAGGAAAGTCTCACTCTATTCGAATTTCAAATTCAAATAATGAATGTCCGGATTTTTTTTCTCCCCAAATTTCATATTCGGTCAAACTCCGACTGAAAAGTCGGATCCGTATTAGATATCTAAAAATTAAAAAAAAAAAAGAAAGTATATTCTTACTTAATATATATATTTTTAATATCAATTTATATATTTTTTTAAAAATTATATTATAATACTTATTTAAAATTAGATCAAACAAAATGAGTTCGTATAGTCTTTTTCCGTGTAGTGGACTCTTAAAAGATTAAAAAAAGATTGAATGCGACGGTGAAGAAAGCATTATACTAAACATCAAGTCTTTTCCCATATAGACTTTAGTAACGCTTATAGTAACAATGTAGCATGCCAATTGTCCAATTGTACACGGATCTTCCATTTTCGTTCGTCACCAAATGGAATTGAAGTAAAAATGGTAAAAGTCTAACAAAACGTTAATACAAAAGTTTCATGTCATCATTCATTACGTCGTAGTTTGTTCCATCATTACCTTTTTGTAGGAGCACGCCGATGAATTGTCTAAATTAGATAAGGATCGTTTCGTTTCGTTTCGTTTCGTTTTTCTTACAAACGATGAAGTGGCATAATAATAAAAATCTCTTTATTATAATGAAAAAATTAATATATATATTTAATATAAATCACTCTATTCGTTTATTTATGTAAAATATTTTATATATTTTTTGAATTTTATTTTAATTTAAAAATAATTTTAAATTTTTTCTTTTATCTCGAAATATTATATTATGATATATTTTTTATTCTTTATTCTTATTCTTTTGTAATCAAATAGGAAAGTAAAAATATTACAAAGTTCGGGGGAGATTGTAAGATTATTTTTTTATTTTTTAAGTTTTTGACCCAAAGACCAAAATAAGATAAAATAAAATGTTAATGATCACTTTGATCCATCTAAAAATAAAAGGACTAAAATAGGAAGTTATGAAAAATAGGAGGATCAAAATAATAATATAATATTGTAGATTAACCAATCGATTGTATGAAAAAATTCTTTACAAAATGAGATAAATAGAAGATGGGTTTCTTCTAGATGAAAGTTAGTGACATGTCTAGATAAATTTGAGTCTATTTACATCATAATTTTTATAAAATATCATATGTTTTTTAAATTTTATATATTTTATGAATTTAATAAGATTTACTTGAAAAAAAATGATACATATAAACTAAAATTATATATTAAAAAATAAATATGTGTAAATATGTAGATATCATTTTTTCTTTTTTATCAATCGCTCTAATTAAGGAATTTAAAAAATACATGATTTTTTCTCCTATCTTTCTTAAGAATTTCAACACATTCCATAATCATGTAATGAATTTGTAAGACCCTATTGTACAAAATCCATGATGGCATTATTAAGACGGGCTTTTCTTCTTTCATACACACAACTTGGTTGTGTTATTGCATGTGGATTGCTCATAATTGGAGACTTATAGCTGCTTATCTTATGCTTTCTCATTGAAAATGATTACGGGCCGAGGTTTGTACTCATAAATACTACTTTTGTAATCTTCTATTACGAACATTTTTCTTTAACTCTTATATGAACAAACACACTATTTTTTTTTTTGAGATTCCACATCGATTGTTAATTAGACTATTTGTAGATTAGACTATTTAATCTTGTAGATTAACCAATCGATTGTATGAAAAAATCTTCTATATAATTCTTGTATGAACACTATTTTTTTTTTTTATATATATAAAAGGTTTATACCAACCGATCAAGTTTAGATATGTAGTAACTACACTTTTTTATTAAGAATATTATATCATATATCTAAAAATAAATATTTAGAAAATAAAAATATGAAAAAAATAGGTTAATTTTTCTTATTATCAATTAGTTTTAAGATAAAAGCTCATAATTTCATATGGTTCAGAGTTATACCCAACACGTAATGGAATTAACTGTCATATATATTCTACGTCACCTATATAAAAAAATCAACATATAAATTCAAAATAATTTCACATGTAAAAGACGTATTGATAATATTATATTTTACTTGGGAAATGTTATTATACTCCTAAGATATAAGAGATTTAAAGATTGAGTCGTGAGAATTCTACGATTATAATTAAAAAAAAATTTAAAAGATTATTGTAATAGAGCTTTGAACAAAAATTGTCTCAAATTATTTCGCTACTAATTAGTATTTTAACTTTCTATATGATTAGTGGAATTATTTTTATTAAATAATAACTATATTTCTTAAGGTTAAAGAGATCTTAAAATCAAATTACGGAATGAATTTTATATTATTAAACATCTATAATAATATATCTAAAATATCTGTTCCCTCCCAAAGAAAAATAAATAAATAAATAAATAAATAAATAAATAAATAAATAAATAACTAAATAAATAAAACTTTCTACTCGGTTAGACAAGAAGGGATAATAATAGGTGAAGGAGCTAACTGGAGAGGCCCCTAAGAGGGAGAAGAAAAAAAAAAATACAGCCTTAACTATATACAATTTCATGAAAATGAATGTGTTACTTAGGGAAGTGTATTACTGCCATGTCTTCATTTTAATGTTGTCTTAAATTATTGCCCTTCATAATATCAAGAACCTTAATGTTGGCTAATTTACTATTTTTTATTTTTTATTTTTTATACTGCCATGCCTTATACGTTTTTCTCCTCTTTCTTTTCTTTTTTTTTTTTTTTTTTTTTTTAATTATTAATTATATTTTTTGTGTCATGTTAATCATCTCACCATTAAAGAAGATTACTGATTAGTGTAATATTTTGGTGTCAAGGGTAAAAACAGACTACACGCAAAATGTAACACTAATCAAAGTGTTACTCCGACAGAGATATTTTCATTTGTCATACAGTGTATTACTGATTAGGGTCTTAATCTATCTGTACAAGTAGCTAATCAAAATAGTTTGTCCCACAAAGTAGTACTACTGTTCATGTCGAACGATATTTTGTCCAGGTTCTTTGCTCTTCTTATATGTTCCCCTATATTATTATTATCTTCAGTACGAAAGATGATAGAAGAAAGAGGTGGTATTAATGGAGGTTGTGGTCCCCATCCTCATCAGTTTTTCCTTCTCCTTCTCCTTCTCCTCTTCCCTTGATTATTATTTAGTGTAAATATTATTTAATTTAATTTTATCTTCCGTAATAGCATTTTTTTGTACAAGAAATGGCGACAAGCAAAGATCCTGAGGGAAAGAGGCAAGGCTTGATGGACAAATTGGAGGAGGAGGAGGATGAGGAGGAGGAGGAGGAGGAGGATGAAGATATAGAGGAATTAGGGTTTCGAGAAAATGAGAAGAAGAAGAAGAAGATGAGAGCTAGTCATGAAGGATCTTCAGCTTCTCCAACTAGCTGTCAAGCAGATAATTGTGCCGCCGATTTGAGTACTGAAGCTAAGCCCTACCACCGCCGCCACAAGGTCTGTGAGTTTCATGCCAAGTCTCCGCTGGTTACGGTGGCCGGACTTCACCAACGCTTTTGCCAGCAATGTAGCAGGTAATTACTGTATTATCATCTACTCTTTCAATCCTGATGTGCAAATTAAACGAATTAGCGGTTGGAGAGTTCTTGGTCAGCTCTAATTGTCTTAATTGTGTGGACTTGCTTGATTGCTCTTTATTTTGATAAATATACAAATGAATGGAGATGAAACTGGTATATTTCCAGATGCTTTATAATATTATTTGTTTTTTTTCTTTTTTTCCTTTTCTCCATTTTTGGAAATGATTGTTGATCTTGAAATATATGTACTGCTGCTGCTGCTGTTGATGATCTTGAAGAGTCTAAAATCTACATGAATGAAGAAAATAAGCGCATTTATACATATAATATACATATGAAGATGAATTATTGAGATATACATAGCTTTAGCCTTCGGGCAAAGTAATTTTTCGAAAATGATGTTTGTATTCTTTACTCTGTTGCATGGAAACTATAGTACTGGGATGATGATGAATTTTGGTTAGATTTTTACCATTCAAAATGCCGTTTGTCTTAAGAGTTTCCAACAACTAACAAAAACTTGGACTTCTGAAAACTCTGAGTTGTGTTTCTTTACCTAACAAATTAAACTTTTGAGACAGACAGCAACACAAAAAACTTAAAAAGTAAGAAAATACACGTACGTAGATAACTTCTATGTCTTAAACTCCTTGGTCCTAGTCAATATTTCGTGGAAGTTGTTAAAATTTCATGACAATCGAAAATCCAAGTTAGAATTCTGTGTGAATCCATGACTACCCAATATTTGTCCGGCTTGTTATGTATGGCTGACTATTGACATAACGTATGTAGGGCAGAAACCCTTAGCTAATGCGTTTTAGATTCACTTGGGGTCGGAGGTGAGAGGAGGTAATATCTGCACTCATTTTTGCTAAAATTACAATTTTATTCCAAAAAATATATATTTTTATATATAATTCTTTTGTATCGCTTATAATTTTTTTTCTAGCTCCACTTGGGGTCGGCTTCTTATGATCAGATTCAAAAATATTAAAATTATGAGAAAACAAATTCTAAACTTTTGTGTAAATGATTGTTCTTGCCCGCCTTTGTTTTATATATAATATCTTTTACCTTTTTTTATTTTTATTTTTTGCTAGCTCGGCCCCTGAGTTCATTCCATCATTTGACCCATCATTTGCTTTAGATTTGGACTTTTTTCTTAGCCCTTTTTATAATCTTTGGTTTATCCATTTTAGTATCTGTTAATGTTCTAGAGGAGTGAGGATTCAATATTGAACAAAGTTCTTTTGTGTCATGTCTACTTTGACCTACAGAACGTTCTTAACGAGTTTTATCTCCTGTTTTTTCACATCGGGACTGAGTTTGTAGTAAGAGTGTTTTAAAATTCCTGTTTGGATTACGTTACATTAATCCAAATTATATCTAGTTTTATAATTTTTAGTTTTAGAAATCCAATTGTAATAGAAAACAACTACTACAAAAGAGTTTTTATCTAATTGGCCTGCATTCATCCTAGGATGAAGGTGAGTCACAATGAAAGATATTATTAACGTGCAAACTCGTTTTTCAAAAATTATTTTTTCTTTATTTATTATTATTTGTAATGATTACCGAAAAAGGTATCAGAAATTTTTAAAATCGGTTTTTGGGTAAGGGAAGAGTACATACAGGTCTTACATTCCTAGAAAATCAACAAAAACCAAGAGAAAACTCATGCCAAAAAGAAGACAGACTAGTTATGATTTTGTTTCTAGCTTTACAAATTATAATTGCATTATGTGAGCTGTTTTTCTTAACTAATAACAGCTTAAACTTTTGAGACAGTTAGTAACATAATAAACTCATAGAAAATTACATGTACGTAGATGTTATCTATGTCTTAAACTCATTGGTCTAAATAGTATTTGACGAAATTTGATAAAAGTTCATGCATGATAACCGATAATCCAAGAGAGAATTATGTGAGTCAATAACGGTCTGATTGTCCGGCTTGTTACGCACGGCTGATAATTGATTGTCGAAACCATTAGCTATGTTACTTTTTAGGTTCATTCAATTATTTAACCCATCACTTGCTTCTTCTTAATGAATACTGTGTTTCAGATTCCATAGTATCTCAGAGTTCGATGAGACTAAAAAGAGCTGTCGAAAACGTTTGGCCGGACACAATGCGCGGCGACGAAAAAACCTTATCTCATGAATTTCATAAAGAAGGCGGGAGCTAGCTAGATGATTAAGAGAGGGAAGAAAATATGAGATAAGTTTTCCTTAGGAATTTTCCTTCTTCCCAAACATTTGAGTTCGGCAAAAGGAAGATATAAGAATGCTGCTGCCTGCATATGCATGCATGTGTGCTCATAAATATGTTGCTTGCTCTCTCTCTTCTGTCAATCTTACGGCTTTTCATAATGTATTTTGTTAATTCTCTTACTTACTCTCGGATTAATACTTGTTTTGGTATTAATTTGTATCTGTTAAATTCATATTAGACCATCAACTGTCATAATTAATTAACCTATCATTAATATCAAATCCTTTTTTTTTTTCTTGGAGAATGAATAATTACAGCATTGTTCAGATTAAACTGATGATGCACTGGAGGCTGTCCATAAATAATGTGCAGTGTGTGATAGGAAGGGATCCCCCACCGGGCTGTGGTGCACTCGGGTTGCCGGTGCACTGAAAAAGTGATTAGAAATCTGGATGCGGGGTTCGATTGGACCAGCATTACTTATTAATTATTATTGATCGCTTGTTAAAAATTTTGAATTTTTATGCTGTTAGCTCATTACTCCGTTTGGATCAATGGTTGAAATTGAAACTTTGAGTAAATTAATTATTGCAATATTGTTTTAAAGTAAATTGAAAATTACGAGTGATGGTGGTTTTTCCCTTTGAATGGAAAAGGATAAATTTAAAGCTGAAAAAGGGGGAAATAAATGAATAAATTTAGGGAAGAAAAATAAAATATAAGTTAAAAGAGAGGATCTCGAGCTTATTTTTTAAGAACTTTTTTAGTTAATACTATAGTCTATAGCTATGTGGCAAAATAAACCCTATCGAATCACAAATTTAACTCTCATATTTATAATATGGTAAATTCATTTTTTTGGTCCCTATATAATTCAAATAAAAGTTTTTAGTCCATCTTATTATTTTTTATTTTTTTTTTCTCTATTAATTTATTATTTTATTTTATAATTCAATTTTTATTTTTTGTTTTCGAAAAAAATAAAATAAAAAACCTAATTCGATTTCTTTGAAAAAAAAATTGATTAAAATGATCAGTCTTTTTTTTATATGAGAAATCGATCGAAATGATCTAATTTATTTGTAGAGTATCCAAAATGAATCGGCCCGATTCTTTGTTAAAAACCCGATCGAATTGATCAAATCTTTCACAAATAATAAGATCCAATTGATCCGGTTTTTTTTTTTGCAAAAAGCTAGATCTAATTGAACTTTTAAAGAAATGGAAATCTGAAAAAGAAAAAATAAATAAATAAAAAAGAAAGCCTCCATTAATGAAGGTCGCTCGCTTGTTTGAGCTTGTGGGACCTCCATCAATGGAGGTTTGGAGCTTAGATTTGAGCTTGTGAGCTCCATCATTAATGGAGGTCCTTTTTTTTTAATTAGACCAGGCTCTTTGCGAGGAAAAATTGGATCAATTTGATCTTTTTCTTTATGAAGAATTAGATCGATCCGATCGGATTTCTTGTGAAGAATCGGGACGATTTGATTTGGATATCCCATGAATAAATTTGATCGTTTCAATCGATTTTTCATAAAAAAATATAGATCATTTTGATTGATTTTTTTTTCCAAGAAATTGAATCAGTTTTTTTAATATTAATTTTTTTATCTTACCAAAAATGAATAATGAAAAACTTGGATTATAAAATAGAATAATAAAATAATAAAGAAGAAAAATAGAAATAATGAAATATTAAAGATAAAATAATATTAAAAAATAATTAAAAAAATTAAAAAATCTCATTTAAATTATATATAAACTAAAATGTTACACAAAAACTTTATAAAAATAAATTTATACAAATTAAATTACACGGAGACTGAAAAATAAATTTACCGTTTATAATACTCTCAACGTTGATATTTGTTTTTTGGAAAATACTTGTTGATCGTAGTTTACTCTTTACACTTGTACTAGTTCAACACCCTCTTATGTTTTATTCCTAAAGGTGGCAATGCGACTGGGCACGGACACGTATGCCCAGCGGATCCTAGGCCGGACCGGGCTTGGGCAAGGCCCGAGTTTGCTTCTTTTTTTTTTTTTCTTCTTTTTCTATTAATAATCTAGAAGTTTGTAGATTGAAAATTGTGTAATTATAAATTATGTAATTAATTGTAATCAATCATGTAATTAATTGTAATCAATCATGTAATTAATTGTAATCAATTTAAGCAATTCGGTCATATGGAATTATAATTTGGATAAATATTATTTTCATCCCTAAATTTACATTAATTATTCATTTTATTCCTTAAATTAAAAATGGTCAAATTTTACTTTTAAAGCTCTCAAATATATGATCAAATTTATAAATGTAAAAAATAATAATTAAAAAATCACATCTAAAATCTATACATAGTAAATTAAGACATCTCAGATTATCAACAATATTAATATAAATAATTTAAAAGTTCGAAAAATGAGCAAATAATAGAAGAAAATTAAAGACAAAAATGATAATTTACCCTATATAATTTCACATTTGCTAATACTCACAGCATTGGATAATATAATGTATGTGTCATTATTATGTATTCTTATGCGATGTATCGGTACATACATATCTATAATTAATTATACAATATATCATACATCATGTCTATATATAAACACCTCTTAAAAATATTGTCCGAAATCGCCTCCACCTTCATGATCTGTTTAGTTCGGTTAAGTCGCATTCACCATTATTGATTCGGGATCAATTTGTATTTCAAATTATGATATATAAAGAGTTATTGATCCAAATATAATAATTTAAAATAGTAAAATATAAATTATAATAGTAAATAATAATATAGAGGAGACATTTGGGTGATGTCGTACACTATGAGCTTAATTTAGTTAAAGATCAACCAAGTTTGTGTCTCGGCAATTGAAACATGCAATTTTTTCCATTCTGTACCTCTTCCTTACAAAAAGAGTTATCGCCACCTCTTGTCGCTATTCTTTTGTGTTGTTTGGCTACCTCATTTGGCCCCTGTTCTTTATTGGCTATCTGTCTTAATGCCATATCAATGATATTTGGTGTTGCCTTTCAAAACAAGAACAAAGTTTTAACCCCCTTTTTTTTCTTTTTTTTTTGGGTATGCCGATTGTGTTCTATAGACTTCTAGTAAGTAGTCAGGGCCTTTAAATCACTCGTAATAGTGTTTCCCCACCACTGATTGTAGATCTCCCCTTTCGGAATTATTAACACAATGATGAAAAAGAAAGAAAATGCAGCTCGAAACCAAAAACAACACCCCACATAAACCAAATTACCAATGCATTAAGATGAGCTGTTTTGCAGTCCCTTGACAATAATGGGTACAATCGTTATAGATTTATCCACCCCATCTAATAGTGACCTGATTAATATGAAAAAACAAAAAAAAGACAATATTTTGATTCTCATCCTACCACTTTGTTCTCATTTAAGGATAATAAAAGTGTTATCCTCGTTCCTATCAGTGAATCACAATAAATTTTGGAGCCATAAAAAATGTCACATATTAAGGAGACTTCTTTGATAATACCCCACCCGATTCTACTTGAAAAAACCAGTGTATGGGGGATGGTCTAAACACCAAGTTTTCACCTCAAAGAAGATTAAGACAAACATAATACGACAAGTGCCGATATGTGCATGTGTCTGTCTCTCCATATATAGATAGATAAATAGATAGATAGACTCCCTAAACAGAGGCAAATAAATCTCATAAAACAATGGGAACCTACCAGAAGAAGATTGCTCAGGATGTTGGCACTGAGAAGTGCTTGTTTGAGTCGCTTTCCTTTTCCGGCTTCCTATCTATTCAAGATCAGCAATCAAAGTTCTCAAATACTAATAGTCCTAAGCAAATCAAAGCACAAGACCAAGGATTTGAATTTTCTGCAAGTATACTTTGAACGCCTAATATTTAGCCGAAATGGGTCAAGGTTCTTTACCTTCCCCCTTCCGTCAGAAATTAGAGTGTTGTTATGGACAACACTCTTATTCAAATTATTGCAGAGCAGCATTAGAATAAAAACTGTGTATGTTCTTCACTTATGTCGATTTAGCAACGATAAGTGGAGAACAGTAAGCATAAAAGGTAACAGCACTACAGTTTTCTTTTCCTTTTTTTTCCATGGCAGAGGCTAATATTTTTATTTCCCCTTCACAAGTAATGTCTACTTAAACCTATCCCCTAATTTATCCTCTGAGGCTGATTACTCATGCATAGCAGATTATTTGGCATCCTTTAAGAAAAAAAGATAAATTACAGATAATAGTGCATTGTGAATATGTAACTTGCATAGAGAACTCTAACTTTCAAGAAGAAGATCATTTTTATCTAAAAAAAAGTACCTTGCCTATGGATCCATGATAGAGGAGACCTCAAACGTCTAGTAATAGCTGCTCAGAGAAGATCAACTTCAAATAAGTTACTGGGCACAGAAAGTAACATATGCATCGTCAATGAAACAAATCGAATTTTCATTTTAGTTGCCCAAGTTATGTACAGTCCCAGAGTCAACGAGACTTTTTAAGGTAATAGGAACATAGTAGATTGTTCGTAAGAATAGAGGGCACTATCAGTTAAAACGTGTATATGCACAGAAAGACATATATGCAAGTTATTTCTAGCTTGATTTCAAGCATATATCTATAAACAGAAGTTGTACTCATGGACTATTATCTCTCAAAGCTCTGGGAGAACCCAATACAAGGTCTATAACTTCATAAATTCATGTGTCACAGATCCCCTCATCTATATGACTTCTCAAGTATGTCCATATTGTGGAGTGGTTTGGTTTGGCACCTCGGATAAAGCTTAAATAAAAAGAGGAAGATAATGTCTAAAGATAATATCAACAAGTTACATTTGAACTAAATTGAAGCTACTTCTGATATAGCCTCAAACCGTCCATGACTCGCAAATGGTAGAAAATTGAGTGGACAACTAAGAAAAAGCAGTCGGCCTACAAACTCGTGGTTTTCCATATTTGCCAACATATCCCTGCAAATGAAGGTAAGTAATTGTAAAACACAGAAAAAGAACTCCATCCAGAGTGGAAGGTTTGCATTTTCCATTGTATATCAATCCCCTAGAAGATAGATCCACTCACCTCAACAAGCTTTGCAATTTTTGGACGACATGAAGAAAGATATTGCTCAACCAATTCCATGATACAGGGAATCTGATGGGCCTCTAAGGTGCTAATAACCTTATCAACTGTTTTTTTAACTATCATGTTATGTGCACCCTTGGTTAGATGACCCTCGTGCCATGTGGGTTTTAGCAATTCCTTTACCAATTCTACAAGAGCAGCTCGAAATTGTCTGTACACTTTTGAATCTTTATGTGTATCCACATCTATCTTCTTCTTAGTATTGACTTCGTTTTCTCCTATCACCCCATCTCCTTTTAGGAGTTTTTTGGGTCCACAAACATCATTTTGATATTTAGAATTTAAATCCATATTGAATTTTTTTTCCCTTGTAGTATCATTTTCATGGGAAGAACCTATGAAATCCCGATTTCCAGACACATCACCAGTCTGCCCATCAACACCAGAATGCCCTGATGTCTCTATTTCTGCTGTAAATAAATCCTTTCCTTGTAGATTTGTACTCTTTTCAATCACATTCTTGGCATTTACAACACGAGAAGACAAAGAACTAGTATCATCATTACATTCAGGGCCCAAGGACCGGGGTAAAACAGAATCATTATATTTCTGTGCAGATGCTCCATGACTACCATAGAAAGAATATTTCATGGATCCATTCTCCGCTTTTGGTAACTCGATACTGTCACGAAGTGGATCATAATCGCTTCCTGGGGAGGAAATATTGATTGGAGGAATCGGAAATGATGGCCGGAAAGGCACAGATGGTTCCCAATCATAAGAAATCCTTGTTTTGTGTTTAATGGAGTGATGTGATAAGTAATCAGATTCAGAAGCAGAAATGGGGGAACCGCTTCGCATTGAGGAAGCTGATTTGGAAACATGATATTCTTTGTTCAGAGTTTGAGCACCGATAGGATTTGCACTGAAGGATGAATAGCTATAGGGCAATGAAGAAGCTGTCCAGGTGGAAGAGCGATGAGATGCCAACATGGCCTTATGTGAAGAATCTTCGTTAATAATATGCTGGCCCTGAATACTAGCGTGTTCCTCCATAACCTTCAAATGAAAAGAGGGCTTACCACTACAGTGATTGCTTAATGGTATAAAAGAGCCACTTGAAGAAAGTCCACACTCATAAAACAAGCCATCCCGCAATGTAGAATCGCCTCTTCCATTCGCTAGAGAACGATTAACATATCCATCAGCAAGCCAATTTTTTGTTCCATGTTCTTTTCCTACTTCCTTAATCGACGAGATAAAGCCACAATCACTGGCCGAAGGAGGCAATTTGTAGAAGTCGGTTTGTCTTCCTGAGTGCCATCTTTGGTTTTCTCCATGCTCCAATGGCAATGCCTTTTCTGAATAGGTAGTCAAAGAAAATACAGTGTTATTTCATTTGAGCAATAACTGATAACCTTGATCTCTGACTAATACCTTTCAAACCGATCACTATTAAGTGCTTATAAAACATCATCCTAGAAAGGGTCCTTGGACATATGTATCCAAAAGATAAATTATTGTACCTTCATTTAGCAGGTCTTGTTCCTCCTGGTGAGCAGAAGCAATAGCTCCATCTGGCTGCAGGTCACTACCATTCAGACGATCTTTAATATGAAGAAACCTACATGAATTGCCTTTGATGCACCAACCTTTTGCGAAAAAATTACAGATAACAGCTGCACGTTTGTTTCCATCATTAATCTCAGCATCAGGGGACAAATTCCTACTCCTCATCTTCAAGGAATCCAATCTGGAACACCTAGTCATTAGTAAGAACTCATTCGATAATAATTGGAAAAGGTAAAGCAGCCACAACAATGAACATGGAGAGCTAGAATACAATATGTTGTACAGATTCATAAAATTAAGGACATTGATTCTCTCACCACACCTTGATGGCACTTGTTTTTCTTCAACCCCCAACTGTAAGTCCATTTGCTTAATTTCTTCCCCAGAATTAGCTACACTACTAGCTTCCTCAATAGACTGATGCTTTGGGGTGGGAACATCCACTTCCATTGAACAGCTTGATTGGTACATAGTTTGGGCATCCGCGATCTCACTCTTACAGAAGATAGCCTCACCATCATGAAGTGAAACATCACAGTTAAGAGAAGTAATCTTCGCTGAGAGCGTCTTAGCATCTTCCTTAGCAGCAAAAGACTCTCGATCTTTGTTGTCTGCCATAGTAACCAAATCATTCCCCATATAAAGACTATCAGAATCTTCCTCTTTTTTATTTGTCGATGGATCATGTGAAGGACCAAAAACAATGACATTGCCAAGACTGTCATCTACCGGCGAGGTATCCGATCCTATGATTGGTTCAGATTTTTCATGTGCACTGGAACTGGAGCCCTTGTTAGTGCCATCCCCCTTGGATTCCATAACTTGACAAAGCTCTATGGAACAAAAATCAAATCAAGAAAGATTTACTAATCCAGTTATTTTCTTTATATGAAAGATAAAACTAAACAGGATAATTTCACAGATGTTGTTCGCTGGGGGAAAAATCTCAAATCAAGGGACAAAAAAGTGTCTTAAACTAATGATCTGGTCATGACCTAGAAGATGTGACAATGATGAAGTGATGGCTGAAGATTGACAATGAAACAAAATTCAAAATCACGGGAAACTGGAATATATTCTCAAAATGAATAAATATAAGCACCAAAGTCTGAACAAGTAAGGAAAGAAAACCTAATGGGTGAGGTGTGGGTGTATGTTTAACAAAATGTGATACAAATATCAACTAAACCTCCTTTTATTTTCCTCTCCTTTGAATTTTTTCTTTCAAAAACTTGATACTCAATTCTTACACTAGCACTGTCTGAATTTGATTTTCCAGCCTCATCATAAATGGTTCACAATTGATGCCAAAACAGAGAGCATTTAATTAAATAGTTTTCACTATTGACAAATATACCAATGGATTGATGGTATGAATGTCACAACAATCACTTAAGTAGTAACATACTTTACTTCCCAAATCTTTAGTATCCATTGATAAGTTCACTTCCCCTCATCCATCTATCCAAATTCTATAATTCATTATTTTGCAAATAAATTCGTTGACCTTACATTGAGAATTTATACACCTTGCTCCCCTAAAGAACATTTTTTCTCCAAAATTTCAAAATTAATGTCTTTTCTGTAATCAGGATTTATCAATGAGCACCACCTATCATCATGTTCTTTCCCCTATAAGCTTAAGTTGAAACGATCACTACACTACAACGAGGGCAATCCTTTAAATATCAATTTGAAACAGAATAACCAGCCCAAATCCCAATTAGAACAAGAATGTCAACTTATGAGTGATGATATCAGAAATCTATGGTAAAAAGAGAAATGCAATTCGCTTCGAATAGGAGAACAACTAACCGTTTGGACAATCATCTCTGTTCACAGGTGTGCCAGAAACGTCCTCCTTTACTTCCTCTTGCAACTGCTGCTCCACCTCTATTCTTTCCAACTTTTTTTCATCCCTCTCCTCTTGCTCTTCTTCCATTTCATCTGCTCCATCTTCCACTTCCTCCTCCTCTTCTTCTTCCACTTCCTCAACCTCTTCCAGTTCCTCCTCCTCCTCCTCCTCTTCTTCCACTTCCTCCAATTCTTCCGGCTCCTCCTCCTCCTCTTCCAGTTCCTCCATTTCTTCCGGCTCCTCCTCCTCCTCTTCTTCTTCTTCCACTTCCTTGACTTCTTCAGGATCCTCCTCTTCTTCTCCTCCACCAACATTGTCGTCTTCTACTTCTCGATCCTCGCCGGTGTCAACCTCTTCCCCTACATCCTCTTCCAGCTCCCCGATATCTTCCTCTTCCGGTTCTTCTTCGTCGTTCGCCGGATCGGGCTTCACCAGCAACTGATCCTCTGCGGCGGAGGCCGAGATAGGCATGACCGATAATCCCTTGATTTTCAGTTTCTCTCAAGCCTAGACAATTGCCTTTTCATTGGAATTCTGAAACACGGCTGAAACGTGACGTATGAATATGACCATAGGCCCCACCAACTGGATAGATTATACATTCGGGACTGTTTGAGCACGCTTTGGATCTCGTAGTCATTGATGAGCTCGGCCAGGCCCAGGATTCCTTGACGTGGCCCGTAAGCCCACTATAGAAAGAAAAAAGAGTTTGGTAGAGTTCCATTTCTTAGAAATCAATTTCTAATAGATCAAAATTAATTTGATCCTTATAAATCAATTTCTCATTCAACTTTTTATCATATTTTAACAAGTATATACGTAAATGAAAATTGACGGAAGAAATAAATGTATGTTTTTTTTACCTTAAAATATTTCAACTAAGTGATAGAGTTCAGTGAATTAAAATTTATATAAAATAAATAAATATCAGTCTTATAATCTTTCCTTATATAAGTGTATTGATTTTATTAGATAATTAATGAATATGTCTTTGAAACTATTTTTTTATTCATAAAAATAATAACATATTTTAAATAGTAATATTTCTTGACATACTTGAATTTTTGCTATTATATTAAAAAGAATTAAGCTCAATTTAATTTTTTTTAAAAACAGTCTTATTTCTCTCCCAAACAAAAATTATAAAAATATAATCGATTAACAGATAAATGTCACAATTCAAAATCAGGCACTAAAGAGCAATCAAAGCCAAAATTTTCAACACATTAAGTATGGCACTAAACTTCACAAAAAAAATTACCAGGTAGCTCATTAATGTCACGTATACTTCTTACAATAATTGTACCATTATATTACCCTTATATTAAAATTTAATTAGTATTCCTCTCGCAATATATATATATATATATATATATATATATAGTTGAATATTGCTCAATAAAATTGTATTATGTTTTATCTTAGTTGAGATTTATTAGATTATGTAAATTAAGAGTAATCAACTTATATTAGTCTATTCAAGTTTTCTGATGCCTAAAAATCATTAAGAACATAACGTATTATTTTTTTATGAACTTCATTATTTCATCATAAAAATAAATATGATGATAATCTCACAATATATTTTTTTTTCATTTCTTTTTTTCTTTCATTTCTATCCCATAGCCACCACTCCCTCCTCTTTCAATGCTATCACCAACCTCCATTATTATTAACGTAGAATAATAATTTTTTTAGACTTTTTTTCTCTTCCCTTCAATATTTTTTTTGATCATACCACCACGACCACCCTCAAATTGCTACCACATTTTTTGCCACCGCTGATCTCTACTAAAAATCTCTCTCTTTAGACAATTAAGATCATAATACCTAATTTTCGATCTTTTAATTTTTACAAAGTCAACTACTGTCTACGTTATGCAATTCATGGTGTTCGAAGATTTCTAGTGATAGCGGTATTGATACTATTCCAACCTCCAATACCAATTTTCCCGACCCGACCCAAAAATACGATCCTACCGTTGATTGCGCACCAATCATAGCCCCAACAGATGTTAAAACTTAAAGTCAAATTGAGTAGACCGAATATTTAGTAGAATTATTTTAGACAGTGTAGTAGAATTTTTTTGGAGCCGCATCAATCTTCCCATAGATGCATATTACAAAAAATCCTCCATTTTCACGGGTCAACTAATTCAAACGACATTGATACACGTCCCTAGTCACACTTTCTGAAGAAACGGAGCAGAATTCTTTTCCTTGGAGGAACCGGATTCGTTTTAAGCTGAGAAGATACGATTTTGAGCGAGCTACAACTCTTTCTTCGCAGCAACGATGCTCAGATTTCTACGCTCATGGCTTCTCGTCCTCTGCTTATCATTCTCTTCTTCTCTTTCTTCAGCTCGATCTCGTGAGCATCCGCTACTCTCTCCATCTCTCTCTCTCTTTTCTTCCTTTCAATTCTTGCTGGCATCTGTTTGTGACTGCTGCTGAATTTTAATTAGGGTCTTAGACGCTAGTTTCAGTTGTTCTCTAATCTAATGCATAGATCAGTGAGTGCTAATTTTGCTCCAAATCGCCGGTGTTTGTTAGTTACTTTCTAGAAGAGATTGAATCCATGCTCAAGCTGATGTATATCGTAATAGTGATATTGATTTTTTATTTTTGCTTAAATTGGCGCGAATGCGAATAGTGTAGAACAGAGAATAATTTGAGCGAGAATGCATTCTCTTAGTGCCCGAAATGGCCGAATGTCTTGGTTTTCAGGTTCGTGGTGCAGATTTTGGAAGGCCGTGATTATGCTCGGTTTCTGCTAACGAATAGATCGTTGAATTTTTGTTTAAGAGACGAGTAAGTTACACATGTAGAACAAATTGTGTTTATCACTCGAAGCATTTAGAGGTCTGTGACCTAATAATATAAGTACATGTTAAGAGATCTGATGTATATACTGAAATCATATATTCGAACCTGCATGTTCCACATTATCAGATCTATTAATATCATTATAACATTTAGATGGACAATGGCATTTTTTTTCATGCTGACTTCTGATGTATCGATGAAGTTATTAAGGGTGAACCTTATAACTCTGGAATAAGCTTGAAGCAGAGAGAATGTTGCTTAATTTATACCTTCATTCTGCTTTAGTTTTTGGTCAAATATTTGGGTTAAAAGTTGAAGCTGAGAAATGCACTCTATCATGCAGCACCATATGCAATGCGCATAAGCTGTGGAGCTCGTCAAAATGTTCACACTGCTCCAACAAATACACTTTGGTACAAGGATTTTTCATACACAGGAGGGATACCGGCTAATGCAACTTTCAGTCCAAGTTTTATCACTCCTCCTCTGAAAACACTTCGGTATTTCCCCCTGGCTGGAGGCCCCGAAAATTGCTACACCATTAAGAGAGTGCCAAAGGGACACTATTCAGTGAGGATTTTCTTTGGGTTAGTTAACCAACCAAACATTGACAATGAGCCTTTATTTGATGTTTCTGTCGAAGGCACACAGATTTGTTCCCTGAAATCAGGTTGGAGCACCCAAGATGATCAATCATTTGCTGAAGCCCTTGTGTTTCTTATGGATGGCTCCTCTTCTCTGTGCTTCCATAGCACTGGTCATGGGGATCCAGCTATCCTTGCAATTGAAATTCTTCAGGTTGATGATAGAGCATATTATTTTGGTCCTCAGTGGGTTCAAGGAATACTCCTTAGAACAACCACAAGACTGAGTTGTGGTCATGGGATGCCAAAGTTTGACGCTGATTATGGTGGTGATCATTGGGGAGGGGATAGATTTTGGAATTCCATTTTAAGTCTTGGTGAGAGTTCTGATCGCAGTCTTTCTGTCGAAAATAGCATCAAGCGGGCTTCAAATTCACCAAACTTTTATCCAGAGGCTTTGTATCAGTCTGCGATTGTTAGTAGTGATAATCAGCCTGATCTGACGTATACAATGGATGTGGAACCCAATAGCAACTACTCAATTTGGTTACACTTTGCAGAGATTGATAATTCGGTCAGTGGAGTTGGCCAAAGGGTTTTCGACATCTTGATAAATGGTGACACTGTATTCGAAGATGTAGATATTGTCAAACTGAGTGGAGATCTATTTACTGCTCTTGTACTTAATACTACTGTTACTGTTAATGGAAGGACTTTGACAATAACCCTGCAGCCAAAAGGAAGTAGCCATGTCATTATCAATGCCATCGAGGTCTTCGAAATTATAAATGCAGAGACTAAAACATCACCAGATGAAGGTAGACACACACACTTCTTTAGTCTCATTCATTTTTTACTATACAACCTCCATGAGTATCTAAAATGTTCCTTAAACCACATGCAACTTCAATAACATTGTAACAGATTAAAAATTTGGAAATACATTTCCATGAAAATATTTCTTTCGGCATAAAAAAGAACTTAGACAGCCATGGAGCTAATTTAGATGAAAAATGCCCCATATGATGACACATGCCCATTCGGCCCTTCTTTCTTGTAGAATGTTTCGTTCTATTAATTTGTAGGAGTTGAAGCCATGATTCTCATTTAATCAGTAAAATTATAGATTTTGGAATTTGGTAAGTGTTAATTAATTCTTTGTCCTTCTTTTATTGTAGTTAAGGCTTTACAAACATTAAAAAAAGCACTGGGGCTTCCTCTTCGGTTTGGATGGAATGGTGATCCATGTGTTCCCCAACAACATCCATGGAGTGGAGCAGACTGCCAAATGGACAGCTCCAGCAACAAATGGGTCATTGATGGATTGTACTTCTTCGATCTTTTTTCTCATGGAACATAAATGTTATTACTTTTAGTGATCTGATATAGCATTTCTCAAATTAAACTATGCCCATTGCTCATTCTCTTGCATCTGCATTCTCTTATAATGAAATTAGGCAATTAGGATTCTTGCACAAACTCTAGATAATCAACTAGGCAATTAACCATCAAACTGTGGCAGCATTGTGAAATCTTGACAATAGTGTCATAGAGTAGTTTATTACCTTTTTTCCTTCCTCTCCTTTCTTGTAATTAGTTTTTCATTTCATGGTCAGGGGTCTTGATAATCAAGGTCTTAGGGGATTCTTACCGAATGAGACATCCAGACTGCAGCATCTACAGAGCATGTAAGTTTATAATGCATGACAATAGTTTCGATTGGAAGATTTAATAAATTCAAATTTTCTTTTCCTATTTTAATATTTTCTCTAAAGATATGTGAATAGCCTAGAAGCCCAAGTGTTTTATACTAAAGTAGTAAGTTGATTAAGTGGTCAACACTACCACTACTCTCTATTCAGGGAGTAATTTTTCTATTACATGGAATTCTTTTCGTTCTTCAATGCATTTATCCATTATACTTTTAACCTGTTTTTCCCCCCAGAAACTTGAGTGGAAACAGCATTCATGGCGCTATTCCATCCACACTTGGAAATATATCTAGTTTACAAGTACTGTAAGTGCTGCTAATGCTTGGTCATCTATTTCTAAACATTTTTTTATTTATTATTTTGGGTCTTCAGTTCTGTTGGTGATACAACTTCTAGGGAAAAAGACTGCTTTCTGACTATCTGAAATCTTAATGACATGCTATTTTTCATAATTATATGCCTAATTATCTTTCGTGGCAATAGCTGTTATGTTATTGATTGTTGATTCACCAGCGTATAATTCTTGCATAGTGAGTCCTATGTAGAGTTCCATTGCAAAGTTTTCTAGGTTACTAATTATAACTCATATCTTACTCAGTTTTCATGAGTTGTGAAGTTTCTAAGTCTCAAGCCATGCATGAAATCACTAGCTTTTCTTTCACTGCCTTATAAATGTTACTGCTAAATTGCTAATGCTTTTGCATCATAAAAAATGATTCAAAATATTGGTGTTATGAATCTGTTTAACTGTCAATCTATTTGGTTCGATAAATATAATACATAATTCTAGTTACATATAGTTCGTGAAAAGTTGGATAACTCATTTGGATGATTCGGACCTTTCAGTTGTCAGCTTCACAAGCTGATAACAAGGGGGATCTAAGATGTCACAGCTAAATAACCATTTAGGGAACAGAACAAATATTTGTCTTGCGTACTTTCATGATTAGTTAATGAAGTATCATGCTGCAATTGGTTCATTAATGACCTGGACATAGAAATTTGGATTTTTCATGTAATTTTTTTTTTTTTTTTAATGTTCGAGTTTCTGACAGTTTTTCTCGACATTAATTATTAAGATAATGTTCTGAAAAATAGACTTCCATTTCAGGGACCTCTCCTACAATTTCTTTAATGGATCCATTCCTGAAAGTCTTGGACAGTTAACATCTATTCGGATACTGTAAGATATTCTCAAGTTTCTTCTTAAACACAACAACTTTTAAAGGAACTGAAACATTGTTCTAATTTGTAACTGAGCAGAAATCTCAACGGCAATTTGCTGTCTGGAAGAGTTCCAGCTGCTTTGGGAGCAAGGCTTTTGCACAGAGCTAGCTTCAAGTATGTCCATTCCGAAAGTGCTTGTGATAGTCTGAACATTTTATAGCACTTCTTAAAATGTCGTCAAAACTTTGTAAGTTAACAAAAAGAAAAAACTTCGATGCATGTGCAGTTTCACTGATAACTCAGGCCTCTGTGGTATACCCGGATTACCTACCTGTGGGCCCTACTTGTTAGCTGTTGCCAAGATTGGCATTGCATTTGGTGCTCTGATTGCATTCCTGCTTGTAATTATCTTTGGAGTTTGTTGTTACAGAAGACGGCAGAATATCCTACGTGCACAAAATGCAGGTACTAAACATCAAGTACTTTCATAACAAAACCACAGTATCATGTCAAATATTAAGCTGTTTCTAGAGGTACTTTACTAATTAGCTTGTAAATGTGAAGATAGATCTCTCACTTGTTGCCCTTCACATCCTTCCCTTAATTCTTGCAGCAAGAGATGCTCCATATGCAAAAGCAAGAACCCAATTATCACGTGATATCCAAATGACAATGCACCATAATCCTGGCCATGCAAGATCTGCCAGTGAAAACGGGCGTTTGCTTAAATGATAACAGTTAAAACCCGGTAATTGTCTCTTTCTCAAAACTATCCCCGTTTTTTGGTGCCCGGATTGCAAGTTTGTTTTTGCCATATATATCTCCAGCATTCTAAGCTTGCATTCACCTTGAAGGTGTGAGGTCGTTTGCCCCTTCTTAAATGTATCTTATTAGGAAAAGCATTGAGGGGTGAATCAAATCATTTTCTAGAAAGATTGGATCTTTGGTGCCGTGTATTGTAGAGGGAAGAAAAAATTGTACATTGCTTATAGAAAAATTAGTAGTTAAAAAAAGAGTATTGTAACACTAACATCCCTTTTGTGAACTGACGCATATAGAAATCAAAAATGTTTTGTGCATTTTTCAATCCTACATTTCTTGTTTTGATGTCAATGGCTCACAAATCTGTAAGGTTTGGTCTAGCCAGGAGAGTTTATTTATTTTTTAAAAACATTTAAATATTTTGTTTTCATTATTCTGACCCGCAAGTGGTCGAGTAGTACAAAGTTTTGAGGACCAATCTAATCAAATTGAAAATTTAAGGACGAAATTAAGAAAAACATGAAAGTATAAAGGCTGAAATAATAATTTAATGCAACATGTAAAATTGGAGTGCTTTTTAGGTGAATCATGGTCCACAGACTGAAACAACTAAAATTCGAGGATGTTTTTGACCTCCCGTATATTACTGGGGAGCTTTTGATTGGATTGGTCCAGGAAAATATTATTAAGTATTTTTCGTAAAATTGTATCATCATTCTCCGAAAAACATGACAAATTTTTGAGTCGTTCTTATTAAAAATAAAAAAAAATAAAAATCAAATCCGTGCTAGGACAAAAAAAAAAAAAAGCAGCCAAAAAGGAAAAAAAGTAAGAATGAAAATATCATCATTTTTTACACGCTTACACGTAACAGACGTCGGAACAAAACACCCATAAAAAGAATAATAATAATAATAATAATAAACGTATTTTATTTCACGTGAACAAGATTTCTGTCACCTGCAATTAGCATTCTGATTCTGATTCTGCAGCCCCAAAGGGGTTCAGTCAATTTCAAGTGCGTCACCCTGTACAAACGCAGTATCAATTCATTCATCCATCATCTTTCACCCATTTCTTACTCATCAACGTATTTTACCCTTCATTTTCACTTTCTAATCAGGGTCAAGTAAATCTAAGTATATTTATGTTTGATTTTTCTTTTAATTTTTAAACATTAAAATAATATCTTACTTAATTATTTTCATTTGTATAAAAAAAATAAATAATAATAATAATCAAGACTATCATTTATTAACGCAATCGTTGGCTTAAATTTCAGGTCAGCAATGTCCAACTTTTTCTTGTTTCTAATAAAGCTCAAAATGGTCCAGAATCGGGGTCTGTGGACCGGGACCACCCAACGAACCGACGGTCCGGCACCAAACCCAATAATTCATATTTCTCTGGAGCAAAAACCTAAACACCAACAGTCAAACACGCCTCCACCAAACCTAAACTCAGTAGTAGCTCAGAATCTTTAAAAAAAAAAAAAAAAACCAGCCTAGGCCCGGCCCAACTCCGACCTGTTCCCTACAACTCAGACACCTTCCACGTGGGGGAACTCTCTGACCTCTCCCTCTCTCTCCTCTTCTGCTTCTCATAACCACACAACTACCCCCGCATCCACTCATCATCGGACACGACACCCCTCTCCAATCTGATCGAATATAATCATACACACTCTCTCTCTCTTCTCTCTCCAGCCCACAATCTTTTCTTTTTCTTTTTCTATTTTATGAGAGAAGAAATAATAATAATTCAGGCGCCGCTCAGCTGCGCCGTACGAAAATTTCCTATAGGGCTTACGTTTGCATCGCGGATTGTCCATCTACATGACCTCACCTTTCTCCACGCGCCATCTCCCTTACTCACTTCTCATGCGCGGCGGCTTTCTCCTTTTTCCCATCACACCCCCACCCCCACCACCTTATCATAAACCGTTAGATTACGTGTTATCCACTTACTAGGAAACTATCCAACGTTCATAAATTAATAGAATTTAAAAATATTCAAATTTATCCACTATATATATGTATGTACGTATATATGATTTGCCGTCCAACCGACGATTACGGGTGACTTATTGGGTCCCTCTTTTATTTATTTATTTTCCTTGCGTCTCTAAGCTCGACTGAGCTAAACACACGGACTGCACTTACTCCTCTCTCTCCCTCTATAGAAATCATGGCGTCGACAAGAGAGGGCCACTACAGAGGAGTGAGAAAGAGACCGTGGGGGCGTTACGCGGCGGAGATAAGGGACCCATGGAAAAAGACAAGGGTTTGGTTGGGTACATTCGACACACCCGAAGAAGCTGCGCTCGCGTACGACGGAGCCGCCAGGTCACTCCGAGGAACTAAGGCTAAGACCAACTTCCCGCCCCCGGTTCTCGCTTCTGGTCTAACTTTTGACCTCAATGCTCCCATTTCAGGGCCTAACTGGACTTCTTTCCGGCCCACGGGCAGCCTTGTTCTCGGCGAGTTCCTAGCCTCCCAAAACACCGACGTTTCAAGTACCACTACTACTATCACTTGCTGTGAAGGTCCTGCTGTTGTTGGAGCAGGCTCTACGGCGTCGTCTAATGCTGAGAAAACCACGGCGTTTTTGGGCCTTGTAAAACGTGACTTTGCCATCGATCTAAACGAACCTCCACCATTATGGCTCTGACTTTTTATCCGTGTTTTTCTTCTCTACACGGCGTCGTTGTTTTAATGAAGCGAGCATCATGATCATCTTATTTATGTACATATATGCTTTTTTTCTTTTTTTCTTGGTAATTTCATGAGAAGTGCTATTTTTCTCAAGATTTTATTTTATTTCCGTTTTGTTAAGGGAATTTTTCTCCGCCGCCGTTGAGCAGTGGAGGATGCGGAGGTGGTGGCGGAGAGAGGGTGGTGGAGTGAGAGTGTCCTGTTAATAAAGTATTATTGTATGGAAAAAGGGGTCATTACTATATAATATAATTAATTATTTATAGTGGGATTTGGGACAGATATCTGGTAAAATTTTATGGATGGCCTATTAATATCCTATTCAAACATTAAATAGGCCCATGACCTATTTATTTCTATGAACAAAAATAATTGACACATTTCGTGAAATTCTCATTTTGATATCAAGTGTCACGTCTAAATTTCTACTTTTGTTTTTCTTTACATAAATACTTCAGATCTTTTTATTGTCAACATTTTAGGGCGTTTCGATTTATGAATCGAGAATAAGAATTATTAAAAATAAATAATAAATGATAATTTTTTAATATATATTTTTAAATTATATAGATAATATAAATATTATAATAATTTAAATAATATGATTTATTTTTTTACAAAAATAAATATATATTTTAATTATTATTAAAAATATTTAATTAAATAAGAAAAAAATAATAAAAATATTTAAATTTCATGTATTTTATCAATATTTAATTTTTTATCTTATTATATCGTTTATAATATGATTATAAATTTACTGAACAAATCATAAAAATTTCATGTATTGCAATTAGTATATGTGCCTACAAAAGGCCATTGCTCATCCTAATCTCGTCTCACATCGATACTTACTCTTACTCCTCCACATCGGATATAATTTCTTCCTTTTTTTCTTTTTTTTTTTTTTTTTTATATTCAGAAATTTTTCTTTTTCCTTTCTTTTTGTTTCTAATATCAGAATCATCTCTCAAACCTTACGACTTTTCTGCCATGGCCTTTCACACATTTTGAGTTATATTAATATAATAAAATCTTGATAAATTAATATAATTAAAATTAAATTTTTTTAATAATTAAATTAATATTAAATTATTAACAACTTTTAATATATTATTTTTAAATTTAATAAAAAAGTTTATTATTTAATAAAAATTTTACTAAATAATATTCGAAAAAATGTATAAGCAATTATACTTTAATTCGCCTAATTCACTGATAATTATAAAGTCCTAATTTAATAAATGAAAGTGATAAAAAGTGAGCAAATACATTGTCCTCATCTAATCGTCGTCCAAATCTCTCTAAAGGTAATTTCGTCTATGTTGTGAAAATATAATGAAGGATGTAAAATCTACCAACACCAAACTCAATCATCCAACATATGATAACACTTCATGATTTAAAAGTCAAAATTTCAATTATCACTAATCAATAAGAAAAATAAATGATCTTATCGAAAATGAATAATGTAAATTGATCTTATCTAAGACTGATTACCTAAGGGTCTGATACCACCTCAAACGCTAAGACATGGTTGGAAAAATCATTGACAGCAACCCAAGCACCAAAATATTCACCTCGGACAAACCTGGGTCAACCCGAACAACCCAATGTTACCTTGAAGCAAACATAATACTAGTACCCCAAATTTTCAGAAATAAATAAAGTATAAAACAATTTGAAATATTGGAAAGATATCGAAAAATCAAGGCGTAATGAAATCTCTCTACTTAAGTCTAACATGCTCTTTTTACATAATAATTTCATTAGGATTTTTGAGGAGGAAAATTTTCCCTTCATACAAAAAAACTAAGAAGCCATAAAATTCCTAAACTTAAGGATCAGATCTAAAAGGAATAAGCATAGTGTGTCCAAGCTCAAGAAATTGAGTGTGACAATGCTTAAATGGCAGAGCATGCCGAGGCTCAGGGTGGCTAAATATAGTCCATCATTTAGGATCTAGCCCCATTAAGATCTCCCTCAAATGTTGAGTAGTAGGGACGACTAATGATAAAGGCATAACCTCAGGATATAACTGACTAAAGAAAAGCTGCATGAAGAAGAATTGACTCTATTGACGTAGATTTTCATCCTCAACAAAGAGCTCTACTGTCCACAATATGTCCCAAAATCTCTACCTGCACTCAATAGCAAACTATGGCCGAGGTGTTAGTCGGCCAACCCTGCTCCAACGCTCTAGTCAGTTTTCTAAAGGGATAAGTGGAGAGGATTATTTGTATTTGCTATTCTCTTAAGAAATTTACATTATTCATTACCATTGAGTCTCGTGAGTTTTATACTTGGTTTAAGTTAGGAGGAACCGATAATTTTACACGTGTCACACTTCCATTGCTCAGTGCTCAGACCACCCCCTACTCTATGATGGTGTCAGTGCCTCACAGTCTGGCATGGCAGAGATATGCTCCTCACTCATACACCTCCTTAGGTAGACAAACATCGTGTCAATCAAACATCCTGCAAGGCACTCCAATGGGCAGCAGCGCCACCCCCGTCTCACATGACATGGATATAGTCTCTACTCAGGTGTTAGTCTCTTTCCACCTGTCACTGCCTTCAGCATAGTTGTGCGATAGTATGAGCTAAACGAGAAAATACATGGCTCGGCCTCAGCTCCGTTCGTCACCTCATTATCAGGTCTGGTTAATCATCGTACCGATCAATGCTCCGCTCAGTCCAAACTATCCTCATCCTTAGATTTTATCTTCCCTTCGTATTCAGCTGCATTGACCTTTGATGACCACACTCAACCTCAGATTTTGAGGCTACGCAGCTGATTATGTATAGGTTGCGTGGCATTCTGACCTTTATTTAAGCTGACAACTCCTATTGTTTCTACCGACCCCCATCAATACTGAGGGATGTGAAAGGACACACGCCGGTAGGGATATGACATGTGTAACATGCCACCTGCCACACTCAATAGTCGCATTCGTTCCCCTTCCTTCTTATCGTTAAAAAATGTTATTATGCCATTTTCTCTTCACTCGAAGTTTTCTTATTCTCTCAAACTCCAGCGTTCTCTCCCAACCTTCCTACTTTTCTCAAAATTTGTTGCCTCTCTCTGTTGCTTCCACCACCGTGAACTACCATCTGAATCAACTGCTCAACCTACCATATCTGACATATGGAGTAAGCTTTCTACTCCTTCTGCATTTTCTTTCTTGTCTACAAAGATTCTAGTGTTCTTTCCATATTCTTCCTTTTCTATGAATGGTCTTCGTATAAATCTTCTCTCGCCTTAATTCTTCTTTGAAATAATGCATTTTGGTCGAAAATAGGGCTAGAAACTAGCCTAGTAGGTGTTTGCCTTTTTTCTAATGTACGTGGCTTTGATCTTTTTTATCTCTAACACTTAGGCAAATTTTATACTCTCCCTTAACCTTAGTACCATGCTTAGCTTACTTACTCCTTAGTATTTCTCAACACATAGGAAATTTTCATATTCTCGACTGATATTAAGATAACCCTCAATCCTCCTCCTCCTCAGATTTTCCCAACACAAGACAAATTCTCGCCTTATTTGCTAATATTAAGATCATTCCCAGTAATTTAGGTTTAGGACATTAACGACTATAAGCACCTGACCTGAGGCTGACCCGTTCCCCTATTCATGGTCAGATACCTATGAGATGGATAGGCCCAAGAAGGTCCGTCCTAAACCGAAGAAAAAAAAACCAAGAGGGCAGCTCGGCCTCGGCCTGATCATTAAAAAGAGGTCATTTCCAACTTCAATGAAGACGATCGTTTCCATATCCTTACCAAATATAACATTCCATCATGTATCAACATTCATGCACCTAAGGAGCACGAGCGAATATCAGTAGAGACTATAGTCTACATGGACAGTTTGGGGTTTCAGGGTATCGCTCTACCCCGTCATGCAATCGCTTCTTTACTCCTGGAGGCTACCCTCGGATCAATTGGTTCCCAACGCATGAAGGATTGTACTGGGACTGTTCGTGCTAAACTATGAGAAGATCAAGCATGCTCCCCAAAGTAGCTTATTTCACTATTTGGTCAATCTGAGCGGGAATAATCAAGGATGGTATTACACCACACTAGAGAAAGGAAAACCCATAACAGGGCTCCCTCAGGCTAACAAATTTTACAAAGAGAAGTGGTTTATTCTTACTGAGAACTGGCAATGCCCCACTTGCCATTACTTTATCTGCACTGAGTATGAAGAGAAGTGCACACCAAAGATAGAGAAATTACTCTCAGAGATGGATGAGATGGTTCAGGAAGCCATCATGAGTAAGTATGAGGAGGAGAGGAATTTTTGGGTAATTCTGACACTAGACATTCTAACTAATTATGGACTAGTATGTGTTGATCTCCCTTTAGATGTTGAACCCCTCCACACTATTCACCTAGCTGATCCGAGGGCTTTCCCTTTTCATAGGCTCTAAATTAAGTAATTTGATTGAATGTCTTTTTTCTTACACTTTGACTTTCTACATAGAATATTTCCAAGGCTGAGGTCGCCGCTTTGACTAACTAAAAATACAAAGAACGACAAAAAAGGAGAGAAGCCAAAGATACAACAAAGCAATCAAAGAAGTGGCAAGGGACTCCTATGAGTTCGCCAGACTAGAGTAAAAGGCCCATAACTGAGGCATTACTGCCTCAGACAGACATAAGGATAGATATATCAAGCTCTTCTCTCCTGTCACCTGCTGCTCTCGTCCGGGTCACCCTGGCTCTTCAACTGATATCCTTTGCGGCACAGTTCGTCCACCACCTTTGGCTCTGACATAGTATACCTCAATGTTGGCATTCCTGACTCAACAGGCGGGGTCATGCCCTCAGTTGGAGCTACATATCAGTGAGGGCTTTCTCAGAGAATATCTTAGGGAGACCTCATACCTCCATTTAGGATCGGAGAATCTGCGTCTAATGGGGCTTCCTTTCCCCAAAGTTCAAGAGGTCCTGAGTAACTGCCTTTTCATAGTAAGTTCTATGTTTTTCCCTTAATTGTAAATTTTACCTGACATTACATTTCTTAACCTCTTGATTTTTCAACAATGCCAAATCGCCTCAACAATCGTCGGAGCTTCAGTTCAAACCTTCTAACATGAGGAGCTTGAATGCATGCGAGCTGAGAATGAAAAATTGAAGCAGAGTACCATCTCCTCAGTTCAGCAGGTAAATAAGCTGACTTCTGAGAAGAATCAACTCATCCAGCGGCATCATGAGGAGGTCGACCTCAAGAAAGCTTATACAGTCAAGCTTCAGGATGTCCATGAGGAGCTAACACGCACCAAAACTGAGCTAGAGGGACTCAAGGTTGAGGTTCTAAAAATTAAGGCTACTGCTGTGACAAAGTATCTGGAGTCCAATGACTTTACCTCCCTGAAGTCCGAGTAAAGCAATAAGGGCTTCATATCCTGCCGTGTTGTCATTAACTGAAGTTCTACCCCTAGATGTGGATGAGATTGAACTTCTCGGGAATGAGGACTCTATGGGTGAGGCTGAAGAAGCTTAAGGTGCTCCAGCCACAACAGCTACTAAGGTGGTGGCCGCCGAGGATAAGGATGGCAACCCTCCCGCCATTGCTGGCCTATAGGCCTTTATTTTGTTTTTTGTTTTTTTTTCATCTCGCCTTATGAATGAAAATTTTTCTTCAACTCATTTGCTTCTCTTTTAACGCTTCAATACTTAGTCTCTTTTGCCCCGTTTTCTGAAAAATTGAACACGTAAGTTAAGTTTATCAAATAAAATGAGCTTACGTATTGGGCTATTGATTTAGTTGTTAGATACTGAGCTTCCCTATCGCGTGCTCAAATCCCCTTTATATTGAGCACCATATAAGCACTTTAATTTGTTGATGCTGAGCCACTATCGGATGCTCAGATCTTCTTTGTCTTGGGCACTAAATAAGTGCTTCAAGTTATTAATGATAAGCCCTTATTAGGTGCTCAGATCTTTATTTTGGACGTCAAATAAGCATTCCAAGTTATTGAGCTCCTTGTGGGTACTTAGGTTTTCTTTATCTTGGATGCCAAATAAGCATTCCAAGTTATAGAGCTCCTTATGGGTGCACATGAATTCTTTATCTTTAATGCCAAATAAGCGATCCAAGTTGATGAACCCCTTATGGGTGCTCAGGTGTTCTTTATCTTGGACGCCAAGTAAGTATTCCAAGTTGTTGAGCCTCTTATAGGTGCTCGGGTCTTCTTTATCTTGAACACCAAATAAGCATTCCAAGTTATTGAGCCTCTTATGAGTGCTCAGGTCTTCTTTATCTTGAACACCAAATAAGTGTTCCAAGTTCTTGGGCCCCTTGCCGGTGCTCAAGTCTTTTTTATCTTGGACACTAAATAAGGATTCCAAGTTGCGATGTTTTCTAGTTATTAATGCTAACAAACATACTTTTATTCATTTAGTGAGCAATGTGGGAATCCTACAATTTACCATATATGATTAGTAATACGAGCATTACACTAGCCCTCACCCTCTTCCACACTTTCCCCAGGGCATACCTTAAGGTTCTTTGAGTTCCATGGATGTGAGAGTTCTTTCCCTGCTTGATTCTGAAGTTTGTAAGTTCCTAGCCTAAGTTCGTGGACAACCCTATAGGGTCCCTCCCACTTCGGCTTCAAAGGCTCCATATGCATGGGGTTAACAATCTTTCTGAAGACCAGGTGACCTACACGTATCGTTTGAGGCCAAATTCATTTATTATAATGACGCTTAATCCTCCTTTTCAACACTTCCTCTCTGATCCGGACTTCCTTCCTTATTTCCTCCCTTGCCAGTGCTACATTGTTATCTTATTTAACAAAGGACAATCTTCTATATAAGGATAGGCTTATCAATGATGACATCATGGCTTCAGTTCTGAAGGTAAGGCTGAAAGGGGTTTCCTACATTGCAGTCTAATGAGTAGTGCGAATGACCCATAGTACCAAGGGAAGCTCATCTACCCAGCCTTTTCCCTCCTCCAATCTCTTTTTCAGCAAGTTCTTGATTACCTTGTTAGCTGCTTCAACATGGCCATTTGCCTTAGGATGATAGAACGAGGAGGTGAAATATAAGATCTTCATATCGGTACAGAACTTTCTAATTTTGGATTGTTAAACTGCCTACCATTATTTGTGACGATGCTCTATGGTACCCGAAATCTACGTATGATGTTCTTCTATATAAACCTAGTTGTTGTTGCCTCGGTGATCGTTGTTAGGGGCTCGGCCTTAATCTACTTGGTGAAGTAGTCAATGGCTACTATAGCATATTTTCTCTGTTTCGCACCCTACACCAATGGTCCAATAAGGTCTATTCCCCACCTTGCAAATGGCCAATGGTTGCTGACCGAGGTTAACTCCACAGGGATTTGGGGAGAATAGTAGCATGAATGTTACAGTCCCTACATCATTTGTTGTGATGCCTGGCATCCTTCCTCATTATGTGCTAGAAGTAACCCTGCCTCAATAGCTTCAAGACCATTGCCTTCCCGACTGAGTGACTTCCACACACCTCTTCATGAGTTTCCCTCAACAATAACTCCTTTTCACTTTTTGAGATACACCTCATCATGGGCTGCGAGTACCTTCTTTGAAATAGCACGTCCCCCATCATGACACACCTAGAAACTTGAGACCTGACCCTTCTGGCCTCCTTCTTACATGAGGGTAAATCTCCCTCTATCAAATACTTCTTTATAGCTCTTATCCACCCCTCATCCTCCAATGTCATCACATCAGTTTCTGTGAAGATACTGGGAACATCAAAATATCTTCTCAAGGCTTTAGTGGGGAGGTTCGTGTGTGGCACATTGCCAGTTTACCTAGTGCATCAGCATCATCATTTGCATTCTTAGGACGTGTTTTATTTCGTAATTGTCAAATCATTTTAACACTTCCTCGACCGTTTTCTGGTAGGCATTCATCTTTTCAGACTTTGCCTCAAATTCTCTATGGACTTGTGAGACCGCTACCTGGGAATCACTAGATATGCTGATCCACTCAGCTCTTACCTCTCTTGCCAGCCTCTAACTTACCATGAGTGCTTCATACTTAACCTCATTATTCGAATTTCTGAAGCGAAACCGGAGTGCTTATTCGATCTTCCTTCTCTCCGAAAAAATAAGAATCAGCCCAGCTCCACAACCTTCTTTGTTTACCGCCCCATTTACATGCAATGTTCAATAGGGTGGGCGAAGATCCTTCTCAGTGTCAACATGGGCTTCCCCCTTTTTCTCTATGTTTCCTTCCCCTCTTCTTCCTTTACTAATACTGAACTCACCATTACTCCATTTATTGCTATATAAAGGCTTAATTATTATCTCACATTCGGCTTATTTAATCTAGAAATTAATGTCAGATACCTTTTCAGCTCTTCCAAGGCTCTATCACATTCTTCAATTTATCCCTTCATGTTGAAGCACTTCAACAATTTAAAAAACGAGAGGCATTTATCAACCGACCAACTCATGAAATGACTCAGTGCAACAACTCTGCCCATTAGGGTTTGAATCTTCTTCTTTGTTTGTGGGACCTTTAGACTGATGATGGCATGTACCTTCTCCGGATTAGCCTTAATCCCTTTTTGGTGCATAATATACCCTAAGAATTTACCCGATCCTACGTAGAATGCACATTTCTCGAGGTTCAACTTCATTTCATATTCTCTCATTACTTCAAATGCCTCGCTTAAAGGCCTCAGGTGATCACTCTTCATTACACTTTTCACCAGAATATCATCCACATACACCTCCATCGTCTTCCCCAATTGCTTTCGGAATATACCGTTCCATCTAGAATGTCGCTCCAATGTTTTTCAGTCCGAAAGGGATTACATTGAAGCACTAAGTACCTTTGTCAGTTATGAAAGAGGTCTTCTCCTAATCCTCAGTCCATAGTTTCACATGATGGTACTCTGAGTAAACTTCCATGAAGCTCAGCAAGTCGTGCCCTGTCGTGGCATCTACCATCAAGTCTATGTTAGGCAATGAGTAGTTGTCCTTAGGACAGGTTGCATTCAGGTTCTTGATGTTCAAACATAACCTTCATTTTCCTCCTCCTTTAGACACCAAGACCACATTTGGAAGCCACTCCATATATTAAACCTCCTGAATCGCTTCTACTGTTAGTAACTTTCATACCTCCTCAGCTGCAACCCTATTTCTTTCCTCATTGAACTTCCTCCTTCTCTACCTTGGCCTTGCTTCAAGTTTGACACCGAGCTGATGTACTATAACATCCTTCTTAATGCTCGTCAGCTCAGAAGTTTCCAATGCAGACACATCTAGATTTTGCTCCAAAGTTTGAATGATACTCTTCATATCAGTCTTTGTCAGCCTAGTTCCTACCCTCAGTTTTCTTCTATTGGAAAATTTGACATGTTGGCGAGCCTCTATTGAGGAGACTCTCAACTTCCTTCCCTTATCTTCTTCCCTCTTTACTACTTCGTCAGCCTTTTTACACTCTTTACCGTCAAACGGTTGTTCACTATCAACCGTATAGACTTTCATGGCTAGGCTGACACCAACTTCTTTGAACGATGTCAGATAACATCTTCTTGAGCTTTCCTGGTTTCCTTTTACAATTCCTACTCATCCATCAATGGGGAACATCATCACTAGGTGCTTCGTTGAAATGATAGCCCCTAGGGAGTTGATATTATACCTTGATATGAAGTTGACGATCATAAAATTTACCATGACCGTAGACCTTCGGGATCCCTTACCTAGAGTCATCGACAAGCTTTTTATTCCCTCTGGATATAGAGATTTCCTTGAGAAACCCGTCAGTATGGTATTAATAGGCTTTAGGTTTTGCATTGTTAATGTCCATCTTTCTAAAGGTTGATAAAGACAACACATCCATTGCACTTCCCGAGTCGACCAATACTCGGTATATCAGAGTGGTTGAGACATTTGCCATGATGACAAGGGCATCATTGTGGGAGTATATAATTCCCTCATTATATAAGTGATTGAAGGTAATGTCTACTAATGCCTTACTCTAAGGGGTCGCCAAAACAGAGAACACTTTAGTCTGTGTTAGGCTCCTCAGGCATTTACTTCTTTGCCGATCCTAGTCTTCCCCCTCAAGTCCCCCCACAATGACCTGAATCTCCCCCACAATGTTCTGATGCCCGAGGTTATTTACCTGACAATCTTCTTCTATACTCTCTCTCTTAACATTCCTTCTTCCTTCAATATGGTTTTTTCTCCTTCCTTTATTTACATACTCTAATAAACGACTCTTTTGGATCTGCCTTTCAATCTCCCTCTTCAGATGCAAGCAATCCTTTGTTTATGGCCGTGATCGGTGTGGTATCTACATAATCCCTTCGATCTTGCTAAGCAGATGTGCTCTTGAGTTGTTTGGGAGCTTTGAATAAGTTGTGATTTCTGAAGCGGTTGTAGATCATGTCGATTTCAGCCACAAGAGGTGTAAAAGTATCCCTAAAGAAATGTGTTATTCATTTCTTCTTTGGGTTTTTCCTCTCCTTATCTTTCCTTTTTCTATCCTCTTTCCATTTGCCATTTCCCCTCATCTCGTCTATCTTTCTTTTTCCTTTCATTCATCTACTATTATCCCCCATCTCCCTCCCTTACTCCTCAATTGAGTTATGAGGATCTTCTCAGTTACTTCTATCCTCTTTGCCTCTAATAGAGTGTCTGCATACGAGCCAAAATGCTTCTTTCCAGATTAGCTAATAAGCTTCTTATCTATCATGCCTCCCAAAAAGGTAAGTGGAACCCCTATATCACTAAGTCAATCTACTTTCTTCGAATCCCGGTTGAAATGCTTTATATAATCCAACATAATCTCCCATGGGTTCTACTTTATAATGTAAAGGCTCATGAGGGGAAGTCTTATGTTAGCCGCCCCCTAGAAATTCAACACAAATAACTTTTTCAGCTCGTCGAATGAGTTAATAGATCCTCATGTAAGGAACCTATATCAATCACTAGCTGAATCTATCAGCGTGATCTAAAAGCATAGGCACATCAGATCATTTGACATGGCATTCATCCTCATGCAAGTTTTTTATGAGTTAACATGGTCCCAGGGATCCTTTATCCCATCGTACATCATGGTTGAAGTCCTAAACTTACTTGGCAGTTATGCATTTTGGACTCTCTTAGTAAACGGACTCTCCGACTGATCCATACATAATGTGGTGCCCTTTACTACTACCTCCAACTCCTTCATTTGCTTAGTCAATTCTTGCATGACTTTTGTTTGTCTTGATGGTGGCTCAATTCCTTTCGTGGGAAGTCGCGTATCCTTCGACACTTCGTTCAGATTCTAAGCAGTATCTATTGAATCACTCAACTCTCCCCTCGCCTCAATAGTCCTCAACCGAGATGTTGCATCATCCTCCTTAGAGTGGGGTCCTAAACCTATGGATGAACCCCAGTTTTCTCCCACAGGAAGGCGCATGTTCCTACTTTGTGGTTCATTTCTTCACCCCGGCTTTGTTTCTGCTCTTATCTCCGCGATTCTTACTTCTATGGAACGTTCCACCACTTGACTCATTCTTTCCACTAGGCCCCTCTCTATCCTTTTTAGGACCTGCAATATGTCCACTCCACTATTTACCACTAGAGGGGGTTTTGGAGGCGTTGGTCGTCTTCTGGCAATGCTCGCCGAATGTGTTATTCTTTCTTCAGGTAGAGGAGGGAGAACTCATCTTCCTCTACCTCTCCATTCCTCTTCACTCTCTCCAATCTGTTCTTCTCTCATATTTTACATCTTGTATCCTCCTTTTAATTGGGCTCTTCATCTGTTGAAACTTTGAAAGTAAAGAAAATCATCCTCACGGTTGGCGCCAAACTATTAACAAATATTTCTATCCACAATGAAGGGCTCTACCATCCATAATATATCCCAATCTCGCTACCTGTACTCAATAGCAAATTGCGACCGAAGTGGTGGTGGTCGGCCAACCCCGCTCCGACGCTTTAGTTAGTTTTCTAGAGGGATTAGTGGAGAGGATTATTTGTATTTGTTATTCTCTTAAGAAATTTGCATTATTCATTACCATTGAGTCTCGTGGCTTTTATACCTGATTTAAGTTTAGAGACACTTGACAACTTTACACATGTCCCGCTCTTATTGCTCAGCACTTTGACCACCCCATGCTTCATGATGGTGTTAGTGCCTCATAGTCTGGCATGGCAGGGATATGCTCCCCACTCACACACCTCTTTAGGTAGCACAATGCCGCCTCAATCTGACATCCTTTAGGGCACCTCAATGGGCAGCAGCGCCACTCTCATCTAACACGACATAGATATAGTCTCCACTCAGGTGTCAGTCTTTTTTCACATGTCGCCCCATTCAGCATATTTATGTAATAGTCTGAGCTGAGCGAGGAAATAGCTGGCTCAGCCTCAGCTCCTTTCATTACCTCATTATCAGGCTTGGCTAATCATCGTACCGACCGATGCTCTCCTTAACCCTTACCGTCCTCAGACCTTATCTTCCCTTCATATTCAGCTGTATTGACCTCTGATGACCCTACTCAACCCGATTTTGAAGCTACCCAGTTGAGGCTGTCCTGAAATTGGACCCAACAATTAGCCCATTGACACGTAACCTCATTTTTGTATGGGTTGCATGGCATTCTGACCTTTATTTAAGCTGACAACTCATATTTTTTCTACCGACCCTTATCTGTACTAAGGGATGTGAAAGGATGCACACCGACATCTTAAATGCACCTCGATTCGCGCTCTTAATTATCTATGACGACGTCTAGGGATATGACATGTGTAACATACCAGCTACCACACTCAACAGTCACATTCGTTCCCTACCTTCTTCTTATTAAAAAATGATATTTCGCCATTTTCTCTTCACTTGAAGTTTTCTTATCCTCTCAAACTCCAACATTCTCTCCCAACCTTCTTGCTTTTCGCAAAATCTATTGCCTCTCTCCATTGCTTCCACCATCGTGAACTATCGTCTGCATCAACTGCTCCACGTGCCATGTCTGACAGAGCGAGTAAGCTTTCTCCTCATTTTTCATTTTATTTCTTTTCTGAAAATTTTCCAGTGTTCTCCTATTCTTCCCTTATTCTTCATTTTCTCCTCACTGATGGTGTCCACGCCTCACATTATGGCATGGCAGGGATATGCTCCCCACTCACACACCTCCTTAGGTAGCACAACGCCACCTCAATCTAACATCCTCCATGGCACCCCAACAGGCAGCAGCGTCACCTCCATCTAACAAGACAGGGACATAGTCTCTACTCAGGTGTCAGTCTTTTTCCACATGTCGCCCCCTTTAGTATAGTTGTGCAATAATCTAAGCCGAGCAAGAAAATACTCGACTCGACCTCATCTCCTTTCCCCACCTCATTATCAGGCCCAACTAATCATCAGACCGACCAATGCTCTCCTCGACACCAACTATCCTCAACCTCAAACTTTATCTTTCCTTTCTATTTAGCTACATTGACCTCTACTGACCCTACTCAACCTCGGATCAAAGGCTACCCTAAGACTGTCCCAAAATCGGGCCCAATAGACTCGATTTGACTTTATCATCGAAGGAGGTTTGTCGAACCCTCTCCCCTGCATAATCCTTATCTTCTTTCGATAACACTAGGGTTTCTAATTGGGCATATTGTTGACAGTGCAAGTTCGGGTCATCAACCAAGAAATCATGTAAATAGTTTGGCACCAGCGTGGGGACGATAGTCTTCACTCTGAAAAGCTTAACTACTTGAATTTTTGTGGTCTATCGAGAAAAAAGATCATGGAGACTATGGGAGAAGCAACAGAAATGGAAGATACTAGCAGTAATTAACCAGGAGGAAATCGTATCCCACTAGCTTTTACTGGGAACATGAGATTAATAATAAGTGCAGCCCAAAGCTTTGCTGCACAAGGACCAAAAACGGTCGTCATCCATGTAGCACCGGCATGGGTAATATAAGGAGCAATATTGACCAACATATTACAGGTAATAGAGACTATGTAGAGGACCATAACGAAGGAGTTAAGGAGAGCAAACAATCGAGGTATTGATGAGAGGATGGAGGAAATTATAAGGCGGGTACGTGCAGAGGCCAAAGAAGACGTGCAGAGGCCACAGAAAACCAGAAGAAATGAAGCTATGCTTCGACGCAGAAGAACTTGATGAATAATCTTATGAGGACAGTGATTATTCACCCCTAGATTCATTCTCATTCTCACAAGCAAGCAAGATAACAACAACCATAACTCTTCAGCAGGAAAAGGGAAATGACCTGAAAAAAAAAAAGTAAAGCAACTTGAGGCAACCATGAAATAGGAAGGACTAGTGATAAAGGCAACAGGAGATGAGAGCCCATTCGCTCAAAAATTTAATGATGCATGAGTCCTAAGGAAGTTTAAACTGCCTTTCGTCGCTAGTTATAAAGGTGACACTGATCTAAGGGACCACATTAACATGTACGAAGAGACTGAGCATAGAAGACATGGATATGACTCTAGAAAAAAGAAGGACGAGAATCGAGGGAGAAGTGACTGGAGAGAACACATAAAAAGAGGAGAAGAGAGGAGAAGGAATCTAAGTAGAAGGAACACGGTAACTCAACCATGAGAAAACTTTACCCCCTTTGACAGCTAGTGCTAAAGTAATATTCACCATGCTAAAAAATCAAAACTTATTCAGGCGACTAGAATCACCGAAGAGTGAACCACGACAAAGGAATCGACGTCTATACTACCATTATCATATATCATATAGATCATGAGAGGACCTGAGGAGGAGATATGCCAATTACCTTTACATATGTTATACATTATACAAAGCTTAGGCATACTCAATTAACCAGTTCATAAAACCTGAAGATGGTATGCCAATTACCTTTACATATGCATATCAAAAGAGGATCGTGTGTCCCGATGCGCTGGTCAACTCGACTAATGTTTCTATGGTAGAGACATGTCTCCCATTTATAGTTATTTCAGTGTATAATTGTGTCGTCACAGTCTGACATGTTATAAATATATTTTTCACTTAAGTGTCAGTAATTTTCTACATATTCATCAACTCTTCGTCATATCTGTGCTTAGGTCTGAGATAAACGAGGCAATAGCTAACTCAGGTTCAATGTCGTTAGACTCCTTGTCTTCCTACTCATCAGTTATTATCATGTTAACTGATGTTTCTTTCAATCCTATTGGACCTCAACTTCAATCATCATCTTTTTTCCGTATTCAGTTATCTCAATACTTTCCGCCGCTGCCTCAGCCTTAATTTCCTTTATTCAAGCTGAAACTGTTGATATAAGATTATTCCAAATTAGACCCAACACAACTCATCACATTTTATTTAAATTTTAACTCAACTACTATTTATCTAACAAATATATAATCTAACACCCTCATATTAAATCTTAGTAAACAATTACAAAATTTAACAGATTTCATATGGACCGATGTCCAACTCTACTTCTATATAATATATATTTGCATTTAATAAAAAATATATTGTAATACAAATATTTTGATTATTTCACATCTTACACGAACAAATAAAGTAAAATTTTGAGGAAAGGCGGGGAAAGAAGACCCAGACACGCAAAATCCCCACATGATTTTTTCAAAAATATTAAATTGTATATAAATAAACAAATTTAATTAATATATATATATATATATACTTAGCGTCATCTCTCAGAATCAGGAGTAACATCAACGCTGCAGATGCAGAGAGATACTGCACCCTGCACCCTGCACCTTGCACCTGCACCCGCACCTGCACCCTGCACACCCGCACATTACCCAGCCGTCAATTCAAACTCTCTTTCTTTCTCAATCCCACCCCACTCCCTTTTTTCCCAACTATGACCGCCGACTTGACCACCCATCCCTCTATGTGGTCCCCACTCTCCTCACTCTCCCTTTTTTTATTTTATGTTCTCTCTTTTCTCTTGTTTCCCAAAAACACAAAGTGCACGTGACAGCCGTACGGGCTGTGGAAAAAATTGGTGGACCCTCACCCTCGCGGAAGACTTGCTGGCAGGAGAGTCGTCACGGCGGCTTAACGTTATATTATGATCGGACAAGACGTTGATCCAAAAGTGAAGTCACTAATGAAAAAAGTAAAATACTTGAACTTCTTTTTGTTGTCGCATAAAGTCCGTGAGCTTGTCGGTAACGTCGGCGCCGCCTTAACTAACGCCGTTACATTTTTTATTTTGGCCTTTTGTTTTTCAAATTGCTTCGTGGTCGTAGAACAAGGAGATTAGACCATGGATATGCATCCAACTATCCAACCACGATGATGATGATATCATGGATGTGTCATGAGGAGGGCTTTTATGTAATCATACATCATCGATCATCAACGTCAAATGAATCAAAACGTGGCATAACTGTCACCATTCACCCTTGTGGGACCTACCCGTTACTTTCCTTTCTTTCGGCTGGTGCTGTGTTACTGTCCCTTCTTCACCAGATTTTTCAGCTACTAAAATTAAATTAATTTAATTTTTAAAGAATATATAAACTTAAATAATTAATGTAAGATTATATTAGTGTCTCCTCTCTCACCAGTTACACCACAGACAAAACCACCAAAAATTATGTTTTGAATCAGTAATTAATCTAATAAAATGATAATATAAGCTTTTTAGTTCATGGAAATTTAGAGAAGGACCACAAACGCTTTAAGCCTCCACTCACAAAGTGAGAATTGAAAAGAAAAGATGGTCAATGTTTTTTTTTTTTTTTTTTTTCCATTTCTTTTTTATCACCTTCTATTACTGTAGCTCATCCTACATACTAGCATACTAGTTACTTATACTACTCCTAAGAGTGTACAAGAATTGTATTTATGAGCATATTTTAACCATAACTTTCTAATCATTTTATGAGGATTACTTATTTACTTGATGAGAAACTGAACATTCAATAAATCAAGGATCTTCTGCATCACTTGAACCGGGTCGAACAGCTAGATTGAATTCCATGGAATCGTCCTCTGCTATTTTCCCTCTGTTAGATGCATCAGATTGTTTATAATATGACATTTTATTGGAAAATAGGGGCGAAAAAAAGAAGGATGATGAAAAAAGACCAGGTACCTCTCAAGAACAAACTTCCCTTCCTTGTACTTTTGGTGTTTGTCATGTGCTGCTACCTAAATGAAAAGTTCAACAACATTTTCAAAGGGAAGATCAATGCTTTCATAGTTCATTTTACGTCTTTTGGTTATATTTCATGTCTGGAAAAAGACCTATAAAAAAATAAAAATAGAAAGGATATATATATGAAGAAAGTATTTACATATTTCCAACCAAGAATTTGTCCACAACAGCAGCAAAAGACATCTTCTACAGTATGCAAACCAGAAAGCATGTTCCTCTCCTCTTCAGGTCCGACTGATATGTTCACCCTAAAAAGAGAAGCCAACATATTCTGAATAAATTAATAACCATTCAAATAAAGATGGTTAAGAAGCTTTACCAAAAAGGGCATATCAACCAAATGAATCCTTTGTGCCTTAGGAAATTTCCAGGAATCTCTAAACTACTTTGATCATTTTGATTGGTTTGTTAATTCCCGATACAGAATAGGGCTGAGATAGAAAATATACACTTTGGAAGTGAAAATCGAAAGTACTCACACATGGCTGAACAGATACGCCCTCTCTTGTCGACAATTGAAAGACTGCTCATATCATAAAATCATGTGCTATATCATTAAACTGAATAATACCATCAGGTTAAATTCAAAATTCCAATTGCATTGGGCTATCATGAAGATCAAAGTCATAAAGCTAGAAAAAAGAAAGGGAAGAGATATAACGAGATTTGAACAAAATTGATTTTCAGCATCTAATGTAAAAAAAAGCAAAATGAGAAGTCTACAGAGTGATAGATATAGTATTAGTATTCAGCAAATTTCTACTAAAAAGGGTGAGAACCAGAAAAAAATAAATAAATAAATAAAGGCCCTATTTCCTCACTAATTAATCTCTCACTATAAAATCTAGGACATAACAAGGTAATAATCGATATATTATTTGGAATGAATTGTTTGCGATTTCTGAACCTCGTAATTCAATTTTCACTAGATTAAAGTATCGAATTGGAAGTGTATTAACAGCAAGAATTAGGGAATTAGAGCCATTAACAGAGAACGATGAATCAGAAGTTGAGTAAGAGGGGGGAGAGAGAGAGAGAGAGATAGGAGTACCCGAGAGAGAATGTTATCGGCAAGAGCAAGATGGCAATTACAGAATTTGCAGCTGTAGCATCTCCCTTCCAATTCAACCATATAAATCCTTCCCATTATAAACCCTAAAACCCCAAATCCCTCACGTCTCTCCTTCTCTTTCTCTGGTAATTTGACTGAATAGTAACTGAACGGATACCATACAACTTAACAAGTTACAACTTAACAAGTTACAACTTAACAAGTTACAACTTAACAAGTTACAACTTAACAAGTTACAACTTAACAAGTTACAACTTACAACGACCGGGAACGGGAAACGTAATACCCCGTGTGTGTGTTTGTTTTCTGAGCCTCGACTAACGACAAGCCAATTGGCCCATGGGCTGAGAGGTTTTTGTGTGGTTCGGGCCATGATTGTGGATCAGAAATTCAGGCCCGGCTAACGGATTCCTTCTTCTTGACCCAAAAAGAAAACGGATTCCTTCATTCTCAAAAAGAGAAAAACAAATGTTACTTATAATAAACTATTTTGACCGAAATAAATATGTATACATCATATATATTTATTATAAATAATTAAATTCATTTTTTTAAATTTTCATAATATTTTTTAATTTTTATAAATTAGACAACTAATTAATTGCATAATTAAAATTAGTAGTAACGAAATTAACATTCTATGAAACTTCCTATTATTTATTTACAAAATATGATTTTTTATATTATAGTCTTATATTCTCACTAAGAATTAGATTAAATCATCAATTATAAATTATAATAATAAATTAATATTTGTTATATTATTCCCCATTACAATTTTGTTTAAAATATCTATAGACCCGATAAACACCTAATTATTCTTAATTCATAATACTCTTGTTAAAAGTTGGACTTTGTGGGATCATGAATTAGTACACAAGTTCTGGTGCTAAAAAATATTCCTTTATATAGAATATTTATAAGAATATTATTTTTAATACCTTTGAGAAATATTTATAAAAATATCAATCTAACGATGACTTAAGTCTATATCTCAATCAGAGTAGTTTGTGAGTCAAAAAGTAATATTAAACTTATCAGTCTATAAGGCTCAACACTCATCAATCTATTGAGGTTGTTGAGGCGTCACTTAAGGGCCTCAGAATATGATGGATTTAAGATTGTCTCGCGGAATAAGATCTAACAAATTACTTACAACATCAAGAATATGCCTCTAAATCAAGGGAGATTTTCACAAATCCTATCGGATCAAGAGAAATAATCTTCCTAAATTTTATCAAATCAAGAGTTACACTTTAAGAAAGTTTTATCATGTGAATCTTATAAATACCTCATCTATAAGACACCTTAAGTACATATTCGAATGCTTACAATTCAATATTATTTTCATTACTGATTATCTTAAATATGTTACTAACTTAAATATTGGAGAGAGTTCATAAATTACCTTTTATTTCCCTCTGTATTTTCTTTATTGTGCAAGTACAACTCATTAACATACCGTTGGAATGGATTTTAAACATGAACAATCTCATTTCCAAATGATCTCAATAAGTTGTTTAAGTGGTTTAGGCTCGGAGCCTTAAGCAAAATCTATTTCGAAATTTAAAATTTGATATTATATATGATATATTTTAATATCAATTAATTTTAAAGAATTAAATATTTTGTTTTCAACATTTACGATAACCTGATACTCGACTGTGACTAATCATAATTTAATGCTCGGAGAGATAGCTAAGTTAACCTAAGTATCTAGAATATGATTATAAAAAAAAAAAATCTCCAATCAAACAAAAATTTGACTGTAATTCCAAATTAATGTAACAAAAATGATCATTGGCTCAGAGTTTGATTTGAGACATAATCCACTATTTTAGAGCTCTAAAAATATTTGAGATCCAAAACGTGTATAACGATAATCATCCAGAAAATCAAATTGGATTAAATATTAGAAATTTACAAAACACGAACCAATCCATTTGTCCGTATCGCGTTGATTACTTGATTAATCATTTTTGGTTCCTCAATTCTTTAGATAAGATGTCCATATTTTCATTGGTCCATGATTACTTTGATGCGCGGGAAACGTGGCGCATGTTAGCGCAAACATGCCGACTCGCCAGCTATCTGTCCTGTCTGTCCTTTTCCGACACGTCAACCACCTATGCGCCGTACTCTATTAAAAAAAAAACAAAACAAAAACAAAACACAAAGTATTTCCCACTCGTCCGAATCCTTCTAAAATATTTATTAATTTATTTTACATGCAGATTACGATAATATTTTATCGTCCTTCGTGTCTTTTAAAGAAGAAAATATTAAAATAATTTTGTAATCCCAACTGTTTTCTTTCCAAAATCAGTCGAGAGAGACGACCGCAGACTCGCCCCGGCCCCTCCAAAAGTGGCAGCCGCGCTTCCCCGATTCCAGTACCAGCACCAGGACCCAAGTGGGCCGCGATCTCTCTGATTATCATTTCCCTCTTTTTTACCAAATGGTTCGTTTTATGCATAATCGGCGCTAGTCGTTATACCGTCGCCGTCGCTTCGCCGGCTAGTTTCATCGACTTAAAATAGAAGATACAAAAATATGAGACCTGCTTCATCAAATTTAAAATTAACAAGAAATGAAGATAGATTACAAGTTCAGGAATTCTACTCCCTATAACAACAGCAGCTGGAAGTCAAGCTCGATTTCCGGATCTGATGAAAAAAAAAAAAAGGGGGAAATAAATTCGGCCGGCTACGAACTTACATGGATCTAGCTCCGAACCATTCCAGATCTAATCCTAATCTTACAGAAGAACTAAAATTAGCGCAAAATTATCATAAGAGTTCGTCCAAGGATTGCGAGGATTCCTGAAACAAAAAATATTTTAGATTTCTTCAGGAGGAAGGAGATTGAGATCGAGATCAAGGACGATAGACTTGCGATCATTGAGGTCAATGACGGAGGAGGAATCAGAATCACTTTGCGCTTCAGTACCGCTTTTAAACGACGAAGGTAAATCCTCGCCGTACTCACGACGATGATCGAAACTCAGCCAGTGATATTGAAGACTACTTCTCGGAACCGATTCAGAGCAAACAGCGGTATCGAAAGCAAGGAACTGATTCTTTGCAGGCGAACCGCCTGTGAAATAATCTCCGACCACCGTGACTCGGTGGTGCTGGAACGGAAACCTTACGGTCCCCCCACCGCTAACGCACTGCGAAGAGAGGTTCAGATCCAACGGAGAAGAATCAACCATCAGAGCCGGCTCACGGCTCGACGACTCGTCGGTACTATGGCTCGGGCTGCGATTGTTACTAATTTTAGCTCCATCATCGTCATAAGGAACCGGAAAATTAGTCTTAGCCTTGGAGCCGCGGAACTCACGAGCGGCGGCGTCATAAGCTCGAGCCGCATCCTCAGCGGTATCGAAGGTACCGAGCCAGACTCGGCTCTTCTTAGTCGGGTCTCTAATCTCGGCGGCGTATCTTCCCCACGGCCTCTTTCTGACTCCTCGAAAATGCACCTCTTTGCCGTTACCGTCAAGTCCGTTAGCCTTAACGGCAGCCGTCTTCTCCCTAGGCGCCATACATAAAGATCGCAAGTACTAGTGAAGTTATAACGGCGTGAACTAAAAAGTAGTGTTAAGAACTTGTTTGTATGCCGGGAAACTTTTTTTTTTTTTTTTCCTCGGGGAAGGTAGGAAAGTGGGTTGGGACCGTTGGGTATTTATACATGGAGAGGGTGAGGGATGAGGAGAGAGGAGGGGGTGGAAATGAGGATTAATGGGAATGAGGGGGAAATTGTTTGGATGGAGGAAAATAGTCAATGTGATATTTTGACTAATTGGGTGGCCTAATTATAAATGTGGCATTTGACTGACGCAGCCCAGGTGCCAGCTCAGCGGCTCGTACCACGTGGAGGGTATTTTCGTTAATTTCTTTCAATCGTATTTAATTATATGGTTAATTATATTTGATATTAGTATACTTCTATACAATATGATTTTATTGTTGATTTTACAAAATCGAGAACTTGAAGGTAAATATAAATATTTTTATATGAGATTTAATTTATTACATAATTATATATTATATTTAAAAAAATCGTCTATAAAAAAAAAAGAAAAAAAGAAAAAGGAATTATAAACTCTAGCAAATTAATTAAACGGCCACCCACTATAGAGTATAGACGTTCCACTTTATGTTTCTTTTAATGGGTGTTACTTCTTTCTTTTATATGTTTTGGAGGGTGCAACGAATGATGTATGTCGTAATCCATGTCGAAGACCTTGTCGGTGAATTCGGGTATTTCTCGCCGCGTGACGCGTGTACAATTTATTTATTTTGCGCGCCTTTTTTTCACACCCTTCTCTTCTCTACCGAGTCCCGCTATCTATTATTATTACATAATCATCCGGAAAGCCAAAACACGTTTCCTTGGGTGGGAACTAACGTAACTAATTCAGACCATTGATCTAATTCAATTTTAATGTGAAGTTTTGATTTTAAAATTTTGAAAATTACAGAAGTTCCACTATACTTTTTCAAATATTATTTTCCTTCCTCCTTCCTCCTTCCTCCTTCCTCCTTCCTCCTTCCTCCTTCCTCCTTCCTCCATCAAAAGGGTAAGAAACTTATTTTTTTTTTCCTCCGAAAATGAACCATCACCACGTCAAGAACAAAAGGAGGAAGAAGACTCATCATCACTTTGGATGGGGGCTCAATCAAAGACAACCCAACCACCCCGAGACCGGAAATAAGATATTATCTTTTTAAAAAAGAAGGATCTTTTAGGGTTTAGATTTTTTGGTCAGAGCTTTGGACTCTTTCATGGCTGCTGATAAAAATGAGATGGAGAAGGGGATTTGGGGAACAAAAAGTTTCTGATATTTGGGGCAAAAAAATATATCATTTTATTTCTTATTCTTTTTTTAGGAACGAAAAAAGAGAAAACAAAAAGAAAAATAAAACAATTTAGAAAGAAGGAAAAATAATAATTGAAAAAGTATAGTGGAGCTTTCTATAATTTTTTATTTTTTGAATCAAGGGTTCAGATTAAATTTGAATTAGATCAATGATCCGGATTAGTTTTGTTAGTTCCTTGCATACGCGCAGTCAATGCAAAGTGTTGGAGACTTTTAGGTATAGGAACAGCATTATTTTATTTAGAATTTGACGACGTCGTTTAAGTATGGTTCAAATAGAAACGTGTTTAATATTTAAATTTAAAAACTATTTTTTGATATTTTTAATCTTCTCATGTATATATATATTATCGAAGAAAAATATTAAGTAATATTTGCTTCTTCTCGGTGTAGATATACTTTAAAAATAGTAAAGGTTACTTAAGTAATAATATTAAGTAATTTTTATTTTTATTTTCATTAAATATCAAAACGAGATTTAAATTTCCTAAAAATGCCTCCTCATCCTAAGTGTGGTGAAGGTGCCAGGGGATGGAACCTGGAACACGTTTCGAATAAGGTGCTGAAAAGTCAGCGACCGAGTAGTAGAACCAGTCAATCATCACATGCACGATTTTAATTAGCAATAATTGAGAACCATAATACAATATAACCTACAGATATTTTATTATTTAAAAATTAAAAAAAAAAAAAAAAAAAAAAAACAGAGCGTTAAAGCAGATAAGTATCTTGTAGTGCTCGCCAGCTTGCTTCAAGTCCCTTGTCCTAGGTTCGAACATAGGTAAGATTCTCTTAACCTTTTTCTTCTGTATACAATTAGACTTGGTAGTGGATAACTATTATTCATATTTTCTTACTGTTTAAAACCAGTAAAACTAATTACTATAAAATAATAATAATAATAATAATAATAATAATATCAATTATCAGTTAATAATGATTATATATTATAACCACTACTAGCTTAGAGATTTAAGGCTCACATTTTTGGTTATTCAATTTTCAATTTATGACTTAGTTGGATTTATGATTTTAAGATATTCATTTTAAATATTTAAATATTAACTTTTTTTTTTAATGCCAAAAATTGAATATTCAGTTTAATAAGGATAATTAGATAAAAGCTTAGATAATAAATTATTATTTTTATCCCTACAATTTTATTATTTATTTGTTTTTTTTTTCTTTAAAAATTTAAATTATTTAGTTTCATTCTTAATTTTTTCTGAAATAACAGAGGGTAATTTTCGTAATTAAAGAAAACTGAGGACGATCTACATAAATTACTCATTTTTCTCTTCTCCCCCAATTATATTTTCAATTTACGTTTACATAAGTAGTCTTTTGTTAGAAAATACCAGAGAAAAGAAAGCTCATAACAAAAAGGTTAATAAAAATATTAATTATTTAGAATGCCCCAACTTTTCTATAATTATAAAAATTACCCCATATAACTCTAAAAGAAATTAAACGATCTTTAATGAAATCGAACGGCTGATGACCTATCACAAGGTGCGGTTTTGCGGTTTAAATATTATATTTCCTAATTAATCAATTTTTTAAGTTTATAATAGTTCATTTATTGATAATTTAGCGGGTGTTAAAATTTATTCATCTTAATTTTGTATTATATTTGGTGTAACCATATATTAAATTATATTTGACAAGAATAACCTTATATTTATATTTGTTTATCATACATATTTAGTAATAATGATAGTGAAGAGGTGGTGGATGTTGTGGAGCCCACAACGTGGAGAGTGGTTGTTATGTTAGTAGTGGTGGCTGAGGGAAATTGCGGCGGTAGAAGAGGCGGCGGTACCAGCTAACAATCAGTATCCAGCCACCTGTTAGTCTAACCAGTAAAAAATCCTACCACACAGCTAAAAATACCTAAAAGCTCCATAAAACACGTTTCTGTATTTATTTATTTATTATTATTTGTTTTTAAACAGAGCTCTCATCCCCTCAATTTCTCCTTCCTGCAATGATCTTGACTAAGCTCTGAAATCCAGCATTTGAGGTTTGAATATTTATGATTGCATGTGTTTCATGGTTTAAATATTATGAAGAAAGCCTCCCCTAATCTGCTTCTTTGTAACTTGTCAGTACCTTTTGTTTTTAGATTCCAGACTAGTTGAATTCATTCCAGTATCCTTATCAATCTAATAAAATGTAAACTAGCTTGATATTAGTTTGAATTCAATTTAGGATATTAGTTTTCGAAGACGCTATTTCACGAGAATTGACATTTGTTGATTTTTTTTTTACTTATTAGTTTGCTATGTTTAATGCATATAAATTTGTATCAAGATCTGTATTTTAATTAAATAATGATTGAATTAGACATGACCGAGAACGAGAAAGCTATGTATTGTGCCATCCAGCAAGGCTTTACGCAAATGGATGCACAAATTGATATTTGCTCACTGCTCTAAGGAAGGTTATAAATGGAATGAAAATAAGCCAAGTGAGGTAAGTTATCAAATCCCAGATACTAGAACCGGATGTCGTGCAATGGTTCACTTTATAGTTAATAAGCAAAGAGTATGGACTATAACTCATTTTGTTAAAGATCATTCTCACAAGTTTGTACATCCTAGTGAGTGTTACTTATTAAGATCATGCTGAGAACTTTGTGAAACAAAGGGCAAGGTGTTGACAGCATTAGTAAATGTTGGTGTTTCAACGATTCAAGCGTTTAAAATAATGGGCTAGGAAAGTGGGGTATTGAAAATTTAGACCTTGCTTAAAAAAAATAGTTATAATTTTGTTGACAGATGAAAGAGAAAAGATATCAAATCAGGTGACTTTCAAAATTTAATTGAAATATTTACTCGAAAGGCACTTAAAGAAGGAGATATGTTTTATTGGGATGGTCAATGCGATGAAGAAAATCAAATGTCTAACTTCTTTTGGATGGATGGTAGGTCGATGATTGATTATGAAGTTTTTGGTGACTTGGTTGTGTTCCGTTTGTTTGCATTAATCATCATTAGTAAACTGTGATAGTTGGATGTGCATTTCTCACCAATGAAATAACTACATCGTTTGAGTGGCTTTTTAGGACTTTTCTGCGATCTATGGGTGGAATAACACAAAAAATGATATTTAAGGAACAAGGTGTAGTGATGAGTAAGGCTATAGCGAATGTATTTCTTACTACTACACATCATAGATTATGTTTATGACATATCTCAAAAAATGCAACCTCCCATTTAGGTTGGAAATTTGCCTGTATAAAATCTATTCCATAATGGCTCATTTGGTTGCTGAGTGGAATTGGAATGGGTAGAATAGGTGGAAATAAATTTAGTTGAATGAGAAATAGAATGATGTATTCCAAGAATTATGTTTTGGTTGCTCGAATAATCGATATATTAATTCTTCAAAAAAGCTGGTTTTACTATTTGGTTAGCTCAAAGAATCATTTAATTATATCACAATTCTAACAATCTTACCCTCAATCATATGTTAGTCTGAGATACACAGATCGATATCTCACATGTCACCCTGAGTCTCAGACTGACATGTGAAACGTTAGTTTGTGCATCTTAGGACCTCGAAGCCTTTAACCCGTAGAGTAACTCTAAGAAGTGCCCTTCACAAAACGGCTTCAAAGTTTCACACTACATCAATGGCGACATAGATGAGATGATTTGTCACAATAGTTGAGAGCTCCAAACTAGGTCACGATAATTGCAAAGGGGGAAAAAAAAGTAAGAAAAGAGTATTGAGATAATAACGTATTCGCTCTTTTTTTTGTGTGTGTAAATCAACATCAAATTACATGTGTTTATTTCTCTGTATTTTATAATCGAGAAACAAACCGCATTTCTCTATCTCAAATTTTTGATTTCAACCCCCTCCCTAAGAAAGAAAAGGTAGAAAAAGAATGATTATTTAAGAAGTCTAGAATTATTTTTGATTCTGCATCTCGATTTCTGTGATGTATTTTATAGCTAACAAAATGATTGAATGAAAATAGATTTTATTTCCCGATTACGATTACTGAATAATGCAACCAAACGAATAGTAAATGTCAAATTTCTAGTAACTTAGAAGAAGATTTCGCTTTAATATTCATGATCACATGTGGTTAAATAACATATACAAAATACGACATAAGTGGAGTACAACTTTTGGCAAGAGCACTTTGATGTTGGGATCAAATCAACTCAAAAGAGTGAAAGTTTAAATAGTGTGCTCAATGATATAGCTAATAGGACAACGTCCCTTAGTGAACATGTTGAGTGATTGTGCTTTATTTAAATTTGACTTGCACGGCAAAGATGGAAAAGTTGGGATTGTAACTTTTAATGAATCCACTAAGGACATGGTTTGCAGTTGCGAATGTATGAATCAACGAGGTTACTTTGCTCTCATGCATTAATTGCTTTACATATAAAATGTATTCGTACTCTTCTTGATGTATACATTTTGAACAGGTGGTATGAGGAAGCAAATAAAAAGGTTTACCAAGATAAGGATTCTTCATCATCTATTGGGAAAAAGAGTGAACTTGTATTCCGTAGTCAGGTGATACGTTTGCTTATGGGCTTGTCCACCTTAGTGCATATGAAGCAACTCGACAATTTATACGAAGTTGTATTCATAATGGATATGAGGAGTTGGATAAAATCATGAAGGACATGAAATTAGATGAAAAAGAAAAGAAATATTCCACTTTGATCCTTGATCCCTGATCCCATTCTTGCAAAAAAGAATAAGAACAAAAAAAAAATTATATATATATATATATACATATCATATGGTAGGTTTAAATCTCACCTTGAAAAAAACGAAGAAATCAAAGTCAGAATGATACTTCGGGTGCTAGTAAGCATTCATTGCTAGTAATTCTTAGTTATGTTTTCTATGATGGATATCAATTAAACTATTGAATAAGAGAAACTATGATATTAGCTTTTCCAGATTGTTTGTAGATTTGAATTTCAGAGTGGACCTCATACTTCGAAGACACCCACGAAATTTCTCCAATGAAACAAAAGTTCTCTTGGACTACGAATGATCAAAATGCTCAAACAGCCCAAACATGCTTCCGATAATTTTAGCTTTTCCTTCTCGATTTGCCTTGCTTATCCAACAAGAACCACAAACTGGACATTAACTCGTTCTTCTTGGCTCCTTTCTGCAACGAAATTTTATCACCATCATCTTCCCCTTCATGCTTAGAAGACCTAAAAATGTTAGAAGAAGATGAAAAGCTAAAGAAATCAAAACCCCAGAAAACCCGTAAAAAATTAAACGAAGGGGAAGAGGATATCGACCTCAAATGTAGATCAAATTCAGAAAAATGTTGGCATAGAGGAAAGCTTGATTGAAAATTGTCGCCAGAGGATGAGAGCTTGTAAGAATACTGAAACGTGTATAGCTTTTAGGGATTTTATGTACAAATTCTTCAAAATTCTTCAAGAATTAACCCGAAATGCCGGATTTCACGAGCTTAGTCAAGATCATTGCAAGAAGGAGAAATTGAGGGATGAGAGCTCTGTAAATATATATATATATATATATATATATATATCCAGAAACTTATTTTATTTTATGGAGCTTTTAGGGATTTGGCCCAAAAATAATGGAGCTTTTTGGGATTTTTAGGTTTCATTTTTTGAACTCCGGTCAGGAGAGAGAGAGAGAGCTTTTGTCCAGTCAGCGTGCGGGGTCCACTTTCTGATTGTGTGGTAGAATTTTAGTGGTTAGACTACCAGGTAGTTGGATGCTGAGTGTTAGATGGTACTTACCGAAGAATTTCTCGTTATTTTCCAAGTATTATTTTGAAATAAAACCTCGGTTATAAATACTGAATATCCCATTAACGTCCAAAAACAACCTCTAATACAACTATATGATCTGCTAGAAAGGAAAAAAAGGTTAAAAACAAGGAAGAAAGTTAGGAAAGCAATTAAAATTAAGAGAGTATTGTGATCCTAATCTTATTTTGGGTTTTATTTAAAAATTTAGTATTAAGATAAAAAATCTTGGTCAACCTAATTTTTTTACAATTCTAGAAATTAGAAAAAATATAAAAAGACTTATTTATCCCTTTAAGAAATTTAAAAAATAAAAAAATAAATACTCATAGGCCAGACACTTTTTCTTCTTTATTTATTCACTCTCGATATAGAAAGATGCAAACCTATATTATTACGATTTTCTTCTTGATTTTTTTTCCTTTTTCATTTTAACTGCATAACAGAGTATTTTAGAAGGTCGAAAGTCGTTAATAATAAGGCGAAAGATAGTTAGGAAGGTTTCATACATGAAGAGAAGGGAGAAGCAGAGGAGGTTGGAGGAGCACGCGGAGGAGAAATCAAAATGGGCCCAAAACAATCTTGAAGTAATGGGCTAAGGTCAAACCTTTTCGCCGGAACAAGTATATTGATTTCTCTATTTTGATTAGAATTTTATGAAACAAATATTTTTTTGTTAGTTTTGTCTGAGATTGGGCGCTTGTATATTTAGGATATTTTTATTGTGTTTAACTGATATTGATGAGTTTTGGGTTTGAATTAATATGTTATTGATTTGTAAAAAAAATTCTAATTTCCTAATTTGTCATTAAAATAATGGAATATGTATGAAATAAGTGTTTTTTGTTTTAGTTTGGTCTGAGATCGGGGGCCTTCTATGTATTTAAGGTATTTTTTATTATGTTTGATAGATATTGATGAGATTTAGATTTGATATTAGTTTATTATTGGTTTGTGAAAAAAAATCTCAATTTCCTAATTTCCCAATTTGTCATTAAAATAATATAATATTTGTGAGCATTGTATGGTTTCTATTTTATGGGGAATTGGGAAACAAAACATCATAGAAAAAATTCTTAATTTTCTAATATCTAATTATACAGCAAGACATTGTGAAATTAAGAAATATGACAGATCCAATTTAATTATCAATTTCCCAGTCTTGCTGTACTAAATATTCTCAATTTTCCAATATCCATATATCCCAATGTTCCATTATTGTTTCATAGTGTAATTGGTTGGTTGATTAATTTTAATGTGTGTATTTTATCCCTAGTTATTAATGTGTCACTAAATTTATGTTCTTGGTGTGTGTTCCAAGTGTTAGAAGGTGATAGACCTTCTACCCTTACACCGATCCTTTCGGAAGAGTTGTATTTTAAAACACATGTTCACACTCCATTAAAGAAAGAAATAGTAGCCCGTGATATAAAAAGTAGGCTTTTAAATAAACATTTGGTTGAATTTCGGAAAACCTATATGGGTCACCTGCTTGATACAGACGAGAAGCTGGTGATCTCAAGTAAACTAATTAATTCCTTAATGATCCATCAAGCGGATTGCAAAAAGGAAAAAGAAATTTGGATTTTGGTTTGTGGAAAGGCAATGAGATTTAGGTTAAAGGAGTTCTCACTTATGACGGAGTTGAACTGTGAGGACTATCCTAGGTTAGAAGAGGTGAAGGGGTGGAGATATGACAAACGAATAAGTGTTTTGGGGGTCATACTTACTTACTTCCAAAGGTACGAGAAAGGTTTCTAAAGATCGACAAAAAATATAAGGATCTCATCAACATGGCAGTTGCTTACTCTGTGAATGGTCTGCTAATAATCCCAGAGGCGAAGACAAAATTTAATGGATGCATGTTCTCGATTGGCGCTAATTTGGAGAAGTTCAAAAAATATCATTAGGGTATAGCTGTATTCGAGAGGACGATTAGTTCACTTCATAAGAATGTTTTGAAGAAATCCCTAAAACATATAGCTTTTGGTGTTGAAAAGGAAACTTATACACTTAAATGATTTCCTTTTGCTTTTTAGGTTAGTAGTTTATATTTTTTTATATAATTATTGTCCCTTGAACATAATAAATAATATGTGCTAACCCTTTTACTATGCTGGTATGGGCTTATGAATCAATCCCATATCTTTCAAAAAATCCGTAATCTAGAAGTCATCCGATAAGATACTTCGAATGTTGAACTAGAGCTTGAGGTCCAAGCACATCGTAACTCATGAGAATGCGGAAGCGTGGTTACATACGGATGATATGAGTAATTAATTTATATTGTTTACTATACGATATTCAATAGTATTTATTTGATATTGACTTTATTATATTTCAACACATTATTCATGGTATATTAAATACTACATTGGAAGAAGAAAGTCAGCCTTATTTGAGAATGTTGGCTAACTTTAGGGATTATGTGATGATGTGGTGGATGGTTTGGTAGTGGAATTGGACGATGAAGTTTGTGAACCGTATGTTGTTGAACAAATGGTGGCAGTTAAAGAAGAAGAAGAGGAGGAAACTTCAAAAAAAGTAAGAGATAATATGGAACCCACTTTAAAGCAAGATGCTAAAAAGGGGAAATGCTAGAAAGGGAAATAAGATTGATTATGTAGAGGTTGTGTAAGAAGGGTGTGAAGGAAGCATTTAAGGAAGTTCTCGATGAGGTTATGAGGGAAATCTGGGAAGAGGATAGGCAGATGGTGAAGAGGGCTGTAAAAGATGTAGTTAAGGAACTATTGGGGGAGGAATCCCAATTTTGAACCCCATCATTCTCCCGACACGTGAATCTTATTCATGTCCCTACCTCAGTATGTGAATCCACCTCGACATGTGATTCTCCTTTAACCAATTTGTTGGCCCCTCGGGATCTTGGTTCTTATGTAGCTGATTCGTCACCTCCTCAAGCTCCTAGGTCATAGTTAGGTGATTTATTGGATACTTTAGGTGATGAGTTGCAATCACCAGAACATGAGGATCTTGATCATATTTTTCGGAGATGACCTTGATCAATCAACCATGAAACACATTGGTCGCTTTACCATTCAGTGCAGTGAGGTTAGTGGAAAGAATTAGCTATGGGTCCGGCTATTCGCTAAGGCCTTAACCAAGTAGGCTTACGCCTAGTATACTAGGCTGCCACCCAACTCAATAAGGATTTGAAAAGATATAGAGCAACACTTTCATACCAATTCTATCATAGTCAACCAGAAGTTACAATGGTTGATTTATCTCGTTTATCCTAACGAATGGGTGAATCGGCTGAGGCTTTCTTATCATGATTCCAATAGTTAAGGAACTGATGCAATGTGGCTCTACCATAATAGGAGCTCGTGAAGCTGGCCGTCAATGGTATGGACATCGAATTCTGGAAGAAGTTTGAAGAGATGGAATCCTGAGACTTATTCGAGTTGTCCACTAAGGCGGCTACAAAGGGTTGCTAAAAGATAGTCTTCATGAAAGGGCCGTCAGTTGAGGCTTACTACTAAGAATCTAACTATAACTTGGACGTTGTCGAAATAATCAGCAACAAATTAGTCACACTTGCGGCTTACAACAAGACTACGAGCCATGATGAGACAGTCAAGAGGTATCTATACGAGAAGGGAAAAATTTACTCCTTCAACTTGAACAAGGTGAGTGAAATATTCGATATTTTGTTGAAAAATAAGAAGTTGAAGATTATGTTTGACCACAAGCTACCATCGGCCAATAGGGGTACCAAGTAAGGATTATTACAAATATCCAAATTCTTATTATCATTGAATGAATGATTGTCTAATATTTTGGCAGTGTATCAAAGAAAGGATTTACAAAAGACTCCCAAGTTTAGGAGATCCACCCACCATAGGAGTGAATTCAAATCTCTTCCCTAATAGGGCCAATGTTGTCGTGGTTGATTTGAGGCCTTTTATCAGCATAACGATGGGATGGGTCGGTCGTCATTGACCGCCCACTGACCATTCAGATCAACATGCAGGCAGTATCGCAACTCCCAACCAAAAGCCCCATCTTGTCAGTAAAACTGCTGATTGGCTATTTCGTCCACCCGATTGGCTGCTCTTAAGCTATCATTGCCGATCATGTATGTTTGAGGCCAATACTCACAACCAAGTTGACTGAAGGGATAAAGACACAATAGTTGGTCAGACAATCCCCGTTCTGATTGGACAAGCGGCCGAATGACCGGCCTTTCAATCAAGGATTCATCGGCAATCCAGAAGAGGTCGAGGATAACCGTTCCCTCAAGGCCGATCCAGTCAGTGTGGATCTAGAGCACCTAAAATTCCCAAGAGAAAAACTGACATACTAATAAATGCTAGGAATAATGGCCCAAATAAACTCTTTGGAGGGAACAAGTTATCAAAGATAGCCAAAAACTACCACCTTAACACTTTAAGGTTATCTATATAGTTATTAGTTTTCGTAAGGAAGTGTAACCTTTATTTTGATATCGCCTTAATACTTTAAGGCTTTTTTTTCTTTTAAAAGATTTATCAAAGTTTATTTTAGACATGACCTTAATACTTTAACTATGTCCATAAAAATTATTTATTTCTTGAATTTTGAACTCTTTCAAAATACAAGAATAATTCATAATTATTGAAAACACGTCCTCTTAACATTATAGAACTATTTCTAATTCAAGAGAATAAACTTTTATAAGAACTTTAATTTGAAAAACTCTTTCATCAAATTTAAGACTTTTATAATCAATCAATTAGAGTCCAATTTCTATCAATCAAAGTACTTCAACAATCTTAAAAATTAAAAATTTACAATATACATTGCTACATTTAGTTTTTCAAGTTGAAAATTTTAAATGTCCATAAATTAGGCTCAATTATTAACTGACTTTAAATTAATATTTTTACAACTGTTGTAATATATTAATTTCATGTCAATCAATATCAACGCAATCAACCAAAAACTTTAAATTCCAAAAAGATTTTGGATATTTCGTATTTTTCAGAATTTAATATCTCATTTAATTGAATGGTCCAATCCAAGGCTAAATGAACCCAATTCAAGCTTATTCTTTAAAATCGAAACTTACCCACTAATTTTCTGGATAAGTAGGACCCACTACCACACAATAGGGGGATTCGGCCTCGCCTCAACACCGCCGCCTCATCACAGGCAGTCGCGGTGCGACGTGTCCTTAGGTGAACTATGGATTACACGGGGGCTAGCCGCCGCCTATGGGGGTGGTGGTGGAGGGCCGATTATTCCCAATTGTTTTTTATACTATTCATTCACATTTCTAGGTTCAAAAATGCGAGATATCATCTCCGGATACTCCATGAGTCAAAAATCCAAAATTTCAGCAAGCTGTTTTTCACCAAAAATCCATAAAACACAATAAAAATGCATAAATTTCATATATAAGCATTTCATGGATACTACCAGTATTTCTGGTATTCAACCAATAGCTCTGATACTATTATAAGATCAATCTTTAGCATGTCTCGGGACATAATTTTTTTTTCGAAAAACAGACTTAAGAAATCCGAACCAATGAAAACTACCATGAATAATGGTTGAATACAGTGCAATTCTTGCATCGGGAATCACCAGTTCATTTTCATAATCCCGGCTAGACCTAAAATTTAAAGACAAGGGAGAGAAGAGATACAAAGCTACCCACTCCTTCAAGAACCAAATGGTTCTTCCCCTATCTTCAAAAATTGCCGCTAGCCAACTAGTCATTACCCGACCTCTAACCATATCCACATGGTCGATAACTCTCATGGATATTTCTTGGTTCAATCAGTTCAATCTCAATTCTTGAGAAAGAACCGTGGAGAAGAGGATTGAAGAATAAAGGTGAAATGATGAACATTTGAGAGAGAAAACCATTTTCTCTCTCCTCCCTCTCTAAAGTGTGGCCAGATCTGGTAGAAGTGCCCTAAGGTTTGCTTTATGTTCCTTTTATAAGGACACAAGCCCTTAGGCCAAGCCTAAATGGGCCACTAAGTCTAAGTTAACTTTTTAACTATTTTCAGACTCCCAAAAGTCTGTTTTAATTTTTATTTCAAAAAATTAAAACAAAATTTTATTATTTCAAATTAATGTCCAATTTTACTTGATGAAATATAGATCTTAATTTGGGCCTCACACGCGGGCTTAGTTAAGCCCATTAAAACTTTAATATTCAACTAGGCTTTTTTTTTACCGGAAAAATATTCTTTGACTATAAACTTATTGAATCTTAATTTAATAAATTTATCTTATAATATAAATATTTTCTAATTAATTATTTAATTTCAAACTAAATCTAAGTCACATTTTGGATATGCTAGTAGTGCGGGTGTGACTTAGATTTAATACATAAAACAAATTAATGATTTAACTATTAAATCACATTAATAACAAAACAAGTCAAAGTTTCTCCGATTAGAATCTCAATAAGATCCAATTAACTTTTGTATGTGTGACCGAATAAGTTTTACATTACGTCGGTAGGTGGCCCCTATAATAACTTGTGAGTTTTATATATTATACGGGTATATTAAATAAACCCTTTGACCTTGAAACACTTTCAAGTTAAATAGTTAATATGATCATCTTCTATGATCAAATTAACTTAAACCACTAAACTCACATGGGCCTATAGTAAGAAGTATGAGCCACCCGTGTAATGAGAATTATGAGGAACTTCAACAAGAATTATAGATGACTATTCTCGTACTAGACTAATCCTTCCATCTATTCATGGGTTCAGAAAATCTTAAAGCATGATTTAACTGTTAAACACTATTATATATTTTTTTTATGAATGATATAAACTCTTATGCAACTAGACAATGGATTTATAGAAAACGTTTTTCATACCATACACTTTGCCAAAGATTTTCTTCATTGCATAAATTTGTATTTATTCATAGAACCATCTCCTCTAATATAGAGGTGATGAATTATATCTTATTACCATACATACCGCACATACTCAAACCTATGCCTAACAAATCACTTTCTTAGTAGCCTTTGGCGAAGACCACGTAGAATGATGTCAAAATATGATATCTTATATGCTAGTGTTGTGATGATTTCAGATCTGAGTATCATAAGTACTATAGTTACCGAAAAAACTCATTAACAATCAATATTATTATCAATGAGATTTTATCAAGTGGTCACGTTCAATGATCAACTATCTACTAATCACCTACATACCTATCTCGGTATCTACCAATACCGATGGATTTCAAAACATCACTCTTTTTACGAAGATGATAATATACGTAACAGTAAATTCGGATTGTCATTATCCCATTATAACAATCCTGTGACTATGAATAATTTGGATATTAGACTTAAGCCAACTTGGATCTCATCGATCATGATCTCTATCATGATTCTAAGTGTAGGTCTAAGACCCGGAAATCTATCAAGTACACAAGCAATTAATTGTGAATGCAATTTGTTATTTCTAACCTAGTAACATCATGACAGACTATGATATGCTCTAATTAAATGCCATGTATTTAATTATTTTGATAATTTATACAATTCAAGATTGATTCTCATAAGTATATAACCCGATTGAGTCATACTCTATTGGCTTGATGAACATATTATTTTCAAGAACAAGAGGTCAAATTTTATGTAGATAACATTTTATTGGTATTATTTTAGATTACTAGTTTGAAACCTAGGTTTGCTATATTTAAAAGATATTGCACAATATTCAATATGAAACCTTAAATGTTTGGAGCTCATATGCTGGTAAAGTGAAATTATATATATTTGATGTTAAATAGTGCCCTCCTACATAAAGAAATAATTACTAGTTATTTTAATTATTGTAATCCTCATATTATATCGAATAGTTCTGATTGAGATGTAGCTGAAAAACTTGAATATTTTTTAGAAATATTTTATGATTCTATATTTTGACTTTCAAGTGTTTATTATTTACATCTCCTCTTATTTTGCATTCACTTATTGAAATGACTAACTTGATTCATATTATGATAATGGTGACATGTTTTAGCATGTCATTAAAGGGAAATGATTTTAAAATTTAAAAATATTAGACGAATATTCCACTTTTGTATTTTTTTTTTCTTTTATATTAGATCATAGGGTTAAGTTAATAAGTTTAATAAATTCTCTTACATTTATGAGTCAACATATAAATATTGACTATTCTTACACTATTATTAACACTACTAACAAGTTACATTAAGTGTTTAGTCTGTATGAAAATAAATACAACTACTTACAACAATAAATATAATAACAAGAGATTCGACTTAAGAGGAATAATTGAAATTTTGTTTCAAGTTCCACTTCCAATTCCAATTCCAATTCAAGTTCCATAGGTCGATCGTTACAATTACATAAGCTGGGATGAAACTCTAGAAATACCTCGAAATCAATTTTTCATTAGTTTTTTTTTACATGTTCTAATGATTCAGAGACCTTATGTTTTTTGAATTGGTGTAAGACAAACTCTACACGATTTCTTATATTAGCACGACTTGTACAAGATTCCTTAATTATTCTAATTTCAACGGTTTCTTTTGAATCAACATTCAATATAAGTGAGAGTTATTGAAGATAAAATAAATTTTTTTTTAATTAGAATTAGATGAAACATTATTATCCATAAGAGATTGGGAGTATGTAAATTCATCAAGAATAACATATAACTCATAATAAAGATTTCATTTAAAGTTTTATGAATATGTTTTTAAATGATGATATTTTTGAGGTGGGAAGTAATTTCACTATTATAAATAATTATATATTATAATTTATTTAAAAAAATTATTAATAATTTATTAATCTTTAATCGCCGCTTTGTGTAGATTCATTTTTCTGTTTTTAAGATCGGAATTTTTTTTTGTTGAAAGAATTATCTAAATATTATTTATTAATATATAATAAAATTTTTGTTTAAAACATCAAATTTCATTTTTAAATTTAATTAAAAAAGAAATCATGGCACATGAATCGGCCAGTTTTGGATAAGGAAAAAAAAAAAAAAAGGATCCTCAATTCCCTCAGAAGACAGTAGAAACTTTACTCTTATGTCAACACGTGAACTCTTCTGGGGGTAAGAAAAAGACAGCCCCCAGCCGCCCGCAACCTTTTCCCTCGAAGTACTGTCTCAACTCCAGAAAAACGCCAACTTCTACGAAATTCTTCTTTAAATTTAATTAAAACAAATATTTTTAACTAACTTAAAATATAAAATAATTAATTTCGCGTCAAATAGTCAAAACCATGTCGAGTTGAGAGAGAGAGAGAGAGAGAGAGAGAGACGTCCACCTAGTAATAAAACTAGACAAGACCAGTTCAAACTTCAAATGGGCCTTCCTTTTCAACCTCAGCTTCTTCTTCTTCTTCTTCAACAAAACAAAATCCCTAAAAGAACTCTAACTTTCTAATCTCGACTCTGTTTTTCTGCGTCTTCCTTTTTAATATGGCTGTAAATGTTAATCGCTTCGACCCTCAATCGGCCGCAGAGAAGGCGGTTTCTGTGATCGGGTTCGGGTACGATCTCTGCAACGACATCCGATTGTCTTCCTGCAAGCCGGGTCCTAACGGGTCGAAATTGATCGATCTAGACCCGACCCGTTTCAGAGACCTTCTTGTTCCCGGTGGGGTAGTCGTTCCTCATGTCTCCACTTCCATCAAGTGCGATAAAGGCGAGCATACGCGGTTCTGGTCCGATGTTCTTTCATTCAATCAGGTCAATTTTCTTCATTTCTCTAGGTCTTTTAGTAATCTTGTTTTTCCCCCTTCTTATTTGGTTTGTTTGTTTGTTTGTTTGTTGTTTGAGTTACAAGTTTTGTTTGAAATTCCACTAATCTGTTTCTCTGTTTATATATATATATATATATATGTCTATGAAGCTTCAATTGCATAATTTAGGTAAGTGAAAAACTTAGAATTTAGCTTAAGATTGCTGAATAATTATGGTAATGTAGCTTTCTATTTAAGTAATCATGTTATCAATTTGAAGCCGGTTTAACTTTTTGGTTAAACTTTAGACAGAGAGAGAGTTTGAGGATCTTTGTTTCTTATCTGTTTTTGGATGATGAGTTTGCTTCTTCACTATAGTTTTTATAATGGTGAAGAGAAATGCCTTGTTTAACTTTCTTATATAAATTTTTTAGATTTTTCTTTTTTTAATAAACAGATGTCCGAGCAATTCAATAAAGAGCTATGTTTATCGGGTAAAATTCCATCCGGGGTGTTCAATACCGTGTTTGATTTCAAGGGTTGCTGGCAAAAGGATGTAGCTTCAACAAAAACTCTTGCTTTTGATGGCTTCTTCATAACTCTTTATAACGTTGAGTTGGAAAGATCCCAGATTTCGCTTTCTGATCATGTTAGACGAGAAGTGCCTTTATCGTGGGACCCTGCTGCGCTTGCTGAGTAAGTTTTCTGCTAAACGTCTTTGTTCCTACTTTCCTTGATGATTTTTCATAACCTACTTAGTCGGATTTGTTTTTTTGTTTTTTTTTTCCCTTCAGGTTTATTGAAAAATATGGTACGCATGTTGTTGTTGGGGTAAAGATGGGAGGGAAGGATGTAATTCACATTAAGCAGTTACAAAATTCAAATCTTCAACCTTCTGAAGTTCAGAAAATTTTGAAGCAATTAGCAGATGAGAGATTTTCCGAAGAAGCGAACAAGAGTTTAAAACCAAATCCACCTGAATGTTCTGGGAATCTAAAGGTACACTTAAAAATATAAAAAATAAAAAAAATATTAAAAAAATCAAAAATCAAATCTGAATTTCATTGTGAAATGTACATGTAAGTCTGTCTATCCTTTAATATTTCTCTCTCTTTTCTCAGGACCAAAATTTTATACCTTGGGACCTTAATAAATCGTTTGCTGCATCAGTTAGACTACCCGTCATTACTCACTCGAAGAATGATGTAAGCTCCTTAACATCATTTTGAAACTATTATAATCTGTAATATTCAACATGTTTAATTTGAATGTATCTTAAAAAATGAAGGATGTAGTTAGAATCTTTGTCCGAAAGGGAGGTGTTGATATCGGTCAAAGTCACAACCAGTGGCTTTCTACCATAACACAATCGCCTAACGTCATATCTATGTCTTTCGTGCCCATAACTTCCCTCTTGAATGGGATCCGTGGGAATGGATTTCTAAGCCATGCTGTCAATCTTTATCTTAGATGTGAGTGTCTCCATATTTCTAATACTATGTTTTTTTTCGAATTAAATATTACATGGGACTAGTCGAGAAAGTATCTAATGCATGAGGTGTTTTACAACTCTTGTGAGAGAGTTGAGGTGAGTCCTATCACATGCAGCCCACCATCTCCTCTCACAAGGGTGCATACAACTGATGCATTAGAGTGTTTATCTGGATCATTTGTATCGGTTTCGAATAAACGAAACAAAATTTTGTGCAGATAAACCACCAATCGAGGAACTTCGACATTTTCTAGAATTTCAATTACCTCGGCAGTGGGCCCCTGTTTATTCTGACCTTCCTTTAGGATATCGGCACAGAAAACACACCTCCCCATCGCTTAAATTCACTTTGATGGGCCCAAGGCTTTACGTAAATACCATGCAGGTAAAAAAAAAACAGTTTTTATGGGTCCAAACTGTTTTTGATTCGAACTGAAGTTGCTGGAGTTTACCAATTGCAGGTTGGTACTGGCAACCGCCCAGTGACAGGAATCCGATTGTTTCTAGAAGGAAGAAAAAGCGACCAACTAGCAATACATCTTCAACACCTTACCACTCTTCCACAAATCCTCCAAATCTCAGACGATTACACTGATGAGCCAATCGAAGAGCCAGAGGAGAGGGGATATTTCGAGCCTGTGAACTGGAGCATATTCTCTCATGTCTGCACTGCACCGGTCCAGTACAACGGACCCCGGTTAGATGACTCAGCATCCATTGTGACAAAGGCATGGTTTGAAGTCAAAGGCGTTGGGATGAGGAAGGTTCTGTTTCTAAGACTCGGGTTCTCAATGGTTTCTTCTGCAAAGATCCGTAGATCGGAATGGGAAGGACCGTCCACTTCTATGCGGAAATCAGGGCTTATTTCTTCGTTGATTAGTACTCGGTTTAGCTCTGGGTTGTTCCCTCATCCACCTGAGAAGCCAAGAAAGGTCGAGTTGAACTCAGCTGTTTATCCAGGGGGCCTACCTTTGCTGACTAAGGTACCAAAAATGTTTCACTTTGTTGATACGAATGAAATGGTGCGGGGCCCAGAAGATATGCCTGGGTATTGGGTAGTTACGGGAGCTAAGCTTTGTGTGGAAGATTGTAGGATTTCGATCAAAGTGAAGTACTCATTGTTGACTATATTGTCGGAAGATTGAGTTGAAGAACAAGTTACCTTGATCTCTCAATTTTGTTTTTTTCTTGATTGTAAATGTTACTTGTACATCATCCAGTTATAATAGGTTAAAATAATCAATCATATGAACTACTGCACAAGTTAACGATATGTAATTTTTTATTTTCTTTTGTAAGAGAGAACTAGAAATGATCATGAGTGAAACAAAACAAAGTAATGCTAAATTCAATAGTGATTTTAATACAATCCTCATAGTAGTTCTGCAAATACAAATTATTTTGTTCTGAATTCGATGCGCCAATGCATATTTGCTTCATTCGGTCTCCTTGAAATCAATAGAGGATAATAATGCCATATATATGACCGGGTGTCAAGAAACATCAATTGTTTCCCTCCGAAATTCGCAATCTAGATCCGTCGATCGGAGATGGGGCATAATTCTCAAACCAATATAACTCAAGCTACAAACAACGAATGAGACCAAGTTTCTTGGTCAATACCAAATCATAAAAAGCAATAAGAATCCGAACCTAAAATTCTCTCATTCTAGGACTCCTCTGAAGACTGAAATCAATCCTTACAGAGTTTTATAACTTACTGCATGAATTCATTCAATCTTCTACGAGAGTTGAGACCATCAAATCTTGCATAAAAGCAGCTCTCCCAGCAGCTTGTCTTGTCCTCTCTCTTTTCCCGCTCTTCATTACTCAAAGAAGTATAAAAACTGCAAAATAGAAAGAGATGATGTAACAATGTTGAGCCAAATGGTAGAAGAATTTATCCACATACATTTGTTAGAAAAAAGGATTTCTACATACGTGTTGTTGGTTTTCTAACAGCATTCTTTGCCGAGACATCCTGAACAGGATTCAACTCTGATTTGGAGATTTCTTCTTCTACTTCAGATAGAGGGAAGTTCAAGATGAGAGACGATAAGAACCGATCAGTTGACGCAGAAGAAATAGACGACATATTATTATTGTTATTATTAGCAATATTACTCAATCTATATCCACCAATATTGCTACTACCGGCCCCTAAGAGGACCTGTAAATGGGCCTCACGAAGATCCCGGCCCAAGAGGGAGAGAGTGCTTGACTGTTAGGGATCGCAACTTTCCGTAACCTTCTACGTCTCTGAAAGTAATCTTCAGTCTAAAGGCTACTACTACTTAAAAATAGATATATACAAGAACATATAACATATTATGATACAAGTCTAGTTAAGAATAATGAAGGGATTTTATATGAAAAAAAGGATATCTTGAATAAGTGGCCGTGTTGGAGTGTGATATGGCTAAACATGTCACTTGCAACTTTAACACTGCAAACGGGACAAACCTGCAATTATCCAAAATGGTGCACAAATATTATAACAATGGGGGAAATGAAAGAAAAGCTTTTAGCTTTGACAAGTGAAATTTCTTGCTTCTCTATATTGAACTCTAGAAATAAAACTAGAAGGGGCTTATTAATTATTATGAATCAAAGAAATGCAATCAATCACAATTATATCATCTTAGAAAAATTCAATTTATATAAATAGAAATTAAAGGCAAAAATGGAATTAGGGCAAATCAAATTAAAACACATACGATGACTTTTTGATTCGCAGGGGTGCTCGTCTTCAAGGTGAGAACAAAGAGATGCGATATCGAAATCCTCGCAGCAATACGGGCATGAGAAATCGGGTCGGATCTCCTCATCCACCTCATAACTATCAATCCCCAACCGATCTGATTATAAATTCCAATACAAATCAACCAATCAGGCCGGAGAGAGGAAAAAAAAAAAAAAATAGAGATCGGTTTCGATTGTATATACGAACCTAAGGAAGAGCTCTGACGATGATGCTGCTGCCGGTACTGTTGCGAGGTGTACTGCCGCTTAGCGGCGGCGAGACAAGAGGTCCAGAAATCGGAATCCATTGTGTTTCTTCTTCTTTTGAAAGGATTAGGAAAGGCTTAATTAAGCTATTAGATTAATTAAAAAAAATTATTGATCAGGATTAGCCGAAGCTGAAGAAGAGATTCGTTGACTAGTTTTTTTTTTCTTTTCTAATCCTTTTTCGGAGCCATTTTCGTCTTTTTGGAGCTGAATCTGGAAGAAGCTGTTTATCGATGAAGAGAGAAACTGTTTGTAAGAAGAAAATTTTTACTGGTTTTTTTTTTTTTTTTTTTTAATAAATAATTAGAAATTGTAAATTAATCTGTTGAGATTTAGTGACATTGCAACTAAACGTCCTTATGATTCAGAATTTACGCTGAACCCACCTAAGTTTAGTTTAGTTTTCCACTTTCCAACAGTCAACCCAAGATCCTGGTCAACATTCTTGTGTCCATACTAATTACTTTTTATACTCTTAACAAAAAAGATTAACTGCAGGAGTGTACGAAAAGCTGGCCGCCTAATTAATCTAACATAAAGGGTAAACAGTAGGAGTGTACGGGAAATGGTTCACTTAATTAATCCATGGCTCACCCATGACTCACCCATGACTCACCCAGAAAGTTGAATATAAAAGAACCAAACAGGTCAGCCGTCAGTTAAGATAAAGATTTTTTTTCTAAATGAAATATATTTAAGATTACGAAAGAGGGTTATGATTATTTTTAACATGTTAGTATATAAGTATCAATCTTTGAATTAAACGCTAGTTAAGATTGAACAACAATTCTAATTTTAATACATATTATAGTATGTATTAAATAGAAATTAATTGTATGGCATTAAGTTTAAATACACTTGAATTTATATGTATGTATATATATATATATGTATATATATTTTTTAATCTATACTCCTAGGGTGCAGATTTAAGTTATCACCGGCACCTGACCCGACATGTCATGTGGGTTGGGCATCAAGTGCACATCCGCCCTACATGTTGTTTTGAACTGTCATATCGGTTGGTTTCGGTTTGAGTTGATTCAGATGACAGGTCGACAAGTATATTTGAATGGAGCTAATTCTCATTTTCGATTGTTGTTACTTTTAAATATTAATGTTGATAATATAATATTAGTTATTAATCTATTATACTTGTTTTATTAAAAAAATTAGTCGACCGATGGTTCATCCCAAACTTATACCAAAGTTTTGGCTGAGTTTATGAGCCATTTAGGTTCCCTAACATCTCAAATGCAACCCGATTTATCTATTTTATTATATATTTTATATTTTCAAATAATTTAGTTACTCAAATATTGTGTTTATTATATAAAATTATTTATATTTGAAGTAAGCCATATGTTATATTTTATTCTACTAAATAAATATATATGTTATTTCTAAGTCTCAGTCTTGAAAAGAAAAAAAAAAACGACAAGATTAGGAACCGACATATATAAGAATCTTGTTTGTTTTTTTTTTTTCTTAATATGAAAGAAATAAAAAAGTCATTCTAAGTGCAGAAAATACTAACCTCATTAAATGCAAACAAATAAAGGGTAAGTTGTTGAGAATTATTATGGATAAAAAATTCAAAATACGACTACATTTGGGTTGATGATGGAAATATTCAAAATTTGAGCTATCTAACCACTACACATCCTAAGTAAATTGGCTTAGAATAAACTTAAGAAGTCCCTCATAAAATCCTAAAAATCTTGAAGTTTTTTAAATAGCAATATTATTAAACCTTAAAATGTAGGGTGTTAAGTTTCACTAGATGTTAAATGTGGGCATGTAGATGAATATTTTATTGTTTTTTGCTAATATAAGCTATTTTTTTTTTTTGGAAATTCGGGAAACTTCTCCACGCACCTTCGGTGATGGGGTATAAACTTCGGGGGGAGCAGTTGACCCATAACCTTACCAGGTAAGTCTAGAGTATAATCCAAACTGTTGAGCAGAGGACTTGAACCCGAGATGATCCTAGGGAGCCACCCTTGCCCAACCACTCGGGCAACCCCTAGGGGTCTAATATAAGCTGATTTGTTATAGGGGGTGAGCAAATGTCCCATTGGGATTGGACAAGGTGATACTAGATTTGATTTTGATTTTTCAATACAGATATTGGTACATTATTAAAATGGCTAGTTTTTAATTTTTAAATTTTTAAATTTTAAATTTATGTTAAGCCCACTACTTAGCTACCAAATAGAAGAAGAAGCGGGATCAAAATCATTATCAAATTCGGTATCAAATTCCCGTCAGAAAAAGAAATTTTGTCACCCTTATAAAATTTATTGAATAGATAAAATGTGAGAGAGATAAGTGGAGATGTGGACAGTCGGATCCTAATCGAAATTAACGTGTAAATTGTTAGAAATATTTCATTTAATCGTCATTTATTTTATTTATTTTTCATTCATGCAGTTTTCGTAAAAAAATAAAATTAAGAATGATAAAATATGTTATCCAAATTAAAAAAGGTAAAAATAGTTTTTTTTTTTTTTAAATTTAAAATAAACTAAAATTCTAATTTCAAAAAAAGTTGAGAGCGGGTTGTAACCATATAATAGCAATATGATATTTTTTTTCTAGTATTCATTTAAATGTTTATATTAGCAAAGAATATAAATAAATTTTATAAAATATCACATATAAGGTTAGCTATATTTAATTTTGAGATTTATCTTATTATAATATTTTATCAAATATGAAAAATATTATAGTAAAGTTAAATTTATTTCAATATTATTTTCTCTCTAATCTTCTAGTGTAAACAAAATGTTCTTTCTCTATTAATGTAAATAAATAATATATATAATAATACAAATAATAATATAATTAAGGTCAAATTAGACTTAATCATTTCAAACCACCACCTTATTTGAAAAATTCCCCCTTAAACTACGAAAACATTAGACTTTACCTCCTCACATGTTTTTTATACTCTTTTCTAACCTTGGATTATTATTATTATTTTATATTTTTTGTTCCAAAATTATATTCTCTCTCTAATCCACCTCATTATTTTTAATCTTTTTTTTTAATATATCCACACCTCACCATCACCTTCACCAACCTCTCCACCGCCGCCGCCGCCGCCGCCTTTGATTGTCATCGGTAGAAATTTAAAATTTAAAATTTGACATATTTTATAGCCTTAACTTTTATTTTTACATTTCAATCTCACTTTTTTTTTTCATTTTTCATTTTTCATCCCTAAAAAAATCTCATCCACCTTTTTCTGTCGTCGTCATTCTCCACTAGAAAATAACTATTAGTCTCTTGAAAAACAAGTAGTTGACCAATGATTCGACCGGGACCCTGAGAGAGAGTTATTTTACTGTGCCGTAGGATGGTGGCAATGAGTGGTGGAGGTGGTGGGGTGCGATGGCAGCAAAGGAAGATGAAGAAGATTGCTTTAAGGGTAAATAAAAGAAAAATAATTAAAAATGTGATAAAAAATATAAAAATAAAAGTCAAGTGTATAAAAATTTATCAAATTTATAATTTTAAATTATTTTCGACAATGACGATCAAAGGCGGATGCAGTACAGGGGTTGTGGAGGTGATGGTGAGGGGGTGGATTGATGAAAAAATAATTAAAAATAATGAATTAGGTGGTGAGTGTGAGAATAAAATTGGGGATAAAAATTTTAGATTACAAGAGTTGAAAAAATATGTGAAAGGGAAAAAATCTAACTTTTTCGTAATTTAAAGAGGGCCTTTATACAACATGATAGTTAAAAAGGTGGGTCTTTGAAATAGGAGGCAGTTTGAAGGGGGTAAGTTTAATTTGGCTTATAATTAATTTGAAAAACAGAATAGAGATCCTGATGTTAAATGATTTAAAAAATAATTATCTAAAATGTAATATTAATTAAAATAAAGTTAAATTTAAAGAATTTGAAAATTAACATGATATCAATGCCCTTAGTCATTAGAAGTAATAAATAAACAGTCAAATAATTTAGCTCAATTGCGTATAATGTTAGAAAAATGTATGAGTTATATTTCATTTTCATTTGTCTGATTTATCTAGTCCTATCCCCCTATTTTTCTTTTGGGTCCCATTTATTTCACATGATATTACTTTTCAGATGAGTTGTTAAAAATATAAATAGAGCGGTTGACACTGATCGACTACATAATAAACTAAGAAATATTAAGATGAAAGTTGCATATTTAAATTTGAGGAATTTTAGGTATGCTCTATGGTCACATGATAAATTAACCTATATTATAAATATAAATATCAATTCCATATATTATATCTCCATTTATTGTTGATATTTGTAGTTGTACTGTGATTTAGGTTGTTACGTAACCATAAAATATACACTAATACACATACACAAATTGCCTTTTAATTTAAGAAAAATGAAAAAGAAAATGAGAGAAAAAGAAAAAAGAAAATGATGGGAGTTAAAAATACCCCTCCTATGAATATTTATGAAAATATATCTCCCAATGATGACTTAAGTCCATACCATGATCAGAGGGGCTTATAAGCCCAATAATGAAATCAGACATATTGCCCATAAGGCCTCGCACTTATTAGCCCACATGATTTGCTGAAGGCATCACCTAAAATGGTTGGAACGTGAAAGACTCAAGATCGCATCGCGAGTGAGGATCTGACCCATTATCTATGACATCATATAACTCCCCGTAAATCAGAGGAAATTTGCTCTCAAATTAGGGGAAATATTCGTGAATTCTATTGAATCAAGAGTTTCACCACAAGGTGACTCCACCAGATAAACCTTGTAGGCTCTATAAGATGCCTAAGGTACAAGTTTACGAGCATAAAACTCTAGTTGTTCAATATTTTTATCAGTTTGATCATATTACTAACTTACAAAATCAGAGGGGGTTCATAGGTAGTAATTCCTACCTTATCTTTTTGTTTTCTCCATTTTTGTAGGTGTGACTCGATAGACGTATATTAAATTAGGCAAGTCAAATAGATAAGATTTTATTTTAACTTAAATTTGAAAATATTTGACAAAATAAAGTAAAGAGATAATACAGTCATAATGTGACATGTGTTACAAGCCTATCATTATGTTTGCATAGTGATAGAGGCAGCCATAGGGGTGGTAAGGTGGCAGTAGCAATCTCGTAAATATATTATAAGTTTCTTATTATCTCATTATTTTATTAGTATTTAGTATTATATTTGAATTACTAATTTAAATTAATTTAAAAGTGTTTTAAATTAAAAATAATATTAAAATAGAAACCCTAATAGAATTTTATAAATATATTATATTCTAATTATTTTAGAGATGTTTTTTGGATGAGAAGAGATCACCCTAAAGAAAAAGAAAACATTTTCATCTTTACATGCTCACACACGTCCTAATGTGTTGAGAATTGATTTGGAAGATTGCGGTGAGTCTTAACAGTCGATTTGCGTGGACAAATGTATGATTTCTTCATCTAGTGTTGAAGATTAATATATATATATATATATATAAAGGATTGCTAAACATTCTTAGAAAATTTTTCTTAATTGTGATTAATAATCGCTTTCGTTATGAAATTTTAAACTCGATTTCCAATAAAGGCACCTAGAAAAGAAACCTTAGTACTTTGAGACACCAAAATAAAAGGGGGAGGGGGACAAGGGAGATTTATCCTCTTTTTTTATAAGATTCATTCAAGGCTAAGCAACCAAAAAAGTAAGAAAAACAACAAAGAGTAAAAAGAGAGAGACATCTTGACTTTTCATAAGACTCAACTAAAGTTGAGCAATAAATAAAAGGATGAGTGCAAAGAGATAAGTGGCAATGTTGAATTAAAGGAAAATTTGTCTAAGTAAATAATTGTTTTTTTTTTGGGGGAGGGGGAGCTACCATAGTATTCAAAAGTATATATGAAGCAGAAAAAATAACAGAAAAATAATTACTAAAAATAATTTAAAAAAAGCTACAAAAAGCGCAAAGAAAAGAAATACAAAGAGTAATGTCCAAAATAAAACAAACATAACAAAAGATCAAAGGGCTCCTTCATCAGACCACTACGCATGAGAAGAATCAACCCCACTATGATCTTCTTCCTCATCATCCATACCCTCCTCCGGCTTTTGCTCAACATCTTTCTTAGAAGAGAACTCTCTGTCCCCAAACTCTAACAACTCAGTGTCAACCTTGGGAAAAGTGGCGCGAATGAGGTATTTAACAAAGTGAAAGCCAATAAGCTCCCCTTTCTCTAAGGCTTTGGCTCAAATCCTCTCGACCTCAGAAGAATGAAAAAACTCCCTTCGCCATCCTTTTTTAACCGAGGAAGCTACAAATGTAAAGACATGTTTTTCTCTGTCAAGCTATCAACTACCTCTAAGGTAGCCTTCTTCTTGAATTCAGACAGTTGAAGGGTGGTCTCGATATCTAGAAGTGCATCCTTAGCTTTTTTCACAAAAGCTTTTTTTTTTAGACAAGCTCTCTTTAAAAGTTTCCAAAAAGTAAGGCTAAATCCCATTTTGGATCATTGAAGAGACGAGATCTTAGCGTGAGCAGAACCAAGTTAATATGCCACCTCACCGGGTTGCTTCTTAAGCTTGTCACTAGAAACATTGGCCGCCACCATAATAGATATTACGGCTCTGTCTATCAGACAGTAAAAATAAAAAAGCGAAAGAGAAGTTATTAATACGACCACAAAATAAATGTAAGAGCAATAACATGAGAAGGGGAATACTCACACTTGAGAGTTTCAAAAGAAAGTCATCTATTAGTGGTTCATTTACCCTTCATGACAATACGATCAAATGACGACTTTGACATGAGGCGAGAAGTCTCCTCACTAAAATGAGTCAAAGATTCTTGTTCAGTGCTCCATTGAGTCTCAACCTCATTATTTTCACAACGAATAAGATGATCTTCAAGGCTTTACATCAAAGAGAACCCAACTAATGATTCGTCGAAAATAGTTGATTCCTTGGAACTTGTACTATGGGAAATGTTAGGTCGAGTAGAGGCAAAGGCAGTCTTTTTTAATGAAGGGGCTAAATTGCCTACAACCTCTAAAGCAACCATATGAGAAAGTGTCTTAGTCAAGCAAAAATCTTGAGATCCATCCCCGCTCATTTTCCTTTTCCTACTTAGCTCAACAGCGGCCACCTCAGCTTTCAATTGATTCCTTACACAAAATATGATAAGATGGGTAAATGGAAAGCATGGTATGAGAAAGAACTCCACAAGACCTCGCTGAAGAGCAGTGGGAGAAGGAAGGCCGCCTGAGAGTTGAGTCCAACCTTTAACAAATTTTCCCCAGTCAGCAAAGTGGAGAAATATCTAAGGCCGATGTCATATCTCCTCATCTTCTTGATAACATCAAGCTCAAAATCGGACAGCTCACTCCTGTTAAGAAGAGCATCTTCAAAAAAATAAAGAAAGATAGTCATACAGTAAGGCGACATGAAGTAAAGCAACAACAAAAATTCATATTCATAAGGAGGTGGATGTATAGGCACTTACGCTTGAAAATCTGCTCATGAAAAGTCCACCTGAATCTTGAGCAACATTGCTCGGTCAAATCATCACATGAAGTGGGCAACCACTTTAATCCCCATACGAACTAGCTCTTCCTCTAAAAGTAGTTGGATAAAGGAAGCTCAACGATCCGACCCTCATTAGAAGAGAAGTAGTAAAAGCCATAACAACCAAGGCAGATTTGAAATATCATAGAGATTAAGAGAGGATTAAGCTCCATTTTGGCGAGTCTCTTTCAAAAAATATAAGTTCTAAGTATACATCTCCAACCATTAGGTGACATTTGGCTAGGATAAATCTTGAAGGAGTTCAAGACACTCACACTAAAGGGATGAAGAGGAAAGTGCATGCCCACTTGAAACATTTCAAGGTAAAAAGAGATCTCTTCTGCATTCTCTCTTATACCCATTATGTTCTCAGAAGTAATGGGAGGGAGAAGAAACACATTAGTAGGACCTTAATACTAGGTAGACCATCCATCCATGTCCGAAACGCTAACGATAGACTTCACCTGTCCATAATCTTCCTTAAATAAAGGAGGCTTAGCCCCGATTTCCTTCGAAGGCACCTCGGGTGCTAAAAACCCATTATTTGAACCAAGACCAGAAGGATCACCATTCAACTATCCTGAAAAGAAAGAAAGAAATTTTCGACAACCCACATTACACATATTGTCAACTAGCCGAAGAGCTAAAATTCAAAATCCTAACTAAGGTTCGCGCCTAAAAGAGTAAGTATGCTAGTCAACCTAAGCAACCTAAATTCGGGAAAGAAAGTACCTAAAGGAATTCCTGAAGCCAATGACATAATAGAGGAATGAAGGATCAAAGCTGAGGAAAAAAGCCCACTTACAGGTTAAGGAAAATCCATGATGAACAAAACTAACTAATCACCTGGCAAGGAAGGAAACTGATCAAGAAAAAACCTAAATTTATGGTCGGAAAAACCACAAGAAAGGAGGGTACAAACACTTAGGATGCTCGGCCACGACCGAGCGCCCAAGGCAGCTTAGCCACGGTTGAACGCCTAAGGCAGCTTGGCCATGGTCGAGCACTGTGGATCAACAAAAAAAAAAAAAAAAAAATATATATATATATATATATATATAAAGAGAAAACAAAAGAGAGGCGAATACCTTACTCATGTTGAACATAAGAAAAGAAGATCAGAGAAGGAGAAATGATAAACTTTCAAAGTCTACGAGGAAAAAACTCATTAGGAAAAAAGAGAAAGAAGGATAAAACGAGAGGAAAGCAAGATAATTCTTCAAAAAATGAAATTGTGAAAAGTAAAGAGTGTATATTTATACTCTTTATCCTCTAATATCAACTAATGAAAAAGTTTAATCTCTAATAAATTTTAGCTTATCAATTTGCAAAGGCATATATAAAAATTTATGTCACAACCCGACATGCATCATCAACTTCTGCTAAGAGGCTGAATGATGGGGTCGAAAATACTCCTCTTAGAAATATTTACAAAAATATCATTCCCAATAAAAACTTACGTCCATACCATAATCAGAGGGGCTTATGAGCCCAATAATGAAATTGAATATACGCTCACAAGGCCCCACACTTATCGACCCATAGGGGTTGTTGAAGGCATCGCCTAAAATGCTTGGAATGCGAGGGGCCTAAGATCACATCACAAGAGAAGATTTGACTTATTATTTATCATATCAGATAACTCTCCTTAAATCAGGAGAAATTTGCCTTCAAATTAGGAGAAATCTTAATAGATTCTATGGAATCAAAAGTTTTACTTCAATGAGACTTTATCAGGTGAACTCTATAAATATCATATCATCTATAAAATGCCTAAGATACATATTATGAGCACACAACTCAAATTATTCAATATTTTTTTGACTTCGATTATATTACTAACTTAAGTATCGGATGAGGTTCATAAATACTAACATCTACTTTCTATCCGTGTTTTCTTCATCTTTACAGGTGCAACTCAATGGATATACCATTGGATAAAATTTGATGCCAACAAAAAATGAGGTAGAATTATAGAAATGTATACTCTATTAATTAGACCAAAATGGTAATTTACCTAAAAGAAACAAAAGGACCAGACGTTATACTGTAATTTGTAACCGAGATGATGAATTTTTCTGAAAATAATGACCCGTAAAACCCGCCAGAAGAACGGAGTGTTATTGACCCGACCCTATTTGACCCCAGATCCAATGGTAAGGCGACAAACCCGTTTGTTCGAGATCAAAACGCAACTCACGCCCTAAAAAATTGCATCTTTCTTGGAACAAAAATAAAGCGAAGAACAGAAGAGAAGAAGAAGAAACCGGAGCAGCAGAAGAGCTTTCTGTGATCAATCAATGGCGACGAAGGCTCCTCAGAAAGAGCACCGACCAGTGAACAACGCGAACAAGCCTCTCGAGAAGAGAAAAGCGGTGTTTACGAAGGTCGATCAGCTGAAGCCAGGTACGAATGGACACACTCTGATCGCTAAGGTTTTGACATCCAACACGGTCGTGGCTAAAGGACGACCAGCTGCCACTTCCCTGCAACCACGCCAGACCAAAATTTCCGAGTGTCTCATCGGCGATGAAACCGGTACCATCATCTTCACCTCTCGCAACGATCAAGGTCGTAATCTAATCTACCTAATTTTGCTCTTTATCCTAATTTTCTGTGATTGATGCGTGAAGATTTAGTTTGTACTGGTTATTGTATACTGTTTTTCTGGGTGCATTGTGTATATTGGGGATATTTGAACTGATCTGTGTGAAATGTGAATTTTATGTTCCGGATTTGAATTCAGTTACAAAAGTTTTAGAATTTGATTGGCAAGTAAGGAGTTTTGTTTTGGTGTATGGAATTGAAAATTTGAGATGTTAGAACAATAGCTATTAATTTCTGCTTTGAATTATGGTTCTTCCTTTTTGCATTCTTATGAACTATTTTGTGCTTTGAGTTGTTGGAATTAATTCAATATTTGGCCAAAGAAGGTAATTATTTCTATACGTACAATCATCTAGAGTGTTTGGATTTTTTCGTTCTTTATACCTGATTTCCTTGAGAAATTTCATACTACAGTTTCTGTATTTAGGATTGAGTTTCTATTATTTAGTTACGTGTAGGGTTTATACTTTTTTTTTATATGATTGACCATGATGGTGGTAGAAAATTTTCACAAAAATCCAAGATCTAGATGGAATTTGACATCCTGCCTCCACCTCACCAATAACTGTAATTTGAGAAACTAAAAACTACCTGTAGAAGCTTGACAGAAAAATTTGAGAGAATCAAATGTATAATCTAAGGAATCCAATTGTTTCCTTGTACACATTCATAGAAAGTCTTCAGATTCCATGACTAAGAAATTGAATTTGGAATCTTTAATACTATGAAGTGCTAATCTGCTAAGGAAACAATTGGATTCATGTAAGATGAGTTAGTGCCTTGGATTGAATTGCATGTGATCAACATAACCTCCTGCTATCCATTTTCCATTAACATTTTCTTATGGTAAATGGCTATACTGATTGCTTCACTGAATTTCCTAGTTTTGGCTTAGGAATGATGAAGCAACTAATATAGACTTTATTGCTTGAGTCCATTTTTTCTGTTGGTGCGTTAAGATTTTGTATAAGCTAAATAAAGAAGTAACAGTCTGACAAGTTATTGTTAATTCAGCATCCATTTACGGATCCTCTCCACTGTTTAGTTTTTGATGATCTTTTTCTTCTTACTGGGGGAGGGGTGGGACCGAAACTACTATATTATTCAGGGTTCAGTCTATATGCTTTTTCCTATTCATTTTCATTAGGTTCTGCCTTTCTCTTTTACGCAGTTGACTTGATGAAACCCGACACCACTGTAATTCTTCGTAATTCAAAGATAGACATGTTCAAGGGATCTATGAGGCTGGCTGTTGATAAATGGGGCCGTATAGAAACCACCGACCCTGCTATTTTCGTAGTTAAAGAGGACAACAATCTTTCCCTTGTTGAATATGAATTGGTCAACGTAGCTGATGAATGAATGAATGGAATGATCTGGATCTTCCCGGGTTAGTCAGATTTTTTATACTCAGTAAAAAATATAAAGCAATGTCGACTTTTCTTTTGTTTTACCTCTTCATAGCTTCATCTGATGCTGTTCCACTATTGACACGGGCTTTTTTTGTTATAGAAATCTTACTCAAGTTACATTACTGGTTTCATTTTTTAAGAGTCATGATGAACATCCATATTCTGTTGGATTAATCTAATGGTTGAGTTTAAGAGGATTATGTCATTTTCTCTTGCCTTGTTATACAAATGTCTCTAAAATAATGTGAGGCCAACATGAAGAACTTGAGCATGAATCTGGTATAGGGTGGAAGATAGAATTTTATACAACATTTTTCAAGCATACAAAAAAAATATTTTAAATTCACGCTAAAATTTTAATTAGTCAATAAAAAATCTTACTGTGATTTTGGTTCAATTAAATTTATTTCTCGGTGGTGTCAAGCATACAATCCAATTGAATTATTTCCGAATTTAGTTCCGAGTAGAGCCATAAACAGAAAACTACACATGTTTTGTGACTTTGTACTCGTAATCACACATAATCACCTTCTTGACCTGCTCTTGCTTCGGCTCATCTTTAGAACACCACCAAACAGTAAAGGTATGCAGATTCCACTAGACATAGGCATGGAATGTTGGTTCGAAACATAAGAGCTTGTCTCGGATTTAGACTCTTCCTTGTGTTCTTTGATCTGAAACGAACTGATGTTGTCTTGAAAGCACAAGTGTTGTTGTCTATTCCCTTTTGGCCTCATACCAATTAGCCGACCTAATGAGATGCTGTGATCATGGAAGAAAGATGCAGCCGACTGCTTGAATTCATAACGAATAGTAGGAAGTCATTGTAAGAAGAAGATGGTAGATGTATATCATGGAATTATAACTTGCATTTCTGTATACATATAACAATGAAGGGGCAATGTTTAAAACAACCTTAGTAAGGGGGGTCATTGTAATTTTTGAAGTTATAGATGTGTTCATTCGTAATTCGAATAAACTGAAATCTGGATGAGATTGTAGTGGGTCCAGTGACATTTAACAACTTTAAGATCATACTGAAATAATAATAATAAAAGAAGAGTTGACGTAAGTTTAAACTTACCTTAGTGTCAATATCAGAGGATGAGAATGAGGAGAAACTGGTGGAGGGAAAGTGAAAGCGGCACCGTTCAGTTGTTGCAGAAGGCAATGAGCTTTCTGTCACTCTACTGAGTCTTGTGTTCATAATTTCAAGCCCAAGAGGCCAACCGTTTGACATCTGATTTAATGCCTCTAACTCTGCATCCTAAATTGTTGTGTTTTCCAAAAGAAAATTTTTATTTTCTCAAATATCCGGATAGATCATTAAGAGATTCATTAACGTTCAATAAAACTGAAGTAGAAGCTTCAAGTTGTCAAGCAACTCATCAGTTTGTTCCAAAATTTTATATCATTATTCATGTTGATTATGATATAAAACATACATTTAAAATAAACTCATACTAGATGATCATATCGGATCTTGGGATGATGGTAGTGGCAGTCGGAATTCGGGATTAAAGACAAATTAATTTTGAAAATAAAAAAAAACAAAAATTAGATTAAAAATGGAATATTATACTAATATTATTTATATACTCTTTTTTAAAAAAAAATGGGTCCGATTATCCAAAATCCCAACTCATGTATCAAATGGGTTAAAAGGGGGTCGATCAAATTATAACCCAAAACCATTTATACTGATTTCAAATATACTGATCTCGTGTTCACGGATCAGACCCAAAAATTCCCACCCGTACTCTTGAACAATTCAATAGACCCATCGGATCATTTAGCCGACACCAATCCTAATTAAATATATGAACACTTTCACCGACACTTTCCATTATGCAATATTTTCACAAGAACTTTTAACAATGTTGGAAGTTCATTTAACACTTTTTTTTTTCCTCTTTTTTATTGAAAGAAATGAAAAAAAAAAAAAAGGGCAGAAAAGCATTCATATGAAAAAACCCCCCAAAAGGCCCCAAAAAAAAAATTCCCCAAAAAAAACCCACCATAAATGAATGAAGAAATAACCCTAATAGCAATAATGTGAAATTAAATTCGTTAAAAAGATATGATTTTTTTTATTATTTCCCATTAATTCAAAAGCTGAACTCACCCCATCACATTTAAATAATTGTTAAAGCTAAATTAATTACAATGAAAGAACAATGAGAATGAAATTTACCGCTGTAACCATGTCGTCGTCTTCTTCTTCTTCTTCTTCTTCAATGACAACTCCCAAGAAACAAGAAGAAGATGTCTTTTTTTTTTTTTTTTGATTTTTTGATTTTGAGATGAGGGATCTAAGTTTCGTCTTTTTAGGTACAACAACAAAAAACTCTTTCTTAAGAATGAAACGCAATGCACGGGTCCCATTCAGATGAGCCTTTTAACCGTCAAGCTGGCGCCATATTAATTTCACTGCTGTTGTCGGCCTTTTAACCCTAATATCAATGTACGTGGATCGAATTAAAAATTAAAAAATAATAAATAATAAAAAAATAATCTCATTAATAACATATTTTCCGAATAAACCTTGATGTGTTATCTTATCTCTCTATATATAGTAAGAGGGAATGACGTCATCACTACGGAGTTAAAAGTATTAATTTGGTTGCTAGCTCCTTGCTTATTGGCCATACTTAAGAGAGTGATTAGTGATTAGTGATCAGTGGGGCCATATTGAAAAACTTGTTTATAGCTGAAAATGAAGTTCGGATCGTGTCTTTACCACACATAATGATATGCCAGCAAACAAGTATTTTTACATTCTTCATCATTGTTGTCTCCATAGAAAGTTGGAAAAGTGAAGCCACGAGACAATTTGATGTCTTATTTAGTTCTTTATTTTCTTGGTTGTTTTTTTCTTTTTATTTTCTTGGTCAATTATGCTTACTACTTGAGGCGGGAAGCCATGAACTGAATCAAATCAGAAGGGACATCTACACGGTTCAATCCCCCAAGTTTTCTCGGCATATTCTTGGATGGTCCGGTCGCTGCTAAATCGGCCAGACCCGGCAGTGCTAAGGATGCTCATCTGGGTCCACTTCTCTTGATCCACAAATGCCTTATCAGCAGCCGCCTGTTATAATAATCAAATTGAGAAAATTATACAACACATCAGAAAAAGGGAGTTTTAAGTTTTACCTGTGCGTTTAGATAGCTTTCAAAATCAGAGCCAAGAAGATAAAAATCTTTGCTACCCTCCACAGTATCACATAATGATCCGAAATAGTCTTTGAAGCCGAAATAACCATCTCGAATCATCCTACAATGAAGATATCCCAGGAGGAAAGTGCGTAAGTAAATAAATAAAGTATTGAGAATAGGAGAAGTTACCAGGAATAACCAATATGTATACCTCACGACTCGAGAAAATTGAAGAGGGACCTTGCGAGATCCATTTTCCCGCAATTCCGGAACTTCATGTGCTTTAGCACCAAACAAGAACTGAAGCGAAAGATGTTATTAATAAATCAAACTGACTCGAATGAGAATTGTTACTATTTGTGATCTGTAATAATGAAAAGTGAGCTTATATGATATTAAATATGGAATTTACCATATTATCAGACCCGATTTCGTCAAGTATTTCAACTGTAGATCCATCTGCTGTTGCTAAAAGTAGACACCCATTCATAAGAAATTTCATGCTTCCAGTGCCAGATGCCTCATTTCCAGAAGTGCTGCCCAAAAATAATAATAAAAACAATAATAATAATAGTAATTAAAAAAAGTGTATAATAATATAAATAATAATATATAAAAAAAATAAGATCAGAAAAACCAATTTCCTAACATTTCAAAGACTAGCTAGTTTTCGGATAATTATGGGACCTTATGTGTTGTGAAAGATCAGCCCCAGGTATTACCAATTCAGCAACAGATACATTGTAATCAGGGATAAAGACCTGCAATAATTTTGAGGAAAAACTCCATGAGGATGAAGAGAGAGAGAGAGGAAGGAGGGGGGAGCGGGGGGGGGGGGTGGTCATTTTCTGGAATGTACTAACTATAGCTGAGTATACAATTCTTTTACCAGCTTGAGAAGAATCCCAACATCGCTGTCATTATTAATCTTTTCGGAAACAGCATAACATAGTTTGATTATCTTCTTCGCAATTTCATAACCAGGTGCAGCTTTCCCTCCAATAATACAGACCCGAGGAACAACTTTCCTTCTCTCATTCTTCTCCATTCTCTTCAATAATGTGAGAATAATAAGCCAAAAAATTGTTAATAGAAAGTCCTAAATTAAAAACAAAAGCCCTATTGGAGGATCAAAAGTTGACAATTCAATAACATTGTCTTGATTCCTACCCTGCATTCTGATGATGAAAAATGGCTCAAGTTTCCTAAGAATATATATCACTAATGGAATACATCAGGCAAATATAGTCATAGCACGAAGTAAAATCTTGATCACCTTGATACTGTCATATCTATGGATAATGCCAAGGATATTAAGCAGTTGCCTTTTGTACTCATGTATCCGCTTTACCTGCACATCAAACATTGCATCCAAACTAACCTGCATAGAGTTTTTAGTATATATAGCCACCATAAGATGGAAGAAACTTTTTGAAACAGAGTGAACAGAAGAATCAAAGAAACGTTATGAAGATTCATTTGAAATGGACCTTCACACCGCTCATTACTTCGATGTACTCAGCAAGCCTCATTTTGTTAACCTTCCTCACCTATGACAATGAGATAAATGCCATAATGAAAGCCTCAATATGGACTCTATTTTTTCCTTTGTTGATTCTGTTTTGGAACAATTGAATGCATATAAAACTATATATACATATAAAGTACCATTCTCCACTCTTTCTGTAGTTCAATATGTGTGGCATATTCACGTAAACCCAATAGAAGGGCGGCATTTTGGATCCAAGATTCTGTCACAAGCCACTTTGAGATGAGAGCACATAAACTAGGATTGCTCACAACAATCCAGCGGCGCTGAAAAACCAAAATGTAATTCAAGATTGTGAAATGAAACAGGCCAATTTGATGGACATGTGGGAAAGGCTTTGCAAATCAACTACATGTGAGGTTGAAGAAAGAAGAAAAAAACTGGGGTAATTGGGAAAATTAATATATATACATATATATTATATATTATATATGAAAACTTAGGTAAAACTGGTAATTAACTTGCATTTAGTTGTAAAGCTCAGTAGTCAACATCATTGTGTTTGATCGATTATGAGAGGTCTAATAAAAGTAAATCCCATATATTCTGATAGCTACCATTTTCCAACCTGGGTTACTCCATTTGTCTTGTACTGAAATTTTTCGGGCCAGAGCTCATAGAAGTCCTGAAATGGATGTTCTGGTCAAGTTCCAAGAATCATAAAAAGGAACCAAATAAAAAATAAAAAAATCATTCCCCTTTGTTAGCTTTTTTTTTTTAAGGTGGAATGAAAATGAAGCATACAAATTACCTTAAATATGATTGTTTGTAGTATTTCTGAATGTAATCTGGAAACACCATTCACAGTGTGGGAACAAATGATCGAAAGATTTGCCATCTTAATGTTCTGAAATGAAAAGCAATTGCTAATTCATTTGCCAAGATACTATACTATATATGTATGTATACATATGTATATATTTTCCTAGATACTAAAGTTTAAATTATTCTATACTTAGTAGTTTAATTATACATATTAAAAAAACACAATAAAGAGCAAAGTATAGTTTATGAAACAAATTTAGATCTAGAGTGATGTTTGGAGCACCTTCACATCACCTTCCTCCACAATTGACATACGGGACAGTCGATCATAATCTAAACCGATTCTCTTCTTCAGATCTTCCATGAAACAGATGTTTATTTCATATATAATCTGAGAAACAGCAACCCATGATTACAATGACCGCACAAAATCAACAAAAATTTAGTTGAAAAAACCATGCTTAATAAATTGGCTAAATGTGAAAATGGAAGACCACAGTAGGAAAAGAAACAATTGTGGCAGAATTTACTAGCCTGCCACTTGTTCACAGGGAAAACAGATTGCAGATGTCAAGGAAAATGTTCAGGAAAAGGGTAAGAAGTAGTTAATGTGAAAAATAAATATATATACTTGGGGTATTTTAAATAAAACACACTTGTAAATGCCGTGGGAGAAGACTGCCCATCAGATCAACAGGTATTCTCTCCAAACCTCTAGCTGACACTGTGTGAGTAGTAAAAGAGAAAATTTTGCAAATAATGTCCCATGCTTTATTCCAACTTAGATGTTCTTCATCAAGGAGCACTCTCATGACCTCAACTATTCCAAGTGACGGATGAGTATCATTAAGCTGCAGAGCTACCTGGTAGAGAAACACTGGTTATGTTAATAGAATGGAAGTGCTTAACTGAGTAAGAATGCAAACCCAAAGATTAGGAAAATATAATTTCTAATTCAGAAAGGCTAAGATCACAAATATTAACACATTTTTGTTTGCTACAGGAGAGAAATAAAACATGGGTCGTTGAAGATAGAACCTTTTCAGGAAAATGGTCGAAGTTATCATCATGTCCATCTTTAAATCTACGGATGATGTCTTGTACAGATGCTGAGACAAAGAAATATTGTTGTTTTAACCGCAGTTCCTTTCCCTGAAAGATAGCAAGTAGTAGAAGTGAATAGTTTCTAATACTGAAATTAGTAAACTAGTCCACAGTGGTGCAACATCAATTTCTGTAAACAGGAAACTGAACAATGAAATGGTAATTCTTTTGCCCAAAAAGAAAAAAACGCTTTAGGGGATTATTAGCTGCTACTAAAATGTGGATACTTTTAGTGAATGAGATGGTCATATAATGAAGAAAATTATGTACGTAATACACAAACAACTACAAATAGGGCTCATCCCCTTTAATACACTGGAGACTGTCAACCACTTGAATGAAGAAAGAAACAGACCTGATGAGAACGGTCATCTGGGTACAGAATACTACTTATCGTTTCTGCTTTTTGTCTGTTTACAACAGCATTGATGTAATCCCCAGTATTATAAGCCTCCTGCAGATGAAATGCTGCAAAGTAAGATTCATATCGAACAATAATTTATGAAATATAGTACAATAAGTTTCCATTTTATTATAGAGAAATTTTTTCTGTAACCAAAAAGAAAAAAATATGACATAGGAAGTGTGAAAATGAAAAGATACATAATCAGGGGGATAATATGGTTAAGGCTTTTTTGCCTGACCAAGTGAAAACATCATAAATGAACAACATTTTCCTTTTTCTTTTTGCGTCAGCAAAATTGAGAATTGTCTCTAGAAATAATGAACATGAAACTGCATACATAAGATCTACACTAGATTAAATGTCAAACAAAATCACCATATCATACTGATCACTTGGTTTGGCAGCCCAAAGGCGGAGAGTAATTGTATTCTTCGTTCCATAACCAGGAATAGGGTTGTCGTAAGCCACTGCTTCAACCTAAATATACAAGGAAAAAAACTTAGAGGAAATATATATAAAGCTGTTAATCAATACTGTGGCTCTAGATCTAGAATTTATAATTTTATTGCCAAAAAAAACAAAGATTGCAATCTTACAGTTTCTCCAGGGACCCAAACTTTATGGTTCACTCCATTTCGAATTTCCTCTTCAACACTGCCATAGAACTTGAACCCACCCACCATGGTTAGTGTTATATTGGATATTAAGATTAATCAAGTAACGGCAATTAGAAGTAGTAAAACAAAGAGAGAAAGTGGTGGAGGAAGTGCTTGAAAACCTTCACGGGATATGTAACATGAACCCGCTCTATTTCCCAAGGATTTCCAAAGTTCAACCAAAAATCAGGTTGTTCATGTTGAAAGCCATCCAGTATGACCTGGCGAAACAACCCATACTGGTAACGTAGTCCATACCTAAGATATAGAAATCCAATATCAGTACAAAGAGACTACCAATTACCAATGATCAGCTCAATTGATGACAGGATCCAGAGAAACAATCAAAAAAGTTTTAGATCAAATAACAAAAGCCATGTAGGATAGAGAACAATCAAAAGTAATTTTTTCCAGTTTCTCTTTCATGACATGATCCCCTGTTACTGAATCAAGAAAAATCCACTATGAGGCTATTCATAATTTTATAATGCACAAGAATTTGCTTAAACTAGGTAGAAAAGGCCTGAATTTAAGCAATGTTAATTAATAGACAAAATTCCCTGTGTATCCCCTGGTTGAGCCATTCAAAATCAATCAGAGGTCAAGAGTGGAAGTGCTTTAAAAGAAAAAAAAAAGAGGGGGGGGGGAAGAAGATTTAGATATGTACGGTAATATTAATTAGAGTGAATCTCAAAAGGAGGTAATACCCCCAAGCAGGGTAGTCCAAAGTTGCAAGAGAATCCATCTGACAGGCTGAAAGACGAGCGAGGCCACCATTACCAAGGGCCGCATCTCCTTCCTAGAAGCATCACAACAGAAAAATACGTGATAGAAAATAATCACTCAACTTCTTAAACAAGGAAAATTCTCTACTACTAACTACGCTTTTTTATTAGAAGTGTGCCTCCTGACTAGTCTATAGCTAACTCAAAAATGCCAAATCAAATTAAACAACTTAAGAAGGATAAAGCACAAAAGCCAATTGTTAACTAACCTGCTCTGCTAGAACTTCAAACTCAAAGCCGAGCTGGCTCAGAGCATCTGCATATTGGTCACGGATGCCAAGGTTGATGACACTATTTGTCAATGAACGACCTGGAGTTACAAAAATTGTTACAAGAACATTATCAATATAGCAGAACAAAAAATTGAAAAGACAAATATACACAAAACATAGATGCGCAAATTCAATGAGACGACTGCATGATAAGTGAATAAAAAATACCCATAAGGTACTCGAGTGAGAGGAAGTATATGCGCTTAGGATCTTTCCTCTTGAAGTATATTTGAGTATCATGCCAACGCTCGATCAACCGGTCTCTTACACTATGAGATAAAGCCTACAATCATTACCGTCCTTTTTTAAAAAACCGAACCACAATAATGATTATTCATGGATGAAATATTTTTCTGTTTCTGAATTTGTAAATGACAGCAAGCGATGGTAAAAGAGTTCAAAATTGACTTCACTGGGAGTTTTAAAAAACCCACCAAAATCATGTACATTTAAATCTAATTTAGAATACAATTGAAGGAAAAAAAAACAGCAAAATCCTTCATCCTCTCAGACAGTGATTAAGCTTGTTTATATAAATTTGTCATCACCATCTCCTAATAATCCATATAAACATAGAGATAAAATCAACATAATTTTTCTATGAAGCCCACAAATCTAAATAAATTATTTCCCGCCAAAATCTTATGAAAATAGAAACTAAAAGGCAAGATCATTATTGTTACCTGGTAAGCTTCAAAATCATCAAAACTAAAGCGTGACCTGGCAACCGTATACTCCACGTGGTCAAGAATATCCTTTTGAAGGCTAAACGGGTCGTTCTTCAAAAACCCGTCCATCAACCCGTACATTTTTTCCACTTTTGCCCTCCGATCCCCAGGCCTCACCAATCCGGGCCTCCTTGCCAAAATCCCACCGGTCGCGGAAGCAGGCGGCCCCACCGAAACCGTCAAATCATCACCGTCGATCGCCTCCGTCAGGGCCTTCTTGATCCTGTTAAGGCTCTCGTGGTCCTCGATCTTGTTGCCGTGAGAGTCGGTGACGAAAAACTTCTTCGTGAAGAACTCGCCCTCGAATTCGACGGTAGCCTTGTCGATGATGAGGCCGAAGAGCTTGAAAACCCTAGTTATGACCTGGAGAAGGCCAATCCGGTTTCGAGTTCGGATCTGGATGGAAGTGGTGGACTCGGTCGAGACGGAGTTGTCGACGGTGATCGTCGACGTGGCGGGATCGGTGGTGGTTGGGTTGATTCCATGTGATGTATTGCAGAGAATAATGAGACGAGATGAAGAGAGTTTGGTTGAGTGAACGGGAAGGAAAGGGAAGACGGAGATTGGAGGTGAGAATGGGAGGTTTGATCGAGCTGTTGGAATATTGAGAAATGGCGGAGTTAATGTCGACATTATTGCAGGTAGTGAGAAAGTTTGCAGAAATTACATAGAGAGAGAGAGGAGAGGGGGGGAGGGTTGAAGGTGAAGAGAGTGAGCTCGAGAACGGAGATGGAGGTTTTGTTGACTTTTTACGGGATAGTGTGACCGGAGAACCGTTGGGGCGCGAATCAAAAAGGCTGACGTCAATACTGAACAATATTATTTATTTTCTAATTTAGAAGTTTATTATTATTCTTCTATTTTTTGCCAAAAGAGTTTATTATGAGATTAGCAAACCAAAAAGAAATTCTACTTTAAGCCTCACAATTTGAGTAAAATACATTCACGGTCCTCATAATTTCAAATAAGTAACAAAGCATACATTTTTATTAAACTATATTCCTAGGGGACAATTCTTTTTTATCCACGTGCCTCTTCTCGTTGGCTCATACCCTACTAGATAAGAGGATCAAGCTCTACCTACTTCTATCCTGGCACTTACTTGGCAGTCATTAACTCCAATCTTATGGTTGGTTTCTGTCCCCTACAACCTAAAATGTACTATTTGCCAATGGCTACATTTTTGCTTGTCCCTCCTCCTTTGGCTCGGAGATCTCGCATTCTCGTTCAATTAGGATTCAATCAAGTTAACCTTGAGACAACGATTCACTCAAGTCAAGAATAGCTTGCATTGTTTGGCCAGGGCTTGCACCAGCTTCTTTTTTTAATATTTTATAGAATCTTATATAGTAACTGATTGTCTTATATTATCTTTTAATTAAGTTGATTCGGACATTATCTTATCATTGATCAAATTTTAACATTGCCTTCAAATATTTCCTTATGATTAATAATATTCGAGCAAGTTAGACCAACTTAGTTAGGTCGGCCATGTCCCTCAACTTACACCAACTTGGCCTAATTGCTTCCCTTGTAGGCAAGAAATCTTTTTATCATCATGTGATTTATTTGTTATTTTATTGTAATTTACTATATTTTTCATTTTAAATATTATAATTAAACAAACTTTTGAATTATAAAGTCAAAGGAAGAGTTAAATAATTTTTTATTAAAATAAAAGAACATAAGATTTATATACAATTATGATGTATACTAATTTAACAGACCAGAAACACCATTGCAATTTGTATTACTAATAAGAAAAACAATAAAATTATATAAACATGAATTTTTATCTAGTTTTTTTTTTAATAAGAAATTGAAGGATGTATATATAATTTTTGAAACATGAAGGGCTCAATTTAATTTATTTGAAATTTTAAGGATATAATATACTCTAATAACTTTGATTAAGTGGCCAAGCCAAAAATTGTTAATGTTAGTGGGCTCGGTGGATTAGGGATTAATCTTTTTCTTTTATTAAATGAATTAACCTATTTTATTTGAAATTATTAAATTTTAAATAAATAAATTTTTAATTTTTAGTTAAAATAAAATAAAATAAAATAAATAAAAATTTTAATTAAAAATATTAAATTAATTTTACCACTTTAACTAAAAATTTTCTATCCTTTTATCTAGATTTCAACAATTATAAATTAAACATATTAACCATCTTTTTAGTTGCTTTTATTCTCTGATTTTGTGTAATAGTAGGCTTTTACTTTATATTCTCAAGTTCATGAAACTCACGGATTTAGAGGTAAGCTTTTTAGTTACTTTTTAGAAAGCTCCTTTCTAATGAGATTGCTGCAATACGCCGCTGTTTCACGCCGCTCACGTGGTGAAGTTCACTATAACAATATGTCCTTCATCGACAGACAGGTCGTCTACTTTGATCATCTTCACTGGTTATGTTCGTTGCGTTCGATTCTCCATAACAGACGGCGTAAATGCAAGATTAAGTGGAGTCCGAATGAGTGAGAATCTGAAAAGTGGTTAATAATAGGGGATGATGAGTCTTCTTCCTCCTCTTGTTCTTGTCGTGGTGATGTTCTTTTTCAAAGGAACTAAAAAAAAAAAGATTTTTAGTTCCTTACGACTTTGATGGAAGAGGGATTTGGAGAAAAATGAATGAAAATAATATTAGAAGAAATATAGTGCCGCTTTTTGTAATTTGTAACACTTCTTAATTTCTTATTTTTTTAAACCAACAGTCCATACAAGATTAATTAAATCAATGACCCATATAACTATGTTAGTTCCTAGTTCAAATTTTCATTAATCGCCGCCACCACCAAAATCACTATCACTTCCTTTGCCGCCACTTCGACCGAAAATCTCTCATTTCAGACGACTGGGATTACATGACCTAAGTAGTAGTTGGGCCAGCATAAATTAATATATCGAAAAATCTAGACTTTGTGATCTCAGTTATCTAAAAATAAAGAAAGAGAGATTTCTAGTGGAAGTCATGTTAGGAAACCAAATAAATGGGTTAGCAAAGTGGAAGCGTTCAATTTTTCCGAATATCGGACTATCCAATTTCCTGGAGAACTAAAATCCAATCAAAGATCTTTCTTTGGCATTCTTTCCAAAGAAGTGGTAAGTGTTAGTTTACTTAATATAATCAAATGAAACTCAAAGAGTTAAGTTTATACCGAGTCCGCCCTTAAGCAAACAATCCGCTTAAAGTCCATGAAGATCCAAATGAGAGATGGCAGAAACTTCTATGGAAGGTGAAGTCGCACAAATGTCCGTCCTCTAACATGTACACACGGACAACGTATCCCATGTTTGATTTCAAATCTTAAGAATCAACTCATGATTCAAGAGACCTAGATTGAGAGAGGATGAAGGAGACTCTCTTCTCTCTATATGGCTAACCAAAAGGGGATAATGAATTAGTCGAAGGATTTCTCAATTAAGTGACTTTATATAGTGCACTTTAATGAGGCCCATCAATTTGGCTCAATTCCTTTTGAGCCTAATATACCTGAAGAACTTATAATCATTGTCTTGGGTCAAAACGGAACCATAGGACTGGTTTATGTTCAGTAACATAACTTTCCAACCTTTTTTCCAAATTGATGTCTAGTCAGACCTACTAACTCTTAGTGGTCAATTTAGACCTAAACCTTTATCTCAATTAGGCCAATTAACACTTCAATATGTAACATGATTTTTCTTGGACTGAAAAATGTTCTCTTGGTCATTAAATTAAATAAATAAATTAATTAACCAATTAAAGTATTACGATAAATTAATTAATTTCTAATTAAATTAAAGATCGTTATGTTAATGTGCTAGCAACTGCACGATAACACATTCAATAAATTAATCAATTTATTGTATGCCTAACAATCTTATTATTAACATACATCATTTAATTCTTTAAATCATATTTAATTATGCAATATAATTAAACTAGTTGATCTCTTTAATCCAAGAAATCATTAGTTCGGTTTCAAGTAGTCCTCTATATATGTGGCTTATTAAGTTCTACATCTCGCTAATAAGAGGGCTTCACAACACTTTGTGATTTTATCTGATTTTTAAATCAGACTATTTGAGTTAATCCTCTATCATCTCCATCATCTATTAACTCAAAAGCTCCGACACATGATAAACTTCTAATAAAGTGTCAAAGCCACCCGTAAGATGAGAAGTGCATCACCTTCCATAAGAACCAATCATGACTATTACTATACTGTTTGATCCTTTTATCTGACTAATATCCCGATCATTCATATGGCATGGTTAATTTGTTAAATCTTAATAGACTTGATCATATGAACCATGCATGACTTTATGCAATTAGACAATGGCTTTATTGAACTCTTTTCGTATCATATTACTATTGAAAAAATGGCATATCAATATGTTATGTTTAGACTCGATTTTGAGTGGGACCTGCAAGTTGGTTGATCTCCTCAAACCCTGAGCGAAAGTGTCACTTAAAAAATGGACATTCAGGTTCTCGATCCAATCGGACTACACCAAGATTTGAGTTTATGCATATGAATAAAAATCCATCCGGAAATATGGTTTTACATTTTCTAATTAATCAATCAACTAGAAAAAGGATCAAGATGAATATTTAAATGATCTAAGAAATGATCTAAGGTTAGAAGAAGTTTACCTAGCAAACCACTCCTTCAAAACCGAAGGTTTTCACCTTTTGATCTAATCGGCAACCTTGAGCTACTGTACACCGCTGCTAGCCACCATTGTCTGCCGCCATAGACTACTCAGTGCCATTCCTACAAAACCACCATTATAACAGCCCATATTCCTTACATGGATCCAAGCTGTCAGCTGACCTTTACTAATATCCACACAAATAACAACTCTTAGTTAATTTCTAATTTGATTCTCAACATATGAGATTTTAAGCTTAGGAAGAGAGAATTAGATGATGAAATGGTTAGAGAGCAAAATGAGTCTCGAACTTCTCTCTCTAGAAGAATGGTCGGCCATTTTCATTCATCAATTGAATGAGTTTATTGAATAATAGACAAAAACCTTTTTGAATTGTTTAATTGATAATTTGGTCAAAAGTAGCCAAAAGTGGCCTAAAGGTGTCATATTTAAAGATGATGGGGAACAACTTTCCCCCTACCCATGTGATTCCATGTGAGGTCATATGACCTTATTCAAAATACAGAAGCGATGGATTCTGATTTCCTCTTGACCACTCATAATCCTTCTCGCACAACACTTCATATCCAACGGTTCACCCCGTGTTCACTCATGGCTAGAGTTAATTGAAATGATATCAAAGTATGAATTATGGTACTCAAAGAAACCATGGTGTCTCAAGTCGAATGATCACATGTAAAATATTTACTAGATAATTCTCATTAACAGTCAATATTATTAATATTGAGAATTATCTAAGTGTCACGTTCAACATCCTTAGTCTCTACTAAGCGCCACACAATCATTATGGTGTTTCACTAACACTACTGACTGTAAGATCAGTCACCTTAATAATTAGGTGAACTATATGATTGTCTATCCGGATCAATCAATGTCAATTCTCAAGATTCTATGACAAAGAACTGTTTGTATCTTAAGAGCTCTAAGTGACTCGAGTCTCTACTAGCATGGTCTCTAAAGTGCATAACTCAAGATATTAGATTTTATCATGATATGCATTTATAGAATATATAATATTAATATTCCAACAAAATTAATAAAAATGATAATAATAACCGACCTTCATTAATGATAATAAATAATGCCTTGCTAATATCCGCACGAAAATAGTGTTACATAAAGTATTTGTCCTATCGGGTCAGAATCACATTAGCTTGATAAGCATACTCTTTTAATCTCTCACTTGTACTAAAGCCAATAATTTCTAAATCTAATTCCAATCTTGTCAATAGGGTGATCAAACTTTTGTTGGAAAAGTGCCTTAGTGAATGAATCTGCAATGTTGTCATCTGTGTCGACCCTTTCTATGTTGACGTCTCATTTTCCAATTATCTCTTGGATGAGGTGATTATGTCGTAACGCGTGTTTGAATTTCTGATGAGACCTTTCATTTTCTTATGCTATTGCACCATTGTTATCGCAGTACACTACTACGGGATCAATGATGCTCTGAACCACACCAAGTTCAGTTATAAATTTTTTTCATTCAAACTGCCTCTTTTACTGCTTCTAAAACTGCAATGTATTCGGTTTCAATAGTGGAATATGTTGTCATTTCTTGTTTGGAACTCTTCCAACTGACTGCTCCACCATTTGGCATAAAGATGAATTCTGAAATTGATTTACTATTGTGAACATATGACTGGAAACTAGAATCTGTGAAACCCTAAATTTTCAAGTCATATCCTTCATACATCGAGAAAATGTCTTTAGTCCTTCTCAAGTACTTAAGAATGTTCTTGACAACAATCCAATGCTTCTGACCCGGATTGCCTTAAAACCTACTTGTAGCACTTAAAGTATAGGCAACATTTGGTTTCGTACATAACATAACATATATGATGGATCCTATTACCGAAATATAAGGGATTTCACTCATCTCATCCCTCTCCAATTGTGTCTTGGGAGACATATTCTTGGAGAGATAGAGTCCATGACTGCATCTACTAATCAATCAGTAAAGTCAATATACTTTCACAAGAGAATGTCCAAAGCTAATACTTACCTATTATATGTAAGTTTCGATTCGTTGAACACTATCACCAGGTCGAAAAATATTTCATATAAAATATGTGCGTTTTATATAATCCGTAAATATTCATTCATGTGGGAGATTGTTGGAAAACTTACATATAAATATGTTATGTTTCGGCTTGATTTTGAGTGGAACACACTTCACGTAAGTAAAATGTCAAAAACGATTTAGGTTCTTCTTCATGAGAGCTTCGAAACGGTATATGATACACTTAAAATACTGAATGGGTGAATGAGAAATTGATTCTCAGAGTGAGCCCACTGAAATGGTTTGAAATGAAAAAAATAAGAGAAGGAAATTTTGTCCCACATTGGAAAGGGAAATTGAGCATTTAAGTTGAATGTCTATATAGTATTGTCATTTTGTTAATAGGTAATAGGTAATATATAAGTTAAAATAGTTTCTCTTGTGCGCACACGTAATAAGGTGCAAATTCAGCCCAAAACGGCCAGACCTCGTATACTCCCGCACTTGGGCACGCTGAATATCGGACCAAAAATTACTTGATCCACTTTAGCCAAGATTTACGGTTTCTCTTTTTCTTTTTTTCTTTTTTTCTTTTTTTCTTTTTTTCTTTTTTTCTTTTTTTCTTTTTTTCTTTTTTTCTTTTTTTCTTTTTTCTTTTGACATTACAAGCCTAATGATTACAAAATTGAATTTTTAGTTTCAACCAAATTAACTTGCAAAAATTGTAAATTAATTATATATTAAACTTGGAATTCAATTTTCGGTTTCACATGATTTAATGGATATTAAATCTGGTTTGCAACTCCCTCATTCGAAATCTATAAATTGGCATTCCTCTCATTTGAAACAATTATCATAAAAACAATTCTTTCTTTAGAAATTTATCTCTCTAGAGTCCTTAAGTTTTAGAGTGATAATATTTGGATCTTGCTAGTTCGTCGAAACTGTTTGGTAGTGCAACCAAATAGTTATTATTTTGTTGTATTATGAGAAATAGATGCCATCAAACTTTTGATATCGATAAAGGGTGAATTTATTTTAAAGAAATTGAGAACTTTCATAGGCCTCGAAACTTTTATTCATAATATGGTTTGAACATCTTTTATTTTGTTCTTCATTTATTCAATATTTCCACATTCTGATTATTTCTTATGTTTCCATTTAATTTTCTATTTTGAAGAATCTGATTGCATATGGATTCTTATTCTGCTTACAGATTACTAATTCTATATAGCATTTGGTCCACTAATTATATTCTTATACTATTTTTGGTTCATTCTTATTGCTGTTAATTCTTTGATGTATATTATGCACTATTATATATCCTAATAACTACGTTGTAAAGATTTCTGATTGATATAAAATCGTGACTCATAGGACTCTATCCTTGATACAATAGTGACTGATCCCTCTCAATAATCCACAACCTTTGTACACTAAGCCACATCCCCCAACTGTCTGCTTGTGGTAACCCAAGTGCGGGCACATGGAGCGAGGTCAAAGTATGAAATTTCGTGTGCAAGATACATTGATCTCAGTTCAAATAATCATAATTACAGTAACCATGGATGAACTTTCCGTTGATATTCATCTAAGCGATTACATTCAGTTCAATCGTTTCTACTAATCATCTACATAAGTATCTCAATATTCTTTAATATAGATAATTTTGAGAACAATCATGCTAAACATTAAGAAAATATCTTATATAATAATATTTCTGGATTATCAATATTATTTCTTGATATTTTTACGGTTACAATCAATTTATATCTTAGATATTTAGTTAATTAAATCTCATCATTCATAATCCATATCACGATTTTAAGTACATAATTTAATATTTTAAACTTTATCATAATATATAATAAATAATAAAAATATATAATATCATTTTAAACATAATAACAAACATAAATCATTCAATTATTAATATTTATAATAAAAAAAATTACTTCATAATAAGTAATATATCCTAATGGGTCTAACCCATTAGCGTGAAAGCATATAAACTTTTGGGTAAGAGGAGGAAGTGGTAATGGCTTGGTAACAGTGGTGGCTGAGTTGAAAAAAAGAGTGAAACTATATTTTTTTGAAGAAGCGATAATATTAATAGTGGAGGTCGGAAATAGAGCTATTTTAGAATTTCTTTCAAAAAAATACGTACAAAAAGTCATTTTCTAAGATTTAATGACATGCTAAATGAAAATCCAAAAAGGAAAAATGTAATTTAACGAGTGATATAAAATTACATAAATTCAGGTCAACAAGAGTGAGTAATTGACAAATTATCAGTTGAATTATTATGACACTCATTAGTATCGCTGAAAATGAAGGGAAAAAAAAAATGAATAATAATTACTACAAGGATACTAAATTAAGAGAGTTGTCGTTTTTTATTATTTATTTCTTTTTTTGTGAGGGAAGATACATAATTTACAGCAACAGGATTCTCCGATGATGATGATGATGATGATGATGAATTGTCCATCATCCTCCTCATCTCCTCATCTCCTCAAGCTGCTTTTCCTTGCTGCAAATAAAAGAGAAAAAAGAAAGAAAGAAGTTCAAACAGTGTGTCAAACTCCAGTTTTACCATATTTACTGATCCAAACCCCCACAACTGAATGTATGAAACTAAATTTACTGACCAAGAGAGAAAAAGGAAACTTAAGAACTCATTGACCAAGACGAAAATCAAGAAAGATAAACCATACCCGTTTCTCTTCCTCAATCTTGGCCTTGATGTAAGAGTAGATTGCAACTCCTGCAATTGCAATGGACGTTCCAATACCAGTTTGTGTCGAAATTTTGTTACCTGCCAAAGAAGCCAATATGTCGGAAGATGGATATATCAAAGAAGAAAATAGTTGCAAAACAAAATTCAGAGTCAACAAAAATATACGTAAATTGAGTATATATTACCGAAGATCAGGATTGAGAATCCAATCACAAAGACTCGTTTCAACACATTCCCAACAGCATGTGTAAGAGGTGCCACCCTCTCTAGTGTGTTTGTAGCCAACTGATAAAACCAAAAGAAAAGGTTAGCTTATTTTATTATAGGATAGTTAGAACAGAGCTCTGCAAAGTTGTGTGATTCTACTTCTAAGTATAACGTAAGAACAGAGTAGATATGCACCTGATTATAGAGATGGTAAAACATTCCAACCCAGAAGAGATCTGATAGAAACTTGACTAAGCCGACTTTAGCAATGGCATCACTAAACCCATGCTTGATTAGCTGAGGGCCCTCAATCTTAAGGAACAAACAGGAAGAGCTCGAACTAGTAAGCGTAACTCATCTAATAGTCGCGGGATTAAAAAATTCCGAGGAAAATTGGAGTAAAGTTTATAACTTACAATCAGGGCAGGTGGGATACAGACAAAAAGAGCAATGATGGAAATGTAGGCGTAGAGATTGGTACTATCCATATCAGTCTGTATATATATATATATATATATATATATATATAAAGCTTGTCAGATAGTTTTGAAGTACAACTACTAGAGTTGTATATATAGAAGATACACAAATATTTTACCATTGCTTTCTTTGAATAAATACTCCTGTAAGTAAAGGAGACATTGGAAATCATAGCACTAATGAACCCGGTCCAGTTAAATGACAGCTCAGTCAATGATGCCATCGACACACCTGTTTTTCAGACAGACCCATCATTCAGAACTAGAATACTAACTACCTAAAAAAGAAAAAAAAAAGAAAAAAATGAAAAAGGTGCTTACCAAGAACAACAGGAGCAAGTGATAGCCATAAGGCTATAGGTATTTGTTGGCCAAGTAAGAATTGAGAAGCAGCAGCATTGAAGAAAGGCTCAAGAGCTGTAGCATGTAATAAAACATTGAACCCATTACTAGTATATTTATTTAATACTTGGAATAAAAGGTACCAGCTATAGTAAGAGTAGAGTTTTATTTATTTTTTGTCTATTAATTAACCTTTGATTGTATGTGTGAATGAGACAGCAACTGCTGCAAAGGAGACATTGCTGGTGACATGTCCCAATGCATGACAGACTGCTACAGGGACAAGCAGCTTCAGGAGATTTGAATCAATGGGCTACATGAACATATTAAACCAGTTATATTCATGGCGTAAAAAGGACAAATTAGGATTTACATCCATAAGTTTAAAAATTTTAGGATTTAAACCCAACAACTTTTCAAAGTAAAACCTAAAACCCGAAACTTTAACATTTACACCCAAATACTGATTTTGACCCAGATCACAAGTACGCTGTACTTACAGTTATTACATGTGATAATATTAAATAGAAGTGATAATCTAAATAAAATGAATTAGCGATACGTTAATGGGCTTGATGGACTTCTTAATTAGTTACTCACAGCGCGCTTAGGGAGGCCCACGGTCCAGCTGACCAAACAGTAAACAACTCCAACTGCTAAATGAACAACGGATACGAAACTGCAACGATATATCAGAAACTAACTTTGATCAAGACAATGTACAGAAACGTAGACCGTCGATTGAGAAATGAAGACTCTAATCCAACGGCACAGGGATACTCACTAGGGATACGGGAAGTAATTGTACAACTTCTTGTTGATAATGTTGAAAATCACGTTCAAAAAGTACCTGCAGCAAAAGAAGGTCAAATTAGTAACTTCGCACACTAAACACGCGAACTTGCGGAGCGAGGGAAACAATATCATTGGACGCTTCAAGCGCATGTTAGAGAAGAGCGTGTAGTTATTACGTACCAGAGGAAGAAGAAGAAGCCGGTGAGAATGAAAGGGTACTTGTCTAAGAAGCGAAGCGGGGCGATCTTCGGTTCCCTAAGAGAGCGAGAGAGAGATTATTAGTTAAGGACTGAATCGCGGAGTTAAGCCTAGTTAGAACGGAGGAAACGGACCTCACCCGGCGGAATCGCTACCTTCGGTAGGTGAAGAAGCGGCGGCGAGGCAAGGCTTAAGAATCTCCCGCTTTCCGACGGCTAAGCTCCTCGCCGGAGAGTATTCAAGCAGCAGGGATGGCCGGAGCTGCCTCCCCCATAAGAGATTCCCGCCTTCACCGATCGACCTGGTGGAGACGAAGCCAACACTATTGGTCTCCCTAGGCGTCTTTCCCAGTTGTGGAATGGCAGAGAATTGGGATGCGCGTGACAGCACTCGCGACTCCATGCTTCCTGGCTAGAGAGAGAGAGAGAGAGGGAAGTGTGCTTTCAGTAGCTATTCTGAGAGCTTCTTATTCGTGGCAGGAAGTGAAGGTCTTATCTTTGTTTCGGAGATGCAAATCGTCTTCTTCCCGGCTAATATCCTAATCCCGTGTGACGCGGAGCAGGGTAATCAACTGGGTGGACCAATGAAATTTGATGCTTTTGTCTGCGAATATGACGTGGTGGATGGTGGGCCATGTTTGCAAAGGATGATTACAGATCCTGTAATGAATTGATTGGACGAGGAGGGATTATGGCATGGGTGGTGAGGGACGTGGGGCCATCTTATCCCCAGTGAAAGGCTTATAAGATAGGGATTGTCCTATCCATTGGTACGAGTGCAAGTGTGAACTGTACCGGACTTGAAATGATTGGGCGTAGCCCATCTTCTGCAGCAAGGCCCGTTACAGTAAGGGCCTAGTTCAGATGAGCCAAGCCCAATAACCGAAGCTACAAATGCCGCTTCCTTTCCCTCCATGTCAAGTCGAAACCAAACACGGAAATCTTCTTCTCCGAGCTTCATTCATCGCTCCAAGTGATCTTATCAAGGTGAGCTTCTTCTTCTTCTTCTTCCATCAAAATCATCTCATATTCGAAAAATCGCATACTTTGTATCAATCAAAAATTTTTCACCAAATTTCTCTCGCATTTCGCTTAGCCAGGCTCCATCTGTTTGATAAAATGCATAGCTGAATAAATTCTGTTTGAAGATCCCAAACCCAGGAATATAATGTGTTACCTATAATTGGGTTGATTAGTTAAACATGTACTACTTCGATTTCTTCTGATTTTGTTCGTTGCAAATGAATTGAGATAGGTCACAATGATAATGTGATATTAACTTGTGTTTTTTTTTTTTTTTTTTAACTTGTAAGGTACATGATGTAATCTATGTAAAGTGAGATTTAAAGTATTTGGTGTTTGCAGTAATGGCCAACAAAGCTATGGTTAAATGGACAAAGACCGTAACGGCTTCACAAGTTCAGCAGCTAATACGAGCGGAAAAAGACATACAAAAGGCCATTCTCTTATTTGATTCTGCAACAGCCGAGTACGCAAATGGTTTCAAGCATGACCACACTACTTTTAGTGTCATGATTTCTAGATTAGTCTCTGCAAATCAGTTCAGATCAGCAGAAGCACTTCTTGACAGAATGAAGGAGGAGAAATGTGATCTCCAAGAAGATATATTTCGCACTATTTGTAGAGGCTATGCTCGAATCCATAGACCGCTCGATGCTGTAAGGGTTTTCCACAAAATGGAAGACTTTGACATCAAACCTACTGAAAAATCATATGTTACGGTGTTTTCCATTCTTGTTGATGAAAATCAATTAAAGGCAGCTTTGAAATTTTACAGGAACATGAGAGAGATGGGTGTTCCACCTAGTGTTACTTCCCTCAATGTTTTAATCAAAGCCCTCTGCAAGAACAGTGGGACATTAGATGCTGCTATTCGGATATTTCGGGAGATGCCAAATCGTGGGTGTGTACCAGATTCATATACATATGGAACTTTAATTAATGGCTTTTGTAGGTTGGGAAAGATTAGTGAAGCAAATGAGTTATTAAAGGAGATGGAGATCAAAGGGTGTTCGCCTTCTGTTATCACTTATAGTTCTCTGATCCATGGTGTATGCCAGTCTGGGAATTTGGATGAAGCCATGGGATTACTCGAAGAGATGACAAGAAAAAATATCGAGCCTAATGTGTTTACCTACAGTTCCTTAATGGACGGTTTATGTAAGAGTGGGCACTCTTCAAAAGCGTTAGAGCTTTTGGAGTTGATGATTAGAAAACGCCAGAAGCCCAACATGATCAGTTACAGTAGTTTAATCAATGGACTCTGTAAAGAAGGAAAGCTCCAAGAAGCTTTGGAAATTCTTGACAGAATGAAACTTCAAGGATTGAGCCCAGATGCTGGGTTGTATGGGAAAATAGTGACCGGATTTTGTGATATTGAGAAATTCCAAGAGGCTGCAAACTTTCTGGATGAGATGTCCCTTGGAAGAATCTCGCCTAACAGATTAACTTGGAATCTTCATGTTAGAATTCATAATAAAGTAGTCATTGGACTTTGTTCTAGTAGTGATGTAAACCGTGCTCTTCATCTATGTCGCAGCATGCGGACTAGGGGTATTTCAGTCAATGCAGAGACCTATAATTGTCTAGTGAGATGTTTTTGTACAAAGGGGGATGTAAATACATCGGCTCAAATCGTAAATGATATGGTGCTTGATGGATGTCATCCAGAATGTGACACGTGGACTTCACTGGTGAAACTTTTTTGGGATGAAAGGAAGTTTCTTAAAGCTGCTGAGTCATTGCAGCTTGATCTGATGTAAGAATCAGGTGGCCAGAGACTTAGTTCTGAAATTGCTGGTTTGTATTCTTTCCTTGGCTTGCATCTTTTTCTAAAAGCCTGTATTAATTGCTGCAATTTACGATAAACTATTCTCACCATGTTATATAAGTCTGCTGTATCCAATTTTAGGCCTTAAGAGTATTACTTGGTCTAAATACTGTGCTTCTTTACGATGCTTTACTGGGGTTACAAGAAATCGTAGAAGCAAAATTCTTGATATATTTGTCAGAGTTCATTTTTTTTCCATTCTGCCTTCCAACTATATTTATATTATTTTTTGTTGCGTCCTGGCTCTTCGGTCGTTGATGTAACATATCTCAATAGATTCATAAAAGCTAAATCAATTACCCGTTGGAGTCATCTTTCTTTCTCTCATAATGTTTTTTTTTCTTTCTTTCTTCAGTGACATAAACGGCCTTCACATGCTATTCTCTACTAAAAGATTGTTCAACATCAAGCAATCATCTTATTCATACATCTTACTGAAAAGTTGAAGAGAGAGGGAACCCAATTTCATGCCGCTTGGTGGGAAAGACAACAAACAACCCGCTACAAATCGCACTGATTCCGACAGGCAATGCTTTGAGGATCTCCTCTGTTTCATCTGATGGGTAGAAGCATTTTATTATCAAACAGAGCAACATTTGCGAATACCAATAATGTCATGAAAGCATGCAGAAAATCAATGAAACGGAGCCTATAATTTGCAGCTACTTTCGATGAAATCCTTTCAGATGATCCATCAATGTTCTTCAAATCATGGATCGTAGCAAACCCATATCGGACTTTCCCCTTACTGTCCCTAAAGCTGTCTGTTAAGCTTAGGACGCATAATAGTCCTCATAGAGTGCACTACAAGGATCACAATCAGGTAACGAAACACTGTTACAGCTCCCTTGGCTCGTGACTATGGGCAGTAATAGTTGGAAAATCAGGACGGTTCCAGTTGGTAAGAGATGGGTTAAGTTGGCTGTGCTCTTGAATGCGATATCATAATGCTCGTGCTTTTCACTTGAACTGTTGTATAGTTTCATTTTTCCTTTATGGTTTTTAGAATTTACGAAGCCCAGATTCGTTTAGGATCTCTGCTTTTGATAGATTAAGCGTTTCTTTTCAAATGCTTGATTCGGCCGGTTAATAGTCATAATTGATGTCTCTATTCCGATAATTCATCTATTCCTCATATTTCATTCATAATCTTTTTTGACATTTTCGTATAAAAATTATTAAATTTTAGAGTTTAATTATTTTTTGTTTTAAATATCATATATATTAACAGAGAATATGGAGAACTCTTTGTTTAAAAGAAATTAAATTTCTTTCATCTAGACGATGTAAGATAAAAAATTATCTTACTCGTAAGCTTTCATTCTATAAGTTTAATAGGGTAGGGTTGCTCCAAAAAATTTCGGACCTTAAGATGAATTTTAGAATGAGGCATTTCAATAAATAACTAGACATTTACTTTATTTTTATTAAGAAAAAAACCAATAACTAAAATAATTTGGGGCCACAACAATTTTAGAAACCTAAGCCTTGATTACTTTTGCCTAAGCCGATAAGTGATATATTGTGATAGGGCACTTTGTTTTATATGGAACGTGACTATATCTGTTTTTAGACATATTTCTGATATGGTATTAAATTTTAGAGCTTAATTATTTATTCTCCAAAAATACCTTATAAAGAAAGGGAGAGTTGTTTGGTTATAAAGCAATTAAATTTACTCTATTCTCCTTAAGCGATGTGAGAATTTCACCACTTCAATTTACTTATAGGTTAGTTATTTTGTAAGCCCAGCAAGTGGCTTAATGTGTAAGGGGGTACTTTACAAAACGAAATATGACCACAATTTCTCTTAAGTCTGGCTCTAATACAATTTTAAATTTTAGAGTCCAACTAATTTTTTTCCTAAAATGCTTTGTGGAAGAAATGATAACTTTTTTACTTACTAAGCTATCATATTTATTCTCTTCTCCCTAAGTGAAGTGAGAATTTCAACACTACTTATTTATAGGTTGGTCATTTCATGAGCCTAATATGTGATAAGGAGAACTATGTTATTACGACACAACTCAATTCTTAGTAGGACTATAATCAAGTTGTGATTTATTTTTCTATCTTCAATTAATCAGACCCTAAATAATTTTTTTTTTAAAACTAATAATCCCAAGATAATTAGTATTTTTTGTATTTAGTGTTGGCTGGTTTAGTCTTTTATTGATAGCTTATGAAGTTGAACACCATGTGTCTCGAGTGCTAATCATGTTTTCTTTATCATTTTAAGGGTCATATTCAATAAAATAACGTTTTGGTTTAGTAATCCCAGCTTCATTTTTGTAAATGGAATTCCGGGGAATTGAAGTTTGAATGATTGTGATACAAATTGGATATTAAGGCCCAGTTTGCCGAAGCGTTTTGAAAATTTCGTTTAGATTTAATTTAACATGTGATTTTTCAAATTAATAATTAAGCCAAAATGACTCTAAAATTTTCAAAATTGAAAAGCAAAAGAGGGTTGTTAATGATTTTTTAAAATGATTTTTCAATTCAAGCATTCTCTCTTCACTTGTGTCTTATTCTTTATAGAATGAAATTCCATAATATTTTGACAAATAATCATTTTCTGAAAATTTTTATACTGAATTCTTTAATACAAAATTTAATAAACTCAATGGATCCGCATATCATATGCATTAATATATGGGCTTAGTAGGTAATGAGATTTGAATCTGCAGTTGGGCCTTTGGACATTGGACTCAGCTCTACATCTCATTGGCCCAACTTGATGGTTTTGCAATTTCAGTAGAATCCTCAAAATGAGCCTCCCTAGAGAGATATTGGGCTTCAGATCTACATTTGATGGTCCAACTCTAAAAACCAATTCCATCTCATTTGAGCTCCTTAAAAGTAGTAATCTAATTTTCACTAATTTCAAAAAAGTAGTGTAAGCTCAATCATACTCTTCACTAATTATGAAATCTTGGTAAAATGGTTTTTTCTTAAGGTTGTTAAGCCGAAACATTGATCATGATCAGTTGGGTTTTTCTTGTTGTTCTGTCTGATCTCAACAACTATAACTGTCTTTATTCTTTACTCAAAAAAGGGTTGTTTGTTTTTGTTCTGTTTCTTCTCTATTTCCTTACAAAAATAACATCAGATGTGAGAACTGAGAAGGATGTGGGGGACCAGTTCCTATTAGGTTGGAATCGGACAGAAATTGAACTCCTTGATTAGCCATCCTTCTAATGTTGATTTAAAAGCTTAATTAGTTTATGTAATCAATCTAATTAGATTTGGCCCCTCCAACACTGACTGGTCGTTTTTAAGCTCTGGCCAGAACTAACCCCATCCATGGCCGCCTGGGCCCCGTGGCCGAAAATTTAAAAAAAAAAAAGAGAAATTTTTAGTTAATAAATATATAATATGTGATTTAAATTTATAATTCAATGAATTATATATTTTATTTAAGTTATTGAGCTTATTAAAAATTATGGATTCAATCCTTCCATTTTCATTTTTTATTCTTTTCCTCACTTTTTTTTTTTTTTTCATTTTTTTTTTCTTCTCTTTTTATTGCTTATTCAATTTCCACTAATTCCTTTGACAAAAAATAAAAAAAAATTAAAAAAAATCCACTAATCCCTTATTTTCATTGTTATTTTTAAAATAAAATTAGTACTTCAATTTAATTTTCAATATTATCTTATCAAGTTTGTGTTATTCATCTTTCAAGCTTCTTCACCCAACCTTACTAACGAAAGTTTCATGTGTGATTTTTCTGGGACTAAGTTGATACAAAAGAAAAAAAATATGAGGAAGAAAGTGACGGACATGATAAAATTGAAGGAACTAGAATTAGAAATCTACAAGTCTTGAAGTAATATATCCTTAGTGTCTTTAAAAATATTCCAAAAATTTTATGTTCTTTTTTTTCCCCCCCCTTTTCTAGTTCTATTCGGAAATTCAGTTTCGCTTGACAAGCTTACTGGGTTCCGGGTCAATTCGACCCAAGTCCAGTTCAGTCAACTCCAATTAGCAAACTCTTTTCCAACAAAGATAAGGTTTGTTAAATACGATGCAATAATGTGGCTTTGTCCTTATGATCCTAATCATGCACCCTTGTGTGCCCTTTTGGGAAAAACCAATTCTTAATTACGTCTAAATATAGTTCATTGTTATGTTGTCTTCAAGTTTATTTTGTTTTGAGATTTTCATTATTTATTGGATAAATTAGCCAATGTATTTCAACATTATAGGTTATTTTTATATTATAATATTATATACATATTAATTTTATATATAATTAATATGAATTAATATATTATAATTTTTCTAATTACTTTTTATCCTTCCTCTTTTACTGTGTCCGTACAGTAAATTCCAACTCATTATGAACAACCTTAACACTTTTTTTTTTTTTTTTTTTTATGTTGTTTGGTTAAAATAGGTAATTACCTAACAACATAATGTAGTTGAAAAGGTGAATTTTCTTCTTTCTTTTTTTTTTTTTCCATCCCATAATATAAAAGCTTAAACTTTATGATGAGCTGTTTTTCTTCCTTTTCCTCGATTTAAGGAATTGGTAAGGCATGAAAGCAATAAGAAAGTGGGGCCATGACCATGATGCCAATTTGTCTTTATAATAACTTCGCTTGCTTTCATGAAAAACGAAACAATCTCCTTCGGGGTAAAACAACCACAATTTCCCATAATGTTTTGTCACTATTAGCTCATTATAGATGCTTTCTAGCTTTTACATATCTTTGGGGGTTGGGTTCACGCGCGGCAAGAGGGGCGCGACAACTCCTGTCTTCTCAGTAAAAACGTAAACAACATCGTGTCTGACTGTTAAAATAAACTTCAATGCAAAAACTGACGGTCCGATTCTATTGTCATCGAGATCCACAGCACTCATTGTGCGATTGATTTGTGACCGACCGATGTGATTCGCTTCTGATTCCAAGCAACAAGGGAGTTTTATGTCTATCTACCGTTAACTTTCCCAAGTCTCTGTGGGTGGGCTACATTATTTTTAGAAGCCTCCCTATATAAACAAATAAATTATAAAAAATTATATTCCAAATAAAAGTCGTTGAATTGTATTTAGAGATGATGAAAATGTGTAATGTAACATACAATTTACAAAAAAAAAAAAAAAGAAGATAAATCAAACTTAGTTGAATTATAATTATAATCCACTACGTGATAAATTCAATTTTAATTTATATAAATATAATATTTATGGAATAAATATATATAAATATTAATCTTGATGATAATAATGTTGATATAAATAGAACAGAGACCTAACATCTTTAATTTAATCATATGGTAAAAAAAATGTGAATGGAACAGGGACATGACATCTTCAATCTAATTATAGGGTAAAAAAATGTTAATGGAACAGGGACATGACATCTTTAATCTAAATCATATGGTAAAAAAATATGGATTCTTACTTGTTGTATACATTTGTAATGTGAATGAGAGCGACAGTTGTCATGGCTAATGGCTAATGGCTAATGGCTAATGGCTAATACCTTAGTATTAAATATATGTCAAATATAAGTACACAAATTTTGTAGACAATTTACTTCATTGAATCCGTCGGAGCTAAACTTGGCTTACAAAACTTGTCCCTCTTATTACATAAAACCTCCTGATAAGAAGAGATAAAAGCGTCCTATGATCGACCCACATCACTCCTCATTTCTGTTGTTTGTTCTAATTTTCTTATTTTATTTTATTTTATTTTTTATTCATTCATTTTCTCTCTTTATTTTTGAGTTTTTCCTTATCCTATCTTCTTTCTTACAGCAAAAAAACAAAATTGACTGGCAAAATCAGGTAATAAGATTTCTTCATCAACTAACTGGTCATGACTCAAGTGTACTACTAATGCTTCGTGCTATCGTCTTCAACCAAACACTGAATACTTCTCCACGCTCTCTCTCCCCCCTCATTGCAGAGTAGATGACAACGGGACAACCATTATCTTTGTAACCCCTCTTCCACACCCTTCTATCTCACACTCAACTGTACTCCTCCCCTCCCAAATCACGCTCAGAATCAACCCCTCCTCCCTCTCTCTCCTCCCTTTCTCTCTCCTCACTTCTTAGCTTGCATATATCCATTCACTCTGCGACTCACAAAAAAGAAAAAAAGAAACAGAGAACCACCAAAAATGCATCCTAACATCTTCTTCGCCTGTTCATTCTTCTTCTTCGTTCTGTTTAACAATTCGCTTCTCTCCCTCTCTCTGAATCAAGAAGCTCTCTACCTCCAAACAGTAAAGCTCTCCCTCGACGACCCAGACTCCGTCCTCACCTCGTGGACCAACAGCGACCACCGTGATGACGTCACGCCCTGCGCCTGGTTCGGTGTCCAGTGCGACTCTGCAACTCGCTTCGTCGTCTCACTCGACCTCTCTAGCTCAAACCTCGCCGGACCTTTCCCTTCTCTCCTCTGCCGTCTACATAACCTCACTTCCATCTCTCTCTATAATAACTCCATCAACTCCATTCTACCGTTGGATCTCTCCGATTGTCAGAATCTCCACCACCTCGATCTCGGGCAGAACCTCCTCACCGGTACCCTCCCTAGCACTCTCTCCGACCTCCCTAATCTCCGTTACTTGGACCTAAGCGGGAACAATTTCTCGGGCGATATACCGCCAAGTTTTGGCGAGTTTCAAAATCTCGAGGTTCTCTCGCTCATCTCGAATCTTCTCGACGGTCCGTTACCAGCATTTCTTGGCAACGTCACGACGCTCAAAATGCTCAACATTTCGTACAACCCGTATCTCCCGGGTCGGATCCCACCCGAATTCGGTAACTTGACCAACCTTGAGGTGTTGTGGCTCACTCAATGCAACTTAATCGGAGAGATTCCTGACTCGCTGAGTCGACTCAAGAGACTCACCGATCTAGACCTCTCGCTCAACAGCCTCCAGGGTTCGATTCCCAGTTCACTCACTGAGTTAACCAGTGTGGTTCAGATCGAGCTGTATAACAACTCGCTCACCGGCGAATTGCCGGCTGGATTTTCGAACATGACTTCATTGAGACGACTTGATGCGTCCATGAACAAGTTGGTGGGACCGATTCCTGACGAGTTGTGTCAGTTACCACTGGAGAGTCTAAACCTGTACGAGAATCAGATGGAAGGAGAGTTGCCGGAGAGCATTTCGAGCTCGCCGGCATTGTACGAGCTCAGGCTGTTCGGAAACAGATTCTCCGGTAAGTTGCCGAAAAATCTCGGGAAAAATTCTCGTCTGAAATGGATTGATATTACAGATAATCAGTTCTCAGGTGAGATTCCGGCCACTTTGTGTGAAAACGGGGAGTTAGAAGAGCTTCTGATTCTAAACAACAGGCTTTCCGGGAAGCTTCCGAAGAATTTAGGCGAGTGCTGGAGTTTGAGCCGTGTCAGATTAAGTCGCAATCATTTTTCCGGTGAAGTCCCGGCAGAATTATGGGGACTTGCAAATGTATATCTTCTAGAACTTGTTGACAACTTCTTTTCCGGTCAAATCGAGAAGACGATTGCCAGTGCGAAGAGTCTCTCGGTCCTCAAAATTTCGGGGAATAACTTTACTGGAGTGATACCAGAGGAGATAGGAAGTTTGGAAAATCTTATAGAATTGTCAGGGAGTGATAACAAGCTAAGTGGGTCTTTACCTATAAGTATTGTTAATCTTCATAAGCTTTCAAGCTTAAATCTTCAAAATAATGAGCTCTCAGGCAAGATTCCAAGCGGTATCAAATCCTTGAAGAATCTGAACGAGCTCAATCTGGCTAATAATGAGTTCTTTGGCGAAATTCCTAATGAAATTGGGAGCATGCCTGTGCTTAATTACCTTGATCTTTCTAGTAATCAGTTTTCCGGGAAAATCCCGTATGATTTACAGGACTTGAAGTTAAACCTGCTCAACTTGTCGAACAATCTTCTCTCAGGCGAGCTTCCGCCATTATTTTCGAAAGAAATGTATAGAAATAGCTTTCTGGGCAATCCTGGTTGTTGTGGAATCGTAGGCAGTTTATGTGATCGCGAGACTAGAACTAGAAACCGAAGCTATGAATGGTTGTTCCGGTCCATATTCATGCTTGCAGTTCTAGTTTTTGTCATAGGCGTCATTTGGTTTTCATTGAAGTACAAGAAATTAAAAAACGCAAAGCGAGCAGTGGATAAATCGAAATGGACATTAATGTCATTCCACAAATTGGGTTTTTGTGAAAAAGAGATCTTAGATTGTCTTGACGAGGATAATGTGATTGGCAGTGGATCTTCCGGAAAGGTTTACAAAGCTGTGCTAACTAATGGTGAAGCCGTTGCAGTAAAGAAGCTTTGGACCAATACAAAAAAGGAGAGTGAAAATGGTGTTATTGAGAAAGTTCAAGTTCAATTTAGAGACAATGGGTTTGAAGCAGAGGTTGAGACTTTAGGGAAAATTAGGCACAAGAACATAGTTAAATTATGGTGTTGTTGCTCGACTAGAGATTGTAAGCTTTTGGTTTATGAGTACATGCCTTATGGAAGCTTGGGCGATTTGCTTCATAGTAGTAAAGCCGGGTTACTGGATTGGCCCATTAGGTATAAGATTGCTTTGGATTCGGCTGAAGGGCTCTCTTATCTCCATCATGATTGTGTTCCGGCTATAGTTCATAGAGATGTCAAATCCAACAACATCTTGTTGGATGGAGATTTCGGAGCAAGAGTGGCCGATTTTGGATTGGCTAAGGAAGTTGATTCTTCCGGTAAAGGGCCTAAATCGATGTCTGTTATTGCTGGTTCTTGCGGGTACATAGCCCCAGGTTAGTTATTTCAACTTATTAAAATAATGTCATATCACTTGGGTTTTTAGAATCCCACTTTGTTTTTATTCCGTAAATTTTCAAACTCTTAAAGAATTAAATCTTCAATCTGTATTATAAATTTGTTTATGCATATTTATGTTGTGTGCTAGACATCTGAAGGGGAATTTTGTAATTTAACCTGTTGCAGAATATGCTTATACATTAAGGGTCAATGAGAAGAGTGACATATACAGTTTCGGCGTGGTGATCCTTGAATTGGTGACGGGGAGGCTTCCGGTCGACCTGGAATTTGGGGAAAAGGATCTGGTGAAATGGGTTTGTACCACATTGGATCAAAAGGGTTTAGATCATGTGCTAGACCCTAAGCTTGATATATGTTACAAGGAAGAAATATGCAAAGTACTCAATATCGGGATTGTTTGCACGAGCCCGCTTCCCATCAATCGCCCGTCCATGAGAAGGGTAGTTAAAATGTTGCAAGAAGTGAGTGCGGAGAATCAGTTGAGTAATTCTAAGAAAGATGGGAAACTAACTCCGTACTTTTACGAGGATGCTCCGGATCAAGGGAGGATGCATCGAGTTCTCTTTAATTGATTTTCCTGTGGGGTTGAAAAGTTGAGCTCATACCCAATTTGAAGCAGAGAGATTGAAGAGAGACAGAGAGAAAGTTAGGTGTTGATATATTTAAGTAGTGAGTAGTGAAAGTTTTTTATCTGCATGAATCCTTCTGCAAATAGCTGAAAAGGAGGGAGGAGGGTGCAATTTTCAGCACCGGTTTCTGAAGTGTAATTACGGTGCTGGTGATTCTTTTTACTGTGGTCAATGTCCTCTCTAGTAAAACATGGCTTTTTTATTCGCTACTGCAATAGTAAAAATTAGGTTGTTTTCATATATTGTGAAAGGAGTGCAAGAATGAGTTAAAAAGAAAATAATGAAGTTTTTCACAATTTTACAATCAGAAGATGCAATTCAGTACTATTTTTGGGCGTTTCTTTCTGCATTCAGAATTAATTTTACTGGTTTTTTTGTTTATAAAAAGAAAAACAGTTAGGGTAGATCTGGTTTTGGATGGTTGGGCATTTAAGAATTGGTAATGCCTTCGCTTGCTGGTATGCTTCCAATTTAGGGTTGGGGGGGGCCCTTAATTATTAGGGTCGCTTTTAGGAAAAAGACTACGACATTGTAGCAGTGATTTGAAGGCATATATATACCCACTTCTTCAGATTTTTGTCCTTTTTTTTTTCTTTTTCTGAAAAGATATTATTCTGAAAAGAATGGATCATTTTTTTATATTGAGAGCTAAAATAATTGCTGTAACGATACGATTGTCACAGAATCCAATTGTCACAACATAATCCAAGTACTAATGCAACTATTTAAAGCCCAATCTGAAGAAGTAATTGCTGTAACGATCATGTCTTCGGAATTAAGGAATTATAATTTGAGCCACATGGATACGACCCAAACAAGTTACCTTCTCTAGGCCTCACAAGTTCCACTTGGACATCTTTCCAACTTTTGTTCCTTTTCAGTTTTCACCAAATAAGAATATTGAAGAATAGTCTATGCTTTTAACCATAACAAGATACCATCCATTTATTCGTTTGTTTTCGTCAAGGATATAGAAACAACTTAAATTCACCCGTTTTTCTTCTGTAAATGAACCTAGTATTTAATGGTAGACTTGGGACAATAAGTCAAATGTACACATCTCTTTTTTTGATCGTACGCTAGTCGGACTACAAGACGGGGGGCTGTCTGAATAAATATATTAATATTAATATAGAAGTATACAACATTCGAGTGGTTAATTAGTTAAGTTTATGAAGAAGCATCTTATGATGTCGCAAGATTTAAGGAGTCATACACTGTTCGTGTTTGATTGGGTCTTAAATAAAATTAGTAACTTTGATTTTTTTTATGATTAGTAAATAGTAAATTATAAATTAAAAAAATTTTTTAACGTTAATTTTTTATGGTTAAAAAATATTAAAATTTTTAAATTAATAAAAATTAGTAATAAATATAAATTTAAAAATTGACCCCATGCTTATATCATTTCTACTACAAACGGTTCTACCTCCTTTAGTGTGCTTTAAGATCAACGCATGCATTCACAAACAAATAGCGGTCGGGGTGGTGGTCGGCCAACCTCGCTCCAACGTTCTAGTTAGTTTTTAGAAGAGTGTGAGAGGGAAAATAAATAAAAATGAGTTGCTTAGTTCCCTAAAAAATGCATATACGTTATACTTTTATATTAATTAGCTTTTATACTTTGATAAAGTTGGGAAACCTTAGACAACTTTACACGTGTCCTGCTTCGATTCCTCAAGGTCCCGATCATTCTGTACCCCATGATAGTGTCAGTGCACCCCTTGTCTGACATGACAGAGATATGTTACCTGCTCAGAGCTGCTTCAATATGTAACTACATTGCCTTAGTCTCACATGTCATGAGTACGATCTTCACTCAGGTGTCAGTAGCTTTCCACTTGTCTACTCTTTTAGTGTATCCGTGCTCAGGTCTAAGATGAGTGACGAAATACCTAACCCAACTTTAGCAACACTCGATGCCTTGTTATCCTGCTTAGCTATTATAATGTCAACAGATGTTTCCCTTAGTCTTATCAGACCTTAGCCTCAGTTGTCATATTCTCTCCCTACTCAGTTACTCCAACATTTATAGATTCTGCCTCAGCCTTGATTTCCCTTACTGTTGAGGCTGCAGATCTTAGGTTGTCCCAAAATCGGGCCAAATAGTTAGCCCCATGGCACGTAATCTCATTTATTATGAGTTACGTGGTATTTTGACATCCCTCATAGCTTATGCGCCTTCGTAGGCTCTACCGACCCCTAACCATATTGATGGATACGAAATGATGCGTGACGACATCTTAAATGCTCCTCAATCCATGCTTCTCGTTATGTGTGATCACCTCTAGGGTGATGACACATGTCTTATGCCAGCTGCCACACGTAACTATCACGTTCTTTCCCTTTCCTTCTCCCTTTCTCTCTTTTATACTCATTTTCACGCCATTTGAGCCATTTCCAACTCTCCTCCACTCAAAAATATGGCGCTCTCCTTCTCTTCTCTCTCTGTTTTCAAAGATCTGACACTTATCACCGTCACTTCCCACACCATGAGCGACCGTTAACCTCCACCGTCACTTTTGATAACGGTCGCTCACGGTGTGGGAAGTGACAGCGATAAGTGTCAGATCTAGAAATTTCACACTAGGGCAATCATTTCGGTCCAAGGATTTCAGTCCGACAACGACACTATAAAATCATATAATAAACATATCATAACAATAGACCCTTAGAGCTTTCCATATAGTTCAAGAACACTATAATGATAATTATATAAGCTGAAATTTTTTTTAAAAATCCTTAAGTTTTGGATTTATGGTTTAAGATTTAGGATTTAGGGTTAGTGTTAGGGTTTAAAGTGTGATTTAGGGTTGAGGGTTTAATTTTAAGGTTTTGGGTTTTGATTAAGGCTTTAGAGTTTAAGTCTAGGATTTACGGTTTAAAATTTAGGATTTAGGGTTTAGGGTTAGAGATTAGGTTTAAGGTATGTGTTTAGGGTTTAGGGTTATAGATTCAAGTTTAAGGTTTCGGATTTTGGATTTAGGGTTTAGGGTTTAAATTTAGTATTTAGGTTTAGGGTTTTTGGTTTTAGGTTTATGGTTTATGATTTAGAGTTTAGTGTTTAGTTTTTAGTATTTAGCTTTTAGGATTTAGCTTTTAGGATTTAAAGCTTAGAGTTTAGGGTTTAAGAGCAGGATTATAGTTTAAGGTGTATAGTTTAGGATGTAGGGTCTCTATAGTCTCGGGGTTTAATGTTATGGTTTACTATGTATGGTTTAGTTTTTAGGATTTAAGTTTAGAGTTTAGGCTTTGGGGTTTATAGTGAAACCGTTAAGGTTTAGGTTTTAGGATTTGTAGACTAAAAAATATAATATCTAAACCGTAGACCTAAACTCTAAACTATACATCGAACTTGCATCTGATTTGTTGGACTGAAATTTCTGGATCAAAATTATTTGGTTAACTTTAAGAATTTTTATCTCGGCTTATATAATTTTGATTGATATATTTCTATACTCTATTAAAAGCTTTAAGAGTTTTTGTTACAATATATATATATATATATATTACAATTTTATGATGTCGGTTTTAGAGTAAAGTCCAAGTCCAAAATTATTATCCTTTACTGAAATTATTTAGTCAACTATAAATTTTGTTTTATCTCAACTTATATAACTTCGATAAAAGTGTTCTTAGATTCTATGGAAAGATCTAAAAGTATATTTTTTTAATGATTTTATAATGTCATTGTTGGACCAAAATTCTAAAAAATTGTCTTAAAGTTGAAATTCCTGAACCAAAATTATTCAATCAACTTCAAGACACTTTATCTCGAATTATATAATTCTAATTGAGTTGTTTTTAGACTTTATGGAAATATCTAAGAATCTAATTTTATGATATAATTTTTTTTTAATGATTTTATAATATCTGAAACTAATCCGAAATAACTAAACATAGATCATGGACTAGAGCGAGTTTGAAATCCATAATGTAGTAAACTTTGGTCTGAAATTATTTTCAGTCTAGTTTTGGACCGTAATCTTAGTCTGAAATTAATTTTGGACCAGTTTTTTGGTCAAAACTATACTGCAATTTTTGGACCTAAATATGATTCGGTCCTATATTATTTTTCATAACAATCATGGAGTTTTGAGATCTAAGTCGAATGGAGGTTCAACAGCGACGGGTATGCTCATGTATGTCGGAATTGTGATGCTTCTTCTTTGATGAAGTACAAGTACATATCATTCTTTTCTATCGAAGGATCAACTATAAAACATGAGCTTCAAAATCAAGTTTTTCAAAATGTTAGTTTTTGATCGTTTTCATTTAGCAGAACGGTAGGGATGATGACGAGAGTAGGGATATATTTTTCTATATTCTTTTATTTTTTGTATTAAGTAAAATAAAAGAAAAGGTCAAAATACATTAGTTTTTTAAAAGAAATCTTATCTTATAATTTTTTTTCCAACTTAATCCTATTAGCTAATCATCTCATTATATATATCTTGGATCTATTAACTCAAATAAATAAAAAAGGAGAAAATTTATTGTGAAAATAATCATATTTTAATATTTTCTAGTGATATATATCTCTATATCAAATAGTCCACAACTTACAACCAAAATCTCGTAGCTTTGAAAAACTACCAAGCAAGTGATTCAAATGGTTAAGCAATTTCTCCGTTCGAAGTGTATTGCAAAAATGTGCAGTATTTAATTATACGTGGTTTTAAATTTTGAATCATAAATTTCAACCTTAAAATGACATATAATTAAATACAATGTTCATGATATCATCCATGTGAGTGTGTAGCTAGGGGTCTTAAGGAGTAGGTTCTACTTTTATCTCTTTCATATAGATTCAGAATCACTTGATATTTTCTCCCTTGCGGCTATACAACACAATACATGTATACACCAACTCATAGTGCACTCACAAAATCATAGTTTGAGTTTGACAGACTAATAATAAGTTTTATAATATTAGTATGAGGTAAGTAATTATATACGTATTTAGAAAATTATAAAAATGGAGTTATAAAATATTAATTCATAAATTAAATATAATATAATATAAATTAAGATATCGAAAGATAATTTAAGAGAAATTCAATATATTTAAAGGAGTTCGAATATTAAAAAAATCATTAATAATTTCATTAAATCCTATTTAACATTCATATATATATATATATACAGCTAGATCCCTATCTATATTTGTGACGTACGCATGAAACTAGATAATCCCAAGCGTTGGATAGAGATTGATATAAAGAAGGCACCATTAGCTAGAAAAACTTCTCTTTAAGGATACATGCCTTCACTTCACTCTCCATTTTTCAAAGAAATTTCTTAACAGACTCGATTCTATACAAACTGATTAATCAAAATTACAAACACTAATTTCATATATCATATCATCTATCACATCTAATATATTAACATCATCATAAACCCAAGTCACAGAAAAAAATTATCGCTTCCAAACGGAACCTAATCTTCGAATGGCTTACTACGTAAGTATCTTGTCGCGTGTCTTCCTCAAGAAGGGAAAAGACGTGTCAACAAAGAACAAGAAAACGAATATTAATATTAAAAATAACTGTAATAATGCTTGACCAGACCCTTAGTGTGTATTGTAGCGTAGACAATCAATTCTCTACCCTACATATTTAATAATAATAAAAGATGATCATTATATAAAGAATTTAAGATGATTGATTACGTGCATCGCAAGATAAAAACACTGCCGTGTGAGCTAGCTATTAAATGTTGTTGTCAATATGTTTGCCGAATGAGAAAGATCAACACCGGTGGACCCATCCACGTAGATAAGAATATTATATATTTATTCACAATTAGATCCAACTAGGATTGAAATATTGGATTAGATAAGATTTTTTCTTTTTTTTTAATAATGTTTTTATCTTTAATTTTGCATGGCTTTAAGAAGATGATCAATGAACAGCAGAACAAAGTACCGATCATTCATCAAACCCTAACCATACATCATATATTATACAGAGAGAGAGCGAGCGAGAGACACCTTCCTTCATATGAGAAGTCGACGTAAAGGAAGGGACTCTTATTAGGTGTATATATAGACAGGTTGGTATACCATACGTTTTCATATAAATACATAGGTTTTATATATACATATATATATATATATATAGATATATATATCTATATAAATAGGTATATAGATTAGATTATATGAATTTTTTTGATTAATTAGCGGATTTAAGTCGGGTTGATCAACGTAAGAGTGTTTATATATCAATAACAACACGGAATGAATCTTAAGCTTCTGACAATTTGAATCAACTACCGATTGGTATTAGTAAAAATGAAACGAAAAATATAAGTTTAGATAATATTATATGTATAATATTTAGGTAAATATACGTTATGTAGCTTTAAAAATAGTTAAAGCTAAAGTTAATAACTAAAATACACTACTTTTTCTTTCTCTGGATAAGAAAGACAATTGAAAACAGTTCTCTTCATATCAAACTCCAATTTTTAACCAGTTTTGTTAAGACAAAAAGATCAAAGCTGAAAAGGAAGGACTGCAACTTTGGTAGCATATAAACGTACGCAGAGAAGCATAACCCTAAAACTTGACGTCTAAGTAACCATATTCTATTTCTAGAATTCCTTTCTTCCTTCTTTTTCAACAATCTTCCATACTTTCTTACATTCCTCTCTCTTTCTCTCTCTCCAAACAGAAATTTAGCAAGTAGTCGGAAAATAGAAAAGAGTAAGAAAACAAACCGCAGGAAAAAAAGAGTGAGAAAATGAAACTCCTTCACTAAAAATCGACAAGAACAAAGAAAGTATATTATCAAAGTGGTTGAGGGTAGAAAATCAAACGTACTTCGAAAGAGATCACAAGCTACCTTACTATAGCCTATAGGGATGTTTAGGTTAATTTTGCTTTGCTTTACCTTTCATTAATTTTCATAATTAATATATTCACGCACATATTTACATGTTAATTATAACTCTTTTTTTTTTTTTTCTCTTTTTCTTTCCTTAGGGTATCGTTATTTAATTAGAATCATCATCAGAAGAAGAAGGAGAAAAAGAGGAGGAGGTCAGAAGAGGGAAACTCACACTCTGGGATGAGAATAAGAGCAAATTAGAAGCTCTAGAAATCATGTCATGGTGCAATAATAATAGTGGGAATGGATCTGATGAGGATAATATCGATGATGATAAGGATAATCACCATGAAATGATAGCCGCCATTGATCAGACTTCTTCTAGTACTGCTCATACTCATCGCGTTATCGACTTGAAGAACGATCGAGATCAGTTAACGGAGCCGACTCATTTAACTTGCCCATCATGTGGTCATCTAATACAGCTCCAAGACCAGGTATTATTGTATATATTAGCGTTTGATTTATTTGAAATGGTTTTTTGTTAATAATTTTATTTAATATATTATGATTGCTTGCCAGAGAAGGTATAATCAAAGTATTAGATCTCTGATTTGAATCTCGTAATACCATATCAACTTCTTCATCGATCTGTTGTTTTTGCACATTTATAATTACTTAAATCATGACTTAAATAGTTCATAGTAATATGTATTTTGTAAATTCAACTACATTATAGGTAACATATTTATCCAAAGTGGTTAGAATTTTCAAATCAAATGTAAAAATAGTAATTGATCCCAAAAACATTACTATTTTTAGTATAAAATCATACAAACAGATACAGTTTCAAGTTTGAGATGAGACTTATCTTTCGCGTTTTTTATTTCGTCGAAACTTTTTATAATAATTACAAGGGTGGAATTCATGATCTGCCTGGATTGCCTGCTGGGGTGAAGTTTGATCCAAGTGACCAAGAGATTCTAGAACATTTAGAAGCAAAGCTGTTGTCCGGTACTCATCATGATCATAAGCTTCATCCTCTTATCGATGAATTCATACCAACACTTGAAGGAGAGAATGGGATTTGCTACACTCACCCTGAGAAGCTACCAGGTACAATGTTAATTTAATTTATGCTACTTTACAATTTCAATACTAATAGCCATCAAAATTCCACTAATTTGTATTGATCATTAATCCATTATGTCCAAATTTTCAATGTTAATATTGTTACATTACATATTATTGTCTATTACCTTTTTCATTTTAAAATTTTCAAAAATATTAATATCTGAATAAATCCAAATCGTAAGATTTTGATGAAATCCTAATCACTGATAAATATAAATATAAGATAAGAAAGAAGACATTATATGTAAGGAATAGTGTGAATATTTATTTTCTTATTATTAACTTCTTGAATTATTAGTAACTTAATACGTACACACAATCTTTTGATTGTTAGATTGTTTTTTTCTCCCTTTTTCTTTTCTTTTCTCTTCATCGTTTCCTAACAAGACCTTGTTCCCCCAACTGCTTCATTGCTTAGCCATCTTGTCACACTGTAGAGGGTGCTACGTCTCTTTTGTTACCAGTGACAACTTGAAAGAAACTTAAAAACCACAATCAAATGGGTCACCTGATCCTTACCCAACTCGTTTAAGTGTGTTCTAAGTAATTAACATGTCCATTTCTTGACTGCTTAAATGCAGAAATCAGAGACTTCTCTGTTACCAGAAAATGAAAATATATAGTTTTAAATATATTTTCATTTTCATTCCCATAGAAAATTTAAATTTCATTCACAAATATGATTGTTTTATTATTTTAAGAAGCATGTAAACTTTTACTACTTTCTTAATTCGTATACCATCTTTTAGTTACTTATGACTTATATTAGGTTATAATAGATATTGTTGGGACTCATTTCCTGTAGGAGTGAGCGAAGATGGCCAAATCCGTCATTTCTTTCACAGACCATCGAAAGCATACACGACCGGAACAAGGAAAAGAAGAAAAGTGCACACAGACGAACAAGGAAACGAAACAAGATGGCACAAAACCGGCAAAACGAGACCCGTTTTGGTGAACGGAGATGTGAAGGGTTTCAAGAAGATTCTAGTCCTCTACACAAACTATGGAAGACAAAGAAAACCTGAAAAGACAAATTGGGTAATGCATCAATACCATTTCGGCAACAGTGAAGAAGAGAAAGACGGAGAAATAGTGGTTTCCAAGGTTTTCTACCAAACACAGCCTAGACAGTGTGGTACTAATGCAAACACGAACATTGACAACAAAGATTCATATGACAGAAAATTGAAAAACATAATTAGAAACAATAGCAATGAACATGATCAACTTGAACATGATAGTAGTCATGCCATCGTTAAGAATTCAGGTTTTTATAACCATGAGTTCTACAATAACCCTCCTAATTTCATTAACTATGATCATCGTAATAGAGAAAGCCCACCTCAATTGATTCCAAATTTTGTTGTTCAAGCTGGTGGTGGACCTGCAGCTTTCACTATTCAGTTTGCTACTTCTGATCATTCAAGCAAAGGAAAAGGTTGAGAGGGAAAGTAATTAGACTGACGCATATTTGACTTGGTGTGTGTAGTAATAATTTGAGGATTATTCTTGTGCTGTAATGGTTTCTAGTATCATAAGTTAGACGAGTTATTATTTGATTTTTTTGAAGAAACAGACAAATAATAAGAATGCTCAGAAATTTGACCCTATATATAGATTTGGACCATTTGGTAGATAAGTTTTCATAGGAGTTCTTTTATATGTTTTAAAAATGATAAATATGTAATAAGGTATGTACTATGTTACCAATTGACATGATATGATATCATGATATTTATTCTATACAATTTTCCTGACTTTCATTTCTTTGTTTTTGGGTAATTCTTGAAAAAATAAAACAAGTCAAAATGAACCCAACAAAACAAATGATACATAATACATTATAGATTGAAATAGCACAAACTATAAAGTTACTTGGATCCCAAGAGACAAATGATCACGCACATCATTTGAAGCTCTACAAATACTTGTATCGTTCGAAAAACACTTCTTACCTAGAAGATATCACATCACACCGTTAAAAGTCCCTCAAATTGGGAAGACAACAAGCAAGCAATTCAACAAACTTTCCTGCTTAAAAAGGGAAAAAATACACCCCCAAGAACCAAAAAATAAGAGTAAATAGTTATTAAGTCAAATTGCTAATTTATCTTATGCCTAATAACAGTTGGGTGTTAGAAAACTTGCGTCAAAACAAGAACCAAATACCTCAAAAGCACACTAGCCTCTAAACTTTTACCTATATAGCCAAACTCCGAGGAGATTTATGCTCATCAACTATACACATTTCCTTCGATCGAATCCATCATGACTTTTGCAGTACACATTTTTCATACAAAGCAACGATTTCCTTCTTGTTTGGATTCTTCAACTGAAGCAATTCAGCCCCAAAATTATGTTTAGTAAGCTCTTGCTTAAGTTTCTGGACAGTGAACTTTGTATAATCCTCCTGGTTCATTGGCTGGCTATGATTATCCTCATCCCCCCGAAATACAGACCCGCCATCCTCCGGGTGTGTAAGCTTAATGGGGCTATTTGTGCTCCTTGACCTCTTGTTCACTCTTAAAATCCTGTCACTAGTGTCCATATCTTGAACAGATTCCATCCCCATTTCACCATCATCTATCCTTGCACGTTTCCCATGGGAAGCAGTTCTGAGCTTGCTATCCAAAGCAGTCTCATTCAAACGGACTTTGGTTAGCTCTTGCTGGAGAGAATCGATCTTAGCCTGAGCAGACTGCAGCTGAAGAGAAAGGGCCTCGGCCCGGTTGTTTGCCTCAGCATGGGCAGAACGCTCCGAGTCCAGAAGATTTTGAAGGACTTGGACCGTATCAGCCCTCTGTTCATTGTTTGATTTCAATAGTGATTCAATCTCTCTCTCTCTCTCTTCTACTCTAGCCTCCAGTAAGGCCACTTTTGAAAGAGCATTCATTTCGGATACACGTATGGTCTCTAATTCATCTGCTAAGTCTGTTTTCTGTCTATCCAAATTCTCAATCTGCCTCTCGGCACGCTCAATTCGGGCTAATCTTTCCATTGCCAATTTCTGCATCTCGTTCTTTTCTTTCTGAGCAGCACTTGCTTCAGATCGGGCTTTATCTGCCATTTCAGTTGCTCTTTTAGCCTCGTTTTCGGCAAATCTGCATCTTTCCTGGACTTCGTCAAACCTTCTGAACTCTGATTCATACTTTTGGTCGAGATGGACCTTCTCCTGCTGGAGTATGTTTGCCCTACTTTCATATGATTGACTTTCGGCTCTAACAATTTCCAACCTATCTTTCAAAGCTTCAATCTCATGCCTTAGAGATGTTACTTCCACATCATAACTCCTTATTTTTGACTCAGTAGCCTGCATATATAGTATACACCACATGAGAACTTACACATATCTGGACTGATTATAGGTCGTTTTTTTTTGTGAAACTGTATGTGGATTTGCTAACAGATGAGAAATGCATGCTTTATTCTGCTGGTTTTATCTAAAAATAAAAAGCTTACCTTCAACTCAAGTCTTAATGTCGTTAGGCACTGCTCTGCATGCTCGATCTTTGCTGCCTTGACCTTTAACTCCTCTTCCTTTTCGGCCAAGGTGCTGGAGAATTCTTCCCTCAGAGCATCTTCTCTTAGTTGAGTTTGCTTACTTGAGCGTTCCTGAATAAATGCAGCCTTCTCGAGAGCAGATTTAGCTTCTCTAACAGCAATGTCATACTTCCTTTTCCACTCTTCTGCTTCCTCTTGAGCAGACTGACATTGCTCCCTTGCAGCAGCAAGCCTTGCTTCAGCAGCACTACTTCGAGACTTGAGGACAGAGATTTCTGAGTTGGCATGACCTTCCTCAGCTTTCAGCTTTGCCAAAACCTGTTCATATTTTCCCTTCCAGTCCAAGGATTCTTTCTTTGCAGAATCCAAGGTTTTTACTAAACTGTTATACCTCTCATCAAGTGAGCTGTATTTACCCTGCAAAGTAGTTATACGACCCATGTAGTCATCAGCAAGCTTTTTCTTGTCATTGATAGCATCCTCATAACGCTTGAGATATTCAGACTTGTACTTCTCACTGGCTTCCAGCTGCTTTTCAATCAACTTCATCCTATCTTCAATGGACCGGTACTTCAATGAGAGGGAAGTCTTCTCTGACCCAACTTGATCTATTAGCCTCTTGGATAATTCAAGTATTGGACCTTCCAAACTGACAAGTTGTACGGCATCAGATAGTTAAAAGCTGAACTTCCAAAACACATAAAAATCAACACACGAAGCAAAAAGGCAAATTGAATAATACAAACCTATGTTGTAAGAATGCAGCCAGTTTCTTCCATTTTCCTGGACCATGACATGATCCTTCATATTCAGATAGAAGAGCATCGAGAACCTGCGTGATAATTCAAGCACTTAATTTAGTGGAAAGTATTCTGTTCACAGACATGAGTGCAATAAAGATTGAAGGTGAAATAGCATGTGAAACTCAACAAGTATCCTTGCCAAAACTGTTTTCATGTGAGATTATTCTCCTACAACTAGAATATCACTCGAGAAAATATGATAAATGTTAATGACTAAACAAAAATGAAAAATGTTTGTGCAATGCAATTTTGCTCTCCAAAAAACAGAAGCAAATTATGTTAGTAACCAAAACATTTTAGCCTTCTTACCAACAACAAGAAATTGAAAATGAATGGTTACCTTCACAACATTATTTATATTTGCATCAGAAGCATGGCAAGCTGCTCTTAGCCTCTTTTCCATGCTCTGTATGGCACTTGAACATTGCAAATCTGCTTCCGCAAATGCATTCCTCCTGTAATCCTGGATCAGTCACCAGTTCATATTAACATCATAAGTGCAAAAAACAGTGCCTACAAGGTCCTAGAAGTGAAAGGGGAAAACACACACACACACACACACATATATATATATCTCCATAAGCTAACCCCAAAAAAACATAATTGACAAAAATTAAGATTCCATTGGAAATTGGAATACTTCAGATCAGCATATTTTTTTAACCAGCTAAATCCATGAATCAGCCGCAACCAGTCTTAACAGTACGTTGGTTTTCTAATACCTCAAATGCCTTTCGGAAAAAACTTTGGAGTCGCCCCTCGAAGCTCTTCCTGGTTGAACCAGCACCTACTGCACAGGCATTAAACTCGGCTAATGATCGTAGAACTGCTTCTTCATGTGCTTCCCTCAATGCAATCTACAATCACTGCTGTTAGAACACACAATTAATTTACTGATAGCCAAGATGCAGTGAAAAACTTACGTCCTCCGGCGGACATGAACGGTCAAACGAAGACATGTAGACCTCTTTAGCAGAATCAAATGCTCTCTGACACTCAGCTGCTTCAACATGCTGCAAAGGGACAATAATTAATCAGAGCCATACTTGAATTTGCAATTTGTAGAGCTGAAACTATTAGAAATAATGATTACAATTTTACAAAAATGGACCTGGGCCACAATCAAAACCATTGTCCAAAAGAATCATATTAGTATGTAGCTAATGTTACCCCTTTTGACCATTACTTGAACCAGAGGTACAAGTGTTTGCAAACTGAAATTTGTGACTCCTCTGCTTTCAATTATTTCCATGGTCATCTCAATTTATGTCTATATGCTATTGGTTAAATGAGCAAGGTCACATCACATACAAAGTGTTTTAAAAAGAGTAATCGTACCCTCATTTCATATAACTGAGCGCACACAAACAACAAAAATACTGTGTACACCTAATAACTTGCCCACCAGTTTCAAGATTACAGAGGCATGATTTACCTTTGCATGTGTGTTTTTTTAGATATATGGCTCAATACCTTAAGGTAAAGCTGAAGCCAAAGTACATTGAAAGAGAGTTTAGTAGACATGTTACGAACCTGCCATGAAGATGATATTATAGGCACTGCACCCTTGTTTAGAGCCTGTAGATAAGATTCTATAATACCAACTAGAACAGGACCTGTCATTACAGTTGCCCCAACTTGCTTGGGCCTTGTTTTCTCGAAAACAAACTTAGTCAATGCATCAAGACCGGATCTGAATTCAGGCCTTAATTTTTCCAACTGCATAATAAATATAAAGTTCAGACTCGAGAATAACAAAAAGAAGTCTGAAATTTGATGTCATTGCAGAACTAACCGAAATTTGATCAAGCCGCTGCAGATCATTTTCATTGTTTAGAGGACGTACAAGGGTAAAGCATTCTCTATCCGGAAATAGAGCTCTAATGGAGTCACGGATCTGTATATCAATGTAGCAATTAATTTTCGAACAGGAAATATCAGAGGAAAACATTATTATACATGCACACATGATTATGTATGACACCAAGCAATAGAAAAACAGTGTATGAGAACATATCAGTTGGGTGAGAAAGGGATGAAGAAGAAAATACTGATGAAGTAGTAGTTTTTTTCTTAAATCTCGAAAACCCATACTACTGCACTGCATTACTTGGTGTCTAATTTGAAAAAGATGACTTCCGATATTCAAATGTTTTCTCAAAATTAAGAACACTTAAGGGTGCCATGATCAAAAGTAAATTACAGATTCTTTGGACATGTATCCGTTCTTACACAAATGTGCTAAACATAATCAGACCTGCTAAGTCTGATAAAATTTAACAAACAAGAAGGTACCAAGTTATTCCAAAATCTCCTTGTGATCCTATCATGATAACTAAAATAAAAGTTGTTGTAGTACCTCATTCTTAGTTGCAATATCTTTCCCACTACCTTGAACTGGCCTCAAAGCAATCTCCAGGTAGTCACGTGGAGTTATTCTTCTGTTATCCTCCACCAGATCTAAATAGAAGTCCTGCAAGTAAGAAGATTATAACATATTAACATTTTAAAGGATGAAAGGGGAAGGAAGATAATAGTTCAAACTTCATCATCCTTTTCCCCGGAATCAAATACACACAAAGTGCGAGCATATAACAGAAAGAAGGCATTCACCCTGAGAAGCCAAACAAAGATTGGGGAAAACAGCCCAATATCAGAAGCTGTACTCTTGCCAGCAGCCTTAACACGAATATGTTTTGTCATTTGAGTGACAAGAGAGAGACGATCCAGAGCAGCTTCGTCTATTCCACCCATCTGAAAAACGACTGTGATTGGAAACATGTAGCAAAAAGTACAGAGGAATAGAACAATATAGAGAGAAACTTTTGCAATTCTCACTATCAAATTATTAAATTAAAATAAACAGAAACATCAGAACACTACTATTGCTAAGGCATTACTGGCCATAGCCATCAAGTTCATAGAAAGTTGTGCAGACCTGGTTGTAGATGAACATGCTTGATAGAAGAACAGCTAACGAAAATATCTGGGTGCTGTATGTTCCCTGTTAGAAAGATGACATAACAAAAAATTAAAGTCAGAATATGTAAGAAAGATATTTTAAATATCGAATACAATATTTTTTGGCAGGTGTCATATTGAAGGAATGAAAGGATGAGATTAGACAAAACAACATTCTAACAATAGTAACTTCCACCATTTTTGTCAGGTGCCCCATCAGGCTAGGGGAAGAAACTCTTATTTACTCAACTAAAATAACCGCATGGGGAATAAAACATTATTACTTATTCACTCATTCAACTTTGACGAAATAAAACCTGACCGTTTGATCATAGGCGTCTATTCCTTCACTATCCAATAGTAACAGATTGTACTCGGTTCCATCAAGAGCAGTTCTCTTCAAGGGTGTACTCCACAACCAGAGCCCCTTGGTACATGGCCGGTGAGTGGACGCTACTTGAAATCCACTACTTCTGCCAAGAAGCTACAACACAAAATATATGGCAAGTGTTATATATATACTACTTAAGACATTATCAACAATCCGAATTTTCAATGAGATATTGATATTGACAAGACAAGAGACTACATGAAATTTTTTTCCACTGGATCAGCATCTGTAGAAAGCAAAATGCTGGCTTGCATTATAGAATGCAGAAGCATTAAATAAAAACCGGCTAGACTTCTATACATCAGCTGCTTTTAATCATATTAAAGTTACTATACCTAACTTATATACATTCACCATATGATGATGCCATGAATTCAAAGTAATACCAAACAGAGCATCAACTGACACAATTAATATAATTGAGATTGCAGATGAAAATGATGATATGGCATACAACCACCTGACACCTGAGATCCAGCGTAATGTTATAAAATGAACCCTCTTATAACTGCCATGCATTACAATATGCATACACTGCCTCTTCTCTAATTTGATTCTGAAATTGCACTAATAATTTTCTAGATGTCATGCGTTTATCTACCCTTTTACCTTGTTTTTCCCTAAGAAATACCTACAAGGGTTATATTAAAATTGTTTCATTTATTCCCAGCAAATAGATCGTTTCATTTTGCCCCTTGGGCTATATTGAATAATCTCACGCCAGGAAATGACTCAAATGGCATTCCCAAATGCAGGTTTAAGAACACGGTAATTAAAAAAGAACGTAAATTCATATTCTCATGTGCCTTACTGATCTATTCCCTTCATAATTAAAATGAAAACCCTAGACAGTCATAACTTTCAATCCTGGCAGAAATACAGCTAATTAGTGCATCAAAGTTGCACAGAAGCTTTTACGCTTTCATAAGAAATATTCTGATTTCGAAACCTTAAATGAACTAAGCTGAATCTTTCAAGCCCTAAAATTTTTCTTTAAAACCCTAGAAACCTCCAATACAAGCAACACTCCCCACCCCATTCATACTACACAAAATTCACGATCGAAAGCAAACTCACCTGATTAAGGATAAAGCTCTTGCCCTGACGAGCTCGTCCACAAACAGAAACGACACCAATCGGCTCCTTCACAAGCTGAAGCGTAGCCACCGCTTCCGGATCCATCCGAAAATTACCCTTCTCATCACAATAAACAAGCCTAATCGGCCTCGCAGGTCCCGTCACAGGAGACGCCGATGTCGATGGGGATAAAGACGGAGACGGAGACGAGAACTGAGGTGGGGAAGCATCAGAAGAAGCATCTCTTCCTCTGAAGAGTCTCATCATCTTTCTCCTCTACACCTTCTTCTTCTATGATCTGCTTCCAATTTTCAATCCTTCTCCGTTTCTACTTCTTGAATCTTGATCCCTGTGTGTTGGTTTAATTCGCAGTGAGTGAGTGAGTGAGAGAAGAGACACGAGGTTTTGAAATTGGGGAGGGAAACGAAAAAACAAACAAAGAGGAAAGAAACTGGGAGTTCGGCAAGAGGGGTTTTAATATATTGGATACAGAGAAAAGATAAATAGTGAATTACAATTGTATACAGTCTTTGTTGGCGGTAATGTCGTAATGGGGTAATACGTTGAAGACTATTTTGGTCTTTTCGTCTTTATGCAACTTCCAAGCCAGAAGGACAGCGTCTTTATAAAGCTGCCCGCCAGAGACCGTCTCGTTGTTTCGATATTACTTTATTTTAGTTTGATTTACCCCCAAAAAAAGTAATAACCCGAAATCTCGAAAGTCTTTTTGAGTGTCAATACCTGACTACATGTCGGACCTTATTTAATGGTTTTTAATTCCAATATTTTGTTTGGTTGAGGAAAGATTAGAAACCTGATTTTAATTTTGTTCTTGTTTGGCAAAGTTTAATTTAAAACCGGGTTTCCAGTTCCTCTCCTTCTTCGTTGTTTCTCCAGTTCATCTACTTCTTCTTTGTATTATTCTTCGTACAGACTCCACCACCTCCACTTCCACTCGCAATTGAGGTTTTCTACCTTCCTTATCGTCGTTCAATCAAGTGGCATCTTAGGCCAAACCGTTGATATTTGTTGTAAACTTGCTACTACAGCAAATAATGCTACCCACTCACCGACTACTCATCGTGATGATAACACTTGATTGCTCGACTCTAGAGCATCTCACAATCTTACTGCTAATCTCTCTAATTTTTCTATTCACTTTGAATACAATGGAATGGATGAGGTCTAAATAGCGGATGGTAAAAGTTTGTCTATTTCTCACATCGATTCTTCTCATCTTTCTTTTCCTTCTCAGTCCTTCCATCTGTCTAATGTGCTATGTGCTCCAAAAGCCCATAAGAATCTTATCTCTATTGATGATTTTGCAAAGACGAATGACATATTTTTTTAATTATTTCATGACTCTCATTTTATTGTGAATGATCGAACAATGAGGGTGCCTCTTCTTCGAGGGTTGTGTGAAAAAGGCATTTATGTGCTTCATATGTTAGCTATTTCATTAAATCCAACAACTTGTCTTGGTGAGCGGGGATCTCTTTCATGTTGGCATCAATGGCTTGGTCATCCATCCTCACAGATTAGTAGTAGTTTAGTTCTCAATAAATTTCATTTACTAGTTATAAAGAATTCATCTCATCTTTCCAAGTTTTGTATACTTATGATTCAAATAAAAGCCATCAGTTTCTGTTTAATGATACATCTCTTACTACTACTCATCCTCTTCAATATATATATATATATGATGATGTTTGGGGGTCGAGCTATCTCTCATCGATTTTACCTACATCTTGTTAATCATCATACAAAGTACTCTTGGCTTTATCCATTGCATACTAAATCAAAGGTTGCTATTATATTCCATCAATACAAGGAGTTAGTTGAAAAATACTTAAATCGAAAAATTCAGAATTTTTACAATGACAATGGAGGAGAATTTCAAGCCCTCCGACATTATCTTACTACGCATGGCATAGGTTGGTATACCACTGTTCCTCATACGCCACAACAAAATGACATGGTAGAACGTCATCACCGTCATGTTGTCACAACTGGCCTCACCTTGCTTCACTATGCATATCGTCCACCATCATTTTGGTTTCATGTATTTTCTACGGCCGCTTATCTCATGAACCGAACACCCACTCCGCTTGTTTCTGGTAAATCACCATTTGAATGCATCTTCAACAAATCGCCGAATCATCTTAAACTTCAGGTATTCAGGTGTTTATGCTTCCCATGGCTTCATCCCTACAAATCTCACAAACTCAAGTCTAATTCTCGGCCATGCATCTTTCTTGCCTTTTCCACTTCTCAAAGTGTCTATAAGTGTCTTGATCTCTCAACTCAATGGTGCTTTCTCTCCCGGGATGTAAAATTTCATGAAGATATTTTCCCATATAATAATCAGAAAATAATGGGCCAATTTTCCTCATCTCCTATGTTACCCACCCGTCCCATTTCTCCCAATCCCCCTCCATTCCTTGTTGCACTAACCCAGCCCACCAACTCAAGCCTAGTTATCTTGCGAAATTCAACCTTGATCCACGAGTGTCAGCCCACACCTCTTGTGTCTCAAAATGACGCATCGCACGCTAACCTACCCGATCTGTTGTCCAACTCTAGGCCCTCTATGGAGTATATATTCCAAATAGAAGGGTTCTTCAAGTTCTAGTACTGCTACTGGTTCATCTTTGATGACCAACCCTCAATATTGGGAGTTTCAGAAGTACCTTGCAATGGCAGATGTCGATGATGAAAGTGATGATTTAAATATTTTACAGCGGTGGAAGGTAAACTCACATAGGCTTCATATATTAGCTCGACTAGCACATGACGTCTTGATTGTCTCTGTATCAACAATGTCTTCAAAATTAACATTTAGCATAAGTAGGAAAATCATTACTAATAGAAGATGTCAATTATCGCTTAAAATGGTTGAAATATTATCATGCATCAGAGATTTGAAATCTACTAAAGAGTGAGACCAACATCACAAATTGACAATGAAATTATTTTGGCTAACTATTTACATATGACATATTAAATTATATCATTCAAATTTCAAAATAAAAAAGTGCGGAAAATAATTTATTATTTAAAAAATAATAATTCAAATATGTCATAAAATTATTATATCTCCTCTTCTTTTTTTTTTCCAACTAATTTTTTTTCACCATTTAGTATTTTCCTCCTATTTATTTTCCCTTACCCACCCCAATACCCTACCCCTTACCCTCCATCATTTTTCCCAATCCACCATATCTATCTTCATTTCTCCCAATCACCTTTCATTTCTCTTATCTTCCCCTCTCTCTCCTTTATTCACATGTAAATATCGCTCCCTTCCCCACTTTCATAATTTCACATTCAAATTTATCTTCTCTTTCCTTCTATGTCCTTTCTTCTCCTTTTATTTTAAATTCAATCCATCTCCTCCAAGATACAACTCAACCGGTAAATATAAACACATATATAGATGTTGATTTGTGCAAATCTACATAGCCATCAAAGCTTAAATCTAAATAGTCAACTACCTTTAGATCATCAGTTTGTCTATACATAAGTATATAGTCTTTGGTATCTTAAAGGTACCTTATAACCTTCTTAGAAAATTTCAAATGGGTTACACCTGGATTACTATGATATCTTCCCAATATTCCCACAACAAATCTGATGTCAAGTCTTGTGCATATCTCAGCATTCATCGGGCTTCTAATAGCTTAAGCATATGGAATGATTTTCATTTTTTCTATTTTAAGATCATTTTTGGACACTCGTCCAAATTAAACATGTCCCCTTCACAATGAGAGCTACATTTGGGAATAATTTTTCATCTGAAATCTCTCTAAAACCTTATTGATATAGGTCTCTTGAGACAAATCTAAAATTCTTCAGAATCTGTCTTGATGAATCTTAATGCCAATGATATAAGATGAATCTTTCATATCTTTCATATCAAAATTTTCAAATAGGAATAGTTTCTTCAAATCTAAATTAAGAGATGACGTTGTGAAATTTTATATACCATTGACGAGAGGCTTATTTTAATCCACATATGGACTTCTTGAGCTTGTATACCAAATGCTCACCATCAATAGAAGAGAATCATTCCAGTTGTTTCATGTAGATGTCATGATAGGTTGTGTTTTAGTCTTTCAATTTGATATCAGAGCACGATGTTTAATCTATGCCTTGATGTTGATGCATTTTTGGAATTCTGCATTTTCATTGTTTGTATACACGAATGGGTTTTAATTTTGAACTCCATAAATCTATCATTGATCCAATTTAAGTACCTCTATAGGATAGACCTCAATAAAAAATTGAAGAGTAACGGCAACAAGTGATTGAGTTTAGTAGTTTCTCATATAAAATTATTCTCTAGAAATATAGTAATATGGAAAAAACAAAATTATTTCAAGCACCGACAGAACCAGAAGTACCCTTTGTTTTAAAGAGAGGAGGATAGGTAATCCACATTTCATTTGATGGTCAGAGGCAAATTGAAAGCTAAGAAATGGTAATTCTAAGGATTCTCGAGTGGAAAAATAGAGATGTCTCCTACGTTACTCGTAATATGTGGAAGTATCAACGTAATTTCATACAGTCATTCGGTATGAATGTTACATGAAGAACATAAGCCAGATGAAGGGACGGGAAAACCTAAGATGTACAAGATCAAAACATGAGCGATTTGGCAGATTTGGATTCCTATATATCCACACATGTGGCACTTCATTGTACGATATAATAAGAATTATACGATATATATATATATAAGATCCATATGTATCAATATCATCATCTACATTCAAAAAGTTGTATGCTTTAGAAAAAAGCTTGTATAGTTTGGGAAAGGGTTTTGATTGATCAAAAAGAAGAATCTAGTTCAACTGATATGCTCTTAGGCATGACCATACATAACATAGAAATCATACTTAGAAATGGTGGACAATTAGCTAAAGTAGCCAAACTGATTGCAAAAGAGGGGAAATCAACCACATTAAAATTTCCTTATGGAGAGGTCCGTTTGATATCCAAAAATTGCTCAACAACATTTGGACATATGGGGTGTATTGGTGGTGAACTAAACAAGTTTGGGTAGATATTAATGGTATTCATTAGCCTCTTTTTGGATCTCTAGTTTACAGAAATAATATTATTAATGGTGCCATTATTCATCCTTTTGCAGTAATAAGGTTGCATTTTTATCTAATATGGGAAGCAGCTTATGTTGATAAATGGTTATACAATGGCGGTCCTTATGAGCTAATTGTTCTACACTTCTTTCTTGGTATAGTGTGTTACATGGGTCGTGAGTGGGAACTTAGTTTGCATTTGGGTATGCGTCTTTGGATTGTCATTGCATATTCAACTCCTATCGCAACTTCTACTTCTGTTTTCTTGATCTACCCAATTAGTCAAGAAGTTTTTTCTAATGGTATGCATTTAGGAATTTATGGTACTTTCAACTTCAGAATTGTATTACAAGCTAAGCACAACATCTTTATGCACCTATTTCACATGTTGAGTGTAGCTGGTGTATTCGGTGGCTCTCTACTCTGTGTTAAGCACGGTTCCTTGGTAACTTCTAATTTTATCAAGGAAACCATAGAAAATGAATCTACTAATGAGGGTTACATATTAGGTCAAGAGGAGGAAATTTCTAATATCGTATCTACTCATGGTTATTTTGGCCAATTATCTTCCAATACTCTAGTTTCAACAATTCGTGTTCCTTACATTTCTTAGCTGCTTAGCCTGTGGTAGCTATTTGGTTCACCGCTTTAGGTATTAACACTATTAACTCTCATTGAATATATTCCCATTGCACTTCATAGATTTCATTTTTTTCCTTCATGGCATTGTACCACAACTCGTGGCTTGTGAAAATAAAGTGCTCCCATTATATCATTTGTATCTATATGCATTAGGATCCCGATTCATGGATCTCTCAGTTTGAGAAATAAAATAACATGATCGACCCATTTCTTTTGACCCTTTTCAAATTTGAGAAATGTTGGTTGATTGTATATTTCATTATAGTTATGATTCAGAGTATCATTTCATTCGATCCTTTTGAATTCTATATTCGAAGTTACAATCAAATTAATTTATTACAAAGAATCGATTCCTTACATTTCTTAGGTACCCATAGGTGTTATATTGGATTTGAATTAAATTTCAAATCAATCTATATTGATTAACTGCCTCCATTATGTTGTTGCTAACAAAACCACTCTTTTTTGTTTTGGATCTTCCAAATCATTCTCGCATTATTTCCGAACCCATTTTTTCCTGATCTTTCAATAAAAATATTCATTCTCCTCATAAAAAATAGGAGGCATCCATGGAGTTGAATACCTCATGTAAGAATTGTTTTTTATCCAATTTGTATATTCCAATAGAAAAGGAAAATCTTGTACGATACAACAGATTCGACTCGATTATTGATAGAGTGAATAATCCATATATCTCTTTACTTGTATGACTTAGATGTCTCGTATTTCTAAAAATATATCAGGGATTAAAAGAGCATTTAGATGGTAGTACATACAAATAATAGTGAAAACGCAATACGGTTGATTAACCAATCATGGGATAAACGCTCTTTTAGGCTTATGTTTATTTTTGCTTAACTCTTTCATAAGTTGTTTTTTTTTTCACCCGAATAACTATCTGATTTAGTTCATTTATCCGAATAATTAATAGAAAAATGAAATTATCGATTCAATCCATTTCAGCTCTTTTCTATAAAAAAAAATGAAGTGGGAGAAGTTTATGTGTCAATGAATTACATGTAAAGAGATTGATGATATACGTAGAGTTAATGGTATTTCATAACTAATCGATTAAGCAGCAGTTCGTATACCACCTAAAAGGAAATATTTATTATGTGACCCAATGGGAGCAATACTTAAAATGGAAATCCATTAAAAAAAAAAAAAAAAAAAACATTGATATTAGGACCGCCATTGTATAACCATTCATCAATAGAAGCTACATCCCATATTGGGTAAGAGTGCAACCGTATAGTTGTAGAAGTAGGAATAATGACATCAGAAATAATATTTGTTTCATAAAGTTGAGATCTAGAAACAGATTCACGAATACAATCAATATTTACCAAAGAGGCAACAATGAAAGTGATAATAAATACAGAAGTTGTGGTTAATAAGGTAGGGATCAACAAAATACCAAACAACCCAATGTTTTAGTGTTGGTTATCCAATTACAAAAATGACGCTATAGGCTTTCGTTTTCACTGTCTCTCTAAAATTGCATTCATGCTAAAATCTTAGTTTTTTAATCATTAATCATCAGGACTCCCAAGCATATGAATTCTCTATAAATATATAATTAAGGGCTTTTTATTCAATAGTATAACATGACTTATATACCCATGTTGTAATTTTATTCTATGTTTTTTATTTATCTAGATTAATCATAATTTTCTTTTAAAGAATGAAAACTATTAACTAAAAAAAATACAATTAGAATTTATATATATATGTGCTAAAATGATAATTGATACAACAGAAGTACAAGATATCAATTTTTTTTACAGATTGGAATCCTTAAAAGAGGTATATGGAATTATATGGATGTTTGTCCCTATTTTTACTCCTGTATTGGGAATCACAATAGGTGTACTAGTAATTATATAGTTAGAAAGAGAAATATTTGCATGGATATAACAACGTATTGGACCTGAATATGTTGGTCTTTTAGGATTTCTTCAAGCTTTAACAAACAGTACAAAGCTATTTTTTGAAGAGAATCTTTTTCCATTTAGAGTAGATACTCGTTTATTCAATATTGGACCTTCCATAGTAGTCATATCAATTCTACTAAGCTATTTAGTACTTCCTTTTAGTTATCATCTTGTTTAGTTTATCTTAATATCAGTGGTTTTTTATGGATTGCCATTTCAAGTATTCCTCCCAGGGACTTCTTATGCCCGAGTCAAATGATGAATATTCCTTTTTAAGTGGTCTACAAGTTGCTGCTTAATCAATTAGTTATGAAAGACCATTAACTATAAGTGCTTTATCAATCTCTCTTTGTGTGATTCGTTGATGCATAAACTTCTCATACTTCCTTTTTTGTCTCAAGAATATAGTTGAAATGGAATGAATCGATATCTTCAATTTTCTATTAATTATTCGGATAAATGAACTAAATCAGATAGTTATATGGGTGAAAGAAAACAATTATAAAAATAGAAATCGCAGTAAGAATATCGAGTCTCATTTTCTATGTATAAGAGTCAAGGGGAAATAAACATAGCTTAAAATAGCGTTTATCTCAAGATTGGCTGATTAGTTTATTAATAATGATGAATATATTACATCATATATGATTTAAAGGGCGAAAAACAAAATTACTGAAATAATATTATATTACATCATGGACTTGGTTGGTCTGTAACTATTACTAGTGGATGTAAGTGGCCAGATTCTAATTGCAAGCTTCTATAAAAAATGTTCTTACACACGAGACATTGTACTAAGCGGGGTCTTACTTCAGTCTCGAAGTCCACCCTATATAGTACATCATAATGGTCCCAAATAGGATTTCTTGAGTAAGTAAGGATTTCCAAGATAGACCCTGCTGCATTTTAGAAGACTTTTGGCAATTTTGTTTATTGAGTATTTGGCTATTCTAAGCTCTTAAGTACTCTCTCTTTGATGGTATGATGATGAATGAGAGAGAGCTTAGGAACCAAATAAGGCTCTAGTTTACTTATATACTTCTTTCCATCAAAGAATTCTACGTGAGGTTTAGCTACCACATTTGTAGGGAGTGGCCAGTTACCAAATCATGAGTGATTTTGAAATATTTGAAGAACAGTAAATCATTGGAGCAAAATTAATTCAATAACCTAAAATATCAAAAGGCAAAAAAGTAAAAAAAGGAAAATATATACATTGTCCCACTTAATCCATTCGTTTTACCTTAACACAATATCCACAACTCATTGATTCTCATCTTTAAGAAACAAAATACACAGTGCATTATTTCTCATTGAATGTATATATACTCATTGAATCATGACAATAGTTCTTCTAATAATGAGTATTATCTTTCATGTATCACAGTGCATTATTTCTCTTAAATGCTAATCCATATGTGATAACACAACTTAATGAATAAACCCGATGTTGATTCTTGGTCCAACGTCAATAATTTGTCTCTAAATAAATGAATGTGCACACAAATATGAGAATAATGGAACCTAATCTCATTCTAACTACATGATCCTTGGATACCTTTCGTCAAAGGATCAGCATTTCAATGCTAACGCTTTCAATAGCCACTTTCCTTTTTTAACTCGTTCCCTTATGGCTAATAAATACTTAGATGTCGATATGTTTACTTCAACTAACACTTATTTTTTTAGCCATAAAAACAGCCACGGAATTATCACAATACATTCTTAACATCACACAATAGTATCAACTTGATACAATATCTTCTTGCATTACAAAAACAATACCAAAGTTCATAGAAGTTCTTGAAACGGACCAAAAGAAAAGAAAGAAAAACACTTACACCAACCATATCATTAGAAATCTAATGAATCGAAAATACAACCCGTTGATACACTTGTTCGTTCATGGGACACATTAAACATATTAATCCAAGTAGCATCAATAGAACTTAATAATTTACAATTTCCCTTTTGCCTCAAAAAAGCAAAATTATTTTACCAACAAACCGCACACACTTACTTTTATCCAAGCACTAGCCATAGATACATATTCTTCTTCTGACTTTCTTTCCCTTCATGACCTCAGACTTCCATGGTCACATCTTTCAATAGTAAACACTAGAATTAGCAACACAGTACTGAAAAGCTCCCTGCAGATAAAACCGGAAAAGTATTCCATGTAAGAATCTATTATTAGCAATTAAAACTAAGCACAATATCAATTTGTTAGTAAAATAAACTACAAAAAGAAATGATAGTATGTTGAACAGCCAAAAAGAATACTTCGTACAAGAAAGGTCCATTTCATTTGAGTTCGAAATGTCTAAAATCCCAAGTTTGAAACCCACAAGCTCACATGTTTTTCTAACCATTCTAATCTGAAGGCTAAAATCAAAAGCACGGCTTTTTAATGGTAAAATAAACTACTAACTTTGGTACAGTTGCTTCCAAGTGCCTTGTTCATCATCAATGGTGGCCTTGAATGAAACTGCCCACCAACATTTGACAAGAAAGAAGAATCAACAGGCTTCATAGGAGATGGGACGGAGCTCGGTTTGTCCTCATTCACAACATTCTTCTCCTCAGTCAAGGAGAAACCAAAAAGTCTACAGCTCATTTTGCACGAAGAAACTAACTCATTGCCTGAAATACCAGATTGATGATTGCTCTTATTATTCGACAAAAGAAAACCTGTCATACCTCCCTTTGGAAGAGTCCCCTTATTCACATCACAACCATTCAAATCAGTCTCAGACATGTAGGGAGATCTTCTGACGATTTTCGATTCATCTGGATTAATATTACTATTACCACTATAGTACGAACCAAAGCTTGGAACCGGACCATTTGCTTGTTGGAACATTAACACGGAGGAGGGTGAAGATAGTTGTCCCGGTGGGCCTGAGGGCCATCCATGTGAATTTGAGCTGCCTGAAATGAAATGGTGCCACTCGGGTCGGGCCGGTCCGGTAGAAGGACCAGGGCGTCCAATGGGAGGGACGGAGAATATTTCTTGACCTTGCAAGACCTTATGGAACCTTAAAGATTCGCCAAAGCCAATGCCTTTGGAGGAAGTGGTGGTAGAGTTTAAGAGCTGGTTTCTTACACCATTTCCCAAAAGACCCGTAAAAGACCTGCTGCCTTTTTTGGGTGGATATTGATGATACCTTGTAGAAGTATCGGAATCAAAAATTTCTTGACCTTGCAAGACCTTATGGAATCTTGAAGATTCCCCAAAGTCTAAAGCTCCAATCCCATCTGTTAGAAGAATGGAAAAATAGAACACTCAATCAAGTTGGCAAAGAAATAATTTTTTTTTTTGTCGAAAATGCATAAGAACTCACTAGGAACTGGAATCTCAGGCTTCGAGAAAGAAAGTGAAGTCCGGGTTCTCTTCAAACCGGGTGCTAAGCTGTGGGGACTGGAGGCTGAACCAGAGGGCTCGATCTCCCATGGTGAAACCCTTCCATGCTTATTTGTCTCTATAGAATCCCACCTAACCTGCAAGAAACCCAAAAAAAAAAATTCATATTTCGCTGTTTTTTACTTATTATCTCCAAGACACCGAACATATGTATAGAGTACATTCACAATTCGGTTTTTTTTTCCCTTTACCATGACACATTTCCACTTCGAACCAGGCCATCTTAAAGAATCCAAATCGCTGATTCCAGTAATTAGTCCTGTGTATCTGCCAAGGAAAATTATATTTCTCAAAATTCATTTAAAATATCATACTTTACTACATGAATAACGGACATAAATCAATTTACGTCAAACCTTCTCTCAGCAGCATCTTCTGTTTCAAAACACATCTTGAACCTCATCCCAACAGAAAAAGGATGATTAATGCTCTTCAAGAATTTGCCCAAAGGTACAATGAACTCAGAAGAGCCGGCCCTAAAAGAGAATGTAATAGTTAAAATTTCAAACATTTGACAACAAGTCAATATAAACTTATGTTTAAGGCCGATTTGAAGCAAAACAATTTGTTTTTATAAATCCAGTGAGCATATTATCATCAAGTACCTTGGATCATAGTAGACACTAAAGGCAGTTTTCCTAGAGATAGCATTAATAACATCCATGTGAGAACTAGAGCTTGATTGCTGGCCCGATAAACCGGGAAATGTGGACCCACTTTTAACATGAGTAGCTCTTCGGATCCCCAGTCTTAGCCCTCCATCTTCAGCCCTACAAAGAATCACAAACACATTTTCCATCAACAATACGAGCTCTAAATTTGTCTATTCAAATTATGTTTTCCTTCTCAAATACCTAAGGAAAAGAACAGCATCTCCAGATACAAGCTTCTTCTTGTTCACAAATGCACTCCATCCAGTCGTCAGCAAATGCCTTCTTGGCTGCCCTGTTAGAGCCCAAAAACAAGGGAAAGAAAAACCAAATTCCTTCATTCTATTACAACAAGACAAACTTAGCATATGATTTAACATATAGTGGTTCAACTTTCAGCCTATAACTCTACTACAGAATTAAAAAAATATGATGAACTAAATTAAAAAAGCAAAAGAAAAAATAAAACCCTTAAAAATTTTGAGAGAAAACACAGCAAAAACTTACACTCTAAAGAACACATGAAGAGAAAGAGATGCTTGAGAAAATACATACCCCTGTAGATATGTCGGAACTTCCATTCTAACCCATGCAAATCCTTAGCTACAAGCTCTTGAAAAGGTCTTTGTTGATTATAGTCCTAACGGATAATAACCGAATCAAAATTGTTAATCATTTATTGCACAGTAAAGAAAAACCCGAAAAATATTACACTTGTACTGTAAAGTCATTTTTACCAAGGGTGGAAAGCAGTCCTCAGCAGCTCGACGAGGAACAGAGAAACCACCGTGAGTACTTGTATCAGAAGCCGTAAGGGTTTTACAGAACATGTGTGGTGTTGTGGACTTTCCTACGGCTTCAAGGTCTTCCTCTTCACTTTCCATAGCCACCTCTCCTTCAAGCAATTTGTGAGCATTTTGCTGCTAAAAATAAAAAATAAAAAAATCGAAACTTGTCAATTTGATGTAGAATCAAGAACCCGAAATGACAGTTTGGGAAATGCTAAATTCAAAGAGTCTAGTTGAACCAAACTGTAGTTTGAGAAACACTAGAGCAAACTGGCTTGAATTTGAACTGAACTAATTAGCTCTAAAGGGATGATGGAAAGTACTTAAATAGTAAATGGCCAATAAAATCACAATCAAGAACCGAAAGTTTAATAATTAACTCAAATCCAGTATTTTCTCAGTAACCAAACAGAAAGCATAATAAGAGTCTTATAATATAACCTAACCTCAGTTTCAGGAAGCAGTGACACCTGAGCATAAACCTCATCAGTACCCACCTCTGCCTGTTCCACCAAAAAAAAAAAACAAACCATCACATTATATCATCAAATTTACAAGAACAAGCACAGAAAGTATAACCCAAGTCTTGACATTTTCAAAACAAACTCAATTTTCTCTAAAAACAAACAAAACCCAGATGACAGAATTTATCTTACATGGAGGTGCACATCCACAACTCGACAGAGGAGCTGAGGGGGAAGATCATAAGCTGAAGGGGGAAGATCTTGATCCTTCTCAAAGTGGCCTTGAGGCAAATACACTACAATACTCCCTTTCTTCGGCAAAGAGATAAGTGGGCCCGCAGAAGCGTGCCATAGCTCCAAGCAAACAGAGGTCGAAGAAGAGGATGGAGAATAATTGTAAGCAGAGGCAGAAACAGAGGAGGAGAAGGAAGAAGCAGAGGAACCACCAGACGACGGCGTTTCTTCCTCCTCAGTCGTATTCAGATCGATTAAAGCACCCATTTCAATCCACACACAAAAAAAATTAAAAGTAAAAATAGCTCTAAACAGATTGAAGCTTGTGCTGCTGCTTATAATAAGCTCGAAGAAAGATTGCAGCCTGCATTTCTCTTTCGCTCTGTTTCTATTAAAAATAAAACCCCTTATTATTATTATTTTCTCTGTTTCCTCTCTTTTTCTTTCTTTTTTTTTTTTTTTTGCCTTTTTTGTTCTTGTGGGTTGTGAATGAACGAAAGAGGGTTTTTTTTTTTTTTTTGGGTATCAAATCAGAGACCTTTGATGGGGTTTGTGCTTTAAAAAAAATTAATTGAATTGATTGATCCCCCTCTGAAAAAGAAGATGAATTTAGTGGGTGTAAGTGAAAGAAAAGTTTTTTTGTTTTAGTTATACTTTTTGGGTTTTAATTAATTTTCCCTTTTTTTTCTCTTTTTTCTGTGTTTTTTTTTTTTTTTAGCAGGCCAAGCTGCTGCAGAAGCTCTGCAGCTTCTGGCAACGCTACGACGACTACTGTGTGTGATGTGTGGCAGAAAGACAGAGAAAAGAAGAAGAGAGAGAAAGCGGAGAGAGTGTGTGGGTGAATTGAATTATTAGTTAAAAACTTAAAATGGCAAGAAATTATATGAAAAGGAAAATATATTAATAATAAAATATGATGAGAAGTGAACAGAGACAGAGGTAGATTTCTGTACGGTTTCCCTGAATTTCCGGGAGGATGTCTATCTTGTCCCTCTCTACTTTCCCAAATCTCACTTTTATCCTTTTTTTTTTTTTTCCCCCCCTCTTAACCTTGATGAATTAACGATTACTCTTATACCCCAGCCTCATTGACTGTTAATTAACGATTCTATATAGTTTTTATACATCAAGTCATCGATTTCTTGTCCATTGCAGATACGAGAATTATTAGAAACCTCAAAACATGGAACATGCAACTTAGTAGTGCTCTCTTTTGACAGCAAAATTGTCTACGTTAATGTTGTTTTTTGATCAAAGTTTACAACAAATAATATAATATATGTCTACGTGGATTGAGTAAAACAAAAAAATCTGGTATTCGATGAACTATACAATCCGTGAAGTAATGATACAAATGCAATCTTAAGTATAAAATAAATCAAAAGAAATATGAAAAAAAAGAAACATATCTATGACATGATATAGAAAAACATCATCCTGGGATGAGTTTAATAGTATTTGATTATAATACTTTAATACGTTCATATGTTAAAACAAATAGCTGTTGCTTTAATGTAATTAATAACCTATTAAGTATATACTCATTAACCTATTTGATGAGACCAGAGTTCGGTATGTCTTCGAGAACTAAGAATGATTAAAAATGAGTATTTTTCTTTTTTTTTTTGCATATGTTCGGCTCATTTTTAGCCAAAGATAAGTCTCAATGTACATATTCCTAAGGATTGCGCCGGTTAAGTGGGGTGATTTTTTGAGTTTAATCTGAGTTTAAATTTTCTCTATAATGTTAAAAAATATGTTATAAATTTATTTAGCGATATTATAAGTTCAATTATTTTCTTTGAAATTTACAATCCATCACTAAAAACTCGTAGAGAAGTTCTTCGGATTTCCCAAAAAAAAAAATCTCAATGCATATGGGCCTCATTGCGTCCATCCGAAGGGCAACGAGCAGTCGCGATTCTTGCACAGGCATGGAAAGCACAGGACGCGCCAGTCATGAAATCCGAACTCTTAGCTTAGCTAGCAAACATAAGACAACCCGTTACGTAATACGGGCATATAAAGGGTATGTGCCCGAAAGCATCACTCGAGATAGCAAGGAGACTAAGCCAAGCCGAAGATGAAGGCCAGCATGAGAGGAAAGAACCTTGACAAATTTGGAAGAAAGCAGCAAAGGGAAAAACCCTAGGCCGGGTTCGCTCAGAATATTATTCCGCCTACATGCCATGCAAATGACATAGTGAGCGAACGCAAAAAATTTAGAGATACACTTAGAAAGCCGCCTCAGATATACACTTCATTAGCCTAACATGCTGACACCTAAGGGTTAAAAACCTAAAGGTGATTACTCAGCCATTAAGCCAGGATTACATGAAAAAAAAGTAATACAGCATGAAATACTAAGTCATGATCTACTGCTATAAATACTCCCTCCTTCAAAGGCCAAAGGTAACCTAAATTTGACCTTCTACAATTATTATGCTCAAATCTTTCCTTCTCTCACCCTCAAAAAAATTTTGACTTAATATTTTCGTATCTGACATGACTCAGCTGGAGACATACTGTTAGAAAAGTAAGATGCATCATGAATACTACTATTACCATGAAGCTTTGAGCTAATAAATTTATTGAGGATTGATATGTGACAATTGCATAGAATATAAATGGATAAGTATTAATGTAAACATCATGCCATTATGTAATTAGTTAGTTTAAGAGTTTTGTTTTAATTTAGAAATAACATGATATACTTGTTACCGTCGATTGGGGCACATGAGATCTTTCACGGATCTTTTTGAAATTTTTTAAATATTAGGGGTATTTTTAATATATTTTGAACTTTTTAGGATCAAATTAAATATTAATAAATAATTTAAGATTTTTTTTTTCCTTTTACTACCCCTTTCTTCTCCAAAATGTGCATTACAACTTTAAAACCTCTTCCTTTCTTTCTCATACTTCCCTTTCATTTCTCGTTGGCTGCCCCTATCTTAAAACTTTGCTTTTTTTTTTTTTTTTACACGAAATCTAATTCTTTAATTTCCAAATTTAAATATTTTATAACAACCAAATACAAAATTAGTATAAAACAATATTCAAAATTTACATACTTTATTTATATATTACGAATTTTGTGTATAAAATACGGTGCTAGGAGACCTAGGATTTACTTTTGCAAAATACTTCTTCATATCTCTTAAAACAATTTGTAGCCCTATAAATAGGCTTACATAGAACTAATCAAAAGGAAACTAAACTAATACAATAATATAAGAAAGTTAACTTAAAAGAAAATAGGAAACTACACTAATGCAATAATCTAGGAAAGTTAACTTTGAAAAAATAGAATAATAAGGAAAACAATTTAAAAGAAAGTAAAGGAAAGTAGAATCAACTCATGGGCTTATGACATAGCAATTTAGTCCGTAAGGCGAGTATTTTGACATATGACACGGTCGCTCCTCCTCACCGTCTCCGACCCATCATTACTCCCCGCCGATTGAAGAACCTTGTCCTTAAGGTTCAACTCTAAAAATTGCTGGCAAATGACAGATATCGCCTCCCATGTGGCATCCTCACGAGGCAAGTCACACCATTGTACCAAAGCCTCTTACACCTAATGATCCCTCTTTTGTAGCTAACAAGAATGCAAGATAGTCTCTGGTTCAAGAGATAACAACCCATCTTCTATATGTGACAGCGCAACTGGATGTACTACTGCTTGTGAACCTATCCTCCGTTTCAGCAAGGAAACATGAAAAATCAGATGGATTTTCGACGTCGTCGGTAACTCGAGCTTGTAAGAAATAGATCCAACACATGCCACGATCTTATAGCACCCAAAAATAGTGACTCGCAAGTTTTTGAAAAGCGCGTTTGAACACAGACTGTTGGCGATATGGCCGGAGTTTTAAGTAAACTCAATCGTCCTTGTTAAATTATTCGGCCTGGTGATTTTTATCAGCATATTGTTTCATCTGGTTATGAGCATGAATGAGGCTATCTTTGAGAATGCTTAATACGTCATCCCGAAAACGAAGTGCATGATCAACTTTCTCAACTGGTAAATTTTCGATGGTGTATTCAACAAATCCAGGCGAAGGTCGACCATATACGACCTCAAACTCATTCCAATCGAACGATGAAAAGATGTGTTATACCAATACTCGACCCAAGCCAAATAAGATTCCCAACGGCGGGGATTGAAGCCCACATAACATCACAAATATTGCTCTAAACTCCTGTTTACTACTTCAGTTTGCTTGCCAATTTCGGGGTGATAGGCGGAGCTATGCTTAAGTTGCATGCCATGCATCCGGAATAGCTCATTCCAAAATGTGCTCAAGAAGATATGATCCCTATCGCAAACAATGGACTTTGGAATCCCATGTAAGTAAACAAAAACGTCGGCCACACCCCACGTCGAATACAGATGCGTACGGTCGAAGAAGTGTGCATATTTTACTCATGCGGTCCACAACTACAAGAACATAATTTTTACCCACAGATAAAGCTAATCCCTCCACAAAATTCATAGATATATCGGGCCAAAATTTGTGTCAGAATCAGTAATGTGCTCAATAGACTGGTTGGTGGTCGGGTTAGGTACTTGTCCTTTTGACAAATATCACATTGCACCATGAACAACTTCATATTTGTGCGTATGCCAACCCACACAAACGATCCCTTTAGGCAGCGATAAGTTCGTAATTCGTCAGAGTGACCCCCTGCCACCGAATTGTGGCACTCTCGAATCAAGAGAACTGATGACGAAAATGGGCTCGTGCTATGTCGAATCAACCTCGAGTGTAACATCTCGCCCACTTGCCGCTCGATTTCATCTTTCTAGAAATGCGCATACTGATAAAAAGTGACATTAATTGGTCATGACTCATCTTTCAAATGAATATGATGGTCAAAAGTTCTTTACAGAGGTAGAGATATCGAAATCGCCGTAACTTGTTGAAACTCCTCAAGTAAGTCGTTGACCTCCTTTGTCAACTATATTGTCAAGTCGTCAGCGCAAAGAGCTCGGCTTCTGCCCGCCATTCATGTAAGATCGTGTTGAGTCTTATAGCAGATGAAGGCGGCACTGGACAATGTCGTTGCTCCCCTACATCAAACTCCATGGTCAACTCCTTGTTAGCGGAAATAATCGGCCAGAGGTTCGTTAACCATTGTATACCTAAGACCACGTCTAAACCGGTGATGGGTAAAGAATATAATGTAGTTATGAGCTCATATCTTTGGATTGATATCATTACGTTATCATACCCTTTTTGCATCAATAGCGGTCACCGCTAACTACTTTTACAATAAACGGTATGATTAACATTACCTCTAAGTTCAACCGGCTGGCCACATGTTTGTGAATGAAATTATAGTTGGATTTACTGTCAATAAAAATGTTGACCCCCTTGTCCATTAATCTAAGTTTATTTTCATAGTCTATTTTCTCAATTAGATAAAAAAATTATTATTTTATCAAAATTATATTATATTTTTATTTAATTTAGATATGTTATACTAAAACTCATTTTTCTTACACGATCTTTTTGTTATAAGAATGGGGAGTGATCATGTTTATAATTGCTTACCGTTATAATACATAAGTTACATAATCAGAATGAAAAGGGTAAAAAGGTAAAAGAGAGTAAGGTACTGACAAAAGGGAAAAACTGAAAGAGTAAATAATGGAAAAAAACAAAAGAAAAAAAGAAAGGGGGCAGCCCAGGCAGGTCTTTATCAGAGGGCATCAATTGCAGGCACTAAAAAACAGAGGCCTAGGAGAGAGAGAGAGAGAGAGAGCGGGTTATAATGAATGATAGGTAGGGTCAGTGAGTAGTGGTAGTAGGAGAGTAGGAGTAGCTTAATAACCCGGACAAAACGGGTTACAACTCAATGCCCAATTGGTTTTGGCTGGTTCTCTGCTTTTGCTTATCCTTTTAACTGCAAACAAAAGAGAGAACCCCACCACGCGCGTCCCCACTCGTTTGGTTGCCCAATGCCGGATAAAGCCTCTACACGAAAACCGAATCTCTGTACGTAAAGAGAAACCATTTTTGTCTAAAAATAGGAAAAGGTTGAGTTCTCATATATAAAGCTAAGACTCAGACCCGACTCTGCACCTCTCAAGGCTGCCTAATCTTTTTCTTGATCTGCTGTATTGTATTGGGCCGGTGTGGTTATGGAGATGCCTGTAGCCAGATTCTAAATTATATATATATATATATATTTTTAAAAAGAATCTTAATAAATATTTGTATGGACATGTATATAATTATATATAAATATTATATAAAAACAAATAATAAAATAATATAAGAATAATTTTATTATATTTTAAATAATAAAATATATTTTAATTCTTGAATTAAAAAAAAAGATTACAAGATCTATTTTGTTATATTTCGAGCTCTTCCACTATTTATGTTATTATATCTCTTTCTCAACTTCTAATTTATTTATTTAGTTAATTTGTTCTTTTATCTCACTTTTTCCACTCTTCTTACTTAATAATAATAATCTCCTTTTTGTTTATTTATTTCAATTTCTCATATTTTTTTTTTCATTTTTATTGATTTACATAAATTTAATCCTATTATTTCACCATATTATATTTTCTAATGCATTTATTTAAAAGTGCTTGAAGTATCTTGATAATTATTATTAATTATTTCTTAAAGAAAATTGATATATTTTTAAAAAAATGTATTATAATTTTTTATAATATAATTAATAAAATTTATCTTTAATATTATTTTTTTTATAGTTTAAATAATATTATAATTCTGATTAGAAATATAAAATGAGATATGGTTGTTTAAATTTATATTAAAAAGTATAAAAATATGAGAATATATATATATATTTTTTTTGTTAGATCAAAAGATATGAGAACATATATGGACCTAACCTCCATATAAGTTGACCCGGCCCTAAATGTATATGAACGGCGGCCGGAGAGAGGCTAGAGTGGAGTTTTGGGTAACGATAATTATAGTCAAAAGAGAGAGAAGAAAATATAAAAAAAATAAGAAAAGTCAACTCTAAGTAATAAACGAAACAGTTTTTATTTTTTATTTTTTAGAACAATATTTTAAAAAATGTTTCTTCCCAAAGTAAAATTAAGAGAATGGGACTGACAACGTAAGTATTTATATATAGTGAAGTGGAAATAGCGTGTAATTTACATGGGCTTCTACGCGCGTGGAAGAGACACAATCACAAAACTCTTGGGGCTCAATTAGCAGTTTCGTATTTTGAAATTTAATTTTTTAAAAATATTTTATACTTTGCAAAATGGATATATAAAGAATTATGTTTATAATTAAAAAAATAATAAAACTTATTTTTTTTAAAATATTAATATTTACTATTTTTAAAAAAGGAAAGTTTAAAAAATAAATAAAAATAAATAAAATTTTAAATATAATTAACGAACTGAAAAAACTGATTGACAATCGATTATACACACGACACTTGATATTTTGCGACAGACAGACCTACCAACCGCACTAATATGTCGATTATCTCGTTATCTTTGTTCCCTTGATTAGGGAAGCTTCCACATGAACTAAAGTGATATTAATACCTGTAAAAACCATCAAGCAGTAAAAAAGTTTTACCTGTAAAAACCAACACGGTAGAAAGTACCTTAATAAATCTGAATCATTGAATGAATTAAAATTTAATCCAAACCGTTAGTTTAAAAATTAGAAAAATAATAATTTTAAAATTTACCAAATTATATGGACAACGAGACGGTACGTACATTGTTGCTAAAGCACAGGAATGCACAAAACATGAATCTATACCTGCTCACTACGCCTGCATGTCTTGTATGTAAGTTGCCAGGCTTTTACCCTTTTCTTCATTCCATCATTTAGGGTCTGATTTTAAACTAACTTCATAAATTTATGTGGTCGATAATACATATGTAATGAATGAAGCATGTTCATTGACAGCTGAAAAAAAATAATAAAATCCTATTATATATATATATATAATAATAATAATAATAAGAATTGTCCTTGTCAAATAGTTGACATATGCTTAACCTATTGAAAACTTCTTATAGAGTTATCGTACGTATAAATTTCATTTAAACGATGTAGGGTCAATTGTTTTTTTTTATTGAAGGGGACAGTGTCTCTATTTAAATCATAGTATATATATATATATATATATATTTATATATATTCCAAAAATGTGAGATAAGGGGGAATGATCCTTTATAAGGTTACAAAAGAAAATCTCAAATCATACTACAAAAATTGAGGGGCTACATCTATGTAATTGGAAGTCATAGTCTCCAAAGAATTTATAGAAATGTGGGTTTTTAATTTAAAATTAATTAGAAGTGACTGATTTATTTTTTTTACGTATTAAATATTTAAAATTTTGATTCTCGATAATGACATTTTTAATGTCAATTTACATGTGATATTATTTTAAATTTATATGTAAATTTGTTTTTATAAATGACGTAGAATATGTGTTGCGATTAATTTATTACGTGTGGATATATATATATCTCCATATCATATGAAAATTTAATCTTCTAACTTAAAGATTTGATTATAAATCGAGTTACTAATTTTTCTTATATACTAAGATTCTAAAATTGATATTCTAATTAAAGGCTATATTCTCAACAATATTTACTAACTTATTGGCAATAATTTTTAAAATCATTTTTTGTCTTCATAAATGTAAAAATTAGTTTTTTCGGCCGCCAATCATATTTGATAACTATTTTTATTTTTTATTTTTTTTAAATCATTTTTTTCAAATGGCAAAATATTAATATTAAAGAAGTACAGGCTTTCTATTTTCTCAACTATAAAAACATTTTAAAAACTGGAAAAAAAATAAATAAATAAAAAGTTGCCGTGGCCATTATTTTATGAGCTCTTTTCACCATTGATGAACCATTTTGTTAGGATAGCATTTTGCTGCTAGTATTGTATACCAACACATTATATATTGATATCTCACTATTTAGCAAATATTAAAATCAAAGACAATGACAAATACATAAAGATCCATAGGCACATCACGAGAGACGAGAACTCAAGATTCAATCGTCCATTCATATTGAAAGGACACGAATATCAATATGAAACTTAGTAATCACACACAAGAAACGACAGAAACCCCTGAACAAATGAGAAAAAGAGGCATATATATGACTAAGCACAAATGGAAGGTCAAGATGAGATTCATCTAATGAAGATCCAACGGCATGATTGTATCCATTAACTAGGTAAAGAGAGAATGGGCCAGTCAAGGCTTTTTTGCTTCACTTAATAATTAGACCAAACAAATTTATCCAACAATCTCCACCTTGAAACTCAGAGCCTCCAAATTCACTAACAACCAATTTGCCTTTAAAAAATAGTACTTCACATCTATGTATTTTGCTTGTTTGTGATTAACATGATTAACACGATTTTTGCACAAGTGTAAGGCACTATGACTGTCAAAATATATAGTGCTGTAGAATTTTGATCTCTTTCAAGAGACCTTAAATTTATATTGTCTCTTTAAAAAAAATTTATGGTTATCTTTTATATTTATGATTATCTTTCAACATAATTTTTACATCCATATTGTCTACAGAATTCCAACTCACACAGTTTCACCAAGCAGATATGATAGGGTTATAGTAGATTTTCTAGAATCATGATCATTTGCATAATGTTGTTAGTCCATTTTATAAACGATAAACCAATACCAATAGTACTACTATGATATCTTAATAACCATTTTAAAATAGTCTAGTGTTCGGTTTTAGGATTAGACATATATCTAATAAGTAAAGAGACATCAAATGATAAGTCTGGTCTAATACTAACCATAGAGTGTATTACTAAACATATTGCATTTAATTATTATATACTTTCCATTTTGATTCTTTCAAATTATTTTTTCAATGATTGTGTGCTTTATTTAAGATAAGGTGAGCAGTAAAAGGGAATTGTACAATTTTACAATTAACAACATTAAACTTAGAAAAGCCTTTCATCAAATAAGACTTTTGATGTAACCTAAGTTCATTTGATTTTCTATTTCTCACTATTTCTATTTATAAGATTTTATTAGCACTACCTAAGTCTTTCATATCAAATTGATAAGTTAGTTTTAACTTTAGTTCATTAATTTTTGACCTTGACTTATTGATTAGTAGCATATCATAACATAAATTAACAAATAAATAAGAATATCACTCAAATATGTAGTACAAACATACATCATAGTTCCTTTTAGTAAAACATATACTAGTTACAAATGAGTCAAACCTTTTGAACCATTGCTTAGGTGACTATTTTAGACCATACAAGAACTTGTATAAATGACAAAAACATAATTTTCTTGAATTTTATCCATATATCTAGTAGGTTGTTACATAGATATTGTTTCACCAAGTTCACAATGCAGAAAAGCAATTTCAACATCCATTTGATCTACTTCTAAGTCAAAATAAGCAACTATAACGAATATTATCCTAATTATTTTAAATTTCACAACTGGAGAAACTATTTGATTATAATATTCTATATCATCTTTTTGAGTGAATCCTTTAATCTAGCCTTATATCTAAATTGATAAGTTATAAATATAACATCTTTGAATTTGAACATCCAGCACTCAATGATTCTTTTCTTTTTTGGTCTTGGAACAAGTGGCCAGGTTTTATTCACCCTTAGAGAAGTGATTTCCTCATCAATGACACCCTCTATTACTTGAATTCTTTAGAATACATAGTTGCAATAAAGTTAGTAAGATTGATGCTTTAAACTACATAGTCTGCCACAAGAGTAATATCAACATAAGAATATTCGGGATTAAGCATAGGTTATCTTCTATTGCTATCTCTGGCCAATTGATAATCATCAAGATCATCTTGATTAAAATTTTCCAAAAATTCAATAGTATCATGTTCATGCTAATTTCGACACAGGTGCAAAACACATCATCATTTGGATGAGTACCATTGAAGGGGTTGCCTTCCTCTTCCTGTTCAACATAACTTGGTAAGATTGCATGCTCACCTCAATTAAAGTATTCTTATTAGTTATCATATCATCATTAGGGGTACTTGAAGAAGAGTTAGATAATTTACAAGGAAACAATTTTTCAATAAAAACATCCATACTAATTACAACTCTAATTTCTATAGATTATTTATCCCAAAGTACATATCATTTAGTCCTCTCATAATAACATAAGAATACACATTTTACTGAGCTCTGGTCCAATTTATAATCTATGTTGTGAGCATAAGAAGTACATCTGAACACTCTCAAGTGGTTCAAAACATATGGTCGATTGGACGAGATTTCTTCTGGACATTTCAAGTTTAAAACAATAGAATGACCCCTATTTATTAAGTAAACAACAGTGCCTAAGGTCCCCTCCCCCCCAAAAGATTTTGGTAATCTAGAAGTTATAGTTAAACATCTCACCATTTCTAGTAAAATCCTATTCATATGTTTAACTACTTCATTTTGTTGGGGTGTTCGGACAATAGTCATGTGTCTAAGGATTTCATTATCTTTACAATATTCATCAAACAGAGTATTATAGAATTTTAATACTTTATCAGTTCTTAAAGTTTTAGCCTATTTGTCTAACTATTTTTCAACTAAGGTTTTTCATACTTTAAATTTACTTAAAGTTTCATCTTTTGTTTTAAGCAGAAAAATCTAAACCTTTTTACAATAGTCATCTATAATGAATAAGAAAAATCTATTCCCTCTATGAGTTTGTATTTTTTTTTGGACCCCACAAATAAGCATGTATATATTGTAGACAATTCTTAGTTAAGTAAGTTTCCTTACTAAAACTTAATCTATATTGTTTTCCCAACACACAAGTTTCACATAAGTTAAGAGAAGTAAGATAATCTTTACTTAGCAGACCTTGCTTACCCAAGACCTACATACCTTTTCGGCTCATATGGTCCAGCTTTAGTGTCATATACTTGTAATATCATTTTTTACTGATACAAGTGTAGTATCTGTCTTAGCAGCATAATAATGTCCACAAAGTACGTAAAAATCATGTTTCTTTATCGTTTTTTTTAAAGTTTTGTTTTCTTATAAATAGTCAAATAACCATTTTTAGCGGAATATGCAGATCCAAATTCATCTAATATTTCTAAAGAGATCAAGTTTCTTTTTAGGTCGTATATGTCTTACTTTAGTTAGCATAACAATATTTCTATTATGTAATTTCAAAGTAATATTTCCTATATCATGAATTTTACAAGCATTATTGTTGCCTATAAACACAATACCATCATTCAATTCATTATAATAATAAAATTAGCCTTATTAGACTCATATGAAATAAACAACCAGGGTCAAATATCTATTTATCCACAGTTATGGATTTAGATATATTCAATACTTCAGAAAAAAAAAAAGTAATATTATAAGTATTCAAAACACCATTATTATTATTAGTGTTAGATTGACTCTTGTTCTTTAATGCATAATAATTTTTCTTTATATGACATGTCTTATTATAAAAGAAACATTTCTTTTCATCCATATTTTTTCTTTCATTGTTAGGTTTCTTCTAACCAAATTTCTTATTCACATTGTTATTACTGGTATTATTCACATATTCCTTTTTGTCAACTCTACCCTTTTACATATTCAATTCAAGTTCCCTAGCCTTTAAACATGCTACAACAAAGTCAAAAGTAATATCATGATTAGTGTCATCATAATATTAACAATACCAATATATTTCAAGGAATTTTTAACAACATAATATCAAATAAGGATTGAAGTAATATCATGATTAGTGTCATCAATTGCTTGATCTGTACCGTTTAAAATCAATGTGATTAGAAATTCATCAAGATCTACTATTTTAGACATATTTATTTTCCAAGAAAATAAGGTTCCTCTTAAATATGCTAAGGTTCATCTAATAAAGATCCAGCAGCCTGATTACATCCATAAACCAGATTAAGAGAGAATGGGGCAGTCAAAAGCTTTTGGACTTCACTTAATAATTAGGCCGAACCAATTTATCCAACAACACCCTTGTTTATTACATTATTACAAAGAGAAGCATTAGGTATAGTGTTACAAGCACATGAAGAATTATTTGTAGGAAGTATAGAAGAGGAAACACTTGGTGACAAGGCTGAACAAACGTAAGATAAAGGTATCACTCTGAACTGAGGCATGAGATAATAAATGTTGTGAAGCTCTTTACCAATCTTTTTCATTTGTCCAATAGTTTCTGAAAGACACATAGTTTTAGAAAGAAAATGGCAACATAATGGTTATGAGTGGTGAACTTTGAAACCGAAAGACGATTGAACAATTTGGCAAATTCATAGATTTATTTTTGGATGTGCATGAATAATAATCACCTAATTTTGAAACATCAAATGTCATATGCGTATCAAATTCTAGTGTCTATTATCCATCCGGTATCTAAAAAATCTCTAGAAGAAGTTTTAGAGATATTTCCTGCAAACTTATGGTAGGATTAGAGGCAATATTTTCCTTATTCAAGAGTTTCGATAATTATTGATATCTTGTTAAATTTTGAATGCAATTATTTATATATCTTTAAAAGTCCTTATAGAAGAAGAAAAAATATATTACGTAAGAATACTTTACGAAATAGAATATAAATATATTTACTTAGAATTTAATTTTAATATCATATTAAATTTTAAATATAATTATTTTTTTTTCTAAAAAATCTTAAAAAATAAATAAAATAATTTATTTAAAAATAATTAAAAATCTTTTTTTTTAAATGATGTACGAGATAATTCCAACCGTTGACGTCATAATATTGTTTTGTCAATCATGATTATGTCTAATTCTAACCTTAACCAACCGATAATGATGATGATGTTTGACTTTGGTATTTAGGACCGTCTATTGATCATTACTTTGTCTTATGCGAAAACATAATCATACCAATGGAGTACATTTATAAACTATTACTTTCCACAACTACAACCTAATAAACTTATTTTAATGAATTACTTCTATAAATGGAATGCAAGTACCTTTCATGTCGTTCTTGGATTCACCCAAAAACGTTGACGAAACGAAATCAAGTGCTTCAACTTTGTCTTCATAAAGTTTTGACCCAAAAATATTTTTTAAAAAACAGAAAAGTCTAAAGTTAAGTTCGTCCAAAGGAAAAAAGCTTTGTAGAGCACTGGGATCTGAAAAGATGGACATCTTTATCCATAGATATGGTTTTTTTTTTAATTTTTTCTTAATTTTTTATTAATTTATGGAAAAAATAAAAATCAATATCTTCTAAAAAAAAAATTATATTAGAATTTTTATATGAATCTAGTTTATGATGAAAGTCTTAAAAAAATATATAATAAGCGGAAATAATGTAGAGAAATCGTTTATTTTTTTATTTTTTTTTCCAACACTCTTTTCATTTATCATTTTTTAAATGGTTTGATCTAGGTTTCACATTTTAGAAGAGATTCATACATTTATTTTTATTTTATTTAAAAATAATTTAGTTATTTATGGAATTTATTTTTGTAATAATTACAAAACTTGTGTGGGACAAAATATATTATAAATTTAATCTAAACGAAATTTTGTGCTAAAAAATTTATTGTCACAACGGTGAATGAAATGGGGAGAAGAGAGTTGATAGAGAGAGCGGGAAATGTGTCTGACAGTCTGAGACTGAGTGAGAGTTATAGAGGTTGGCTTTTTGCAGAAGAAAGCCCTCGACTTTTACGCGGAATGCTGCTCTCTCTCTCTCTCTCCCCTTCTTAGCCTCTTTCATCGTACTTTAGTTACGTCAATCATCTTACACGCGCTCCTATGTCTGTCTCTCCCCTTAGCCTTATCCGCCGTCCACGTGTCATCATCTCCATCTTGACGGTTGTTCCTTTTCGACCCAGCAGATCCAGATCATCGCTCGAAAATATCTATCTAATCACAAAATAAAGAAGGAAAAAAAAAAAAAAAAAGGAAAGAAAGAGAAAAGCAACGGCTTCGAAGTTTTCTGAGAGGTGACACGTGGAATGTGATCTGTGGTGGGAAAGGGGCCCACTTAAGACTTGCCAAAAGGAACTAGACCGGTCCGTGTCTGAGCACAGAGTGTCGGCTACGTATCATGGGGATGCATCACGGAGAACCTGATCGTACGGCTCAGGAGCTGTCCCCGAGAAAAAGCATCAGAGAATTCAGAAAGACATTGACTCTCTCTCAATCCACTAGTGTGCCCTTTAATCGGCCACTTCTTCTGTACCGCTCCTCTGCGGTGGACTCGCACTGTACTTGGCGTGATGCTTTTCATTTTTCCACTTTTGGATTTCCCTTCCTTTTTTGCTTTTCTAATTCTAATTATTTCGGACAGACTAAAATTTCTATTCAATCATATAGAATACTGTTTTTGTCTACATAATTTAACTAATCTCCATAAACTATATGATTAAAAATATATTCATCTAGATTTCGGTTACATAATTTCTTTAGGCTAATCAGCTCTAGAGATATAAGGATCATATTATATATATATATATATATAATAAAAGGAAAGAAAAGTTATATTTGATGGAATATTTAGTTTTCTTTTTCCTTTTTTACATAATATTTTTTTTTATTAATATGAGAATTTATTTAATAAATCGTATTTATGATTAATATGAGATATAATTTGATAATATAAAATTAAAATCAATTACATATTTTATCTAAAAATTTAACTATATAAAATTATATATTGGACGTTTCTCTTGGGTCTTTTTAAGACTTCACATCTTTATTCAAATATCATATAGTTTAGTTGAATGATGAGCCCAATACGTAGAAGTATTAAAAGATCGTACAGAAGTGGGTTTTGAAATTGGGTTAAATTCAGTTTTAATGGGTTTTTGCTTAAAGGGAACAAAGCCCATATTATAAGTCCACCTGCTTCTGAGTTCTGCACGTACGAAGTAACTAAGATGAGTTACTGTTTAATATGGGCTTTTACGGAAAGATTAAAAACAAATGGATTTTAATATGGGCCCATTAGGCTTTGCTAACAACTTTGTAATTTTATCAATACTCCTTATAAATAAATTGATATATATATATATATATATATATATACTCTCGTATTGGTTAGATAACTAATTATTTAAAGTAATTACGTATTAAATATTTAAATTTGATAAATTTAAGAATTACATAATCTTTAAACTTTTTATATTCATTTTGTTTGACATGGAGAGAAAAATCAAGACCTAATTGCAAATTGTAAAACCTTGAAAATACTCCAATAACGATATATGTTTGTTATAGCAGGATCAATGCAATTAAGTTTTACTTCTCCGAAATGAAATAATCTATTGTGATTTTATATGAACGTATTTTAAAAAGTTTAGTTGTAAATCTTAAAATTATGAAGGTATTTTAAGAAATTTGATTGTAAAATTTAACATGTCGGTGGAGTAAACATTTAAAAAAAAAAAATTATTTTATTGTTAATCCTTTTAAAGTAAGAATAAGAGTAATTATTAATTTATATTTAATGTTGATTTTATTATAAAATTATAATATTTTAGGAAATTTGATTATAAATTATTGAATGATGATATTTTAAGATGTTTGATTATAAATATGACATGTGGCGTGTTGTGGAAAACTTAAAATGCAGCTCAACTTTTTGTATTTAATTTAATGTTGAATTTTATTATGTAATGAAGGTATTTTTAAAATTTTGGCTATAAATTATAATTTATATAATTATACATTATTAAAATTAATCATAATTTCTAATTTCTAATAAGAGATTGAACTACTTCTTATCCTATATTAGGAGGAGTTTCATAATCGGATTCGAGGTGTAAATGATCAAATAATAAGTACATTTCTTTATTATCTACCATTTGATGTTGATTTTACTGATTTATATATTCACAATCTTTGATGCAAGATAGTATCTCAACTATTTTAGTCGTTAATTAGGTTCTTCAATCAGAAATGATTCTCTCACACCTATGCTAAATGCTGATTCTGAAGATATTGTTGAGACATGGATAGTCAATACATCATTTGCGAGTCGAGCTAATATTTGAAACTTTTTTGAATTATACTTCCACTATTGCAAAATATTAAAATCATCTTCATCATCATCATCTGCGGATTTAAGGTACTTTTGAGACTCCCCGTATTCTGAAGTACCACTACTTGAAAAATAAGAATAGACTTGTAAAAAACTTTTGAAAATTTGTTAAATTTTTCAATAGTATCCCAATCATTTTCACACAATACAGTAGATGTATTTTGTTTTAGATGTAAAAACATAATAATCTCATCTTTATATGAAATAGCCTATTGTAACATAATATAAGTCGAATTCTATCTTACCTCCATGTCAAGTGCAAACTTCTGAGGTTTCTTCTCTACATTCTTGCATAATTGTTTAAATGCAGTTATATGAGGATTTGAGCTAACAATGAAAGCTAATGCATCTCAAATATTTGTGATCTCATTTGTTACCAATTTCATACCTACTTTGATAATGAGGTTTATTATGTGACAAACACACCATTGATGTAGAAATATCCCACCATTGCTCACTAAGCTAATCATCAAACAAAGATATTGCCTTCGTATTTGCAGAACCATTAACCAATGTGATTGATATTATACGTTATTTTATATCAAACTCATTCAAAACTTGCACAATAATATCACAAATATTTTCAGCATTATGTTGAGTCTTAATAACTCTAAAACTTATGGTTTTTTTTTCATAGATCATTCAACATCTAAATAATGACTTACTATAGATAAATAATCTTGCTTAGACTTTACACTGCAAATATTAGATATTAATGCAATACTAACATAAGGTGAACCTAATCTATTCTTAATGCATCACGTTGTTTTTGAAAATATGCTTTTATATTACTTCTAGTTGTATTTCTACTTACTCTCTTATGGGAAGAACAATATGAGACTCGAATAAAGTTTTCATAATATCCTGAGTCAACAAAACTAAGAGGCAAATCAAAATAAGTAATCAACTTAGCAAGTTTCTCTCTAGCTCTCATATCGTTATATGACCATGTAGAGATTGAACCATCAAACCAAAAATTTAATTAAGTTTGAAACGTACCTATACCAGCTGCATGATCAGTCGTGCATTTATCTTTATGACATTTTAACTAGGTAGTTCTACCAGTCCTGACAGTAGTTCGAGTTTTTTTGCATATCTTACATAATGCATATTTTTTAATTTTATCGTTTCCATCTAACTTGTACAACTCGTCAAAAGAAAGCCAAACTTTTGATGTTGTCTTCTTGCATTCTACAGAGATAGTTGTCACTTCATCGTTGATATTTAGATTAACCTCATCCTCATCTATATCTAAAAAATGATTACCTTCCATATATTTTGTACCATAAAATGAAAAATCTGGGTACCCTCCGAAATTATGAGTGTTATCCAAGTTATCCAAGTTATCCATTTTCTACGTTATAAAAAATATATATATTATAATTAGTTAGAAGATAATTTTTTTTAAAAGAGAGATTAAAACACGTTATGATAAAATAAAAAAAATTTAACCAACCTTAAATTTGATTTGGAACTTGAGACTTTAATATGTAAATCAAAAGATATATTTTCTTTCCCTAAACCTTGATTTAATGTTGATGAGATTTTACTGTATTTTTCATAAAATAGATTATATGTGATATAACTATTGTATGATCAGTAAAGATAAAAGTTGTGCATGCTAGGATATGATCAGAATAAAATTTTCAATCTTCTACTACGTTTATTTTATTATACGAGTGTATCCGTTTTTTTAACAAAAGATAGGGGTAAACAAGTAATTTAAATTTATATATTAGATGGCATGTCAAAAAGTTAACATTAGGATTGATTTTCAATCCTAATTGTGTGTCTGGATCGAATCGAAATTCATTTTCTAGTCATTTTTATTTATTTATTTTCTTAAATTACTATCTATTAAAGTCAATAAATAAAAAAAACATTTCGGTTCTTGGTCGGATGACAAGATCAGTAATCCAATCCATTTTATATGATTAGACCAAAATCGAAATTCGCCAAATTTCAAATTGATCGGATCGGTTAGATCGCTTGCTCACCCCTAGTAAATGTAATAGTAAACAAAAGGAAAAGAGGTAATGATATATTTGTGTTTGTAAATGGAACATTTTCTTCATGAAATATAACATCCCTGCTCACAAAAAGAATGAATGAGTTGCTAGATCATATACCTTGTAACTTTTTTGAGTTAAAAGAACTAAAAAAAAAAAACACAAGTTGAATCTGTTGCTGAAAATTTCTCTATTGTTCAGATTGGTCATGAAGTAAAGACAACCAAAAATTTTCATATGAGATAGAATAGGTGGTTTTGCAAACAAGAGCTAAAATGATGTTTCATTGTTTTGCATATAACAAGAAATTCTGTTTAAAAAAAAGTATAGCAGTTAGGATGCATTCACCCATAATCTTGAAGATTTGTGAGCTTGAACTTTAACTGCTCTAGCAACATCAAGTAAATGCTCATGTTTATGCTCTACAATGCCATTCTACTGAGTGATATATGTCCGAGAGCTTTGATGTAGTATATACCAAAACTAGAATACATTGTCATGGCTAACGAACTTTGTCAGATTATCACCTTCTAATTGTTTTAGTTTGGTAAGGAAATTTATGAACTTTCATTAAATACCAAGTGACTCATACATGACTCAATGTTGTTCTTAATATTTTATAGATATTTATTGTGATAATTAGCTATGCTATGCTATGCTGAGTTGGAAGCCATCAAAACTAAGGACAAAAACAATAATTTAGCCTTCAAATAATCTAGAATAAAGCCAAATATATTTTTACTAAAAAAATAATTTACCATTCAGTTTAAAATAAATGTACATTTAACTAAATTCTAAGTTAAATAATAGAGTCCAATTAATAAAAGTATTGATAATTACATGACTAGTTGATACAAGTCACCTAGGCAGTAGGACCCACAATGAAAATTTTGAATTTTGGCTTTTGACTTGCGATCTGTTTTGTTGCGTGTTGCAAGCAAGTATGCATGTGGGGAACATTTTGGCTTTTGACTTGCGATCTGTTTTCTTCTTATCTTATTATGTATCTAAAAATTAAGCGACTCACTTTTAATCAACATCTACATTGCTTCATAATTTTGATAACATTCATGCTTATAAGCTAATGTAATCAAATTACTTAAGCAAAACCAATCTTTTTTGCTTCTCAAGATTGAAACATCGATCTACTTAATCAATACTCAACTTTCTTAATTACGCCAAATTTCACGATCGTTTCTTTAATTATATCCCAGCTCCGTCCCTGATTATATATGATTGGATCATAATGATTATATACAAATAAAAGACATGCACTGTATATATGTAAATACTAGTCAAGAAAAAAAAATAATAAACAACTAATTAGTATAACTTCATGAAAGCGAATCAAAGTTTTCATTTGAGAAAAGGAATCATAGTTCATCTAAAAACTCCATGAAAGCGAGCTGATCATCAAGCACTAGCTCTCTCACTAGTCCTTTTAGCATGTTGACTTGCAACAGATCTTTCACTAGTATTCCTATCAAGGTAATGAAGAACCACAACCATAACAATGGAGGAAGCGCACATGGGAATGGGACCAAAAAACCAAAGCAACAAGTTAAGAGCAAAATACAAAGCTCTAAGCCCAAGTGCCCAAAATTCGCCGCCACCTATAACAGCAGCTTCCAAGTACTTCACATATTCATCAGCCACCTCCTTGCTATCACTTCTAGATGGACTACTTGTGACTAAGTAATTTGCATGCACAAAACTCCTTGTAGATTGAATAAAGAGGGAGAAAGCAAGAAGGAAACATGCCAAGAGGCAAATATACTTTATCGACAGAGTTGAGGATCTTGTGTCTCCATAGATTATGTCGCTCAGAAAAACATTTTGGTTCGAGTTTGCTATCCATGCACCAATTAATGAGCAAAGAGTTAGAGAGATTGTTGCTAAGTAAATCGATGCTGACATATTTGAGGTAAGAACCGTTAGTGCATTTGAAGTAACTGATTTCCCTTCTCGTGTGTCCTGCGAGCACAAACATACGAAAAAGCCTAAACCATTAGAAAATTATCAGCCTAACATGCAATTCTCTAACTCACAATTAAGCATTACCCTAATCGAAAAATTAATACAACGAACAGTTCTATGATGATCGGTTATGATAAGTTAATTACCTTTACGATTTTGTCGGCCCAAATTCTTTTGTCCGTGTTTTCGAACCCCATGACGGTCTTGTGAGGTTGATGAAGATACCTATAAAGGAGGAAGAGATGATAAGCAAACATGATGAGCAACCCACAAGGGACCAAAACCAAATCAAGGTATTCCTTTTTGAACTCCATAGTTTATTTTGATTAATGAATAAAATGATGGTGTTTTTGATGATGAGGTGTTTTGATATTCTTAATTTGAGTGTTTATTAAATCCGACTATGGAAGCACTTGCTTGTTCTTATTTTTGTTGAATTGTTTAAGGTACTTACCTTACTTTGACTTGTTTCCATTGGGCCTTATATCTAAGCTAGCTATATTACTTGTAATTTCAATTTCCATTCTTTTACGGAACTAATTATTACTGGGATTTAATAAATAAGTGGTCGCTAGCTCAATAAAGTTTATTTCGTGACAATGATTCCATAATGAGAGGATATTCCAACAGATGATACTCATCGAAACAATCAAGTGCTAGCGACATGCTCTAGTTAGCATTTTGCTTATATCTAGATTCCAGACAGTCTGTCTAGGAATATAACTTCTTACGGTGATTAAAGAGAAGTTCTTACATAAATGCTATTTTGTAATTTGACAAATAATGGTACTGTTAGGAATTATCTTGATATCTGTTCTTATAATTTTTTTCTCATACAAAGTATTGATGTATATTTTACATATTCTTTTTTTCTTTAATCAGAGTTTAAGCAATCAAAATCTCGAAATGACAGAATATAACGAACACGAGAGTTTTACGTGTTTCAGAAAAATCATTGGAAACCAATAGCACTATAATCAGAGTTTCAGTACAAGTTTATAAGTTACAAAATAGATTCCACAATAATACAGATCTCAAACTTTCAAAGCCTCAAAATAGAAAATCAACCATAGATCTTCAAGAATGGAACAATAAACCATTCACACAAACAGAAGCAAGAAGATCAAATTAGAGATCAAGTAAGAATCATACCCACTTGACAAACCTAATCGCAAGGGAGAGAGAGAGAGAACACTCGTAACTTCAGAAACCCGAGAGACAAAATGAGCGGTTCGCGTTAACAAAAACGTGCAAATGATATATATACTTTCAAGTTAGATTATGACCCGGTAAGATTTATCGGGTTCAGATAAGCTCAATGACTGATAGGCCTCAATCCGATTAAGCCTTACCTCCTGATTGAGCCTCACTCATTTCCAACATGTACGATATTTTCCAAACGATTTCATAAGTAAATTGTATTTACATCATAATCTAATATTCTAATTAAAATATATTTTTTCTAATGTAATTTCTTTCGTTAAAAATAAATTTTCGGTGGAGGTTGCATTCTTAAATACAAAACAAATATTGATATTTTATTTATTTTTTATTTTTTGGTGGTAAGGGGCATAATCACATGGACAGCTCAATCATAGTGGTACTAGTAGCTTCATCCTTAACATTTTCATAAGTACATTATTGTTTAGCTATTGACAATTCATATGGTGTTCTATTAAATTGTAGTTTGAGTCCAACCTCCTATTTTCCTTATATACGATTCCACGTTGTGAATTCGATTTATCTAACGCCCGAGTTTCTGATAGTTTTTTATTTAGTTTTTTTTTTTTTCTGATATATAGGTGTCACATTTTTTTTTTATTGAAACTATTATCGATGACGTGATTAAAGAACTTTACGTAAGAATTTTTTAATTAAATAGATCTTCCATTTTGAGTTATTACTTTAACTTAAAACCTACACTGATGTACATCACGTTGTAACAAGATTAGAGAGCTAAGAGTCCATAACAAAAATGGATCATATGACCATATCGAGCTTTTCAACTTTTGACATAATCCAAAACATCATGATTAATGTTAACCCAATAAATGAAGATCCAAAAATCTATCTAGATTTCCCTTTGTTCCCAACTCTTTTTCCATCAAATTTGGAAAGATGGTGATATCTCATGAAAGCTAAAGTTGTGTATTTTAGTAAGGTTCGACTACAAATAATTGTTGTTTTGAGTAATAAAACATTGAAGACAAAATGGATGGATCCCCAATAAAGTTGTACAATAATAAACATCTAACACTTACAAATTGATTAGGTTTTATTTCTATTGATAAACCTACCGTTTTATCTTATTGAGAACCATCATTTAAATTTTTTCAAGATATAAAGAAAATCTCAACCCTTAATATTTATGTGAGCATTAATCTATAAGTAAAGAAATTTTGTTGCTTAAGAATGATATCTCAAGTACGTAATTTATTTTCATCTTTATGTATTATGGTGTTTTGAATCTAATACATAAAAAATCTATCGAATTGTAAAAATTCTAACATGTGGTATCCCTTATCGGAGCCACATTGTATGCGGATTCAGAACCCTAACTATATGAGAGATTTAAAAAAATATTTTGATTCGATTATGTACTTAAAACCATGTATTAACGAACTCTATGCATGTTATAATCTTCGTTCATTGAAATTTATATCATGTATAGCCCCATGGCAAACAACAATTTTTAACTGCATGTTTTGAAATAATTTGACATGTTTATGACACGTTAAAAATTGATGATATTAGTCTCTGTAGCTTGCGGCAATTTTCTCAATATTGGATTCTTCTTTGATAACTAATTTACCAAAGTGTTGGGGTTTTTATTATTTTCTTTAATAATGATTAAATAAATGGGTTTGGTGTTGGTCGGTTTAATCTGTGATTATGAATTTGATTTTACAAGATTTTTGCTTTCTTGACATATCCGATCATATATTATGAAATTAGAAGTTTTGAAATTGGTTTCTTTGATCAAATTGTGATGTAGCCTTATTCGAGTAAGGCTAAGGAACTCCAAGAATTGAGGGAGAGTGAAAGAGAATTAAGAGGGAGAAACCTTACTTCATTCTTCATTGTTTTGATCAATGGAGCTCGTACACTACTTATACTTGTTTTAAGACTAATTAACAAACTGAAGTTGAACTACTTAACAGTTTACAGTTGAATACTAACTACTAGTTGGTTGCTGACTCTCTTTCTGTCATTTATCCCATATCGATTGTTGTGTATTTCTTCCATGCAAAATATATGAATCAATAAGAACCAATATTCGGATTCAATTTGAGAATTTGGTTCTTTGGATAGTCAAGAATGGAGATTCGAATTTTGAGGGTTTATTGATTGAATGACCTTTTAAAACCAACGTTGTTATAATTGCTAAAGTTATCAAATTTATAGGGCTTTTGTTCCCATGTTGATATGAATTAAAAACATGCGTTCATTATTGGATGATTCAATCTATGCTACGAGAATTTGACGTTTGAAGATGTTTTCGTGTTTTAATTAATCTACCAGTGTTCATAATGAAATTCAAGGATAAATTTGATTTGTTGAGTTGATTGATGTCTGAGTATGTTTTCTGGGATGTTGATTAGTCATAGTCTGAGTATGTTTTCTGGGATGTTGATTAGTCATACTCGTTCATTAAATAACTCGTTCATTGATGTTATTGATGCCTTAAATTAATTCTTGATATAAATTTAATGTAATACTTTGTTAATCAAGAGAATTCATAATAGTCATTGGTTTAAGATTAAAATTAACATTCAGGTTCCAATGGGTTTGTAAACGGGTTAAATGGGTTAGAATCGAGTTTGGCGAACCCACCAAAGGTTGCAGATGACCTCTTCACACAAGGCGATGCCCAGACGCTTCGATGGCGCGTAGTGGCGCATGACAGCTCAGATGGTGAATTTGAGAACACCATTGCATTCATTGCAAAATTTCTTAGACAAAGGTATTATTATACATAAAATTCAAATATATATATAATTTATTATGAGTTATTTATATATTATGTCAGATTTATTAATCTTATTTTCAATAATAGACCTACATGTATAATTTTGGATTTGATCAAGAAAAATATTGTATTTCATCTATTGAATGTCTAAATATGAGTTAAACGGTTAACTCAATTAAGTTGAATATAATAAAATTAACCTAAAATTTTGTCAAGAAATAGTTAATTAGTATTGGAAATTTGCCGATACTATTGGCAAATGTTACTATCGAGTTACGATCATTAGAAGTGTGGGAGAGTACACCCTTGGATCCTTAGTCAGAAGCAATGTGATTTTCCTCATGCTTATATAGATAAGCATATTACAATGATATGATTTTTTCTATTGCTATTAACTATTTATTGCTACATTAATTTCATATTATTTTATGAGTGCATATATCGAAAACTCAACTTCATTAAAGTTTGATACATGATTTGAGAGTTAGATTTTTCTATGTAATCTCCATAAGGAGGTAAGTTTGCTAAAATTTCTCGACCTTAAGCAAAAGTTATATTTATTGTGTCATGATTGGAAATTTGTGACTTAATGCAATAATTAATGAGTTAATAACCTACAAGGTATGTTATGATTTTATATCTCATTTGAATGGTCTTGAACATACATAAGGTTTAGTAGGCTAATAGTCCTTGGGCATTTTGTGTTTATGTCTCGATTAGATATTATTATGGGTTGATATGAATATAACTTTCACCGATATTCATTAGTGTTATCTTAATATTTATATATGAGATATCTTTTAATTAGTACATATAATTAGATGTGTCAAAATGGGTCAGATTTTTTGGCTCGGTCCGTAGCCCGGGGGAAAAACCCGGCCCAACCCATTTTTATATGGGCCGGGCCAAGGCTGCTTAGATACAAATCCGGGCTTGGACAAATTTCCAAGCTCGGAGGGCCGGTCCGGTCTAGCCCAGCCTAGCCCGGCTGAGCCCTACTAGGCTAGGGCCAGCTAGGCCCAGCCCGATTGAGCCGTGCTTGAAGAAATTTATAAAAAAAAAAAATTAAATTTTTTTTTTTTTACCTCCCTCATAAAAATAATTTTTAAATTTTCCCTCCACCCGAATTTTTCCTATAAATATTCCTCACATTTTCTCACACACTCTCTCTCTCAATCTCTTATCTAATCTTCTAATAGTCTAATTTATAATTAATCTCCATTCTTCTATAATCCTTAGTTTTCTTATCATTAATCTCAACATCTTATCTAATCTTCTAATAATCTAATTTATAATTAATCATCATTCTTCTATAATCCCTGGTTTTCTTATCATTAATCACAATCTCTTATCCTTATTCATTGTTATCTCTCTTATCATTATTCCTTAATCTCAAATAATCTCTCTTACTTTAATAATAATTTATTATTAATATTTTATTTAAAAAGAGTCGGGCCTATTTTAGGCCCGGTAAGGCTCGATCGAACCCGGCCCATTTAAGCCCAGATGGGCTCGGGATAAACTTAAAGGGCATTCCGAGACAGGCCAATTTTAGGCCCGGTCGAACCCTGTCCATTTTAAGCTCGGATGGGCCCGGGATAAACCCAAAGGGCTTTCCAGGCCGGGCTCGGACATATATTTTCAAAATAGGCCAAGCCCAGCCCGGCCTATTTTTTTTTTCCAGAAAGAGGAGGGTTTGGGGAAGGAGGGGTTAAAAAGAATTATTAATTATTTAGGGACCAACTGTTAGTTGTTAGTGTATGTTTATTTTCTTTTTCACCCCAAGGATCAAAATGTGATAAAATTAAAACTTTAAGAACTTAATCGACTCGAATCAAAACACAAGGACGAAAATAGAGAAACGGAAAAAAAAAAAAGAGGGACATAAACAATAAGTTAACCATATATATATATAGATCTTGTTACATACTGGTTTTTATATTCATTTGAACCAGTATATAAGGTAAAGATTGCTTGATTTTGGAGTTGTTAGAAATATTATACAACCTATACGTAAATCATACTAGAATCAAGATATGAATCAAACAATAATTAAAGAAAACATAACTAAATTCTCCATGGATTATAAAATAACTCATGTTTCGAACTCGTGCAACAAATCACCTATGTCTAGATCGTCTTCTTTATCCTGGCAAAAACTTGAATGATGGCTCTCAATGGGACAAGACACTAAAGTTATCAATAGAGAGAGGACCTAGCCAATTTATAAGAGTTAGAGTGGATATTCTCATTACAAGTTATTACTTAACATGAGTCTACATTACCATCCAACCACATTTAATAAAATTGAGACATGCTAAAATCTATCATACTATCGAATCACATAACATTATTGAGCTTACAAACTTATTCCCTGACCTGACCATATTCTATGGCTCGTTTTTATAAAAGTAAAATACTAGATTAATTTTAATCTCAATTAAGATTATTTTAATAATCTCTTACTTTGGCATAAATTAATCTAGTAATTTTATAAAGCAAGTTATTATAAAAAAAATAACTCAAGCTAAACTATTTGTAAAATTTTATATGGCCCAATTTTGAAAATAATATGGTCGTGCGGATTCATCCCTGACCAATTTGGACTAATAAAACAATTAACATAGGATTAAAGAGATAGTTACATCATTTAATGATATAGTACCTCCATGGTCACAAATTCTAACTAACTTTATCGGCATGAATCACAATGTGGTAGTGTAGCAAGTCTTCCTTATGATTTCTCTATTACCACATGCTTCAACAATAAGTTGTTTAGAGAAATCAATTGTTCTTCCAACACAGCTTAACTAGTAAGCTTGCAAGAGGAATCTACCAACTTAATTAATAAGCCACGTATGTGTCACCTCACTCTCTCAAGTCTTTTCCGAATGGTGCATACATAAGACATACCTAGTTAACAAATTAGTCATACTTAAAACAGACATCAAATATTAAGATTTTGATTATTATGATAGTATATACTTTATGTGGATAAATCAATCAATACATATATGATGATCATCAGTATCATAAAATATCCATGTAAAAGATATACCAAAAATAATGGACAAAATTTATTTGTATTAATGGATCAACTATCATAGTCTTTGTATTAATGTACTATGTTACAATCTCTCCATTCATTATGAGATTCTTGATTGAAATATATTTTATTTTCATATGCTTTGAGCTACTAAAAATTTAAGTGATTTTGAGATATATTAAACTACTATAGACCTGAAAATGAAGTTTTTGAACTACAGAACATGCGTAGCAACCCTATAATATGCAACTGATTGAAAAATTACTTGTTAGCAAGACATCTTCCACATAAAAAGACTAAAAATATAAACTTGCTCTCATAGATCTTCAAATATATATGTCGATCATCTTTATTTAACAAAATCTTAACAAAATCTAAAGAAATCATAGCTCTATAAAATTTCAAATAATACATTTATAGAAGCTTTCTTGAGGCCATATATAGATTTCCTTAGTTTGTATACCAATTATTTGTTGTCATCAATCCTTTTTGTTGTATCATGTAAACATCCCATAACCATATAAAAGTAAATTTTAAGGGGCAGTTTGATCTTTAAAAAAGAGTGGGATTAGTTTTTAAGAATGTTGTTGAATGAAAAAAATATAGGATGCTTTGATTCTCTATTTGATTGTGCATGAGAATAAAAAAATTGATTCCTTACTTCGTCCTTCAATTCCTTTGTTTGGTACGAAAATTCAATATGAGGAATCATTTTTTTATCTCTAATTTATCCCTAACTTTATTTTTAAACTACCTCATTTACCCTCAAAATTGATTCAAATTACCAGCTCACATTTTTCCATCTATATATCTACACAGCAGCCTTGACCGCAGTTCCCATTTCGAACAAGACAAACTACAGCTCCTCCTTGACATAATCTCATTGCCTTATTGAAGGGGGGTTTTCACTAATTACCCTTTATATTCATAATTTTTTAAAATTTACACTTTTTATTTTTATTAATAGATACTTTTATGTATTTATTTATTTATTAATTAATTATTTAATATTTAATAAAATTAAAAATTAAAAAATTATGAAGCAAATATATGATGATTCTTAACGTCCGCAAAATTTATTTCCTTTGAGTGGACAAACCTTCTATGCCAATATACCTCATACCCTTATACTTCACAAACCGTTTAATTAAAACACACGATAACTTTCTCTGAGCAAACAATTATATGCAATAAACAAATGATATCTTGTTCTTTAATATTTAAGAAATCATTATAAATCTCGATAAATTAATTACTTTAATAATTAATATTTACATCAATCTATAATGTATCTTATAATTAAGATATATCATACAAAATAGAAGGGCTAGAACAACCTGCATACAAAAATTGTATATTTTTGCATGCGATCAATCCAAATGGAATTAAATCTCTAATAATCTCTTTATTCATTGTATTTAAGTATGACTTTATAATGCATGTATTTAATATTTTTATTTATTTTTATGCATTATAAAAATGACTTTATAATGCATTATTTTTATGCATATCCATTGGGAGAGTTATTATTGTAATTAACCTCTCTAAACATGTATTAATTTTTCTAAGAATTTTATTTTTCAAAAATTATTTATTTTCCTAGAAAAGGGTTAATTACCTTAACTTTATCTATATTTAATTAATAATAAATACTTAAATTTGCTAAAAATTAAATTAAAACTCATAATCTAACACAAGCTTCCAACAAAAATTTTGGCAATCTCAGAACCCCCGTCTGATGCCTCATGCGCCGCAACCTGCCCGTGGGGCCTTCAATTGTGATCATCGTCTTCAAGCTTCATCCATTCCGCCGGACCCAAACCCGAACCCGGCCCAAAAATTCACCTATTTGCATACCTGATTTGCAAAAATTTAGAGTTTTTGTTAATCTTATAGTTTCCTTTTTAATTCTTATGATTAAGGCAACGCTAATTTTCGTTTTCTATTTATAAGAATATCAATTTTATCAACAAATCCCAAAATCAAACCTTTAAATTTAGGGATCTAAAAATCATGAAGACTTAAATTTTTGGGATTGCAATTTCATACTGTAACACCATAATCGGGTCAATAATCAAGGAAATAATAATTCAAAACATTAAGGATACATATTCCATTACGAAGCAAATCAGACAACATTCTTATATCCAAATTCAAGTAATAGGTATGTTTCAAGAACCCTAAAATTTCTAGATTGTAATTTAACATCAAATCGAATCAATTATTAAGTGTAAATCAATTATAAACTTTATACAAGAATTTTGCTTATTCAATCTTCACACCGAAATTTAAAACTAATTAATCCAAAAATTTAAAACTTAAATTCCCCTTGTATATATCAAATTATTCAAAATTGAAAAATGAGTTTTAATTTTTAAAACAAGGCAGACAAAAGCCCTAATATGGTTCGTCTAATTATGATGCATACATTCAAAATTGTTTTTTTTTTCATATAAACATGAAAATAATGCAAACATAACTTGATTATATGTCATAACATGATTTCGATTTTGATTTTGATTTTGATTTTGATTTTAAACATAACATAACATGATATTAAACACAATGAGCATATCATATATAAAATTGAGTAGGTATATTAAACATGTATTATTATCAAGCATACAATTTCAATAATATGCCAAGATTATTATATATACTATAAAATTATTTTGATCTTGAATCTAAATACAACTAATTCTAATACCACTTATTAGAACTACTCTTTGGTACACGAGTTGTCTCCAACCAGTGACAGCCTCCAAACTTTACAATGAATGTGAATTCATGGTTCCTGTAATCTCTGATGCCTTAATTATTACTTCATGTAATAAACGTTGTATCTGAACTTAAGGTATTACGGTAGGTTAAAAGACATAAAGAAGTTGCACATCTTGAAACGGCAAACGTTGTCAAATTCCATTCTCACGCGCTCTGTAATGTAGTGCTATATAACCAGTGCATTTTGGAACATTTCGTCATTACATTTGGGGGCCATTATCCCCTTGATTTTATGTTCCTCATCGTGTAAGATTTATCAATCTTAATTATGAGATTAAGAAAATGAGAATTGTTCTTTACACATTAGTAAAATTTGAATGCCACATGTTTCTTTCTTAATTTCATTTATTTTCTTAGATTTTGTAGGAAACTTATGAATAGTTTATCCGAAATAACATACTGATTTTATGAGATTGACATGATGTCATTAATTTACGTTTCAATTTTAACTCTATAGTAATATATTTATGTTATTTTGAATCATACATGAATATTACTACGACAACATCTCCAAGTTGTTGCTATGTGATTAAAGAAGGTTTTTTTCTAAGTTTAATTTAGTTATGTAATTTTCCTCAACTTGAAGTTGACCTTCAAGTGCTGTAATTTTAGTTCTATATCAATTAATGAGTTGAATTTACAATGTGTAAGAAATGTAACATATGGAATAATTATATTTATATAATTTTATAAATTATATATGATTTATTAATTTAAAATAACTTTATCAACGTTCTCTTTAAATATTTATTTTGATTTCAACGTATTAACAATGAACAAATTTGTTTGATTTTATTTATTTATTTAATATTTTTTTAAATTATATGATTAATTTTGTTGTTTTAACAATAGTTATAACTTAATTATAGCGAGGTTAAAATCTAAGTACATATATATATAAAAACACTAGAATCAGCTCCATTCCTACCATCCACGTGTAAGCACATGCCAAATGTAAGATTTGGAGTTTATCAACACACACGTGCCAAAAGCAAAATACACCTCCTTCTTCTTCCTCTTGTATTTTTTTTACCCCAAAAAAAGACAAAAAAAAGGGAATCAACCGAACTGAGGTTCTCTTCTGCTCTACCCCATTTCCGTTCTCCATGACTGACCCAGAAAAAAGGTCCAATCGAAACCTTCCTTCCTCTTCTTCTGAAATTCCAAAGGAAACTAACAGCAGCCAAAAGATCCACTACCCGAACCCGCCGGAGCGGACAAACCCGGACCCGACAACGCTGAGAGAACAATGGAGGTTTGCAATAAGACAGTATAGCAAGTGGTACTCTCACGCGTGGGGAACCGCCATCCTTGCTGGTGTTTCCTTTTTCGCTCTTGGATGGATCATCAAGGGCTCTAACCCTCTCCCCTCTCGCCAGGACGACTCTTCTTCCCATTCTGCCTCCGATTCAAAAGAAACTCGCCCCTGAAAATCATTGATGGGTAATACTTTCTTAACATGTAATTGACTAATCGTTTAGTTTTGTTTATGCACCATTTCGAAAAGAAAGGCAGCGTGTTCTTTAAGAATTATGGACCTGAATTTAAGCCTGATTATTATTGTCGCTGGGCTATCCAGATCCTTACAAAATTAATGTTAACTCATAGCAACCATGGGGAATGTTGCAATCGTAGTCAATAGATTGTGAATGTGATTGTCGAAAAAACGAAGAGTGCATTGAAATGTATTAGATAAAATGCTTTTTCGGGTGGCTTAATTCTTCGAGTAACTAGACTTTTTAGTAAGTACTTGCGATGCCATGATATGTGATTAATTTCAAGTAGACTTGGAAAGTGCTTTCTGTTCATTGTTATCATTTGTTTAATGGAATTTGTAGATGCAGCAGGATTTTGGTTGGTTTTCTTACCACCTTTTTGTTTTGTTTCTGATTTTACTGCAGTGTTTCTTTTTTGTGCCATGGACTTCAGATTGCAGATGCCGACTCTGAAGTTCAACAAAAAGGGGGGGAAGAAAGGGTGTTCTTTTCCTCATGATGAAACAGCAAGGCTCCTGTTGGAAGAGGAAACTTGCTTTGTATGTAATACATCCTTAGTTGGGTTTGTTTGGGTTTATTTGATCATGTTTTCCCTTTTGGGATGTGTGTTTTTCATGGTTCATCTAATCAGAAGAATTTAGACAAGCTAATTCTGGGTACACTAAACTTGAATCGAGATGATATACAAGCTGGTGTTTGATTGTATTTTGAAACCCAGATATATGTCAGTTGTGTGAACAAATAAATTTGGATTGCAGTCCAATGGATTGATTGGTTTAGGGTCTAGGGTATTTATATGTACTCTCTCTCAAATTTACCACTAGCATTGTCTACCTACACATTGGATTTGCACAAGGATAAGCTAAAATTGCAAGTGTTCTAAATATGTCCTGGATAAACTTTCATATGCAAAAGCAAGTGTTCTAAGTTTTTACCTTCATTAAATTAAAATTTTAATACAGTGGAATTTTGAATCCTTGACCACAACTTTACGGGCAAATTATCTTTGGATCTCTTGGAGTTTAGTGATATTACAAGTATATTACTTAAGGTTTTAGGAATTATAAATGGAATTTTTTAGATTTTCTTTAAGTTACAAATAAATTCATCCATTAAAAGTTAAAATAGTCAACTGTTTTTTTTTTTCAAATGAAAAGACTTTTGTACCTTTTAATTTATATATTAATATTATAAGTAGATCGTTTGATATTTTATTAATATTATTAATGGATCATTTGAAATTTTGAAAATCACAAGGGGGTCATTTTATATGCATTACATTATAAGTTTAAATATAAGTCAATATTAGGTTTGATGATCAACTATTTTTAGTTATATTTTGATAAATCTTAAAGGAATATATAATAATTTAAGTATATATATATGTCATACATTGCCATGGGCACACAAAACTCCATTACAATCACATGAGCACACAAAATTTCATCACAATCACAAATTCACTTTTATGTGATGGGTGATGTGATGAATGAATATAATGTTTGTAGTTTATAATGTATGTATATGGTGTATCTTTTCTATCATATCACGAGCATTCGAATTCGTAAAAATAAGATTACATCGTAAACATCCGATTTGATTTCATGGATTGGTTATGACTTCAGAATATCTCAATAATTTTAATTTGATTACACATTTATATATGTAAGAGTCATTTGATTACATTTTAATTACTACTGATATTGATTGGAATGAATTATGGTACTTGAGATTGGGTCATATGAGTCAGAAAGGCTTACAAGTCTTTGGTAAGCAAGGGCCAATTTTGTGAAGGGTATTCAATTGTCTAAAACAGCATAAGACTAGTTTTGTGAAACTTGTATTTTGGGAAAACAACAGGGTATTCATTTATCTAAAAATTATCTTAATAATATATATGTTGATTTGTGAGGTCCTAAATAAGTTATGTTACATGGTAATAATAGGTTTTTCTTATCTATCATAGATGATTTTATTAGAAAAGTTTTGCTATGTTTACTAAAAAGTAAAGTTGAACCTCTAGAAAAGTTTAAAACAAGGAACACTTTAGTGGAAACTCAAACTGAACTAAAATTAAAAGCATTAAGAATTGATAATGGTCTTGAATTTTGTAGCTCTCAATTAGATATATTTTCTAAGGAAAATGGAATGAGACATAGGATATTTGTGAGAACTCCTCAGCAGAATGGAGTAACTGAGAGAGTGAATAGAACTTTGCTAAAAATAATTAGAGGTTTAATGTTTATTGCTAATATACCAAAACTTTTTTAGGGTGAGGCATTAAAAACAACTGCATATCATCTTAATAGAAGTCCTAACACTAATGTAAATTTTAAATATCATGAAGAAATATGGCTAAATAGACCACGCGTTTTTACACATTCAAAAGTTTTTGGTTATGATGCATTTGTACATAAAACTGATGGTAAGTTACAATCAAGATCAATAAAGTTTTTTGGTTATGTTGCGTATGTATATAAAATTGACGATAAGTTATAATCGAGATCAATAAAATGTGTGTTCTTAAGTTATCAAGAGGGTACAAAAGGTTATAGACCATGTGATAGAAATTTTATAGGTGTTAAGATTATTCTGAGTAGGGAAGTTGTGTTTAAAGAAAATAATTTCCCTTGTAAGCTAAACAATATTTTTGCAGGTTGAAAGAAATTTAATCAACGTTTTTCAATTTAGGTGGAGCTTACAACCCTAGATCAATAAGAGGAAGGCACAACAAGTAGGTGAACCTTCGCTTACCCGGAGTGGAATGTCATTTTCGAAAATTGATTCCCAGATATCCAATTCAATCGATTACTCAAGATCTTAAGTGTTTTGCTATGTTTCTCAAATATCTAGTTTTCTGATTTATCAATTTCTAAGCTATCATCAAGCTAGAAATAGAATCAATGAAAATGAAATAAGATTTATACACAGCAACCCTATTCTACAAGAATCAGATGGTTCTTCACCCTCTTTATGAGCGCTGCCAATCCACCACCATAATGCTTAAAATGGATATTTAATCGTTTACAAAAATGAAAAATCGATTTTGTATGGTACAAAGAAAAATAATTTACATGTTATATTTGGATACTATTATCATGCTAGAACATATAACGCCTTAATTACTACTGATACTAATTTGACTAAATTATGACATCTGAGATTAGGTTAAATGAGCTAGAAAGGCTTACAAGTCTTACGGTAAGCAAGGCTTGTTAGGAAAGAATAATGTTACTACATTTATTTTGTGAACCTTGTATTTTGGGAAAATAGCATAGGCTAGTTTTAAGAAAGGTAGTTATTTATCTAAAAATGGTCATGATTATGTGCATGTTAATTTACGGGTCTGAACAAGTTATGTACATGGTATTAATATGTTTTGCTTCTCTATCATAGATGATTTCAGTAGAAAAGTTTTGGTACATTTATTAAAAACCAAAGTTGAAACTCTAGGAAAGTTTAAAACATGGAAAACTTTGATGGAAACTGAAACTGATAAAATATTAAAGGCATTAAGAATTGATAATGGTCTTGAATTTTATAACTCTTAATTGGATACATTTTCCTTAGAAAATAGAATAATGAGACATATGACAGTTATGAGAACTCCTCAGCATAATGGAGTAGCTGAGAGAGGGAAGAGGAATTTTCTAGAAAAAATTAGATGTTTAACACATTTAAAAGTTTTGGGCTATGCTGCATATGTACATAGAACTAATAGTAAGTTAGAAACGAGATCAATAAAGTTTTTGGTTATGCTGGTTATAAACATAAAATTTATTGTAAGTTTGAACTGAGATCAATAAAATGTGTGTTCTTAAGCTATCAAGATGGTACTAAAAGGTATAGACTATGTGATAGAAATTTTACAGGTGTTAAGATCATTGTGAGTAGGGAAGTTGTTTAAGAAATAAAATTTCCCTTGTAAGCTAACTAATATTTTTGCATGTAGAAAGAAATCTAATGAGCGTTCTTCAATTGAGATGGAGCTTGCAATCCCTACTGATCTTTTGGAGCATTAGAAGGAAGGCACTGTAATTAGGTGAATCTTCAGTAGCTTAGAGTAGAATGTCATTTTCAAAACATGACTTTCAAATATCCAATTAAGCCAATTACCTTAAGATCTTGAGTTGTATTCTATATTTATCAAGCCATTGGTTTTCCGGTTTATCAATTTCTAAACTATCATCAAGCTAGAAATAGAATCAATGAAAAGGAAATGAGATTTATACCTAGAAACCCTTTCCATCAAGAACCGGATGGTTTTTCAACTTTTTCATGAGCGTCGTCAGTCCACCACCACAAGTCACCGCCTCCGGTTTTCCAGTTACAAGCCATCATCCGACCTTTAACACTAGTTCACACGAATGACAACTCTTAAGATATTTTTCTAGTTTCGATCTCAACTCATGAGATCTAAGCTTGGAGAAGGGGAAAAAATGGAAATTTTTATAGTTTGAGAGAAAACCACTTTCCTAAAAAAACTCTCTTCCTGTCTCTATATGGTCATTCAAATGACTTAAGGGAATCCTTATGGTTTGCTTATGTTTCTTTTATAAGGGACACACTCTTTGGCCAAGCCCAAGTTAGGCCTCTAAGGCATGGTTTTCTTTTGAGCGAATGCTCGGTTTCCAAGGTCTGTTTTAATTTCATATTTTTAGAAAATAAAACAAAATGTATTATTCCAAATTAGTTTACTCAACAAAATTCGGACTTTAATTTGGGTCTTTCCCCATAAGCCTAGTTTGGTCCATTAATACTTTAATGACCAACACATACTTTCTTTTGACCCAACAAATATCGTCTTTCTTTCAATTCATTAAATCTCTATTTAATAATTTATCTAGTCAATTTAGTATTTTTTTAAAATTAATTATTTAATTTCTAATTAAATATAAATCACACTTTGGATATGCTAGTAGTGCGGGTGTGATTTAGACCTAACAAATTAAACGAAATAATGATTTAATTTTTTAAATAAAGTTCTCCAAGAATGAGTCAAAATTCACTATTTAGAATTTAATTGAGATGCAATCATCTTTTATGTGTGTGATCGAATAAGTTCTACACTCTACCGTAGGTGGCCCCACAACAACTTGTGGATTTTATTTATTCTAATGAATGGACTATTTAGATCTTAGAATAATTTTAAGCCAAACAGTAAATATGATCATTTTCTATGATAAATTAACTTAAACAACCAAATCCACTAGCCTCTAGCAAGGCATACGGGCCACTCGTGTAATAAGAAGTCTTAGGAACCTCCACAAGAATTGCAGATGACATTACTACTAGATTGATCCTTCCATCTATTCATGGTCCCAGATAGTCCTATGGTTTAGTTTAACTATTAAACCCTTCTAGGCTAACCTTATGAATTATAAGATCCCTTATGCAACTAAATGATGAATTTACATAAACTTTTTTCACATCATACTAGGTATATCATTGCATAAGGTATATCATTATATAAACTTTCTTCATTGCATAAGGTATATCATTCATAGGATCTTCCTTCCAGTATAGAGGTGATGGTTATCATCTTATAACCCTACAAACTCCATATACTTTAATACATGCCTAATGGTTAATCCTTGTAGTGACCCATGGCTAGAGTCACGTTGAATGATAATAAAGCATGATATCTCATATGTCAATACTTCAGTGATCTTAGATTTAAGAATCAAAAGTATCATAGTCACCAGATAATTCTCATTAATCGTCAATATAGCTACCAATGAGATTTGTCAATTGATCACGTTTAGTAATAAAGTCTCGACTATTTAACTACATACCTATCCTGGTATTCTCTAATACCGATGTTCATGAAAATATCATTCTTCTTTCAAAAATGATAGCACATATAATAATCTTTTTGGATTATCATTATCTTATCATGATAATCCTATAACTATGAACAATTTGGTTCTTAGATTTAAGGCTACCTTGAATCTCATCGAGCATAATCATTATCATGATTTTAAATACATGTCTAAGAACTGTGAATCTATCAAGTATGTCATACAACTAATTACGCACAATGGATATTTCCAATAAAAGAACTTCATAACATATTATATGCTCTATTAAATATTATGCATTCAATTATATTGATAACTTATACAATTCAAAATTGATTCTCATAAATATCTAATCCTATCGAGTCATACCCTTAACAACTATTATGCTTTCAGGTAGCCCTCTAAATAATTATGCACTAAATGATGAGGTGCCTAGTACGGTACATAATCTGAACTTGATACTACTATATCTTAGATATATCTAATTATAGTAATCTTGATGATTATCAATTGGCCTGAGATAGAGGTAGAAGGCATCATAAACCTAACACTAGATACTCTTATGTAGATTTAGTATTTACAGCTTTGATTGCACATTTAAAGGTTCAAACTGATGGACCACTTGACTATGATGTTGTCATTTCCTCTAAGGTCATGGAAGAGGAAATGAGGTCCTTGAATGTCAACAAAACTTGGACTTTAGTGTCTAAACCAAAAAATAAAAAACTTGTTGACTGCAAATGATTTTTTAAGGTAAAATAAAGTATATCTCAAACTGAGCCTCTTAGATATATAATTAGGTTAGTAGCTAAGGGTTTTTATCTAAAAATAGGATATTGATTATCATGAAATTTTCTCTCCATTTGTTAAATTTAAATCTATTAGGATTATTCTTGATATAGTTTCATATTACGATTTGGAATTGGATCAAATTGATATTAAGACAGTTTTCTTACATGGTGAATTAAATGAAACTATTTATATGCATCAACCCTTAGATTTTATAGATAAGAAATATCTAACTCATGTATGTTTGCTTCACAAATTATTGTATGACTTAAAACAATCACCTAGTCAATAATATAGATATTTTGACTCATTTGTGATAAGCATAGGTTTTACTGGAAGTAAATGTGATTCATGTTTCTATTTTGCTTGTTTAAATTATATTCTTTTTTATTTACTACTATATGTTGATGACATGTTATTAATTAGTAAGTCTAAGTCTAAAATCAAATAACTATAGGATATATTAGGTTCTGAATTTGATAGGAAAGACTTAAGAAATGCTAAAATGATTTTAGAAATTGAAATAATTAGAAATAAAAGTCAACATAAACTTAAGTTGCATCAAAATACTTATTTGATGAATGTTTCCTTTGAGTTTAAAGTCAACAAAATGTTCCTCATTTTGTGCTTAATAAACAACAATCACCTAATACTGATTTTGAAAAACTCAAAATAGAAAATGTTCTTTACTCTAATACAATTGGATATGTTATGTATTACATGATTAGCACTAGGCTTGATTCGAGTTTTGTTATTTCTTATCATTATATGTCAAATCCTGATCCTAAACACTAGAATGCTTTAAAGTGGTTGCTTAGGTACTTAAATAGTTATGTAAATGTTGGATTACAATTTGGTCAATAGAATGATAATTTTGAATTAATAGGATATGTGGATTCTAACTTTATAGGTGACAAGGATATCAGAAAATCTACTACTGCCTATTTTGGTGAAACTATGTGAGTTGGAAAACTCAACCTCAATATTTGGTTGCACTTTTTTCTACCAAGGCAGAATATGTGACAGTTACTAATGTGCTTAAAGAAGCAATTTGGCCTCAAAGGTTATTAAAAGAAATTAATGTACTGTTCTTATATTGTATATTTCGATAGTCATAATTCAATACATTTATCTAAGAATTATGTTTATCATAAAAGAATTATATGTTGATATTAAATTTTATTTTGTCAATGATTACTTAACTATTAGTACTTTGAGCATATCAAAAGTACCTACCGAGGAGAACTCAACAAATATGGTACTGAGGTACTCATAGTGAATAAGTTTAGACATTGTCTAAAGTTTCTTCATGTCATGTGATTGAGAGTATTCATGGAACAATGAAGACATTGAGTTGGAACTATGTGCACACTGCACAAGAGGATCGGTCAAAATGCTGAGAGGAATGTCTTAATATGCAGCTGGTGGTTTTTGGTCTTCAATGTGGAGAATATTGGATTATTTGGTTTGGGCCAAACGTTATGTGAAGATCAAAACCGGTTGAGACCCATTGAAGCTCGCCAAGTCTAAATGATGGACTCAACCTTGGCTATTGGATTTTACCGGTCTAATTTTAACCATTAATCATCCTCATACTTTAAGCCTCTATTTTTCTCTCAATTTGATTCATTCGAGTGGTTTTTAGGATTTGTGTCATTTTGAGTATCTCTCTATTTTCACTCTACCTTTCTGGAAATTTAGGGTTTAAGCTAGTATTCTTTGTTTGTGTTGAGGTTGCATTTCTTCAATGGTGAGGTTTGTTTGATTCCATGTTTGTTGAATATTAGGTTGGTAGATTCAGCTCGGTTGAGCTTTACAGATTGATTTTCTCGATCAATAATTATATATGAACGATTGATTTAAGTGCATTTAGTGTTTAATAATTTATTAAAGCTTATCGTGGATGTAACTCTTAATCGTTTTCAATATTACTGATGTGATAACGATATAATTTTATGTGTTCCCGCTCTTTCTTGCTTTTCTATTTCCACAATCTCTTAACTCGCGATTTGATAAAAGGAAGTAAATAAATAACTTGGATTTATACGGTAAAATCACAACATGATTCTTGAACATATATACTCATTCTTCCTAATGTTGACTATCAAGAAAAAGAATAAAAAAAAGTTGTGTAATATTTATAATATTCAATAGCGAAAATACTGCCTTTTGATTTATGTCCTAACTAGAGTGAGAAGCAGAGACCCATCAACCTAGCTGTTTCATTTTTCCACATGGGTTCTCTTTGTTTATGATTTATTGGTTAAATCTAATAATTTGGAAGGCCAATTCCTTTATAGGTCTTTTCAAGTGGTAAAAAAAGGCATAATTTTCTGGGTTTGGTTCAAATCATTAATAAAAAGTTTGTCTGATTTCGTATGTTCGGCATCGATCGAATACTATTTGATTCTGGATGGACCTTTTTTGAAATTAAGATTTTTCATACTTTTAGGAAGCCGTAGAACTTTGTTACGAATGCCTTGTTAATATAAATATTTGTAATGAATCTGTTTTTGTTTCTGAGAACTTTCTTCTTCTTCATATTAGATGTTGTCTTTGTGAGGATCGTGGGAAGCTTTCTCATTTATGCATGTAATTTCTTTCTTCTTTAATATTATGCCTTAGTGGCTATTTGTTTTTAACACAAAAAAAAAAAAAAAAAACATAAATTTTCAAGCTATGCTATTTTGATTAGCCTGGGGCCGGGGAGATGATTTTGAATCGGTGCAATGGATTCCGGTTGTTAGTGGCTGCGATCGAAATTTATAGAGAAGCTAGTGGCGGCAACTTTATTTCACAGATAATTGAAAATAGGATATGGTGAAAAGGAGTAACTTATAAGGTGGAATAGATTTCAAACAATTTTGACTTTCAAATTAATTTCATCTCATAATTTAAATTTTATTTTAAAAATTTGTAAAAAAAAAATGTATAAGACTTAGTCCTATAAAATGCTCTTAAGACTTAGTCCTAATAAAATGAGATAAAATAATAATTATTTACTAATTTATTAAATAATTAATTAATATGAATAATAATCTTATTTTTCTTTTATTTATATTTTATTTAAATTTAATTCACCTATTATTATTATTATTATTATTATTATTATATTTTTTTTTTTTACTTTTAAAATTTAACTTTTAATATTAGAGAATAAATACTCCCAGAATCACTGGCTAATTTCACTTGAATCCAAAATGGACCTCCCTGGGATTTTCCCAAACACAGCTTATATCTATATAAACTTATAAATTCATAATTACTCTGGAAAATATTCACAAAAAGTGAAAAATGAAACTGAGGCAATGTACTATACATATAGAACAATCCCATCAGGCATCAGTGTGCGTGCGTGACTACTCCTTACCTACCCCTCCAACTACGACGATATATGTCAAATGCGAAGTGTATTGTCTCTACATATACATATATAACATCCCTCTATATATTTTCAATCTGATTGACATCTCTTCTACTTCCTTCTTCAACAACTCTTCACCACCCATACGTAAATTTCACATACATATATAACATCCCTCTATCTATATTTTCAGTCTGACTGACATCTCTTCTACTTCCTTCTTCAACAACTCTTCCCCACCCATACGTCAATTCCACAAAGGGAAAAAAAAAATTCCAGATACCCTTTTCAAAAATTTCACAGGTACTTGGTTATCATTATAACCTGATGGTTCATGCAAAAAAGGTTCAAAAAGCAATTTTGAAATGTGTATACAAAAAAACAGTGACTGTTGGACCTGATGGTAGAAGAAAAGAATTTTTGGAAGCTAGAGAGATGGATGGATGGGATAAAATAGTACTCTTGTTTTCGCCTCAATCAAATCTAGCTCCTGGACGACATACATATACATGTGTATATATGTATATATACATACATATAATATGATCAGCTTATAGAGAAGAAAAACACTGTTCTAAGAGTGTGCACGTAATTAACAAAGGAAAATCTGACCAGTTTTCAATTCATGATAATAGTAGTAGTTTTTGGAAACGACTCACCGTCAACAACAACTCCCCTGCGACACCCTCTTTTCGGTTTTTCAGTTTTCATCCCCTTCGTTTCTCGTTGTTTCAAATCAGCTCCATTACCACTACACAGTACTTACATAGTACGACCAGTCGTCTTTTTTTGGATGGATTAGGAAATAATCATGTAAAACAATACTATATCTCATCTCATCTCCTTCCAACATTAATACCTACCCTTTTCAGACTAGGTCATCTGATCCAAACAGTGTGTCTAGCTACTTCTCTTGTCTTTTCTTGGCTTCTTTCTGTCTTTCTTTTATTGGTTGAGTGATTTATTATTTACTGTATTTATCTAAAATTGAAATATCAGAAGTAATTTATAAATTTTTAGGGGAGACATAAAACCAAGTAGCTATAGCTAAAGAGCAGGAGCCTTTCGCCATGACACTAGCACAATATTTGAAGAAAGTACCTTGTAGACAAAAGATGATTATCAAAAATGAAAAAACCTGAATGCTGATCGATGCGTTATAAATATCTCCAAGGTATATATATGTATCTACCTAAGCTATATGTCACGAGAACCGCATAGCTTAATTGTTCTTATCAAAATCTGGAAGGTAGATTTGAATACGCGAGCTTGTTGCTAATTTAACTGTTTTTCTTTTCTGTTTTCTTAATAGATGAACCTGTTAAGAACAAAGTGATATCACCTAAGCGATTGTGCTATGTAAAAATATCACGTAAATATACCACGTCAATAATTGGGAAAACAAACAAACAAACAAACAAACAGGGAGAAAGCTGATATATTAATGCAACTTAAAGCTGATATATATTATCTGACAATATAAAAGCAATTCTGATTTGACAAGATATCTAGAGATATTTAGGGTTCAGATGATTTATACTGGAACAGATTGGACCACACAATAATTCACTGCAAATGATTTTAGAGCCTACCAAATAGGGCCAAATACCGAAACCTTAATTCAGACTAAGGTTCCAGAACTGATCAGATCAAAATCTCACTCTTAACTTAAGTTATAAGACAAAGATTTATATATATATATAAAGCATGAGAACAGCAGCTTTTGTTCCCATCTCCTTTTTTTCCTCACAAGCTTCTATATCTGTAAACCAAGAAAACACATCAATAAATAAATTCTTCTGTATTTATATTAATCGAAGTCAATTACTTTAATTCGATATTAAAGAAAAATTATCAAAGCTTAACATGCGCATACTAAATAATAAAATGCGCCATGCTGAAGTGGCTGGAGGGTGACACCCCATTGGTTAGTCAGAACAGGTTGACCAGAAGAGTGAATCAGGACAGCTTCGCTACCAAAAGCTTCACGAACATTGAATAGTCCAGATGCCACCTCGAAGACCATGTCATTGATGAACACCGTCGATCTAGCTCCGCCACTAGTCTGGCCCACAGTAGTTCCTTGCTCTTCCCCTGCACCTGCCCACATAAAAACCGTTTTGTCTTCTTTTTCCAACATATACGTCCAACCAACGCAGAAGTCAAACTAAAAAAGCCAAAACCTTGCACACGTCCATGTAATAAAAAGTAGACAGAGATCCCAAAACTCCGGGTGGGCTCGAAACACAAATTATGTTTCCATCGTTCATATCTTCATTTTCATTTACTCGACTTCAAACAAAAACTCATCAATTACATCCCTTACTTCATGTAGACCACAAAATTTTTTACAACATCAACTCAACTTATATAAGAGGAATAAAAAGAAAGAAGTCTTGCAGATTTTATCATAGTTTACGGTATGATTGTTCTAGCTAGTTATTGTTGACACTCGTAACTGTCAGTTTGTTTGGATCCCTAAATTAAACTCTAGTTTTACCTTTGCTTTGTTTCGAATATGAAACGCTATTCTAATTACCTCGTAGTGTTTTAAAACATATATATATAGTTAATAAAAAAAATTGTAATTTGCAAATTAATTATTAATAACCATATTTATCGATTACATGCAGACAATGCGTTTTCTAGGTGTGTCTGGCTGTGCTGTCTTGGTCGACATTTTGGATTTTGCCGTCTAATTTATAAGTTTGTTGTAAAACAAACAAAAATTAAAGGGAAAAAAAACTACGGATTCCCCGAAAAAGAGAAATCGGCGGAAATATTTTGCACGATGAAAGCTAGCACTATAGGGTTTCTGTGTCACAAAAAATATATAAAATTTAAAAAATGTTTTAAACTTAATAAAAAAGTTTCTGACCTTGGATTTGGTTGAAAGGGGATGGAACAGTAACAGTGGTTGGCATGGAAGAAGTAACAGTAGTATGAATGGTTGAAGCCTGAGGAGTAGTACCACTGCTCAAATGATTAGCATAACTCAACTGTGCAGCAGCTGGTTGCATAATTTTCATCATCACCATCTCTCTCTCTTCTGAATCTAATTTCTTTGAGTGATGATGATCTTCATGGTTCACTATCTCCCTCAGAAAAAGATTGGTACAATCAGGCCCAACAGCAGTAGAGAACTCATGAGGGAAGGAAAACCCTTGTACGAAATTACCCATTTGCACCGGGAAGAAAAAGGGTTCATGTGGGTATTCATTGTTGTTATTATTATGGGACTGGAAATATGTTTGTTGGTCATTATTCACTGAACCGGTTGGAGAATTTGAAACGTCATGAGGTGACGCCACGTTAGCGAAGCCCATAGAAAAGTTTGTATTGAGAGTAGAGGAAGTAGTGCAAGTGGTCTTGGTCTTGGTTGCTTTTCTGGGTGAAGATTTGTTTGAAGAAGAAGATGAGGAGGAAGAACATGAATGGTTTGTGACAATATTGTTGTTATTTGAAGGAGGAGGAGGGGTTAGGGTTGTTTGGGATGGCGATTGGTTTCTTGAGTTTTGGAGGTGGCGGAGTTTGTGTTTGCTTCTAGATTTGCGGTTTTGGAACCAGTAAAAAACATTGGCATCACCAACTTGTCCAAATTCCTGCAATTGAGCCCTAATTTTCCTTATTTCATCCCTTGGAGGATTCACCATCCCCGAATTGAAGATCGCTTCGAGTATCCGAATTTGCTCCGGTTTAGGGTTCCACCTTGGTTTCGGCTCCGGACTACGTTCCTCACAGCCACCAACTGTGAAAAAATAAAGTACACCAAAATAAAAAAAATTCCTAGATAGGGTTATCTAATAATTCTTCTCGAGTTACATAACAATATATATATCAAACCGACAGATAGAAAATTAAAGGTGCTTTGAAATTGATGTAATTTTAGAGGATTAGATTGAGGAGTACCTGAATTAGTGTACGATTGTTTGAGGCAACCAGGGTTTGATGACATGAGAGCTTGGTTGATATCATGGTGCTGCCATTGGTGGTGAGCGTTGCAAGGTTTGGATTTGAACATGCTGGGCCAGTGTCTATTTGATGAAGCCATGATGATGGCAGATGGAAATTGAGAACTAAGATATCAAACTAACCAACCAAAAGAGAGTAAGGAAGAGAAGTTGTTTTCCTGTTGCCTCCTGTGTTTTGGCACTGAATTGATCGCTCTTCTTATAGCCTCCTCAACTACCCCTCTGTAATTTTTTTTCTTTTTTAATTATATATTAAATTTACGAATTAATAAATTACCGACTCTTTTTTCCCATCTCCCAAAGAAATTATATATATATATATATATATATATATTTTTTTTTTTTTTTTTAAAGAGGAGAGTTGGATATATGCAAAATAGACAAACCCCAGAACAGAAATCGCCTGCGAAAATTGAACAACGAAGGAAAATCAAAGTAAATGCAAAGGGAGTTGGAGATAAGAAAATTTAATATAAGATCAGTAGAAGTACTCTCTTCCCCATCCCTTTTTCTTGCATCAAAACTCAAATGCTTGTTTACTACTCAAAGTACATGAACGAAGGCAATTCTCTCTCACCGTACACTAAGCAAAAGAGAATGCATATATACGCTTGCTTGGTGTTTAATTAGAATCTTCTCTTCACAGGTTGACAGACAAGCAGTTAATGCAAAAGGTTTTCATATATAACTTTATCAAAGGAAGAGGGAAATGTTATTAATTCATTACATGAAATTAGCTTTGACTTTTTCTGCAAACTGAATTTTAAAACTTCAACATAATTAAGCTAATCTAATATTGTGGATGAGAATTTGCTACTAATCAAAACTTCTGAAAAGTTTTTGGATTGAGATTGAATGTATCTCAATCTATATATGTAATTGAGATTGAAAGATCTATAGTAATTAATCAATATGTTGAACCCAAAAATTCCTTAGGGCTAATTTCTAAGAATTTTATTTATGTAATTACTTGGGTTTGGTTGCATTAATGATGGGTTTGAAGAGGCAGGAATAGGTGTATTGGGATTAATATTTAAATGGAGGAGGTTGTTGCAAGAATAAATAGGGGGAGAGTAGTATTAGTGGATGTATGGACGTTCTGGGGTGTTTGAAAGTCAAGAAAGTTCGTATGAAAGAGAGAGAGCATGGAGGGTTTGGATTGGAAAGCGGTGGGGTCAGTAATTGCAAGCTTGGCCTATTTCGGGCAAAGTAAGGGTGCAGCTTTTGGATTGACTCGAGAGGTCCTATATTTATTGCTTTCTCAATTTACATGCACGAGACGAGGATATTTATTTACATACACATATACATACATTTAATGAATTCATTTCTTCTATGATTAGATCAAGAATTTTGGATTAAATTGCCAAAAATTTAGTTTTAACATATGAAGATTGAGGAAATTAGTGATTTTGGTTAAAGGGTAGAAATATATTGATTGAAATGGATAATAATTGGATTTGGTCAAATTAATTAATTAGAATTATAATGAGAGAGAATTGGTTGAAATGGGTTGAATTAAGGAAATCGAGATGATCAATGTACAGAGAGGAAGAGGAGTTCATGTAAGTCGTGCATGTGTGTGTCTTGTGGTGTGAAAATGTCCAAGTCCCTATGCAAGCAAAGAGAGGAGAGAGAGAGAGAGAGGTGTCGGTACAGTTCCGACAAAGCAAAAGTTCGAATCCTACTTGGCTGCTTGGCATCATCATGTAATGAAATTTCTCACGTATTCAAATCAAAAGTTAATGTCTTGTTAACAAAAAAAACTGTCAAACTCTCTAAAGCAAAGAAAAAATGTCGGAGTTTTACGTTAAGAAAGCTGTTTTACGTTTTTAACTTTATCTACCAGTTAGTTTTAGACTTTGACTTTTGGATTATGCGTTCCTTAAAAAGACATTTGACTCCAGTTAAGTACCCTCAAGTCTCAATCCTTTTTCTTATTTATTTATTTATTAATTTCCTGTCTTAAAGAGAGATAATATTGTCGTTGTGGATAAAAAATAACTATTGAATTTGAAAGTCAAAAAGTTAATATGTCTAATTACCTAGCTACCAATGAATAGGGTCCTACTGTTATGATACGTTCTCTTACATACGTCTAATGACAATCTATTACAATTTTGATTTCTCGTGCATGGCTGGTTGACATGTAAATTTAGGAGGAAAATAAAAAAGATGCATGCGGTAGGAGGTATGAACAGGATCATATGATGATCAATACATGCTAATGACAATATATTCAAGAACACTGAACTCAGTTAATGCACCATTCCACAGAAAAGGGCACTCTACCTTTGGATTTCATTCATACCCTTTTATGGGATATAGGTATCATGGATCTCCTTTGCCTTTAAGCACTCTCTTCATAAATCACGATGGGACCACGGCTCTTCTCTCTCTCTGTCTCTCTGTTTAGGGAGACAGACAGAAAGACATTCAGAAAACTGAGGATCAAACAACTTGAGCAACTGAAGTGGACCTGTAGCTTTATGTCCATGTACCATATAACTAGTGGTCAGACGGACAGTTTACAAGGCACTTTGCCTTTGATGAATAGAAACCCAAGTCAAATTTAACTGAATCAACACGTAACATTTATTGATTTTGTCCCATTTTTTGACCTGTTTTCTAGTTCTAGTGTTGGGCCTTTTTACTTTCCCTTCAAGTTGCCTGCATCACAAATGGAAATCTAATTAGTAACGTCTCTCTGCCGCATTCCTAGTAACTTGATTTTCTTTTTCTTTTTCTTTTCTGGAAGACAGTGACGTCGTTTGAATTTCTCATTCGATCCATCTTTTTCCTTGTATTATATGTGTATGTCCTTTCTTTATATTGATCACAATATATAACACATTAATTACTTGACTTTCTAGGGAACTTTAGAGTATAATACTTAGATTGTGCTGGATTAATAAACAAGATTGACTTGTGTTTGCGAGCTAATTTAGCTAAAGAGATAACTATTGTTGTCAGTTTTTGTTGACAACTTTTAACTCCCAAGTCCAACATATTAAATGTTTTTATGCATGGGTTCGACCACAAATACTGATTAGAAAACTTGATCAAGTATCAAGCGAAATTTGATAACGTTATATGTCACGAATTGAGTGGAATTTGAATACTTCAGTATTCAACTAGACGTGAAGCCCTAATTTAGGCTCACATGTAATCTAACGAAGAGATAAAAAAGAAAATGTAACTAAATTAAATACATTTATCTTGGCCAACAAAATCTTACTTAGTTCTAATATACCCAAATTAGATATGTTGGTATGGAACGAGCTATCAAGTACTTTGATATTTCGTATCAAGATCTTGATCGTGATATCGAATTCTTGATACCGTATAAGTGTAGTCCAGAACTGTATATTATTGGTCAAGCAATTAATCTATCAGTATAAAGTTTATCCTCATTCTTTTACATTAGGTTTAGTTTACTGTAATTTTTGTTCTTAACAACTCGGCTCATTAAAAAAAAAAGGAATTAATAAATTAGTGATTCTCTCTTACTTCCTTCTTATGTTAAATAATTAGGAAGACAGACATGCCACTAGGCACTAGCTAGCTAAAAGTAGGAAGAATATGATATTTTATGATGCAATTGTTTTGATAGAGAATGCTTAATAAGCAGATAGATCAGTAGCTACAGACAGAGTACTACTACGTACAGTGATAATCTAATTTTACTATCTTCCCTAGAAGAATGAAAAAGGATCTGAGTAAGCCCTTTTTGGATGAAGAAATCTGCACATGATTATATTAAACATAATTAGCATGAAATGGTATGCTTGTGTTAGCTAAATTTGCGCCAACAGCAGTCACTAAATGCTAACATGCATGCAGTAAAGAGCACACATGCTTATGATTAAATGCTTTAATTTGGTGCACATGCATATACAAACCCTACTATAAATTTTATTATATTCTAAACTTTTGCTGCTTTAAATTACTATTATCTCTTCTGGCACAGAAAATTTGGAGAGAGAGAGTTTGTTTTTTTTTTTTTTTCTTGAATCTTAAGGTTTCTACAGGGACAGAATATTTATGGATGTCGTTCATTGAAGGTCATTTTGTTAAGTTCTCACTACTCTAAGGGAGTAATAAATATTTGATTTATTTATATGGAGTTTATTTTATTTTATTTTTTAATAATCTTAACGAGATTATATGATAAATTAAAATTTAGAAATTTTTTAGTATTTCTAACGTAATTATTTGATTTTCATTATATAAATACGAGAATATTAAACATATTAAAAAAAGAGGGAAAATCGTAAAATAAATATATTAATTTCTAATCAGAATTATTTGTTATTAATGGAACGTGAAATGTTATATCTAAATTTTACCCTTAAATGAAACTACAATTTTATTTATTTATTAATCATTGTAAGTTAATGTATTAAAATTGAGAATGAGAATATTAGTAATTATTAATTGAATAATCATACATTTTTATGATGATAAATAGATAAAATAGATGATATTCTAACTTTTTTTTTTAATTGCATTTCTTTATCCAGTGTTTTTGCCTTAAGAGAAAAATAAACGTATAAAAATTCATCATGTTTCCAAGAAAAATTGAATGACGAAAGGCAAAGAATCATATATTAAATTAGAAACAAACAAAAGTAAAGTAGAAAGAAGTTAATGATAAATTGATAAGTTCAATAATTACAGATCTTGTAGAGAAAGACGGAACTTTTGACTTATAAATCAACTAAAATCTTCTCTCTAAACGATGTGAGATGAATTTTAACATCATCTCTTACTTGTGAGCTGGTTATTCTAAAAACTCAATAAGTGACACAATGCGTAAAAGACACTTGTCAATTGAATATGAACACATCCGCTTATGGTCTAACTCTGATATCATGATAAATTGATAAGTATAATAATTTTTTTCCTAAAAGATTTTGTAGAGGAAGACGAAATTCTTATGTTAAAAGACCTTGTAGTGTGGAAAGACCCTTTACTTTTTCACACGGGGACAAACCGACCCTTATATTTTGAAATGTTAAAAGAACGTTTATGTTTTTTGTTTGAAGGGTTAAAAGACCCCTACATTATTTTAACTATACAAAACAGTCCTTTAACATCCGTTTTTTTTTGTTTTTTTTTGTTTTCTACAAATGGCAAGATGATGTAGTATGCCACATCAATTTTCTAAAATAAAAATATTAAGAGTTAAAAGTTTTATATATATTTACCCTTTTTTTTTTCTTCCTCCTACTTTCTTCCCCTATCTATTTCTTTTTCTTTTTCAACCCGACATTTTTTTTCAGAAAACTTAAGAACATTTGAGTATATAGAGAGTAAAAGATCGCATAAACAACTCGTCATAAAAACCTCAATGTGCTTAATAAGGGAGATAATGAGTATATAAATGACTGCGCAAAAATGAAGGGCTCAAGTTTAATCCATCATATGAAGATCCATCGACCATATACCATCCATTAATCCAGATAGGTAATGGGCCATTCATGGATTGTGTGCTGCACAATATAATGGGTCAAACAATTATAATGTCTAACAATGTCCAACAATCCCCGCCTTGAACTCCACCCGCCAAACATACTCACTTTCTCACCGACCTCCCTAGTGCAACAAGATCTTTAATTTGCTACCATCATCGCTCTAAGTACCGGCAATCACTTTATGTGAAGTAAACTCAATCAATGATTGAATTTACTCATAGTGACTACATCTGTACCCATATATGCATGATTCTCTTCGGTGGGCACTTTGGATACTTTCAAAATATCATTAGCTAACTTGTTCCTAACAAAATGGTACTTTACATCTATTTGTTTAGTCCGCTTTTGATGAACATGATTTTTTCATAAGTGCAAAGCACTTTGACCATCAGTACACATAGTACATAAATCCTATAGAATTTTGATCTCTCTTACGAGACCCTGAATCTAAATTGCCTCCTTAAAAATATTTATTACAACCACATACTTTGCTTGCTTCGGTGGAAGAAAGTGCAACCAATGATTGTAACTAAGTTTTCCAACTCACAATCATATACTCTATTTCATTTTTATTCTTTTGAATTCCATTTTAGGTTATTGTCCGTTCCTTAATACAAAGTGAGCAGTAAGAAGCAACTGGTTTGCAATTCATTATATTAAATTTAGAAGCAACTTTCATCAAATAAGATTTTTGATGCAGCCTATGTTCATTATTTTTTTATTTCTAATTATTTCAATTCCTAAGATTTCCTTAGCAACTTTCATCATATATGATTTTCTTACATTATTGTTTCTACTAAGATCTAAGGTTGATTTAAGTTCTACTTTTTTTTCAATGTATTTACTAATGAGCAGACTGAGTTAAAAGTTGAAAATAAATGGATGACTAAGTGGAACTGGAATTGGAATCGGAACCGCTAACAAAATTTCAACTATTTCTCTTGGATTGAATCTCTTGTTCTTGTGTCTGTTTCTGTAAGTCGATGTACTTATTATCATAAAGATTAAATACTTCATATAACTTGTTAGTATCGTTAGTAATAATGAAATAATAATCAACATTTATATATTGACTCATAAATATAAGTACCTTGTACCTTTACCCTAGAATCTAATATAAAAGCAAAAGTATATAAATGGGGATTTCCTTCCAATATTTTTAAAATTTTGAAACTATTTTCTAAACAATAGGTTTAAATACTTCATCATTCTCATAAATCAGAAACAAGCTAGTCATTTTAACAAGTGAATGCAAAATAAAAAGAGATATATGATAATAAACACTTAAAAGTCGAACAGTAGAATTATAAAATATTTTTAAAAAGTACGCAAAATTTTTAAGTATATCCTAATCAGAACTACTCAACAAAACATAAGGATTACAAGAATTAAAAAGATCACTAATTATTTTTTTTTATATGAAATGGTACTTTTCAATATCAAATATGTAGAATTCCGTCTTACATGTATATTGGTTCCAAACCCTTGAGACTTCTCATTAAATGCCCTATAATATATTTAAAACTTAGCTATAGAATTCAAACTACTAATCTAAGATAATACTAAACGAATTTTATTAACTGATCAGTTTACCTATTGTTCTTTCATACCTAATTTTATAATAATATTTATGATGTGTCACGCACAACGTTGACGTAGGAAAACGCCACCATTATAATGGCTAAGTTGTGATTCAAATAAAGAGGCGGTCCTTGTGTTTGTCGTAATTTTATCCAAAGTTATGGATATTATACGATTTTTTATATCAAATTCATCCAAAACTTCAATTATTAAATCATATATATTTTTACTAGTATGTGCTTCATTTATAACTCTAAATCCTATTAATTTTTTATTTAAGGTTCATTCCAAATCTAAGTAATGAATATCAACATATCAATAGTCCTCTTTATAACATGTATTTCAAATATCATAAGTCAAGACAAAAGTAAGATTAAAATCATTACATTATATTTTAATTCAAAATATTTTTTTTTCTGAAATATGCCAGTATGTCAGATCTAGTAGTATTTCTACTTGTACTCTTATATTGTAGGTTATATGCTCTTCTAATGTGCTCCTCATAATAAACATTCTCATCAAATTTAATAGGTAAAAGAGTAGTAGTAATATATCTAATTAGAGATTCTCTAATAACTAATTGTACCATTAATATTAAAATTCAGTTGAATTTGATTCATACTTGCACAACTTTTACCCTCGCATTTTTTTTATGGCGTTTCAAATGATTAGTTTAATCATTTCTGCAACCAAAATACTTTTGCAATACTTGAACATTGCACTATCAATGTCCTCATCTTTCTTCTTTTTGTGTGGAATTATATAGAATGTATCCTAGATCTCGGATGATCGCTTATTACATGTCTTTGTAGCATTGTATTTGTGACAATAGTAGTATCGGTATTAGATGACGATGATGGTGGTGGTGGTAGACCTAATAGTATATTAAATTGTGTTGAAACTGATGATATCAGCGGTAAATTTAAACCAATTTAAATATAAAGATTTTGCTCATACTCATGTAGAGGGTTGAAATAATATCGATGACGATCCATTTTATATATAAGAATTTATTAGTAAATGATTAATCATAAAAAATTTAAATAAATAAAATTTTAAGTAAAAAAGTATTAATATTAAGTATAATAATAAACAATATTAATATTAATATTAAAAATTAATTACCTTGGACCTCGATTTAATTTATGGAAAATAGTTGATTAGAAATTGAGAGTAAAGATATGAGATTAAGATTAATAATAAGGAAATTAGGGATTATGAAAGAATGATGATTAATTTTATTTATAATATTAGGAATTAAAAGATGAGAGAGTGTGTATGAGATAATGCGAAGAAAAATTAAAATGAGAGAGATATTTATAAGAAAAATTTGTAGATATGGAGAATTTAAAAATTATTATATGAATGAGATAAAATAAAAATAAATAAATTATAAGGACTAAAAAAAATTAAAATATTTTTTTATGCTCGAATGAAAAGAATATTTTTCTTTCTAATTTTGAATTAGAGTTTAATGTAGCATATGCAACATGCTAAGTAGGTTAGTTGCACTGGCCTTTTTAGCGGAATATGGGTTCGGTTAAAAAAGTTTAGCCCATTTTAATAATTCTAAATTTATCGATGATTCATCCAATAATTTATGTCACAAAGAAAAACAATAAAAAAGATTCCACTATATAGATCAAGAGGACTATAAACCGTTGAAACAAAAATCGTTCACAGTGAAGAACAAGTCTACTTAGAACATATTTGTGGGAATGAAATGAAATCAAAATTAATATTATTTTTCGGTTTGGTTTGATTTTTAATTGTACTAAGAATATTTTTTATTTTTATAAATATTGAATTAACAACATAATTAAATAAATTTAGAGTATAATTTTAAATATTATACATGAGATTTAAAGTCAGAATTATCTCAAAAAATTATCCTTATCTAATCATTCGACAACCTTTAAAGATCAAGAAAGTGTTATTTTTAATATCATAATAATCCGTAAATCCAGTGCATATTTTTATGGGGAATTCAAGAGAGGAGCTGTCTCTTCAAAATGTTCCATCTGATTAATTAATAACTGTTACATACCTCTAAAAAAGATTATTTAATCGACTGCTTCATTGACCTTGATATAACTGCTCTTGTATGAACTATGTTTCACTAATAACCTCTAAAATGTATTATTTAATGGACCGTTACATCTAAAAAAAAGATTAATTTAATTGACTGCTGCATTGACCTTCTCATAACTGCTCATGTACATGTATATGTACAAGTTTGTGTTTAATTAATTAGCTCGAACAACTAAACAGATGTATTGGGATTCTAAAGCAAATCAGACTTTCACGTGTTCTCTCCCCCTGCATGTAACAGAAACTGCTTAGTTAGAATCTATCTTTGTATACAATTTTCTAATCACTACTTATGACATACATTCCAACTGATCCGATTTAAGAATCTACCCTTTGTGTTGGGAAACCTAGAAAGCATTCATGAGTGCGTACGATTATGTAACATGTTAGGTTGTAAAAAAGACAAGATAAGAGATAATGTTTCCAGTTATTTATATTATATAGTAACACTGTTCCCAAACATTCAAAAACTTCACAATGGTCATAATTATAGCAACACTATCTAGGAATAAGGAAATTCAAGAATGATGTTTGATTTTTTTTTCTTTTTAAGAAATAAAAATGAAAATAAGGAAAAAATAAAAAAATCTTATGAACTTGTGTTATAAGCTAGGTGTGAGAGGGGGACAGTGAGACCCACTACCTTTTGATGTGTGAATCTTATTGTCCCTCTCTTATATCCGACTTGTAATATAGATTCATAAGATAGTTTTTATGGGAATATAAGAAAATAGAACGACCCATTTTTTGTTATTTATTTAATTATATATTGAATGAATAATAGATAATAATTTTAATTTCATATTTTAGAAATTTTTTCATTTGATTTAGATAAAGAAATGAGTTCACGGGCTGACACAATATTTTTATAGTCTGTTATTGTATTTGTGTTGTGCACTTATTTTTAGGTATATGTCAATCCGTATCGAACACAGTCCAACACAATCAGTGTCGTACCAAAACCGAATCGTATCATGCCGGCACGAATTGCCATCTCTAAGCAAAATCAACAAAATTAAGGTAGTTATTAATTTTTGAATGTCTTAAATGCCTTAAAGTAATTTTCAAAATTTTGGTGGTAAATTCTTTTTTACTAAAATTTTAGAGGTAAATCATAATTTTGAGAAAATATAATTTCTCCATTTTATCAAATTATACTTTTCCAAATTGTCGAACAACAACGATATCTCAGGACTAATATCTTATGATATATGATATAAGCATCGTTGCCTCAATCGTGTTATTTAAGATCAACATTTTGAAATTTAAAATCAAATATTAAAAATGAATTTTCTAATTCATTTGAATACAACCTATCAATTCGACACTGGATGGATTAACTTGTTTAGAAATGCCTGAGTTTTTAATTTCGACACTTCTTTTGTATAAAGTTAAATACAAAAAAGTGACTCAAAATGTACCTTTTATTTTACCTAACTAAGAAGAAGAAAAAAAAACAGAAACTTGTTTGGAAGATCTCCTCTTAGGGTCCAATTTATTCTCACTATAAATTTCGCCAAAAGTCAACTTGATAAGTTCACCCAAATAAAATCAAACTTCGATTCATTTTCTCAAAAAAAAATAAAAATGTCGGTTGCTTATGATCCAAACAAATATCATTATTGTTTTATGTAAGATTGAGCAAATTCAATTCGATACGACCGATCCACCAAAACTTAAATTATTATTTGGATTGGATCCGTCCAATCTGAAATAGATCCGGTCGGATTATGATTATATTTGATTTATATTTATTTATTTTTTAATTTTAAAAATTGAATTATTTCTTTCTTATTTATTGAATACATTTTTTTTAATTTATTTATTTTTAAGGCATATCACTTGTTTAAAATTTTTTCATTTTAAATAAATATATTAACTCTTCCTCAAATACATAACTCATTACTGCTCTATTAAATACAAAAAAAAAAAAAAGAATTTCAGTTTTTCATTAATTTCTATCAATTATATTTATTAAATTTATTTCATTTTAAACTATTTATATTATTTATTTTCTTAAATCAATTTTTCATTAATTATTTTTTAAAATAAAATTTTTATTTAATGATATATTTAACTTCTCGATTAATATTTTTTAAAGTACACATATTTTATTTTATTTAAAAAAATACAATATTCAATTTAATACATTTATTATTTCTCTATATATTTATATTTAATATTACTACCTATAAACACAAACTAAAATATACCGACTTTACTTTCCCTTGAATCTGAGGAAAAAAGAGAATCGATTTCACAGCTCCTCTTTGCCCCCTATAATACATTTCTCAAAAAGAAAAAAAAAAAAATCTGGAAATCAATTGGATCTAACCAAAATGGATGTGATCTGAAAATTAGATGATCTGATTTGATTATGATCTGATCGGATTGGATCGGATCAAATAGATCGGAATTAATCTATTGCTCTACTTTAATTTTATCCGCTCAAAAGGAGGAACATGGTCAGTTTCGGTTTACGAATCAGTTCTAGTTTCTAAACATTACATATATTATGCCCCTATACGGTACGGCCACAGCCATACCATGAAACCGGAGAAGTTGAACTCCATGCTTAACGAGCAAGTATGAAAATAATATTACACTCTTCCGGTAAAATGAATTTTAAGGTGGTATTATTCATAGGAGGAGTCGGCATAATTTAGTATCAAAGCAATTTACTGATGACTAGTAAAGTAACTTTAACATGGATCAAAGTGGCTTTGTAAGGGATGCACGTAAGAGGGTTTGAATACTTTCAGCCTACCCCACGTCTAATTTAACACATCTATCCCATAATCCACATATGTTGTCAGTGACAAAAATGCTTGTAAAGAATAATAATTACACTACATTACATCAATTCAAGGGTTGGTTCTATTACATACATCAACTACAAACAATTAAACAATTTTTAGAGAAACTTCAAGAGATTTGGAATCTCTCTTTATCAACAAAACTTTTCTTATATCAAGTAGTATTCTTCTTACCTCAATTTAATAGCAACAAAGAATCATCTTCATCATAATTCCCAAGTTGACAACAAATCTTCCAAATAATCACTCCCCAAATCTTGGAACTCAAGCACATCTAAATCATCCCCTAAGACATCCCCTGTGCTTGTCTTTCTCTTAACCTTAGGTTGTTCAAAAATCATATCTATCTCCATACTTTCTTCCCACTCATCATCTCTCGACCCTCTTTTCAGTTGATCTCGGCCTCTAGGTCGCCCCATAGCTTGCGCAAGAACAACTCTCTCAACCGGGAAATTCAAGTATGCTTTCGAGCCTCTTATTTTTAACGCCGCCTTGTCATAAGCCATAGCAGCTTCTTCTGCTGTTTCATATGTTCCGAGCCAAACCCTAGCTCCTTTTCTTGACGAGTCTCTAATTTCAGCTGCATATTTTCCCCATTGCCTCCTTCTCACACCACGATAATGTCTTGAAGCAGCCTTCTCTTCTTTGCAACTATTAACTACTTTCGGGTTGCGATTTATATTTTCCTTAATGAATTGTTCGGTTGTCGTATTATTTCCTGTTCGGATGATTCCGGCAAGTAGTTCTTCCCAAACCTCGGATCCCATAGACGCCCATCTTCCTAAACTTGGCAGCCTTTGTAGAACTTCCAATGACCCATCTCTTTTTTCATCAGGACTAGCCAATTCTCCCCATGATTTTATTGGTAACTCTGATGTGCTTGTTGTCCCTCCATGATTATGATTTCCACCATTAATGAAGCTTTCCCATATGTTCTCTAGATTTGCTTCTGAATTTGCACTGTGATCATCATTATTATTAAGTATAGCCATGCTGTATATTCTATTTATTAGAAGAGAAAAAAGAAAAGAAAAGATCATAGAGGTGGAGTTGAGGAGTTGAGATGAATATATATATATATATATATTTTTTTTTTTTTTCAATTGTGATATTGAAACAGCTCTCTTGGAACACAGTGGGGAAGCTTGTAGTACAAGTAACTAACAAGCTGAAACCGAGGAGGAATATAGGATTTTGCATAATTAAGAAAAGAGATGATGGGGTTTAATGGTTCTTAGTTGGACTTATGTGGTTCTAACTAATCATTATTTTTAGCTTTATCTCTATGTACACTGAATTTTGTTATTAGGAAATCCTTCCTGTAATTCATGATGAGCAATATAAGAAACAGATGAGCACAAGAATTCAAAGATGGCCAGTGGCCAGAGTATAAGTTGGGGTTTTTTTGCATTTATACCCATCAATCTTCTCCAATCTGTCTTTACCTATGTCTACATCTACTTAACATCACTATTTTATATACCCATCTTGAACTTTCAGAAAAGATCAATAATATATTTGTCTAATGGAAGAGGTAAAGTTCTTTATGTGAGGGTAAGGATGAAAAAATTTAGATTATTCGGGGAAACAGGAGAAATATCCACGATAATGTGACCCTTTGTGTAAAAATGGCCTTGACCTGTTGCTAAAGTTGCTGAAATCACAAGTATAAAAAGGAGGTTGAAAAACCCGGTTTTATTTCTTGAGATATACATTTCATAACAAGGGAAATCTTCAAACTTTATTTTAAATGCACAAAGGCATAAAATCCTTTTCAGACATTCCTTTCTAACCACCACATGCTACACAGGTTATAGTATATAATCACTCGGTGGGTAAGTAATTAGAATCATTCTAACTACAACTTAGTCCTTTCTTACTTAAGAAGGGACCTGATGGTTCAATTTTTTGAAGATATGGGCTCGTTCAGACATTTTTAGGAAATATGTTAGTGTTCTGAAAACAGCATGAAAGAAAATCAACAATGAATGTACGTAGTAAAACTCTGTACAGTTTTTTAATAGGAGTGGTAAGATGAACGGGAGTTTATTGAAGGAGAAGAAAGAAGGATACTTAGATTAATAGGAAGAGATAGATTGTCAACCTGGATTTGGAATGTAATGGGAATGGAGAAGGCGCACGTTATGCAGTAGAGAGTAGAAAAAACGAACAAACAAACCAATTAAATATAGCTTAACTTGAACAGCAAGTTAAGCAAAGAGATACCTCACGGATGCGGCGGAACTTAGTTCAATGCATTGGGATAAGAGCAGAAAAGGGAAAAAAGACGAAGAATGAAGAAAAAGGCAGTGTGGTTAAGATATTGATCAGCCATTGATAACTTGCTTTGAAATTAGGTAACTTCTGTTTCATAGTTGAGGGCGGAGGCTGTTTAATTTCTTTTGAATCGAAAAGAATATTCCTTGAGACATGTTCGTTGTTTAGGCCATGGGAGAGGCAGGATTTCACTGTAATATGGTCTAAATTCTTACAATACGGTATGGTATAAAGATAAAAAAAACATAGGGGATGCGGAGGGGATAAATATATATTATTAATTTTTTTTTATAATAAATAAATACAATATAAAGTTTGAGTAAATTAATATAATATATATATATATATATATATAATTTTTTTCTTAGTTATACAATAAAAAAAATGCTAATTTCATAAGTACAATTTCATAAGGCTGAGTTTATTTTGCTGGACATTTTAATTTAGGATAATTATGATGAATTTTTAAATTTTTTATTAATAAGTATTTAAATTATAAAAAAATTATAATGAATATTTAATTTCAATTACAATTAATTTTAATTTTATTAAATATTAATAAAATAATTATATATATATATATATTATATCTATTAAGTAATTATTAAAATTTTAAATTTAATTTAATTTATAATTTATTTATTCCTTAATCTCTTATGATTTAAATTTAATATTTTTTAACATATTTTTTTTTTTTCATTTTCACCCTACAAATACCGTCGCTTCCATCAATCTCTAGCGACAACATAAAAATGTTAATTTTTTCAAATATTTTTTCTCCTACAATATATTTTTTTCATTTTTTATTTTTTCAACTCAATCACTACTATCACCAAATTGCTGTCACCTCCTCTAATACCACTAACATCCATTGGAAGTCTCTTTCTTCAGATAACCGAGATAGTAAGACCTAAACTTTTTTGATTTTTTAATTTTTGCTGACTTAACCCTATCACCTAAGTTATGTAATCTCGATTATTCAAAGAGAGATTTTTATGGAGATTAGTAACATTGGAAGAGGTGATAACAAATTTGGTGGTGGGGTCGAAAAATTGAAAAATTTAAAAAGTAAAAACAAAATTGAAGGAGAAAATATTTAAAAAATAATATTTTGTGTTGGTATTGGAGATTAGCGGTGATAGTGATAAAGGGAATGGTTGAGAGTGGTGGTGGCTGATAAGAGTAAAATGGAAAAGAAAAAAATAAATTGTATAAATTTTTTTTGAGTATCAAGCTTGAATTAAGGGACATAAATATAAATAAAAATAAAAATTTTAAATTAAATTAAATTTAGAATTTTAATAATTATTTAATATATATATATATATATATGAATATTGCATCTAAATTTAATAAAATTAAAAATTATTATAATTAAAAATTAAAATTAAATATGTATTATAGTTTTTATAAATTCTAAGAATTCATTATAATTTATATTAAATATTATGGGTTTATTCTACTTTCCTATTTTTATCAAATTGGTTATAAATATCTAAAAATAATTATTTTAATATTTAACTTATAGAAGCATAATGAAAAATAATAATAAATGCCAATTATAAAAAATGAATGAAGAAATAATACTAAAAAATGTTCTTGAGATAATTTATCACTTGAAAATGAAATGGGACTTGTAGTGAGTTTGCCCTCACGGTACATCCGTCGGAGAGGGGCGTGCATAGCCGACAGAATGGGTCACGAACAAGCGGTGCCGGAAGATAGAAGAAGAGGAAATCAGGAGAAGGGGGATCGTGATTATGATCCACCTACTTACCCCACCACCTAGCTTGGCCACTAATTCGCTCGTTTTCAGGGCATGAGAGTTGAATTATGATTAAACAAAATAAAAATTTTTGTGGGTTTTACTGTCAAACCAAACAATTTCCCCTTCCTATTATTTGTTTATCATTATTTCCCTTCATCCCTACACTTCATGAATCATATTTGTTGAATCCAAAAAGTCTTCTGTCATTTGTTTACTATTCCTCTATTTCTCTTTACGTATATATCTCTTCATCTCTCTCTCAAACTCTCCCTCTTAACTCTCCTTTGTTGAAGTCAATGGAGAAAGTACGGGTAACCTATCCTTGTAATTTTTTTTTTCTTTATTTATTTTTTAAAACTTCAAAAATATTGAGCTGGCCTGCTACAAGTAAAACTGAGCCATCATCTTCTTTTTATTTTATTATTTAATTTTTTAAAAAAATGTTTTAAAATTAACCTGGATTAAAATTTGGAGTTCTAACATAAATTCTATTCGGGATTAGAATTTTTATCCACCTCCTTAACTATTACAATAATTTGTATTTGTTATTACAAATACTTCCCGAGCATGTATACTGATGATGTGTGACCAAATTTACCCATGAGAGTAAATACTTTATATTAAAATTTTCAAATTCATCTTTCTTCAAAATGACTTGGGTTTGTCATCTTTTGAAATAACTAAATTATATAAACTACATCTAAGTAACAAGATCCGTTGTAGTCTAGTTGGTCAGGATACTCGGCTCTCACCCGAGAGACCCGGGTTCAAGTCCCGGCAACGGAATTTTTTTTTTTCCTCCATCTCTCGCCGCCAAAATTTGGCGGGAATGCCTTCCGTCTTATTATTATTTTTATATTTATATATTTATTTTCCCTCGTCTCTCACTCTCTCTCACACACAGATCAATTCCACCCTTTTTTCGTTTTTAGTTTTTTTTTTCTCATCTTCCTCAGGTAATAATCTACACTCTGAACGGCGAATAGATTAGGGGAAAAGATATGGAAAACCCTAGCAGGAGGAGAAGAAACATTCGAGGAGAGATCGAGGCTAACACCTTGGCTTTTCTAGACGCATCCGACGCCAAAGATAGTCGAGATGCTAACGATGACCGTACGCCTTCTTGTCTCCCCCTTTCGTTTTCTACTTCACCAAACAAACAATATTACTACCATCCTACATCCATATTTCGTATTTATTGATGACGAACAATCTGAGTCGCAGGAATTGCTTTTCTCGATGCTGTTCGTGCTTCTTCCATAGTTCACGAAAACAGATCGCCTCCAACCTAGTAAATTTCCTCTTTTACTCTCTCTTCTTGACTTAGTGTTTGATTTTAGTTTTTCTATAGCGAACTAACGATTTGGTTTTACAATTATTGTTCCGAAAAGCAAAATGTATGAAGCAATCTTTCAGATTTTAAGGTCTGCGAAATCTCTTGAATTGATTATGGCAAGTTATAACCTTTTGAACGAGTTAGATAAGGTAGGTTTTTGTGTATTCACTAAGTGAAATTTTATCAGTTTTTTTATTTTTTTTAATCTGAGAGTGACTTTCTTACTTCACTATGCATTGCAGCATTTCCCTCTGGGATATATGACCGGTGCAGAAAAACCTAGTGCTTCACCTGAATTAAGCATGGTTGAAGAGGTTTTATAGTCCTTTTCATCATTTCTGGGATAGCATGTGTGACTTGTTGATAATTGTCTATTTTTCTGGTTTAGGCTTGGACGCCATTTGTTCTAAGCTCAGAATTTGGTAGTTGCGACCGGTCAGTGGCTGAAAAGAATTCCAGGGGACCACTCAGCCCCTCTGTAAGTTTGATTTACTATTGCTTGCACGATGTATCTACTCTGCCTTCATTTTTTTCTAGGGAAATAATTTTGGTACCTGCTATGGTTGATTGCAATATGTAAATATTCAGTGGAGAGTTCAAATTTAATTGGCAGGCTCAGTTACTGAAATTATCCATCATTTTCAGGATTTTCATCTTCTGGTACAAGAGATTGCAGTAGTGGCTGATGAAGCAAACCTGGAAGCTATAGATGCAAAGGTTAGTTTCTTTACTTTTCTGTATGATTTGTTCTCATGAATGTATTCCACTGAATCAAGAACACCATACCGAACCTTGGTGCATAAAAAGTGTTATATAATCGACATTAGTCATACTAGTTGCAGACAGAGTCTTGCTTAAAGTTACTTGCCTGTAGGATGTTTATCTAACTTCTGTCCCAGCATTTAAATACGCTTCACAAAATGAGGATACTTTACCTGCCTTTTTACTTTTTACTCGTTCTTCTGGCAGTCCCTTCGGAACATGTTATTGTTTCAATATCTAGTCAATGTTCTTGAAGGAGATTTTTTACTTCGGAACAGCATGTACAGAGGTGTAAGCTTATAACTTCTTCTTTTTTTTCACGTCTTTACGACGTATAATTATGCTTAACAAACTCCTCATTCAATTGCAGAAACCATGAATTGGATCCTTGTGCGGGACTCCTTACTCAACATATGCCTGGTATACTATTGCATGGATGTGAAAGAAATCCTCTTTAATTCCCTACTGATACCGTTCATAGTCTGTGTATCATATTCTTCCTTCCACTGATTTTACACAGTTTTACTGGATCTGTGGTCAAACCTTCTGTGAAGTATTCTTAAAAGTAGATTTCATTTTGTAGTGCTCAAGGAGAATGAACTACAAAGGCTTGATGAATGACTGCTTGACCATTATATGTGGACTGGGTAAAGTCCATGATGGATTCAGCAATGCTATCACAGGCTCTGTGGCAAAAGTGTCTGATACTTATGATACTTCTGTGGCAATTGCTCTCCCTGAAGTAAGAAAGTCTACACATATTGCCACACAGAAATTTATGATTTTGGTAAGCTCTTTAGGAATCTGTTATCTTTGTATTCCTTTAAGTTCACTATTGGCTCAGATTCTAATGCCCCGTTAGGTTATGGAGCTTGACACCTCCAAGAAGCTTGCTGATATGCAATGTCATACGACCAGAGCTGATGCTGTTAGGTACTTGTTCTCTCTATCTCTCCCCCTTAAAAAAAAAATATTTTTCCTGGCATACATACAACTTCTTAAAGCATATACACTTTTATCGGGTTTTCTTTTTTTGCAGAACCCCATTGGTGGGGATTCTTCTAGATGAACTAACTTATAATAAAGAAATTTTTTCTCCATTTTTTCAGGTGATTGGCCTTTTATCCTGTGTTTTACCTGGTTGCTCTTACTTTGTCTAGGCTTGTACATTCCATATCAAACTTCTGCGAAACACAAGTTATTTTTGTAATCCAATTCTATCTCACCAACTATGGTGATGATTTGCAGGTCTTCGAGGATCCTAAATGGAAACTTGAATTAATCGTGCAGTATTTATGGAAATACATCCCCAAGGTATGGTAGCTTCGTTATTTAAATTTGTATGTGGTACGTATGTCAAACTTATATGCTTTAGAAGATTAATGCACTAGGCGTCTTTGACAATGTCTTCATTTGTGCGTATGCATGCCCTTTTGAAGCCTTCTGTTCGCACCCGGAAATCTAATGGCCCTACAGGTGATACAACATTCTATGGAGCATTGGCGTCCCTTTCAAATAGCACTACTACTAAAATAATTATCAAGAAGATCGGCCATGAAGTGGTTCAGTTGCTTTTAGCACATGGTTTTCAGGTTAATACAAACATAAATCCTATTTGGTTGTCCTTTGCTGTTTTCTACTCCATGCTTGAGATTTCCTTTTACTCATAAACTATCTTTCAGGCTTGTTTGTTGCTATCCCCCGAACAAGTGCAACAATCTGTCAAGTCCCTCTCTGATTCAAAGGACCACTTGTCGGGCCACTCACTTGCAGAAACATGCAAGAATTTAGTTTCTGCTTTCAATTGTTTGAGAACCATAGATGAGTAAGTCTCACCATTCATCTTTCTTGCATAAATTATCTTCACGCTCTTTAGAATGTAGTATACAGTACCATATGCTGAAATGGTGATTGTAAGAAGTGAATATACTATATAGAATCATAGATGATGCATTTTCCTGTCTAAATCTTTGTATTACATCATTGGTTCAGGCACATGGAAATTTTGTCATTCGCAAAAGAAGCAATCTTTGCAGCAGCAACAATCCTCTCAATACAATCATAGAAGAGACAAAAGTCATTATCCGAGATTATCTAATGTACAGGTTAGATCTAAGATGATCTTAGATTCTTAGATGTACAGAATCAGTCAAGTGGTCTTTTATTTTGTCTTATAGAACTTAGTTTTTGCTCAAGTATTAAACACTCATTATCTAAATGCATCTAATCATGTCCATCCAATCAAACTTAGAGCTAAACCTCAGGCATGACTTTTGCACTCTTAAGTGATTAGGCAGGGTAAACTGGGAACAATGAGATAAATTTAGAAAGAAGCCATCACTTTTAATTTGGGAATGAGTTAAAATTACATCCTTCCAACCTATATTCTAGATTTATATATTATATCATTAATCTAGCAAGATTCAGTAATCTGATTGAAAATGGGTCCAAACTACTAGGTACACCTATCCATCTGTAGCATCAGTTATATTCCTGAAAGAAAAAAATTAGAAGATATGAATAACAAATCAGAGAGTTTATGAAAACATTCCCAGTCGAGCATGGACATTGCATCAGATGAATTATTTGGGAGATTGAGAGTCAATCTGCATTGTCACTGGCCCATCGTTAACCAAATTTACCTACACCATATGCAACATGCTCTATTATGTCATACAAAGAACAAAGCAAAATGGAACGAATTACCAAAAGATGAAGTAGCACCTTCATCATTGCTCCGAATACTCCGTCTGTTCACAAGGTAGAAATCGGTTAATTGAACGACTCAATGCGACCAGGATGAATATGAAAAGAAAATCAAATTTACAGAGAATCTCCCACTTTCACATAGAATATGCTCTACAGACAAGAACACATTGTCTCATCATACCTTTAATGACTTCCGGTTTATAGGATTTCTTGAATCTCTCGAGCACAGAACCATAGAAGGGCTTTGCTTTTTCGGGTGGCATCGCCACATGAAAATCCGGCTTGTTACCCTTCAACACCCCGTACAATGTAAACTGACTCACTGCCCAAATCCACCAAACGTTACTACAACTCTTTACATTTTCACCCAAAAGATCAAAATCAAGAGCAGATTCCAAAATTACCTAATAGAACTTCATAGTTCTTCTGCATTACCTGGAAATTACAAGAGAAAAAACTATAATTCTGAAACTGAAATCGTTCAAAACTAAACAAAATTAGAGGCCTATAAAAAGGGGAAAATGTAATCACGTTTAGGTCCCATCCTTTGCCGGTATTTTCATTTGGAAACAGTCTCATATTCAGGACCTTACGGCATCTACAAATAAATAATGATTGGAATTAATTTATTAAAAAAAAACCGGTCATAGCATTCTCATCAACCTTAGACAGACTTTAATTAAGGTAGCGTACATGAATTCTGCGTCGGAATCGGAGTCTGATTCATGGAGACCGACGAGGACTAGCAGGCCTGGGCCGATTTCTGAAACCTTGCGTCCTTCGACCTGCAAAATTTGCTAACGCTATCTTGAGCTGGTGGTTTAAGAGGTGAGAGAGAGGGAGAGAGAGAGATGAGTGACCTCGACGCTTGCAGCGGAGACTCGCTGAACGAGAGCTCTCATAGATCGTGTAGGCTGCTGCGTTTTCCTCTTGCTAAGAAGTCTAGTGGATTTGGTTCCTTTGCTTCCGTAAACATTAACAAGTGGCGGATTGAAGAGACTCTTCATTTTTCTTTCTTTTACTAGTACTCTCACTTTTTTCGTTTTTGGAAACTCTGTTTGGCGACTAAGAAATTCTTCTTTCTTTTATTTATATTTTCTAGTCTTAAAATTTATTAATATTATAAATAAATTTATTAATATTTTAAAAATTATAAATAGATCTTTTATATTTATTTTTATATTATAAAAAAATCACTTAAAATTTTAAAATTATAAAATAATTTTTCATATTTATCTTAAATTATCAATAAATTTATTAATTTTAAACTAAATTATAAATTTAATTTATATAATAAATATAAAATTTGGCAATCAACCAATTTTTATAATTTATCATAATATTATATTAATGTTATTCTTACAAGCTCTTTAAAGAACTACGTAAAAAAAAATTTACAAAATTTATGTATCAAATACTTAATTATATGAGATAAACTTATTTTATTTTATTAACATTTTAGGATTTTTTTTAATCAAATTATCAAAATATGTAAAAATAATTATAATAAGAATAAAAATAAAATCTCATTTATCATAATAAAAATTATATAAAAATATTCATATGATCATTAGATTTAATGTTAATTATTAACTATTAAACTTATAATTTATAATTTAAAATAAATATAATGAGATTTTTTTATAATTCCAAAATTTCAAAAAATTTATTTATAAAATAAAATAAATTTAAGGAAATTTATAAATAATATAATATAAAATTTAAATAATCTATTTATAATTTTTAAAAATATTAAAAAATATATATATTTATCATATTAATAAATCTTAAAAAATTTACGTATAATTTATTTTTATTTTTTGGCCAAAAATAAAAGAGATGTCATCATTATACAAAAAATTCGTAGTTCTTAAATTGAAATCATTCGAAAATTAATCAATGTCACATTGAAGAGGCTTCATTTTTCTTTCCTTTCTCTGTTTTACTAGCGACAATGTGATTTACTATTAATTTAAGAAAAAATATATTGTCCGCTTAATTTAATATTTATAATTATAATTTTGATTTCGAGTTATAATAATTAATTTATCATACAAAATCTAATTTATATTAAAATAATATAAAATTTATATACGTTCGTTTTTCTACCGGTTGATTTTATTTAATTATATTATAAATATAATTTTTATAATAAATTAAATAATATTTATTTATTAAAAATTAAATAAATAATAGTTATTTGGATTTACGTTTTAATATGTTAAGTGATTTAATAATAGTATAAAAATATTTATTATATATATATATATATAAATTAATTAAAATATCTTTTGTTAATAATAATGGTTACAACGACGATAACATTAATAATAGAATTAAGATAATTAGTAATTTAAATTTAATATTAATTTATTATGGAACGAGTACATTTAGGAATATTGAGATAAATTGCATACGTTAGTTTCATACTATCACATCAACTATGTGTATACTTAAAATAAATTGATCTACCATAAATACAACACATCCAAAAAATTATCTTTAGATTTTCACGCTCAAGCTCTCGACATTGACCATCTTATTCATTTTATTCCTTCCTACAAGGACCTATCAAGCTCAAAAAAATAATTAGAGATCTTGTATAATCGATTCATAATACATCATATTAAAACTGGTCCAAACTCCATGCATTGATTGCAATGAAGCTTGCCTTGTTCCAACAGTCCTTCTCCGAGTGATAATTCCTCTCACAAATATTACAAGTGGGAACTTCTTTTCTAAACTACGATTAGACTATTTTTTCCATGGCTTCTCTTTTGCTTATCCTAATATGCTCCTTGTGTGATTGCTTCATCTCTCATAGAGTGCCTTTTCCCATTAGTTTGTAGTGAATCAATAAGTTGCATATAAAACTCCAATCTAGAAATCAACTGTAATTCCATATAAAACTTAAATGGATAATGGACAAACTTTGAAAACAATGAAGCAGTAAAACTACATTCTTTCGAAATGCAAGTTAAACGCTTGAATTTATACGCAAAATAGAGATCAATGTAGCAAGTATTTATGTTCACATTTGCAGCGAAATTGTTGGGCTTAGGTGAAGTGAAGCTGCTATACAACTGGTTGTATGCCATATGGGGAAGAGCTTAGGGTTCATCGTTTAAGACAAGAACTTTTTAATATTTAATAATGTATAGCAAATATCCATTTTTAACACCCTTAATTTCAACATTACAGCTAAACCAATAAGAGGCTGATTTTTTGCAAAGATAAAAATTATGCCGGTCAACTTAGAACAGAGGCAAAGGATTGATGAGAAGAGAAGTGACATGATCCTTGAGTGCAACAGGAGCATTAGTGTATCCATCTTCATCTTTGTAAATAACATCTATAACTCTAGACAAATTGAGAATGCGCATCAATATAACCATGGGGACTGCGGTTGGGATTAATAACTCTTCGTTTATATCCTTCCATGCATTATCTACTTGTGCTTTAAATTCCTTTGCTGCCTCTTCTTCCGTACCGCCATGTTCCATCATGTAGCATTGGACAGCTGATACAACATGTCCTCTCTCTTGCTCAGCCTACCGTTAGTATATAAAAACGAATGTTTATCAATATTATTTGTTTGGAGTAATTGTCCGTAGAATAAGACTGATTAGCCAGTGTTATATGTAGTTTTGCATGGTTTTGTATTCTTTAAATGTACTATGGTGATTTACCTTGTGGGAGACAACGTCGTCCATGAGCCTGCCAATTATTGAAGCTGCCTTCACAATTTTAGGATTACTAGACATCCATTCAAAGGACTCTTTGTTCACAACATATCCCATTCCGACTATTGACATAGTTGCAAGCATCGGATATGCACTTGTAACTAGTGCAAGCTTCATGTACTCGTCCATTGTCGGTATGTAATTCTCATGGTACCATTTTGCTTCTTCAAAGTATGCTCTAACTTGATTTTTCATCTGAAAAAAATTTAATCTCAATCAATTAATTTTTCAGTAATTAGTTGATGAAATTAATGTCAACATCCCAACTAAATTTACTACATACTGCTTCTTTAGCATAGTGGAGCCTGTATGATCTCCCTTGAGGAGCCAAAATGTGGTCAGCTTCAGCGAAAACATCAAGCAGTGCTTGATAGATGATCTTCATGTACTCCGGCATCTGATCCTTGGCATCGATTTCCCACCTGAAAATTATAAATGCAGTGGCATTACGATTAAGGTAATGACATCTTTTATAAATTATTCATATTATGATCTATATTTATATAAATAATATTGAGACCTTTCAACTGCAAGAGTGAAAAGTTGAATCTCTTCAAAGGTGCCATAAACATCGTAAAGGTCATCAATAATGGAGGTCATAGAGATCACTTTAGTTAAGAATCTTCTTGCGAGAGTGTATTCCGGTTCGAAGTACACATTCAATATCCAAAAGTAGCACTCCACCACCCTATCTCTTGCAAATGAAAGTTTTTCTGAAAATTCCCAGTCTTTCCACCACCTAATTTATCAAATAATTATATTGATATAAATACTTAATAAAGTATAAATCAAAATCAACGAGTTTGGAAGTACTTATTATATATGTTAATTGCTATACGCACTTTGAAATGTGACCAAGTTCTTTCTGGTGGAGTTTTTGTAGATGATTGAAATCATGTTTGGCAAATGTTAGAAGAAGGTCATTATGCGAGGGGTCTTGTTGGTAAATGGAGAAATAATGTACAGCCTCGAGCCTTGGTAAGCCTTTCCGGAGAGGACGGTTTAAGGCATGGTTTACTTGCGAAGTAAGCAATATTGTCGATGAGTTCACAGCAGACTGAAGATGAGTGGTAGTGAAAGCAAGTGCTTCATCTAAAATTTCTTCTCCATGTACACGGAGATGTGCCGCTTCATACAAGCCTAACATCCCTTTCACGTCACTCACAATGGCTTCCTTAAATTTCCCTTCACTGTCCTTCAACTTGTTGAACATTTCTGCAATTGATGATTTATCATAAAACAAGTTATCATGATCCACCTATAAAAATTACATACCACATATTGAACATCAAAGAATGTGATAAGAGCGACAGTGCTAATTCACTCACCACACGAAACATTAAGACCTTGTTGCCTTAGCAATCGAAAACAAAGAGCGACAGCGTAAAGATCATCATTTTTGTCATCATAGCATACTTGGTTTAGAGCCAAATCATCGTATGATTGTTGCAAAATTATGTTAATCTCATTCTCAAAATGATACGAGATGCCTAAACGCTGTATAACATCAATCAAGCTCAGTTTTCGCAAGGGTTTCTCGACGGGATCCTCTAACATCCTCTTCACTTCATCCTTGAGTTCTCGTCCCTTTGGCACCAACATTATGTCTTCACTTTTCTGTCCCTACAAGATTACAAAATTTGAAAGCACATATAAAATAACAAAAATAATCATATATAACACAATATTGGAGTACATGTCCTTACCATATCATCACTTGCATAGGAGATGAAATGATGACCCCAAATACTGGGAGGGAAATTTGCTGATCGGCGAGTGATTTCAGATCCAACATCATGATTTTGTGAAGCTGTTGGTAAAGCCATTAGGGGGAGTAGCTAGGTAGTGTGAGAAAGGGTGTGCGACACTGGCAAAGCTGGAAGGTCTATATATATACATACGCACGAGAGAGCCACTTGCTTAAAATTATTGTTTACTCATGAGAGGCTAAAATCTCTCCTCTAGAGGCTTAAATTTAATTGTATATTATTTAAGAGGCTAAATCTTAATTTACTTAAAAATAAATTATAGTGAACTCTATCAAAGTTTATTTTCATATTTAATTAATTTTTATATAAATTGTATTAGTTAAAAATATCTCGAAAAGTTAATAAATTATTAATTTACCGAAAAAATTAAAAAATTAAATTATCAGTAATTTAATAATTTAATATTTTACTAAATTAATAAAAAATTAAAATTATTAATTTATCAAAATTTTATTATATATTTAATCCTTCTAATACATTAAATAAAAAATTAAAATATAAAAATGTACCGCTTAATATATTATTTTTAAATTAAAATAAAAAATATTATTATTTAAATAAAATAACTAATTCATTAAATATTAATTTATTAAGATTCTATCCAAGTTAGAAATAGATACCGTTTTGGTTTCTGGAATGTGCTATGTTGCCCCCCCACGTTCATTAAAAAAAAAGTTTATAAATACACGCACGTCCTATCGATGTAAACCATATGTATTCTAGAAAGAGATCCTTTTTTTTGTTTTTGTTTGGGGCCAAAAGTAAAAGAGATGTTATCATGATCTCTTTTGTTTTTTTTTTTTGTTTTTCAAAAGAGGAAGGAAGAAACTATAAACTGCTTTGGAATTGTAAAATTGTTTCTTTGGAAGGGAGAAACAATCCGAATAGCTGCTAGATTTTTCTCCACAATTGTTTTGAAATTCGTCTCCTACTTTAGTCTGGACCTTTTTCTTCATTGAGAATCAAATTCGTTCAATAAAAGCCGTGACATCCTTGGTGGATGATTTTTTTTTTTTTTTTTAAGATGCAAGTAAAATACGTTTGGGGCTTCTTACACTTATAATTAAATTTATAGTATTAGCGCCAATGTTGTAGTGTTGGTGGTTGTCGAGAGACCAAGTTTGGAGAGGAGATTATGTAACCAAAGAATTTTGACTGTTGAATTTGTTAGTGCACGATATTTGGTCTCGGTGTTTGAGCGAGCGATGATATATTGTTTGTGAGAGCTCCAAGATATTAAATTGGGCCCAAGAGTTATCAAGTACCCAGTTGTGGAGCCTCGACATTTGGATAGCTAGCCAATTAGTACGCGTAAAAATGTTGAGGTCGATGGATGAACTAAGCTGAATGTGAAGACCGAGATGTGGATTACCATTCAAATAATGTAGTATTCGTTTAACCACAACCCGATGGTTGATGGTTTCCCGATGCATAGACTTGCATACTTCATTGATGATCAATAATAGATCGGGTTGTGTTAGGAGGACATATTAAAAGGCACCAACTGTGACACGGTAGAGAGTGAGATCATCAAATGTGTCTCCATCAAAGAGAGTAAGACTATTTCCGTTGGACATGGGGTTGGAAATCGGCTTCGCTTGAGACATCTTAATAGTGGGAAGTAGATCATGAATAGCTTCTTTCTATTTGGAAACACACTTAAAAAATAAAGTATCTCTGTTTTTTTTCATTCCCTTTAGAATTCTAAGTTTCCAATCTGATAGAACTCGAACTAAGTTTGAGTTCTCCAAAATAGTATCGATAGTGCGCCGCTATTGTTCATCTTCATTATATTCTAGAAGACAAATGTCGTTTCACCTTCTGCACCGATGAGAAGAAGATAATCTGTTTTAAAGAAATTGTTACATAACATGCTTCAATTTGATTATCAGTTTCTTATCACACTGTTTTTAATTTTCTAATCATTTGTTTTTTTTTTAATGATCCGTTTAATACTTTATTATCTTGTTCTAGTATGTTTTTTGTTTTACATATTATGGTTCTAATTTTCCTATTTTACTACTGTTTACAGTTTTTAATTCTATTTACTATATTACTTTTGCTTCATTATATCTGCATATACCGTTCATTATTTTTCTATTTATACATATAACTCCAACAACTCTTTCCCACTGAATATCGGGGGTTAAGGGTAAGCTCACTATGTTTGGATTTGATATTTTTTAATTTTTGGGTAAGTGAGCAAATTTTAAGTGTTTGATTTTTTAGTGAAGCAAGTGAGATGATTAGGTCCCTCAAGAAATCAACCGTAATTCCATGTAAAACTTAAATGAATAATGAACGAGCTTTGAAAGCAATGATGCAGTATAACTGCTTTATTGCAAAATGCAAGTTAAATGTTTGAATTTCTATGCAAGATAGAGATCAATACATGAGTTGACAAAAAAATTGAGAAATCTAACTTAAAACTATGATTACATTACTCAAGACATCAGACTAATCGAAATTAACATGACTAGTGAAAAGAAATCAGGCTTTTAGCCCCAACCACCAGAAATGAGTTGCCAAAAGCAATGTTGCCTTTTTGGTAGCTTTTGGTTGTGAAGCTTTTAGAAGGTCCAAACTCTTATGTGAGCTCTTTTGAAATTGCATAGGCTTCTATGTTAGAAATGTGAAGCTGTTCACCTTTGAGATTGCACAATTCATAAGTTGACTTTTTGTGATGGAAGTATTTTAGAGTTTACTTCCAAAAAGTGAATTAGTATAGATCAATTGAAATATGCTCAAACAAGTTTGAGGTCATTTGGTTCAAGATTAACAAAATTATGAGTAATAGAAAATTATCATTTATTATTAAGTCATTTGGTTTTTATACCTGATTTAGGTTGGGAAACACTAGACAACTTTACACATGTCGCATTCTCATTACTCAAGTTTTTGATCATTCACTGCTTCATGATAGGTATCAACGCCTTCACAATCTGACACAATAAGGATCTGCTCCTTACTCACATGTATCTCTACATATAAAGGCGTTGCCCTAGTCTGACATCTTTCGGAGCACCTCAACGCATAGTAGCGCCACTCATGTTTGACACGCTAAGGACATGGTCTGCACTCAAGTGTCGATTACTTTCCATATATATCCACTCATTTGGCGTCCCCATGCCAACATCTAAGCTGAGTGAGGAAATACTTGACTTAGCCTCAGCATTGTCTTGAGTCTTCTCATCTCGTTCAGCTCTTATTAGGTTGACTAATGCCATCTCAATCTTCTTGTACATCAGCCTCAATTATCATCTCCCATCGACACTCTATTTCCAAATGCTCTGCCGACTCTGCCTAGCCTCAGTTTTTTAGGATGCGTGACTGAGGCTATCCCAGAATCTGGCATAATAGTTAACCCATTGGCAAACAACCACATTATCTATGGGTTACATAGTATTCTAACATTTATTTTGACTAACAAACTCCTACGCTTTCTATCGATGCCCATCTGTACTGAAGGATGTGAAAGGACGCACACCGCGTCTTAAATACCCCTTGATTTGCACTTGTCGTTATCCGTGACAACCTATAGGGCTATGACGAATGTCACATGCCAGTTGCCATATGCAATCGTCGTATCTCTTCCCCTTCCCTCTTCTCTTCTATAAACGCTCTTCCGCCATCATCGATTCCTTCTGAGCTTTCATACTCTCTCAACTCCCAACATTCTCTCCCACTCTCCCAATTTTTCTTGAAATTTGTTACCTCTCACCGTTGCTTCCACCACTGCAAACCACCATTTGCATCAACTGCTCAACTAATCATGTTTGACAGAGCAAGAAAGTTTTCTCTTCCTTCTGCATTTTCTTCTTTTTCTACACCTTTTCTAGTTTTCTTCAACAATTCTTCATTTTCCATAAATGTTCTTCATATAAATCTTTTCCCACCTTAATTTTTCTTTGAAAGAGCAAATTTTGATTGGAAATAGACTTAGGAACTAACTTCATAGGTGTTTGCCTTTTTCTGACGCATAGAACTTTGGTCAGCTTCCTTTGACTTCTAACACTTGGGCAATTTTCACATTACTAACATACATTAGGGTCATATTCAATCATCCTACTCCTCAGAGTTTCCCAACACAGGCGATCTTTCACCATATTGATTGACCGCTGGATCATCTTCAGTTCTTTAGACTAGGTCTTCATCCATTATGAATCTCCGACTTGAGACTGACCCATTCTCCTTCTTATAATCAGGTACCTTTGAGAGCGATATGCCTAGAGAAAAAAGATCAAGGGAGCGGCTCGGCCTCGGTCTAATCATTATAGAGAAATCATCTTGATGTTCAACAAGGATGACCACTTCCACATCCTTACAAAATATAACCTCTCCCCTGCATTGACATATGTGTACCTAAGGAGCATGAACGAATATTCTCAGTGAGCGATGATGGGTCCATGGAGACAACTGTCTACATGGATATGTTCTCCTAGGGTTTCCGAGTGCCTCTTCATCCTTTCTTCCAGTCTTTATTGAACATGTGGCAACTTTCGTCTGGTCAGTTAGTACCAAATGCATGGAGAACCCTGCTTGGGTTATTTGTACTATACTTCGATGAGACTGGCCATGCGCCCCGGACAAGCTTTTTTCTCTCCCTGGTCAGCCTGAGCCGGAGCAATCAAGGGTGGTACAACCTGATGCTGGAGAAAGGCAAGCATACAACTAGGCTCCCCCAAGCCAACAAGTTTTGAAAGGAGAAATGGTTGGTCTTGACTGAGAATTGGCAACATCCTGCCTGCTGCTACACCCTTTGCACAGAGTACCAGGAAAAATGAACCCCTAGGACGAAGATTCTACTCTCTGAGATGGACGAACTGGCGTGGGAAGCCATAATGAATAAGCTGAGGATGAGAGGAATTTTAGGGCCGTACTGACCATAAATCGCCTGACCCGCTATGGTCTAATCTATGTTGATCCCCCTATAGATGCCGACCATTTAAGCATTGTCTCTCGAGATGAACCGAGGGCTCTTCCCTAAGGTAGTGTTTTCTTCCATGTTTTAGAGTCTTAATATTTTCTCGATTATTGCTTTAACACTTGAATCCTTTTCCATAAAATATTTTCTTAATTTACCCTTATATCTAAGTCTGAAAATTCTGAACTAAAATCTCGTACCGAAATCTTTTAATGAAATCTCAGACTAAAATCTAGACCAACTTGCCTACACTAAGATCTAGACCAATTAGCCTAGACATGAAGAAGAAGAAGAAAAATGAGGAGAGAACATAAAAATAAAAGAAGACTAGACTTACAAAGAAATAGATATAATTTGATATTTTTGTAACTCTCAATACCTAACTTTGAGGTAAATTTATAGAGTAACTATGTTTTAGTCAAGTCATCAAAATCTAGTTTGCTTATTCTAGCTAGTTGTGGTCGGCGACTGTGGTGCAAAGGTGAGGTCTAAACTGAACGGTTAATGATTATCTCGTATTGAGTTGTGAGAGTGAAAGATGCATAGAGAGAGATTTCGAGGACGCCATGAATTTCAAGGGGATGAAGAATGAAGGAGGAGAAGGGTGAGTTTCTTTTTCAAATGAGATATTAGAGCCATTAAAAAAATTTCATTTAAAAAAAGGACGAAATTTTGTTAAGCGAGTCTATATTTTTAAATAAGTTTTACAGGGGAGATTATTTCTTAAAATTTTATCAAATTTTAATCCCAAAATAGTTAATGGTCGTAAATTGACACCACGTACTAACCGTAACCAAATAACATTGGTCCAACTAGTCGGTCACTACTTTTGATCAATTTAGGGTGTCTAATACCGTATATTGAATAAAAAAAATACAAATCAATTAAACTTTGGACTCTAAAGAAATTAAGGGGGGGAAAAACTAATCTCGGACAAAATTCCAAACAGAAGCATCTAAAATCATGCATCAAACATCCATAAATGGAGAAGGTATCAACTCATGTGCATACTACAATCTACCCTTTTCTCCCCATGCTTTCTTCCCTTTTTAACACCAATAGTTCCCATTTTCTCCATTGCATTAGCAAAAGCCTGAAAAAATTTCTTCTTATCATTACCCAAACCTTGAACAAAAGGCTTAGTCCGTGGGTCCAAATATAGGCCTTGATCTGTACCCAAGAGACCCAATTTAGCTTCCAAATTGGCATAATAAGCATGATCAAACAAAAATGGAGTAGTAACATCAAATGGTGCGACAATATCTGTGTTCCCACCATGGTATGGACATGACATTTTGAGTTCCTTTAACAACCTTGGATCAATAGAGGGGTCTGCTTTTCCCGTGCCCTTGTGGTTATAGAGCCGGGAAATGAAGTGCTTGCAATGCGAGAAACCGATCGTGTGTGCACCCGAGAGGGCCACGAGGTCGTTTGGGGTCAACCCTTTAGAATTGAAGAGATTGAGGAGCTGGTCAATGGTTGAATTTGCTCTCGGAAGATTTGAAGCCACTCTTGATGCCATTGATATCTTGCCATCCCACCTTCCTTTATTTACTTGGTAAAAAGGTCCCCCTGCCTATTTTACACAACACATCATTTGTAGAAAAAGATTTATTTGGTATGAGAAAACAAAATACATACAGTAATCTTGCTCTAGAAATTGATACATAACTAGAAATTGGGCCAAAATTGACCCAAAGACAAAGGCCCATGTTCACATGGTAAAAGAAAGGCCTGTTTTTTTTATGTGAGAAGATATATGTACTACATAAGACTACACAGATTCCCTAATTCTATTTCACTATTCATTGAGTTGTAAATTATTCATTTTAGGGGACAGAAAAAGAGAGGAATCTTTTTACAGTAAGTGCTAAAACCTAACCTATTAAGATCATAAATATTTACATTAATATATAATATTATATTATATTTATAATATAAAGTTGATGTTCATAATTATGAGCACCATAATAAATAAACATTTTGCAAGATAAATAATAGGACAAAATGAGAACATCACACAATAATACTTGTAGGAAACAATGAAGACAAAAATAAGCACATGGAAATGTGAACTGCTCCTCCTCTAACACTGACTCAACTTGTTTAGTAGAAACAACCAAAAAATACTATGCTTCCAATATCTCTACTTTGGAACATCAATCCAATCTAACCCAAAATTTTTGGAAAACAGCAAACCAAAATTAATCCCCAGGAAGAAGGAAAAAAAAAAAATCCTTCCCCTCTTTGTCATTTTCTTCGATTAAAAATATATTTAAAAAAAAAAAAAAAAAAAAAAACGTTATGTGTGCATAAAGGAGCCAATAATGATCAAAATAATAATAATTGGTAAAAGAAAAAGAAAAGAAATCTTGCCAAATGAACATAATCTCTAGCGGCAATAGCAAGGATGTCAGCACAAGAAACAATGCCAGGACACTTGCTCTCCAACAAAGCCTTAGCATTTTTCACTGTCTGAAATCCTTCTTCCCTCAAGTCCTTGTTATCTTCTGCATCTCTCTCTGCTTGAACTTTACTCCCTGCCTTCGATGATATCAGTATAGATGCATCACAGCCCTTCGTCATTATGAAAAGCAATCAAACAACAACATGTCAGCAAATCAGATTATGACGAGAATCAACAATGTGGGTTTAAATTTAGTAATTTGGATTTTATAAATTCATACTTCAACAAAGCAGTCGTGGAAGAAGAGGCGAATTGTGGCAGGACCAGAAACAGGGGCTTGTTTGAACTGCTGGGAAGTGATGGACCCCACAAGCTGTTCTACTTGTGGGCAAGTTTTTGAGTAGTAATCAAACGAGAGGGGCTTCGCTGAGGATTTTGATGTGTAGATGAAGAACAGGAGGGTGAAGAAACAAAGAGGTAGAAATGGAGGAAAAGAAGAGACCATGGTGGAGTGAGGACAAAAAGGGTGAACGGTTGGATCAGAAGATTATGGGGAAAAAAAAAAAAAGGAAAAGCCAAACAGGTAAAGAAAGGGGTTTAAAATGTTTTGCAAGGGAAGCAGAGATTGCATATATTGAGCTAAAAGAGAGAATCATTGACCCGTGAAGCACTTTATAATGGCACACTGTTTGAGCAACCTTTGATTAGAGAGAGAGAGAGGAGAGAGGTTTCACTAAACTTAGCATGTGATCTGAAAGAGAAATGGACTTAAATGTGTAATTGCATTGATTTTAAGGATTAAGTCACAAATTAGTTTATTTAAAATATGAAAAGAGTGTGTTAGGTTGATGACTATATAGTATATACATATTAGGGACCATATCTCTGTAGAGATTAGATCTGCATGTGTTTTGCTCAATATTTCTCATTTCTTCTCCCTTCTACTCCTCTCGCTGATATTTAGACTTAAAGAGGATGGTCACTATTGAAGGTGATTGTAAGAGCTAGTTGATTGTTTCATTTCTTTTGATTCATCTTCAAATTAGAGGATTGATTTGGTGTTAGAAGAGATTAATTTGTACATGGGTTTTTTTTTTTCGAAAAATTAAGAGATTAGTGAATTTTATTGCGAATTTAATTATTTTTCAATTTAAAAAGAGAATGTGTCCCAAACTTTCATTTTCGATTTGGATTATCGTCAAATTTATATCTCTATTTTAGTATCTTATGATTGTATTTGTTCTTCTAGTACTTGTATGAATAATCATCTTAAATATTAAGTTCGTTATAGCGATAGAAATGGCACAAAAAGATCATATACGTTTTCTTTCTAATTGTAATACATGATGTTTATTGCAAACAAAAAAGAAAGTTACAATTTCTCCGATTGAATGGATAAGGCATTGATTGCAAAGATAGACAAAACCCCACTAGGCACTAGCCATCCACTTATGATATTGCATGACTTCATTAATGTTGAATCATGAATGGCATGTGCAAACGAGGTAGCCTATACTTATCATAACTAATAATAAATAACAAATAACCCTGAAATTATCGCACTTCTTGGATCCACCTTCAATATTTTTGCATAAAAACACGAACCCAGAAAACTTTGTTCATGTACTATTTTTTTTTGTTTTTTTTCTTCCTGTTAAGCGCATGCCTATAGAGAAAGTGGAAGAAGAAGAGAGCTTTTTAGACATTGCAGGCTTTGCTCAGTAAAAAGCTCTGGACCATTCTTGCATGTTCCCCCTCCTGCCTCATTCTATTTCCAATGGATTTTTTTATGTACCTTTTTAGAAGGACCCAAATCACTACAAGTTTGTTTATAGTTGTGGGAATCCACTTGCAAGACACTTCTTTTAAACCTTTGTGAATCTGAAATTCTTTGTAGCTAACTCCTTTGACATATAACCACTCAAGCATTAAACGTTATTGCATTAAGTTACAAACTTGCGCGGCAATGAAGATTAGACTTGTGTCCATGGGCATGATAATGTTTGTTAAGTGCGTTAGTTTTAGAGGTTTGGATTCTAAGAGCATGTTTGGTTGAAAGATCTTTCTCTTTCCTTTTCTTTGTGGAGAGTAAATGAGAAAAATTCTGCTATAAACTTGATCTATGAAATATTTCTAAATCGGATCCAATCAAAAATATTTGTATATATTTATGAGAGTATTTTTATTTAAAAAATTTATCCGCTTATTAGATTATATTTGTAAACCGCGATTCATGTAATAAAACTCTCGATAGATGAAATAGTTATTTTCTTAAACCTAACCAAACGTGGGAAATAGTTATTTTCTTTTCATTTCCTCCCATTTCTCTACAACCAAACAAGCCCTGAAAAGACAGAAAGGAAATTGAGAAGCCTACAGTTCTACTTATCCAGGCCCAAAATTAGAAGGCTCATGATGACGATACGACCCAAGCCTTTCGGCTTTTGCCGCTAGTGTATTTGCTCGACAATCTTTTTTTGGCACTCCAACTGTTTGATAGAATTCCTTACAACAATCGCCATAGCTCTGAAGAAACTTAAGCTCGAAAATTCATCAAGTCATTCCTTCTTTTATTTTCACCTTCGTACCATGCGAAATTTATCGTCAAGGGTCGCACGGTTGACGATCTCTTTAGCAAAAATCCTGTCAAAAGATTCTTCGCCTGCATTTCTCGCTCCAAAGCACACTTTCACTACAATCTGCCGGAATCGGAATCTTCAAAAGCTGCAAGACAGAGCAGCCATTCCGCATGATCTTCTGAAATGGAGTTCGCTTGGTTTCTATAGGACCTCCAGATTCGCCACTGGATTCAACCCGTTGAAGCCGAAACCGTTGGATTCTATCATCGATTTTGAGAGGGCGCGGGACCGCTCGCCGGAGGATCTCGCTTCGATATGGGATGATGTAATTTCTTTAAAAAAAAACCCTGTTTTTCTTCTGATTTTTCATTAAAATTTCTAGCAATCAGTTAACTGGAGTTTGTGGAAACTGTGGTTTTAGTTGATTGTGGGGTGACCTAGAGTTTTGGACTGATAGGAGTTTTGATTTCGGCTCAAATTGAGTTTAGACCTAACTGAAGTTTCAAACTTGGGACCAAAATGAACCAAATTGTTGTACTGGTACAAATGATAATTTAAGGGGGGAAAAGAAGTCCAAAATGATTTCCATAGGTTATCTTTTCCTTGTTATATCCAGCTCTATTGCAGATTCTAATGTGATTTTTCTCTCTCCTGTTTTTCCTTCATGTATGTATTTATCAATCAGTATCACTTGGGAAGAGGTCACATTGGTGCATCCATGAAAGCAAAGCTTTACTACTTATTGGACCATCGAGCAGCTGATTGGTAATCTATACACACTATGGTCTTAGTCTAATGAGTTTTTTTTTTTCTACTGATCTTTTATTTTCTTCTTTCTCCATTTTCTTATCTATCTGTTCTTGCAGCCGGTATTTTGTCATTCCATTGTGGAAAGGAAGTGGTTATACAACAATGTTTGCTCAAGGTTTGTTGCCCTCTAAATTTAAAGGCCTCCCTTGAATCAACTCTTATTAAAACCCATATCTACATCTCTCCAAATTCTTCTTTATCAATGCTTTATGATAATTCAACTTTGCCTGCTGAACCGAAAATGAATTATTTGTGAAGATAATTATTGTGACGTGAGTTATTTTTGTCACTGAAATAGTTCACCCTCATTTAAGGCGTGAAAAGTAATTTTGTGTGCTCAAACTGAGTTTTAGACCCAACTGGGGGCCTCAAATTGTAGCCATATGTGCGCCCGTTTCTTACGAGTACAGGTGTCAAAGAATCTGAACAACTCATCAACAATGTGAATTACAGCATCTCTTATATACCAAAATGTGTTTGAATTCTCACTCAAAGGTTCATTTCATTACATTTCATGCAGTACAGATGCCGCATATAATTTTCACGGGTCTTGAAGATTACAAAGCGAGAGGAACACAAGCTGCTCCCTACTTCACCTTGACCTATTACAAAGAATTTGCAGAAACCAAGGACTTGGTTCTTATCCGAGGAGACATTGTGTTTACAAGCAAGCTCGAGGATTCAGAGGCCCAATTCCTTTTGGAGACTATTCAATCTTTTTATTTGAATGATGTCCGGTACAAACTGGTTGAACGGTTCAACAAAGAAACGAGCGAGTTCGAGTTTAAGGATGTCTTGCAAGTACTAGACATGCCGATGCTATAATTTATTACTTAAGTATCAGAGTTTCTCTACTACAAGGTCAACCCTAGCCCCTACTATAAGGAATACTCTGGTAAGAAAGGTAGAGCAAATTGGAGTTCAAGTTTTTTGTTCACCTCCTGGGATTACTTTTATTTCCCTTTAAAGAGAATTATTTTTAGTAACAAATGGACTGTCAATCACCCATGGTACATCGTTTTCTGAATGAAAATCAATGAGATTTTAGCACATGGATTACAAGATTTGATAACTTATCAATTAAGTGTACATGTAGAGTGAGATCATACGTACATTTTCTTGTATGTGTCGTAGTATACCATTTACAATGACATTTGTAAACATAGTTACTTAGGTCCGCTAAGTATTTATGGAGGGTATAGTCAGAGGTTACAAAATGGTCGGGCTATTGGGTCAACCTTGTAATTTTGGCCTGACCTGCTTAAAATAGGTCGACCTAGGCTCGTCTACAAATGGGGGTTAGGCCTGGACATGAATCCAGGCTCGCCGTCCCACCTGGCCCCGCTTTTGGGCGGATGGGTGTGCCTTTCAATTTCAATTTTTATTAAAATAATTTTAATTCTTAAACTTTTTCCATTTTTTATTTTACCATCTTCCTATAATAATTTTTAAATATCTCTCTTCCCACAATTTTTCTCATGGCTCATTTTGGGCTCGGCCCAGCCCGAGGATAAGCTCAATGGGCTTCGGGTTAGGCTCAAACATTATTTTTCAAAAATGGGTTGGCCTGTCCATATTTGTGCCTACCAATGCCATGGAGCTCATTTTGACATCTCTAGGCTCTAGGTAGAGCTAGCAATTTGGCTTGACTCAACACGATCGGGGCCATGTTGGGCTTGGAAAATCAAGACCGCGTTTATGCATGGGTCTAAAAAGGGGCTGTCCCGTGCTCTTTTATTTTTATTTTTATATTTTTAAGTGTAAATAATTTTATATTGAATTCCTTTAGGCTCGTGTTCAAGCATCAATGCAACCTCCATTGCATCCAATAGCTTGAACTTCCACGGCTTCTGGGGTGGGGCCTGTTTGCACTCTCTGCACTCACATCCACGATCTGTTTAATAATATGCTCGACTTGATTAGAGAGTAAGTTCCAACCGCGCCATGAAAACAAACCCGATAATGAAGGTTGCGATCATGATAATGGCAAGGAGGGCATTGGCAATGAGATTAGGCTTTGGCATAAGGCAAAAAAGAGGGCAGGTAGGAAAGTTAAGTATGATCGTGAAAATGGGATGCTTAGTCTTAATGTGGTAAGGGGAACTTCTCCAACTCTTGCTAGAAGACCAAGTGTGGACAAATGGAGTCTTTCTTCAATGTGGCAAAGTATTGGTACTTCTGAACATAATGGTATTGGTCACGGGTCTGGCTTCTTCTTCTTCTCCTACGGAGGTTAAAATTGTATGATCTTTAATTAGTAGTAATATTCTGCCCATAATAAGTATAATCGTAGGATTATTTTTTTTTTAATGATTTCACAAGATTTTGATCACATTATCAAATTATACCGAATTGTATCTATTTAAAATAACCACCGAATATATACTATGTTATTTAGCATGTGTTTTATAAACATTCCATTCAAAGCAACTTACTAAGGTGATGTGTTACTATTGCAAAGCTTATACTTTCTAAATCTTTATCAAGTAAAAACTTTAACGTTCAAATTTACAAGAAGACCAATATTATAAAAACATTTGACAGGCTACTAACAAGCACCAGTGGTCTAGTGGTAGAATAGTACCCTGCCACGGTACAGACCCGGGTTCGATTCCCGGCTGGTGCATAGCTGTGAGGATAACTGCTCTATCAGTGATTGTTGGGTCAATTACAACCGTCTGATCCCTATCGGACGACAGCAGAGCATCTGAGCTTTTCCCTTTTGGCAATTTTTTTTTTCATCTTTCTGTCTAAGCATTAGAGAACCCAAATCCGCTTTATATATATATATACTCGTTTCAATTCGATGTTTTCACTGTCTTTTTGTGCCACTTTGGATCCAATAAATAATCGTTTCATAGATTACTGAATTAATAACAAAATTAGTTGATGACTCGTCCATACAAAATGCAAAACAAGTTCAATATCTAGAGGACGTGGATCTGAAAATTTGTATGAAAATATATACCTTTCAATTTGCCTTATACATAAAAGAAAAAGAAAAAAAAAATCGGATTACTCGAATACATACGAGAATACCTTTAAAATATAATTCATTCGTAATCGAAATTTCATTAAATTAAGAAACTCATTTTATATGGTAAATCATCATTAATTTGATATTTATATAGTAAATTATCATTAATTTGATACATTTGAAGTTTTATAATGCTCTTACAACATTATATCAAAGTTAAACCCAACACGTAATTGGACTAATCGGCACACGTATTTCATGTAATCATATAAAAAAAAATTCACGTGTAGGTTCACAATAATGTTATACATGATAGAGCGTGTTGAAAATTATATTCATCCCACATTTGAAAATGGACTCTTGAGAAATAGTATATAAGAAAAATAAGATAATTCTTTTCATTACAAAATTGATTTCAAGATAAAAAGATAAATTTCTACATAATTTTTATCATTATGGTGAATTCATCTGATTAGTCAATAAACTACAATTATTGCTATCGAATCGAGACATGCAAGTAAAACAACTTAATATTCTATGGAATCCCCGAAATTGACCTATCGTAGCCCAAGGCGGCCGAAAGGTTGATCGCATTAGAATGAATAGATTAATAAGAGCAAATATTTATAATGAATAAAATTGCCTTTATTTTCTCTCTACTATAAGATATTTTCTATTCATTTTTTTCCTCTATTGTTATAATAAAATTATTATTTTATTTTTTACTTGTAAATATTCTCCAAATATTATATATATTATAAAATTAGACTGAAAGAAATAATCAAAAAATTACTCCTTAATCGTGTTCTTTAATATGGTATCAGTCTCCTTCGTATCTTTTTCTTTATCCTAGGAGTTGTAGTTTGTTCTTGTGTTCACGATTGTTGTTTATGGTCATATCATTCCATTACAAAATTCATTTTTAATATATTTACAAGTATAATCAATTTTAAAAATAGTGGTAATAATTTATAATAAAAAAAAAATGAATTTTCAACTTCAATGACTGAGTTCTATATATATATAACTTCTTTTCTAATCATTTTGAAATATCTTGATGGTACTAATTATGTTGAGTGGTCTAAAAATTCAAAATAAGATTTGCAATAGAAAATGTTGAGGTTTTATTTCGAAATATCTTGATGGTACTAATTATGAAGATGAGATGATGAAAACTATTTTTTGGTCAAATCTTGGCTTCTTGATGCAATGACAAAGGACATTGGATCCCTCTTTTTTCGATAGAAGACCACTCTGTATTAAAGGTCTTATTAACTACACCACTATGATATATTATGTATCCACCAAAATGAATGATATGTTATATCCTATTTTGATATATTATTATTTTTTAAAAATAATTTATTTTAATGAGGGATTTATATAATAATAATAATGTATTATTATTATTATAATGAACTCTTGACTTTTCGTATTCCTACCTTTAGGTTGTAAATAGAGCATTATATAGAATGAAATAGATAAAAAATAAAAAAAGTTTTTTATATCCTTTAAGTTTTATTATTTTTATCATTTTATTTATTTTTTTAATTAAGTCTACTTATTTTCCAATCTAATATATAATTAATAACAAAAATGGGTTAGAGTTTTACTTATGTTTTGTACTTTTCCTTACATAACACTTTTATTTCGGCAGCTTCGTTCTTATATCTAAAAATTTATATGAAATGCTTTGGCCAACAAAAGAAAAAAAGAAAAAAGAGAGAGGCTAAATTACCCTTTTTATCATCCTTTATGAAATGTCAGTATGTCTTTTTTTTTTTTTTTCATTTTCTTTTCTTTTTTTAATGGTAAGAGAGTGAGAGACGAAAATTACTCACATATAATTTATTAGGGTTTAAAATGAATTAAAATAAAATATAAGGACGAAAATAAATATTAAGATAAATTATAAGGACCAAAAATAATTTAACAAAAAAAAAAGAATTATGAAATTTGGCCCCAAAAAACTTATATAAAAATGAATGTTGGGATATTAATTGTAAAATCTTAAGAGTATAGCCCCAGTGGTCTAGTGGTAAAATAGCACCTGCCACGGTACAGGCCCGGCTGGTGCATAGGCATAGCTGTATGAGGATTACTGCTCCATCAGTGATTCTTTTTGGTTATTTTGGATTTACTATTTGTTCGCTTAAGCGGTGTTTTGGAAAACTAATAACGACGACGTTTTATCTTTCCCAGTAAGAATGTAGGAGGTGGAGGACAATCCCGACATACGAGTCAAAATAAAAAGAATAGGCTGTACGGTTTCTCCCCAAATTTGCAAATTTCCTCGTTTTTACTGGTTCTCCTGCTCACTCGTTTTGTGATCTTTCTTCTTCTTCCTCTGCCTCCTCCCTTTTGGATTGCAGTTAAGCTTGAAAAGTTAACTCTAATGGCAGAACCCTCTCAAGGGGCCGACCATATCGAGAAGCTCTACGAGTTCGGTGAGCGTCTCAACGAAGCCAACGACAAATCTCAGGTCTCACCTCCTCTCCCTCCCCTTCTTTCATATTTATCTCTCTTTTCATTTGTTTAGGGTTTTTGAATGTTTTAGCTTTATCGTGATTTTTATTGTTTTTATTGCTTCTCAGCTCGTTAAAGACTACCGAGGAATTATAGATGCGGCTAAAACTAGTATTAAGGCCAAGCAATTGGCTGCTCAGCTCATTCCTAGGTTCTTCAAGTTCTTCCCTGACCTTTCTGGCCCTGCTCTTGATGCTCATATTGATTTGATCGAAGAAGAAGAGCTCGCTGTGAGTATATAAGTCTGGACTTCCAATTTGGCTTTCATCACGGTTCAAGTAGTGAATTTTTTTTAAGAGGAAGACTATATGGACTGATTAATGGTCCTTCTTAATCACTGTAATTAAATTTTTGCAGGTTCGAGTACAAGCTATTCGAGGGCTCCCCCTTTTCTGCAAGGATACACCAGAGAATATTGCGAAAATTGTCGACATTCTTGTGCAAATACTTGCTTCTGGTATGCCTGCGGTTTGAAATGTGCACGAATTTTGCTTTTGGCTGGTGCAATTATGTAATTAACTGATTTTTGGTTTGTTAACTGTTAATGCTATTAGAGGAATTTGTGGAGCGTGATGCTGTACATAAAGCCCTCATGGCCCTCTTGAGGCAGGATGTGAAAGGTATCTTTAGTCATCTTTCAACTAAGTTTAGATCATAGAGTGCATATTCCCTTTGGCCTATAGTGTCATGCAAATAATGTTTACCAGGAGTGTTTAAAGTCCTCCAAGTATACTGCTTTTTAACTTTAATGCTCATGTTTTGACTCCCCTTGCAATTCATTTCCGTGCTTGATACCAAATTCGAAGGTAAACTATGGAGTGCCTAAGCATAATCTGTGAATTTATGCCTGTCAAAGAAAGGGAAAAGAGCTGTATAACTTTTATTTCTTTTATCCAATATAGGTTTGCAACTAAAGCGAGTCATCTCTATTAAACATGGATTTGATGCTAGACTTGACATTACCCAATCTGACGAGGCTTGCTTGCCCCATGATAATTTGAGCCTCAAAAGAAATAACAAATATAGCTTCTGGAGTCCTTTTGTTTCATACTAACAATGACAAGTTGAACTCTATCGGTCTATCCTTGCTTGTTCTCTAGGTGTTATATCTTTTTACATGAATCTTCTTGTTGTTGTAGCTTCATTGACTGCATTGTTTAAGCACATTGGTAGTGTTGACGAACCAAGTACAGATGAGTTTATTCGCGAAAAGGTTTTAAGCTTTATAAGGGACAAGGTGAGAAAGAGTAACATTATAAATCCCGTTGCAGCTGTTATCACTTTTTTATTTTTTATTTTTGTTAACGAGAGGCATCATTTTCAATCCCAGGTTTTTCCTATTAAATCTGAACTCTTGAAGCCGCAGGAGGAAATGGAAAGACATATAACTGATCTGATAAAGAAGGTGTGCCATAATATATAGCAAATAAAATCAATGTGATCACACTTGAATGAAAGATGATTGAAGACTAATTGGTTTGACTTCGTTTACAGAGTTTGGAGGATGTGACGGGAGCGGAATTTAGAATGTTTATGGATTTCTTGAAAAGTTTGAGCATATTTGGAGAAAAAGCTCCCCTGGAGCGCATGAAAGAGCTTATCGGAATTGTTGAAGGTCAAGCTGATTTGGATGCACAATTCAATGTGAGTGTGTTTTCTTTATCCTTATAACAATTTTACTGATACTAACACTTACTAATTTTGTCTTACTATCAAATGCCACCTGTACATTCTGATTAGTCAATTGTTTTAGCATCTATTTTTACTGTTGGTTTTATGTATTTCATCTTGACAATGTGGTTCCCTAAGTAGCATTCCATTCAATGTCTGTCAAATGCAGGTTTCAGATGCAGATCATATTGATAGGTTGATCTCATGCCTTTACATGGCTCTGCCGTTTGTCGTGGTATGTAAATAAAATGGAATTTGTGAAAACATATATACATAATTTTGTTTGATGCCTCATATGACTCCTTTCTTTTTTTTCTAACATCTTGCTATCTTTTGTGGTTTCGCTCACAGAGGGGTGCATCAAGTAGCAAGTTCCTAATCTATTTGAATAAACATATTCTACCCCTTTTTGATAAGGTAATATTTTCGTTTCCTAATCTGTGTTCTTTTTAGTGAATTTCCATTTATGGTTGAAATTGCACACGAATTGCTCTTTACGGTTTCACCCTGTGGTCATGCCTAGCTCTGATTGACAGATTAAATGGGTGAATGTGGGGGTCAAGACTTATTTTCGTAGTACTAGCTTTTTTCATATAATTCAATTTTCTTTTAGATAGAATTTGTGATGATTTTAACATTTACCATCCCTAGCCTTTGGTATAACATTTTTCGGTGTTATTTGCTTCAAAATGTGTAAGGCTCATATGGCGAAAGAGAATGAAAATAAGAAACTGGTTTAGGTACCTCCTTTTTCTTACTACCAACTTTCTCCTAATCAAACATGATTGACAAAGAAATCAACTTTGGGGATCTCCTTTTCCTTGCATAACACCTCTCTCAAATACAAATAAAAATGTATATATAATTTACCTAAAGGAAACTTCTATGATATCAACTGCTTTTGTCTAATGTTATCCTTGTGCAGCTTCCTGAGGAGCGAAAGCTTGACTTGCTGAAGGCCCTTGCCGAAATATCACCATATACAACACCTCACGATTCACGCCAAATTCTTCCTTCGGTTGTTCTGCTGTTAAAGGTACACAGTTTCATTGCAACATATGACAAATATAAATCCATGCTGTCGTGATTTCATGTAAGAATGGTTACATCTTTCTTCTTTCTTTTCAGAAATATATGCCCCGGAGGAAGACTGGAGAAGAAATGAACTTCACTTATGTAGAGTGCTTGTTGTATACATTTCATCAACTAGCTCACAAGGTTGTACCTTTTTTACCATTCTCATGAAAGAAAAGTTCATTTTCCAACTCATGGGTAAATCACTTTGCATCATTATACGTATAGTTGATCATCTTTCTTAATAGGTCCCAAATGCCACAAATAGCTTATGTGGTTATAAGATTGTGACTGGCCAACCATCAGATAGACTTGGAGAGGACTTCTCAGAGACTTACAAGGACTTCATTGAGAGGTACAATTATATAACGATGTATTGTAGTTTTCCTTAATCTTTCAATAGGGATCCAATATAATTCAATAACATTGTTACCTTTAGACTTCTTATATCTGTTCTTATTGGTTTAAGTTGCATAATAAGCTTGAAAAATGTCCTGAAGTGATCTCACTAGTTTGCAAATTTGGTTTGTAATTATTTCTCTCAAAATGTATGTTCTGCTCGGGATTTCAGATTGACTAATGTTGAGGAGTTAACAAAAGCAACCATGAAGAAACTAACTCAAGGAATGGACCAGCACAATAAGGCAATGGCAGCTGCCAAGTCCGATGAAGACAAGAATAGTATTGTGAGTGCTATATTATCATATGATTTCATCTTCTCTGAACAATTTTTATTAAATTTTGCCCCCAAAAAATAAAAATAAAAATTTCTTTACCTCTCGCAGAAAACTCAACAACAGAATGCTAAAACTGGGCTGCGGACCTGCAATAACATTTCTGCAATGGCAAAGGTGTGGTCCATATAAAAGCTTTTTTCCTTTTTCTCTGACTTCCTTCATATATCTAATTTCCTATTTTTGGTAATTCCTGGGTTGATGACCTTGTTTCTATTCCACAATATGGCAGCCATTACATGCAAAAACACCTTCATTTATTGGCGACAGGAGCATCAACCTCTCTTGGAAAGAAACCGCAAAACCTTCTGTTCCTGCTACTGCTACAACTGGGTAAGGGAGGGAGATACTCTACCTTAATCTGTCTTTTGAGTGTTTCTGGTAGGAGAGAGATTTAGAAGCTCATCTCTATACTATGCGAGGTATTATGAAAATGAAAAGAATCCCATTAATTTATCCCGCATTACTTAACTTGAAATTCTTTATGCAGGGGAAAACGACCAGCTACTGCCATTAATGGATCAGGCAATATGCCATCAAAGAAAGGTCGAGGAGGTGGTTTGCAAAATCACCTTGTCAATAGAGCATTGGAAGGATTATCTCAAGGTGGGCGAGGAGGAGGAGGTGGCAGTGGTGGATTTAGAGGCAGAGGGAGGGGTTGGGGTGGACGAGGAAGGGGAAGGGGAAGGGGATATCGGTTTTGAAAAAAGAAAGAAAGAAAAATTGAAAGGAAAGGAAGACCTAAACAATCTCAGAATGGCAGAAATGCTAGGTAGATGAGAAATTATAAATTTGTTGACAATTTACTTCTAGAGAGGAGATTTACTAAATGAGCTTCTAAATTTGTTGTGGTCTAAAAACCCTAGCAGTGCCAAATTTGATTATTATTATTATTTTTTGTTTTTTTTTGTTTTTTGGTTTCTAGTTAAATAACAACTCGTTCAATTTGGGATTTGGGTTCTCAATCCTTCAAAGATCTTAGGGTTTCGATGCTAGTGTTGTATGCTTAATGATTACTTTCTGTATTCTATTATTATGATATTTTAACCTGCATTTTATAACTTAAAAACATGATTTATGATTTTTAGTTATCATTTTCGTTCCTTTTTTTTTTTTTCACCAATTTCTACGAAACTGTTATTTATTGGATCCAAACTGTTATATATATATATATATATATATATTATGAAGCGGATTTGGGTTCTCTAATGCTTAGAAAGAAAGATGAAGAAAAATTGCCAAAAGGGAAAGCTCAGATGCTCTTACTGTCTTCGGAAAGGGAATCAGACGGTTGTGATTGACCCAACAATCACTGATAGAGCAGTTATCCTCACAGCTATGCACCAGCCGGGAATCGAACCCGGGTCTGTACCGTGGCAGGGTACTATTCCACCACTAGACCACTGGTGCGATGTTGGGGTCCAAGAGATATTTTACAATCTTCTCAGCCCAAAACATGAATCGCTTCTCTTCTCGATATACCCAATGTCCCAATCCATCAGCATCCAGCCATCAGTTCCAGTAATTCTGAAGCCATCTTCTTCACTGCCGAGATACACTTCTCCACAGCACCACTGCTACCATATATTTTATATATCTCTTATATCATAGAATTCCCATTAGTTATAAGTTCGTCTTAGAAGCTTATTAGATCTACAAATAATAAAAATAATAAACAACTAGGATATTGACATACCCAATAAATGTGTACCAGACAGTTGTATCGGGATCATCGTGAGTTACAGAAAATACAACGGAACTATAATCGACTCATCAATATTTGTAATAATTATAATAAATAATTAAAATTTTAATTATACTAAACTCTTAATTTTATATTAAATTATTTAAAATATTAAAACTTATCATAAATTATATATTTCATTCTTTAATTATTAAAATTTTACTCCTACGTCATTTAACTAATTTTTTTTATTATTTTAAGTCATTTTTTTATCTCTTAAATCTTTTACTATCAATTTTATGGACCATTTTCCATCGCCGTAGAAAATGTTATAAATTCTAAAATTGGATGAATAAAAAAATTTATATTAATTTTTATTTTTATATTTTCAACCTTCATCATCTTCCTTTCTCCGTTAGACAATTTATCTTTCTTAACGTCCTCCGACGAAATTCAAAAATTGGTTCATATTATTTTAATGTCAATTAAAAAAAAAATATATATATATATATAATTTTAATTACTATTTAAGTTTTTAGAATATTTCTAGCAATAAATGACGGTGGCAAACGGTTGGTAGAGCAGTGGTGATCGGATATAGAGATGAAAATTTAATTAAAAATAAGAAAATTAGTTAAATAATGTGAGAAAATAATTTAGGAGTTAAAATATAAAGAAATATATATTTAAGATAAATTTTAAAGTATTAAATAATTTAGTATGAGATAATTAAAATTTTAAATAAAATATTTATTTTTATTATATAAATTTATGATATTTATTAGAATTATTTTAAATCTCAGAAGTGTTTATATAATTTTCTTAAAATAAAATAAGAAATTCTAGAATATTGTCAAAGGATATACCCCGAGATCAGTAATATTTAAAGTCGTAAAGGTGATCAAATGAATGGAGAAGAAAAATTATTTGATGATGTTCTTTACTATGTAATTTGACACCATTGTTCTAGAGTAGAAAACCTTGGCATAGTGTGTGAAATTACTTGAGGATTGGTTTTCAATGGGAGATATTCGATCCAACCCACGTCCCCATCAGGTCCGATCTGCTTTCTGCCATAGCCAAACGGGTTGGGAGGGCCGGCTTTGTCTTTTTCATACAGAGGAAGCTTGGAGAAGTTGAGAGCTTCTTCTTCAAGTTTTGTGAACAAGTCCATAGGGACACCATGGTTGACCGCCTTGAAGAAACCAACCTCCTCACAAGCCTTCACGATCAACCTCTTGGCTGCCTTGGAGTTCGATAGGTCGACCTCGGGGATTCCCATGAAGAGAGGAGGCCCATAATAGATATCTTAGGTCAAATTAAAATTTATAGTATTCTTAATATAAAATATATATTTTTTAAAATTATATCATCTTTTTTAACGAATAAATTACCATAATAAAACATATGAAATAAGTTTACTAACTCATATTTTCTGCGAATTTGTTAACACATATTTTTAATATATTTTTAAATTTTAATAATTATATATATATATATATATATATATATATATATCACAATTATTTGTTAAAAGACCGATTGTCTCTCTCTTACCTTATGGCAGAGAGCCGGCTCTACCAGCGAATACTAAGCTGTTTGACTTGCTTGTTTCGATTAGAGAGCAGTGATTGTGATCTATTGGTTGTTGATCAGATGAAACCACACCATAGTTATCGAAGGTAGATAATTGTGAGGGAGGGGAGAACATTGGACACACAATATTATACGGAAGCCGTGAGCGAGTGAAAGAGAGAAGGTTGCGTTTGGCAAACTGTATATGATCAGGATATAGGAGACCTCTGGCTTTGTGTTCGTTGCTTAGGATTTATATGTAATCTTGAAGGAAGTGTTGCCTTTTTCAACTTTTACTTCATTTATATGTATTTATTATATTTTTTTACATTGTAGAAGATACAAGAAGGACATAAAACTTTACACCAACAAGGTAAGATTGGAAGAGTAATAAAGTAGATAAGGAAAGAGAGGTTTAAGTTTCATTCTGTGGTGGAAATTTTGAATGGTACAATCGTGATACTTTAAAAGTATCGTCTATTATGATAAAGAATGTATAAATAAATGCCAAAAAGAAAAGAAAAGAAAAGAAAAGAAAAGAAAAGAAAAGCTCAGATGCTCTAGTTATCGTCCGATAGGTATCGGATGGTTGTGATTGACCCAACAATTACTTATGGAGCAGTAATCCTCACAGCTGTGCACCAGCCGGGAATCGAACCCGGGTCTGTACCGTGGCAGGGTACTATTCTACCACTAGACCACTGGTGCTAATTGAAGATATGTTAAATTATGTCTTATATTATTTAGAAATTATTATTCTTTATTTAGAAATTAAACATTTTTGCTTGCGATGTAAACAAAAAAAATGTTTGATCCGATTATCTTTTTGCACATTGTACCTCCTTTTTGGACTAGTGTTTGTTAGAGATTTAGAAAGTATAGGCTTTGCAAAGTAACGCACCACTTAATTAAGTTACTTTGAATTGAATGTTTATAAACCCATAATTATAACATTAGGCAATACACTATACATTACATCTGTTACTTCAATTTACACCTATACTGTACAAAATCTCACTACTAATTTTAAGATCATACAATTTTAACCGCCTTAGGAGAATAAGAAGAAGAAGAAGCCAGGCCTTGATCAATACAATTATGATTAGAAGTGCTAACACTTTTGCCACATTGAAAGACTCCATTTGTCCACACTTGGTCTTGTAGCAAGAGTTGGAGAATTTCTCCTCACAACAGTAAGACTAAGCATTCCATTTTCACGATCATACTTAACTTTCCCAACTGCCCTCTTTGCCTTATCCCAAAGCCTCATCTCATTGCTGATGCCCTCGTTATCATCATCATGATCGCCACCTTCATTATTGGGTTTGTTCTCATGGCGCGGTCATAACTTAGTCTCTAATCGAGTCAAGCATATTATCAAACAGATCGTGTATGTGTGTGCAGAGATTGCAAAGAGGCCCCAGAAGCCGTGGAAGTTCAAGCTTTTGTACCCAATGGAGGTTGAATTGGGGCTTGAACACGAGCCGAAAGGAGTTAACCACGGGGCTTGTAGTGCTTTTATGTCTCCATTTCCTGATAGACTTACTATAGCCTCTGACACATCTTTGGCTATTGGTGAGCCTTTCTCAAAGACCTGCATTATTAAAGGACTGTGTTCTTAAGTGATTTAGAAGAAATTGAGTTCCACCTAATTCTTTAAGGAATTGGAGAGAATCTCGATCGATCTGTATCTCCTGCTTTATAATACCATGCTATTAGGTCATTGCCAATACTTCTAAGAAATTGAGTTAATCAGTAAATTTAATCACCAATATGTTATATATATTAAGCAGATCAAAATGCAAACAAACAGGGGAGTGCGTACTAATATACTTACAAATCCCAGTCCTCCATATCTGTAACAGGCTCTGTACGATGTGTACTCATTGCAGTATTTAGCAGTTTGAGAACAGCGGCTTCTATCTCGTTCGTTTGAAATCTCGAACCTCATTCTCTATATCAACCACGATGTCTGGCAAAAAATGAAGGACTTCCACTAGATATTTCTTGATAAAAGAACGCTTGTCACACCCGACTTCTATTTTGTTTCTCTTCGCCCAATCAATAGTCGGGGCCAGTTTCATTTGCGAACTGTCAGGATTGAAGATAGACTTGCTGTGTAGCTAGAGTTTAATATGAACACCACTACCACTACTTTAGTCAGGTTGCTATGTATTTATTCCTCTGCATAATCCCCCCCAAAAAAAAAAAAATTATTAAGAAGGTTATTGATATCACCTGAAAAAATAGCTCTGGATTCTTAGTAGTGCATGATGCAGATTTTCAGGTCGTTTCTCCACATATTAAGCTTATATATCCAATCCGGATTGCTTGAGGGGAAGAAAACAAATTTTTGTAGCTAGTATTGTAAATTACTTACTATGAGCAAAGAAGAGAGGAGAAAGTGAACCAAAGAGTGGTGCTAATCTGATCTTTTATGGAGCCTCGAAATTCCATGTTGCTTTGATGCTCCATAAACAAGACAACAAACATGGTATAAACACATGATACTACTTAAAAACTACATTTCCCATGTAAAAGGTTTCCCAAACATCCATGCTGATTCTTCCGATTTTACCAGAACCATCATAGACAAGCCTGATGTGGTGCTAATCTGATCTTTTATGGAGCCTCGAAATTCCATGTTGCTTTGATGCTCCATAAACAAGACAACAAACATGGTATAAACACATGATACTACTTAAAAACCACATTTCCCATGTAAAAGGTTTCACAAACATCCATGCTGATTCTTCCGATTTTACCGGAACCATCATAGACAAGCCTGATGTGGTATAAGGCTGATTGAAACTCGATTTCTTTTGATCGGTCGTAAGTTATTGTCATGTCCCCCACGGCAGCATCAAAAGTCTTCTTTCCCAATCATATGTCGAAAAAGTCAACCTCAAAGTCAGGAAAAGCACAAGCCGTATATATAACCTCAAATTAACAACTACATTGTGGAAATTTGAGGGGGGGGGGGGGAGAGGCGATTATACTAATTAATTGCCTTGTTCGCCACAAGTTGAACTTGATCATCAAAAGTACCATTAGATGTCTTAAATTCATATTGAAGTTGGTAGTTCAATTTCTCTACCGATTTAGTGTTGCTCTATGCAGAAACCAGTATATGACTGGTCTGATCCTACATTCACAAAATTTTCAAATACCGGTTTTTCCGGCAACACTATTTTCATCTTTAGCCTTCCGTTTTTTTGATAAATCTCATCCTCTTGGAATCCTATGAAGATCACCGGGCCATATTACATTACTACTTGTTATACCTGATTCCGAGACAGCCTCAGTTGGGCAGTTTTGGAAACCGAGGCTAGGTATCATTGGCAAAGATTATAGAAATAGAGTATTGAGGGGAGATGATAAATGAGACTGAGGTACGGCAAGGCTGAGATGGCCTTAGCCTGCCTAACCATGGTTGGACGAGATAATAAGTTTCAAGAAGACGCTAATACTGAGATTGGTATTTCCTCGCTTAGCTCAGTTGTGGGTAGAGGGATCCTGAGCAAGTGAACAGGTAGAAAGTAACCGACACTCGAGTGGAGATCATGTCCCTGGATTGTCAGACAGAGGTGGTGCTATTGCGCATTGAGGTGTTCTAAAAGATGTCAGACTCGGGCATCGCTTTGCTATCCGGGAGGACAAGTGAATGGAGAGTAGATTCATGTTATGTCAGACTATGGGGCGCTAACACCCGTCATTTAGCAGGGGATGATCAAAGCATTAAGTAATGAGAATGCGACACATGTAAAATTGTTTGTTGCCTCTCAACTTAAATCAGATGTAAAAACTAAGTGACTTAATAGTAAGAGATAATGCATATTTCTTAAGAGAATAACAAATACACCTCTTCACTTATCCCTTTAGAAAACTGACTAGAGTGTCAGAATGGGGTTGGCCGACCACCACTCCGACCGCAGTTTGCTGTTGAGTATAGATAGAGATCTTGGGGCATACTGTGGATGGTAGAGTCTTTCGTTGTGGACATAAATCTACATCAACACTACTCAAACTGAAACTTGTTCCCGAAACAGAAACATCGTCATTGTTTCCGACAAGTTGACTTGAAAAGCCATTTTTGGGGGTCCAAAAGTCTAGTTCTTTGTATCTTTTTCCCAACAACATTTACAATTCTAAACAGGGGATTCTGAATAAGCACACCTTCTTTGAATTGTATCTTGTTTGTATACTCTTCTACAACAATTTTCCAGTTATATACTTAGTGTTCGACATCTCTATGGCTTGTGATACGGCTAGAACACAATCATAAGCTCTTAAAGCGTAAATTCCCGGCTCATTGTTATTTTCTTTTAGGTACTCGGTCTTGAACATTTTCCAAAACCAAGCATGAAATTTCGCAATATGAATTGCTTGTTTCCGAGTAGTAAGTTTTGATCCCGATCGGAGCTTCCATGAAATAATTATCAGAAGCATCAACATTGTCTAACAAATCGGCAATATTATCTCCAAGAATCCACACTGATTCTTCTTTGACAAGTCCTATTCTCTTAGCTTCTTCGAACAGATGACTCATTATAGGTAAGGATGCCTTCAGAACTATAAAAACCTGAGATTATGTTCTCATTAGCTTCATCATCTCCTCGATAAGAAAGCCTTCGGGGTCTGATTGTAAAGAAAAAGGTGGAAGTCTGAAATAGTATTCAATCTCAGAATCAGAATCTTTTAGAGCCTCGAATAAAGTTGTTAACAACAACTTGGATGAATCACCGTTGGACAAATCATCATCCTGTTCATAGATCTCCGTGACCTTTTTCCAGCCATAAGATCGGACTATATCTACAATGCATTTCACTTGAGAGGATGAATTGGTTGCTATCTGGGTCAAGAAAGCCCATCTAAGAGGAGTAATTAATGGCGGTCTTATGGCAGGAGATTCTAATGAAATGATCGGAATTTGAGATCGCTTTCCAACATATGCTATGTTACTTGTTTTCGACCATGTTTTCACGGAGGCGCCTCGTGATCAATCGAGACCCTAAGATAAATTAAAATTTGAAACTTTTTTGATATAAAATATATTTTTTTAAAAAAATTATATATATAAATCATGTCATCTCTTTTAACATAGAAATTACTTTAAGAAAACATGTGAAAATATCTTTACTAACTATTTCATCTTTTTTAAATTATTTTCATATTTTCATGAACATGATAAAAAATATTTTAGTATATTTTTAAATTTTAATAATTATATATATATATCATAATTATTTATCTCCTGCCATAAGGTAAAGCTGACTCCGTATTCCTTTCCAAGAAGCACTTTTACATCTTCGTCCCTAACAAGCTGAAATGAAAGAAAAAGAGATATAAATCAATATGATCAAAACATGAAATATGTCAACAAATTGGACAAATAACTAGAAGCGATTATTAAACTAACCACCAGAACTAGCTAGGAAAGGGTTTCCTTGAGAAGTAAGGAAAGAGAGGGATATCTTCCGAGTTTTCGAGCCGTTGTTGAATTCCTGTTCGGCAAGTTGCATTGCCGTCTTTTCTTCCTTTCCGATTCGCGAGCTGTCATCTACTACAGCACCAATAACTATACTAACTTCTTTATTGTTTGATGTTGCTTCAGTTGTAGAAGAAGAACCTATACCGGCTAGAACATTGAGGATGAGGAATAAGGAAGAAATATGATTGGTGGTTGATGAGAGAGCCACAGTATCAGAGAAAGATCTTACTTTAGTTAAAATGAATATGTATGCCTACGCACATATATGTATGTATGGCGTTGACATGTGTGGGGAAGAAGTTATTGAATATTCTAAGAAATCTAGAAAGTTGCGTGAAGATTCGAATCTTTGATATGTCTTCTCTTGTAGCTTGAGAGAGAGGTCAAAAGAAGAAGAAGAAAGACCAATTTGTAAGGGCAATAAAAGCCGCTATCGACATGGATATAGAGAGGGAAGCTCCAATATTATTGGAACCAGAAAGTATGACTATTCTGAATTGAGCAGACAAACCGGATCATGTTTTAATATATATCCATCGGCCCATTTTCGATAGACAGAAAAAAAAGAAAAAAAAAAGAAGAAGCCCGTAGTGAATAGTGATCCATTACTTGACCCGCTAACACACTGTACTTTGTACCCGGTTCTGTATACGGGTTGTGAAGTGTGAAGTGTCTTCTCAGCCCCGCACAAGGAAAGAAAAGCTTGATCGAGCTCTGAGCAGAAGAAAAAAAATGGCGCAGTTTTGGAAGCCAGGCACCGAGAAGCCTCGGCTTCTAGACGACGGAGAAGGTGGCGTCCTTTTCTTCTCGCCTTCTCCCTCTTCCTCATCATCTCGGTACTCTCTTTCTTCTTCTTCGTCTTCTTCAATCTTTATCGATGGGTATGCTTAATACAACCTCACTCTTATCTATCTCCGTTCTCGAATTTCTTCTATGGCGAACAGGTTCGGATATTCGAGCATCGAGAATCAGAGGCAGAGGCTTCCTGTATACAAGTACCGAACCGCCATTCTTTATCTGGTGGAAACTCATTCCACTACCATTATCGTTGGTGAAACTGGTAGCGGAAAAACTACTCAGATTCCTCAGGTTTTTTTTTTTTTTTCCCTTTATCTTCCTCGACACTCTAATGTTGTCTTAGTAGAACTTTTCTTTTTAAGTGGACTCATTTCTCCACTCGTTTGGCTTCTTCTTTATATCATAAAGCTTGAAATTAAGTTACGTAATGTTTCATTACGGTGAAATTGCAGTACCTCAAAGAAGCTGGTTGGGCTGATGGTGGGCGTGTCATTGCTTGCACCCAGCCCAGACGGCTTGCCGTTCAGGTTGCTTACTAGTTTCTAGCTCGCCAGTCATATATTTATGTACTCTTATAATCTTACCATTACCAAAATTTATCGAAATGCTTCTTTTAATTAAAGTTTTCTTCTTGATTTATTTTGTGGTGATACACAGTTTCTGTGCTTCCTTCATTAAGTCTGAAGAAGTTACTAATTTTTGAATGCGCAGGCCGTAGCTTCTAGAGTGGCTGAAGAGATGGATGTCAAGCTTGGAGAGGAAGTTGGTTACACAATCCGATTTGAAGACGCAACTAATCTGGTCAGACCTATGTCCTATGATTTCTTCTGAAGATCTAAAAAGTGTTTGATAGTTCACATTTTGTACCATAATTCTCCATCATTGTAGTGCAGGATCCCTTTAAATAAAAACGGCGTTGTGACATAATTATTTGAAACATTCTGTCAAATGGAATCTTTGTGCAGTATAATTTCCTATTGGATTTTCCCATGACATGAATGTAACAAGTTCTTTCCTATTTTGGCAGCACAGGGTGTAACTAGGATAAAATTTCTCACTGATGGGGTTTTACTCCGGGAAATGATGGATGATCCTCTCTTAACCAAGTATAGGTACATATCTAAATATACTATTTTTCAGAAAATTTCTTGTAGTTCTTAAATCTTGTCAACACATACAGTCCTTCTGTTTTTTCTGTAAAATTTCTGTCATTTCTCTCAAGTTAACCCTTTTGCTTGCAAACTTGATGATTGTATTTTATGTTATGAGATAATAACTCAATATCCGTTCACATGAACTTGTTGGTCCACTGAAGTAAAACATTGTTTATCCCATTATTTCTCTAAAAAATTTAGTACCAATATTAGTGTGGTTATCAGTAATACAACTAACTAATGATTTCTTATAATCAACTATGTACATCTCAGTGTCATCATGGTAGATGAGGCTCATGAAAGGTCTATCTCAACTGACATCCTACTGGGTCTCCTCAAAAAGGTAACTAATGATTTCTTATAATCATAGTGATTTGAGAGTTGATTTTTGGTGATTGGGGTTTATATTTTCTACAAATTTTGTTACTCTCTGGAATTCCAGATCCAAAGGCGTCGCCCTGAGCTAAGGTTGATTATTTCTTCTGCTACAATCGAAGCAAAATCTATGTCAACTTTCTTCCAAAGCAGGTTTGAACCATTTTTTACCTTCAATTCTTTGTTTTCTGTTTCAGATTTTATTGTAATTCCAAGGCTATTAAAAGCTGGATATTGATTCATACATCTTCCACTTATTGTGATCTAGGAACAAACACCGAGAACTGGAAGGTGCAATGCCTGGACCAAAATTGGATCCTGCAATCCTATCTGTCGAGGTATCGGTCTTCTCTCTCTCTCTGTTCCCTTTTTCTGTCATTTTAAATTAACCTCTTTATGTTGAGAATATCTTATTTATTGAGTTTGATTGCAAGTGGATAAATGTAAAAACTGACATATCTCTGTGTGGGCTTGATTTTCAGGGTAGAGGGTTTAATGTAGAGATTCTTTATGTCGAGGAGCCTGTTTCGGACTATGTTCAGTCTGCTGTTTCAACTGTTTTGTCAATTAACGATCAGGTAATTCTTAACTTCTACCGTCAATTTTTAATTTTCTGATTTAATATCTTCTCATTTTAGTTCTACCATAGGTTATTTAATTGTAATATTTAGTTTGCTTATATATACTATAAGTGTCTTTTCCTAGGAACCCAATGGAGACATTCTTGTTTTTCTCACTGGCCAAGATGATATTGATACTGCTGTTCAGTTGCTTACAGAAGAAGGCAGAAACAAGGGGAAAAACTCTCCAGGTACCAATGATATAGATTATATCATTTATACTTGAAATCCAAACTACATACATTTTTTTCTTCAATTATATCTAACTTGATAGACTTTTTTAAGTATAATAAACTATGTGTCTGTCAATGTAACTCTCAGTTTTACCTCACAATCTTAACATACTCCACTTTGCAAACTCTGTGAAATGCAGGCTAAGATTTCACCAATATACCGGATTTCACTAAATATTCTTATATGTTTCTTTATTTTTCAGGACTTTTTGTTTTGCCTCTGTACTCTGGACTTCCACGTGCTGATCAGGTTTGTGATATGTTATCTCATGTCTAAGCATAAGAATCTGCGCTATATGCTGTGATTTATATGCACTGTGTGGCTGTAGGAGCTGATATTTTCACCAACTCCAAGAGGGAAGAGGAAAGTGGTTGTATCAACAAATATAGCTGAGACATCATTGACTCTTGAAGTATTGCATTCTATGACAACTTCCCTAAGGTTTTATTTTTATTAATTTTTTTATTATTATTTCATTTTTTATTTATTTGACTTAGTTGATCTTTGTAGGGTGTTGTCTATGTTGTTGATAGTGGATTCTCAAAGCAGCGGTTCTACAATCCGGTAATTTTATTTTTATGCTCGAACTCTTGCTGGTAACTTTGCAAGTTGCACTCAGACTGATTCAAATTCTTTGCTTGAGCTGATAGGGTTGATTGTTAAGCTGCATTTGTTTTAGCATTTTAAAGTTCCAGTTTGGGACAAAACTCCAATTTATCGCGAACTCTGATTCAAATGCAGAATTCAGTGTACCTTACGATCAAACCAAAATTCAGTTACCTTCTCTCTCTCGTTTGGTTGTGTTTCCCAATTGATTTCCAACTTCATAATGATCACCCCATCTATCTTGAAAGAGATGACTATATCTTATATTGGGGTCTTCTTTCTAAAAAAAGTTACTTCTGTATTCTAAAACTGATACAGGTAACAGACATAGAAAACCTTATTGTAGCTCCAATATCAAAGGCATCTGCTAGACAAAGGGCTGGTAGGGCTGGAAGAATTCGACCTGGGAAATGCTACAGGTAACCCAACTCTCAAATGCTCTATTAACACCAATCAAAATGAAATCTCAAAAGTTGAATTACTATCTGAATATTTATTTATTTTTCCTTTTGGGTGGGTGCAAACAGACTATATACCGAAGAGTATTTTCTTAATGAATTGGCTACCAATGGGATTCCAGAAATACAGAGATCAAACCTTGTTTCCTGTGTAATTCAGGTAATTATTTGTACGCAGCATTTCTAAGATATTTTGATCTCCCACCCCATAGATCTTGATGTTATAAGGATTATCAGTTTGATTGATTCAGTTATTGCCTCTATAAGAAGACTTCATTATGGAGTTTTTTTTAATGCTAATTTAGTGTTTTGTTGTCTTAGTTGAAAGCCTTAGGAATAGATAATATCCTGGGGTTTGATTGGCCAGCATCTCCTTCTCCTGAAGCAATGATCCGGGCCCTTGAAGTACTTTATTCGCTCGGAGTCCTTGATGATGATGCCAAACTTACTGCACCCATCGGATTTCAAGTTGCTGAGTTTCCATTAGTATGTGGCTCTGATATGCATTACAGATTTACAGTTGACCAAAGTACTTTTCACAAAAAGAGTTTTGTAAAGAAATTGGCTATTATAATAAAGTTGGAAGCGTGTATTGAAATCTACCTTATTTTTACTTTTTACTCTTTAATAAAAGTTGTATGTATTTTGCAGGAACCTATGATCTCAAAAATGATCCTAGCTTCAAGCCAACTTGGTTGTTCAGAGGAGATAATTACTATTGCTGCCGTGCTCTCTGTTCAAGTAAATACTTTTTTACTACCCTTTACACCTTTAATAAATGTTTCATATATTTGCTCCTTCATTAAATCATTGGAATTGTGAGAATTCTAAGAATTATGGAATACTCGATGAAGTTTATCTCAAAGATAAGCTGGCTAAAAATGTATACGAAACATGCAACTAATATATGGTTGTGCATGCTATAGTCTATCGAATTTAATATTATTATTGTGGCATTGGTTTTGTAGTCTATTTGGATATCCAGTAGGGGAGCTCAGAGGGAATTCGATGAAGCAAAGCTGAGATTTGCTGCTGCTGAGGTACATTTGGTCATTTTGTGAGAGAAACTGGATTTTACGTTTGGATTGACGTTTGGGACAAACTTTTAGTGGCCTCAAACTGGAGTTTCATAATTGCCAATAGAAACGAAATGTTATCACTTGTTGATTTCATGCAGGGTGACCATGTGACCTTCCTAAATGTGTACAAAGGCTTTCTTCAATCCGGTAAATCTTCACAATGGTGTCATAAGAACTTCATCAATTACCATGCTATGGTTGGTGTTTTATATATTTATATGTTTAAAATATTTGTACTCCTTTTTTCTCTGCACATCCTTTTTTGCTTTCTATTTTCTTGCTTTAAAATACATGTAATACGATGACACAGTACATTTCTCCGAATTTTCTTTTGATTGTAGTTTTGTCTTGTGCAGAAAAAGGTTCTTGAGATTAGAGAGCAACTCAGAAGAACAGCAAAAAGATTAGGCATTGCCTTGAAATCATGTGAAAGAGATATACTGGTAATGAGCTCGCCAAGTATAGTGTTACTAATCATTTTCTAAGAGTAAATTATCTTTGCTTGTTTTATGCCAATATCATACAGGTTAAGTTAAGCTACTCAAGTCCTTTTATCAGCTGCTTATGAAGGTGTAATAATGACTATACAAATACTGGCATTCTTGTATTTTCAGGTTGTAAGAAAGGCTGTTACTGCCGGGTTTTTCGCCAATGCTTGTCGTTTGGAAGTAAGTAATATCTTCTCTTTTTTCTGAAAATGTAGTTCCGTTTCTCTAAATTATTTTATTTTATTTTCTCGAGAAGGAATTCAGTAACACTGGGATGTACAAGACTCTCAGAGGTTCTCAAGAAGTTCATATTCACCCCTCATCTGTGTTATTCAGGTTAGTTGATAATAATCCGAAAATATCCTCTAATAAATCTTTGATTAACAATCAAAAACTAATTAAGCTCACCTTAATTCTGTTTAATGCAGAGTTAATCCAAAATGGGTCGTATACCATTCTCTCATGTCAACCGATCGGCAATACATGCGAAATGTCATCGCTATAGATCACTCGTGGTTAACTGAGGTAGCCCCACATTTTTACCATAACCAACATTCTAATCGTAGGGTTTACTGATTTCTTTTGGCACGAAAACCCTGATTATTATAACCCTTTGTTCATGTTAATTAGTGGTTCTCATCCTGAAAATAATTACTAATATCTTACTGCAACTTAAATGACTTCTTTGTGCTAAAAAAGTAAAAAGTACAAAAATGTGACAAAAAGAACAGAATCATCAACAATAAACTTTTTTGAATGAAAAACATCTACTACTGCCAAAAGAATGACTTAACCCTAATTTCTCTACTAGAAACTAATTAATAATCTAGAGCTTCAAATCGAGATCAATGCCATCGCATCGATCTGTTCCATGATGACCTCTCTGATTGATTTTTTATATGATTGCCCTTTTCTTTCTGATCTGATTGCAAAAACTGATAGAACGGTTTCTTATAATCTTACCCATCTGGTTCTGATTTTTGATGACCCTCTTCCATCCCTTCCTGATAAAAATAAAGATATCAATACATTTTTTTCTTCTTTTGATTAATAATAAAGATATCAATATCAAATTCAAGATATTGCAAATCCAAAAACAAAACGAGATCTTACCATGGAGGGAAGGTGTTCATGGTCATGAAAAAATTGATCATTATAATTAGACATAGAATTACTCATAGCTTCAAATTTAGCCTGAATCTCGACTCGAGCCAATCTTGTTTTGCCAGCCGCAAAAGTTGTAGGAAACAAGGCATTTTCAGGAACCGACGGCGCAGCATCACCACAAATACGAACATATGGTACCAGCATGAATAAACCGTCAACAATTTGAACAAATTGAGGATGTCGGTTCAATGAGACATTTTGATTTGGAATCGGACGTGGCGGCGCTAACAAACTGTCAAGATTTCGAACCAATTGAGGATGTCGATTCAATAAAACGTTCTGATTTGGAATATGTCGTAACAGTAGCGAAGGAGGAATATCATGAAAAGTAGTCGCATTTGAGAGAAGAGAAAACTCATTATTGTTAACAATATTATTACATGGTGAAGAAGAACCTATAATCATTAAATCATCTTCTTTGTTGCCATCTTCTTTTTGCTCTCTCAACAATCTCTTCTTTAGCTCGGCCACACCCGGTCCTCTCTTCGGCTCTTTCTGCGGCATAATACTACTACCAATTGAAGATTTGCTATACGTACAAACGTAATCGTAGGTTGTGCAAAAATATTCTAAGCGCTCCTCATTTATAGAGAGTAGTAATACATGAATGTAGCTAGCTTACGGGAGGGAGATAATAAAAAACCCAGTGCCAGAATCTGATAGCAAGAGTGATAAGTTGAGAATCTTCAAATTTATTATTATTTTTTCTTCAAGAAGGTCGTAAAATATATCAACAGGTGAACAAAAAGAAATCAAAATAAAAAAGAGCACGATATCTTTTTTTTTGAACATTGAATATTTTTCTGAAATATTTTTAGAAGATTGTAAGATCTGTAGTTTTTTTGAAATACATGTAAATTTGAGAAGTTGTGTATGAGACTCTATCATAGCATTTTTTGGAGCTTATGGAGTAGGCAGTAAAAATCTCTGTGTTCTTTTATCTTTATGCATTTATGATTAATGCATTGATGTTCATGAATCTTATAATAATGAATGAATCTGAAAAATAAATTGGTATAAAAAATGTTTGTATAAAAGAATAGTTAAGACAGTTAGTGGAATTCTTAACAGTGGTATCGGAACTAGTGTTAAATGTCTTTAATCTTGACTTCTATGAATCTTTTGTGAATATATTGTGTGTGATTGAACTTGTGAATAAAACAGATCTATATTGGGGTTTCGAAATTTAGTTTCTATATTTCTTGAAATTAAGTTTTGAAACTAAGTTTACTTGATCCATGTGAGTTCAGTTAAATCATACTTGTATGTTATAAAAGATTGTGTTCTATAGAATTGAGCATTAAACTGTCAAATTAAAATTAATCAATTTTTTTTTTAAATTTCTTCAAATAAATTTACTATATTTTTCTTGGCATATTAGTTATAGACTACCTTAATTATCAAACTATTTCTTTTAAGTTTGATTATGTGGTGATTGTGTATTGCTCAAATTGTTTTTGGTTAATACACTAATCCGAGAGAGAGATGACTACAACGTGCTTTGATATTCCCATATTTGATGGAAAAATTGATTTTAGAATATGGCAGAAGAAAATGAGAGCTTTACTCTCACACAATAAAGTTCTAATAACATTTGAAAAAGACCCTAATAAATGGTTGTTGGCTAAAAAAGCAGATATAGATGAGGACGCCTATAATTTGTTAATCCTAAATCTCTTAGAAAAGGTTCTAAGAAAGGTAGATAGAGAGAAGATTGCTCTTTCTCTCTCTGGGGTAAGCTTATATCTACTTATTATGTTAGAACTGCTCTTGATTTAGCTTTTATAAAATGTTCTTTGTTCTCTTGGAAAATGGATAATTCTAAATATCTTGATGATAATATAGATGAATTCTTAAAACTTGTGTCAGCTCTTAAGAGTATAGACTAAGCTATAGATGACACATCTCAAGCTATGATCTTATTGCTTAGGAGATGAATATGTTGTAGTTGAAAATTTCCTTAAATATTATGATACTATACCTAGTTTTGAGTTAATCATAGCAAGACTTAAGGCTAGGGAATTAGAATTGAATACTTTAAAAAGAACCAATAGTAATCTGTTTATGAAAAGTAAAACATATAAGAAGAATAATGCAAATAGTTCAAATAAGAAATTTGAAAAGAAAAATATTCTGGTAAGAAAAAGAATAAAGATGAATCTAGGAAATGATACAACTATAATTAACCGGGTCACCTTATAAAACACTGCTATGCTTTTAATGCTAAAAAATAGAATCAACCTAATTTAGAAGGAAATCTAGTAATAGATGGAACCAATATAAATTGTGAAGTTCTGAATGTCTCAAAATATATTACTGTAAATGAGTGGATCTTAGATGCAGAATATACTTTTCATATGTGCCCAAATAGAGATTGGTTTCAAAATTTTGTTGATACTGAATCTGGTACTGTGTTTATGGGTGATAATCATATTTGTAAAATTTGTGGGATTGGAGATATTTATGTGAAATTGCGTGATGGTAAATTAATACTATTGACAAATGTTAGATATATTGGTGATTTTAAAAGAAATATGATATCACTTGGTACACTAGATGATTTTGGATGCTCATATATTGTTGAAAACAGATGTATGACTATCTATAAGAGTATGAAATATGTTCTAAAAGGCATTAAGAAAAATGGATTGTATGTTCTGTATGGTTTTTATTTTCACTCTAATATAAATATTGCCTTGATATCTGCCAACACTGTTAAGACAGATACTTGGCACTTGAGATTAAGCCATATGAGTGAGAAAGGTATAACTACCTTATGTAAACAAGGATTGCTTGATAGTGTTTCTATTTCATCTCTGTCACTCTATGAAACTTGCATTTTAGGTAAGCAATATAGACTAAGTTTTTCTAAGGATATGTATCTGTCTAAAATCTGTTTAGAATATGTCCATTCTGATTTATGAGGACCTGAAAAGGTAGCCACACATGGTGAGGACATATTCTTCTTATCAATTGTTGATGATTTTTCTAGAATGGTATGGGTATATCTATTTAAGTTTAAGAATGAAACCATAGAAAAGTTTAGGACATGGAAAAATCTGGTAAAAAATCAAATAGATAGAAAGGTTAAGACTCTTAGGATTGATAATGGCCTAGAATTTTGTAATACTGTATTTGATAACATATGCAATGATCAAGGGATACTTAGACATAGGATAGTCATAAAAACTTTATAACAAAATGGGGTAGCTGAGAGAATGAATAGGGTATTTCTAGAAAAAGTGAGATGCCTATTATTTACTTCTGGTTTTCCAAAGACTTTATGGGGAGAAGCTCTAAAAATTATAGCCTCCATTATGAATAGAAATCCTTCCAGTCTGTTAAATCTAATATGTCCTCTTGAAAAATGGAATAATAGAAAACCTAACCTAAATCATTTAGAGTATTTGGTTACCTTGCATATGCACATAAGTCATATGCAAAATTAAACCCTATGTCTCATAAATGTATATTTCTAGGATATGAAGAAGAAACCAAGGGATATATTCTATGAGATAAAGAAGCAGTGGGAGTTTGAATAATAATAAGTAAAGATGTAGTATTTAAAGAATGTGATTTTTTATTGTAAAATTACTAACATTTCTACATATACATCCAGTGATGTTTCCACAACACAAAATGCAAATGAAGATACTCAAATTGAGGTTGAGCATGCAACCGTTGCAAGTTCATTTGGACAGCAATAGGAGAACAACCCCCTCAATCCACTTGATACCTATGAAAATGTGCAAGACACAATTAAGGATCAAGGAGGAGAATCTGATGAGAATCAAGTCTTAGAACCTTTGAATCATGATAATATATATGATTATCAGTTAATTAGAGACAGAGGTAAAAGACAAGTTATATGTAACCCAAGTATTCCTAGACTGATTTAATATATACTGTTTTGATTGCTTGCTTAGATGTGCAGGGTGTTGAGCCTACTGATTATAAAACAACACTTAGCTCTAAAGATACAACAAGGGGAAGTTTAGCTATGTAAGAAGAGATGAAATCTCTGTGGGTAAATAATACATGGACTTTGGTTCTAAGGCCTCCAAACTGTAAGTTGATTGATTGTAAATGGATATATAGTGAACTTGTTAGATTTAAGGCTAAGTTAGTGGCAAAGGGTTTTACCCAAAGAGAGGGAATTTATTATTAGGAAATTTTATCTTCATTGGTAAAATTCAAAACCATAAGAATGATGTTATCTATTGCTGCTTATTTTAATCTTGAGCTTGAACAATTAGATATAAAAGCTACTTTTCTACATGGAGAGCTAGAAAAGACCATTTATATGAGTCAACCAATAGGATTTATGGATAATAAATATCATGATTATGTATATTTACTTAATAAATCACTTTATGATTTAAGACAGTCACCTAGACAAAGGTACAAAAGGTTTGATGCTTATGTGACAAAAATAGGTTTTATTAAGAGTAAGTATGATACCTGTTTTTATTTTTCTTTGCTTGATTCTGAGCTTGTTTATCTTTTATTATATGTTGATGATGATATGTTACTATTAAGCAATTCTATAACTAAGATTAAGAACTTAAAAAGAAAACTAGGTTTAGAGTTTGACATGAAAGAATTAGGAGAAGCAAAGAAAATATTGGGAATGGAAATTCTTAGAGATAGATCTAAAAATTTAATGAAATTGCATCAAACCTTTTATTTGAATAAAGTAGCATCTAGGTTTGGAATGAAAAATAGTAAGTTTATAAGTCTTCCTCTAGCTAGTCACTTTAAATTGAGTAAGCAATAATCTCCTGAAAATAAATCTAATTTGTTGAAAATGAAGAATATATTTTACTCAAATGCCATTGGTTATGTGATGTATTCAATGATAAGTACATGCCTAAATGTATCATTTGCTATTTCTTTGCTGAGTTGGTTTATGTCTAATTCTGGGTAAGATCAATGGGCATCTTTGAAGTAGCTGCTCAGATATCTAAACTGTACTGCTTTTGTTGGTTTAAACTTTAAGAAGTGGTCTAATGATTTTTCTAGTTGGTTTTGTGGATTCAATTTTTGTACGTGATTGTAATAGTTTATCAGTTCCTACTTGGAGGAAACTATATAAGCTGTAAATTCCAATTACAACCTTTAGTTGCCTTATCATCTACCGAGATTGAATATATAGCCTTAAATGATGCTTTCAAAGAGGCATTCTAGTTATAATGGATTTTTAACAAAATTGGTATGCTTAAGGAGTGTTGCACTATCTATTCGGATAGTCAAAATGCAATACATCTAAGTAAGAACCCAATTCATCATGAACAGACAAAATACGTGAATGTGAAATACTATTTTGTAAGACATCTTATTACCGCTGATTATGTGAAAGTTTCTAAAGTTCCTATTGAAGAAAATTTAGCAAATATGAGAACTAAAATCATTACAGTTAGCAAGTTCAATCACTGTTGGACTTGTTACTTCTCGAGTCATCTGGTTACTCAATACTTGGCTATGAGGGATGGTTTATTTGATGAAGATCGTACTATGAGAACTAGTATGGAATGGTTAATTATGTCTCAAGATGGAGTTTTTTGGTTTTTTTGATGAGGCCCAATTAAAATCTTGTGGCATGCACTGCATATGAGGGACCTCTTTATGTCACGGTTCATGATGGGCCATATGCAGAAAGTGGCTTTTGGAAAAGATGGTCCACTACCATATGGAAATTTTCTGACCTTCCTGTTCAAGAAGAAGAAGGTGCCACTGTTGTCCGATGTTGATGTGAAAATGAGTCATTTGGACACCACTAGGCAGGCTTTGGTTAACGAGGTTGGGTTTTGTAAAACCAGTTTTGGTTTGGAGCGCAAAAATTGGTCATCTATTGGAGAACAAGGAACACCATCAAGTGATAACCCATATTGAAGATTGAACAAGCATCGACCAATATACAGGAGCAGCAAGTGTCGATGGAGTGTCACTTTCTAGCATCATTTGATGGTCTTCATGCAGAACTTCCGTTGGTAAAAGGAATGGTACAGGATGTTTCTACTGGTACGGCATTTTTTTATTCGTCCATGATTAGATGTGTGAAGCTTGGGATATTTGTTGCTAATGAAAGGAATTAGCACAATGATGTGCTTTATAAGTTTTGGTGATGTTGACTTGGGTTTTGGGATTTCTCTACTGTCCATGGAGTTATTACAGTGTAAAGACTATTATACCTTATGTTTTTGTATGTTTTTGTTGTGTGCATAGATAATTTAAAGGTTGAAAAAAATATTTTCCTTGCAGGATTTGCATGTTATTTGACAACATTTTAGGTCTTCAGACTGAGAGCAACGAGGTTTTAAAACACCATTTCACCATGCTATATAATCATTGTCGATACTTACTGTTAACATTCAAAGACGATTCATACAGAAAAGTATAGACCAAACTATTAACATTCATAGACCAAACTTTCAATACCTACTGTTAACATATGATACAAGACTATATGTCCAAAATAGTTAACACCAACTAATAACATTCAACGTCTAGTATACATTTTATTCTGAACTGACTTATTACGAGCACCAAAAAGAATGCAAACAAACACAACAATGACAACCGATGACAATATAATAATAACATATATGATTTTTTGTGTTGCTCTTAGTTCAGCGATTTCTCTATTCTTCACTGCAATTGTCTTGCACATTTGATCTCGGATTTGGCTAGCTTGTTAAACAATGTCCTAACTTCTCGAAGTTGTCACAATCATTCTTCCAAAATTGCTTATAGGCCTTATTTTTCTGCCAAAAAAAAAAAAGAAAAGAAAAGAAAGAGAACATGCAAGTTAATCACTCTTTTAAGAAGTAGGTTAATCACAAAAGATAACAAGTATGTTAATAATAATAATAAAGATATCAAGCAGCTTTAGAGTAATATTAGTAGTTCAAATTCAATAAATTATTGAATCCATATAAGACACTCTTTTAAGAAACATGAGCCAATTTTACAAGGGAATAAATAAAGCAAGCCTATTATTCATGGGTATTGAATAGATCAAGTATAGTACTGTATGAATTTTTGTGTTCTTATCATGCTTCATGAATTAGAGACAAATGCATATAATCAAACACAAGCTTGGGATCAAATTAGAAGATGAGGGAATGTAGTCACATATGGTAACAAAGGGTTTTCCTTATGATTTCAAGAGCTAAGTTGGATCTTCTATATGATTACAAAATTGCATAAATATAATTACAAACTTGTATGAACTAGTGGATGGAAGCATGAATCTCTATGTGAAGTTATGATAATAGACTTGAAAGTTAGAAAGAATAGTTAATGAGTACAAAAAAAATCCTTATTTTGATATTAAGCTTAGGATTTGGGTGATAAAATCATGATTTATCATGATATTCAATAGACATCATAAAATCAATTTTCTATCATGGTATCCTATGAGACATAAACAACAACTTGATAATCAATAACCATAAATCAAATCAATTCTAAAGTTGAACAAAAATTAATTCATGGGGGAATAGAAACTCTAGCTACTTCCATAGGTATCAAAGATCGTCAATTGTATCATTTGTCATTAAACAAAATAATTTCGATCTTCAAATTATTTAATCACAGTTTAAGCTAATCATAGTTTTACCTAACAAACTAAAACACATGTTAGCATACCAAAACAAAACCAAAACAAAGTTTAATCACAATTTAAGGTAATCTTTTTTTTTTATCACAGTCTTATCACAGATTATTCACATCATTTTAATTACAATTTTATATGTTAGATTATTCACATCATTTAATTATAGTTTTATATGTTTCACTAACAAACCAAAATACAGTTTATTCATTCCGAGTAAGATAATTGTTACCTTAATAACTGTTGTCCATTGCTCTTCTGTGAGGCTAATATTGTTAGCCTCGTCTTCCCAACCAAGAGGGTTATTTACGCATTTGGCCTTTATTTAAAGCATTGCACCTTCTGCTTCAGATGTTTAATAGTGAACTAATAGGCTGACCGAAGGTTGAAGGTGTCACGCATTCTAGTCCAAGTAGGTTTGTGAACACTCCATCGACCATGTTCCTCTTCAACATCTCATCCATTATTATATCAACAAAAATACCCTCCAACAGTACACTCCATAGCCTTTCCTCGGCTGTCTCAACGAAATCCGTACCTGACATCTACGATAGTGTAAGAATATATATAATTATGATTACAGTAAGAGGTGTCAACTATCAAAGGCATTAGTAATATTGATTAATTTCCCAAGAACATTTTCAGACGTGTTAACAACGCTTATGTAGTGTGAACAACCTTTTTTCTGATCAACTGCTTTAAAAAAACCAAAAACCCCACCCATTTTTAAAAATACTTCAACCCAGATGTTAATACCTCCTATTAACATTACAAGCCCATATTTCTCTTCAAAAATTTGAACATCCATTTCAGAGCCCAATTTTAGACAAAGCAATGTTCAGATTGTTCAGAAATAGAGAATTATAAGATGAGAGTGTTTTGTACTGAAATCGGGAAAAAGATTCTTACCACAAATCCAGATCAAGGTTAGTGGTTTGTGGTTCGTGGTTTGTTGCGCCGGTGGTTCGCGAAGGCATCCCGGATCTGAGAACATATGCATGTGCCTGAGAAATTCCGTAGTGGGAGAGTGAGGGGGCATTGGAAATTTGTAACCAAATAGGAAAAATAAAAAAAGCTTCGTAAGAGATAGAAGAATACCTGTTCAATTTCCAAGCGTCTGTTTAGAGATGGTCTCGTGGGTTGATGGACATAGAGAGAAAATTAATGGAGAGATAAAGAGGGAAGTGAAGTCGGAAATGGCACAAATAAGAGAAAAATGACAGCTTAGTTAGGTGGGTTTATTATGGAAGAGTAAAGTGGAAAAATTACATATTTGCTACAGTGCAATCGTATATATAAAAATAGAAAAATGTATTTTGAAATGTAGAAAACCACAAAAATCGGTTTCCATATTTCTGTTTTTCAACTATTTTTTTGGTTAAGTTCAAAAATCAGTTTTTGCATTTTTCTAACACAAAAACATCAACCAAATGGGACTGTCATATTGGGAAATATATTTTTCATTTTTTAAAATGTAACAAATAATTTTGGAAACCATTACCAAATATACTCTAAATTGCTGATTAAGTCTTAAGTATTTATCGTTTGTAAAGTTCATTTCCAATAAGGTCTCATATGTCATGTACGTAAAGTTTCATCCCGAACTTAGATGTTCTGTACGGCACTTGACACTCCTTCAGGTAACCAAGTCAGCCTAACCTAACCTTGCCAAGAGGTTTGCTTGAAGACTTAAAAGAACACTCAGGCTAGATAAAATAAAGAACTCTTTGTATTGCTAGAATGCTAGTATTTGGATGATGATTTACAAATGAGGAGAACTCATCATTATATAAACTCCCACCTTGAAATAGATGGTCAATATCAACTCGATCTAACGGCTACGATTTACCTTTTAGAGACTTCCATACAAATATCTACTATTTTACAAGAGACTAGAAGAATATACAAAGTTCTAGAGAATTCCACAAGTATGTAGGAAACCTTAGAGAATCCTAAAGAAGTCTAAAAGTTTCTAGACTCTTCCATGAAGCCTCCTCCACCTTTTCTATCAAGTATGGCAGTCCGTGACACATTCCCCCACCTATTCGAGCGACGCCCCCGTCGTCTGTTCAAGCTCGAATCGCTTAATGCGGTCTTTGAACTGCCACAACAAGTCTTTGTGCTCCCAACTAGCCTTATTCTCCCGGACTCCCTTCCATTAGATGATGTATTCCTTGTAGCTCGGCACGCCTCGCTTCCTCATGATTCTATCTGCGAGGATTTTTTCAACTTCTTTGTCATAAGAAGTAACCTCCACTGTTGGTGTCCGCTTAGACACCCCTCGACTAGGTTCATCTTTGTCTTCATGATAAGGCTTCAAGAGACTAAAATGAAACACCAAATGAATCCGCAACTTCGAAGGTAACTCTAACTTGTAGGAGACCTTGCCAACTCGTTGAATATCTTGAATGACCCCTCATACCGCCGGATCAAACCTTTATACACCGCACTCAACGACTTGAATTGCTAAGGTAAGAGCTTCACCATGACACAATCTCCTTCTTAGAATTCCATTGCCTTTTGCTTAAGATTGGCCCACTTCTTCATCTTCTTTGATGCCTTCCTCAAGTGGGCACGAGCCATGTCTATCTCTTCTAACTCAGGTTGCGCCATGTGATAATGTGTCATGGTTGGTGGCTTTGCTCCTTCCACAACTCCCACTTGTGATCCACCTCCCTCCTAAGTAGAAGCTTCTTTGGAAGTTCCAGTGGCATTAACATCTAGGAAATCCGTAAGTACTCCTTACACTTCTTTCGGAATCTCTCTTTCCTTAGATGGCTCGCCCTCATCCACCTTTAAAGCTACAAGGTAGGTCTCTTCCTTCCGCTTTAATCCCTTGTATAGCTGCATAGCAGACAACACTTTGGTCCCCAGCTGTGTCGCTCTCGAGACTGAGATCGTGCAAGGAGAACCAGCATCCATAATCATAATTGAATTAGCATAAGGCATAAGACAAGCCTTTACCTGATCTTGCCAATCTAGCCCAAGCACCACGTCGTAGTCATCCATCGAAATGGTTATGAACTTTATGACTCTTGACCATTATCCCACCTTGGTCTTTGTATCGGCTATCCCCGTGATTGGCAATGCCTTCGAGTTGACTGCCTTGATGAAGCTAGTCGACTTGGCTAACTTGCGACTAAGTTTTTTCGCAGCATCGGCCTTGATAAAATTATCGGTTGCTCCTGAATCCACTAGAGCCTTGAGTTGCCTTTGTCACTCCAGTGACTACTTTTGGGCTTATCCTCTCGCCTATACTCAGTCAAGCTTTCCACCTCTTCGATTGCGTCTTTGAGAGTTTGAATGTTTCTTCTCTTCAACTCTTGCTTGGCTCAAGACTGTAACCCTTCTATGAAGACAAATTTGGTTTCCTTTTCTGGGAAGTTCGGGATCTCCAGCAATATTTCTGAAAACTCATTCACATAATCAGAAATACTAGACTTATGAGTGAGGTGATGAAGTTTACCTCGTGCTTCGTCTTCGAGATTCCTTAGGCAAAAGTGTGCTATGAAGGCCTCTTTGAACTCGTCCCACCCTGTCATCTCAAAGAGTCCTCGCTCAATGTCGTCGCTCAATTTTCTCTCTAAAGGCCTCTCTACTTCCTTTCCCTTCCTAGCTCCGGCATAGGTCTTGGGTCGAGGCATATCCACCTTTGGAGCAAGAAGAGCATCGATTATGTCCCTAGACACCTTGTATTTACACAGTGACACATCCGTCTCGATGATCTCCATCCTCTCGTGCACTTCCGCTAGAGAAGCATCCATGTTGGCTTGGAGATCCCTCATCTCCTCTTGGATTGTGGCGACAATCCTATCTAATAATGCTTAGACTCCCTTTTAAAGTCCACTTCTTTGGTTAGCTATCGCCAAATCCGTTACCTATTCCACCGTCTTCTCCATTGCATTGCCTTGCCTCACCACAATATTCTCTGACTTGAGAACACAGTTCTCCAATGATGCAAGCATGTCTCGAGATGGCTCTCATTGCTTCTACTTTCCTCAACCCTTAACATTCTCTCACCTTGTCTCTCCTTCAATTGGATCGACAATGTTGGAACCACCACTAACCATTTCTTCCACAAGATCTTCACCCACACAAAGCTTTGGCAAGAATTGAACCACTTCGCACCCTCACGTATGACCTTAGCTCTGATACCAACTGTCACGTGCGTAAAGTTTCACCCCGAACTTAGACGCTCCGTGCGGCACTTGACACTCCTCCGAGTAACCAAGTCAGCCTAACCGAACCTTACCAATAGGTTTGCTTGAAGACTTAGAAGAACACTCAAGCTAGAGAGAATAAAGAACTCTTTGTATTGCTAGAATGCTAGTATTTGGAGGATGATTTACAAATAAGGAGAGCTCCTCTTTATATAGACCCCCACCTTGAAATGGATGGTCATTATCAACTAGATCTAACGGCTACGATCTACCTTATAGAGACTTTCATATAAATATCTACTATTTTATAAGAGACTAGAAGAATATACAAGGTTCTAGAGAATTCTACAAGTGTATAGAAAACCCTAGAGAATCCTAGAAAAGTCTAGAAGTTTCTAAACTCTTCCATGAAGCCTCTTTCACCTTTTCTATCAAGTAAGGTAGTCCGTGACACATAGCTTAGTTGGTTAGAGCGCTGGTCGCGAGTTTGAACCTTGTCGGGACCATATTTCTGCTTGAAATTTGTATATCTACACCCCCAAAGCTAATAATTTGATCTCTATCTACTTTGTTATGACTTTTATTTGGTTCATGTACGTTCTATAAGTTCAATGAATCAAAGAATAATATTTTTTTTTCCTGTAATAGATTTGGATGAATATGAAAATATAATGTCTAAGCAAGATGACTAACTTTAATTAGTAGGCAAACTCAAAGAGCTTATTTGTCTATAAGTTTCGTTTCGAAAAAAATATATTTTTAGTAGATATAATTTAATATTTTATAATACAATATTTTAATTTTTAATAATTATTACAAATTATATTTTTATTTTTTACCCTTTTTTTAAATTATAATATATTATTATAATAAAATTATCCAAATACATTTTTAAAATACAAAATATACATGGAAACACTCCGCCCAAGGGCTGAAGAGTTTAAAACTTGAATTGTGTCACCGATATGCCATATCACCAAACCATATTAAATCTCGACATTCCAGATCTGGTTCTATTGTTTACTTACATTTTCTCACTTGTTCTTTTTAAGAAATTTCTTCTTTCCCCGATGACCAATCACAAAAGCACAGGCTCCTTTTAGACATTCATGATCTCAATTCTGAGAAGACTTGTGTCAATCCCATTATTACCACCATCCGCATCGCCCCTCTCCAAGATCATCATGGACTCCACCGCGGCCACTTCTTCAAACGCCTGCTCTCATCGACTCGCCGCCTTGGCCCAGCAGCTCCGCCTCTACCGTCCGCCGCCTTCACTGGACGACATAGAGGAGCCGACCGGCGAGGAAACTGCTGGGAAGGTTGTTTCCCAAGTGGGTTTCGTAGAATCCTCTACTCCTATTGATCAGAATAGATTCAGACCGAAGAGAGCTGCTGTTTTGGTCTGTCTCTTTGAAGGGGATGATGGAGATCTACGTGTCATTCTCACCAAACGATCTTCTAGGTTATCTACTCATTCCGGTCAGTATATAGTGCTTTTCTGTTAGATTTGAATGTTGTTTGCTTGGTTTCCGAGAAAATTGATCAGCAAAGTGTTCTCATGAATTGATATGATGATGGTGTTGGCTAGCTTGGCTTATATGGGTCTAAATTCAGATGCTAAAGTCTATAGACATATGCTAAGTAAAATGGGTAAATTTGCATTTTCTTCGTTTGGTAGCCTAGAAAATTGATAAGGGGAAGTAGGAAAAAAAAGGGTTGAATGGAAGAATACATTAGGGACGAATGCTGGGGACAACGGACAACAAAGTAAAAGAGTAGTTTTTCAAGAAATTTTTGGGAATCTTAAAAGATAACATTAAATTGCAGTATAACCTCATAGTTGCTCTGTTGAGTTGATAGCTATAAAACCTTTTTTTTAACGGAAGAATTAGCGATTGGAAATTAAGATTTTTGTATTTATTATTCTTGTTATTAAGTTTTGCAGGAGAAGTTGCTTTGCCTGGTGGGAAGGCAGAGGAAGGTGATGCGAATGATGGCGAAACTGCCGTAAGAGAGGCAAGGGAAGAGATCGGATTATCTCCTTCCCTTGTAAATGTTGTCACTGTTCTTGAACCATTTTTATCCAAGGTTAGTACCGACTGAGTCTCTCTCTCTCTCTCTTTTTGAATCGTTGATACAATATGGGTATGTTATATATTCTAGTCTTGTTGTATAAGTGCCTTCAACTCCATCGTATTAAATCATCATCATCATCATCATCTAAGTCTATTCCCGTTATTTTCCCAAGCTACATGGATATTGGTTCTCCAAGCTATGCGATCTTACCATATTATCGCCTAATCCAAAATCTAGATGTCTTCCTTCACCAGCATCCTTCAACTCCATCGTATTAAATAATAATAATAATAATAATAATCATCTAGGTCTATTCCTGTTATTTTTCCAAGCTATATGAATATTGGTTCTCCAAGCTAGCGATCGTCTCCCATATTATCGCCTAATCCAAGATCTAGATGTCTTCCTTCATCACCTTCATCCGAGTTTTCAACGGCTTACCCCTCTGTCTATGCCCTCCACTTACCTTCCAATCTCAACCTTGTCGAATTAGGGCTGTGTTTGGTCTATTTTGCATATGACCAAACCATGTTAAACACCTCTTCCTAATTTTATCCTCTAGAGGGGAGGGGCTATACCTAGATAACTCTATCTTATTAAATGTTCAATAAAATTGTAGTAGTAGTATCCTTGTTTCATTGAACCGAGAAATGAGTATATATATCTTATACTAAAGAAAAATTAAATCCTTTTCTTTTATTCGTAGCATCTACTCCGGGTTGTCCCGATTATTGGCATACTAGAACGAAGGCAAGAATTCAAGCCTGATCCAAACCCGGATGAAGTAGAAGCAATATTTGATGCTCCATTAGAAATGTTCATCAAGGTTTAATCTTAACTTTAAATCTGCTGTGTTTTTCATGCATCAACTCGTTTTGGCTTCCTCATCATAACACATTCAAATTGTCTGTAATAATTCAGGATGAGAATCGTAGGGTGGAAGAGAGAGAATGGATGGGACACAAATATCTGATACATTTCTTCGACTATGAAGCCGAGAATAACAAAAAATACTTGATATGGGGATTAACTGCTGGGATCTTGATTAGAGCTGCTTCCGTTGTCTATAAACATCCTCCAGCTTTTGTGGAACAGAATCCTGTTTTTAAGATTCCTCGAGTTCTGGACAAATATACCATAATGCCTTGAAAATTCTGCTCGAGTTTATCATCGGTTAGTTTGTAATAAAATCAACTATAACACGAATATGGTGAATAATATCAGAAAAACCACGAACAAACTGGACTGGTTGCTCTAGTTATAGATGTTTCATGCTTGAATAATTTCAGAATCAGGAAGCAACCGAGAAAAATCAGGGCATGAAGAATAATTCATTTTTTCTTTGGTTAGTGTATTTTTTTCTCAGTCATTGCATTTTTTCTGATGATAATGAATTTTGAGTCATTGAATTTTTTCCATCATATACAGTTTGTGTTCTCATATGTAAAGTTTTTCTGCAGGATCTGATTCCGAGCACAATGAGTTGCGGTTATTGACTCGATTGAAGCAACGTGCCGGAAGTCTTTGAGGTTATGTTAATTTGAAGTTGATAATCCAAGCCAAGTAATATTGTATTATACAGACTATGATGATCCTTTTTCCTTTTTGCAGAAGTCTTACTTACAGTTTCTTTCGTTTGTCCTCCTATTATGCTGTAAACATGTTTAGCACACATTTATAAAAACAACACCAGCACCTTTACCTTTCAACCCTATACCTCGTGGGTTCCAGAAGTTCGTACCTTTTAGATTAGTGTCTGGATTTATACGTAAAAGTTTTATTTTATTATTTAGCACTAATTACTTAATTTTTTCTAACTATTCATTTTAAAGTTTCTTATAAAATGAAAAAAGTAAATAGTTTATGTATAATTATACAATTTATAATTTATAATTATGATTGAATTAATTATATGGTTAATTTTATTATTATTGATGTGATATTTTAAATAGATTTAATAATTTATAATTGTAAATTTTGTCTTTTAACTAATATAATTACAGTTAAATTAAAATGGATGAATTATATTTTCCTCAAAAAAATTATATGAAATACACCGACCAAGAATTGCATGATTATTTGCACGTGACTTTTTAATTAACAACTACAAGATTTTATTATGGGTAAGAACTATGGCCTGTTTGTTTAGGTATTTCAAAATATATTTTGAAATGTATTTTGAAAAAAATATTTTTTTGGTAAATATAATTTGATATGTTATAATAAAATATTTTAATTTTTAATAATTATAAAAAATTTCTTTAAGAATTTAAAAATTATATATTCAATTTCTTCTCCAATTTATTACTGCTGCTAGAAAAAAAAAATAGAGCTTCATTGGTGGAGCTCTATTTTTTGTTTTTGTGGCGGTGGTGGAGACCATAGTAAGAAATTTGATAAGAAACTAAAAATATAATTATAAAATTTTTAAGTATATTTTTTTATAATTATTAAAAGTTAATTAAAAAATAAAAATTCGATTTGACATACTTATTCCCTCTTTAAATCTTGACATTATGGTTAAAATATATTTTAAAATATATACTCAACAAGCCCCTGCCAAATCAATAAATAAACATAAACAAAAACAACGAACATTAATCATAGAACCACGAGGGAGAGAGTCGCATACAACTCTCCTCCGCAATATAACAACATCCTAAGGAAAGGAAAGAGAGAAGCATAGGGAAAGGAAAGAGAGAAGGAGAAAGCGAGAAAGTGAGAGGAAAAAAAGGAAGAGAAGGAAAGGAAAAGAAAGAGACAGGGAAGGAAAAAGAAAGATAAGTAAAAGTCGGAGGAAATTTAAGACACTTTAAATTCTGTAGAACCCCCTTAATATGTAGTCTGAAATCTAAGATCATTAAAGAAATAAGAGAGAATTGGTTTATATTAAATTGTACTTGAATACCAAAAGTAAGTGATAATTCTTCTACAAAATAGTAAACTTTATTTATGATCAATGGTATATGTGTATGCTTATGCTTCTTCAAATGTGTATAAATGAATACGAATATAATGGCAAACTTGGTCAATCTCTATGTGAAGAAATTTAATATATGATGATAAATGTGATATTGATGATTTATCATATTGCATACACATGAGCATGCTACATTGCATGTAGGTATGAAGATGAAAATGGTAATGAGCATATTAGTTAAAGATGTTGTAAACGATGGTATATTAGATATCATCATGTAAAGTTAAAGTTAAAATATTATAAGATGATAATATTTGAGATATCATCGTATGAAGTTAAGGTAAAAGCTAAAATGTTGTAAGATGATGATATTTGAAATATTATCACATGAAGTTAGAGTTAAAGTTAAAATGCTATAAGTAATGCTTAATATTAAAGCTACTGCTCACCACCACTAGGTCTAGGTATATTATAAGGCACGTATATAGAGTTACTTAAGGCATGAATAACATGCATGAAAATAATTATTATCGGGAGATGTATGATATGTTTATAATGCCAATATTTATGTTAAGTATATGATGAAAGGGTGTTATTATAGTTATTTTTACAAGTTCATGGTATAAGTGCCTATGATGTTTATACTTTGTTTGCATTATAACATGGTAATTTAGGTACGGTCATTACTTACTGAGCTTTATAGCTCATTCCTAGTTTTTCTATGTTGTAGATAAATGGAAAGGTAAAATGATTGCTTTCAAGCAATGATCAAGAAGTTAGAGTCATGATATATTGTGTATATGAGGCTGACCTGTAGATAGTTAATGAATATGTAACTAAGTATCGAGATACATAGAAAAAGAAAATATGTATGTAAAAAGTTTAAATCCTACTGCTTTAAATCCTGCTGCCTTTCAACTAAGTCCTTAATAGTATATGACGTAAACCCCTAAACTGATGATGTTGGAAGCATATTTGTCACGACCTGATTTACTAGATCCGTGACGGCTTGAGAACTACGTGATTGAAGATAACCTGAAAACTCATATATAAGAATCTATGGTTATGCAACCCTCACAAGCCTATTTTCATACTTACTTCCATCAAAAATCGGAATTTATATTGCATAACTCTAGTGTGCAGCCGGGTACAAAATCCATTGCTAAACCTATCAGCGGAAGTAAAACATAAGTATGCAATATTATACATCTATGGTAATTTACACCATTTCTAATTATACAGTGGAGCGACCATGGCCGTCTTAAAAAAATTAGTCCACTAAGCCCGGCCTTACCGAGTTCTACTAACAACCGGCAACAAGTCTCCCACACTAATCTAAAAAGGTTTTTAATAAAATGAGGAGTGATTATAAAACTCAATGAGTAATAACCATAACATGTTGTAAGTTTAAAACCATGAAGATGTAACTCGTCAAAATGTTTTCAAATCATGCATTTCCGTAAAACTGTACAGACTTGCATACTTTCTGTAAAATCCTTCAAATCTGATCCTTCACATCAAATAAGACATAACTATACTTTCTTAAAACAGAATAGGTATGAGGTAAAAACCGGTAAAATTGCCACTCTTCAAAACATTTCAGCAAGCAATTCCATAAAGCATTATAGATTCGCATTTGTGTAGTAAAGTCACTGAAATATATCAATTTCAATTCGATATTTAGCAAATAATTGAACATATTTATACTTGTTTTCAAAAACCGAAAACATCATAAAAAAGCAGCGAATCTATATCATTCATAAATTAACACACACACATATATATATATATATATATATATATCATTTACAAAACCATGAGTGTAAAAGACAAGAGGTGGGGGGGGGGGGGCAGGAGGTAAGGTCTCCGCTACTTTCTCCACCCGCAGACGATACCTAAAGGAGCAATTCTCCCTTTTGACGCATAACAAGCCCTACCTTGTAGGCATTCCGGAACTTCCGATCTCACTCTAGTAACATAACATTCCATGTGCACATAGCCAATAATCCCATTGTTGGTAAGGGTCCCATCACAAAACTTCATGCATTGAAATCCATATCATACATAGTTTGCCAATAATAAAACATATACTTATAAAGTCCATACATTCAAATCCTCATTTAAATCCATACATTCATAAAGCAGTATATCTGTAACATAGAGTCATGAAATTCTCATTCAAACCCAATAACTTTCAGAATCAGCCTATGTGGCGAAAGCCATTAAATAATATAAGAAACATTTAAATGCTTTTCAGAAAGCAGTATGTACAATAAAAACCATGAAATAGTATAGAAAATTATTGACTAACTTTTCGGAAATCAGTATGTAGCATGGAACCATGAAATGACAAAAGCATCTCTTAAATACTTAAAACCGTTGAAGACTAGTGTAAACATATTTTGCTTACCTCTAAACAACTTTCAAAAGCAGCATATAGCATAAGAGCCATGAAATGGCCAAAAGCATCTTTTAAATAACTTAAAATTATGAAAAGACACATGCTGTAATTATCACTCACAGTTCATCCTCAGTTAGGCAAGTCTATTTAGACACCAGCTTGCTTGGAAGGGTGCTCCTCCAATGGATCTACCAAGATGCTATGTCTTTTGGTATCCAAATTTATAGACATTTAAAACTTATCAAAACATAATATTAATGGGATAGAAGAGATTATACTGAGCTTTTAATCTCCTCTATATTCCAGATGAAACTTCATATTTTTTCTCCTTTATCGTCGTACTGAACTACCGTTCGCCGCTTGCCATTGCCACCGCCTTATGGTGATCCCACACCATTACCCAGTCTCTACTCTTGATCCACACGGTCAACAACTAGAGCAAAGGATTCGGGTTTGTTCGATTCAACACTTGAACTAACAAAAGGGGAAAGGAAGACAAAAAAAAAATACTCTCTTTCCTCAAAGTGGAGGGCACATTTTAATGGGCATGACCTAGGGTTTTGTGTTTTTATATAAGAACACAAGTGTCTTGGGCGCTTTCTAAGGCACGGTTTATCAAATTAACCAAGTTTGGGTTTCCCCGAATTTATTTTAACTCCAGTTTCAAGAAAATAAAAATAATCTTTTATATTTAAATTAAAATCTAATTTTACTCAGTAAAATATAGACATTAATTTGGACTTTGCCCTTAGGCTTATTTAAACCCATTAATACTTTAATGACCAAACAAACTTTATTTTGACCCGAACAATATTTTATGATTATTAAAACCTCTATTTAATAATTATAAAATATTATTTTTCTAATTAATTATTTAATTTGTAATTAAATCTAAATCACATTTTAGTTGTGCTAGCAATGTGAGTGTGACTTAGATTTAACAAATTTAACTATTTAATAATTTAACTATTTAATAATTTAACTATTTAAATCAAGATCACCATGAACAAGTCAAAATTTTCCAATTTAGAATTCAACCTCGATCTGATCAACCTTATTGTGTGACTGAATATGTTCTACATTCCCACAACAGGTGGGCCTCACAATAACTTGTGAGTTTTATCCATTCTTTACAAATGGACCATTTGACTTTAGAAACACTTTTGAAAACAAACAGTCAACTTGATGATTCCCTATGATTAAGTTGACTTAAACCATTACACACAATGGCTTCTAGCAAGGTGTATGTGCTACCCGTGTAATGAGAAGTACAAAAAACTTCCATAAGAACTATAGATAACTATTACCATACCATAATGACCTTCCATCAATCGTGCTTTTATAAAGTCTTAAGGTATTATTTAACTGTTAAACCCTTTTAGACTTTTCTCTAAGAGTGTCATAAACTTCTTATGTAGTTAGACAACGGATTTATAGAACTCTTTCTCTAACCATACTACCTTGTGAAAAAATTTTCTTCATGCATAAGTTATAGGACTTATAGAAACACCTCATCTAATATCAAGGTGATATATCCCATCTTATCACCCTATAGATTGAACATATTTGAACACATACTCAACGGTTCACCCTTTTAGTGGCCTTTGGCTAAGACCACATGGAGTTATGTTAAAGCATGATATCTTATATGCTAGTATTGCAGTGATCTCAGATTTAAGCAATATAAGTATAATAGTCACTAATAAAACTCATTATAAGTTTAATATCATTATAATTGAGTTTTTTCAGGTGATCGCATTCAAAGATTAGGTCTCTTCCAATCACCTACATGCCTATCCCAATGTTTTCCAACACCGATAAATATGAGATTATCACTCTTCTCTTTAAATAGGATAACAGATGTAATATTCTTTTCGGATTGTCATTATCCCCGATCACAATAATCCTATGATTATGAACTATTTGGATCTCAGACTTAACCAACTTGGATCTCATCTTTCTATGATCTCTATCATGAATCCAAGTGTATATAAGAACCATAAATTTGTCAAGTATGCAATCAATACTTTATATGTGTATACAGACAAGTTATTACTTCCAACCTAATAATATCATGACAGATTATATATGCCCTAATTGAATGTATTGCGATCAATTATGTTGATAATTTATACAACTTAAGATTAATTCTCATAAGTGATGATCCGATCAAGTCATACCCGATGGGCTTAAGGGGCATACACTTTCAATCTCACTTGCACTGAAGCCAATCACTTTACTGAGTCTTATTGACATTTTTTCATGATGTCAATATAGATGGCGATATAGACTCCTGTTGGGGAAGTCCCTTATTACACGGATCCATTATGCAATTTATTATTAATTCTGTTTCGTCTATCTTTTTAGAACTCTTTTTGGAATAGGTGTATACGAGGTAATTTATGTTTGGATCATTGATGAGACCTTGGTTCTTTTGATTCGCAGCATACCATATGATATTTTAGTACTATAAAGGGGAAGTTGAATAAGATAATAGGTCCCAATATGAAGATAGATACAGGAACTAATGAGGCAAGGATTTTAAAGGGAATTTCAAGTTGAGACTCGGGAAAAATTTGAGAATTGATGGTTTGGAAACAACAATGATGGCAATAAGAAGAAGTTGAATATACTAAGGGCATATGAATGAACAAGAGACTTCCGATAAGCACTAAGACCAAACACAATCAACAAATTATCCACACTATAGAAACATACATTCATAAATATGCCACAATGTGTTGGGAACTTGTTTCAATTATAGAAAAGAAGGGCATTACATCAAAGATTGTCCTATGCTCCAATAGTCTCGTCAACAAGAGAAGGAGAAATAACCAAAAGGTAATGTTAGAATCCATACGCTAACCTTGAGTAATGAAGAGGCTAAATAATCTGAGGTGGTGGCAGGTAAGCTTTTTATAGCTCAGACTAGTGCTTATGTTTTAATTGATTTTGGGGCGTCACATTCTTTTATCGTGTTTATATTCATTAAGAAACTTAATAAAACGTCAGATTTACTAGATGATGTCTGTAAAGTCTCTTTACCGTTAAGCAAGAGCTTGTTATCACGATTTTGTTTCAAGGCTGTACCTATTATAGTCGTTGAAAGCAACTTAACAGTAAATCTGTTAGTACTAGAAATATATGACTATGATGTCATCTTGGGTATGGGTATTGATTGGCTATGAAAGCATAACATCACCATCATCTGCAAAAAGAAGAAACTAATTTTCCAGCCATTTCAAGGGAAACCATTTGAGTTCTGAGGAACGTCACGAGGGAATAATGACATGTAATTTATATGCTTAAGGTGCAAAAGACGCTGGCTAAATGTTGCGTTGGGTAATTAATGAACACCGTTGATAAGACAAAGAAAGTAGTTATAGAACAAATAAATGTATTAGTGGTGCGTGACTTTGTCGACGTATTTCCTCCAGACTTGCCAAGAGTACTTCATGATTGAGAAATCAAATTCGAGATCAAGTTGTTACCTAGAATGACACCACACCTATATAAAAATTACCTTACAGAATGGCTCCCGCAGAGCTAGGAGAATTGAAGATTCAATTGCAGGAGCTATTAGACAAGAAGTTCATGTGTCTAGTTGCAGAGCTCTAAAATTGTTCGTAAAGAAAAAGATGGTTTGATGGTTATGTGTATTGACCTTCGCGAGTTGAACAAAGTAACCATTAAAAATAAGTATCCTCTACCCAAGATCGATGATTTGTTTGATTAGTTGCAAAGAGCAATAGTATTTTCTAAGATCGACTTGCGATCTGGGTATCATCAGCTTAAGGTGTGAGAGTCAAATATTCTGAAAACAACATTTCAGATGATGTATAGGCATTATGAGTTTTTGGTAATGTCATTTGGACTTACCAATACCCTAGTAGCTTTATGGATTTGATAAATCGTGTGTTTGAGGAATATTTAGACAAGTTCGTAATAGTCTTCATATATCATATTTTAGTTTATTCATGAACTAAAGAGGAACATGAAACTCATATGAGGTTGGTTTTGGGGTGGTTAAGAGAAAGGAAAACTCTATGAAAATTTTAGCTAGTGCAAATTTTGGTTAGAACGTGTTTCTTGTAAGTCAATGGATCCTTCAACGTTATGGGACATAATCCGTTTTCAAAAAATGGACTCATGATATCCAGACCAAAGATAAACTACCAAGATACTAGGTTATGTACTATGCATTTTCATACATCTGGAAAGTACCGGTTTGAAAACCTAGATCGACTATCAAGTTCATGAAACCGAAATGAGGAAAGAGAAGAGTGGTATACCTAGATTTCCCTCTTCCATAATCTAGATGGATTTTCACCCTTGTCATTTTCAGCCACCACTGCAGCTCTTTGGTCAGATTATGAATTCGTCACCTCGCCACTATTGATATCCACACAAACAATAAATTATGGTCATTTATTGATTGACTTATCATCTCATGTTTAGTCAATCATCAAAGAGGAGCGGAATGGTTTTGAGAGAGAAGATGAAAAAGAAGCTCTCTCTTTCTCTCTCTAGGTGGGCGGCATAAGGATGATTGATTCCTAAGGTTTCATCTTGTTTTTTTATATAGACAAGTGCCTTGAGCCCAAAGTCCAAGTAGGCTTTATAAGCAAAAACCCATTTAATTAGGTGCTTAGATTTTATTTTTTCGTTTACCTTTCCGATTTTTGGAAATTAAACTAATAAAATATTATTCCAAAATAAATTCTAACTTCACCCGATAAAGTCACAATTTTATTTTGGGCCGATCATAAGAGCACGGTTAGACTTATTAACACTTTAATATCCAACCAAACCTTCCCTTTAACAAAAAAAATATTTTTTGACTTAATAATAATTAAAACTCTATTTAATAATCATTTTGGTCAACTTAATATTTTTTTCATTAATTATTTAATTTCTAATTAAATTTAAATTACACTTTGGTTGTGCTAGCAATGTGAGTGTGACTTGACTGAACAAATTAAACTAATTAATAATTTAACTCTTTAAATCAAGTTATCTAAGAACAAGTCAAATTTCTCTAAGATAATATCTCTAGCCAATAATCCAATCGTTCATAATGTATGTGACCCAATAGGTTCTAAATTCCCAAGATAGGTGGAGCCCATAATAACTTGTGTGTTTTATAAATTATTTACGAATGAACTATTTAAAAACACTTCTTTTTAAAAAAATAAACAGTTAATATAATCATCATCTTTGATTAAATTAACTTGAACCACAAGACCCACATTGGCTTCTAGCAAGGCGTATGGGTTACCCATGTAATGAGAAGTACTTAGAATCTTAAATAGATTATGTAATCTCAAAAAGAAATTATAGTGACTATTACCATACTAGACTAATCATTCCATTCTCGCCAAATCCCGATATGTTATAGAGTATTGTTTAACTATTAAACCTAATAAACTAATCATATAAATCATCTGATTTCTTATCCAACTGAGACAATTGAATTATGAAAAGATATTTTTTTGGTCATACTACTTTGCAAAGATTTCTTGTTATATATCACTCATATGATTTATCCTTTTGATAATGAGATGATGGATCACATCTTATCACCCTACAGACTGCACATATTCGAACGGATGCCCAACGGTTGGCCCTTTTAGTGGCCTTTAACTAAGATTACGTGGAGCGATATCCAAACATAATTACTGGATAAGTCTCATTAACAATTATTATCATTACCGTTGAGACTTATCAATTGATCATGTTTAATGATTTAATCATCTATTGAATTACCTGCATCTCTATCTCAGTATTCACTAACACCGATAATTATGAGATCATTCTTACAATAGTCTTTGTGTTCGGATTACCGAAGTTAAAGGAAGGGCATGATGCTATATAAGTTATTATTGGCCGACTTACTAAGTCAACCCATTACGTGATTACATGGTATACTAGACTCGATAATGTTTAATCGAGATGGACATTTTACCTCAGCTCTTTGGAAAAAACTACAAAAAGGTTTAGGCACCCGATTAAAGTTTATTACTGCTACTCAACCATAGATTGATGATCAAAGTGAGCGTACCATTCAAACTCTAGAAGATATGTTGAGATCATGTGTGATGGAATTTTAACGAGCGTGGAATGAGAAGCTTCTATTGATAGAATTTGATACAATAACAGCTATCATGAATCCATTAAGATGGCTTCCTATGAGGTATTGTATGATAGAAAGTGTCGATCACCTATCCATGGGTATGAAGCTGGAGAGAGAGGAAGTTTTTTGGTGCAAGAGAGATAAATTAGGCCTTGGAAGAAATTAAGTTGATCAAAGAAAGACTAAAAAGATCTACTGATTGACAAAAGAAGTATGTTGATAAGCATTGACGACCACTGAAATTCCAAGTCAGAGACAAAGTATTTCTAAGAGTGGCACCAATTAAGGGAATCATGCATTTTAGAATGAAAGGCAAGCTAAGTCTAAAATACGTTGGACCGTTTGAAATAGTTGAGAAGGTTGGTGAAGTGGCATACTGACTAGCTCTTCCTCCGATGATGTTGAAAATACCTAATGCATTCTATATCTCAATATTATAGAAATATTTGTCTGACCCTTCACATGTCTTAAATTATAAAATATTGGATGTGAACCCTAATATAAGTTATGAAGATGTGCCAGTGAAGATTTTGGATCAAAAGGAAAAATAATTAAGAAATAAGTCTATCCTATGATAAAGGTTTTGTGACATAACCACGCGATAGAGGAATCTATATGGGAACTCGAAGAGAGTATGCGGGAGAAATACTTAATATGTTTTGAAATTTTGAGGATGAAATTTTATAAGGAGTGTAGAATGTAAACCCCAAAAAAATCTAAACTATGCATAATAATAATAAAAGAAATAGCATGAGATTTTTTAGCAATTTTTAAAATGAAAAATGAAGTCTTTTTAATAATTTTTAAAATTTAAAGGACTTTAATTTAATTATTAAAAAAATAAAAGAGAGTTGATGACACTTAATGCCTTAAGTGGCATAATGATGATGAAACTTCTTTAAAGGCTGCCCCCACCCTCCACCCCCATCCCCTACCCAAAGTAACTTATGGCAAAGTGAAGTAAGGAGAGGAAGAGAAGAAAGAAGGGAAAGGAGAAAAAAAGGGAGGAAAGGAGAGAGAAGAAGAAGGAGAGAGGATAGGGAAGGAAACAGAAAGAGGGAATGGAAAGAAAGAAAAATAAAAGTGAGAGTAAATTTAGGATATCCAAAATTTTATAAAATCTTCTTAATATAGCTTGAAACTTAGGATCAACAAAGAAGTAATAAGGAATTGGTTTGTGCTAAATTGTATTTGGATAGTAAGTAAGTGATAATTACTCTATAACATGATAAGTTTTATGTATGATCAATATGTATGCATTATATATGTGTATGCTTATGCTTCAAATGTATATAAATGAATATGAAAATGATGGTAAACTTGGGTAATGAATGAATTTAATATATGATGATAAATATGATATCGATGATTTATCTTATTGCATATACATGAGCATACCACATTGCATGTAGGCATGAAAATGAAAATTATAATAAGCATATAAATTAAGAATATTGTAAAATGATGGTATATTTGATATAATTGCATAGCGTTAAAGTTAAAATGTTGTAAGACGATAATATTTAAGATATCATCGTATGAAGTTAAAGTTAAAATATTGTTAGTCGATTACATACTTAATATTAAAACTATTGCTCATTACTATTGGGCCTAGATATATTATAATGTAGAAAGTTACTTAAAAGCATGCATAGCACACATTAAGGGAATTATTCTATGGAGATATATGATATACTTATAATGTCAATGTTTATGTTAAGTATATAATAAAATGATGTTATTATAATTATATTTATAAGTTTATAGTATAAATGCCTTTGATTTTATAGTTTATTTGCACTACAATATAATTTAGGTTAAGTTATCATTTACTGAATTTTATAACTTATTCTTAATTTTTTCATATTGTAGATAAATATAAAAATAAAACTGTTACTTTCAAGTAATGATAACAAAGTTGGAGTTAATGTATGTTGTGCATATAATACCGATCTGTATATAATTAATGAATATGTAACTAAATTTTAAGATACTTAAAAAAAGAAAATACACGTATCAAAGGCTTAAATCCTACGTTTTTCAACTAAGTCCTTAATAATATATGACGTAAACTCTTATATTGATAATATTAGAAGTATATTTTTATTTAAGTTAAAATGATATAAAAATCGGGTGTTATATATTATATCTTCTTTATAATTTAATTAAAATAGAAAAAACTAATATAATGTTACTTACTTATATATATTTTTTACAAATAAAAAATTATTTTTTTAAAAAAAATGTGATTTTGAAAACCTAATATTCACGAGTGGTTTGGTGACAAATGAAATTTTTATTAAAAGGCCTGAAGCCCTGAACGGAAATTTAGATAGAAACTGAAATTCCCCGCCTTTCCGAAGCGAGACTGTATAAATAGGTATTATTTCGAAGGCGCATTTCATTTGCAGCCTCGCCTAAAGATTTCTCAGACATTTTCCCTTCCTTTCCTTCCTACCAAACACGACGACGTCGATCCTTCTCGCACCTGCAGCAAATAAGGTCTCTCTCTCTCTCTCTCTCTCTCTCTCTCACACACACACACACACAAATTGCATTACGTTAATCTATGGATAAAATTATTTCTGAACTTTGTTCCGAGCTGAAATCAAGGTTTTGATCTGTACCGAGGCTGATATCCTAATGTGAGTAAATCTGTCCGCAGAGTGCATTATGAATTCGTTTTGTGCATTTTCAAGTCTTCGATTACTTTCTGGTTCGTTTTTTAGGTTTTCTTTAACATTTCGCTACGATTCACTCTATTTCGTTTGTTCCGCTTGATCCGTTTTCCTTCAAAGTCTCGTACTATAAACGTTATTTTTATTTATGCCAATGCCTTTTCCAATCAGCGATTATTTTCAATTTGATTACCTGCTTGCATTTTCCTTTCAATACATATTTGATTTTATTTGATGCTTCCATAATCTTTTCGAATAATTTCGTTTTTCTTCTTTAGTCTACTGATGTTACATCAGTTGAAAGTTTCAATGTATATATTACAACACATTTTACATATTTCTATATCTCATAAGTACATTCCAACATTCCGTACTCTGATTCTGTTCTACGTATGGAAACATAACCTTCTCAGCAATTTATCCTTAAGTCCAGCCATCATACAAAGCTCAAATCATTCTATCCTTTTTCAGGAGTCAGATTTCTGTGTTTTTCTAGCTCTGTGAAAGTTGTGTAAATAATGGTCTATACAGTATATAGCCCCATACATGGATTATGGATATAGATTATGGATATAGAAGTGGATTATTAAATGAAGAGGTTATGTGAATCTTTAAAACCGAATGTAAACTATCTAAATTGTGATAATTAGGTTCTGATTTAGTCTTATGTGTTTCACTTGCATCGCAAGTGAATGGAAGTAGAACACAGGAAGTATGTTTTTGGATGCCAATTTTTTTTTTCTGTCTAATTGGAAACATAATCTTATAATTTGTTTGTAGAATTCAGTCATCAAGTCAATTGGTATATGCAGATGGCAGAATCATGCAAGGGAACTTCTTCAACCGTTGATTCCAGAAAGAAAAGCTCACCTCTAGGTATATTTTCTTCCTTGAAGCATGTTAGTTGGATAGTGTAGTGTATATTCCAAATGAGTTCTGAAGTCTTGAGGTGTGGGATCGAGGATGTAGATATAATGTTTAATAGTAGAACAAATTCTACACAGGATTGAATGTAACGAAAAAATTAACTGAAAATTCCAAATCTAAATTAGATAGGGAGGAAGTATAGTAATGCAACCAGACAGGAAAATATGATTTTCTCAGTTACTGAACTCAAAGCCTTTCCTGGTTGTGTTGGATGAATTCAAGAAACATGTAATGATTCCTAAATTCTTGAGACAGATGCGGAGCTTGGAAACAAATTTCTCAACTCATGGAAGTCAATGACATTGACAGAGGATGATAAGATGGATTTTAATTTTGACACAGTTACTAAAGGAAAGAATCAGGCATTTGACTTTGGGAAACTGTGAGTACAACCAGAGCTTTGACTCTCTCTCTCTCTCTCTCTCATCTTCTTTCTCTCGCATATGTTTGTAACAAAGTTGAATAAAAGTGGAAAAATATTAGGGAAAAGATACTTTTGCAATCTTTTCAATGTCGTATGAGTTCTCAATCTGGATTGTTGTTTTGAGAAAATTTCTCATTGGATTTGAATTCTCTTTATTATATGTACTTACCAATCACTATTTATTCGTCTCATCAGGGATATGGATTTTAATTTGGATGGTGGTTTTGAGAAGTTATCATCATTCAAAGTGGACATGTCAGATAATGATTTCTCAAGCCCACCAAAGAAATCCACGGAGAGTGGTAAGAAGGATAGTTGCAAAGAAAGTCACCAAGGGAAGAAGGATAGCTCAATTTTCTCTTTTGACTTTAATGAGTAAGTGGATAAAAATCTTCAAAAGCATGTCCACATCATCTGCAAAAACAATTGAAGTGATCATATTTTTACTTGAATTTCACAATGGCTGATCTAGAATATTTTTCTTTTGATTTAGATTGGATGATTTTGACTTTATAAAAACCTTGTGGAAGGACAAAAGAATTCTAACAGGAACCTAGACAAGGGAGAATCTGCTTCTAACAAAAATGAATGTCAAGGCTCTAAATTTCACACTGATAAAGGTATTAGCGTATTCAATGATGATACAACCAAGGAATTTCCAGTATCAAAAACTCTACCCGGTTCAGAGGATGAGAGTTTGCTAGGAAGCAGAGGTGATGTCGAATTGGAAAATGCTGAATGTGCCTTGCCTGATGCAGAAACTTGTAATAAGAAAACAAGTGAAGAAGAAAGGGATGAAACAAGCATCTCACCCGAGACTGATATATCTATTACACAGTCTAAATATGACCTACCTGCTTTCAAAAGGAAGGAGTCAAATAATATTACAGTTTCAATTCTGCAGAGAGAAGTTTTTTCTCTGGGAGCAAAAGAAGTAGACACTGCTTCAGGCTTAAAAGGAAATGTGAAGAACAAACTAACAGAGTCAGATGGGTGTTTTTCTACAAACTTGCTGTCAAAGACTTCATCTCTGTTGCCTATCTCCATATCTGAAACTAACCATTCCGAAAGGAACAAGTCCAGTGGTTGTAACCCAATGGAAAACGTGGACACTAAACTTGCTATAGGTGATTTAGAACTTGGAGTTAATTCTTCGATTGACATTTCCACAAAGATTTCACAGGATTTAAAGGATGTTAGAGACAACCAAAAATCAAGTTCAAAGCTTCCTCCAGTCAAAATGGGCAGGTGTGAAAACTACTTACCCTTTAATAATTTCTGTCACAGTTTTCACAAATTTAAATCCCCATATGATTGAGCAAGAAAGGAACTAAGAGCAAGAATATGATAATAATGAAATCCTAGAGTTGGGTCATGCCAATGTAAGAATGCATGAAAGAATTAGAAAAATAAAGTCTATCGGTTGCTAAACATTATTAAGACCTTGAAGATATTCTTTTGAGAAATGAGTCAGGACACATTCTCTTGAGTTATTAGTTTGAGGCTCCTCTAATTTAGTGAGGTATTACGTTCCTGAAATTGAATATTGGGCATAACAGAATGCAGCATTTTTAAAGTTTTAAGTCCTAGCACATCTTTCCCATTCTCCTGATGCTCAGGGAAAACAGTATTGAAGAAGTGACACTGAAAGAAACAATTGAGAGATCGGACCTGAGTGGACGACAGTCATATCAGTCATTGTCAACTGGAACAAGCTTCAAATCGTTTGAAACCAAAAGAGCTGAAGCCATGCTTCGAAGTTCTGCAAGTGAAAAATGGTGAGATGTGCTTTCATCATGAATGCAATTAATTTAATTAAAATGACCGACTGCTTGAGTTAGGTTTCCACAGGGAGGGCATTGGCGGCAATGATGAACCCGGGGGATGCAAATTGGTTTGAAATTCAGTTTCTGCCGATAGAGAATCAAAAGAAAATAAACATTCAATATTTGGAAGTGGAAAAAGTTTAAAGAACGTCAGTAATATCAGGTAGGCATCTACACTTGGATTTCTATTTGACTGGAAGCTGCATCACATTGCCATTTGCGTAGTATCTCTTATTCCTTGTAGCAACTCTTGAAAATAGTGTCAACTGGGAGAACTTCAAGTTTTTTACTGTGCCTAATTGACAAAAAGTTGATGGAAACTCTCAGCTGCTTGAGAAAGAAGTAACCAAGGGAGAAATAGCTTGACTGACCTTGCTGCTTTGAGGTGTGTATCTATACATCCTTTTCTTTTGCTGTTATCTTTCCGCTTTTCCTGGATGTATAAATTCTAAACAGTTGCTTCCTTTTTTGGAGCATAGTCGGAACCTAAATGCCTCTTCAGATCCAGGGAATAAACTCTGTTCTATCAAACCTGCCTTAAAGATGCCCGATTTCTCTAGCAAAGATATTTGCATGTATGATACCAATATGCTATGTATCTACTTGAACGCCTGGCCCACTTTGCTTCTGTGGTTCATGCTCCTATGACTATGTATCTACTTGAACGCCTGGCCCACTTTGCTTCTGTGGTTCATTCTCCTATGACTGCAAATTTGTCAATATAGGGAAAAAAGAAGCAAAATTCTTACCAATTTCAACGGTCTGAAAGAAAAGAACTTTAAAGATCTGAATCAAAGTGGGGAAGTAGAACAAGGAACTGCAGCACTAGGGACTTCCAGTCTTGAAAGCTCTCAGAAACACAAACTTACATCCCCATCATTGAAGCGAAAATCATTTGTGGTTTTTGTGCTTTAAAACCGTTTTTTCTTATTTCATCTAAATTCATGCCCATGATCAGTAGAGCTTCATGAAGATTATCATGATTGATCACTTCAATTAAATAAGATGAAATTTTACAGGCATCAAATCCAGATTCAGTGTTTTTGAAGCCTCTAAAACGCCTATCTGGGTCTTCTACTGAAGGCGAATGTCATCGCACCATTGATCACAGGTTTGTATTTGTTTATCTTCCGAGTACTTTTCTGGAATTAGACATTACCTTTCTCAAGTTCCTTGCAGAAATTCCAAAGAGCCTATGGAAAAACTCATTGAAGAACAGGTAACAGAAATAGCGGTTCTAGTTAATTGTAAAATATGACTAATAAAATTCACCTGGAAGCATTGAACAAATTGGAGGCTGATACATATCTGTATATTATTCCACTCCTTTTTGTTTTCTGGCCTTGGGGGGGTATATGAAGGAACTCGATAATGTAAGTAAACTTTGGCCATTTTGAAAATGCAAATCAATATATTATATAGATATGTTAGTTAGAAAGATACAACAACTGTTAAAAGAATTTAAGAATTTATTTCCTTACTTTTCTTGCCCAGATTTGTAATATGCTTAAAAAGAAACAGGAGGAAGCGAAATAACTATTGGTTTGTGCTGTTGTGAACAATAATAGTCTACTGCTGCTTAATCATCCCCTCTATCCAGCTATGATATCCTTTAGATCGTCTTGTCAGTTTTCATATTTTATTTTATTTCATTTATTCAAAGTCTACATGTTTCTTGACAACTAAAAAAATTCAAAAGGTTCAGAAATTTGCTGCCGAAATGATGTCCAAAGAGCTCTGGACATAATCAACTAGCTACAGATCGATTTTTCCGTCCAACGGTAACACCCAAAATAATCATATGGAAATGTGCTAAACCATATAACAAATTTGGAATTACTTTTGTCGTTGGTTGACTATTCTAAAGAATATGTTTGTCCTCTGTCTTTACAGTCTTCCTTCAGTACATCCTGACAACTAAATATAAATACTCTTATCGAGGCTTGGAATATCGCATGCTCATAAGACTGAATATGTTGTATGTTCTCTACTTACTCTGCATATATTTTCTTCATCTATCATATTTTTCTGCAATTCCAAGATTATCTTTACAGAGTAATACTTCAATTCACATCTAGTTGATCTGAATAATAGTTAGAGGTCCCGTCTTACTCTTCCATTAATTGGGTATAAATCTATCATAGATCTTGACATGAATGAGTAATCATGCTTAGAAGCTTCATCTGTAGAATAATTTTCTCCTAACAGATGTACCAACCAAATCTTACAAATGTGAAATTGCGAATAACCTCACGAAATGTTCGGCTTGATAGTAAGACGCTTTAATGTAATGCTAGTAGTCAACTGAAAAAAGAAAAAGGATAAACAAATAATGTGAAGGAAAAAAACAAAAAAAAAACAAAAAAAACAAATATTAATAGTAAGATCGAGGAAGATAGCAATCTTGCCTATTTAATAAAAACTTTCTTCCTACATTGGGTTCTCAAGAAAAAGACCTATCACATTCCATTATTATGGAAATAGCAGAAGGAAAAAGCACTTATGATCAGGTAGGACAGCACTTTCAGCAGCAAAGTTTTTGATAGTTTGGTTTTTTTTTTCCTTTGATCTTGCAATAAAAAAGTAAAATAAGAATGGCAAGAAGAAAAGCGACCTAAAAGACAATATATATTCAATCGTTGAGTTTGTTTGTATTATGTACGTATAATAAAACAAAGAAAAGCTGGGATGTGATCATAGTGGATCTGCTCCAACTTTGAAACCCAATCAATAAATCGTATAGTTTTAATAAATACATGTCTATTAGGAGAAGTCTTTATTCATTTACCTGATCTCTCACAGCTATAGACAGTGGAGATCCCTTGTAAGATTTTCACTTTCCCATGTAATTTTTTAACAGAAAAAGGCTAGTTCTCTTTCTGTGATATTCCTCGTATCCTACCAAGTTGTCTTGAATATAAACCTACGCAGCCTACCCTTTTAGTACGTAGTTACCTTTTTAAGATCTTGAATTATAAGAAAAAGGTAATGTTTTCCTTCATGGATTGTGAGAAAATAATGTATGGAAGTGGCTTTGAGTTACTTACTACAATAGTCATGTATTTGTCTATTGATAGAACAGTCTCATAGTGTCGATCCTGCCGTTGTTCGGATATGCTTTTACAGTAATTAATTTACTTTCTGGGGTGGGTTAAAATTAATCAGCACTTGAATGGTGACATTTTGATTCTCCTTGATAGTAAATGCAAAACAAGAAGAAAAAAACCACTTTTTGCTTGTTCAAGTGTCTTCGTTTCCCCAAAATAAGAATTAGGAATTTAAAGATACTATTTTAAGTTTTAGCAGGCCTTGCATATGTGGATACAATTTTCTGTATATATTAAAAATATAGACTCAAAGTCAGATGAGTACGGAAGTAACGGAATATTAATTATTAATAATAATAATTAAAAGAACTAAAATAAATAAATAAAATGTTTAATAGGACTAAGTGCGCCCCAAACCGCTGTTTCACTATAAAACTGTCTGGCTCTCCAAACCTTAGTTTCTACTTGTCTTGAAATATTAGTTGAAGTCAGTAAGTGGAGAAGAGTCATGGCCAGGTCGAGTCTTCTCTATGTTTTCTTCCTGCTCATTATATTGTTTTCTTGCTCGAGTGTCGAAACTCGCTCCCTTAAATCAAAGCTAATGATGGGTGGAAATGGTATCATCAAATCGAACCACGCACTGATCAAAATTTCAAGGGAACTAATGCTTCATTTGAAGAATGAGAAAATCAAGTACATACCCACTCGTGCTAGCCCTGGTGGGCCCGATCCATGGCATCACTAAAGTGACCGTTTGGGGTGCTGTCTTTGACCATTGATGCACCCCAAGCCATAATCAATCCCAAAACACTTCAGAGGATGGTGCATTCCATCTCGAGCTATGGAATGCATCTCACTCGTTATTCCGAAAAATTACCCCCATGAACTTCAATGTCTGTTGTGTGTATGGGAAGTACGATGCCATAAATGCCCTCGAAAACTCGCAACAATTTCAGGCCTCTGGGAAGTGCCAGAGTTTACTGATCCAGCAAGTTGAGGTGGGTATTTCATTTACTGGCATGAATGAATAAAGCACCCTGTAGTGCTAGGTTTATGGTGTTTGATGTTGACGAAGGTACTTCACTCGTGAATGTGCTACAACGTCATAAGAAACTAGGATAATCTGCTTCTTGTTCTAATAAATTATTGATTATGTAACAGTGCTAGTTGCTTAGAGAGAATGTGCGTGTGTGTGAAAAGCATTCTCTCTTTCCTAGGCCAGTCAAGTGAAACGCATGTATCCTCTCAATCCTCTACTGCTTTGTCTGTTCCGATGTAATATATTATATATAATGTGGTGCGCTTATACTAAACTAAGGGAATGCGAGAGGGCACTGCAATAATTCTCCTTTTCATGCTCTTTCATGCTCTACTTCAGTACTACGACTTATATGTTAATTACTCATTAAAGATTTGAAAGATTACTCTTTTTAGGTGTTAATTTTATGTAAAAAGACATTCTTCGCCCGGGTGAAATTTTTTATTTTCGTCACAAAGAACTTTTTGTTTTGCACTAAAAAGATTTCTGAAAAGTATCTAAATGTTTTTTCCTTCATCATAATAGTCTTGAGGAGTTGAAACAAAAAGTAAAAAAGATAATGATTTTCCCAGCCTGTTTGGGTAGCCTATGTTTGGGAGGAGGGGAGGCAGAGAAAGTGAGCTTTATTAAAGGAAAGAAGAGGGAGAAAGAGATCTTAAAGTTAATTTTTGGTATTTGAATGTTTTTTAAAAAGGGAAAAGTAATTATTTTCTCTTTATTATTTGGATAATTTTATAAAATAAAAAATTTGAATGTTTTAATGCATTTACGATTATATATTTTAATAATAAATATTTAACCAATTAAAATGATAAAAATATATTTTATAAAAAAAAACTTTTTATTGGCCAAAATTTTTCTCCCTCTTTCTTCCCTCCCCTCACTTTCCCTTATTATAGTTTTCAAAAAAAAGGGAAGGAAACTTTTCAGAAAAAAAAAATAAAAAAAATCCCTTCCTTGCCCTCCTTCAAATAAAGGCTTTTAAATTTAGATATTTGGAAAAAAAAAAAAGAAGTAATTGAAGTTTGACCAAAATGGAGCAAATATCGATTTCATCATCAAATTATGACATGGAAATGTTTCTAAAAGAATTTACGATTGTATTTCCGAATTCAAAAATTGCATTAACTTTGAATGCGTAATTGAATTTCTATGTAACAGTCTAGAAGACGTGCCATATATAGTTGGAAAGATAAATGTAAGTCTAATTTTTGGTGCAATTTATAATTTTAGAGTTGGGATGAGAAAGTTATGAGGCAAGTAATGAGAGGTGCGCAAGCTAGCAGGAAAATTGGATTTACTGTTTTTCTTCCCTCGTTTAAGCTTCCATTTTATTAGCTGATTTCAGTTGTTTTTTAGATGTCAAGAGTCATCATTTTAAGTGTCTTTTTATTGTTTATTTTAATTTCTTTTAGCTGTGAATAGTCTTAGGGAGTTAAAAGTCTTTCATTTATTTGTGTTTTTATTAAGACTTCTTAAGTCATTTTATCCGCTTGGCCAAAAAAAAAAAAAAAAGGTCATTTAATCCGGAAGAGAGATTTTTTTCTTGTCATTATCTTCCAATTGGTGGATTCTTTATCGAGGCAAATCGTTCAACTCTTAAGTTGCAATAGGTTTATTTGCTTCCTTGTGTTAACTCTTCGTTCTCTGCCGCTTTTCGAGCAACATTTCTGCCCTCAAATTATGTAAGTCATTTTAAGGATCTTTGGTGCATTTTCATTCATTATTTTTATAAAATGATAAATAAATAAATAAATATATATATATATATATATATATATGGGGGTATAATTGTTCGCAGTTTTCCATCCCTTTTGTGGTAATGGGAGTTAAAGGAATTATATATAAGATGAACTACTTTTTCGAAATAATGGAAATGGGAAAGGAGTTACAAAAGTTATCACCTCCTCTATATATAAATGTGTTGCATAAGATTAAAAAAAAAAAAAAAACCTTAAAGAGTAGAGAATGATATCCTACTCTTAGTGGAATTCTCTTTGATATACAATTAATTATTTTGTTGTCCCATATAGATCACTACCCTTTTCTTTGTTTATATTTTCTGAATCATACATTTATGCATTACTTAAGATTACTACATATCATTACCCAATCTGCTGGCGTCATTGATACTGCCCTCACAACTGCCCTCAGAGCGGTTGGATGTATTATGTCATATGGAAATTTGAACTTTCATCTCAAAACCAATCGACAATAAGAAGTGCTAATCTTCTTATATACTAGGTTCTCAAGACTTCTTTTTCATATGTGAAATATATTTTTAACATGCCCCTTCATGCATGGTATTATTTTGAGCCTATACATGAAATTTTTTTATATGCGACGTAGAGCACATGTGACGGTTAGTTTAATCACGTGTTGAATATAACTCCAATACCATGTGAGAGGAGTGAGATGAGTGACTCATATTTCAAATGTGAGATTATTCTCAACACCAATGCAAGATTATTTGTTGATGCAATATTTTGTATTTCTCACAGGAAACTTGCTTAGCCAACAGTATGTCTTGCTGGTCGGACTATCTGCAACAACAACATAAAGGTAGTGTCAGGATTTGTGGCCAGTAAACCTCTTCAATGCTTAAGTTGGCTTTTGAGGGCATATGTTTTTAAAAATTACTCTATAGTGAAAGAGTGTAGAGAGTAGAGAATGTAAGCTCTTAGAAAGCTTTTATATTAAGTTTTACAAGGGATATTTTCTAGTTACCTTTCCACATGTCTTCTCCTTAATGGGCCGTACTTTGCCTTGTACCTCTTAGATCATGCTCAATTACCTTGTTTTATTCCTTGACATGTCAAGGACAAGTTCCACATTTTTCCTCCCTCTCGAATCCTGTATATTCTCTAGTAGGGTTCAAACCATTTTTTAGTTTTCCAAAATAGTATCGGTGTTGTGTCACTTCTATTAGTATATGTTGTGTCGTGGGAGACATATGTCATTTCACCTTTTACATCGACGTGAGGGGAAAAATCTATTTTAAGGAAGCTGTTACATACATAATAGGTCTCGATTTGATTATCAATTTCTTACCTCTCTAATTTCAATCGTATGTTTAACTGTTTATTCAGTTTATGACCTGTTTAACATTTTGTTTGTTGTTACAATACTTAAATTGTTTACATAGATTATTCTAAATTGCATATTCTGATTTTATTTACTATTTACAGATTTTGTTTCTATTTACTGCTTTACTGCTTTACTGTTTTACAGATTCTATTTTTATTTACTGCTTTACTATTTACAAATTATAATTCTATTTACTATATTATTATTTACTGTATTCTATTTATGTATATTATTTACTAGTTTATGTTAATTATATATAACTCCTACAACTTAAAACATATTATTCTCATTAAGTTATTTAATAAAAATATTTAATACATCTTTAGTGAACACGTAACTGTATCATTACTATTGTAACATGTTTCGTTACTTCTGTAAAACAGTTTAACGATCATAATTGTGTAACGTTTCAAATGTAATTTGTTCGATGTAATAATTATTTTGGGACTGTCTAAATTACTAATGCTAGTCTTTTATGATTTTCAAAGATGAGTTCTGAAAGTATCCAACAATCTACCACTGTTAAGACAACATCACTAGTTACTCAAAACCATGCTTCTGTAGTTTATCTCATAAACTATGGGGAAAGACTTAAGAAATTTAATAGGCATAATTTCAAAAGGTGGCAGCAAAAGATGTTGTTTTACCTAACTACATTGAATCTCATGAGATTCTTGAAGGAGATAGCTCATGTGCTAAAAAATGATGAGCATGATGTCCAAGCAGTCAATGCTGTTGATGCATGGAACTATATAATGAATAGTTTGAACGATTCTTTATACTCTGTGTATAGTACAAAGAAAACAACAAAGGAGCTATGAGATGGCCTTAAACCATAAATATAAGGTCGTGGATGCTGGTACCAAGAAAGCTGTTGTGGGCCAATTCCTTGACTAGAAAATAGTGGATTCCAAAACGGTAGTCCATCAAGTTCAAGAACTACAAGTTATCTTGCATGCGATTCATGCAGAGAAGATAACTTTAAGTGAAACTTTCTAAGTAGCTGTTATCATTAAGAAGCTGATGCCTAGATGTAAGGATTTCAAAAACTATCTCAAGCATAAGCGAAAGGGGATGAATATTAAAAATTTGGTTGTTAGACTTTAGATTGAAGAAGATAATAGGAAATTATATCAGAAATGGGTCGCTCAACATGTGGCAAAGGCAAATATTGTGGAACATTCTCGAGGTCCCAAGAAAATAAATTCTAAAATGGGATCGAAACGAGGAATCTTAAGAAGCAAACAAAGTTCTAAGGAAAATGCTTTAATTATGATAAGATGGGTTACAAAGCTTTGCACTGTAGGCTGCCGAAGAAGAAACGAAGTCAAGAAGCAAATCTAATGGAAGACATCACCCAAGATGTTTATGATATCAGTCTTGTTGCTATAGTTTCAAAAGTGAATCTGGTGGGGTCCAATCCAAGAGAATGGTGGATTGATACTGGTGCTACTAGGCACATATGCTCAGACAAAAAAATGTTCACTTCTTTCAAACTCATTGCTAATGGAGAGAAACTGTTTATGAGAAATTCAACCACTTCTAAGATAGCCGAAAAATTTTATTACCTTTATCGATGATAGCACAAAATGGTGTTATGTGTATTTGTTGAAAAGTAAGGACGAAGTTTTAGAGAAATTTGTTCTCATTAAAAACGAAGTTGAGAATTAACTCAACAAGAAAATAAATGAGTTAAGAAGTGATCAAGGTGATGAATATGTCGTACCATTTGAAGTAATATGTGTACAATATGGTATCATACATCAAACCACCACTCCTTATTCACCCCAATCAAATGAGGTTGTTGAAAGGAAAAATCATACCTTGAACGAAATGATGAATGTGATATTGATCAGTTATGGGTTGTCTCAAAATATGTGGGGAGAAGCCGTCTTATCGGTAAATTACATTTTAAATAAAGTACCCCAAAAAAATGTTGGAAAGACACCATATGAAGTTGGAAAGGAAAAAAGCCTTCTTAGAAATTCTTACAAGTGTGGGGTGTCTTGCCAAAGTAGTCATACCTCCACCAAAGAAGGTAAAGATAGGTTCGAAAATGATTGATTGCATCTTCATTGGCTATGCAAATAACAATAGTGCATGTATAAGGCTAGACTTGTAATTAAGGGATATAAGCAACAAAAATGCCTTGATTACTTTGACACATATTCCCTTGTAATGAGAATAAACTCCATTAGGATAATACTTGTAATTGCTGCTTTGCGAAACCTAGAAGTACGTCAAATAGATGTGAAAACAGCCTTTTTGAATAGAGTTTAAATGAAGAAATCTACATAGAACAATATGAAGGTTTTATAGCCCCATGACACGAAAAGAAAGTATGTGAATTGATGAAATCTTTATATGGCTTAAAAGCAAACACCAAAGTAATGACATGAAAAATTTGATCATACAATGACGGCTAATGATTTCAAAATCAACAAGTGTGACAAATGTGTCTATGTCAAAAGTACATAAAATGGATATGTCATTTTATGTCTTTACGTTTATGACATACTCATAGTTGGAAGTGATTATAAGATAGTGAAGTCTACTAAGAATATGCTAAATTCTAAATTTGACATGAAAGATATGAGTCTAGGATATGTCATTTTAGGAATTAAAATCTCAAGGAAATCAAACAGACTCATTCTAAGTCAATCTCATTACATAGATACAATTTTTGGAAATTTTAGCAAAGAAGATTTTGGTGTAGCAAGAACACCAGTTGATGTCAGTTTGCATATGAGTAAAAATAAAGGCGATGGTATCTCTCAAGTGGAGTATTTTAGAGTGATAGGCACTATGATGTACTTAACAAGTTGTACAAGACTTGATTTAGCATATGCAATTAGAAAATTTAGCAGATATACGAGTAATCCAGGGCATAATAATTGGAAAAGAATCGTAAGAGTATTAAGATACCTATGTTATATTTGTAGATATGGACTACACTATAATAGGTATCTAGTTGTACTAGAAGGGTACACAGATACAAACTGGATATCAGATATGAAACATTCAAAGTCTATGAGTGGCTATATGTTTACATTAGCAGGTGCAGCTATTTCTTAGAAATCTTCTAAACAAATTGTGATAGCTAGATCTACCATGGAATTTGAGTTTATAGCCTTAGATAAATATGGGGAAGAGGCAGAATGGTTACAATAATTCTTAGAGGATATTCCAAAGTGGTCAAAGCTTGTGCTAGCAATTTGCATTCATTGCTACAGTCAATCTGCAATTGGAAGAGCACAGAGCAATATCTATAATGGTAAATCTAGACATATACGTCGATGACATAATACCATCAAACAACTACTCTCTACTGGAGTTATGTCTATAGACTATGTAAAATCAAAAGATAACATTACGAATATGTAGGGTGAAATAGAAAGTTAGTTGAAAAATCATCAAGGGGAATAAGACTAAGGCCCATGAAAGAGTAAGTTAATACAATGGAAATCCAATTGACTAGAGATCTCAGGATCTAGATTCAAAGGGACAACTCAATTGTATAAGATTTAATTATATCACTATAGGGTTTATCTTGAATCCATTCCCATGATGAAACAATGATGCCCATAAGAGAAATGACTTATAAGCTATGCTTTTAATGATTCTAAAGTGTTGGGAAATTTGAGCGGAGTAAGGGTTACTCCTAATTAAGAATCACCTATGTGAGAGAAAAGTGGGGCCGCTTGTAAGGGAATTAACTTGGGCATAATTCTTATCAACTCTTGCAGAACCACACAGATGTTCAAGACCAAAATGAACATAACTATGAAAACTCAAGTGTGTCAAGTAAGATTCCTATGTGAAATATATTGTTGTTTACATGAACTGCAAAATAGTTAAAAGACATCATATCTACTGATCAGCCAGTAAAATCAATGTACTTTTACAAGGGAAGGTTCAAAGGTTGATACCTACCTATCCTATGCAAATTTCAAATCGTCGAACTCTATCACCAGGTCAAAAATGTTTTAATGTCGAAAAACATCCATTTTATATAATCTGTCAATTTCATTCATGTGCAGGATTGTTGGAAAATTTGCATTTCAACATGCTATGTTTATGCTCGATTTTGAGTAGGGCCCACTTCGTGTAAATGAAAAGTTAAAGTTAATTCGGGTTCTCTTCTATAAGAGCTTTGAATCGATATATGGTATGCTTAAAATGATTAATGGGTGAATAAGAAATTGAATCTCAAAATGTAACCATTGAAATAGTTTGAAGTGAAAAATAATAAAGGAGAAAATTTTTATCCCATATTGGAAAGAGGAAAAAGCGAGAAAGTGTTTATATAGAATTACACATTTGTTAATGGATAATAAAATATAAGCTAGAATGCTCTTTCTTGTACGCGCTTGTAGGGAGGTGTAAATCTGAACCGGATCAAGATTAGCTCATGTGCGCCTGCACCTTGGACAATAAATGTCGTCCTGATAATGATCCGGTTCGCCTTAGCCCACCTTTTATTTTCTTCTCTCCTAAAATTTTTCTTCCTCATGCAAAATGTACGAAAATGAAATGGTATAGTTTAATTTTCGGTTTCATCAAATTTAAGTATGTATTAAACTCATATTAAATTCTCATTAATCTCATCTTCGCTCGTGAGGTTATAAATTAGCAATCTTGCTCCATTTGGAAATACATCAAAAAAACAAAATCTCTCTTAGTTTTCCTTTCCTATAGAGTTCTAAGTTTCCAGTGTAGTAGAGTTTGAACCATTCTTGAGTTCACTGAAATAGTATCTGTGGTACGCTATTGCTATTCCTCTTCGTTGTATCTTGGGAAACATACGTCATTCTACTTTTTGCACCGACGTGAAGAGGTGAATCTGTTTTAAGGAAACTATTGCATAACATGCATCAGTTTGATTCTCAGTTTCTTCCCTCCAGAATTTCAATCTTATGTTCAATTATTTATTCAGTTGATGATCCGTTTCATTTGTTATTACAGTATTTAAATTGTTTACATAAACTATTCTAATTACATATTCTGATTCTATTTACTATTTACAGATTCTATTTCTATTTAATATTTTACTGTTTACATATTTTACCTCTATTTACAGCTTTACTGTTTACTTATTATAATTATGTTTACTGAATTGCTATACTGTATTCTACTTCTATATACTATTTACTGATTTCTGTTTACTATATATAACTCCTACAAATCTTACTTTTGTATAGTTGAAGGGAGATTTGTAGAAAATATAGTAATTTGAGGGGTCTTTCAAATAGGTTAGTAATTTGAGAGGTTAATAATTTGGCCTAATAACAAAACTAAGCATAGGGGGTTATGTTTCAGAATCAAATGTAAGTACGGGACTATCTTTTGTATTCTTAGTACTCAAAAGTTTTAATTTGCTTATAAAGTATATGGTTGGAGCACCAAGATAGATCAATATATTATGTCTTACAGAAGATTCACTCCTAGATTCTAATCGATCCTTCTTGTCTGTCTCTCTGTTCAATACCGTTCTTATGATTCACAACCCACAAATATTTTTTTGGCTTTTATGAGATAATGCGAGTGACATTGCACCTAACTTACCGAGTCCAATATAGGCCTATTTGAAGGGTTTTTCCCACGTATCCCCACAATAATTATATAGTATTACATCTATATAGAAGACAAGAAAATTTTCTCATATATGGACAAACAAAAAAGTCACTTACCAATTAGGATAAAGAAGAACGTTTTCAAAAAACCAATACTAGGATTTACAACTTTTTCGTGGGGTGACGGTTGCGGCTGCATGATTAGTGATTATTTTAAACCAAGTAGGGTTCGTTAACAGTAATTATTCAAGTCATTACTGTCTCCTTTTGATATATATATTTTTTTTAACTATAAAAATTTATGACGAGCTGTCTAATTGCATTTGAATATATATGCTAACAAGAAAAAATAAATAAATAAATAAATAAATAAGTAAGAAGTCAGAATGCCCTTTGGCCTCATAAGTTAAGTGGAATAAAGAAGGAGTTGTGCACTTAACGCCCATTAGCAACCATGAACGGTACGGACGCTTTTAGAAAATGTGGGTCGGTTTCTTTTTTGCATTTCCTTTTTAGGCTGTCATTTCTATTTTCATTTGGGATATGGTTTTAAACGAAGTCCACTAAAACACTAGACACTAGTAATAGATATATTGTTTCTTTCTTGGGCCATGCATGTTTCTTTTATTTTTCAACTAGCTACTAACTCCGTCCAATGCACAAAAAAAATCTAGATTTTATAAATTTTGTACATATATTGAAATATAAAAATAAATGTAAGAAAATATAGGAGGAGAGAATCATATTTGCAAAAATGATTGTTACATAAAAATTAGAGAAAATCTTAGAAACCGTATTTAATATAAGTTAATAACGACGAAGAGAATCGAAAATAAATTACATAGAGGCAAAATCATATTTGAAAACAGACGAAACCAAAATCTAAATAAATCTAAAGGAAAATTATAAATACATTTCTTGAGATATAGTGATATTATAAATAAATCTCTTGTAATTTTATAAATTATAAATAAATTCTCAAATTTACTTCAAATTATGAATAATTCCTTAAATCAATTTTTTTTAATGCAGTCAATCGATTTTTAATTATTATTTGTATTCATAAATTTATCTATTTATTATTTTATCTCCTAAATTTGTTTTCTTTTTTCTTTTTTACCCAAATGTCCATTGATGAAAGTTAAGCTTAAGCTCGACCTCCATCAATGGAGGTCTCAATATTAATTCATAATCAAATTGATCTACATCCATTATGAGACCTCCATTGGTGAAGGTTGAGCTTGAGCGTGACTTCCATTAATGGAGGTTTGGGTGAATATGAAAAAAAAAAATTAGGGGATAAAATAATAAATAGATAAATTTTGTAGGTAAAAATAGTAATAAAAATTTGGTTGGCTACATTGAAAAATTGACTTATAAGGTTATTCATAATCTAAAGTAAACTTGAGAAATTCATTTATAATTCATAAATTATAAGGAATTCACCTATAATATCATTATATCTCGAGATGTACATGTAATTTTTCCTAAATCTAAAAGCCCTTCCTCTTACTTTGAGCGGATTTTCAAAACCCTCTTATACGAGTCTCTTCAAACTTTTAAATAAATACATTAAAAGAGGTTACATGAATATCGTACTCCATATTTAAGCTTCAAAAAATGATAATTTTTTATTTTTATTTTATTTACACACTAGTTAGGAATAAAATAAGGAAATTTAAAAGTGATAAATCAAAAGTTTGTTTTACTTTTGCAAAGCTATAGTTGTCTAGTAAGAGGGCTGCAACAGAACTACAGAAGATTTGGAAGTTCTATACACCAAAAACATGAAGTTATTTTTGTTGAGAAGACTAGGAAGCCATAATGAACTTACATTATACATTCACTATATAATCACGATTCGTAAAATAGGAGTTAAGAACCAATACATATCATAAAGGCTTAAAGGAGAATGTCGTATGGGCCCAAAAGGCTTGAAGATTTTGAAGGGCCAATTCACACAAGCCTAAAGAAAGTTGAATTCAACGGACGAGAACAGAGTTTACTTTATAGACTGGGCTCAACTGTGGTTGTAAGTATGTAAGCTTCCGGATGAATCGGGCTATCCTCAAGTTATTTGGCAGCCCGACCCAAATAATTTTCGGAATCGTAACTGACACGTAAAATAAAATATTCCCTAAATTTTTTTTTCTCTTTTTATTATTATTATTATTATTATTATATTTATTATATTTATTTTTAGCCTGGATTTAGGCTGAGGAACCTTATGAACTCTTAGGATTGAATTTATTTATTAGTTTATATTTCATATTCTTATTTATTTTTAGGTTACGTGCATAAATATATTCTTATTGTATCATTCACATCACAACAATATGATATTCAATTCTCTCTAAAACTCTCTCTTTCTCTATTTTAATATGGTAATAGAGTTATAATGTGAGAGAGACTTAAATATATAAGTTTTAGAAATCCATATTTTGATTATTTAGGGGGGAAAAAAAGAATGAAGAAGATGAAGAAGTTTCTGAAAATTAGATTGTGTTCATTATCAATTAAAATTACTGTACAAGTTATTTAATGTATTTAAACTAATTCTACTAATGGGAATGATATAGGTGGATTCTACTGACTGAGAGCTTGTACAGTATAAAGGACAACTTGTATTATCACAAAAGAAACAGTGCACTTCAATGTAATTGAAACGATGTACTTCTAACTTAATCTCCAAAACTCAATGTTTTGTATTTCTTCCTTCTTTCACAATTTCTTCTTTCACGATTTCATTTCCCTTTTTCAGAGAGATCAAATTAGGGCTCTTAGAGAGAGAATGCAATTTGGGGCTGCTCATGAGAATCTTAAATTCAAAGTCTTACTGATACAAAAGGGTTGAGCTTGTAGTAGGATGAGGAATTCATAAATCAGATAAGAGATAGCGAAGCTAGACCAATTCGCAATAAGTAAAGGCCATAGAGTGATATTCTGCTTCAATAGAGGATTAAGAGACAAGGGAAATGCCAAGAAAGATATCGTAATCTGTGACAGAATGACGAGTATCAGAATAAATACCTCAGTCGAAATCATAAAAAGCTCGGAGCTAAACACTTAGTAAATGATTATCCATAGGTTGTGACATAAACTGGCTTAGAACTTAAATTGCAAAGCTAATGTGTGGTCGAGTTAATGTGAGGTAGATTAGTTTACCAACCAATCTTCTATACTCTATTGAATCTTGTAAAAGTTTCCCTTCTTGTTTGCTAAACTTTACATTATGTGCCATTGGGATTTTTTCTGGCTTACAGTCAGTTAAATTTGTTTCTTACAAGAGATATAAGACACATTTTCGTTGACAAATATGTATCCCCTTAACTTATCTTGCCACTTCTATGCCCAAAAAGTAACGAAGAGGATCCAAATCTTTAATCTTGAGTTGTTGTTGTAACATAGTTTTAAGATTTGTGATGCATGAAGGACTAGAACTATCTACTATAATTTCATCCACATAAACTAGGACAATCATGAAACTAAGTGAGGTAACCTTAGTGAAGAGACTATAGTAAATTTTGACTGTTGAAAACCAAGAGAGATTAGAGAACTTGAGAATTTAGCATATCATTGCCTCAAGCCTTGTTTAAGGCCATAAAAGCTCTTGATCAATCTATGAACTTTAGATTTAGTAGTTGAGGTATAACCTCGAGGTAGTTTCATATAGACTTCTTTCTTGAGATCCCCATGTAGAAATACATTTTGGACATCAAATTATTTAATAGTGCATCCCTTAATAGTTGCTAGGTCTAGAATACAACAAACTGCTGTCATTTTAACCATATGAGAGAAGGTTTTCCTAAAAATCAATGTCTTATTGTTAAGTGTAGCTTTTTGGCTACCAATCTGACTTTTTGCCTTTTCAAGCTACCATCTGATTTTATTTTAATTTGTAAACCCATTTGCATCCCACAACATCTTTTCCTTCTAGTAAATCTATAATTTTCCAAGTTCCATTGTCTTATAATGCCTTCAAGTCAATTTCCATGGCTTTAACCTAGAGAGAATCTTTAATTGCTTCACTGTAAGAAACCAGTTCTTTTAGAGATGCAATTGCAATAGCAAGCCTTGTATGATCCTATAAGCTTAAAGTAAACTATATGGTTAGAAATTGGATAAGCAAGAGATGAGAAAACCTTGGCTTGATATTGGAGAGGTGAAGAAGATGATGATCATGCAATATTTGTTATAGATGAACAGTGATAATCAGACAAGTGTGAGGGAGGTTTCCCCTCTCTCTTAAAGGATCTAGAGAGTGTGGAGGACTAAGAAGTATCTCTAAAATAGGAACATTATCATTTCTAGGACTATTTGCTTCTTCTTTTGAATATGATTGATATGTAGAAATTGGGTTGCTAATGGGTAAATATGCTTATTTTTCTTTATGTATAAGTTTGTAAGGAAATTTTGTCTCAAAGAATTGGACATCATGGGAAACAAATACATGATGTGTGTCTAAATCTAAGAGTTTATAACCTTTATCGCTAATTGGATAACCAAGAAAAATACACCCTCGAGCCCTTGAATCAACTTTCCTTCTATCATGGCTAATGGTTGAGGAAAAACGGAGACAACCAAAACTTCTTAATTGATCATACTTAGGTTTCTTACCTAAAATATTTTCATAAGGAGACAAGTTGTCTAGAATAGGAGTAGGGGTTCAATTAATAAGAAACACTACTGTAAGTATAAAATCCCTCCAAAATTTTAAAGGCAATTTTGATTGAAATCTAAAAGCTCTAACAACATTCAAAATGTACTGGTATTTTCTTTCCAGAATATTGTTTTGTTGAGAAGTTTCAACACAACTTCTTTAATGAATAATGCTCTATTTTCTATCGAAATCTTCTATTAAAAATTTTACACTATTATCACTTCTCAAAATTTTTATGTTGACTCCAAACTATGTCTTAACATAAGAATGGAAAGATTCTAGATGAGATCTAACTTTTTATTTACTTTTTAACATGTAAACCTAAGTATTTCTAGAAAAATCTTCCACAATAGGTAAGAAGTATTTAGATTTATCATAGCTAGGTATTGAGTGAGGGCACTAAATGTCATAGTAAATAATCTCAAACTTTTCTATAGAGTGAACAAAATTGGTAGGAAAAGGCAATTTGTGTAATTTTGCTAATGCACAAATATCACAAACATGCTTGTCATTCACAAAAATAGGTGCATCCAACAACTTTAATCTAAATAGGGAAGGATGACCTAATCTACAATGCCACAAAATAGTAGATTCTTTCACAGTCAGATTAATCATAGATTTATGCATGTCTTTGAATAATAAAGAAGGATCCAGTTCTTTTATTAAAAGTTGATAAACTCTATCTTTCATCTCACCCCTTCATATTATCTCCCAAGCCAAAAGGCCTAAACAAAAGAGTGAGAAAGAAAGAAAATAAGACAACTGTTGTGAATCTCAGATAATTTTCTTGCTGAAACTAAATTGAATGAAAAAGATGGCACACTCATAACTTTATGTAGGAGTAGAGTTTTTGTCACTTGGATATTTCCTATATGTGTCATAGTTACCATTTTCCCATGAGGTAGTATGATAGAAAAATTTGCTAGGATAGTAATATGAGTGAACAAGGAAACATTGCACACAGTATGGTATGTGCCTCTAGTATCAATAATCTATGGAATACTATTTTGAGATTCAGAATAACCTGAGCAGAGGTATTGGTGACATGAGAAGGTTTCAATAGGATAACCTGAGTAATGGACAGTATTGGGGATTGTTTGAATTGCATTAGCTTAAGCTATAGTAATACTATATTTTCCTTTGAGCGGAGGTAGAAATTGTTCATATTCTCCGTTGGAAAGAGAGATCTGAGCCTTAGGATTGTTAGTATTAGGAATAGTTAACCCAGAAACCTGATTTGTAGTAGAAGCTTTTTGCAATTTGTGTCCATTAGGATAACCATTAATTTTATAATATTTTGCCTTGACATGTCCTATAATTTTACAATGCTCACATGTGGATGTGGGGGTGGGAAGAGGAGGGCTCTGCATTTCCAGCCTTGAAACATGTTTCTAGAGTATGCCTTGTGATTTTATAGAGACTGCAAAATAGCTATTATTTCTTAACATATTCACCATATCTTAACTATATGACATTCTAATTAAACTTCTTTACTGCCATAGCAACATCAGATTTTGTAACAGTGTGTTTTGATGTATAAATGTTATGAGTTCTCTCTTGATTACTGATTTGATTATAAACATTATTGACAGTAGGTAAAGGACATTGCAACATAATATAATCTCTTGAATTAGAATAGACCTCATTAAGACCCATAAGGAATTTTATGACCTTATCGCACTGAAAATGACTTACTAGTGTTTTTAAATGTCCACAGGCACACTCCGGTTGAGGCTCTAGTTTCGTCAGTTGATCCCATAAGTTCTTGAGTGTACATAGTAGACTACTATTGGATCTGCTCCTTGTTTTAGCTTTGCCAGTTGTCTTTTAAGTGCATAAACACAAGATCCATCTTTTTCAACTAGAAGTTCTTTTCAGTCCTGCCATAATTCATGTGCGATGTTGATATATGAGATACTGGATCTTAGCTCCAAATTATGGAGTTTTGGAGCCAAGACACAATCATGTCATTGCATCTTTCCCAGGCTTATATTAGGATGTCTTGTTCGCCAAATTTCCTTGGGTCAACTGACGTATCCACTTCTAGTTTAGAAAGTGTACCATCCACGAATACTAACTTGTTCTTTGCTCTTAAGGCTCTATTCATTGTTCGAGCCCATATCTCTTAATTGTTAACTCGGTGACCCAAACATTTTGTGAGTTATCCCTATGATCTAATCTATACGAATTTGTCGGTTTGTTGAAATTGGTGAATAGATTAGATTCATTAGAATTAGATTTTTATGAACCTGACTTCTCCACTAGTTTGGTAGTGGTTTTGATTTATTGCACCATTAAGGCTAATACTATATAAGTTTAGAAATCCAAATTTGGATATTTAGGGGGGGAAAAAGAATGAAGAAGATAAATAAATTTTTGAAAATTACTTTGTATTCGTTATCAATTAAAATTACTGTACAACTTATTTGATCTATTTAAACTAACTTTAGCTAATGGGAATGATATAGGTGGATTGTTGGCACAACCCGATTTATCGAATCCATGACCAACATGAGAACTACGTAACCAAAGACATCTACGGTCCGTATACGAGGAACTTTTGGTCAAGTGATACTCACCAGCCTCTATACTTACTTGCTTTTATACATTAGAATATGTGTAAACTCAAACTTCCTTTCCATTCATCATAACTATTACCTACAATCCGAAGAACCCTAATTACACCAAACCTGTACTAAATGCAACAGCGGAATAAAATGGCCTATATATGTACAATATTTTACATCTATTGTATATTATACTATCTATCCAAATATATAGTGGAATATCTAAATATATATCAAAATGCAGTCCCTAAAACAATCAACTAAATGGGAAATTTACCCAAAAGTAGCTAGGCAATCAACAATCAAAATTATGAAGGGGCTCTACCTTCTCTAATCTAAAAATGTTTACAATAAAAATAAAGGGTGAGTACAATACTCATTGAGCGGTAGTCACAACCTGTTTTTCCATAAAACAGGGTAAGTTCGCATACTTTTATTAAAAACAGTAAGCATGTCATTTACAATTCAATTCTTAAGCAAATACTTATTTCACAAATAGAAACATCGTCAGCACCAAATTCAGTAGATCTATATCAATTCATGAGATCGCATAAGTATAGGATTCAAGAGGTGGCCCCCGTAGTACTTTGTCCCATCTAAGGATTCAAGAGGTAGCCCCCCGTGACACTTTTGCTCCCGCTAGGAACTCAAGAGATGCCCCCGTGACACTTTGCTCCCGCTAAAGATTAACAAATGCAAACTTCATACACTTCAATCCAAGGCCATACACAAGGCATATATTCATGTAATTTTTATTTCCATCCAAGCAATCTCATAATGCAGTAAATAGAACATAATGCAATCTCATAATCCATTGAAAACATCATTTCGATTCAACGGCATTTCAAAAATTCAGTATATATCACAAAGTTCATAACAAGTCATGAAATCACATAGGTAAATTTTAACATGCTCAAAACTATTGAAAAATTAGCAAACTTGTAACATCCCGTTTAAGCACTCGTAGCCACAAGAATGTAAAATAAAGAGGGAATTAACCTAAAATGGGATTTTATACCAAAAATAAGAAATTCAATTAGTAAAAATATATGTACATAACATTTGGAGGATGCACGTCCATATACATATGTACATATGTACATATATATATATGGATTCACACTTGTATCCATGAAAAGAAAAAAAAAAGGGAAAGGGAGTTGGGAGGGCTGCAGAGAAGATGCCAGCTCACCCTCCTCTTCCTTCCACTTTAAGATAAGCATTCTGCATTAAGATAATTATCATACGCTTAAGATAAGTTTGCATTTAATGCTAGATACAGTAAACTGAGCTAAAATTGGCAAATAGGCTCAGCAAGCTCTTCGTGCAGAGCTGTAGAAAACCTGTGTGAAGCTTACGAACAGAAGCAACAACCACCCTCACCATATCTAGACCACACAGAAAATTCTAAAGAAAAACAAAAAAACACCCTCCTCTTCCACTCTTAACCGGTCGGCAAGGAAGGATAGAGCATGAAGCTGCCCTCAGACTAACCATGAACAACTCTAAGAGCTGAGTAAGTTCCTATCCCCATCAATTCAATTTTTGAGCCTAATGTGTACTTCATTTTCATGAATGCAAATCTAAGTAATGGTTAAGAAGCCCACAAGCAATCAAACCGTAAAGAAGCTGAAAATTTCAGCAAACTGTGGAATTCTAAACTAAAGGCTCAGAATTGTTCAGGTCAAGTAAAACAAGTAAGGAGTGATGGGTTGAGATTGTAATAAAGGTAGGAAGAGAAAAAAAACAGAATTAAACTGAAAAGCAACACATAAACGAAAATCGAAAAAAAAAAAAACAGAGAGTTTAAGTTCGTAGGACAGTGAGAATGGATTAGAGAATCAAAAATTCAATTTTTGAACGTTAGAGAAGACCATAGAGGTCATGACCTTCGATTAAGGTGAAATTTAAAGATTTAAGACAACATAAAAAGGATTTAAGAAAGGGTAGAAACAAATCGCAAAAGAAAAAGAATCTGTGAAATAGGGTTGACGACCTTAGTAAGCATTTTCTCTACATCTTAAACGGAGAGTTTAAGAAGGGTCGAAGGGTATGACCCTTCGAGTAAGCATAAAGGTTGAGAAATAGAAAGGAGAAAGGGAAATGGGTCGACGTCCTTAATGTAAAGGAGAAAGGGAAGGGAGAAGAAAATTTGGAAAAAGTTGATGGGTCGACATGCTCCACGGGTTGACCATCGGCCTTCGACCTTCAGAAAAAAAAAAGAAAGTGAAGACTTTACATACTCGATAGGGGTCGAAGGGTTTATGGCTTAAGGTGTCAACTCGTAGACCCGTCGAGTACAAAATACTCAGAAAACTTAAAGAAGAGGGTCGAAGGGTCTATGACTTAAGGCCTTGAATCGTAGACCCGTAGAGTACATAACAAGTTTTTGAAGTTAAGTGGAAATTTAAATTCATGTTAATACTAAAGTAAACTTATACTTTAAATAGGTTGAAAGATAGCACAAACCTACAAGGTCTACAAGGAATGTTAGCAATATAAGACGCATCAAGTAAGTAACGTCTCACCTACAACCCAAGTTCATTTTCACTGTAGTCAGCATGATTTTATGATATTGTTATGAATGAAATTGTATGCTGAACATTGTGATCGATTGCGTGGTGCTTTATTTATAAAAATGTGATGGAATTGTGTGTGTATGACATGTATATATATACCTTTTCCAAAGTATTAAAGGCAACTAAAGTCTTACGCAAAAATAGTAAAGAGAAATGTTATGCTTTAAAGAGATGAAGCGATGCTTGACATAACATGAGCATAATATTTTAGTGAGGCGCTGCCTGGTCAAGTTGACTGAGCGAGGTCGCTGACCAAAGAGTTGATCTGATCAGGTCTGACCAATAAAGGTCGCTAGTCCCAAATAGATCATAAGAAGTGATTCGATCAGGCTGACTGAGAGAGGTCGCTGATCTAATTTAATTGGTTGCAAGGGCCATGGATCACCTAAGAACCGGCGGCAATACCCTCAGGGCCCTTAAGTAGAAAAAAGCATCATATATGCATAGAAAGCTTTAAGAAGATTTTACAAAACTGTTCTATATAGTTTTATAAATGTATTTGAATATGTTTGGTAGTTGTGAGAAAATAGCATTACTTACTGGGCTTCCAGCTCATGATGCTTGCTTGTGTTGTAGGTAAGCAAAATAAAGGAAAAGAAAAAAAAATAGTAGACTCTAGACCAGGTGAATGAAGATTATTAGCTGGTGTATTGTACATATGGGCCAGACTCGTGGGAAGACAGGGAAGTGTAGACAAAAGTTTTGAATGAGCCTTTAAGCGTTTTAAAAAAACTTTTGAAGGGTCGATTTTGGTTTTAGGAAGGAAAACATAAATTTTATGGGGTTTGTACGGTTATACTGAAATGTACATACAAATATTATGTTTTCCCTTTTCTTATGATCAAGAAAGGTTTCAACACGGTTCTAACTAAGGTTTAAATTATTCCGCATTTTTTGTAAAGAAAATAGTTTTAAGAGTAGTAGTAAGGTTAGTGTTACCCCCATTGAAGTAGGGTCGCTACAAAACTATAATTACAACTCACATTTAAGCCTTTGCTAGCTCTACACTATTCAAATTCCAGATGGAGTGGAGTGGTGCTGCTTCGACGGTTCTAGACATCAAAACATGCAAAGAGGGACAACACAATCAATAAAGATATCCAAAGCAATTCAATAAACTAAAATTGCTAGCTACACTCATATCTCTCTTTTGAGTCCTAAATCTTAACATTAGGTAGCTAAATTTTGGATTATGCTGCTGTTATAATAGACTTTACCCCTTAAATTCATAGACCCGTCAACGCCCGTCAACCTCGGTGGCCTAGGTAGTAATTTTGCACATTTAGGGCATTGAGGGGGTTGAGGCATTAAGCCATCTACCTCGTCAACCTAGCAACCCTTTCTTATCAATGTAAAGCATTGAGTGTACTCGAGGTGTCGAAGCGTCGACCATCGATCCTTCGAACCTTTGACCCAATAGACTTATTCCTAGGTTTTAAGGCATCGAGTAGGTTGAGGCATTGGGTTGTCGATCCCGTCGACCTTGCACGTAACATGTCAAAAATACTTTTGTATCGAGTACTCTTCTTAGACTGAGCACTTCTTCTTCCTTGACCGAGGTTTCCCATTTTTCTTCCCATACCAAGACCTAATATATTTCCATGAGTTTATATTTTCATGCAAGCTTACTAACATTGATGCATGTACTTCCTCCTCAGAAAAGATATCTAACATTGGGGTGGAGGATGCAACCCTTACTGTCCAAATTGGACAGTAAGTGGAGGGTACTCCTTTTGATGATCTGACATCACATGATAATGTGATTGCCATACTTGATGAGTTGAATTAAGAACTAGATACTACTGAGACTCTAGATAAGTCGAATCATAATTTAGTAGCCAATTACCAATTAGTAAGGGATCGAGAAAGGAGGCAGGTAAAACCTAACCCTAGATATTTATATGCGAATCTTATATACATTGCTTTGGTTGTAGGTGTTGAGGTTAAAGGAAATGAACCGTCAAGCTTTAATGAGCTAATGGTATTCTTGAGAAAAAAATGAGTGGGTGGATGCCATGGATGATGAGATGGAGTCCCTAAATACCAAGAAAAAGTGGTTGCTTGTTCCAATATTGGAAAAGCAAAGATTCATTGATTGTAAGTGGATCTACAAGGTAAAAAAATGTATAAATTCTAATCCTTCTAGATTTAAGGCAATATTTATAGCTAAGGGGTTCACACACAGGGAGGGAGTGGACTTTAATGAAATTTTTTCACCGATTGTAAAATTTAAGACTATTAGGATCATGCTAGCACTAGTAGCCTTTTATGACATTGAGTTAGAACAAGTGGATGTAAAAATAACATTTTTGCATGGTGAGTTAGATAAGACGATATACATGACTCAACCTCCTGGTTATGTTCATAAGAAACACCATGAGCATGTTTTTCTATTGAAAACAATCCTTGTATGGTTTGATACAATCACCACGGCAATAGTATATTATGTTTGACTCATTTGTAGTGAAAATAGGTTTCACTAGAAGTAGTTATGATTCTTGTTTTTATTTTGCATGTGAAAATTTTGTTTAGATTTATTTGTTGATTTATTTAGATTACATGCTTCTAATAAGTAAATCACAAACAAAAGTAAATGAATTTAAGAAAAAGTTAAGTGTAGAATTTGATATGAAAGACTAAGGACAAGCAAATAAGATCCTAGGAATGGAAATTGTTAGAGAGAGAAAAAATATATTTCTAAAATTGAATCAATAGTCATATCTTAAAAAGGCTAGTGTTCGGTTTGAGGTGAAGGTTTGCAAATCGGTTTTTTTACTATTAGCAAATCACTTTGTTCTAAATAAGAATCAAATCCCCAAAACCAATTCTGAGTTAGTGAAAATAGAGTATATTCCCTACTCTAATTTCATAGGATCCATTATGTATTCTAGGATTATTTAGAATACATTATGTATTTGTTCAGTTTCTAGCATTAAAGTGGTGCTTAAGGTATGTTACTAGCACTAGTAGTGTAGGTTTACATTTTCATGATTAGACTAACTCTTTGGATTTAGTTAGTGTTATAGATAATGATTTTGCAGGTGATCGTGATTCCCGGAAGCGTCTACCTCATTCTAATTCCTATTGAGCGGTAATTATGTTAGTTGGAAGATACAATTACAACCGTTGGTGGCTCTTTCATCAACGGAGACGGAGTATGTGGTCATAACAGACTCATTCAAGGAAGTTGCATAGTTACAAAGGTTGCTTAAGGAAGTGGGCATTTTGAATGGTAAATGCATGGTGTTTTCAGATAGTTAAAGTGCCATCCACTTAGGCAAGAATCCGGTATACCACAAGAGGACTAAATATATAGATGTTAAATATCATTTTGTTCATGACCTTATTACTTCGGGTATAGTTCATATATTAAAAGTTCCTAAAAAGAGAACCCATCGGATATGGGAACGAAGATTGTTACTATAACTAAATTCAAGCATTGCATGGATTTGTTACATGTCGGATGACACGTAAAAATTGGGCTATGAGGGACCTCCGAGATGTTTTAGTTGTGGCATGGTGGTAGAACCGATAGCAAACATAAGGTGGAGATTGCCGATGGTTTATAGGGTAAGCCCAAACCGGATGGCCAAATGGACTACCTTAGTTCAAACCGATAATCCAACAGATCTTTGTCGGGTCAAAGAAACCGAGTTGGTATGAAACACATAACCAAGTCTATTTTGGAGATAATAGAAATATTATGAGTTGTTTTGGAGATATAGGAAGTTATGGGCTATTTTGGGAATAAAAAAAATGAAAGACATGTTCTCTCATTTATACCTCCCGACTAAAGGGAAATAGATCATATATGAAAAATAGAAAGTCCTCTCCTCCTTCTTCTCTCCTGCACGCGACTGCAATTTTCTCTTGGCCCGTTTTGTCAGCCGATCTTCTTACTTTCTCGTGGTTTGATTTACTTGTGATTTCCAGTTTACTCTTCCTCTTTTATTGTGATTCTTGGTTTGTTCTTTTTCAGATTGGGTAGAAAACATAGCTGAAAATTTGGGTCAGGGATTGTGAAATCCTTGTTGAATATTTGATTGATGTTGGATGATCTTATGTAGTAGTGGATCTAGGACTTGATTGTATGCTTGTACTTGAAACTCTATCACTATTGCAAACGAGACTCCCAGTTTCTAGAGCTCAAGTAGATGTAATCTATCTTGATCGATTTGATCTAATAAATGAACTACTATAATTTTTTGTATCTTTCATTTTTCTTGCATTGCCTAATAGACTAAAATCTGCATATCAATTTTATAGACAATGTGTTATAATAAAGAAATTATACTGTGGTATCAATAAGGCTGCTCACTGTTTGCCAAAATTGAATCTCAAATATAGTATATGAAATTGATTAGGACTTAGGATCAAGAATGAGAATAAACTAGAATAAACTTGAACAAAATTACAACAGTATTTGATTTTGCTTGTTTGCTCTTCTCCCTCCTCATGAAATTACTAAGCTTGAGCCCTGCTCCTGCTTATTTTGTTTTCTTGTTTATGGAATTAAGAATAAAGATTATCGTTATTGGGGTCCTATCTCCAATCATCTTTATATATCTTGTCATGATGTCTTTTGGGAACACAAAATACTTTCCATATTATCCCCTTTTGAAACTCCTATTCAATCTTTTTTTTTTCCGATGAATCAACAATAGATGTACCGCCTACCTCCCGACATACATACTCTGTCTCGTGACCCTTCTCACCGAACAAATAGTAAGAAATTGATAGTACTACTTCATGAGGTTCTCATAATTCCTACAGATTCTTCTATGATTCCCTTTCTTGCTCTTCCAGCTTCCAAACTGAGGTGCATGGTCTCTTTTATGGTATTCAGCTGGCTTTGAGATTTGGTTTACACCTCATAGAAGTAACAATAAGGGTTTATAGTTCAAGCTATTTATAGATCGTGTCCTGATTGGTCCCTCCAGACTAAATAGTGTCTATCATTCAGTTCTGGTTAAAGTCTTTTCATATTTCTTTATCTCATGTTTTCAGAGTGTAACAAGGTAACATATTCTCTTACTAATGTGGATGAAGTTGATTTTTGTATTATCACAGTGAGAATTCTCTTCCTGACTCTGTATGCACTAGATTACAAACTTACAGTAGGATGTAACGCTTTGTTTTTTGAATAAATCATCCGGTAATTATATTAAAAAAAAAAAAAAAAAAAAAAAAAGCACCAGTTTCATAAAGAATTTTAAGAAGAATAAAAACTTTATGAAGAAGGAAATTACTTATCAAGAAGAAATGAATAAAAAATTAAATTAAATTAACTATAAAAAAATTAAAAAATAAAAATAAATTGATTTAACAATTCTATTAAAATAAAATTCAAAAGCAACCCCAAATTTTTAAAATTCATAAGAAGTCATGTAACAGGAGTTGGGATTATGCCTTTGGACAATCATACCAATCTTACTAATGTATTTTAGTCATTGATCAATATCCAATAGCAGAATGAGATCTCACTTTATTGAACTTCTACATCAAAGTAAAATAGGTATTCAGCACTAATATAAAGTGGATTCTCATTTCATTATCGGATCTTAATCCAATAACTGCATTTCATTGCATTGATAAGATTGATAAGGATTTTGTCCATAAGGTCAAAATCCCATAAATGTGATATAACTTGCGTGATCCACACTTGCTCCTTCCTTAGCCTGGTCCACCTCTTCTGTCCATGCATCAACTCTATGAGTTATGAATTGCTACTTTGAAATGGATCATCACTGCTCGGTCCATGCATCAACTCTTCTTCTGGTCATGAAATTGAATTTCCTCATCAATTTTTTGAGCTGAACTGAGCTCAATTTCCTGCATCATCTTTCTATTTCTTTAAATTTACTTCATATGCCCAATTATATCCACCCCCTTTGCAATGAAATATTTTCTTTGGCAAAAAGAATATAATATTTTTATATATTGGATGAAACAAATATCAACACTGTAATTGCTCTTAATGCTTAATATACAATATATATATATATATATATATATTATTTTTTTTCGAATTTTATCAAACAATTTATACCTTAGTACAATTTATAGAATATAGTATAAGATATTTAGAGAAATTTTTAAATGGTCAAGTACAGTGGTGGAAGATTTAAGTTGGGGCACCTATAAATTCAAGAAAACTTAAAAATTCTGGAGTTAAATTCTTAAATTTAAAATTTCCAGAGTTCAAATTAATGACCTAATTAAGATTCTCGAAACTTCTTAACAGATGAAGTTACCATGGAACTATGGCATATAGCATATTAATATGTGATGCGAGGTGGAGATCTACTTAGAACTGACAGGGATTAGAACGCCGATAATGATAAAGGGTTACCATCAATCGGCTTTTTACCTAATTATGATCTGCTGGTATACCCGGTTCATTTATTATCGTCATTAAAAATTTTAAATAGATACAACCAGTTTGTTTCAAGTAAATCGGATTATTAAAGAGCAGAGACATTCGGATAAGCATGCTAAAAGGATATAAGATCAAAAGATAATATTCTTTTTTGTTCAAATGAATTGACATTTTAGTCCGATAAGAACAAATTAACTTATTATTCATATATTTTTTTTGGCCAAATTATTCATAGATTTATCTTCGTTATTTTCATAACCACTTTGCAATGACATGATGGTAGATCTATAATGTTGTTGTCACGAACTTTTGATTTTTTTTTGGAGAAGATTTTATTTTATTTAAATAAGATTATAGATTAAATAAACGATTAAAGATTATAGATTTTATTTTATTTACAAAATTGAATATAAGATTGAAACTGAACATAAGATTGAACTAAGAATCAAACATAGATTTATTATGCAACAGTTTTTTAAAAATAAATTTGCTCCATCACATAAGAGCAAAAGGTGGAATGATGTTTGTCTCCTAGGATACAACATAGTCGAATAGTAACGGCGCGCCACCGATATCATTCCAGCGAATTGAAAGTTCAAACTCTACCATACTAGAAACTTAGAACTCTAAAGGGAAGGAAGACCGAGAGAGATTTCGTTTTCTTGATCTATTTCCAAATGGAAGAATGCTTTCAATTTCTAAACTCATGAGAGAATGGGAGATTAATAAGAATTTAATTTGAAATTTAATATGGGTTTAATATAGATTTAATTTGATGAAACTGAAAATTAAATTATACCTTTTTATCTTAATACATTTTTGCATAAGAAAACAAATAATCAGGAGAAGAAAACAAAAGGTGAGCCAAGATAACCTAAGTTATTTTTGTGTGGGCACAAACATGAGTCAAGCTCAATCCGGTCCAGATTTGCACCCCTCTACAGGTGTGTGCAAGAAAGAATATTCTAGCTTATATTTTATTACCCGTTAACAAATATACAATTTTATATGAATACTCTCCCACTTATTCCCCTTTCTAATAAGGACACAACTTTTTTTTTTCATTTTTTCACTTCAAACTATTTCAATAGTTGTATTTTGAGATGCAATTTCTCATTTATCCGCTAATTATTTTGAGTGTGCCATATACCAATTCGGAGCTCTCAAGGAGGAGAATCCAAATCAATTTTAATATTTTATTTATAAAAAATGAGCCCCACTCAAAATTGAATATAAATATAATATATTAAAATATTAATTTTCAAACAAATATACATGTGGCTGTCTATTCCACTAACAAGGTGATCCACTATTGAGTCTATTACACTAATGACTCATTAGTGAGGTCAACTTGATTGATGCATGGTTTCTATTGAATATATAATGGCTTTCGCTTTTTTGATCAGTCTATCAGAAAGGCTATAGGACATTTATAGTATAGTATCTTTCATTAAAGAGTTCGAATCTATAATGGGACACATCATTTTTTGAAACTTTTTTGTAGGCAAGGCTTGTTGTTTAGTTGATGCAATCATCCTAATTCTTATGTATAGTTAATAAATTAACGTGGTATAAAAATCATGACATCAACCATAAAAACGACTAGTATTTTCTTCGCATTAGAAAAAGGCATAAAAGGAATATACTCCTTTTAAACTATTGAGTAGGAAAAGCACATGCACCCAAGAAAAAAAAATTATAAAACAAAAAGAAAACCACTACGCGTTGAATCAAGGAGGTCTATAAAACCGTACAAAACCTAGAGCAAAATAACACTATTGGCACACAATTAGTAGTCAAAGTTTGAGCTATCTTATAGCATGTGTGCCGACCACTGCCCACTGATTCGCAAAATGGTGATGAGGAGATTGAAGCACTACCACGCGGCTTGTATCATTCTGATGGTGTTGGTTTTGTGTGCAAGAAAGAGTGAAAGTATACGGCCCTTGAATCCAAATGCTTTAGAGAGTAAGAAGGTAAGTGATGAGTTACTGAAGGTTTTAAATAAAGCAGCGCGGGAAGCAAAAGATAGGAATTCTAAATTTCCCGCCAGATCAAGCCCTGGTGGACCTGATGCCCAACATCACTTCATAACTGACTAGACTCTTACTCTACGTTTCTTACGTACAGTCATACATGCATGTAATGTTAATCATCTCCATCTTTCTCAAAAAACAAAAAAATGTACGTAATAACTATATTATCATTATTGAGCTTTGAGTACTGTCTGTAATGTAAGATATTTTTCTCCGTTTTATAGACAAGTTCTGTTTTACAAATTAATCCATCATTTGTCATGAAAATTGATTATACTGCACTAGTGCATTTGTGTGGTCAGAGGTCAGTCCGATCAACTAACTTCTTACGTCTTTGAACTGTGAGATTATAACGTCATCGATTTGGCTCGAATCCATTGACCATTCGCTCGACTAGGTAGCTCAGTTTTGTTTATCAACTTGCGTGGCTGCATGCGTAACAAATAATTATCATCATAAGTTGTGCCTGCATTGGGAAAATGTAACATCCATCCTCGTTCATGAGAGTAGGAAAGAACTTAAGTTTACTAGGTTAAAGGTGGACAAATTGAAGGAGGAACTAACATTGAGAAACCTTATAGTACTATAGCAATTACCATGTTACATCACAGCTAAAAGTTATAGGCATATACAATTAACTCATAATTATCAATTCAGGAGTATATTTTTCAATTGTAAAATTCTTGTATGGATATGATTTAGGATGAATAAACTAGATTCGACCAAACAAAAAATGATAGCCAGAAATACTATATACTAGAAAATGACAAATTATCATTTTACCTTTATGATTAGTTTGGTCTAATTTTCTTCCCTAAACATAATAATATAGGTATAAGAATTTCTCCAATCAAGAATGAAATCTTTAGAGGGCATTTTTTTTATAGAGTATACTTATAATATGAATGTATATTTGATCAAATTAAATCTTCCTAAATTTTCATGAGACAGTAAAAAATGGGAGCTGCAGTCAAAACCTCTAGTTAATTCGGTGCCACGTGTTTGAAGTTCATGAAACTACTTTTTACTCAACATTGAGTGATCATAGTTGACTTTTTGTGTAAGTTGGATTTTGGCATTGACTATCATTCCTACAGTTGAAGGAAGTCGATTCAAATTTGTTGTATGAAGAATCAGCTTAATTGGATCAAAATTGAGCAAGTTACACCTAAATCTAACTTCTTGCCGTTTTGAAGCTTTTCTTGCCTAATCAACAAGACAATTCAACAAATTTGAATTCAATTCGATCTCATTTGGGTTCAAACAAGTTTCGAAGTTGATTTCAAGTGTGTTGGAACTTATGGCGGAGCAATTTCATCAAGAATGTTTTCTTTAATGTTTTGTATCTTAGATAGTTTCCTAAGTAGTCTAAGTCTCATTTAATGTTTTGTATCTTAGATAGTTTTCTTTACATTCAACAAGAATCATATATGGATTCTAATTGACAAACTAGAGAAGAAGAAGGTTATTAGCCTAAAATAGATTTTCAAACTCAAGCTCAATTCGAATAGATCAATCAACAAGTTTAAGGCTCGGTTGGTTATGAAGGGATATTCATAATACTATGTGGTGGACTATGTAAAAATATTTGCCCCTATGGTAAGACTTGACACCATAAGACTTCTAATTGCCTTAGCTTCTAGGAAGAAGTGGTCCATTCATCAGCTGGATGTAAAATCAGATTTTTTTAATGGAATATTAGAGGAAGAAGTGTATGTTGATCAACCTAAAGGCTTTGAGATCATAGGCAAAGGGTGGAAGGTGTATGAGCAATAGAATGCTCTATATGGGTTGAAACAAGCACATGGAGCATGGTATAGCTGAATTGACTTTTATTTGAACAATTCAAGATTTGAAAGAAGTTAAAGTGATCGGAAACTTTACACAAAGAAATCAAGTTATCCATATCTCGTGATCTCTTCATAGGTTGATGATCTACTAGTGACAGGAGATGAGAATGTCATGCTACAAACATTCAAGCAAGAGATGAAACTTGAGTTTCAGATGACATATTTATGGCTAATGAACTACTTTATGAGAATGGAGATTGAATAACTAGAAAAACTAATTTTTTTCATGCGAGAGGTCTCATCAAGAAGATCAAAATGAAAGAGAGCAAGCCCAATGTCTACTCATTTGGTTGCTAATGAGAAGCTTGTGAAGAATGATGGCTCTGAAAAAGTTGATGAAATTTTGTACATAAGCATGATAGGGGGATTGATGTATTTGATTGCAACTAAGGCAAATATTATGCACTCCATTAACTTATTATCTCGATTCATGCACATAGGAGCAGCCAAGAAGGTACTTAGATATTTCAATTACACAACAAATTTTGGGATTTTGTTTAAAGGAGAAAAGCTAATCCTAAAGGGATTTGTGGATAGTGACTGGGCAGGTTCTCTGAATGATTGCAAAAGCAGTGGCTTTTGTTTCACTCTAGAATCTAGTTTTTTCTAATGGAGTTCAAAGAAATAAGTTATGGTATCCCAATCAACAACAAGGGCAGAGTATATTGATGTCTCATCTACTAGCAATCATGCAATTTGGCTTAGGAAGATTCTACTTGAATGAGAATTTTCTCAATTTAGTTCAACCATAATTCAATATGATATAGCAAGTCTGTGATAGCTATCTTAGAGAATTTAGTTCATTTTAGGATGACTAAGTACATCCTAGTGAAATTTATTTCATTAGGAAGAGGATTTAAAATGGAGAAGTTAGGTTGATTCACTGCGTGTCAAAAGATCAACTTATTGATAGGTTTACTAAATCACATTTTAGCTACAAGTTTGAGTATTTCAAAAGCATGATGAATGTCATTAGAAATGGTTCCAAGGAGAAGTATTTAAAGATCATGAAACTACTTCTTAATGAATATTAAGTGATCAGAATTAACTTTTTGTGTTAGTTGGATTTTTGGCATTGACTATTATTCCGGAGATTGATTCAAACTTATTACAAGAAGAATCAGCTCAATTGGAACATAATTGAGCAAGTTACACATCAATCTAAGTTCATGCTGTTTTGAAGATTTTGTTGCTTGATCAGCAAAGTAAAAATGCAAATTTTAATTCAATTCAATCCAATTTTGGTTCCAGTAAGTTTAAAAGTTGATTTCAAGTTTGTTGGAGCTTTTGGTGGAGTAATTCTATCAACAGATATGTTTTTGGTCATTTTGATCCGTTGACAGTATAGTTGCTTAGTTAATTGTACAAACGGGTTGTTTTCTTCATTTCCCAATTTTTTCTTATACTATTTTTCAGGTTTCCTAATAGTCTAAGTCTCATTTAATACTTTGTATCTTAGATATTTTTCTTTATATTATAATTGCTATTTAGCTTCATATTTTACAGATTAATCAATTCAGTTTTTATTTAAGCTTTGTTGTTCCTTTTTTTCTTCCGCTTTCAGTTCTGCTCTTTCCTATTTTTTCTATTTTTGAGTTAGAACACTCTCAAACATACTCAGATTTTCAATTTATCCAGCCGCTGGCCACCTAACCTAGAGTTGGAATCCGGATCATTATGTATAACAATATAGCGCCGGAAAAACCAACGTAACCAGAAATTTCAATCTGGGTCATTATCGATAACAATATAGCGCCGGCAAAGCCAATAATATAACATGAAAATTGAATTAAAAATACTTCTTATCAATTCTCCACAAAAAGGAAGGAAAAAGGTTATGGGATGATGGAGTACACCTCAACAGTTAAATATTAACATGGACGGAATCTAGCTACTAGTTATTAGCTATTAGCTATATAGCTCTTTGCTTGCGTCCTCTAATCAAGCTTAACGGACGGAAAGCTTGAATCCTTTTAAATATTCATTTTTTTTGTTGTCCACCTTCAAAAAGTCGTAGCTAGACAGATAGAGCAATAGATGTCGAGCTGGCGAGAGAAAAAGGAAAAAGTAAAATTGTATACTGTTCTAAGTCCTTCGAAGCATATTTCACCGTATTAGCAATCTTAATTGTATAAGTTAATTTTATATCATTATATAATATATTATATTAATCAACTTATGTATAATAGGGATCGAAAGAAAACGTCTTTTCTTTTTTTCCTCAAGTTATTGCGATAACAGAATTTGCTGGAAAAAGTTCAGTTCTCTAATGTCTTTGCAGTTTGCAATGAAAGAACGAGCATAGGAAAGTTGTCATAAATATATGAAAGATTAGTTACCCTCGGCTTAGTTCACTATAAAAGAGAGAGAAAAAAAAAGGGCCGCTTTCGTATCATCAATTTGATGCTTATTCATGTAAAGAAAAGAAGATGAAAAGTAGAGTTATTATATGTAAATATGGTGAAAGGAATGTGTTAAGTTGATATGATCTATCATTGTCTAGACGTATTTGTCCTTCCAAAACTTTTGCTTAAAGTACTACCGCCCAAGGAATTGGCATGGAAAGAGCCAGTGGTGACTAGACAAGAATACTTGGAATCATACAATTTTTACTGGCGAAGTGGAAGATACAGATGAAGAACATAACTGATAGCTACGTGATCAGATTATAAATCGACAGGCAATTTAAATACTGAATTAAAGCATGAATCATATATCCATACAAAGAACAAATGCTTTACGTAATAAACGTTTTTAATGATGATTATTATTCTTAATTACCCAAACAAACGGGATTGCACATGTGGATCCTCATTGCAAAATATCATCTTATGGTGATATATAGATTTCATGCATGGCATGGATTCGTCGGCTAGCTTATTTTTAGCCCTTTTCTATTTTCCCTTACAATTAAGTTCATTATCTTTTACCATAGCTCGAACAATTTGAATCACCAAAAGCCAAGTTCTAATCAGCATCGTAAGCATAAAGATATATAAAGTATTCCATAAACAACAACTCCATTTCGATTTAGCTTTAATCGATTTAAAAGGGCAAAAGTAATCTTTGCTGCGCCAAAAAGTCACTCGGGTCCATAGGCCTCTCAAAGTAGCCAGCCGCATACAGTCGGCTCAGTATATTTTGGGGTCTTAAGGCAAATATCAAAGGAAATGAGGTCTAAAAAATGTAATTAATAATTAATTAATTATATATATATATATATATATATATAATATTTTTACGATGAGTCGTTGCTGTATATATATCGTTTATTAGAAAAGGTATCAATTGAAAATTGTATACACCATCTGAAATTAGAGGGAATACGAGTTTTAAAATTAATCATTCAAAAATAAAATATTTAGTTTAGAAATTTGGTCTTAAATTTGGAATGTGAGATAATCCAATTAAAATTAAAAGTAGAAAAATCCCAAAGTATAAAGCTTTTTAATATCTAGGATCTATATCTAAATGAAATAGGATATTATAGACGATTATAAGATTAAAGCAAGATGGACGAAATGGAAGATGAGATTAGGAGTTTCATGCGACAAAATGACACCTGCAAGGTTGAAATGAAAGTATTATGTACGAGACAATCATTCAACAAGCTATTTATGCTTTATGGTTCTGAGTATTTGACTACTACGAGACAATATACATATAAGATTGTGGTAGTAAAGATGCATATATTAAGATAGATGTGTAATAAAACTCGTAATGATAAAATTATAAATGAAAGGATAAGGAGATATCTAGGTGTAGCTCCGAAAGAGAATAAAATTAGAGAGACATGCCTAATATGATTTGGTCATATGTGGAGGAGGCCAAATACAGCCTCAATTAGACCAAGATTAGATTGGTAGGTAAGTGTAAAATATAGATAGAATGGTAGGTCGTCGAAAACTTGAATAAAAGTTGTGAAAGAAAACATCATAAAATTTGAATTATATGATGATATATCGAAAGGCTGCATAATTAGAGAAGTAATATTTATGTAGCCGACCATGAAAGTATCAAGAATGAACTTAAATGATGATATTTGTATATATAACTAAGAATCAACTCATGTTCTCATACTCTCTCTCGTGGTAACTTGAATCGAGAGCTCTCAAAATCAACTCAAGCAACTCCTTCCCATCTTATCTTTCTCTTCAACAAGAATCATGATATATTGTTAAAAATTTGACTCTAAACCGTAGGAAGCAACACCAAGGATAGAACTCCATTATGCCATATAGATAATAAGGGTATATGACAATGAAACAATAAATGAGAAAAGTATTATACATTTAAAAAAAGTTATCAATATTCCTTAAGGATAATGAAAATTACGAACGAACATAGTTTAAACACTAAAAGGACAAAGTCATTAGTCATAAGAGGTTGAAATTATAATCCGCTGAAATAATTGGACCTTTCACGACCAAACCCGCGTATATCATTAAATGTGGGAGAAAAATGGGATAAATTGAATGAAATAAACAAAGCGATGATACCTAGTAAGAAAGTGAGACTAGGGTGAGTGGATGAGCGTGGAGAGAGAGAGAGATAAGACAAATTATCTGAAAAAATAATCTGAAAGCCGAGCGAGGGATGTCGCGTAGGGGGAGAGAGAGAGAGGTTAGAGTGAGTAAGAGAGCTCAAAGAGAGTGATAGAGAAAGTACCCTTGAATTTAAATAAATTAATAATCTTATTTAATTAATAATTATTTTGATCCAACTTAAAGATTATATATTAATTTTTTTGATAATTTAATATTTTATTAAATTAATAAATTTCTTTAAATCTATTAATTTATTAAATTTTTATTATAATTTTTTTTTTATTATCCCAATATGTTTGTGTACATATATGAGAATTGAGGTGGAATGTTAGCGGAAAAAATGGGTTAATCCTCTGTATAAATAAAATGGGCTCAAAATTATTTAATTTTTATTATTTTTATTTCTAATTTTGAAACTGTGGCTTTTTATTCGTGTTCCAAGTGGCCGTAACACTTGAAATATAATAAATTGGCTCTTAAACAATTTAATTAATTATTTGTTTTGATTTTTAAGTTTAAAACTGTGGATCTTTTTTATTAGTCATTATCATCGTCAAAGATGATTCTATTTATTTTCGGAATCGATTATACGGATAACAGTTCTCCAAGTTATACGATCTTCTCACATATTATTATTTAACCGCTTTTATCCTTATTTTCAACGGCCTACCAATCCATCTATATCATCCACTTACTTGCCAATATAAACTTTATCAAATTAGAGTCATGATTGGTCTCCTCTGCATATAACCAAACTATGTTAGACATCTCTCCATAATCTTATTTTTTATAGATGATACACCTAGATAACTCATAATCATTTCATTCATAATTTTATCATTGCATATTTTACCACATATTCATATTAACATACGCATCGTTACTATTCTCATCTTATGCATATGTTGTCCCATAGTGGCCAAACACTCCTAGCCACAAAGCATAAATAGTCGAATGATTGTCTTGTAACACCTTTTTTTAATCTTGCAAGCATCATTCTATCGCATAAGACTCTTGATATCATCCTTCATTTCATCCAGCTTTCTTTAATTCTATGGACCATATCCTCTCAAATATCCCTAGTCTTTTGGACAATAAATCTTAAATATTGAAAAGCTTCACACTCTAGGACCTCCCTACCATCAATCTCTATTGGGTTACCCCTTATTCGGGGTTCCGAGCCACAATTATAAGCCAAATATTTTATTTTGATGTCATCTTTCATTTCATCCAGCCTTCTTTAATCTTATGAATCATATCCTCTCAAATGTCCCTACTTTTGGATAATAAATCTTAAATATTGAAAAGCTTCACACTCTAGAACCTCCCTACCATCAATCTTTATTGGGTTACCCCTTATTCGGGGTTCCGTTCCGGGCCACAATTATAAGCCAAATATTCTATTTTGAGTGGCTAATTTTAAAACTCTTACACTCTAAAGCCTCACGCCATCTATCTAATTTTGGATTTATGCTTTCTTTAGTTTCATCTATTTTGATAATATCATTTGCAAAAAACATATACTAGAGTATCTCGTCTTGAATATGTTTCGTCATTTCATCCATAACTAAAGTAAAGAGGTATGAACTTAAAGCCGACTCTTGATGAAATCCTCCTGTAGTAAGGAAGTCACTAAACATCCCACTTACTCACCTAAAACTAGTTAAGACATATTCATACATATCATCCACTTATTCACCTAAAACTAGTTAAGACGTATTCATACATATCGTAGTAAACTTGCATCTTTGTGAAGATTATACAAAACAATCTAATTCTTGATGTCATGTATAACACTTTTATGAAGTTGAGTCTCCTATATTGTAATATGATCATCAGTATATGAGCGTGATAGTCAATCGCAAGGCTTCTAATCGAGTAAGCTCCAAAAGTGTAATGCCTACACTTTCAATGGTCGTGATTTGAGAGTAACCCTTGCTATAATATCGTTAAATTTCCTTCACTGATGAACCCTTTCTTAACATAATTCTTGGTTAATCTCATTATATCCAACTTAATTGATATAACCATTCAACTCACAGCGAGACATTCAATTTAACTAAATACAACATTTCACTTGATCAAATTCAAGATTTGTTGTATATATGAGTCTAAGAACGCAAATATTTATCTTGCAATACATAATTTCTTTATGTATGCATTTTAATCTCACAAAAATAATTATATTCCCATATCTATTGAGAGAGTATATACTTTATATAAACTCATCACACAATTGCAGACCCGGTTCAACAAAAATAAGGGGTTTTTGTGGTGCCTTTATTTCCTTTCTAATTCATAAGATTAAGGTAAGATTTGATCCTAACTTTTATTCTAATCTATTAGAATAATCAATTTTATCAAATTACTATAAAAATTGACCTTTGAATTCGCAGATCTAGGAAGCAAGGAGCCTTAAAATCTGAAATTCAATTTCTTACTCTATCATCATGATCAGATCAATTATCAAGGGCATATCAAATATAAACATCAATGAACGGTCAATAAACGCATCAAAATCAATCTTAAAATAGGATTCAAGTCGCGGGTTTCAAGAACCCTAAAATTTCTAGATTGCAATCTAATATGAAATTGAATCAGTTATTATGGGTAAACCGATTATAAATTTCATACAAACAATAGTCAATCCAAAAAATCAATCATTGTTCAAGAATTTGCATATTCACTCTTATATGCTGAAAATCAAATGGAAGTAATTTATCAGAAAATTTAAAACTGATCCTTATAATGAGGACCTGTAATTTTAGTTATGATCCTTAATATTAAAATATAATACAAAAAAGTAATAAAGACAACATGTTGTCCTTCTCTTTTTCTTCTTCGTCCTTAAGAAATTGGGCTTAAATTTTTTTTTTTTTATTGTTCCCATTATTGAGAGTCCCTATGCTATCATAAAGTGGTTGCAAGCTCAGAACAGATAGTTTTCGGTCCAATCCCAATACTGATATCAGGACATTTGAGACCAAAACTGATATCATCATATATGGGTAGCAATGAAACTCTTGCCCAATCTGATAGTTACAATACAAGTTAGTGTTGTAACAAATATAAAATTTAGATCAATTTTATAAACTCGGCATGAAATATTAAGATTTCATAGTAAAATAATGAGAATTGCGTATCTGAATCCATAGCATCAATTAGAGATGGGTACGAAGTCTTCCACAAACTAATATATCTCTCTTAATGGGTCTCACTCAAGGATGAGAGAATAGAGTGTTTAGTCTTGAAAACCAAAATCCCTACAAGATTTTCTATATAGGCAACCTAATTAGAACCTCGCTAACCTTAATTAGGTTTTCTATTGAGTACCATGCATTACAAAGCATATAATGAATAAGATGTCTTATTGAACTCTACTACGATAAATCATTTAATTATCTCAATTAGAATAGAAGCTCAAATATAATTATTATAATTTGAAAGCCTACATTAGATTATTAAAAATAACCCAACAATCTCTCACTTGGGCTACAAATTAATTCCAACGATAAATTATATTTGATAACCATAGGTGCGCATAAATTTATTATCTATTGTTCAAAATATCTTTTGAATCAATCTGATTCATCTCCTATACCAGCATGAGACTAGAGCGACCTTTGATACATTTCATCGTAACTCAATCCACCAATGATTACCATACCAAATATATTCAATAACATGGATCAATTATGGATGTATAGCTGAAAATTACATGCAAAGTGATCTAAAACATGATTATTTTCAATTGGTCCTTACTTCATTTCATAATGAAATCAAACCTTAATCTTTCAAACTTTATGTTAAACTAGATTTGAAAGTTAACACATTTAGAGTAATAAATGAAAATAAAACCATCACCTTCATTATGTAGAAAAATAAACATACATAAATATTTTGATAGTGTCAAAGAAAAGATTTGAAAGCAAAACACAGACTCCTACTAAAACTGTATATCATCAAATAAGATAATACCTATATGAGTTATATCCTCATGAAAGACCTTAGGTGGTTTACTAAATATATCTGCAAGCATGAAGTTTGTTTATATATGTTCAATTGACACTATCTTATTTTGAACTTGCTCCTTAACAACTAAAAATTTAATATTTATGTGCTTCGACTTCGACGAGTTTCTGTTGTTGTTTAAGTAGAACTGCTGATAGATTCTCACAATACACCTTAAGTTCTCTTTGAATACCATTCACTATTCACAGCACAATGAAAATTTTTTGCATCCATATCGCATGATTGGTTCCTTCATAATAAGCTATGAACTATGCTGCTATAGTAGAAGGAGCTATGAGTAACTAATTGGTATTCTTCTAGGAAATAATGCCTTCAAATAGCATGTAGACATAACTAGAAGTGGATCTATTAGTATTTTAGTAACACGCATTATCGGAGTCAAAATACCTAATGATCTCCAAATTATCCGACTTCCGATAAGTGAACATGTAATCTTTTGTTCTCTTTAAGTACCTCTAACCCATTTGGTTGTTTTCCAATGATCCATATCAGGGTTACTTAAGGATCTGTTAAATAGACTCACTATGAACGCTAAATTTGGATGCGTATGTACTTAAGTATATATAAGACTCCTTATAGCTTAATCATAGAGAACCTTTTGCATCTCATTTCTTTCAATTTTCTTCTTGGGGCACTAACTAAAACTAAACTTGTCTTATTTAGCAACGAGAGTATCTTTTTTCACAATACATCATGCCAAATTTAGCAAGTACCTTTTCAATTTAGCTCTTTTATGATAACTCAAAGACACTCTAAGAGCAACTCGATGTACTTTAATTCCTAATAAACATTAGGCATCACCAAGATCTTTTATTTCATAATACTTAGTCAGAAATCTCTTAGTTTCGTATCGTACACCTACATCATTGCTAGCCAATAGTATGTCATCGACATAGAGCACTAGGAAGATAAATTTACTCTAATTGAACTTGTGATATACAAAGTCATCAACTACATTAACCTCAAAACCATATGAGATAATGACTTGATAAAACTTGTGATATCATTGACGGGAAGCTTGCTTAAGACCATAGATGAATTTTTTGAGTTTGCAAACTATAGACTTTGAATCATCTGAGATTAAGTTTTCTGGCTGCACCAAATGAGCCATAAGTGTCATTATTATCCTAAAAGAGTATTCTGTAGAAATTAGAGAGAAAGTCTCTTTATAGTCAATGTCTTCATTCTTAGTAAATCCTTTTGTGGCTAGATATGCCTTATCTCTCAATATTTTCCTTGGAATACCTATTGGTTTTAACTAGCCATTTATAACTATTAGGCTTCACACCTTCAGGTAAGTTGCATCGATCCACCTTTGACAATTAGAACTTTGTTTGACTTATTGGAAGTTGATTGGATCATCTTCCATTGTCTCTATGTCAAACTCGTGCTCTTTAAGAAATACAATGTGATCACTTGAAATTGCACTTCTTCTTTCTCTAGTGGATTGCCTAAGTAGCACCTTCTTCTTAGGGTTGTTGAGTTTACTCTTCTAGAGCAACATCTTTATTTTGAGTAGAGAAGTCTATAGAAAAATCCTCATTGTTGTCTTGGATTATATCTTGAACAAAGTTAAGAGGCTTATCATTGTCAACAACAATATTAGGAAGAAGAATAAATTCCTCCTCAAAGACAACATTTCTAACCTTATCTCCCCCTTCAAACTCATCATCCGCAAGAAATCTCATATTTTCAATCTTGAAAAAAGACTTAGGTGGGGGATCATAACACTTCAAATCCCTCGATCGTTCAACATACCCAACAAAATAACAGCTAATTATTCTTGAGTTCTGTTTTTTTTTCATGTGGCCTAAGCCTTACCTCAGCTAGACAACCTCGGATGTGTAAGTGATTGATGCTAAGCTTTTTGCCTAACTATAATTCATAAGGAGTTTTAACTACCACTTTACTAGGTACTATATTCAGTATGTATGCTGCAATCTTAAGTACTTATCTCCAGAGTGATTATGACAATGAAGAATGGCTAATCATACTTCTTACCACGTACTTAAGCATCTTATTTCATCTCCCAACAATACCATTCAAGCTAGGTTTCCCTGGCATTGTGTATTGTGAGAATTTCGCATTCCTTTAAGAATTTGGCAAAAGGTCATGGACCTTGTTCACCTGATCCATCATATTTGCCATAGTATTCACCACCACTATCAGATTTAATAGCTTTAATCTTCTTGCCTAGTTGATTTTCAATTTTGATTTTGAAAGTCATAAAAATGTCAAAGGATAGTGACTTCTCATGAATTAAGTATAAATACCCAAAATGAGAATAGTCATCTTTAAAGGTGATAAAAATACTATTTTCCATTCCAAGAAGCTATAGAGAATGGACTGTATATCAGCATGTATTGGTTGTAAGACGTTAGAACTCTTGTTGGCAATTAACTTCCTAATATTTGTTTGTTTTCCTTTAATATACTCAACACATATTTCAAGATTTGTGAAATAAGGGGTTCAAGTAGTCCGTTTGACAAAAGTCTCTCAATTCTCTTTTTGGAGATGTAACCTAAACGCTTATGCCATAAGGTGCCGAAATTCTCATTTGTTAGTTTGCGTTTTGTACCTCTTGAAGTTAGTTACAACATTTCATTAAATGAAGCAATAGTATTCAACATATATAGTTTATAAATTAAGAAACCAGTCGCAATAAGAGTATAATTAAGAAAAAAAAAAACTAAATTTATTATTTCCAAATGAACAAGAATAACCGTATTTGTCGAAAATAGAAATAAAAACTAAATTTTGCCTAAACAACAGTACTATATAAGTCTCTTTTAATTCAATGAAATGACCAGCCTCAAAAGATAATCTAAAAGTTATAATGGCTTCAACTGGAGCTGCTTTTTCATCCTCTACATAGATGAATCTTTCAGTATCACTTGACAGTGGGCTCCACAGGTAACCTCTTCTTTACACGCCATGTCACATACTAAGAATAGTCCTTCTTCATATGCGCAAGTTTCTTGCAAAAGAAGCATGTAAATTTCTTATCCTAATTATTTTGTTATTTTTTGGGTTGTGATGTTCCCACTACAACTTCATTATCCATTTTTCACTTATTATTCCTTAAGGTAGTTGCAACATAAGCATTTTCAACATTCGTATATGGCTTCAATATATCTTGTTCTTAGACATAGTGATAAATGAGCTCATCCTTTATCATTTTGGGTGTTATATAGCATACTATAAATTGACTATAATGTGCATAAAGGGAAATGAGTACCAAATATACGAACAAGTCATCAGAAAACTCTAACTTAAGTGTCATAAGTTTTGAAGCGATGTTAGACATCTCTATAATGTACTTTTTTATGTTTCCTTTTACTTTATACCTCATCTTGACAAGGTTAAATAAAAATTTTCTGGTCTCAACATTTTCATTCTTTGCAAAATATTTTTCAATTTCTTGAAGGAAACTCTTAGTAGTTACCTCATCAGACATACCGCCCTTGAATAATTCTAGAACATTGTGCTTTAACATCATTAGACTAAGGTGATTAAAATGATCACATTTCTCAAAGTTCCCTTTCTCCTCAATGGAACTTATCTCCATAAGAGGAGTGGGTTACTCTTTTCTTAATGTATAATCTAAATCTATGCAGCCGAAAACCAAAAGAGCGTTCTCATTCCAGCTTTTAAAGTTTGTGTTGTTAAGCAAAGGGATTAAGTTCATGGTAGCAGTAACATTAGCAGCAGTAGCAGTAACTAACAAATTTGAAAAAAAAAATTACATAAGCTCACTAATAAAATTCATGTCAAAACATATACATAAATTTAAAAACAAAACAAACATGTAAATGCAAGACTAAATTTTCATACAACTGTAATGGTGGGCCTATTTAACAAGATATCTAGCACAACTTTGATGTTTAATCTTTCGACAGAAATATCAAATATTTCACATGGAAATCACTATATAGAAATCAAATATTGATAAATAATATGATCAAACAACAATCTTCCTTTGCGCCTTTATGTTGTTCACATGGAAACTTTATAATCATCATACATTCATGTATGCATGTGTGTTTACCATTTGGCCAGGTAATATTCTTTGTGCCGATCATTGACGTATAAACAACAAACATTAACATCTTATTATCTCAAAATAAACGTTTCTACACAAAAGATGTTCTATATATATATATATGTAAACAAAAAGCACTCTGACACCAAATTTTTTTTTAATATATATATACACTTAAGCAAAAACCATCCATAACCAAAAATTTTAATATACATATATATTTATATATAACTATATAACTATGTACATAGAGTAGCTAATAATGAAAATCAAAGATTCATAAAATCAAAAAATTCATGAATTTATTAATAAATTTATTCTTAAAATTTAAAAATTCAATCTGATCAAAATTAATGAAAATTAAAACAAACCATACACATATTTTAAAAATCAAATCCTAAAACCATATGGATTAACAAAAAATATATAATCATCTGTATAAATAATATAAATATAAGAAATTCATTAATCATAATCAACACAATCAATCAAAATAATCTAATACGTAGCATGATTTTATATCAATTGTTGTAACAAACATATAATCTAGATCAATCTCACAAACTCTATATAAAATATCAAGATTTTGATATTCAAATAATGAAAACGGCATATCTGAATTCATAGCGTCAACTAAAGATAAATATAAAGTCTTTCACAGACTAATCTCTCTCTCAATGGGTGTCACGGAATGAAGAATTGAAAAGGAGATAATAGAGTAATTAGTTTTGGGGACCAAATCCCTTATAAATTGGATGGCACATGGTTTGGTTTTCTCAGTTTCGGATCGATTTATAGTGTTGCAGAAACCAAACTGAGTGAATAGTGAAAACAACCTGAAAAGCGTGGGTCGGGTCGGGTCGGTTTATATTGTTTTTAAATGTATTTTTAATTATGTAATATTGTAATGCTAATGCTAATTATTTTACATATATAACAACATACTACACTTGCATATGGTATCAAATCGAATGTATCTTAAACTGCAGATCAAACAAAATAATGAAGGATTAAAACAATTGACTGCGAAAGATAGTTCTAACATGTTAGAGACTACAACATTGATATTATGCAAGTTGATGCATTCTATGAAATTGTAACTCAAATCAAATCACTTTTAGACCAGATATAGAACATACAAGCAAATCCAAGTACATAAATTGTTAGAAAGTTGTAAGATTCTTGAGAAACAAACACCGACCTGGAAAATCCACGAGATTAAATGAAAGAGCAAACCTAAAGGGTGTGAGAGAAACAGAACAGAATAAGTCCTTGATGCAGAGAGAGAAACCAGACTGAAGTGTAAACAGATCATCAACCTAAATGAAACAAAAGGAGTCCTATTAATTTCTGATGATTTATTCGATGAAAATGAAAATTTCCGAGGACGGGAAGAACGAGTAAAAGAGCCCGTGAGTTTAGAGGGCTCCAACTAACTCAACCGCTTTAATGCAACTCTTAACGACCATCTACTTTTTTTATAGTATATATCAACTATCAGGATGGAGACAGAGAGAGAGAGAGAGAGGTAATATATAACTTATAATAATTCTTTGGTTGAGCAAGAGACTGATGAACGTAACCAAAACCGATACTGGAACAATCAATCAACGATTGAGGTAATCACTAACAAAATTTTAAGGAGGAAACATGCAACACAAAAAGAGTCGAAAATATTTTCCAAGTAAAAAATACCAGATGGGACATTTGAGCTCTCTTCCCATTTTCTCCAAATGACTAGAATCCCCCATTTCTCAAGCTCTTCTCTCAAACAAGCGTATACAATGAGATAATGGACTTTGCAGAGAGCTTTGGACTGTTCGACGGTGGATTAGAACTGTAGAAGACCAACAAATTTGCAGAGGCGGAAGAAGAACGAGCAATATTTATGTTTCATTTTAATTAATCTATATATATATATATATATTCTACGTTCTAGTGGGTAGAGATTCCTATCTTTGAAATTTGATTCCCCAAAACTACATCTTACTTTAAGCTTCAAAGTACAGGGATCACACAGCAGCATAATCAATACCAAGAAAAATGCAGTAGTGCAACTACATCCAAGCAAAATCATATTGATTCCAATCTTTGTCTTCCCACTGCTCCGTGATCCTAAACAACGCATCAAGAAGAGAAGAATAAGTAACAAAGGGTAAGAGACCATTACAAATTCTGTTGAATCATGAAAAGAATAATCATGATGGGTTTGATGGGTTGAAAGCCACGGGTTAAGTGCAACTATAGAATTTCATTGAACAAGATCTGATCATCCCTGCATCACCATTCACCTCCACCATTATTTCAGTTTTCATTATAACCTGGCTAGCTAGACTACTGAAGCAAAATCAATCAATCGAAATTTGTAGATGAAGAAGATCAGAAGGAAAAGGAAAATTAATTAATTAACTCACCAGTCGCTTTCTCGATCAACCTGTTCGAACTTAATGCTTTTCCCCTTGGCGGTTTGATAGCGAGAGGGAGAAATTCAGATCTGATTGTGAACATTTGAAGTAGAAGGAATTGCGCGATAAGGAAATGGCCGAGATCTCTGTGACCAAGGGAACCAGTGGATCTAGAAGTGAGAAGTGAGAAGGAGAAATGAGGCCGACTTCGGGTCCATCGGTTATCTGAGAGAAAACCGAAACCCAACCAAACTGAAACCGAAAACCGACAGGGTCCATCGGGTCGGGTGTTTCGGTTAGGAGCATATCGGGTACATTGGTGTGGTGAAATTAGACTTCGATTTTCTTGAGTCGGATCGGTTTTTTAGTTTCCCAATTATTTTGTGCACTCTTAGCTATAGGTATAAGGTAATTTATATGGACAATTTAATTAAAACTCCATTAATATTAATTAAATTTTCTATTAAATACAATATATTATAAAATTTATATTTAAATAAGATATTTTATTAATTAATTCAAATAAAATAAAAATCTAAATATAATTATTAATAATTTAAAAACTCACATAAAATTATTAAAATAACTCAACAGTTAGAACATATTTATGTTAGATCTCCCTTAATTATGTCTTCTTCTTTTTTTTATGTATTATTGTATTGCGGACAAGGGCAGAGGGAGGGACGGGGAGGGCTAGCGCACCTGCCCTCAGCTTGCCAGCCTCGTTCATCACCTCTAATTTTCGCCCCATTTTATGATCGGTTTAGAAGTTAATTATATATAGTTTGAATACTTATTACAAAAAATTAACATAGTTTAGTGATAAAATGCGTTTATTTTAAATTTTAGTTTTAGCGACAAGTCATAAGTTTAAATTTTTTTTATTTTTCGAGTTCGATTTAATCACTATTTTCAAAATCTCTGTAAATTAGTATGTTAAATACTTATAAATTTTTTAAAAATTAACCTTTATTCATCCAAAAATTATATATATATATATATATATATATATTTTTTTTTTTTTTTTTTTTTTCATCCACCCTAAATAACTCTCCTAGCTCCACCCGCCCCATTGCAGATTGGTGCTGAGTTGCATATGTCCTTGTTGTTTCTGCGTGACTATAATCGTTGAGTTTGCATTGGCTTTGATTAAGGGTCCCATTCTAGTCATATATGGTTTACCTCCAAAATTCCTTGTTAGGGGGGACCTGTTATACGAGAAACTATCTAATCTAATCTACTACGACGATTGTATATCATCTATGTTTCTAAACGATCACAGCTCCTGGTCTCTATTTTAGAATCTCTTTTGATTAGCCTATCTTGTTTTACTTTAATCCAAAATTTAGAATATTTATTCAAGGAGGACACCAGTTAAGATTTTCTTTATTTGGATTTAAAGTTCATTATATTATAATTTAAAATTAAGTATTTATAATAATTTATAAAAATTTTGAGTATCAATTATAATTTCGGTAGAGTTTTGGGTTTATCTTTATTTTCTCTTCTAAAAACAAATAGTAAAAAAAAAAAAAAAATTACTGGTCTCTTTTACTTTATAAAGCATCCATTGTAAATGTCAAACTTATTTTTGCCCAATAAATTTACATGTAAAACATGCATGCAGGTGATAGAGACGAAGCGTGGATTTTAAGTTGGAGTCCACATGCATGGCAGATATACAAAATAAAATGGACCACAAAATTATATGCCTGCTGCTGAATCCATGGGCAGGCAAGAGACAACCTGGACAAAATTATATGCAACAACAACTATCCAAAATTTATATCTTACAAGATCAGTATAAAGCATTTCTTCCATTCACGTCGTAGTATTTTTGGTGAAGAACTTCACTATCATTAGGCAATTCTACGTCTTAATCTATCATGTGACAACTTGTTGCCCTGTCTTTTTGAATGTCAAGTCCAGCAGTGGAGAGGAGGCAGAAGCGGTGGCGGGATTGTTCCTACTCGTTATTGCTAACTTTTTGGAATGAGAAGCGGATATGGGGCGGCGGAGGGGAGCTGCCCCACAAGCTTGAAATTATTTTTGGACTTAAAAGTTAAATTTATAATTTTAATATTTTTGCACTCAGTCTTAATTATCTATTTATTGAATTCAATTTCATGTAATTTGGCACCTACAGTTTGAAATATAGAGTTTCTAACCATACTCCTTTTAAAGTAATTGTTACTTCAGTTGATGTAGAAACCATATTTCAAATTCTATCATTTTTGTAATTGTTTCATATTGTTTGAAGAAAAAATATTTAATTAGTTTATAATTAAAAATTCTTATTTTCTTATTTTTTTAATACAAGATTTTTTAGAAAAAAAAAAATTAAACTCATTTTAATAGAATCGAACAAAGTGAACAAATGTTATTCATTTAATTCAATCAGCTTCAAGAAATCGAACTACGTGTTCCTCGAGAGAATTGTATGAACCCATTAACACTAATAATGCAACGCAGTTCTAAAATGAGTGTCTCTTAACTAATACATAAGATAATGATATAAACTCATAAAAAATGAGACATAACTCTAAAATTAATACATCACTAACTAGTATACATGAGATTCAGACTCTAATCAATACGTCATACAGTAAATCCTAAACCAGAAAAATATATTTTAAAAAAAAAAAAAGGGAGCGAGAAAAAATCAATTTTTCTTTCAAGTAAAAATAAAGAAATATTTTTTAGAATATTAAATAAACATTTTATGATATGAATATATACATTTTAGGGCAGTTAACGGAGAATTGTTCAAAACTTCTTTGATAATAAGGAGAAGGGTTGGGATAAGATTATTTCTTGATATGCTCTCCAAACCTCCTCCAGCTCGTATTGTTGAAACATCCATCACCTATCCTGTCATTTACCCAATAATCACTGAAGATGAGTATAGAGCTGACGAAGATTATGATGCAATCATTTCTCTACCTGTCTCAGTTAAGTAAAACTTCCCTCCAAGTCTCCCTACTACTCCAATAGCAGAACAAATCCAGACTTTTGCTCTCAATAATATAAAGCATTTCAGAGATCAAATAGTTAGCCAAGACTATGTTCACCATTACCCCTCATGGATTACCCAAAATACCATTGATATGTTTATTATAGATCCTCATGATGCTCATTGCTATAACTCTCAGACCATTTCCTACCTGTGGTGTGCGTCCACCTTGTTTACCCATCTTATTGCCTTCTCCCTGATGAAGTTACATGACCATCTTCTCAACTCTAATAACCAGGCCTCCCTTATTTGGACCTTTTTGGAATGGGTCTCCCCCTTTTCATGGTGGAGAAAAGAACTTTATAGGTACTGTGCTAATACGATGTCTGGAATCTCAGCCAATCCCTCAACAACACTGTCTATGTAGTCTTCATGTTTCCAGGCTCTATTCCTTCAATAAAGTCCTGCAAACTCTCACAACCAGAAATTCGGCTTACTTCTTCCAAATCATTTATGATCTGCCCAGTAGCCGCACCTAAAAGCTTCCCTTAGAGATTTTCTAACCCTTGCCAACCCTACCATGACTCTTGATGGGTATTGGGTTTTATCCTTCCTTCTCCCCTGAGATTTTTTGACATTGGCCTAGATTCACAAAACCCTAAAGATGGTCTAGCCTCTGCAGATTACCCAATGGAATTTTATCTTTCTAACCGAGACTTGCATGAACTTTCTATATCTCCTCTCAGCCCAGACATGCAGAAGCCCTTTGATTATGAGATGCAGGCCCAAAGCTCTTCTCAAAGTAGGCAGCACAACACCTCGGCCCATTTCCCTACTTAGTACCCACAATACAGTACCCAGGATTGGCATCTTCCTGATCCAAACCAGTACCAGATTCCTCCGCCAATCCCTTCTACATGCCCATCATTGACCCGGATCACCACATTTAACCGAAAATTATTTGCAATAAATTGTGATATTGGAATCAGTCCTTTCACGGTCCCCACTTCACGTGGATACAAAGACCCACTCGGTGATTTTGACTCAAACGAATATTAGAGGAAAGATTCCTCCTTATCCGCCAGCTCGCTATGTTATCTTTTGTTTGTCATTGCTTTTGGCTTGTTTGTTGTAATAATACTACCGATCTTATCTTATCTTTTAAGTTGTTGGCCTTATCTTCCAATTGGTAGTCTTATCCTTCCAGCCGGACTCTCCCCTTTCTCTTATATAAGAGGGGATGTTTATATGTAAAAACCTAAGAAATATTATGAGTTCTTTTCTACTCCTCTCTGCTTACCACTTCTCTATTGTATGACCTTGAGTATGGATACCAAGAGAAAAACGGAATCGATTATCTGATAAGTGTACAGGTCCGCCGTAAGTCCTTAGAGGTGGGCAACATGATAAGCTCCAATCTCTGATATTCTATCCGTCTTTCCTTGAGTATTTCGCTCTCAGTATTTTCCCCTATCTTCTCCCTCCTTGTTTTCCCTATCATCCTTACCTTTCCCTATCACCCCTTACCTCGTGATAGGGAATAATTTAATTCATGCATTTGCTCGGTTGGCACTTGGTGCATGTATACCGACCCATGCAAGAAGAAGGATTCAAATTATCCCGTAGGAATCTCTTGATCGATGAGGACCACTTTTTAATTTAAATACTTCTTTATTTACTACTCCCACCTCTTCTTGCAATCTCAATTCCATTACAATCCCAATTCCAATAATTATCTTTATCATCGCCGCTTCTAATTATAATAACTTTTTTTTTTTAATCATTTAACTCTTTTGTAACTTTTTTGTATTCTTAACCTGTCCATTTGTGTAAGAAAAAAAGAACTTTTTTTTTTTTTTATTTTTTTGGCCAAACTTATCTAGCTCCTACATATCTACTTTTAAACAAATTATGCCTATTCACTAAAATTAATAAGAAATATTAAAATTAAAATCATCAGTTTATTTTCTTAAAATATCGTATAGAGAGTTTGCAAAATCAAATATGATCATATCTATTTTAGATCTAATTTTAATAGTATAAAAATTTGAAATTTATAATTATTTTTCTAATATTAAAAGACTAAAGTAAGATAAAATTCTGACATTATATTAAAATTTACAACACACGATGTGTGATGCATTGAAACTAATAATCAAATAAAAAACTGTCTTTTCTTACAAGCATTTGAATGGAATTAACTCATATTCCTCTCCTGAAAATATAGATGCTTCTAAGGTTGCAATTCTTGGTACCTAATTGATCTCGTGATGTAATAAAAATTCACTTTTGAATGAGAATTCAAGTATGAGCATTAATGGTACCTAATGCTTCTACCTTGCTTTTAGATCTCTCTTTGTAGTTTGAAAATGTGAAAGCTCTCCTTTCATGCATTAAGGTTTAGAAATGGGATTATTCATTACACTCTTTTCATTCAAACCGCACCGCATTGCATCTATCCAGATCCAATTACAGAGAGTCAATTTTTGTGACATATAGGATTTTTCAGTCAGAGTAAAATTATATATTTTTCTGCTATATTTATAAATATTTAGAAATTATTATTATTATTAGAAAAAAAAAATCTATCTATATACATCCTTAATTAGATCAATCGTAATTATATATAAAATTTCTACATCATAAATAATATATAATATATAAGACTAATATTTATGTTAACGATCATAATTCTAATTATCTCAATTTCGTGAGACTTCATTAATACTATCTGATTATTATCAGTTTTTAAAACTATAATAACTATATTTATTCGTTATATAACATAGTTCAAAAAGTAAAAGCAACAAAATGCATGTTTCAATACATATATAAGTAGAAATGGCAATTCAGGCCGGACTCAGCCCGTTTTACTTTGGTCGGGTCATAAATTGTTCAGCATCTCACATGTCGATATAAGACTATAGACCGACATGTGAGATGTCGGTCTTATGATACTCGAATAGTCGAAAGCCCCATCGACTCATTGAGTATTATAGTTTCTAGTTTACTCGACGAGTCGATGAGATGTTTGATAGTTCGACCCTTTAACAAGTAGATGCACAGACCGACATCTTACATGTTAATATGAGATAATAGATCGACATCCCACATGTCAGTATGTGCAATGTGCATCTATTGGTCAAAAAATCGAAAGCCCAATCGACCTGTCGAGTAAATTAGAAGTTATGATACTCGACGGATCGATGAGGCCTTCAAACAATTAAATATCATTACAAATTAACAGTTATGACATAACTTCTTGTTTACTCGATGGGTCGATGATGCTTTTGATCTGTCGAGTATCATAATTTTTAGTTTATTCGACTAATTGATAGGCCTTTCGACTCATCAAGTATCATGATTTTAGTTTATTCGACGAGTCGAAGGCCTTTGACCCCATCGACCCATAGAGTAAACTAGTTTACCTTGTGATTTCTTTTCTAATTTTTTTATTTTTGAAGACTTATAATTTAATATATTATTAACAAAGAGTTAGCCAAAAAAATAACTTTATTATAATTTGTAATTATAGATAGTTCCGTCAAAAAAACTTTTTGACCTAAATGAGAAAAAAATGGAATCTATAATAAAGTTTTAAAAACAAAGAAAAAAATTCATTATTAAAATTATATCATAATCTATAATTTTTAATGAAGGTTGAAGTACTTCGTACCGTATAACTAGGAGATTTATATTCAAATAAATTGTAAATTGTAATTTATGAAAATAATTTAAATAGGTATTTAAAAAATAAAATAAAATTATGCAAAGAGAAAAAAAAAAAAAAAAAAAAAAAAAAAAAGAGGAGGGAAGCATTAGGAGCCATTTACACTTAAACGCTCCCGGCCTCATTTAGGATTTAGCCATGCATGGCTAAAAAGCGTATGATGTATTATTTTGCTGTTGCAGTAGGATAGTACTACTCGGGTTGCTTGCATACTTACGGGTTGACCCATGGCCCATGTCTATTTTTAAGACAGTATAAATCGGACTAACTCACAAGTAAAAAAATAAATCCAGCTCACGCACATATATAAATCGGGCTGAGCCCGTACCCAGAATAGTAAGTGCGGATGCAAATTTAGACCAGCCAAATCCATATTACCACATCTATGTATAAAGGCAATTCGAATTCAAAGTTTTTTTTTTAAAGCTTTTTTCTAAACTCATCCACGTGTCTCAGTTAAACTCTTCTAAATGCGGTTCTAGCAACTTAAGAGTTAAGATCAGGTTTGTGTATAGTTAGTACCAAGCAAGAGACAATTTACTGATAGCTTCAATAAGAGGGCACTATGATTCTTTGAATCACATAATATGGCAAGTGACGCCGAGCAAATATAAATATATTAAATATATATTAGTAATATAATTCATAAGTCGACCGTTGAGAAGCGAGAGTTCTCTCTCTCCGTATGACACACTTTTATCTCTCTTTCTCTCACCTTCTACATTTATTATTTCCCACCATTTCCCGAAATATCATACCCACGCGCATCTCCCCCCAAATTCTACTCACGCGTATCGTTTTCTTTCTTTGCTGCCTGTACTCAGATGACCAGCTGGCGGAAGCTGATGGGAAGTAGATAGCATACTGCACTCTCGATAAAGTGAAATTTATATATTTGCTTGCAATTTTTATTTATTTATTTTAAAACCGGATCCGAGAAAAGTGACCAGGACCCGAAGACCGTTCCTCGTAAAACGTAATCGATGCCTTCTCTCTCTACAATTCTAATTTTTTTTCCCTCACAAACCCTCAACGACTCTCCCTCACTTTCTCTCCCTCTCTCTCTCTCTCTATAGATTGAAAGCTGTAGGATACCGAAAAACAAACAGAACTGAAAGTAACAAAAACTTGAAGAGAGAGAGACAGAGAGAACTTGTAAATGGTGGCCGATAAAGTGAGATTAGCAATGGGGCTACAGAAGTCGTCGGCGAATCATCCAAAGGCGGAGATACCGCCGAAACCGCCGACGTCGTCGCCTAACTCTGCAAAGGTTACTCAGAAGGCAGCGTTCTCTCGCTCCTTCGGCGTCTATTTCCCGCGCTCATCTGCTCAAGTTCAACCTAAGCCACCGGACGTGACAGAGCTTCACCGCCTGGTTGAAGATCTTCGTGACAGAGAGTCTCGGTTGAAAACTGAGCTTCTTGAGTACAAGCTTTTGAAGGAATCCGTCGCGATAGTTCCGGTGCTTGAGAACGAGATCTCTGCCAAGGAAGCGGAGATTAGAAAAGCTTTGGAGCGAATCGAGTGCTTGGAAGTAGAAAAAGAGGGGCTGAGGAAAGAGTTGGAAGAGTTTAAGCAGAGGATTCAGGAAGAGAGGAAAGAGAATGAGGAAAGGATAAAAGAAATGGAGGCTGAGATTGCGGAATTGAAGAAAGCGGCGTCGGATCGTAGTAGAGTGGAGCACATTTTGGATAACGACGAGCTTTCTGCTTCACAGAGGTTTCAGGGACTAATGGAGGCATCTGTGAAGTCGAATCTGATCAGGAATTTGAAAAAGGGGAACAAGCGTGCGGACATTGCTGTAATCCATGAGAATAACAAGCTTGTTGAAGGCTTAGATTTGAAGAGAGACGATGCAGAAACAGAGAGACCGAGACACTCTCGCTGTAACTCCGAAGAACTCAACGAGTCCACTCTTACTAATCTCAGATCTCGTCTCCCTAGGGTTCCAAAACCACCTCCAAGATCGTCTTCGTTTTCAGCTTCATCTTCTTCTACTTTCTCTTGCTCCTCTTCATCATCATCTAACAGTTCCTGTACTTCAACCGAGCAAGCAATTCCACCGCCACCTCCACCACCTCCACCACCTCCGCCACAGTCAAAAGCAGTGCCACCGCCACCTCCTCCTCCGGCAAAATCTGCCCCCCCACCTCCTCCGCCGCCACCGAAGGGAATGATGCCGTTGCCGGCGAAAGTACGTCGAGTACCGGAGGTTGCCGAGTTTTATCATTCTCTGATGCGGAGAGACTCACGGCGTGACTCCGGTGCTGGAGTTAACGACGTAGCGCCGACAACCAATCCTCGGGACATGATCGGCGAGATCGAAAACCGTTCCGCTCACTTGCTCGCTGTAAGTTTCACATCACGGCCTCACGGGTTTGTTTTTAATCTTTGTCGCATTATTTACAGTATTGCCATTGTTGCTTTTTAGGTCACTGAAAACTGACTACTCGAAAAGCCTTTATTGATTCCACCTTCTGGCTTCTCCTTTTCGTTTGAATTTTGTTGTCATATTAGCTTCGTCTTTAAAGATAAGACAGTGTCTAGATTTGGTTTTTTCTCAGAAAAGATACTACAGAAAATTTTGTCGGGGTGATATCTTGGACTTAAATTTTCATTAAATTCTGGGCTACTTTCTATCCCACTAATCTTATGACAACTCATTGAAAACGTGAGTTCTCCTTAGCTGCGATTAGGTTACTATTGTTTTGCTTGTTTATGATATTGCTGGGCTACTTTTTTGTTTTTTGTGACTTATAGTTATATATGATGAATTATTTTCAGATTAAAACGGACGTTGAAATACAGGGAGATTTCATAAGGTTCTTGATCAAAGAAGTTGAAAATGCGGCCTTCACAGATATTGAGGAGGTTGTACCTTTTGTTAAATGGCTAGATGATGAGCTCTCTTACCTGGTAACTTCTTATCTGGTAGTCTTGATCTTCTATGGGTTTAATATCCTTTTCAGATGAAAACATATGGCTAAAGGAAGTAGTGTATTTTTGGGTTTTTCTTCTTGCAGGTGGATGAACGAGCAGTGCTTAAGCACTTCCAATGGCCAGAGCAAAAGGCTGATGCATTGCGTGAGGCTGCATTTGGGTATTGCGATCTGAAGAAGCTTGTTACTGAGGCATCTTCATTCCGAGATGTTTCTCGCCAGCCTTGTGGGTTGGCCCTCAAGAAAATGCAGGCTTTGTTTGAGAAGTAAGACTTATTTATACGTAATTAGCATTATTGTTCATAATTGTATTTTCAGAACAATTTCTTACTCCTTTATCTGTAGCAGGTTAGAGCATGGTGTGTATAATCTCTCACGGATGAGAGAAACCGCATCTAAGAAATACAAATCGTTTCAAATTCCTATGGATTGGATGCTGGATTCTGGATTCGTAAATCAGGTAAATTTTCGTCTCCTGTCAACCAACACTAGTAGCATAATGCCGTAGTTTGTTTATGTGAGTTTTAAATTTAATTGATTTTCATTTGTCCCCTGCAAAAATAGTAAACTATTACTTTGATAGAAGGAAATTAACTCTGACACAGTCTACTATTAGAATGCAATATATATAAAATATGAAGATTGGTTTTGCAAGATGACAAAAAGGATTGTTGGTCCCTTATTTTTCTCTGCCCACGCCTGCATGCTCACATGGTGAAGTCCTAGAAAACTAAATCCATCTGCTTGTCTTCTTAATCTTTTTTATATTATTCTTTACCCTAAAAAATAATAAAACATATATGGGAACATGGAACAAAGAGACAGTAAGATTGGAGATTCGAAAAATTTACTATTTTTCTTTTCAGATGTCAAGATTTATTAAATTTGATAATTGATGCAATAAATGGGACATGGTTTGATACAATAAATGAGACAATGGAGTTAAATTTATTGGATTTAAATTTATTGTACTCTCAAGTGTAAATTTATTTCATAGTACTAAAAAACTCACATTGTATCATCAGATCAAGCTGGCATCAGTAAAATTGGCAATGAAGTACATGAAGAGAGTATCAGCAGAGCTTGAAACAGTTGGTGGAGGTGGGCCCGAAGAAGAAGAGCTAATTGTCCATGGGGTCCGATTTGCCTTCCGGGTACATCAGGTAAAGAGACCCCCCCACAGAACTACTGAATAAATTTCTCCTGCAACATGTTTGCTCATTATTTATTATACATTCTTTTCAGTTTGCTGGAGGATTTGATATGGAAACGAATAGAGCTTTCCAAGAACTGAGAGAGAAAGCAAGGTCTTGCCATGATCAATGCCAAAATCAGCAACAGAAATTTATATGCAGGTCTACTGCTTGCTAAATTTTAATAAATGAGATCTCTGCAGCAAACTCAGCTTCAGAATTGCTGCTGTTTTCTTCTTATTATATTTTTTATATTAATTTTTCCGTTGTAAAGATGAGAAAACAAAGAATCATGTTTGTGAATATAATTGGCCGCTTCTGTCTTCCAATTCATCCATTTAGATATTATAATTCATTAAAAAAATAAAATAAATAAATAAATCATGGAATGAGGAATCTTTAACTAGGTCAGTCCTGTAAAAAATATTACCAACAGGTCAAATTGATGAAGGTCAACTAATTGAATGCCCTTGATTTGAGGGCAAAGTTTTGGTTGCAAGGAACTTTTGGGTTTGGCCAGAACGTAGGTTAGGTAGGTGCCGATGGGGACTGTATTAATAATTGTGTGCATCAAAACTAAGGCTACGTACATGACACAAATTGGATTATGTCTACAACCACTATCCCTTACTTTGTTAATTAATGGTCAAATTAATTTAATTAAACATTATGTAGGGTGTGTATATAGTTAGTAAGTTACTTACACTTATGGTACCCTAATAATTGAAGCCTCATAATCTAAGCCGATTACCATCTCCTATGTGATATGCGAAATCAAGTCATTTTCATATGGGAACCTTCCTAGTCGCAAATGAATTATATCTTACTTCAAGAGTTCTGCACTCAATTCAAATTAAAATGGCCAAACACGACATTTTCTCATCTTCTTCGATCCTTGTCGGATCCAGAGTTATCTTCTTTAAAGGCTTCGGTAGATTGAGGGTTTTGAGAAATTGGACGTCTATAGGCTCAAAGGATGAAAGGTGTTCTTCAACAAATTGAGCTGTTACAGGTTTTGACATTTCTTCTTGTATATTTTGCAACACCACCATGAGGTTTTGACATTCTTTCCTTGGACAAACCGGTTGGACTTGAAGGGATTTTGGGTGTTTTCTTTCGTCAATGGGCTCAAAACGCTATTTCGAAATTCAGTTTATTTAAATATCAATTTACTAGAATGTCAGTTTAATAAATCGAACCAAAGCACCAAATGCGATGTGTAGAGAAAAGTCTACTTGTAAATCCATCACTTGCGGAACAAAATCTTAAATGGAAAAAGATGATTAGGCCAACGTCATTAGTATTGAGTAATAAAATGTGATCATAAGAATGAAAGCTTCCACTTCAAGTCATAAGATTTTCTGATATCTTCTACTTTTTTCATGCAAATAGTTAAACGTGAAATAAAAGCGTTCATACTCAGCCAAAAAAATTATGACCAAGACACTTCAATCAAGTTTTTGGTGTAACAACCAAACCTATTATACTTGAAGTGGTCTACAAATGAGATCTATTGATTCATACGTGGCTCCCACAATTAGAGCCCTCTTTTTGGAAAGTGGATGCTTTTATCCTAATAAAATTGCATCGTTTATGTATTCTCATTGGCTTGCGAATTACATCATTGATTTTTGCCTTCTTTTGAGTTTTCTTTGCTTAATGCATCCGTAACATAGCATTTCACCTCAAGAAGTTACACCATTCACTAGGGCACTCCCAAGTTATAATCAAATATATATATATATATATATATATATATATATGTTAAAATATTAAGTTATGAGTTTATATTAAAGTATTTAATTTTAGTTAATATATTATATTTTTAGATTTCACCTAATACTACAGATAATTCTATATTATTTATTTATTACATTCTTTATATCAATTAAGAGAAAATAAAAAAAAAATACAAATAATAGGCTATTAGAGAGATGAGAAATATTTTCTTCTAAAATAACCTCTCATGACTACTATATTTACAATAAATGATTTTTTCATTTTGCTAATATCCTGATTTATTCTAAAATATAGTTTAACTATTAAATATTAATAGACAAATCATATGAACTATTATATTTTTAGTGAACATCGACAAAGATTTACAGAAAATTCATTTTCACACCATACTACTTTGTAAAGCTTCCTTATTCAATGAAGTATATAATTCATTGGATCTGTTTCCAAATACGAAAATGATAGATTCCTTTTTAATCACTCATAACCTTCATGTACAACATTTCACGCCCAACTAAAATTGAGGCTAATTAGAATGATGTCAAAGTATGAAACTCGATACACAAGATACCATGGCGATCTCATGTCTAAGGACTATATGTAATACAATCACTTGATAATTCCCATCAACAGTGGATATTAATTACCATTGAGAATTATTTAAGTATCACATTCGGTACCTTTAGTCTCGACTAAGTACCCACATCATCATCAAGATGTTCTACCAATACCAATGGTCATGAGATTGGTCATCCTAAATACTTTAGGTGATGAATTATGTGATTATTTATCTGGATCATCAATATCTATTCTTGAGATCTTATGACAACAAACAATTTGTATCTTAAGCTTTAAGAAACTTAAGTTTTAATTAATATGATCTCTATCATGGTCTTCAAAGCGCATAACTTAAGACATTGTACATTATCATTATATGTATTTATAGAACATAAAAAATTAATTTCAATAAAATCAATAAATATAATAAATAATAATTGACTTTCATAAATAACAACTAATAATAATATTCATTGTCTTGCTAATATCTACATAAACATAGTATCACATAAACTAGTTTTCCCTATCAAGTCAAAACCAGATTAGCTTGATAAACGTATACTTTCAGGACTTACATTGTACCTCCGTTGTCTGACGCTAAATTCCATCCGTCTCCCGTAACTTGTCTACAGCTTTTGAGTATCATCCAGATTATTTAATATCATACCATTAAAATGAGTCCAATCTACTCGGTCAATTACCATTGAACTGTTATTTTCTTCTGTAGCAACCGGGCTTCCATGATATTATAAAAATTCAAATAAAATAAGTTTGTATTATAGGCTTCATTGATCACCATGTCCAAATAGTGAGTGAATAACTCAAAAACAGTAATAATGACAATACATTTTACATATATAGAAAACCTATTTATTGCCTAATACAATGATCAGCTATAGCTAATACAATGGTCAGCATTCATGGAAGTCCTGTATAACACAATAAAGATTTGTTCCCCACTCCGAGCCTTCTCAACGTGTAACGGCGCTGTCCCAGTTTGATACTCTAGGAGTGTGTCCTCAATTCAGGTGTTAGTATTTTTCCACCTGTCAACCTCTTTAGCATATCAGTGCTCAAGTCTGAGATGAGCAAGAAAATACCTAGCTCAGCCTCAACACTTTGTTATCATGCTCAGTTATTGTCATGTTAAGTGATGTTCCTCTCGACCCTATCTGAACTCAGCCTCATTATCATCTTCTCTTCGTACTTAGTTATCCCAATATCTGCTAACCCTGCCTCAACCTCAATTTCTCTTACTCAAGTTGGGGTTGCAGATTTATGATTGTCTCGGAATCGGGCCCAACAAGTTTCATTAATGCTTTATGAAGTTTGGGAATCAATGGTTCAAGTACTAATGAATTTATATAATATCTGAACAACCCAATTAAAAATACTTTCACTATCAATCATCACTACAGCAATCTTATTATCAAGAAGAGGATGAATCATACTGTTAAAAACGATGAATTTTTTTTAGCAAATAAAACCCGACAAAAACCCTTTTCGCCCCTTCTAACATCAGTCCCTATCTCATTTTCAACCATTCATGTTCAAACAACATTTTAAAAGAGATATCATCATATCATGGTAGATGGATAATCAACTAAAACAGGAGGATATACTTCTTATAGAATAGGTTAGAGCTAGAAGAAACCAAATTTTTAGTAAAATCGCTTGAGGAGGACCAATGATGTTTAAGAGAATTTGATGCACATTTTAAATTTTGAGAAGTGTAAGTTTGAGAGAATTTTGAGACATACAAAGCTTTGGGAGGGAGCGGTTGCATTTGAAAGACAGAAAGAGAGTATTCAGGTCCAAAAAAACCTCCCATTTTTTTTAACCGTCGGATGAAAATAACCCAAATCCAAGGGTGACAAGAAACTTAGGTTTTATTACTTTTCGACCTTTTAAGTTTATATCTTACCCCACTTCAGTTAAAATCGTTAGATCAATTGATTTCAAATCTAAGATTTGTCAGTTCAGCCCTAAAACTAGACAGAGGTAGGGTAGAGTAGAGGAGAAAATGTGGATGGTAGACGAGATGGGGATTTTATTTATTTATTTTATTTAAGTCCTCAATTTTAAGAAATTTTAAACAATCTCTTTTCTATTTCATTATTTTGAGATTTCACTCTAGCACTTTTAAATTTTATTCTTTTTTTTCTAAAATAATTTCCTAAATAAACACTTAATGTCAAAAATAAAATATTTTGACTATATTATTTATTTTTTCGTAAGACATACAAAAATTAGGAATTTCGTAATCAATCAAATAGAGTTATTTATCTACCAATTATATGGGGGTATATGAGGGTTTATAGAGGTGGCAATTCGTACCGACAATGCTCGACATAGGTATGACACGGATTGTGTCATGTCGTGTCGTGCTCAGCACGTAGTGGCTCATGTCATGCATGTGCCTAAAAATAAGGGCACGACACGGTACATATACAATAACAGGTTATAAATGTGTCGTGTTGTGTCGTGCCGGCCAGTGGACCCATGTCGTGCTATGATGCTCGTGGCCCATTTCTTTAACAATCTCATTTCTTTGAATCAAACATTTAGAAATCAGGTTCAATCATTACTTATTTCATAGCCACATAGATAAGTAGAGTATCAATTATGATACTCGATAGGTCGATGGGGCTTTCGACCCGTCGAATATCATAACTGCTAGTCTATGAAGTAAGTAATGATTGAGTCCGATTCAAAAAAATATGATTATTAATGCATTATAAGTTAGTACCATTAAAATAAATAAATTATTTTACAACACATTATAAAATAAATAAAATAATAATAATTCTTAATAGTTATTATTTAATAAATTAAAAGTTAGTATTATTAATAATTAAAATTATAAATCAATTATAAAAAATATTATTTGATCAAATAAGATTTTGCTTTAATAAAAATTTCAACATATAAAATAATTTTCGGAAAAAAAAAATCCTTAGAATTAGGAGGTCATTTTAGTCTCATGTCGTACTCTGAGCCAGCACAGAAAATCCATGACTCACGTGCTCGCATAATTGAGCATGGCACGACCCAACACTCCTATTGTGCATGCATGTGCTCGTGCTATATATGCTTGTATCGATCCGACTCATTTTACCACCTCTAGGTGTTTATACCTTGGGAGCATGTTCATTGAGTTCAAACTCTCACTTGTCGGTCGAAAATAAAAAATGAAGGCTTGAGTTTTTTTTTTTGCCAAAATAAAGACTTCAATACAAAACAAGAAAGGACCAGTCTGTTAAAAAAACTTTCGGTAATAAAAAGGAAAAAAAAAGGCTTAATAATAAACCAGAGTAAAGAAAAAAAAATGGAAGCACCTTACAATTAGAAACACACAAAAGTCAGGTTGAAAGGACTAGTTAGGAAAAAAGAAACTAAGCACAAACAAAAGTCAAACCACAACCCAAAAAAAAAAAAAAAGGGGAGAAAGTGACCCAATCTAGACATCAAGTTATATATACTTATCGAATACTTGGGAGTTCCAAAAGTCTTACACCAATCCTGTTAATAATATAATATATTTCGGTGGAGGGAAAAGACACAATTCACAAAACTCTTTTATCATTCAAACTATCTTCTTGTATTTTTCTCTCTCACACCTTTCTCACAACAGAACACAACTCTATTTATAGACTCTTAAGACTCTTGAAATTCGTATACAACATAAATGTAAAAACAGAATTCTAAACAACAATAGTTAAATATGACACTTGGTTACTAAAACCGCATAACTTATTATAGGGAACTCCAAACGACTTGAAATTTGAATCATCAGAAACTAGACTTCAAGACACATCAAATAGACTCCTCATTTGCTCAGAATGATCTAGAATTGCCCTTTCAAATTCGCTCATTAATCAGCCTCAAAAAACTGTCTACTATGCAGTCACGAATTTAATGGCAAATTAAGTTTATTCATCAACACCCCTCCTTAAACTTAATTATCTTATGTCTTTCATGCCGAGTAGATTTTTCATTTTCTCAAATAGTCTTGTGGACAGTGGCTTTGTCAAGATGTCAGCTGCTTGGTCCTCGCTTTTCATATGCACCAGTTCTATCTCTTTTTCCTTCATGTGCTCTCGGATGAAATGGAACTTCAGGTCAATATGTTTGCTTCTTTCATGATGGACATGATTCTTTACCAATTCGATCGCTGATCTACTGTCCAAGTAAATTTGTGTGGCCTTCTCTTGAGTAAAATTTAGCTCCTTCAATAATCTTCTCAACCATATCACATGACACACACAGCCTCCTGTTGCCACATACTCTGCTTTGCACGTAGAAAGTGTCACGATAGGTTGTTTCTTCGACAGCCAAGTGAATGTCGTGTCCCCCAAAAAGAACACATATCCCGATGTACTCTTTTGATCATCTACGTCACCGCACCAATCGCTATCGGAATATCCCACTAGCATGAAATATTTAGCTTTGGTGTAGAATAACTCAAGGGATTCGGTTCCCCGAATATACCACAAAATTCTCTTTACCGCTTTTAAATGCGTGTAGATGGGCTCCTTCATGAATCGACTTACAACTCCAACGCTATAAGAAATGTCCGGCCTTGTGCATGTGAGATAGCGAAGACTCCCAACTAGACTTCGGTATTTGGTCGCATCTACTCGTTCTCCACCGTCAAACTTAGAAAGTTTCACCTCGGGTTCCATTGGTGTCAATACCAGGTTGCAATCCGCCATTTTGTTCCTTTTTAGAACTTTTTTTGCATATGTTTCTTGTGACACAAAAATCTCAGTCTTTTCTTGTCTAACCTCCAGACCAAAGAAGTACTTCATCAAACCCAAGTCCGTCATCTCGAATTCTTGAATCATCACTCTTTTAAATTCCTCTATCATTTTACTATTGTTTCCCATAAAGATGAGGTCATCAACATAAAGAGCGACAAAGAGCAAATTACCTTCATTCGTTTTCACGTATAGTGCATACTCATATGGACATTGAATAAACCCATTCTTCTTAAAGTAAGTGTCGATGCTGGTATTCCAAGCTCAAGGTGGTTGTTTCAATCCATAAAGTGTCTTCTTCAATTTCCGCACCTTCTTTTCTTCCCTAATTTTCATGTACCCGGGTGGTTGCACCACGTACATCTCTTCTTCTAGCACGACATTCAAAAATGCTGACTTGACATCCATTTGAAAAGGTTTCCATTTGAATTGAGCTGCTTAAGCAATGAGAAGGCAAATCGTCTCCATTCTTGTAACCGGGGCAAAGACTTCATCATGGTCTATCCCTGCCTTTTGTCGATAGCCCTTTGCAACTAGCCTTGTCTTGTACCGCTCTATCTCGCCTTGAACGTTCATCTTCTTTTTGTATACCTATTTTACTCCTATGGGCTGACTTCCTTTTGGCAATTCAACCAGCTCCCAAGTTTGGTTTCACTCAATTGCTTTTATTTCTTCATTCATGGTTGCTTGCCACTTCTCATTTCGTACCGCTTCCTCGAATGTAATTGTTTTGGCATCCGCCAAAACACAAATTAAATGTACCTCACTTACCGAGTCATACAAATCTTGCATGCTTCGCATCCTTGGTTGTCTTGGCTCATCTTCATCATCGATTGTTGGTGGATTTTCCGGTGTGTTTGTTGGTGAAGTGATTATACCGGTAGATGATTCTTCTTTCTCGAATATGACCTCCGTTGATTTTTCCCAATCCCACGAACTTGACTCGTTTACATGCACATCCTGGCTGACCACTACTTTCTTCTCTATTGGATCAAACAACTTGAACCCTTTTGTCTTTTCATCATAACCGATAAATATGTACCTTTTTCTTTTCTCATCAAGCTTGGTCCTTCTTTGATCCGGTACATGTGCGTAGGCCACACTATCGAACACCTTTAAGTGAGACACTGTTGGTTTTTGTCCGCTCCATGCTTCTTGCAGTGTTTGATCTTCCAACTTCACATGAGGGCATCGATTTTACACATAGACTGCACATAGCACCGCTTCCGCCCAAAATTCCATCGGCATTTTCTTGCCCTTCATCATCAACCAGAGCATGTCGAGAATGGTCCGATTCTTTCTCTCAACCACACTGTTTTGTTGAGGCGAATATAGTGCAGTCAAGAATCGCTTGATGCCTTGTTCCTCGCAAAAATTCATGAAGACGGTTGATATGTACTCCCCCGCCTCTATCTGACCTGACGGCTTTGATGAACATGCCGGTGGTTTTTTCTACCAACAGTTTGAACTTCTAGAATGAATTTAGAGCTTCATATTTTTCTTTTAGAAAGTAGACATACGTTTTCCGAGTGTAGTCATCAATAAATGTAATAAAGTACCTTTTTTCACCAAATGATTTTGGAGTGATTGGTCCACAAATGTCGGTATGTATGAGCTCAAGTGGTTTTTCCGCACGGTATTCTGCCTTTTTCGGAAATGAGGTCCTTGCTTGCTTACCGAGTAAACATCCTTCGCAAAACTTGGTGGTATAGTCCATGTCCGGTAACCTATAGACCATGTTCTTCTAGGCCAATTTCTTGAGGCCACCGTAATGAAGGTGACCGAACCTTAAATGCCACAACTGTGATTTGTCTTTTTTTTCCGACTTGTAAACATTTTTCCCGCACGTTTCACAAGTTGAGCTTGTACATGCGATTTTTGGCCATTTCGACTCGTGCTACCAAACGCCCTCGATTGTCCTTTAATTGTAGTACCCGATTTTTCATGAATACCGAGTATCCCTTCTCCATGAGTTGCCCCATACTCAAAATATTGCTCTTAAGATCAGGTTCGTCATAAACATCCTCGATTGACCCTTCCATACAACCTTTTTATAAATAGTGAATCGTACCCTGGCCTTTTACTTGGATCTTTGACGCTTCTCCGAACGACATGTGTCTATCTTCAACCTCTCGCATCTCCTTGAATAGGTGCTTGTGCCCGCACATGTGGTTGCTTGCACTGGTGTCGAGGTACCAAACTATGTCGCTATCGGTATTGATATCGTTGTATGCCATCATGAGAAACCATTCTTTCGTCTCATCCTCCGTGACAAGGTTGGTGTTCTCCTCCACTTTCTTCTCGGCATAGCAATCTTTTGCGTAATGCCCGACCTTGCCGTAACTGTAACACTTGTCGGAGTTGTAGTCCTTCGCATAGTAATTATATTTACCACACTTATAGCACTCGATATTCGAGTGATTTGACCGGCCGCCTCTCCCACAACCACGTCCTTTACCTCACCAATTTTGTTGGCTGGACTGCCCCTTCTCCTCATAGTATCCACCTCGACTGCGGCCTCCACCACCACGACCATTGCTGCAACCTCCACGACTGCGCCCTCTACCATGAAAGTTTTGAGTATATAGTACCTTTTCGTCTTTGATAAACACTTTGGCTTGCAATGCTTCCTCAAGCGACTCGTTCTTCTTTTTCTTGTGTTGCTCGTGTGCCTCTAGCAACCCAGCGAGATCATCAATAGTTAGCTTCTCTAGGTCCTTCGACTCTTCGATGGCGCATACGACATTCTCGAAATTGTCAGTTAGCGACCGCATAATTTTCTTCACGACCCTTAAGTCTTTTAGAATTTCACCATTGCACTTGAGCTAATTTACCACGGTTTGCACACGCGTGATGTAGTCGTATACACCTTCCGACTCCTTCATCTTCATACCCTCCAACTCACCGCGTAAAGTTTGGAGTCTTACTTACTTTACTCGGTCGGCCCCCTTGAAAACTTTTTACAACGTATCCCATACTTCCTTGGCAGTTGTTCCGCTCGCTATCTTTTCAACATTCGACTCGTCAACCGCTTGGAACAACATGTATAACGCTGTCTTGTCCTTCATTCGCATTTCTTTCAACACCTTTCCCTGATTCGTCGTCAGAACTGTGTTTGCTGCCGGTTCTTCAAAACCGTATTCGACTACTTCCCATGCATCTTGGGCACCGAGTAGTGTTCGTATTTGGATGCTCTAGTTGTTGTAGCTAGCTTTCGTCAATCCTGGCAGTGGCATACCCCCCACCGACATTCTTCCGGAATTTGCCATCGGCGCCGATACCACTTTGTTAATAATATGATATATTTCGGTGGAGGGAAAAGACACAATTCACAAAACTCTTTTATCATTCAAACTATTTTTTTGTATTTTTCTCTCTCACACATTTCTCACAACAGAATACAACTCTATTTATAGACTCTTAAGACTCTTGAAATTCGTATACAACATAAATGTAAAAACAAAATTTTAAACAGCAATAGTTAAATATGACCCTTGGTTACTAAAACTATAATAACTTATTATAGGGAACTTCAAACAATTTGAAATTTGAACCATCAGAAACTTGATTTCAAGACACATCAAATAAACTTCTCATTTGTCCAGAATAATTTAGAATTACCCTTTCAATTCGCTCATTAACCGATTTAAAAAAATTATCCACTATATAATTATAAATTTAATGATAAATTAAATTTATTTATCAACGAATCCCCATCGTCTAAAAGTACACTTACCCCAATATTGCACTGCAAATTAACTCTCAATGACAATGAGAACAAAGCATAAATTTTAGATTAGGTACTAGCCTTTGGATTAAAAAAAAAAAAGCATGTTTCTTTTTCCTAAGAACAAAATTAGCGTCCGTTTCTCGTTGACTCAATTTCCGGCGAAGTTAAAATGGAAATGATTTTAATGGTATAGAAGAAGACGATGAACGCCTGCAGACTCTTCAATTCGTCGCCAACAGTCTGAGCTCTACTACCAATCGAACCTCTCTCCATCGACCTGGGTTTTCTCGCCTAAGAAGAGCTCCATCTACTTCACCCATGGCGGCCTCGAAAAGTGAAGAAACTACAGTAATCAGCGGGAGCGGCTTTGCGTCGCCAATGACGCTCTTGTTTGTGGAGATGGGCGTAGGATATGACCAGCACGGGTTAGCTTTCTCCTCTTATTTCTGTCCCTCCCACCCCCCCCCCCCCCCCAATTTTTTTTTTCTTTTTTATCGACTCCTAATTGAAAATGCTTTTATAGAGAATTGATCAATTAACTTTCTCTTGTCAAATTCAGCCAATACATTACGGTTGCGGCAATACGAGCATGCAGAGATGCCATCTAATTCGATCCCAGCTTTCCGAAGAGGTATGATGCCTTTCAGGCCAAATTCTAAGGGAAAAAATTGGTAACTTTATTATGGGGTTGGAGCTGAGTTGCTATGGATTATGAAGTGATTTCTTTCAAATATTGAGCTAGACATCAACTCTAATTCCAAATTTAATGATACGTTTCCCCCAATTTTGATAGTTCCAAAATTCTTACTTATAAAACAAACACTCCTATTAATTTTTTTCCTCTCTTAAATATGAAGTGGTCTTTAGATTGTTTATACTATTGCTGGGTCCATTCCTGGTGTCACATTTAATGAGATGAAGCTCGAGATAAAACTTGGAGTCCCTCACTCTCTCCAGCATTCCTTGGACCTTGAACGAGTCAAGTCTGTCTTTCCCTAGTGAGTATTTACTCTATTTTAACCTTCTTAATACTTACTCAGAGATTTTTCTGCTTTAAGGGGGGAATGGTGTTGACGTACTTTGTTTGCAGTGGGAAGATTTTGAATGTGAGAGTTGTGGAGGGTTGATATGCTCGAGTGGTGTTCAAGTTGAAGAGATGGGAGATAAGAATGATGATTGCTACATTGTGAATGCTGCTGTTTATGTGGGCTACTAATATTGTCTCTTTCAGAATAGTATATCAGGTTAGTTCGTGTTCCTTCTTTGAGGTTTTCTATGGGTTAAGAGCTGATACTTCTTTGAGGTTTTCTATGGGTTAAGAGCTGATACTTCTTATACGTTGTAACCATTTGGGAGAATTGCTGCTTGATATGTGTTTACTTTTACTTCCTATGCTGTATTTTCTTTGTTCGACATCTCGATGAACCAGAAAAGTGATTAAAATTATTCAGAATAGTATTTACTCTTGCTGAATTCATCACACAATAAAATAACCTACCTCGTACTTAACAAACTCTTGAAACATCATTAATTTTAACAGTTTCATTAGAGGAGAAGATTACACAAAATATGTAATTTGATCGAGCGCTAAGCTAAAAATGAGACAAGATTCCAACCCCCCCACCCTCCACGAACAAACAGAAATCCATCTTATACCCACTGTCAATAGTTATGCTCAAGTGAGAATATAAAAACGAAAGACAAAGGAATATTCAAATGACTTTACAATTGACCCTTTTCGCCCCATTTATTACCAACCAATGAGGAAACTAATATGCTAGTCTTTTATTTTCCACTATCTATGTATCAAACACAAAGATGATGTAGAAGAAGGAATTGCATTTTTTTTTTAAAGCTTTTCCTTTTCCAATTTCTTTTTCTGTTTTTCACATGATGAGGGCTGCATATAAAAGCTGGTTCCAGGTGTCGGGCAAGCCGGGAAGACACCAATGGCTACAATCATTGCCAGCATGATCCCCACTATAAGATGAAGGATGAGCATCTTTTCTCAGCTGTGAGAGTGTAGTGATGTCTAGTAAGTAAACGGGTTTCTTGATTGTACTTAGCACTCTATTCACTATCTCTGCAGCTGGTGGGTTCCCTGCTGGATATATTGACCCAGACAGTGGTTCACTTTCTCCATTGCAATTCTTCTTTGGTTGATTCCACTCCCTTCCTCTGGTTCAATATAAAAAAATAATAATTCGATGTTGGATAATTCGACTCTTTGACCTGTATCTGATTAGGTAGTGAGGTATACTGGATTTGCATCTGGGTTAGTGTTTAAGAAACTGAAGTTTAGAGCTAAACTGGGATTGAAACTCCAGTTTAAATGTGAAATTCAGTTTTGGACCTACTAAACTTTGCTTTCTCCGATCTAAGTGCAAAATTAGCCAAAAACTACAATTTTGCACTATATTGAGTTGAATCAAAACTGCAGATTGAAAGACTTACTGATAATGGGTGGGAGAGATTCCCTGGAAAAATACTTGGGTTTTGGAAGGATCGACGTTGAGGTCAACCCATCTAGCCCATGTGTTGAGTCCTTTGTAAAATGCAGCCAATCGGTCCATATCCTTTAGTAATTTTGTACCGTCTTCGATGTAATCCCATCTGCATTGCACGCAAACAACAGTGAACAGTCAGATACAACTAGTTCCTTCTATCAAAAACTGGATAGGAGAGGGGTGATGTGCTTAAAGAAATCATACGGCTGAGATTTTCCGGTGTGGGTCCACCAGTGCCACGAGTTGAAGATCAGCACGTCCATTTGTTTCCACGTGTCACCGCCCTGTATGGAGTCTAGGTTTAGTACTCTCCCAACTTTTTCATTCACTACGTCTACTAGGAATACTGTGTGGTAGAGAAGCACCGATACTCCATACTCCTGTACACGTATAAATTCGACTCGACTCAGAATCTATCATTTAGTACAAATTCATACAAACCATTTATAGCTCACTCTAACAATAAATAATTAAATGTCAAAATTCTCAATTTAAACAGCATTTATAATGAAGATTAAAAAATAAAAATAAAAAGATATTAATTATAAGAGCGGGTCGCGTGGCCCGGTGGTAGGAGAGCCGCCAATGAGCCAACATTACTCAGCACAAAAGGTTGGCGGCCCGGTGGGGTATATGCTCTATGACAGGCTGTCAGCGTGTGGTGGGCCACGCCCTAACTCATTATGTTTCAATTCAACCCTTTTATATAATCTATAAATTTGGTTCATGTAAAATAGAGAAAAAAAGAGAAACGATAAAGTGACCTGGAACGTGACAGAGGACACAGAATCCCTTCGAACATAGCTAGTTTTGGCATTTGGCACCGACGAATGAATCAAACACGACAACGATTCCCACATGTTCAAACTCAGTGAGTCCCCTACGAACATTATTTTCTTCCCACTCCACCTCGTCAGAAAATCCACCCCATCAAACCTGTGTGCCCCCAAAAACCGACACTAACACTTTCACTATATAAAAATAAAAATAATAATAATAATAAATAAATAAAACCAACATTCCTTCCTAATAAGACCGCAATTCCATCTTAAACCAGACATCATAGACTTAAAGAGAGTGTAAGCTAGAGCGGAAGTTAACTGGTCTTGTAATGACAAATATAGAAAATGGACACTCAATAACAGTAATAATAATAACAATCTAAATGATATTACTAATTTAAGGTGTTAGAAAATGAGTAAAAAAGAAGGTATATACCTAGGAAGATTACAGGAGTCAGGTTTCCAAGTGTACTTGAGGAATTGCTTATCAGGTCTGCCATACTTGAGGCAGTCAAACTCAGGGTCAATAAAGGGACAGGTTGAAGAATCATAGAGAATGAGAGAAGGGTCAAAAACCCATTTTCCTGCGAACAGATTACACCCACTCACTAGTTGCTTTCTACCTCTCAAAAGCAAGCCGCTGGTGCTAACATTCTTGTGTGCTTTCGCCTCCTGGAATAACAGGGCAGAAGCTTGAAGAAGAAGAAGAAGAGTGAACAGAGGTTTCTGGAAACCCATTCTAATCATCTCTTTCTCTCTTTTAATGGTGAAGACAAGATGGAAACTTGGGTTCTTCAGACAAAAGCTGTCCGTGAACTTGGTTATATATATATATATATTGAGATTTAAGGCCGCTTCATGTGTTTGTCTCTGTCTAGTGTCTACGTGGTGCTAAAGAGAGAAAGAGTGGCTGTGAATCACTGTTCGCACTTCACATGTGTGAGTGTGATTATTTTCATGATTATTATTGTTATTATTCTTCAGTTATTTTGCCAAGGGTTTTAAAGTGTAGAAGTGAACGTAGGATGAAACGCAAAATTGAATTTATTGTTCAATGCTGATGAAACAAAAAAAATTTTGACTGTTAAATTTATATAACTGATAGAGAATTTTTTTTAAATTTTATATAATAAATAAATAAACTGTTAAATTTATTTCCATCATATATAGACTTTTGTATCACCAAATAAAAACAATAATAATTGAGATGGAATAATTTTATTATTTTTTAAATGATGGGTTTGACCTTCAGAAGAAAACACAGACCGATGCCTAAGGAAAGCTGGGATGTACAGAGATAACATAAGGTTTGCTTGTCACGGGCGTATCTTATGCTTTGAAAATTGCACATTCTTTTTTATTTTTTTATTTTTTGAAAATCCAAAAAAATATTTTGTCTTTAATAATAAATTTTAAATTTTAAAAAAATAATTTAATTTATAATATTATTAAATAAATTTAAAATATAATCTCAATCGTTATATAAATATTTAAATCTAAATCAAATTAAAAAAATTACCATTCTCGACCATCTCTTGCCCAAGCTTTAACCATCTCTTGGGTTATTTTGATTATTACTTAGTTTTAAGTACAATTTGTTCCTTATTTTTCACTACACGCACTACATAACGACAACATACTTGCATGAGAGCTTGCTCTTCCTTAAATCAATATAATTGATCTATCATATATATAATTCATAATTATTATTCTAATTAGCTAGCATCTAAATTATTGTGTCGCCATGATCAATTTTCCTCTCAACAAGGAGTGGATGCTACTTATTAGAGGCAAGAGCATTATTTATTTATTTATTTATTTTTAAAAATTACTTAACTCACTTATATGCATAAATTAATTAATTTTCAATCAAAATATGTATAAATTTGAGCTTTTAAATATAATGGAGTATGTCCTTTTTTATTACATTATTCTAAGTCATCATATTTTTGATGCGATACCGATTGATGATATAATTTTAAGTTTGTACATGAATTTTTATATAAATGAAATGAAAGATATGTGGTAATTAGTCATTTATACATATACAAGTTAGATTATAATAAAAAATTTAAGTTTTGAACTCAAAATTGATTAATAATCAATAAAATAACTTATCTTTTTTATTAAATATTATTTAAGTCTTACATTTTTTTTTAAGGTGATCTCAATAAGATCTATGGACAAAAAAAAAATATTAATCATCAATAATTAGTTAGTATAATTCAAGATGAAATTTTCGACTCAATATATGTATTCAAAGTGAGATCACTTATTTAGAAGTAATAATTCAATCTTGCTTCATATCTTACTCATGTCATAATCAGTTCAAAAATCACCAGATATTAGTGGCCTAGTGGCAGTGGGTCGACCTATCATTGCATCAATATCAATTGCAATTAGGCTTTTTATGATAACAACTCGATGACCATGGGCATGTGAAAATGGCTATTTTTGTTCGATGGCTCTTTTTATGTATAAATCTCGGCTAGTTATATATATTTAATAATTAAAACATATATTATGAAATAAGAAAAATGATAAAAATATAAGTCGATTGAAATTTGATTAATTTATGAGATATTTTTTTTTTATAGTTGCGACTAATATCTCTCATTTTTTTTAAATACCGTGGCCAGATCGAGTTCCCGATCTAAACTAAGTTCTCGGTCCAGACAAAAATATATTTTTGTCCGAGTTGTCTAAGTTCCTGACATGTCAATCTGTACATCTCAGATAGACATGTGAGATCTCGGTCTGAGATGCATGGACCGACATGTGAGATATCGATCTGTGATCACAGACCGATATGCGATGCACATACCGACATATAAGATATCGATATGTGGTTTTAGACCGAAATCTCATAGATCTCACATATAGACCGAGACTCGATCATATTTCTGTCTTTTTAGACTAAGAACTTGATTTGGACCGGGAACCCAGATCGAGTTCTTGGTCTTAAGGGATATAAATATGTTTTGTCTAACTTTCTGATCCAGATCGAGTTTTTGGTCTTTAAGGACAAAATCAGATAGAGTTCTCAATCTACAAGAACTGAACAAACCAAGTTCTCAGTCTCAAAGGACATAAACATGTTTCTTTCTCCCTCCTCGATCCAGACCGAGTTCCATACTGAGTTATATCTTTCTAAACAGACCGAGCAACTAACCAATATATTTTGGGCTGACCATGCAATGCGACGCGACTATGCACTTTTTAGAGACTTTATCTCTTTCGATACAATCAATCGGACGAATGATAAACACCACCGTTAGGTGCATTCGTGGGATTCAACCACCACAAAGAGAGAACCATTTTTGGGCCTTCTTGTTTTTTATGAGATGAGAGAGACATTCCAATGGTTTATCCATATATTTGTTCAGTGTATGGGAGGCAAGGCACCAATATCTTTATTCACTGAGCAAGACATAGCTATATCTACTACAATCTCCACTATTTTACCAAACACACATCACTTCTTTTGTGTGTGGCATATCTCCCAAAATGCCATAAAAAATATTAGTATACTTATGGAGAATAAGTCTTTGAAGAAATACTTATGGAGAATAAGTCTTTGAAGAAAGATTGGAATATGCTCCTTTTTAGCAAGAGGTCGAGACTGAATGGTCAAAAGTATAAGATGCATATAATCTTCATGAGAACTCATGACTACAAGGAATATTCGAGATGTGTTGTAAGTGGGCATAGGCGTATGTGAGAAATGTTTTTTGTGGTGGTAGAAGGACAATATAATTAAGTAAAAGCTTCAATGTGCACCTACGTCATTTTTTGAAGTTGGACATGAATATAGACCGATTCTTAAAGGGATTTAAAGCATATGTGGATAACCTTCGGTATAAGGAGATACATTCAGATTTTGAAATGAAGAACAATGTAGCCATTGAAAAAGTGAATGACCTATTCTCCATACATTCCTGTAAAATATATACACCAAAAATATATGACTATTTCAATGAGGAGATGACAAAGTTAAACTGGTTACATCAAGATCGTTATAGTGTGCTTTTAGGTTATGAACAAGTATTGATGCATTATCTTAGTAATAACTAATATCACGACTGTTCGAAGATGAAGCAATATTGTGTCAAGACGGATCAATACGGGTTTTATCACTGCACATGAAAAGTTTTTGAATATGTTGATCCTAAGGTACCATCTATAATCTTATATATTTATATATAATTATTTAAGGTCTTCATTAAGTATCGATTGAAACTTTTTACATTCTTTATTTGTAGTTTGATCAACCATTACAGTGGCTAGCGAATGAGGAATGTCCTTACTCATAGGTGTAACAGTATAATAGTATCAATGCCTACAATACGTACTATTCTTAACTTGGACATGATGAATATTCTCATTTTCGACAGCATGAGCATTAAGGCGATTAAAAGTATTTCATGATAGTGTTAAGTTATTTTTTGTTACTATTGTAATTTTAAATTTTATATAATAATTATATTAAAATGAGTTAGTATTGTGATAAGTATAGAAAAATATCTATAAGCGTTTGTAACTATAAGTCCCATTTGTGTCTATAAATATCTATCATCATCTTACGCCTATACAACTTGATACGATCATCATTTATATTATGTAATGGATATTTCATCATATGAAACTTTATACACGTAATAGTCCACACCCCACAATCACCGGACTTGCGACTTTGTGGTATCTCAAGTCTCTCAAGTTGGAATGGATGCTTCAATTTATTGTAGTACTTCCTTATCAACTTGTGGTTATAATCCATGACTCGAGGCAATTGTGTGCAAATATACAAGCACAGCTCATGACAAGTCTTCTTTTGAATCCATGACATATATCGTCGAAGCAGCAAGATTGACAACAATAGTAACCAAGTACACTGATCCAATTTTGAGAGGAATGTACACGGTGTACACATTCTCTTAATTAATGCTTGCCCCCCTCTCCTTGTCCTCTTATGTACCTAATATAAAAAAAGTAATATATTGCATTAAAACAGAACAGGTCTGCTAACAACACCATCATATTTTGTTTGAATGTATACCTTAATAATAATTCAGTATTCGGATCCCACGCACCCTTCATCATTCCGTATAGCATAGTGCTGAAGAGGTCATCTAAAATTACCACGAGTTTTTTCTCAAGATGAGGAAACAGTTGAGAAAACGTTCTATACCGCCTCCAGATTAGTAGCAATGCTTCATTAATATGCTGTCAATATTTTCATGAAATAAACAAGATAAATTTTTAAAAATTAAAGTCATATAATAATAGAAAAGGAAAGACTTAATCTGCTCCACAACCAATATTCTGTGGTCTTTACTTCCTTGAAAATATTTTTATCGGGGTACGAGGCATTTTTCTGAACGATCCATTTCCTAATAGCTTTTTCCATCACTCGATTGGGTTCATGGAATGGATCTAGTGTCAACACATCACATTTCCTATATTTACGAATATGCTTTAGATCCAAATAAGGAGACTCAAGATAACAACTCCTCTTCCTCTTCCTCAGCGATCCGAGCTTGTTATTAGGCGTCGCATATGTAGGGTCGCTCTCCGTAGTGTGACTTTCACCATGTGCAGCTCCCCCCACATAAAACAAAACCATTAGTGATTAAAAATTCGGTTAATACAAAGAATATTAAATAATGCATAATTAAGTGAAAATTATTAATATATTAAATAATTAGTTAATATGAATAATAAAATATGAGACTAACTACTAAATTAATAACTTAACGAGTTTGGGTCCAGCCACCTGGACATCACTTGCAGGTGCATTTTCTGAGACCTCTATGGATAGCGGGGGAGCATCCACACCTATATAGTTTAAAGAATGAATAATTAATTAAAGATTATTATGAGATTCAATAATTATTTTATGTGAAGAATAAAATATGAGACTTACTAAAAATATTAATACCTTATTGGGTCCCGATCTAGCCACTGGGATATCACCCACTTGTGCATTTTTCAGGATCTCCCTGGATAGTGAGGGAGCATCAACACCTATATTGTTTAAAGGATGAATAATTAACTATAAATTATTAAAAGATTAAATAATTAGTTCATATAAATAATAAAATATGAGACTTATTAAAACAATGATTAACTTATCGGGTTCAGGTCCAGCCACAGGGACATCACTCGTTGGTGCATTTTCCAGGACCTCCGTGGGTAGTGGGGGAGCATCCACACCTACATGGTTTAAAGCATGAGACTTATTAAGAAAATTTAATAACTTACCGGGTCCGGGTCTAGCCAACGGGATATCACCCGCATATGTGTTTTCTGGGACCTCCATGGGTAGTAGGGGAGCATCCACACCTACATAGTTTAAACTATGAATAATTAATTGAAGATTACTAAGAGATTAAATAATTAGTTCATATAAAGAATAAAATATGAGACATTAAAAAAATTAATAACTTATCGGGTTTGGGTCCAGCCACCGGCACATTACCCGTAAGTACATTTTTTGAGACCTTCATGGGTAGTGGGGGGGAGGTGGGGGCATCCACACCTACATAGTTGATGATAGATTTGGTGAAGGTCATATATACTTAGTAATGACATAAAAAAACCATAAAAGCTAACCAACCTTTGTTTTATCCAAAGTCTCATTGATTTTCTTGTACGACGACATAAACATATTTGTATGCCCCGATTTTTTTGTTCCCTAATTAAGGATTCGTGGTCTAACCATTTTTTCCAAACGAATCCAAAATTCATTTCCAAGACTGCGAATAGCTTCAAAAGCCCATGCATGTAATGTAAATAAAAAACATTAACAAAGACAAAATTGATTAATATTAGTAATATACTATTTAATTAAGTCTAATTGAGAGTAATAATTCTCTGAAAAACATACGAAAAACTATATAAATCCATGGTCTCTTCCTTGTCATCATGTCTTCCTGCAGCAATCTCGGCCTTCTTCTCAAGCTCATCTCTATTTATGTATTTTTTTAGTTCTCTTATATACTACTTAACCCCAAGAATAGCTATTGAAGAATTCTAAGTCTGAGACCATAGAGAGGTAATTATCCTCAAAGTTATTATTTTTTAACATACCTAATAGGTCGAACATTAAGAAGTAGACGAGAGATAATTTGACATTCTATTCTTCCAATTTCACCCTTTCATTATCGTCTTCACTCCTTTTGCTTATACTAAGTTTCGTGAACATGTGAATGACGTCATCGCATTTAAATTTCATTTTACCCCTCATATATTTCTCCACCATTTCCATATTATTCAATATTCTACGAGGAACGGTTAGGGTGTCATGACACTTAAGCCCGGTGACTAAAGAAAATTCATACTATGAGTACCAAAGAGGACAGTCATTAATGGAGAACCACGCCTCATACTTCTTTGAGGTCTAAACTAGATGGAGGATGAAGAGGTAAAGGTTAATTGACCTTAAAAAAATAGTCCTGGAGCTACATCTAGGAAATGCCCAAAGCATGATGCCTTGAACATTTCCACATCTCTTGCATTCAACTTCTTCCTAATATCCTTAATCATCTCATGCAGCCTCGATCGCAAAGTAATCATGCAAATAAAATGACGATCGTGACCTAAGATCGTTCTAGTTGAGGTATTTTCTGCCTTAAAAACATAAACAAAAAATAATAATGAATTACACAATAAATTAAATAGTAAATAATTTGGTTGAAGATGAGATCTAAAATCCCCATATCAAGTTTTTGATCTGAATTCCAATTATGGGATCCCAGACCGTGTCCCTCAATCTAAATTCCCATTATAGAATCCCAGATCGAGAACTCAAATCAAGTTCCCAGTCTCAGATCCTAGAGTGAGAACCTAGATTGAGTTGGTTCCCGGTTTGAGATCTCACACCGGAACCCATATCGAGATCTCGTTTCGAGATCAAAGACTGGGAACTCAGATCAAGATCTCGTTATGGGATCTCAGACTCGGAACTCCAAACCAAGTTCTTGGTTTAGAATCCCAGACTATGAACTCTATATCGAGATCTGATCTAGAATCCCATACCGAGATTTCCATATCGAGTTTTCAGTCTGGGATCTTAGACCAAGAACTTGATCTGGGCTCCCAATATGGGTTCCTGGAAAATTTGGATGGTGATCAATTGGGTCCGAAACTCTGAACTACTGCTCATCAATAGATTCACAACTATTCCCTAACTAATTCCTATCAATTTTATTTCATCCACAAAAATAAATCATGTTTGGGACTCTCTTCGAAATTTCATTGAATACTTTATCTTCATAACTAACAGTCTCGTTAGTCAACCTCACAACACATGTTTGGTTACCAATATTCAATAGTCATTCATCAATCTCACAAACCAGACTTTAATATTCAATCTCACCAACAACTTAATCTAAGAGATAAGTAAAGTTACTTACCTCCCCATCGTGGGACGTTGGGAACCTCGTGGCGGAGGAACACCTTGATCACGGATGCTGACTTAAAAGTATTTTTCTACAGAAGAAAAGTTCTCAGATTAGGAAGGAAAATAAATTCTCAGTATAGGAAGGAAATAAAAGTTCTCGAATTAGGAAGGAAAATAAATTCTCAGTCTAGGAAGGAAATAAAAGTTTTCGGTTTAGGAAGGAAATAAAAGTTCTCGGTTTAGGAAGGAAAAAGAAGAACTCGATCTGGGAAGGATGATGAAGAACTCTGTCTGAGAAGGATGACGAAGAATTCGATCTGTGAAGGAAGAAATCGAACTCGGTCTAAGAAATGTAAAAGATATCGGTTTGGGAAGGGAGCTTAGTTTGTGAAAGAATAAATTAAACTCGGACTAGGATAAAGTAAAAAAGAAATTGTGTTGAAAGTGATTTTGACATGTTGCATAATTAGTTTAGAAAATCAGATCGATTTCTCGATCCAATATGAGTTCTCGACATGTCGGTCATCGATTTCGGTCAAACTGACATGTGAGATGTCGGTATGAGATTTAGAATTCGGTCATGTTTCAGTCTTTCTAGATCGAGAACTCAGTCTGGAAAAGAAGAAAAAAGTTATCGGTTTAGAAAAAGTACTCATATTAGGAAAAGTACTCGGTCTGAAAGTAATTTTGATATGTTACGTAAAAGGAAAAAGTTTCCGGTCTGTAAATTATCTTATACAATATACGTATTAGTTGTATAAATTTTTGTAATAATATGAGCTTAATTTAAATTATTTTCACATTATACGTATTTTAACCATTAGATCTATAAGAATGACTAAGATTTACATACAGAAACAAACAAATATAATAAGATAATGAGTGAATCCACCTCCTAATTTAATTGGGAAACGTAGAGTGAAATCATAATTAATGTTATTACATTTATCAGAATTTAAAACCGAGAAAGTCTTGGTCAAGAATATTGATAATTTGAAAGCATTGATAGGCTTTGCAAATTGCGTCGGGTCCCTTCAATCCCCATTAGTTCAATCAGCATTTGTAAATGATAATTGTCCACATTCCTACAAAGAATCTTCTTTTAGCTATCTTGTTACGCCATCAGTTCCAACTTCCGAGCCATCAGCATTTTGTTAATGATAATTGTCCACATTCCTACAAAGAATCTTCTTTTCACTATCTTTTTACGCCATCAATTCCAACTTCCAAGCGAACCACAACCTTATTAATTTTGATTGGTACATGAGTGGTTTTTCTGATGGGTACATGTATGGTCGTTTCATGTACGTTTATCCCTCGGGCAATAATCCAAACGTTAATTTCAGCCTCTCACACAATAATTCTTTTTTGTTTTTTTTCCAAACAATCAAACAATAATTCGAAAATGGTTTTTATTTATTTAATAAACATCATCCAAAAAATATCAAATTTTAATTCATTAAACAAGATCGGCATGAATAATTTTCAGAGACAAAAATATCAAATTTTATGTTTGTATTTTTATTTTTGTTTTTGTTTTTATTTTTTATTCTTTCACACTTTTAATACTTTTTTCTTTTCTTTAAGAAACGGATAATGATTGTCTTAAAGTTTAAATTTATGATTCCGGTAAAAAAGTAAAGCTTGATTGAAAATTTATTTCAATTTTTTGAATTCAAATATGAAAAATAATTCTGATATAATTTTTGTCCCATATTAATTTATATTTTCATTTAAACATACTAATTAAATTTTCTATAAAAAAAAAGAGATTTAAAAATTTTGGTCAATTAGGACCTTATTTAGAGACCCCAAGGAAATGCACGACGATTGCTATTATTTTGCTTCTGCTTATAGAAATTATCATTGTAATCCATGTTGTGAAGCCATGGATGAAGTGAAATTATAGGTATGGAGCAATGTTTATTGAATTTTGAATTCAATCTCATATTGGAACCCATCAAAAATAAAAAATAAAAAAATATCAGTTTTGGTTTCAAGATTATACACAAATTACCATTTCATATTCAACAAAGTGCAAGAATATTCATTTGTAATCTATATTTCTTTCAAATACAATAAGAAATGCCCAGATGAAAAAAGGAAAAAAATATTATTCTTAAATACAAGGAAATTGTCCCAAAAAAAAATACAAGAAAAAAAGGAAAATTATTTTAATTCATAAATTATTCTTAAAATTTCATATAGAGAAAGAGCAAGTGAAATTGTCTTTTTTCTAAAGCCTTGCTTTAGCCACCGCAACAGTTTCTCTTCTCTCTTTTTTCCCTCTTAAGCTGTTGGGATCTTTTTTTTTTTTTTTTGCAATAAAACGTTATTTTTGAAAAAAATAAAAGAAAAAGAGGAAATGGTGCTTTGAAGTTCGGCTTCATTAAACTTTAATTGATTGAATCCATCCGAATGAATCATTAAATCATTGTAAGATATAAATGAAAAGTGGCTCCCCAATAATATTAAATTAGAGGATAGTTCGTTAGGTAGGGTGGCGGACCAAGAGCTATAATGATATTATAGATTTTACCGCTTCCAAAATGGAAAAGTCGGGAGAGTCCAATCTGTAATGCAATGAAGAGGGTCCCCACTGGGCTGCTGCTGCGTGGACGGCTGGGCTTCAGTTGGTGAGTTGACATGGCCATGTCTCTTCCATGTTGGAAGGTCCACTTATGAGTACTTACCCTTTCTCAACTCTCCTCCAAAACCTTAAAACGTGTAATCGGTTCAGTTTAATTAGCCCACAGTCTAATTTTTAGATTATGGTATATCTTGATTAGACTGCAAAAAATTTCCTCAATTACTAAGACTCTTACACAAAGTTGTCCGTGTTGAAAGGTATCACTATTGATAGTATTTTTAAAAATTAGCTTGCTTGCACATATGAAATAATAAGTGGCCGGAATTATGTTCGGTCAGCCCCATCTAACTATCAAGTTAGTTAGGAAAATTTAAAGACATTTTGTAAAGAGAGTTGTAAGTATAAAAGATTGATTATTGTATTCTCCATGCAACTCTTAGCTTATACACTTATAATATAGGTGTGAAACCCTAAAGATATTTACATGTGTTGTATTCCTATTACTCAGGGCTCCGATTGTTTCTTGCTCCATAATTGATGGCAGTGCTATATTCTCTTTGCTATGATAAAGATATATTCCCCATTAAGGTGTCGGGGAGTGTCCCTATACTTATCATCTTATTTCTCAGCTATGCTCTTTCCAAAATGAGGATGTCTTAGTCAGCCTCAGCCTCGATTGCCTTATGATCTAATCTACTCAGTTACACAAACAAATTATGTGGACATCATCCTCGGCTCCTCAGCCTCAACAACCTTATACTATTATCCCACAAGTCTGAGACATTTAACCACCTATTTGACTCCCCATCTTGGACTGAGAGTGGCCGACATCTTGGACAAACACCTTTCATACACTACTTCAAATATGAGGAACCTAGATCAATCCTCAACTGCACGTGATCGCAATATAACCCTTACCTTAAATATGCTTTGTTGTTACCGACCCCAAGGGTAAGTAGGAATATGGACATAATAGTTAGCCTCTTGACTCGTGAGCCGATCCTGAGGGTTACGTGTCACTTCACCCCCAACTTATCTCCTCTCTTGGACCCATTCACCAGGACACCCTTCATACTCCTTATGATATTAACTGCCTTGGAATGAGAATCAGTGCATTAATGAGAGAGAACAACCGCATCTTTTCAAATGTCTAATCAGTTACCTTTTCCGCCATGTGTCTTGCTCAATGATTAGGACATATTCCTAAAGGTATTTAAGCCATTTTCCCCCTTTCATCCTTACTTCTTCATTTTCTTTCTTACCTTGAAAATTTTCCGATTCTTAAATGTATCTCTTCATACCTTCTAGATCATTGTTGAGGACTGAAAATCTAAAGATTTCGTACTGGTCATTCTCTTTTACTCTTAATTTTGATTATTTATGCATTGTTAGGAGCATCAATCTACATTGAAATCATGTCATATAAAGCAAGTAAGTCTTTCGCTTCACTGTTCTTTATTTTCCAAGTTTCATGCCTTTTCAAACTCCTTGAAAATATGCTATTTGATCTGAATTGCCACATTGAATCTGTTTTTTTTTTTTTAGAATTCATAGGCCAATATGATCTTCTTTTGTTGATTGTTAGACACATTATAGGGTTTCTTAGCCTTATAGGGTGGAAGTTCGCTTCTGGTTAAATTGGTATACCTTCTAGGCTTCAGACTCCCTAGATCTCTTGAGTGAATATTATTCCTTCATAATCAAACCACTTAAACCACCTATTGAACTCGAACTTCAACCTTTAGCCTTTCCAAAAACTAGATTCGTTGGTCTAAGGCTAACACAGCTCTCTTTGATCGTCAAGTTTAGTAGAGATATCCTTAAAAAAAGGTAAAGCTCGAGTTAGGTGGAATAAAAGAGCAAAAAGGTTAGGTCGGTTCAGGGTTTTATAGCATTATGAAGAAGCCGTATCTAATTTCTCTGAAGATGATAAATTCATGGAGCTGACTGAGTACAACCTCCCGCAAATTATTGAATTTCGAGTGCCAAAGAGTTGGGAGATGATCTCTTCAATAGAAATAGAAGATCTTTCTAAACCTATAGTCTACATGGAGATGTTCTCTAGTGGCTTTAGGGCCCCCCTACACCCTATTGTCCAGGCTCTACTATATTCCTAAAAACTTCCCCCAGGTCAGTTAGTCCCAAATGCTTGAGGGACTGTTCTTGGACTTTTTGTCCTATATTGGGAGCATGCACACATAACTCATTCCACATTTTTCTTTCTTTCACTGATGGGCCTCAGCCATGGGGAGTATGGATGGTATTATGCTACCATAAGGAAAAACTATAACTAAGCTACCCAACTCTATAAATTTTTGAAAGAAAAGTGGTTCATACTAAGCGGAGCATAGCAATCTTCTAAATGCCAATATTTTGTTTGCCTAAGCTTTTAGAAACAATGTAAGCACCCCTCTTCATTCCTCTTCTTAAGTAGTTTTGAAACCAAGAGTATACTAATGATGACTTATGATATTGTTTATAGGCAGTCCTAAGGTTGATCTTCTAATTTCAGAAAAAGACGAGGCAATATAGACAATCATCATGGAGATAGGAGTAGATAGACATCTTAGGGTGGTTCTGAATGAGGACATATTAAAGAAATGTGGCTTAGTCTGCGCTGACCCTCCTTTAGAGGTTGACCCTATTTCAATAATTTACCATTTTGAACCTAAACCCAAATGCATAAAAGATGGTATTAAGCCTCGAATCTCACTCCAAGGATAACTTAATATTTTCCTCATGATTGTGTTCAACCACTCATGCTTATGTTTCTCATTTCAAGAAATTGTCTAAGGCTAAGGTCGAGGCCAAGGCTCAAAGGGACTATATGAGAATTAAAAGAAGCGCTGAGAAGAGGCAAAACTCATGAAGAAATGCCCTCTTTATAGTAAAGAAGCTAATTACCTTACTAAGAAATAAAGGGTTATCTCATCTTCCCTCAATGAAACTCCAATGATCCAACTAAACAAGTCCAGTCCAGCTTCTACTCCAATTCGCCAGCCTTGAGGAAATTCTTCCCCTTATCAGGATTAGAATTCTATTCCTTCAGTTCCTCAGCACTTTCTACTTGCTTCTTCACATATTAAATGGTCGATGACCATAACCGCCTACTTGACCTATCAAGAGAGCCTCATCTTAGTTCTTCAACCAAAGCTTTCCAATGAGCCTCTACAAGACTTTAGTCGTAAGATTCCTGCATTGATGATGACAAGGGAAGCCAACCGCACTGACCAACTCCCCCTTGCTGATGTGCTAGAGACCCTCTGCTCAGGCCTTGCCAACATAAGTTTCAACTTCCATTACTTTAATAATATTCTATTTTGTTCTCTAATTTTCTTCATTTTCTTAGTGTTAGATTGCTGTAAGTATCGTTGGTGCCTCATTTCAAGCCCCTAACCCTAATGATATGATATGCTTGAGGATGGATAATGAAAGCTGAGGCAGAGCACCGTGATCTCAGCTCAGTGGGTCAGGAACTTGACTTCCAAGAAGAACGACCTGCTAAAGCAATATATCATAAGGAGGTTAAGATGATAAAGGTCGGCTGCAATGAACTAGACTAACTTAAAGCACATTTGGAGGAGTCGAGGGTTATTCAAGCTAAGCATAAGGAAATGAATTTCAAGATTCCCTAGATTAAGAAGGCCAACGTGGAAAGATAACTCACGTTTGAAGAGTTCATATCTCTCACTGGTGAAATAAAAGATAAAGGTTTCCTAGCATGCAAAGCTATCTTCGAGTTTATGGATCTGGACCTTAATGTAGATGAGGTCAATCTCCTAGATAGCTCTTATGGAGACGAAGCAGAGGAAGAGGAAGAGGATCCTGCTAATGCCGATGGTGCTGAGCCTCCCAACTAAGAATGAGCACGTTGAGAAGAATCTCATTGAGGACATTAAATATCCTGCTTATGCTGCTGAAGTTACACCCGGAGCTGGCTAATCTCCTAAAAATGGCTCTTAAAGCTTGCTTCTAGCATCTTTTAATTTTTTAAAAAACTTTTTCTAAGTAGAACTTGTTATTTAGATGTAGATGGGTTTCTGCTGAGGATCCATGATGATTCCACTGTAAATCCATGATGATTCCACTGTAAATATTTCCCTTATGAAACCCCAAAATTGTTCCTTTCCTCTCATTTATTATTGTCTAATCATATGTACTTGTAAGGATTTATTTCTCCTTCTTCATTCTTACTCCGCCTCAGAGAAGTTGAATTGCTAATTAAGGATTTAGGTTGTCGCATGAATAATCTGAACAAATTCGTATTTCTTTATTAAAAAACTTATGGGATGTTGAGATCCTAGCAAGTGCTCAGCTCCTTAGAATCTTAAGTGCCAAATAACCACTTTTAAGTGTTTGGATGTTGAGCTTTTGGTGGGTGCTCAACTCTTCAGAATCTTAAGTGCCAAATAAATACTTTAAGTGTTACACATCTTTTGAGAGAATCTTTGGCCTCCTTTCATTGAACTGGGACAACTGGAGTGCCTTTTAGGGAATTCAAACAACATAAATGACAAAATAACTAAGAAGTATCACTTTAGAAATGTGAGATTCTTTATTTTCATCATGCATGCATAATTCATCTTCAATAGGAAATTCGTTAGCAAGACTATCAAGAGTAATATCTTCCTTTTTATGTTTAAGATTTTCTTAAAATCTTTTCAAGAAGGGGATAGTTTATCAATAAGAGAACTAACAATTATAGTCTCATCCATATGCATTTTTTGTTGTATAAAGTGATTTAAAATTCTTTCTATCTCATGTAATTGCTCCATAACAGACCTACCATCAACCACCTTAAAATTATCAAATTAAGAGATGAGAAATTTCTTTTTGGTCGCATCCTCTTGCATGAATTTCATCTCAAATTTATCTCGTAGTTTTTTGTAGTAGGAACAATGTGGTACACATCAAATAACGAATCACACATTGCATTCAAGATATGACCCCTACAAATCTCATCATTTATCTCCCGCTTCTAGCTCTTCCTTGTATCAGCAAGAGTATCATTTTTAGAATCTGCGAACTTTGGTGAATTTAGGACATACATCATTCGTAACGTCACTAGTAGAAAGTGAATCCGTTTCTGCCAACAAATAAAATTGCCTCCATCAAACCACTCCAATTTCACAAAGTTAGAAGCAAAATCCTTCAACATTCCTACCATTGTTACTTGTTAATTATGTCTTAAGATTGTGTTGGAGCTAAGAATCAATTAATTGGAATTGCTTCAAGTCGTGTAATAATGCCACTTTCCTTATGGCAAAAATTTGCCCTCTATAGAATGAAACTGCGGATCTGCAAATTCGCTTTCAAGGTAAAGTGAAGACTAACTTGACTACACCTTGCACTTGTGAAATCAAAATGGAAAGAAGTTTGTATTATTACAAAAGTTGTAAAGAGAAAGGAATTTATTTTTCTACAGCAAAACAAGTTTCATGTTCATCTATTTATAAAAGATAATAGGTAGTTATTGTTGATTTAAAGGAAAATATATATATATGAACAATTATGCATTTTCATATCCAATCGTATATTTTAACGGTGTATTTAGTTTTGAAGGGATAAGATCCCTTACTATTTTTTAATTTGTGACAAGTGTACCACATCTTTTGAAAGTATTCAATCAATAGGATAACTATGAAACATGTCTCTAATGCACTCAACAAGATCAAGCTGAAATTCCTCAGATGATCTTAGTATTAGTTTGCTTGATTCTCTTCTATCTTCTTGTTAGAAATAATGACAGTTGCTTTCTTAGCTTTAGCCTAATCACGTCTTGGCAGTGTATTCTCTAAAGTACTCAGGCACATATAATCGTAGGAATAGACAGACGTTTGTTTCGAATAGGTTTCTCATTGAATTCATGTTGGTGAATTGCAAAAATGATAACCACAGTGAGAGAGAAAAAAATGGAAAAAATAAAAAAAGTAATATATCAAGAATAAAAAAAAAAAAAAAAAAAAACCGAAAAGCATGACCACATTCAAAGTAGGAGAACCCCACTGAAAAGTGTATGAAATTTTTATCCTAAAACAAAACTAGAATTTTTCCAGAAAAAGGTTCATAAACGAAGTCTATTGGAAGTTGTGAGAACCCTTTTCGATACTACATCATGTAACAAACATTGTAAACAAAATGGTAGCGTTTTAAAACTTAAAAGTAAATATCTAGATTCATGATGTGAGAAGGTTTAATAAGTGGAGTTGACTTACTTGTGACATGAAGACTATAAACTATATCACTGTAGGAATTCTGATTTCAACACGATCAACACGACATCCAATTCAATGAAAAGAGAAATTTTATAACTGAGAGCTAAATTTATCGTAAAAATATGAGAATGAAGAAAGATATATATTTTTTTTTAAATTTCAATTGGGTAACTTTTCGTATACAATGGAGTCTCTCTCTATCCAATTAATGAGATAAATCAAAGCCAACTAATGAAAAAACAGGGACTATTCCAAGAGGGTCAGACCTGAGTTAGAAAAGAATGCCCTCACTAAAATTTTATGTAAGATTCTATTAACATAGTACTAGTTTGGTATATTGGCTTTGTTTGATGAAATGCCTAAACCTTATAGGGGTGAAAGTTGATAAAACTAAAATTAGGAATAGGGTGACAGGAAACCTTATAATTTAATGTCTTGAATATAGGTTCTCAACTATATATGTGGAGTACTATGAGTTTATGGCAAGTACATTTAGGAATTCATAACTAGCCTAATTTGTATATTTATTGTTTGCCTGTACGTGACGCAAAATATATATAACTTATCATTTTTTGCTTAGGACTAAGCACACCTAAGTGGGCTAAATTTTATATTTCATGTGTATATGAGAATGTTTGGGTTAATTAAGCTTAATTTATGATGTGTATGAGAATGTTTTAGTAGCTATTTTCGTTTAGAAAATAACTTATGATGTATTTCTTTCATGAATTTTGCAATAAGAAACTAAGAAGCTCATTCTAGAATTGAATTCTAAGTTGATTTGACCAAACTTCAATATTAAAATCTAAAAATTATTTTTACATAAGAACCAAATTACAGTTATCTCCTATCGATTGCTAAGTATTAAATAAAGACTTCTTTATTTAAGAACATGTGCCAACAATATTTATAATAAATTTTACGATTATTAAATTTCTAAAAAATAACTTGGTAATCTAACAATCACGAGTTACACAATTTAGTTGATTTCTAAGTGGGTATCTTTGGCATCTCATTTTAAAAATAATTTTCTAGTTTATAAATGCAAGGTTTCAGCAACCGACAATTCTATTGGCTGCATTTTTCTATGTCAAAATTATTACCGGTACGGATCTAGATGGATCAAAACCAGATTGAATAAAATTAATATATTAAAAAATTAATAATTAAGATTAATCTTCATTTAATTACAGCCGTAAGTCTAAAGATAGGAGTCGGGCGGTTTGTGCCCAATGGGCCCGAGTTAATTCGTCGCTATTAACTTAGATGGAGTTGGGATGTCACTCATGATTAGATCATTCAATCATTGTCCTCATTTACATCAACCATACCATTCATACCCATAACTCACATCCCAACGTGAGTCTGTCATTAATTGAAATCACAGGGAGAAACAGGCTTTCTGATGGGATATCTGAAACACGTGAAAACAAAAATATTGCAGCATCTAAGGATTGAAAATATATGCGTGCTCCTGCAAAGAAGAAATTCCCAATGCTGCAAGAATCAAAGAGATTGGCGTCAAGGTAAACGTCAGACAATCATTCATCAGTTGAGATCAAGTTTCTGGAAGTGAAGGAGATGGGAAAGAGCAGCCAGCAACACAAAGTATTTATTTACATCAAACGTCAAAAAGAAAAAACTCTTGATTTTGTTATACATCTTTTGAGAAGGACCATTAACTAGTTTCAGCATTTAAGCTATCAATTGTTGCTACCGCATGGAAGAGATCAGGACCTTATATTAAATTATCTTAGAAAACTAAAATAAATCCAAACAGAAAGTTAAACACCATACCTCCCATTACTGAAACAAGTCGGACCGTCGGAGAATCTGTGTTTAAGTAAACCTATTATTTTTCGTGAGTCGTGAAATTCTTCAGCTCTTCGACTACGCCATTGAAAGCAATTCCACCTACAGGATTAGACTAAATTACTATAAACGTATTACAAAAAGGAGTTTATAAAATGAATCAGGTTTTGAGCACAGACATGAGAAGACGAGCAACGAGAGGTAGTTAGGGTTAGGGATTGAGGAGGAATAGTTGAGTTGGTAATCGGAGCGAATTTAATTATAAAAAGATATATTAATTATCATTATTCATCTTTCCCTTTTATTTTTCACTTTTCCTCAAGCTATAAAGTTGAACACCAATTAATATAACGTTTGCAACATGAAGAAACTTTGATAAGTCTAGAGTCCAAAATTTGTAATTCTTTAAAAGCATTCTTATTTTATTGAATTTTTTTTCCTAAAATAAATAGTTAATTTTTATTTTTAATTATTGAAGATGATTTAAATGTTAAAGTTAATGATTTGATATTAATTTATTAATTTTATGTAATAAATATAAATACTATTATCGATTATTTATTTATTATACTTTTTAATAAAAATTAAAAAAAATTAGCCACCCGCAAGTTTATACTAAAACTAAAGTTTTGTCCGAAATTACGAGCCATTTAAATTGATCATGAAAATAATTAAAACTCGAGACCCCGCCGATCCACACCCATTCATAATAAAAGTTAACATCTAAGTTTTTGGAATTGAGTAAGTAATTAAGGTTTAATGCTAAAAGGGAAATGTTTAGTTTCATTTTATGGATAAGAATGGAACGAAAACATATTTTATTCAATTATTTAATTTGATTCCATGATTAAATATAAATAATTTTAAATTCTCACTTGAGAAAAATGATTCATCCATTTATTTTCAAAGAGTATATGTTTTTTGGTGTAAATCGATTTATCCATTCACGTGAGAATGATTTAGTTGGGGTCCTTTGTTTAGTTTTCAAAATTTAAAGTAATTAAACATATATGATTTAGTTTAAAATGAATCAAAATCAATATTTTTTATGTACTCGTAAAATTTATAATTATTTATTCACTAGAATCAATTCTTACTTTTTACCTATCTTCGTCACTCTTATCTTTACTGATGCCACCACTAAAAGAATCGTTACGATCACTATACCATTATCATTAATGCTATAATCAATCATCGTACTCCTTAATCTACGATGCCACCACTAAAAAAATCGTTACGATCACTGTATTATTCTCATTAATGCTATAATCATCAAATTACTCCTTAATCTACGAGCATCATTGGAATCAATGCGTTCATCATTGTCATTGGCGTCTGTCGACGCTTCCACCATAGTTCCGACATCCGCCCTACCGTCGTCCTCTCCATTATTTCACTATTTTCATGTGTCACAACTATCATTATACTATCACCAATATCACTAGTACAACCATTTTCACTTGTTCACCGCCTCCCCTAACAACCATTGTCATCATTCCAGCTACTGATATCTTCACTATCATTAATCGTCGCGATATATAATATATTTTGACTTGATCAATAATATAGAATTTGAAATTTTCAAAAATCAGAAGAAATCTCAATCAAATACGGCCCAACAAGGAAATAGAAAATAATGGTTTGTTCTCATTTCATACAGTCTAATTTTTTTATTTTTTGGACAAAATTTCATTTCAAGTTTATTCTTATTTGATACTCTTTAAATCTAATAACATGTAAGCATTTAATTTTATATAAAATAAAAATTGCTTTGTGATGTGAAGAAGACTGGGGAATTTCAAAACTTGAAATTTTGGAATTTTCAATTAGTAAGGCAAGCTCTTTGAACTTGTGCTGATAACAAAGGTCTTGCGATTGGAAGAATACTCTTCTTCAGTCCCAACATAAGCTCTTCGAGTTATCATTTCAAAGTTCTTATACAAACTTTGTCTTACTAAATTCTTCATCAGTTTCTTCCCTTCTTGAGCCTCTCTTTGACTTGAAGGCGACCCCAGACTAGCCCTCCCTGTTTGTGGGCCCGAAAATGACCCAACTTTTGCCTCCCTCTCATCTTTAAACCACTGTAACAGCTTGAAGGCCCTCTTTTGGGCCAAAGGTGTGCCTAATAAGGCTAACTTAAGAAGCACAGATACAATACCTGAGTTAACCATTTTCTCTCTTTGGGTTGGATTTTTATGGGCCAATATTATCAAAATATAAGCCGATAGTTCTTGGCATTTCGGCTCCTCTTCCCATTTTAAAATCTCTATCAACCTCTCCACTGCATCAGGGCTTTTTTCTATACCCTTTTTGCCCTTTAATGTCACCACTAAGTTCCCAAGTGTTGCTAGGGCTTTATCGGAAATTTGTTTTGTGAGGGACAAGTTCAATAGAATTTCCACTACCCCATGAGAGACCAAGTCACCAGAATGTTCTAGAAGTTTGGAGAGGTTGAGGAAAGTTCCTAGACAGCACTCTTTGGTTTCCAAATTGAAGGAGGTTGAGTCTAGTATTGAGACAAGAAATGGGGTGAGCTTTGCTGTTGAGGACAAGGAGAATTTGGTATTTGCTAACGAGGAGAGTGAAAACAGCAATATTGCAAACTCATGCCTTGATGATTCACCAATATCATGGGTTTTGTCCGGCAGCCTGGAAAAGATTCCTGCCTCCACCATCAGTGCTTTGTTCCTGAAAATAGTAATTAAAAAAATATAGAACAAGATCAAGTTAGGGGGAAAAAAATAGATTTTTGGCAGAGTCAACGAGATTCCTGAATTTAGATCTGTGAGCTGCAATATGAGACAAGATACATATCAAATATTAGTTGAGCTACCCTTTTGAGTTTTGTGTTTCTTGAAAATAGTTCTGAAAACAGAAGTGGAATTTAATAAAACAAACTTTCTTGGGAATGTAAAAAATTTTACTTGCAAAATGTGTCGATAGTTTAAAATTACAACAAAATGGTTAATATGCAAAACAGTCACCAAATTGTTTATATGCAAAACAGTCACCAAGAAAGTACATCATTCAAGCCAAATAGTAAATTATGTTTAAATTACTCGGCAACAAAACAAAAGACATGTTCCCAAAACAAGCTTCAATATTTCAGAACTTTTGTCAGTTTATGTTAAACAATGGATAAATAGATGAAGTCAAGTAGCATTGTCTTAGAAATTTTCTTTTGAGACTCAGTTTAGTTTGGTTCCATAAACCTTTGGCTTTCAATTTTAAGTCAATCAATGATTAAAGTTACATTCCTTACACGATATAAGATGATCTCCCTCAACGTTAACGTTTTCTCCAATTGAATCTTAGAGAACTAGATTCACAAATGATTGAAGCTAATTACATATCATGCATATAGAAATATAGACAAATGAAGTAAAAAGTGAAAGCATTGAAACTTACTTGAAACTTCCATGAGCAAGGTGAATCAAAGGCTTCAACACAACAGGAGAATATTCCACCATAGAAACCAAAGCTGGAATAACTCCAAGATCCACCATAAGATTCCTCAACTTCACATGATTATCATAATCTTGCTTATTAAAATTACTACCATTATTAGCTAATGATAATAAATTCCGAATTTCAATCGCCCCCATTTCCTTCTCTTGATCCGAGTTGCCAAAGTGGAGCTTCTTCACCGCCCTTTGCAATAGCACCACATGAGCTGAATCATCTTCTTCTTCAATGCTATTTGCTTTGCAATTGCTTGCTCTAAGATTCGAAGAACATTCCAATGGAAGAACGACATTGTTCGTGTGTTGCTTCATCATTGTTTTGGAAGATAAGAACCGCCGGATTCGATTGAAGAACCGTAGCTTTATGTAAGAAGACATGGTTGGGGCTAGTTGTTTGAGAGGGAGAAAGTATAGAGAACTAACTCACTCTTGGGTTTTCTTGTATTCATATAGTTCCAACTTTCTTAGAAAGGTATTAATTATTAATTAATGTTCGAAATTAGTGAGTGATTAACCAGAGAGAGAGAGGGCGAGTGCGTGTGAATTTGGGGACAAGGCAGAGAGAGCACACGTGCAATTAATGTGTGTGAATCTTAGGATTTTGCTAATCCGTGCCTTAAGGCACCTAATAAGCTATTTACATTATTATGCATGAGATATGTTTATTTGATGTTTCATTTGATGAACTTAATTAATATTTGATTAGCTACTGTAGGAAGGTTTTTAGAATAGTAAGAAAACAAGCTAACGTGACATGATTCATGTGAAGGGTTACAATAGGAAAATAAATAATGTTTATATCTACATTTGTTCTGGTAACTAGAAGCATCATCATTTTTGTGATTTCAATGCAACAAATTTTATTAGTGGTCCAAGGACAATCGACAGCACAATTCCACTTGCTTTCCATTTCTGTCAGCAGGGACTGCTCTTCTTCTTGTTATATCATGAGTTCTCAAAAGAAAGTTGTCTACTCAAAATGAAAGAGAAGGGGAAAAAAAATGGAAATGTCAATGTTGTTAGCACATCTATAATATCTAATATCGCGTCTTTCTCACTTTGAGTGTCAATGGCAACTTTGATCGTCTGAAATTTACAAATATGACCCCTAAGCCACTAAGTTCAAAGCCAATATTGTGCCACAATTTATGGGGGTATAATTGTTATCACATGTAAGTAAGAATTAAGATGATGAAAATGGGAACTAAATTGGCCATCCCCCACTAAGAGAGGCGCATCAACCCTAGCTAGAATCAATTCGAAAAAAGTAGAAGTAAAACGAGAAAGATCGATGTTTCCCTCGCGAATTTCTGATAAAACGCTCTGGATTGATTGCTTCAGCTCGAGCTCGTAGTTTCGTCCAATAAGAGGATTCCGATTTGAGGTTTTCGTGAAATTTGTTGGCTCGATTAGATCCAAAGCCATGATTATTTCTAGAAAATCAACGAAATGAAATTTCAGCAAGCGGGATGAACTCTTAATCGGCGGGAATTCGAGAACGAACTGGTACTAGGGTTCAACAAGGGGTTTGACTGTTTTTAGTTAAATTCTGCCAGGTCAGGAAGAAATTAATGATATTAATTTATATATCCATGTTGGGCACGTATTCTACATCAGAATTTGTCCAATTCTTTTCGATACATTTGAGACTTATACAAAATAATTTAAAAATAAATAAATTAAAAATATCAAATTAGATATAGAAGTTTTAAACTATCATTCTTAATAAAGACTCGATTTAAACTATATAAAAGTTAAATTTTACTTACTTATATATCTTGTAAACTCTTTTTTAACTTTCAATTAATCATTTTTATATATTTTACCCAAAAATTTTATTTTTACACCATTTAACCCACTTCATTATTTTAACTTTTTTTATTTTTTACTTTTTATTTTTTATCAATCCACCTCCCTACCGCCACCTTCATCAATCCCTCTATCACCACCGCTTCTAACCACCGTTGTTGGAAATAATTTAAAATTATAAAGTTGACCAATTTTTATACTCTTAACTTTTATTCTTACATTTTTAATCTAGCTTTTAATTTCTTTTCCATTTATTTGCGTATAAAACAACCTCATTCATCTTCCTTGGGTGTCGCCGCAACCCTACGCCATCAAAAGTTAACTCTCTCTATCTCTCATCGGGTCATGTCGAATCATCTAAAATCCAATTTTTTCTTTTTTAGATAGTTATTTTCAGATGGAGAAAGAGAGTGGCGACAATAGAGGAAGGTGAAGTAGGTTGTTTTAAGGGTTAAATGAAAAATAATTATAAGTGAGATTAAAATTATAAAGATAAAAGTTAAGGATATACAAATAAAAATAAAAGTTATTTTCGGTGATGGAGATCAAAAGTGGCGGCAATAAAGGGATTGATGGAGCTGGTGGTGAAGGGGGTGGATTGATAAAAAAAAAATGATTTAAAATAATGAAGTGGGTTAAGAGTAAGAATAAAACTTTGGGGTTAAAAATATTTTTTTTTAAATAATTATTCTAAAGTTAAAGAAGAGTTTGAAAGACATGTGAGAAGGCAAAGTATGATTTTTTTTGCATAGTTTAAGGGGGTATTTCCAAGGGGGGGGGGGGGGGAGAGTCTAATTTGGCCAATTAAAAAATTAAAAGAATTTATACATTTCGATACTTTGGGAACACATTATAAGAACATGTTTAGTTTGATTTCTAGAGTGAAATGAGAATTAGAATGACATGTGAATTATGATTTTATTGTGTCCATTTAATTGCACGTAGTAAGAAATTGGTTATGATCCTTAATTTTAACCAAAGCATGTATTTGGCTACCTTAACTTTTGAAAATTATACAATGGCCATAATAAAGTGATATAATACATAACACGTGTAAATGAATTGACAAATCCTTTCCCTCCAAAGACACCTCTTAGGGGGCGATTGTTTCTATTCCTTAGAGAGAATGGAATTAAAATAAATAGCATTTTTCTATTTCGATTATATCAAAATCAAATAATTATTTTCATTTTTTAAAGATTTAAATAAAGAATGAGTCGTTTTTTTCAAAAAAGTTTTTCAAGTAGAATGAAGTAGCTCATTACTTTACACAAGATTTTGACCTTTCAAAATCATTTTTTGTACAACTAAATAAATCCGCGATTCTATTATCATTATCATTCTATTCCTTTCGGGGTATCAAATCAATCGCCCCCTTATTTGAGAAGGAATTGATGAACATTTTTCCATTCAAGTGGTATTAAGTATACAATAGTTAGTTATTCTCCGGCTCAGCTAGCTTAGTTGTTAGTTTTCAGTTAAACTTGTTATGTTACTTATTCCATGTTATTAAGTTGTATATATATGCTCTTGTATTGAGGTCGAATAGTAATTAATGAAATATTAGTTTTCATTCTTTTTCTCGTGACATGGTATCAGAAGATGATTCCATTAAGAAGTGATTTCACTTTTCTCTCTGGTTTTCCCGCGATCCATACACACTTGAAATCATGTTTTCTCACTCGATCTTCAACCTATTTCCTTCGAATTTCTTCAAACAAATTCGAATTCCATCTACCTTCTTTCTTCTACGACTTGATTGTCCTAATTCATAGCGAATTTCATTTTGCATCTTTTATTCTTGCTTACATCACCAATGGTCGTTTCCCAATCAGAAACAATTCGTGTGCCTACAAATCCAATTCCAGCAGATCCTTACCTCGTTATCGTCCCTCAAATTGAAATGAGCAGTCCTCTCTACATTCATCCCTCTAATACTTTAGGTTTGACTTTTGTTTCTCAACTTCTTCTCAGTAGTGAAAACTAAGGCATCTGCAGTCGTTCAATGAAGATGACCTTACTTTCCAAAAATAAGCTAGCCTTTATTATTGGTTAATTTGCCAAACCAGCTTACAATTCGCCACACATTTTGCAATGGTAGAGATGCAATGCCGTGATATGCTCGTGGATCCTCAACTTTTGTTTCACAGTGTTGGTTCATCTAATGTTAAGATCTTTGGATTGATTTGAAAGAAAGCTTAAATAAAGCAAGTGGCTCACATATATCTACTCCATTCAAAAGAACAGTGTCACTCTGAAGCAAGGCAACTCCTCTATAACTTCTTACTATAAAAAGTTAAAGATACTCTGGAAGAGTGTTTGAAGCTATGATGCATCACTCATCAATGAAGGTGGAAAAAGTTGACTTTTTGGGATCATGTATTTTGGCATTTACTCTTATTCCATTAGCTTCCCTACATCAATTGAAATTTGTAGGATTAAGTTTCACTCAGATCGGATCAAAGGAACTCAAGTTAGGTCTTAATCTGCCTTTTCTATTTTTGGTTGCTGCTATGGGAGGCAAAACATGGTTGGGCAGCCTCAACGGCTATTTTTTGTATTCAAGCAAGTTTGATATGTTGATTGAAGTGTGTTGAAGCTACTGGTGAAGTTTGGAAAGCTTTGAAATCGATTTGCACCTTTTTTGGTCAACACTAGTGTAGTTGGTTGCATTTTTCAGATTTTCTGGTTTTCTGTACATTGTCTGTTTTGATTGTAAGTTGTGGAGGTATGATGATTGTAAGTGTTGCTTCTGCTTAGAATGTAACCATTTAAGAGTTAACTATTCATGTACTTTGTTTCATCTTTGTTTATGTATTTAGTCTCTTATTTTCTAATGAAAATTTAGATTGAAAAGTTTATTTTAGAAGTTGTTGTTCATTGTTTTCCTTTTGCTTATTCAAAAATATGTTCTTAAGGAAGCGAAAGCAAGTCTTGAATCTTGTCTTTCATTTTTCCAACATGGTATCAGAGCTTTGCTAAAGATCAATTCGTCTAGCCTTAACCTTCTCACTTGTCAGTTTCTAAACCATAAGCATTCAAAACTCAGAAAAACACCATGGCCCCAAATCAAGGTGTTAATATACTTTCACCACCAGTTTTTAGTGGTGAAGGCTATCAATTTTGGTCAGTCAAGATGACTACCGATCTTCGTGCTCATGGACTCTAGGAAACAGTGGAAGATGGCTATGTACCACCATCCGAGGAGGTGGACTTCACACTTGAACAGATTAGACAGCAAAAGATAGAAAAACATAACAACTTTAGAGCTTTGGCTATTATTCAATCTGGAATTGGTGACAAGCTATTCTCTCAAATCATTAGCTTGTTTGTGGCTAAAGATGCATGGGAAGTCTTGAAGAATGAGTTTCAAGGATCTGAAAGAGTCAGGAACATCAGACTCTTAAACCTCAAAAGAGACTTTGAGAGGTTGAAAATGAAGGAGACAGAGTCCATCAAGGACTATGCAGGGAGAATGATGGAAGTCTCAAACCAAATGAAAACTTTTGGAGAGAATTTCACAGAGAAGGTGATGGTTGACAAGATGTTGGTCAGTGTTCTATCCAAATTCGACTCTAAAATTGATGCCATAGAGGAGAAAGCAAAGACCTCAGCTCTCTGACCATGTCAGAACTCATAGGCTCCCTAGAAGCAAATGAGTCTAGGCATGCAAAGAAGAAAGATAAAGAAGTTGAAGGTGCTTTCCATGCTGAGCACAAGCACAAGCCTTGGAAGAAGTCTCAGGCTTGTTCCCCATTTGATTCAGGCAGCTCATAAAGGAAGAAAAGTTTTCCTCCATGCTCGATATACAAGAGGAAAGGGCATTCTGAAAAATTCTATCGATGGAAGGATAAACCTCAATGCTATTACTGCAAGATGTTGGGTCATATTAAGAAAAATTGCTTCAAGAAGAACAGAGAGAGAGGGGCACAAAAACCTCAACAAGCACCAGCACCTGAAGTTCAAAATGAAGAAACTCTCTTCATGGCTGCAGATTCTAACCATGGTGAATCCATAGAAGGGTGAGTCATAGACAGTGGATGCACCAATAATATGGCTCATGATGAGAGCATATTCAAAGATCTGGACACAAGTTTCATGATTGGAATAACAGTTGGAAATGGGGAGAAAGTCAGAGCTAAAGGAAGAGGCACAGTCTTGGTAAAAACTAAGAAAGGTACCAAGCTTATCATCAATGTTCTTTTAGTTCCAGATCTGAAACATAATCTGTTGAGTGTTGGTCAGTTGATGAGAAGTGGATATGTCTTGATGTTTCAAGACAAACATTGCACCATTTTAGATCTAAACAAAAAATAAGTGGCTAAAGTTCAAGTAAGTCATAATAGCTTTTCTGTGCAATGGGATCATCATGCTCTCAGATGTAAGGAAGAAGAATTTTGGTCATGGCATAAAAGGTTTGGACATTTTGATCTCAAGGCCATTCAGAATCTGAACTCTCAAAAAATGGTTGATGACTTGCCCTCAGTCCAACCCCAGGATAGAGTGTGTGAAAACTGTCAACTTGGCAAGCTGAGTAGGAAGCCATTTCCTAAAAATCAAGCACACAGAGCCTTGAAGAAGCTAAAGCTAGTTCACTCGGATGTATGTGGACCAATGAGAGAAGCCTCATTGAATGGGAGCAAATACTTCCTCATTTTCATAGATGATAAAACCAGATTCTGCTGGATTCACTTTTTGAAAGAAAAATTAGAAGTGTTCAACATTTTTGTAAAGTTTAAGAAGCAAGTGGATACTCAAAGTGAAATGAAACTGAAGACATTGAGGTCTGACAATGACAGAGAGTACACCTCAAATGATTTCAAACAATTCTGTGAAAATGAAGGAATCATTCATCAATTGACAATGTCTTACTCTCGACAACAAAATGGGGTTTCTGAAAGAAAAAACATGACCATTATGGAGATGGTAAGAAGCATGATGATTGAGAAGAGAATGCCAAAGAAGTTTTGGGCAGAAGCAGCTAACACTGCTGTGTACCTGCTCAACAAGTTGCCTACCAAGTTAGTGGAAGGCAAAACTCCTCATGAAGCTTGGCACAATGTGAAACCTTCAGTGTCTCACCTCAGAATATTTGGAGTTGTGTGTTTTTCTCACATTCCAGACGGAAAGATAGACAAACTCTCTATGAAAAGTGAAAAGGGAATACTGATCGGTTACAACATAGAATCAAAAGGGTATAGGATTTTCTATCCTGATGTTGGGAAAATCTCTGTCAGAAGAGATGTCAATTTCGATGAGGAAGCAATCTTCAAATGGGAAGATGAAGATGGAAGTGAGGGGTTGATTGACCATCTAGAAGAAAGTCAAGATCAAACTCCCACTAATGATCCTGAGGATGATGCTGAACCAATAAATCCAAGATACAAAACTCTTGATGATGTTTACCAAAGATGCAATTCAGCTCTATTTGAGCCTAGTTGCTATGAAGAAGCAAAAAGGAATGAAGGATGGATGAAGGCTATAAAAGAAGAATTAAGAATGATCACCAAAAATCAGACTGGAGTATGGTTGAGAAGCCTGAGAAGAAAAAGATTATCAAGTTGAAGTGGATATTCAAACTGAAGTAAATGTTGACAGCTCAGTAAACAGATTTAAAGCACGATTAGTAGTGAAGGTATTCTCTCAACAATATGGAGTGGATTATGCTGAGACATTTACACCAGTGGCCAGACTTGACACTATCAGGTTGATCATTACATTGGCTGCAAGGAAATCTTGGTCAATTCATCAGTTGATGTGAAGTCAACATTCTTGAATGGAATATTGGAAGAAGAAGTCTATGTCGAGCAGCCTGAGAGGTTCGAGAAGAAAGGAGAAGAAGGGAAGGTGTTCAAGCTGAAAAATGCTTTATATGGGCTAAAAAAAGCTCCTAGAGCTTGGTATAGCAGGATAGATTCTTATCTGTCCAATGCTAATTTTAGCAGAAGTGAAAATGATCCTACACTCTACATCAAACAATCAAGTTCATCCTTACTCATAATCTCTCTATATGTCGATGATTTTCTCCTAACTAGGAATGAGATCAATCTGATAAACGAATTCAAAAAATAGATGGAAGCTGAATTTGAGATGACAGACTTGGGATTAATGAGTTTTTTTTTTTGGAATGGAAGTGTTCCAATCCGAGAAGGGAGTGTTTGTGTCTCAAGAGAAGTATGCTAAGAATCTGATGAAGAAATTCAACATGGAATCTAGCAAATCAACATCCACTCCAATGGCAGCAAATGAAAATTTAGAAGGAATGATGGTTCAACGAGAGTTGATGAAACCTTATTCAGAAGTTTAATTGGAGGCTTGATGTACCTCACATCAATAAGACCAGACATCATGTATTCTGTCTGTGTTTTATCAAGGTTCATGAACAATCCTTCTCAATTGCATATGGGGGCTGCTAAGAGGATACTTAAGTACCTTAATGGATCTATTTCTCATGGAATTCTATAAGAAGGGGGAGAATTGAAACTAGAAGGATATGTGGACAATGATTGGGCAGGCTCTCTTGATGATGCCAAGAGCACAAGTGGTTTTTGCTTCACTCTTGGATCAGGGATGTTTTGTTGGAGTTCCAAGAAGCAAAGTGTTGTGGCCCAATCAACAGCTGAGGCTGAATATATGGTTGTTGCTCATGCCACCAATTAAGCTATTTTGATTAGGAAAATCCTACTAGAATTGAATTTCAATCCCAGCTCATCTACTGTCATACATTGTGATAGCAAATCTGCTATTGCAATATCTGAAAATCCAGTTTACTTTAGAAGGACAAAAAATATCCTAGGAAAATTCCACGCCATAAGAGAAAGGGTGAAGAATGGGGAAGTGAGATTAGTTCATTGCAAATCAGAAGAGTAAACTGCAGATGGGTTTACAAAGCCCCTGGCTACTGCAAAGTATGAGCCATTCAAGTCTAAGATTGGAGTGATGAGTAATTGCATCAAGGGGGAGCGTTTGAAGCTATGATGCATCATCAGTCAACAATGAAGGTGGAAAAAGTTGACTTTTTTGTGATCATTTTTTTGGTGTTTACTCTTATTCCATTAGCTTCCCTACATCAATTGAAACTTGTAGGATCAAGTTTCACTCATATCGGATCAAAAGAACTCAAGTTAGGTCATAATCTACTTTTTCTATTTTTGGTTACTACTATGGGAGGCAAAACACGGTTGGGAAGCCTTAATGGCTATTGTTTGTATTCAAACAAGTTTGATAAATTGATTGAAGTGTGTTGAAACTGCTGGTGCAGTTTGGAAAGATTTGAAATCGATTTGCACCTTTTTTGGTCAACACTAGTGTAGTTTGTTGCATTTTCCAGATTTTCTGGTTTTCTGTACATTGTCTATTTTGATTGTAAGTTGTGAAGATATGGTGATTGTAAATGTTACTTCTGCTTAGAATGTAACCATTTAAGGGTTAACTATTCATGTACTTTGTTTCATCTTTGTTTATGTATTTAGTCTCTTATTTTCTAATGAAAATTTAGATTGAAAAATTTATTTTAGAAGTTGTTGTTCATTATTTTCCTTTTCTTATTCAAAAATCTATTCTTGAAGAAGAGAAAGCAAATATTGAATCTTGTCTTTCATTTTTCCAACAAAGAGTACTTAACCTAAGTTACTCTTCCAAACTGCGAATGCACTACAACATCGGCTTATTCACGAATTGAGCAACAACAATGTTTGATTCAATTTTTATGGGATTAAACAAAAGCTATAGTGTAACTAGGAGTCAAATCTTGATGTCAGTGCCTCTTCCTACAGTGAATAAGGCCTTCTCGATTGTTAATGAAGAAAAATATAATAGAGGAATGGTTGCACATAATCTTATCCCCACATCAATTGAATCCATTGCTTTGTACAATAATAATGTTGGCAAAAACAATTCATCCAACTATAAAATCAATTCATCCAACCTCAAGCGACCAGAATGTGAGCAACAACAAAGTATGATTCAATTTTTAATGAGATTAAATGAAAGCTACAATACAATTATGAGTCAAATCTTGATGTCAGTGCCTCCTCCTTCCTATAGTGAATAAGGCCTTCTCGATTGTTAATGTAGAAAAAGGTAATAGAGGAATTGTTGCACATAATCTTATTCCCTAATCGATTGAATCCAATGCTTTTGTACTACAATAATGGTGAAAAAACAAAAACAATTTTTCCAATAATAAAACCATGGTAGCAAAAACAATTCATCCAACTATAAAACTAATTCATCCAACAACAAGCTATCATAATGTGAATATTGCCATAACTTTGGCCATAGGAAAGACACAGGGGATACATGTCACATGACATGTAATTTCGCTGCTTTGGTAGTTCCTACTTCATATTCTTCTAATCTATAAACTCTCATTAAATTTCCTAATTGTTTTTAAACCCAAGCAACACATATATGATCAGTTTGTTTGTCTTCCACCATAACACTCACCGATGCCCTTTATGTACCCCAAATTCAACTACAATCTTTTTTATGTGTCCTTTATGTAACATTCCACTATTTATTTTGCATTTTCAAGGCATATGGATTGGAATTACAGTGGAGATTGGTAGAATGAAATATGTCCTTTATCACTTCATTCTAAATTCTCAATCTCTGCTCAATTCAATTGTCAATTATGTTTTCATTTCGAAAATTGTACCTTTTTCTTTTGAATGTCATAATGTACCCCAAACTTTGTTAATTCAATAAAAGATTCATCTATTTTGTGGCATAACATATTTGGTCATGCATCTCATTCCAAAATTAAGTTTATCCCTCACCTATCCATAGATTTACATTAAGAGTCTATCACTTAATGTCCCTTATGTCTTCTTGCCAAACAGTCTAGAACACCATTACCTTTAAGTTCACCAATTACTCATTGTCATTTTAGACTACTAGACGTTTGGGGCCCCTATAAAATCCAAAATCATGATGGCTCTCAATATGTTTTAACAATTGTTGATGAGACTATACGAAGTTAAATTGGACCATATAGATGCAAGCCAAAGTTGAAACTTTAATCTAAAATGCTTCATAACCATGACCCAAAAATAGTTTGTTCATCCTATTAAAACAGTAAGAAGTGATAATAGCAGGAAATTCATGAACAAAGATCTCTCATCCTTTTTTATCCTCACTAGGAATCATACGCCAAACTTTATGTGCCTACACACTCCACAATTGGAGTGTTAGAGCACAAATATAGGCATATCCTTGATATTGCTCGGGCTTTAAAAATACAGTCTCATCTTCCCTCTCGCTTTTGAGAGAGTGTATCTTCACAACCACATATTTAAAATTTCTCCAAAAAATTATATAAAATTAAATTTAAAACCTGAATTTTCAAATACGACTAATATTAACTCGGTATTTTGAATTTTTTTTTTCATTCTTTTTTTTTAATTGGGTCATGTGCCACGCGTGAATGTTTAATTGACTCATTTGTTTAGATAATTAACAAAACAGTTATAGACGTTTATTTAACATATGATACTTATTTATTTATTTAACATATGATACTTTTTGAATGCTTAAAAAATGTATAACTCTGATTTTATATTTTATTATTTAATTTTTATAAATATTCTTGGAATATTAATATTTGATATTGTAAATTTGAAACATTTAAATTTTAACATGACAATAGCCAAATCAGTAAAAATAGTAATAATAATGATAAAATTAATAATAAATAATATATACATATTATATAATGGTCTAGAATTTATAAATTTACGCCGTATCATTATTATATCATATTTAATACTCCTACTGTACTTTATAGTTTAAAAGCAGGGGATTTGAGTTATGCGTTAAAAAAATTGATATAATGGAGAAATTACCTAAATATATGTAACCAATATGAGACAAAATAGTAAAGAGAGTGATGTAACATGTTATTTCATATATTAACATATAAATATCTCTTATTATATTCACAATTATATAAACATCAATGAAAAAGAAAGCCTTTTCATCTTACAAATGACTTGCATTTAGCCATTTAGGAAAAGCAACAAAGTCTGGACCTTTATACATCATCATCCCTTTAAGACATTATTTTGATATACAACATGTTTAAAACGAACAAGCAAATGAATCCCGATTCTTCAAACATATATATATTTTTTCAACACAAACCATGTCTTCTGCAATATCAAACATAAGATCAAAAAAATGTCTATGACCCAGAGGACGAGCTCGAAGAATCAACAAAAGACAGTCTGTCTCTTGCTCGGCAGTGTTGTTCTTGGAGAATATTCTGGCAGTGACAGAGAATCTTTCTTGAGCACGCTACTTAGTGTCTGATTTATAGATTCTACAAGAAGCTGACATGTCTTGCCCGACTGAATATTCCCTTCTTCAATATTGCATCTGTTCAAGATGAATATATTCATTACCCGACGACCTAGTGTCGATATTTCTGCCTTGACGATCTTCACTTGAAGGGCATTGAGAGCATGTTTGAGATCGGACAAATGCTCACGCTGGAAATCGCAACAAATCGTTACCTTGAAAGACATAGATGAGTTGTCTGGATCTTTGTAATATGGTTCTACTTTGACTTCATCATTATCCATGGGAATGATAACACCATTAGTGGCTTCCATTGCCTTCTTTTTCAAATATTTCACTTGGCTGATTACTTCAGCGAGTAGTGTGGCTTTATCCATCTAATGGGTGACAATTTATGGGTTAGAGTGAAAATTAAAAATTATTTTCAAGTAAGAAATAGATATCATTGGCCATCTTTCATTGAAAGGAGAAAAACAAAATAATAATGATAAACTGTCTTTCAAGTAAGAAGTAGGTCTCAATATATATATGTTCTGTTATATCTATATATATATGATGTAGACCTCTGCTTTTGCGTAATCAAAAGAACAGTTGGCCTGTTCTGCTGAGCCTATTGGTCATATAATCAACAATGATCATTTCCTTTATAAAAAAAATATATTAATTCAAGATTTAAGGATTAATTAATTCAATCACATAGATAGACTTGTAGTTAAACAACTATTGTAGCATATATTCATATTAATCAAACAGTTCAAGACCACAGACGTCATATATTAAGTAATTAAGAACAGAAGCATACAGTGAACAGCTGTTCACTAGCAAGCATTGAAAGCAGAGGCCGAAGAGGGCGGGCACCCCTAAGCCTGGGGCTACAACAAACCAAAGTACCTCTTTAGCGAATCCCTTACCACAAAGGGGGCAAAGCAATTCGTTTAGTCCTATGGCAATAGACAATGAAAAGACAGAATGGGGACCAGAGGAGTCTAGAGAGTCCAAGGCCTCGGTCTTATCCCTCTTTCTTACATTCTTCTTTTGAACCTCCAATCCAATCAATCAACTTGTCTACTTGCTTATCGGCTTTCGTTGTCACTTGGGCAGAGCATACAACGAATGGTTACACACGTGCATACGACTAATATATATATAATCATTGTGACTTACCACCCAGTCAGAATATACAACAATCGCTCGTCTGAAGGAATATGATCACTCACCAGCGACCAGCTTTGATAGGATCATAGAAAACATTATTGTCATATATATAGCTAAATAACCATTGTCCAAGAATTAAATAAGATATTATTGAACTTCATTGTTTCTCATTTTAGGTGGCTTTGACTTGATGAAAAAATTAATATAACTTAAAAGTATTATGGTCACAATGAGTTTCTATGATACCAAACATGTTGACTACATCCTCATTTCATAGAGTTAACAATATTTTCTAAAATTGAAATTCTACTTCAAACCTCACCAGCAGAAAAGAATTGCATACAACCTAAGGAAAACGTGCAGAGAAGGTGAAAGAAAATTTGGGGGGGGGGGGGGGGGGTTGTTGTTCGACATATGTAATTTACAAGTGACTAATAGATTTTAAAGTTGAGATAATCCTAGACAAAACTAGGCTGTGTCATATTCACAAATGACAAATTATATGAGCTCTTACTTCATTAAAAAATTATAATAATTCTAAATCTTAGTGGACTAAAACAATTCTTAAACAAGTACTGCCTGGCACAATTATACAGCAAAGATATGCATAAAATAAATAGAATAAACAAAATCGGATTTCTTGCATGATCGGAATCCTCTGGTTTATTTTCAAAGGCAAAAACAAAGAAAACATTATCTCATTATTATTTCTATTATCAACTTCTCATGACATTAGGCAGCATATGGGTAAATATGGCATAATTAATTTGTTGTCGTTCTGTAAAGAGGTGTACACTCAAACAAACTCAGAAGTCATAATTGATGGCATCTAACTAGTGAAAACTTTTCCTACCTATGATATTTTCTGCCTATGATCATATCAATATCTGTTTGTGTTCCAATTATTTGAGCCTAATCTTCAGTTTCAGCACGACCACTTTTCATTAGATCCAAACTACAATTCACTCACCCAAACTCCTGTTTACTCCAAACTCTAGTTCTACAATATTGATAAGTTGCAATTTTTTTAACTTTCAGGCAAATTCTATCTAATTTACGGAGATTGCGTATAACAAAAGAAAGTAAAAAAGGGAGGGGAAAAAAATAAACTGGGGGAAAGAATTGAGCTAACCTTCTCAGTGAAGGGCACAAGGCCACGTAAAGTAGCGAGATGAGAATTGATTCTCTCTCTCCGCCGCTTCTCAGCCTCGCTGTGGTTTTTCAACGCCGCCATAGCCTTAGCATCCGACACACCTTTCTTCCCCGGCGCCGGCGCCTTGGGCGGAGGAGAATTAAAAAGCTCTCCCTTACCATTATCTAACAATAGGGAGTCAAATAACACAGACCCACTTGGCTTAACCCTATTAAAACCTCCTAGACTATGAGAAAACGGGTCGAAGGGATATTGAAAACTAGACCCAGATGAAAGATTCGTAGTATTATTGGAAAAGAAATCCATTCACGAAAATAGAAAAAAAAAGGTAGGAACACGAACTTGGAAATTAGGGACCGAAGCAGGAAAAGGGTATTAAGCCAGGTGGGCGAGTTGTAGGGGCGAACCAGAAAGAGAGCTTGTGAAGAGCGAGGAAATTGTTGGTGATGATTGATGGTTTGGTCATGCGTTCTCCCATTACTCGAGAGGGGTACATTGATTTTTAGGTGTGTTTGGAGAGAGGGAAAATCAGTCGGAAAACATCCGCATTTTCTTCTTAAGGGTCTTGAATTGGAGCATTTCTACCGTTCTCCCATTTCGACGAAGAAATCAGAAATGGAATATGTGAAATCAGGGACTGATTTTTCTGGGTGGGTGAGGATAAAAGGGAGGGTTTCTAATGTGAGTAAATTTAAGAGTTGGAACTTTAGAGAAGAACAATAAGAAAATGGACTTGCATTGTTTATGTCCAAATAAATTTGTCAAATGTGAGGGTCATCATGAGTTTAAATTATAATAAATTTTTAATTTTTTTATCATTAAATTATTATTAAAATTATTAATTCCATACAATTTAAAGTTTTTAGTTATAATTTTATTTATTTGATTTTAATTTTAAAATTTGAATCCACTTTATTTAATTAATTTTTTATTTTATTTTTAATTTATGTTTCCCCTCCATTTTCATCCCACAAGCCATTAACACCTTCCGCCACTAGTGCTACCATCACTCTTATCTACTACCATTATAGCTAATTTTTATTATAGGTATAAAATTTTAATTATTTTTCCTAAATTTTTTAAATATTAATTATTTCTTATCTACTACCATTATAGCTAATTTTTATTATAGGTATAAAATTTTAATTATTTTTCCTAAATTTTTTAAATATTAATTATTTCTTTTTTATTTCTTAAATACTAAAATATTTAAAATTTAAATTTTTATAGTGAAAATCGAAATTTGAAATAATAATAATAAAGAGGGTGATAATAATAACATTGAAGGCGGTAACAACTAGGTAAAAATAAAAAATAATAATAAATATTAAATTAAAATTAAAAAAAAATAATATAAAATAAAATTCTTTATTATTTATAATTACTGAATTTTTTTTAATATTTATTATAATTTATACTAAAATTTAAAAATTAATCCTAATTTTCCCCCAAACATTTTCCAATATTTTTTTTTTTTTCTTTCTTATACGTTTCCCTCTAATTTATTTGAGGTCGTTTGTCTAAGTTTTAAAACAATCATCTAAACCTTCATATCATGATCATCAAGTGTGTCGTCCCGCAATCGATTATGACTCTTAACTAAAACCGACATTTCCCGAATAAAGATTAATAAGCAACTTATTTTTAATCTTGGAAATCGAGTATTGGCTGTTTGGCTTTGGACTTTGGAACCTTAAGAGTCCATTTTGTCATTATGATTAGCAAAACAGCTGGTCCACATCGAATTGTCTTCAAGGGTTTAGGTTTAATAAGACAAAATGGTAGGAATAAGTGTTGCTCGATCAAATTTATTAAAAACTTCTCTTGACATCATTTGATTTAAACAATTCATTAAAAAAATACGAGTAAAACCAAAACTTTGTCTCCACGATATACAACTATTTTATCATTAGAAAATATAAAATTAGATAAAAATAATATTTTTAGGTATTTTTATAATAAAATATAAATTTTTTTAAAAAAATATTAAACTTATAATATTATTAAATAAATTTAAAATATAATCTCAAATTTTGGTTTAGATTTAATATAAATTTGTGGGTGATTATTTTTCTTAATTAAAAATATAAATAAATTTTTAATTAACAATATTATTATATTATTAATATCTACAACATAAAATCAAAAGATTTGTATCATATTATTAATTTTAATATTTAAATTATCTTCAATAATACAAAATAAAAGTTAACTACATTCATTAAAACAAATCAATAAAATAAGAAAGATTTTAAAGTGTTAATGATTTGGATCCTCTCAATATTCTTTAATCTTGCAAACCTTATAGATTTGATGAGTGTTCAAAGTTATATATAGCTTTGATAATGCAAAGGCCAAATGAAAAGGAAGTATTGAATAATATATATATAATTGCAATTTGCAATTTGCACGATGCCAAAAACTTGTTCCATTATGCAAATTGGGACCAAAACTCAATAGATAGAGCCTGAAGCTATAGTTGAAGGTTAGCTGCAAGAGTTAGGAGTGTAGCCTCAGAAGAAAGTTTTCCTTGGGCGAGCTTCTCCCTAGGGACCTTAATTGTCTCCTCATCTAAAACATCTTAGACAGTAGGCTTATCACCCTTACTCTTCTTCCTTTTACCCCAAGAAGAAGAAAAGAACACCCTCTTAAGATTCCTCTCTTGTGCCACAGTAGCGCACCTCTCCTCATCATTCATACCTACATAAAAGGTGTTAAAATGCATATATATATAGAATAAAAGAGAGAAGGGGCTAGAGGTAAAGGGCCAACTAGAAATATCCTCATCAGAAGAAGCGTGAGGAGAGCTATGGGAAAGAACCTCAGCGACGTTAAGGAGCCTCCCAACTGTAAGGGTCTCAGGATTCTTCAGGGTAGTTATTTCCTCCCATAATCATCTCCTTAGCTTCACTAAGGGAGACGTCGGTTGAAGGAGCGACTATATAGCAGAGACAAAAGTAAGGAAGGATGGAAGCCTAAGGATTAAAACTAAAAAGGTTAGGAAAACTATGTCTATTTCATGGCGAAGGAATGACAGATGCTGGGAGAATTCAAGGAAGTATAAGCCTGCTAAGAACCTCCCACCACGAACCAGAGCTCCTTCCAAGAATGGGTGGCTTGAGAAGGGAGACTATACCACCGATTTTAGGGCTAGCCTAGTAAAACTTATTACCACCTTGGCTGACCTGAAAAACCTTAGTGATCAGGGAGGGGTCTGGTTTAGATTTTGCGACCTTCCATAAAAGGTAGAATCCGACAAGGGATCGCCAGCTGCTTGAAGTAAATTGGCGGAAGGGAATCTTGTAGAAAGATAAACTTGGCGAAATAATGGATGAAAGGGAAGTCTCAAACCAATATGAAGAAGGTCAAGATAAAAACTATTTCGTCCACGTCCTTGCCAATGGTCGTCATGTTCTCACCCTCAGTGAGTGAAGGGTAACGTGGGAAGGAACATTATACTTCTTCTTTAACACAGTTAGGCCTGAGGCTAAGGGTTGAGAAACAATAGACGTTAGATCAAGATTTTGACTAGCAACTTCAGCGTCTAATCCTGGGGCAATTCGCTCTCCCTCTATAGATTCTGATTTAGGTTCAGACATGTTAAGAGGGTCAGTTCCATGCTGAACACGAACCTCGTTCACAGTTCTAAGAAGATCCGTAGTATCACCGCTAGACTCAGAGTTAGAAAAAATGGAAATGAGACTAGGAGGATCAAAGTCTGAATCAATGTCTATGGTAGGATAAATGATCCTAAGTGGAGCGGTGGGGATCAAAAAGAGGGTCAGGCGAAGGATTAGATGGCCCGGGTGTAGAAAAAAGGGAAGACTTATAGTTCGAGCCTAAAAACCTCAAAAAGTCTCTAACCCTTTCCTCCATTAAAAAAGAGTAACAAGAAGATAAATGTGACACTCTGAAAATGAGAACTGATTACAATTTAAAAAAACAAAAAACAAATCCATCTGGAGCAAGAATAAAAAATGTAAATAAGAGAGAGCGAAGAAAAATCTTACTTGAAGAAAGAATCTAGAAGACGAAAAATGCTCCAGTAAGGATTGACTGTGAAAATTGGAAGGAAGAGGTTCGGTACAAGGAATGAACTCGGAGAACCTAAATGAAGAAAAAGCGGTGAAATGAGGAAGAAAATGTTCTTATCCTATTTAAAAACCCTCAAAATTAGCAAGTAACCGCATTTTATAAGGGAAACCCACGTGGCATGATAGGAGGAAACACAAAAGATGTGAAAGGAAACATCCCATCACACGTCCCCTCAAACTTCCTAATAAGCCCGGGTGATTGACATTTGATCGGGTGGGGGACAAAGATCCCTTCATGCCCCGCTAATAATATAAGGAAACCTCCTGTAAGGGTGGTTATGGCCATGGCCAAAGCATAGGCCTTTTTGGCCCATGCAATAAATAAGCTATATGATTAAGCAAAGTTTCATTAAGGTATATTAATAGTCTATAAATATATGCAAACATGACCCATAAAGGTTCACACTCAATATCTCCAATAGCATTAAGAAAGCTATCGATGCGTTTTGTAAATAGAGCATCGAATGGAGTTTGTTGGCTATAATCCCGATACTTTCTTTGTGTTTTCTTATTTTGTAAAGTGAAGATTTTGGAATATACTATTACATGAATTTGGACATCAAAAAACTATTATTATTTGCTTGCTTGAATCTATTACCACTACAATTATTATGTTTAAAATTTTAAGTTCCTCAGCAGCATTAAGCTCTTGAGCCGACGAATCTCCCTTTCATAGACAATTGGGATCTCTCATTCCTGATGGCCGAGGACCTTGGCTGATGAGAACTCCTCAGTCCCATTCACTTCCTTTGAGTCCTTACTTGTTAAGTAACTTTCACCAACCTTTTATATTTAGGGCGGGACACCTGAGCTATTGAAATTTTCAAATTCCCCATATTATCACAAGAAATTCATTTTATAATGGTCCCTCCCTTATTTTATCTATATCAATTAACAACTCTTTACATGTTTCTTTTGTGCCATTTCGAAAAAATATATAATCATTGATTAAAGTAAATCAATCGTGCGTGATCACTGAAAAAAACAAAAATAATAATAAATGAGACACCTCGTCCAAACACTTCATTAAACTAAACTTTTCTACTAATTAACATCATATATACAATGTGAAAAATATTGTATGATTACGATTTATGCACTTTACGTGTGGATACACGTAACGAGGAGAAATTCTTCCAGGTTCAGAAGATTTCAGGATATCATTCAAATTGTTAGAATTATTTAGTAATATCTCTTTCTACTGAAACGTGACGATTCATGCCTGTAAAGTGTAAATCTACCCATCTACACAACAAATTTTGACTGACCAAAATTGTTAATTTGACATATGGTGATTAGGCGAGGCGTGCCAAGTATTCTACTGCCAACTCCCACATCAATTGTAATTTTATATAGTATCAAATAATGACACAATATCTAATGACGACCAATAAACCACAAGTTAGACCAAGATTGACTTCTATTAAGTCTTCATGTAATGAATTTAAATCGTGTTTGGGTAGAGATATTGACCAAGAAATGACACTATTTTAATATTCAAAGTTGAAAGAAATTGGCTCGACGTAACAGTCATCATATACAATATTAATATCTCAGCAAGAGTACAGTTTTATAGTCAAAGAAATTAGAAGCAAGTTGCACGAGGGAGCGAAAAGCAGAATCCGAAAGTGTATTCAGTGGAGACTAATTACGCGTAAAATATTCTTTATCATCCCCCCCCCCCCCCCCCCCATATTTCTTTCTCCACCGTCGACAACGAAAGAATATGCCTCCTTTTAGTTTTTCATCTCTATATAATGCCCCCATTATTTGCTCTTCTACTTCACAATTAGCTCTCACTATACACACTACTACTGTTTAAGAGAGAGAATCCTAGCTAGAGGCCAGGCCTTGTTTCTAAACTCAATCTTAAAATGACGGTGAGCTACTCTCCCCCCCCCCCCCCCCCCCTCTCTCTCTCTCTATAGAATATACATATATCAATTTATGTACTATAGTTTTTGAGATTTTGATTAGGAGGCTAAAATCTTAAAATGAAGTTCTATATGTACGTATGAATCATATCAGTCTTAAGACAACATATTATTTATACTTTTTTGGAACTCTTAACAAAATTATATGAAAGTGAGTATGTCACTCCTTTATTGATTTGTTACACTACTTTTTATATATATCATAGTCAACTAAGTATTTCCGGAGACGAGATAGATTTCAATTTGGTTTTTTGATTTTTCATATATGTACATATTTTGGAATCAAATTACAAGTAATATTGTTAATCACATTATTGTTAGTATATTCTTGAGATGTCATTATTGATTTCTAAATGTACGTTTTCATGATTTTTTGTGATTCAGATGATAGAGATGAAAGTGTACATGGATTGTGCTGGTTGTGAGAACAAAATAAGGAAAGCTCTTCAAAAGATAGAAGGTAATTTATACAACATGTTCATAATTACTTTTCTCCGACAATTTACTATAAACCATAGTTTCTAACGTAATTATATATGTCTATTTGTGGATGTTCAGGTGTGGATGATGTGGATGTAGACTTGAACATGCAGAAGGTGACAGTCATGGGATGGGTACTTGACCAGGAGAAGATTCTGAAAACAGTGAGGAAGGTAGGATGCATGGTTGAGTTATGGTCATATCCCTATAACTCGGAATACCACAATTTTGTCCACCACTACTATGGCCATGATCGACAAAATCATCATCGTCATTATGATCGTCATCACTATGATCATAATGATGTTGATCGTGATGGCCATATCAGTCATGATGGAGTCATGATGGTGAATACCTATGATGCAGTGCCATCCTCTAATATCTATACATACAACTACAAAGAGCATGGGTACAACGATGAGGATTATGGCTATTATCATGAAGACGTTCCTTATGGCACTGCCATCATTAATGAGCATGCAAGTGCCATGTTTAGTGATGACAATGCTCATGCATGTTCTATTATGTAGCTATATATATATACTTTGTAGACTTCTTTTTATTTAATTCGGTTATCGTTCGATAAGATTGTGAAATAAAACTGAAATTTTTGTCGGGTAAACATTTCAATTGAAAAAACCCATGCATTAACTAGAAATATGTATTTTTTTATTTGTTGAATTGGAATTTTGTTTTAGTAGACTCAATCACAAATGGATTGTAGCCAGTATATATATATATATATTAATATTAATGCCTAACTAATACTCATAATCGCTATTGATTTTGAAATTGATAGTAGAGTATTGGGTATCAGCATTAGGATTACTACCGAGATCGAAATTTTTATCTACCTTAATGATATCTGATAATTATGAATTAATTATTATCGAACAATTTAAGATATATCAAATTTCGTATCTTCGAATACTTTGTACTGTTAGCTTTTGCCAATGTATCAACGTACATAGTGGTGGAAAGGAGTTAAATTGTAAGGTATTGCATGCGCTAGAAAGATCAACTGGTTTCAATAAAATTAAGAAAGCTGATGCAAGAATCTAAATGGTCCATTTCATGATAGAAAAGAGCAAACATGACTTAAGGCTTTTATTTCACACAAGATCCTCTGCCCCTTTTAGATTATGATATTATTCTTTGATTCTATCTTTCCTATTTCCATCTTATCATTTTCATCAACATCAAACATATACCTAAGGACCCCCCCTTTTTTTTTTTCTCCCTTTATATCTTACAGCCGACTTCTTAGCAGAATATATACAACATATATGACATCATTGATTGGGAAGAGGCATTTTTTCGGACATTCTGAGAGTAAAAGCTTGCACTCTTAATAACATGTAGGTTATAAGCCCGTAACGTAACAACGTATGTATATAGTAATTATTTTGTTAGATTCATTAAAATTATATGATTAATTAATTCTTATCATATATACAAACTGTTTAAATTATATGTTTAATTATACCAATAAATGAGCAATAATGAGCTGTAAAAATGGAATTTGTATTATTAATAATAACCCTTTCCAACCCATTTCGACCCCTTTTATTTAAAAAAAACTCTTTCAATATGTTTATGTAAAAAAATTGAACCAAATGTAAACATATAACCTAACTAGGCCAAGCTAATGGCTATGGGCTAGGGTGGCAATTCGTGTCAGTACGGCTTTGTCCTATTTTGGTATGGTACGGTATGGATACAGTAATAAAGTAATGAATCATAAATCTATTGTGCTGGCTTGTGGGATCATGCCGGCTCGTGAATCTGTTTCGGCCTGTATATCTGTTTTAGCCTATGGGCTTGAAAGCTTTTTTTTTTTAATTAATTTTAAATAAAAGAAAAATTTTAAAATAATTAATAAAATATTAATACATATTTTATATATTGTTAATCGTTCATAATAATTATATTTAATAAATTAGAAATTACTACCATTAATAATTAAAATTATAAATAAATTATAATAAATATTATTTAACAAAACAAAATCTTGTATTAATCAAAAGATTTTTAATATACAAAATGATTTATAAAAAAAAAAAACTCATAAAATTAAGAGACATTTTTAGACTCATACTTCAAACAAACCTAAAAAGGTCGTGCCATGCTCGGACCGTGCTCGAGCCGACATGGCACAACTAACCCGTACCTTACTTTTATCGTGCTCTATTGTGCTCGTAGCGACTCAACTCAACTGATTTTGCCACCTCTTTTATGGGTCTATGGTTTTCTATGGAAGACGAGGCATCGATGATGACTGAATACTGATACTGAACTTTCTGATTTTGATACAAACGAGATAGACATTCATCCAATCATCCTCTCTATCTCTCACTCCATCTATTTTTAGTTTTCGTGTATATATATCTATAGTTGTATATCTATATATGGCATTAGCACCTTTGATTCACGGGCGCTGTGCTTATTCTCCAAGATTTAGCAACAGGAGTAGTTGTTCTTCTTCTTCTTCCCATGGACAGCTAGGAACGCCCTCCTATTCCTCCCCCTCTTCTTCTTCCTCGTCTTCTTCCTCTTCTCCCTGTTGTTCTTCGTCGGGTAACTTTCCTTTTTCTTAATTTTATTTTATTTTTTTGGTTAATTTTCTCCTTGTTTTTGTTGCGGGTTTTTGTGGAATGAGTTTAAATACTATGTGTTTTCTGATTAGGTATTCAGAATCTTATTGTTGAATTCAAAGAAATTTGTGTGATTTTCATTTATGATATTTGAACTATTACTTGAACTACTGTTGGGTGATTGGAGATAGAGTTTTTCAGTCTCTCTGTAATTGAGTACTTACCGTTAGCTATGAAGATAAAAGGGGAGAAATCCATTGCCTAAGGGATTTGGAGTGCTTAAAAATTCATGAATTCATCGAGGATGTTTAATTAATGGAAATGATGTGTGTTTAATCGCACTGCTCTAATCAGAATTCAGAAACCTACCTTGTAGAATGTGAAGAATAAACTTTAAAATGACAGTGAAAATCTTGTACATGCATCTGATCCATTGAGAATGAGGTCTTTCTATATATATTGGTTCAATGAGATGAGAAATTGAAACTAGGATCTGTAAACTTGTGCAGGCTTGACCAATAGCTGGGGGCATCATGGCCTTAGATATCAAGCTATGAGTGCTACAACTAATGGTACAGTTGATCATCAACAGGCATTTCAAATGTAAAAAACGAGCCTGATCATCTTCTTGTACTTGTCCATGGAATTTTAGCTAGATATGGTCTATACCTGAAGTAGTTTCCAACACTAAATTAAGTAGAGAGGAATTAAAGGAATTTTTTCGCCTTTATTTTGTAGCAGATTGATTATTCTTCTGTGGTAATATTGTATTTTCCTTGATCTGTGTTAGTGTCATGATGATTCGTATTTTAACTACTGCAGCCCAAGTGACTGGATATATGTCGAAGAAGAACTGAAAAAGCAGCTTGGAAAAAATTTCTTGGTTTATGGTATGTTCCTCCTTATACATGAACAATTTTCTTCCATCTTCAGTTAGCACGGTATTACCCTTCTCGTGGCATACAAATTTGTGGAGAAAACTGTCTATGAAATTGTCCGTTGGGCTAAATATAAAATAGGAGATCATTTACTAAGATAATTCATCAATGAAATGTTGAGTACAAAGTGGGATCAAGACTTGAAACACGTAACAGATACGTTTTCCAAAAAATGATATTTTCACCATCCCAGATTGCTTTAGGTTACTGTGAAAATAGTTTTCGGGATATGACAAGCCTTTACAAAAGATCACAAGCAACAGTGAAATTTTGTTATGAAATATATTCGGTTTCTGACAGTATGAAAACTGAGAAGAAGATTGGTTAAAGTTCTCTTCAGGTTTCTCTTATTTATAGACAAATTTTGGCACCTGTTCGTGAAACAGTATACTGTTTCACAAACAGTCACACTTCTTTGTTTAAAACAGTTTAATTGCTTTAACAGTTAGATATTTGAATTCCCGAAATTCAAACTCTAACGGTAACTAACCGTTTTAACTGTCAAACGTTTAAGTAGTCAATCAACCATCGCACGTGGTGGCTGGCCACCACGGGCCGCCACGTCGCAAAAGTGCCAAGTGCCAAGTGCGCCTAATAAGCGCCTCACGCCTCACCCCCATGCCGCGCGCGCGCGTGCGAGTGCGAGTCTCAGCCAAACCCCAATACTTATTTATTATTACAAATATTTACTATTTGCAATTACTTATAAATGCTTGAAAATGTTTCTCCCTTTCCAATGTGGGATGCATTTAATTGCATTTATTAAATATTTTTTGGGCTTTGGGTCTTTAATCTATTTCACTTTAGCCAAAGAAAAAAGTCCAACAATCCCCCATTGGATAAAGTGTAAATGAATTAACCTGTCAGAATCTTGAAGACGGTGCATATGCATGAAATAAAGTATCTTTCGATTTGAACTTTACCTTACTGTAAGTGTCACAAAGTTGTGTCGAAATCCCAAGTAGCTCAAAGGTTTGAACCAGCTATTTCATATATGTGACAAAACCGGTGATACCACACACATAGACACTCATAATTCATATATTCCATATATATCTCGCTTAGCAATATTATGGCCTTGTGCTCATCATGTTCATAAACTTTCTTAAGAAAAACTCTAATTCTTATGAGAGGCGGCACCACCTCTAAGTTTATATAGGTGAAGTTCTTTCAGTATCTTTATTACATTTAAGATACTTGTCACTCATAGACTGAACTTCATTAAGAGTTTGACAAACTCAACCCTCGACTGTAACAACCAGCACTATACATCTCAGATAGGGCTTCATCAGTTTAGTGCTGAAATACTATCCACTTATCAATGACTTATTTTTACCCTTTGAACTTAATACTAGTAATTTCCTAGTGTTAAGTTGGGTTGCCGTCATTGGTGAATCTTTTAACTTAAGAGTTTCAGTTCTATCCCTCTAGATGTATATTTTACCAATTCTCTTGAAAGAGGTTTGGTAAAAGGATCTGCTAAGTTTTCACTTGATCTCACATATGTGATGGCAATAATTCCACTTTGAATTAATTCTCTCACATAATCATGTCTAAAACTAATGTCTTGACTTCCCATTATACACTTCGTTGTACACTCGGGATAAGGTGACTTGACTATCACAATGTATAGATATAGCAGATACTTGTTTTGAAGTAAATAAAATATCTAAAAGAAGATCTCTTAGCTACTCAGCCTTTTTCCCAGTCGTTGCCAAAGCAATGAACTCAGACTCCATGGTTGAGTGCGTGATGCACGTTTGTTTCTTGGAACCCCAAGAAACAGCACCACCTCCAAGTGTGAATACCTAACCTGTAGTAGATTTGTTATCTCCTACACTTGATATCCAACTTGCATCTGTATATCCTTCGAGTATAGCTGGGAACTTTGAATAGTGGAGACTTATTTCCTTGGTTCTCTTAAGATAACCAAGAACTTTACTAATTTCCTTCCAATGTTCAATGCTCGGATTGCTAGTAAACCTACTTAGTTTACTAACCGCAAATGATATATCAGCTCTTGTGCACTGTGCAGCGTACATGAGACTTCCTATAGCACTTGCATATTCAAGTTGAGCCACTGCTCTTCCCTTGTTCTCAACAAGTTTTATACTTGAATCAAATGGAGTGTTTGCCTCCTTGAACTTTAGATGACTAAACTTATTAAGTACTTTCTCAATGTAATGAGATTGACTTAATATATATCCCCCACTATTTTGCTTCACCTTAATACCTAAAATGGTATCCACTTGTCCAAGATCTTTCATCTTGAACGTGGAGAATAGAAATCTCTTCGTTTCTATTACACCCTTCATGTCATCACTCAAGATTAACATGTCATCAACATAAAGACAAACAATTATGATAGAGCCATCACAAAATTTTGAGTATAGGCATTTATCAGCATTGTTATGTCTAAAACCATTCGAAAGAATGACAATGTCAAACTTTTCATGCCATTGTTTTGGTGCTTGCTTCAAACCATATAATGATTTGACTAATTTGCACACTTTATATTCATTTCCTGGTAGAACAAAACCTTCCAATTGTCTATATAGACCTCCTCATTGAGATCACCATTCAGAAATGCAGTTTTAATATCCATTTGATGAATATAAAGATTATGGATTGAAGCTAAAGCAAACAAGATTCGAATAGAAGTTATTCTAGCAACAGGTGCATATGTATCAAAATAATCGATACCTTCCTTTTGTCTAAAACCTTTGGCTACTAATCTAGCCTTAAAAGTTTGAAGAGTGCCATCGGTATGATATTTCCTCTTAAATATCCATTTACACCCTATTGGTTTTGAACCAGGTGGTAATTCAACTATTTCCTAAGTATGGTTAGATATAATTGAATCCATTTCATCATTTATTGCCTCTTTCCAAAAAACATAATCTCTAGAAGACATAGCTTCCTTATACGTTTTGGGATCATCTTCAATTTGAAGAACTATAGGAATTTTCCTAATGACCTCTTCTCTATTACCTTCCACCAAACAGAAAGTAATGAGTTGAGAATCAATTTCATCATATCCCAATTCTTTTGCTTTTCTTGCTCTTTGGCTTTTACGAGGTTCAATTGGTTGCTCAACAACTCTTGAAGGTATCTCTATTTGAGATTCTTCAATATTGGTAGTGTTTTGAGAATTATTATCCAAAGGCAATAAGTTCTCAAAAAACTCCACTTCTCTATATTCAATTATTACATTAGACTCCAAGTCTAATAACCTATAAGCCTTGTTGTTTGTTGCATAACCAACAAATGCACACTTTATGGCTCTCGGACTCAATTTAGTCCTTTTAGGATCTGTGTTCTTGCAATAAGCAAGACACCCCCACACTTTGAAATAACCGATGTTCGGTTTTCTTCCTTTCCATATCTCATATGGGGAAATTTTACTCTTCAAAGGAATCCTGTTAAGAATGTGACATGCACCTAAAATAGCTTTTCCCCACAAATTGTTAGGTAATTTTGCATTCAACAACATAGCATTAGTCATTTTAAGAAATGTTCTGTTTTTTCTATCGGCTAAGCCATTTTGTTGAGGTGTGAAAGGGGCAGAGCATTGGTGTATTATACCATGCTCTTCACAAAATGCAGAAAATTCATTTGAGAAATATTCTCCACCTCTATCACTTCTTAAGATCTTAATCTTTCTTCCTAGTTGATTTTCAACTTCGGCCTTATAATTTTTAAATGCAATGAATGTTTCATCTTTATGTTTAAGTAAATAAACATAAGTATATCTAGAACAATCATCTATAAAAGTTACAAAATATCTTTTACCTTCTCTTGTTAAGATGCCATTCAATTCACATAAATCACTATGTACTAAATCTAATAGTTGAGATGACCTTTCAACACTATGAAAAGGCTTCTTAACCATTTTTTATTTAGTGCATAGTTCACATTTTTTGAAATTACTAGTATCACATGATATTAGGCCACATTTAATAATTCTGTTAATGGTACTAATGCCTATATGTGCAAGTCTACCATGCCACAATAAAATAGAATTTAAATCAATCATATAAACATAACTACTAGCATTTTTACTATTAACATCATTGTCAATAGTACATAGTTTCACCATCCCATCACTAGAATAGCCCTTTCCAATGAAAGAGCCATTTTTTGACAAAATCAACTTCCCGGATTCATAAACAGATTTGATTTCGGGTTTCCCTAACAAATCACTACTAATCAGATTCCTGTTCATATCAGGAACATACAAAACATTTGCTAGGGTGATCTTTCTACCAGAGGTGAAGATCACTTCAATGCTTCCTTTGCTAAGTACCTTGGAACGACCTTCATTTCCCATTTGAATCTCTTGTCCATTTCCAACTTCATCAAAAGTCTTGAACAGTGATCTGTCATAGGAAACGTGCACAATTGCACAAGTATCGTACCACCATCCTTGAACTTTTCCTTGGATAGCATTGATCTCGCTCACAGTAGCGATGATCTCCTCCTGTACGACATTCACTTTGCCATTCTCATTTTGTTTCTTTCTGAATCTGCAATCACGAGCAAAATGCCCAGATTTCCCACAAACAAAACAAGCACCCTTTTTCTTGTCAGTTTTGAATTTTCCTTGATCCCTCTTCGGACCAAGAAAATTCGTTTTGTGATTTTTGCCCTTGGGATGGCTAGACCTTTCTACATCATTGGCCTTTGAGGTACCGATATCGGTTTCCTCCGCTTTCTTGTCTCTAGTCCGAGATTCTTCCTCAATACGTAGATGTTTTTTAACCTCTTCCAAAGAGTAATCTTCGTTATTGTGAAGAATCTTCTTCCTATAACTTTTCCAACTAGATGGCAGCTTGGCAATTATAGCACAAACTTGAAAAATTTCAGGAAGTATGACTTTTATAGCAACAAGTTTATTAACAATAACTTGTAAATCATGAATCTGATTTAAGAGAGGTTTCCCATCAAGCATTTTAAAGTTAAAATACTCAGATATTAAGAATTTTTTTAGTACCTTCCTCTTCTACCTTGTACGTGTTCTCCAACGCATTCCAGATTTCCTTTGCAGACTTTGTATTTGTATAGAGATCGAACAGACGGTCAGATAGAGCATTCAGAATGTGTCCCCGACACATAATTGCATCCTCGTCCCTTTTCAGTTTCGCTGCTTTAATCTCTTCGGTATCATCTGGAGAGGATTCTGGAAGTGGTTGAAGGTTAGGATCTAGAATGTAATAGATCTTTAAAGCAGTGGGCAAGAACTTCAGTTTGTCTTGCCATTGTGTGAAGTTTGATCCATCAAATCGATCAAGCCTCACAAGATCCTGGTTCATCAGCTTTATGGTTGAAACAGCAGTCTCGGCCTCCATTGCAGAATATCATTTTTTGATTGTTGAATATAAAGTGGGATCAAGACTTGAAACACGTAACAGATACGTTTTCCAAAAAACGATATTTTCACCCTCCCAAATTGCTTTAGATTACTGTGAAAATAGTTTTCGGGATATGACAAACCTTTACAAAAGATCACAAGCAACAGTGAAATTTTGAAATATATTCAGTTTCTGACAGTACGAAAACTGAGAAGAAGATTGGTTAAAGTTCTCTTTAGGTTTCTCTTATTTATAGGCAAATTTTGGCACATGTTCGTGAAACAGTATACTGTTTCACAAACAGTCACACTTCTTTGTTTAAAACAGTTTAACCGCTTTAACAGTCAGATATTTGAATTCCCGAAATTCAAACTCTAACGGTAACTAACCGTTTTAACTGTCAAACGTTTAAGTAGTCGATCGACCACCGTACGTGGCGGCTAGCCGCCACGGGCCGCCATGTCGCAAAAGTGCCAAGTGCCAAGTGCGCCTAATAAGCGCCTCACGCCTCACGCCCACGCCGCGCGCGTGCGAGTCTCAGCCAAACCCCAATACTTATTTATTATTACAAATATTTACTATTTGTAATTACTTATAAATGCTTGAAAATGTTTCTCCCTTTCCAATGTGGGATGTATTTAATTGCATTTATTAAATATTTTTTAGGTTTTGGGTCTTTAATCCATTTCACTTTAGCTGAAGGAAAAAGTCTAACATGAAAAGCATAAGTGATTAGTTTCTCTAGTTAAGCCTTGATTCCCTTGGAAGCACAGTTATATGATGTGTCTCTATGGTGTCACGACGTCATGTTCATATCTATATGTGTGTTCAGTCTTGTATGGATAAGTTCAGTTTGGTTAGTGTTTTGAGTTGTTAATTTAGTTCCATGTTCCTGCAGCAAGTTCATCAAATACATATACGAAAACTTTCACTGGGATTGATGGAGCTGGAAAGCGATTAACGGATGAAGTAAGTTCTGAACCTAGGAAACCTTTTTTTTTTTTTTCTCCTAGACCCATTTCACGTGCATCTTGACCAGAACATCCTGCCATTGAGTTAGAAGATGATTCGATTCTGTTGTGTAAATGGTGATTTTCATTATAAACAGGTCATGAAAGTTGTGAAAAAGACAGAGAACCTGAAAAAGATCACTTTTAGCCCATTCCCTTGGTGGCTTGTTTGCAGGACATGCAATCTCTGTTCTCTACAAACCAAATACAATAACCAGCAGCAAACCCAGAGATCTTGGCGAATCTGTGTCAGAAACTTCAGAACCAGTAACCTCTGCGAGGGGTGGTATGGTTGCTGGATTGGAGCCAATTAATTTTATTACTTTGACAACTCCTCATCTCGGGGTTCGAGGTAAAAAGCAGGTATGTTTTCTAGGGTCTAGTCTTCATTGTTTCTTTGTTAAAATAGATAGTTCTGTTATTTCAGAATGTAAATTTTGCGACACAAATTATATTGACGTCTTCCTAAAGATCAGTAATTGATTAATAAGTACTTATTTCCAGCTTCCATTTCTCTTTGGAGTTCCATTCTTGGAAAAACTGGCTGCACCTCTGGCACCTATTCTTGCTGGACAAACTGGTAGTCAGCTATTCCTAACTGATGGCAAACCTGATAAACCACCTCTTCTCTTAAGAATGGCGTCCGATTGTGAAGATGGAAAGTTTATGTGAGTGAAGAAATTCTTACATAACTTCTACAGGTCTTCTAATGCAGTAATTCCTGACACAACTTTTACACATTGCAGATCTGCCCTTGGTGCTTTTAAATCTCGCATGCTTTATGCCAATGTATCTTATGATCGTATCCTTCTTAACACTCCTTGTCCTTACGTTTATTTTATAAGTTTCTACTCATGATATATCTGTTTCCTTTGACTGAATAAAGATATGGTGGGTTGGCGCACATCATCCATAAGGAGGGAAACAGAGCTGTTTATTGTGAGTTTCTTTATCTTATTTGTATATCGAATTGTTTTAGAAAAATATTCCAATGGATTAATTGCAACAATCTGGAACTTGAAGCCTCCTCGTCGATCTTTAGATGGTTACAAGCACGTCGTGGATGTAGAATACTATCCCCCAGTTTTGTCAGACGGGCCCCGTTTTCTCCCAGAAGCAGCTCGGGCTAAAAAGGCAGCACAAAATACACCAAGCACACAGAATACAGTAGAATACCATGAAATCATGGAAGGTGATTATACTCTTTTGACACCCGGACAGATTAATTTTTGTTGTCATTTCCTGAATCATTTAACAATTATTTTTCTGAAATTAATAAATAAATAGGCGCTACTGACAAAGAGTTGTAATCTTGTCTGGTCACAGGAAATGATTCGCGGTTTACAGAAGTTAGGATGGAAAAAAGTTGATGTCAGGTTTCATTCTGCATTCTGGCCCTTCTTTGCTCACAACAACATTCATGTACTCCTCACCACCTGAACTTCATTTCCAAGGGTTTTTTCTTCCTAGAGTTGGTTCCCCAAAATCTTTTGTACTAATAAAACCCACAAAATACATAAGCATCTTATCAAATACGTAAGGTGCATTCAGAATCGCATTTCATCAAAAATTGATTGAAGAATCAGAACAATGCATGTCTTTTCACATAGTCAGAAATTTTGATTTCAAGGGAAGTTCCATGTGTCCGTTGGTCATTTGGTGGGTTCAGATGAATTGACTTTTTTATTTTGGTTAAGTTTTTGTTTCCCTCCCTTCAGGTAAAAAATGAATGGCTCCACAATTGTGGAGCTGGGGTGGTAGCTCATGTAGCAGACAGTATAAAGCCGCAAGAATCTTCTTCATGCGTTGCAGCAGCTAACTTCTAGTAAAACGAAACTGCATATATCTACCTTAAGGTTTTTAGTCATATGGGTGAAGATTCTTGATGCACAGCCGGTTTCTTTCAATATCATTGATGTAAAAATTAAGCAGTATCAAGTTTCTAGACAGAAGCTTACGTGAAAGAAGTATAATTTTCCCTTTCACTGTTACTTTTTACAGTACTCGTAATTCTAGTCTTCCTATAATCACGATTTCATCAAAACAAAAAGCATTCTCCTGCATAGTTTGCTTCTACGAAAATTAGAGTAGTTTTCTTTTTTTTTGTACCAAATTAGAAAATGAGTTATTTATTTTAAAATATATTTATTTCAAGTGAATTAAAATAATATATTCATTTACACGAGATATTTTAAGTAATATTTAAATTTTATTGGATCTGATTCTTAAATAATCGCAAATCATCCACGAATCAAAATCATTTCTTTATCAATTCCTTGCACAACTAAATAAACAACCAAGCAATTGCCAACTTTTCATTTACTCTTATTCGCATTCCTATTCACATTCTCATTCTTTTTGGAGAATGAAATCTAAGCGCCCCTTAAAATAGAAACCAAAATCTTTTGATGATTAGGTAAATAAGATTAAATGAGATAAATTTTTGTAAGATAGACTCATTTGAAAAATAATGTTTTTGACCTCTTTTACTTTATTTTATTTACAAAATTAAAAAAATATTTGAAATTAATTTGATACCCTCATCTCCCTCCTCCAACCCATTCTTATTCTTCCTCTTTTTCTTATTCTTCCTTCTTTCACACTGAACCAGCAGCCGATACTTCGAAAAAATGATTTTCATTTTTGCTCCATTTTCATTCAAGAATCGAATTATGTTTTCTTCCTTCAACACAAACATTTTAGAGAGACCAAGAACGAAATCCTCTTCCTTTGGACCAATGAGATCTTGAAGCATCATTTTTTGAACCAAAGACTTCAAACAAAAAATGGACCGAAAATTAATTTTGGACAAAAACTCAACATTTCATACCAGATTTTCAAAGCAATTGTGGACCGAATTAATTTCGGACAAAGCTTTCGGGCCAGTCTAGTTTGTGATCTTTATCGGGAGGTTTTAGACAACTTTCTAATGTTATAAAATCATTAAAAAAAGGTATATAATAAAACTAGAGTATTAGAGCTTTCATTAAAGTCGAAGAATGCCTCAATCAAAGTTATATAACTCGAGATAAAAATTCATGAAGTTGACTGAACGATCTTGAGTTTTCGGATCAAAACTCAAGATTTCAGATCAAATCTCAAGATTTCATATCAAAACTCAAGGCAATTTTGGATTGAAATTAATTTTCGATTAAGATTTCGGACCGGTCTAGTCCATGATCTTTGTCTAGGAATTTTAGATAACTTTCAAATGTTATAAAATTATTGAAATAATATGTAATAAAACTAGACTCTTAGAGCTTTCCATAGAATTTAAGAACACCTCAATCAGAGTTATATAATCCGAGATAAAAGTTCTTAAAGTTGACTAAAACATTTCGGTCTGGAATTTTAGACTAGGACAATCATAAGACTAAACTCTTAAAACTATCTATAGAGTTTATGAACACCTTAATCAGAATTATAGAATCCAAGATAAGAGTTCTTGAAGTTGACCATATAATCTTGGTCTAGGAATTTTGGGCTAGGATTTAGAGTTTAAAATTTAGGGTTTAGGGTTAGTATTAGAGTGGTTTAAGGTGTATAGATTAGGATTTAAGTTTAAGATTTTGAGTTTTGAATTTAGGGTTTAGGGTTGAAGTCTAGGGTTTAGGGTCAATAGTTTAAGATTTGGGATTAGAATTAAGGTTTAAGGTGTACGTTTAGGGTTTATGGTTTAAATTTAAGGTTTTGGGTTTTGAATTTAGGATTTAGGGTTGAAGTCTAAGGTTAAGGATTTAAGATTTAAGATTTAAAATTTAGGGTTTTGGGTTTTGGGTTAGAGTTAAGATTTGAAGTGTATATTTAGGGTTTATAGTTTAAGTTTAAGGCTTTAGGTTTTGGATTAAGGGTTTAAAGTTTAAGTTTAGAATTTAAGTTTAGGTTTTAAGGTTTATAGTTTAATATTTATGATTTATGGATTAGTATTTTGGATTTAGTATTTAAGGGGTTCGATTTAAGTATTCTTAGATTTTATGGAAACCTATATTAATCTAGTTTTATAATATATATATATATATATATATTCGAATTGGTGTTCTTGATCTATCAACCGAAACCAGCACTTACAATAACATATAAAACTAACTAATTAACTAACTAACTAACAACCAGCAAGGTACTCCAATTATGTTATGTTTGGCAAACAAAAAGACACGAAATTAGATCCTCTAAGAATAACAATAATTTTCACCCCTATAAAACACGAGGATGAGTGGGGTTTCTAGCCTTGTTAACCCTCATGGGTTTCTTGAGACATTTTAATATATCCTGAGAGACTCAGAGTATTCTCTTCATATGGCTATGATCAAAGCCATGTGAGACAGATGCTGACTTGGCTTTGATCATAGCCATAGGAATAATACTCGAAAGTACATTAGAATGCCTTTCTGATTTTCTTGGCATTGCTTAATTAAGAGTCATCATAAACGTTCTTTTTTTTTTCGGTCAATAACTAATATAAAGAGCGAGTCAGAAGCACATCTTCCCCACCACGTGTAGAGCAGAAGAAAAAAATTACAACCTCAGAAATATAACAACCATCAAAGAGAGACTAAATCAACTCCTAAAAATAGGTATTCGAATCTTCCTTCTAAAAAGAGATCGAACTTTAGATCTCCATTGTATTTGAAAAAATAAAGGAACAATGGAGAAGTCTTTTATCATCATCGCCTCTGCCCTCTGCTTCTTATCCTTTGCGGGATCTTCTTACTCTGAAGATCAACCCTTCACGGTGCAGGGCTCGGTATATTGCGATACATGCCGTGTTGAATTCGTCACCAAGCTCAGCAAGAACATGCCAGGTAATCACTCATATTTGTTTATGATATATTTGTCTTAAATCCACAAGCTAGTTCATACCATACGTTATTATAAACTACATATCAACAATTTAATTCTTTAAGACTCAGAACTTTTGTGATAAGTAGTAATTAATTTTGATGGCGTCGTATTTTTTTTTTTTGTTAGGTGCACAGGTGCGTTTGGAGTGCGTAGATCGTGAGGATAGCAGTAACATAAAATTCAAGGCAGAGACTGTTACAGATGATCAAGGAAATTACAAGATTGAAGTGAATGGAGATCATGAGGATGAGGTTTGTGAAGTAACCCTAGTTAAAAGTGCTGATCCAGATTGTGATGAACAAGACAACGGAAAGTTCCATGAACACAGCAGTAGGGTTAGTCTTACAAGAGAGAGCGGAATTTCCGACCTAGTTCGAAATGCTAACCCTATTGGTTTCCTCAAGAAACAACCACTACTCGAGTGCGGAGATGTCCTCAAAGAATTGGGTTTGACCTCCCATGGGGAACTCGTAAGAGCAGAGTAACTTTGTTGCTTGAAAAAACAAATTATAACTCTAATTGTATTCCCTTAATTTTTCTTTTCTCGGGCTTAGATGAATAAACAGCAGAGATTAGTATCATTTGTTACATTCCTTTTCTTTTCTGTGCATGCACTAGATGACTAAATTAAGTTGTTTGTATAAATGAGAATCTAGCTAATTGATTAGTGTATTCTCTAAGGTGCCTTAAACACATGTTAAGTGTAGGACATGTTGTTTTAGAAAACTGAGCACTTAGCATGACATTCACTATTTTAAGGTTCACAGAGATTGTATCACTTGGTTTGGAGAAGAAGATGACAAGATTTATGCCGCATGTTTGGAGGAGAAGATTGTATCTATGAATAAGATGTTGAAAGAAAGAAAAATAAATAATATATATATATATATATATATATAGGGATAAGTTCTATGGACACATCTTTCTACACACTTATTACCTATCGGATTAAAATTAATCCAATGATCAATATTTCAAAATTCAATAATAATAAGTTAATATTGAATGATTTAAACATTAAATAAGTACAACATTCAATAATTATGGAATGATTTCAGTATTCAATAATTATAAGTAAATATTGACCGTTTGATTAGTTTTAATCCAATGTTAAAAAATATGTAAAATATTGTGTAAGAAAATGTGACCATAAAACTTCGTTATATCATTCGACATATAGTTATTGGAAGGGGATTTAATCTTTGTCCGCTTCCTTCATATTTGTTTTTGTAACAACATCTCAACCCTTCATTTCGATCCAATGACCAAGAAAGTACTATAACAAAAGCAAAAAAAAAAAAACAAAAAAACTATGAACAAAACCGGATATGCTCATAAATATTAGTTATGAATACTAATAGATTAAATCATAAACATGACAAAAATAAATATATAAATGAAATGATCCCACAAAAACTAAATATTTAAAAATATGAGATGATATATTATCTTAATAAGATAATTACATATATATATATCTCTCTATATATATTAAAAAGATTAAAATCCCTATTCTAAAATAAGCAACTACTCTGATACCAAAAATTGCCAAAAATAGGGTGGAGGCAGATTGATGAGAAACAGAGAGTATAAGAGAGAGAGTAGAGAGAAAGTACAGAGAAAACAAGATAATTGAGGAGTTAAAACGAGGATTTTATTTGAAAGAAAATATTGCAAGGAAAGATGGAAATTCAAAGATGGTGAGCTAGGAGCTCGCACGCTTTCTTATAAATATGCTCAAAAGAAAATGTATGAATAGGTAAGATTCTCTTTCAAAAAAAAAAATAAAACTACATTTTTACAAAATTACTTTATTTTATCAAAACTACTTTATTCAAGTTGTTGGATAAGAATTCCGAAAAGCATATTACTATTGTCAGACATGTGTGTCTTAGAAATTATTGGAAACGAGCAGTACCACAACTGTTAGAGGATAAGATTAAAGGATAATCCTTTTACTCTTTTATTCTCATTTCTTCCTTGAAGGAGAAGATTCTTTTTTGAGAGGAGTATAATTCTTATATAGATCTCGAAAGTCTTGAAAAAAATTCTAAGTTAGAGTCCAAATCAGCAGCAGCCTCACTTTTGGTGCAAAATACTAGCTAGAATATTAGATATGATGGAAAACTTTTATGGAAAATTCTTTGTAGGTTATCTAGGTGATCTTTATCATACCATTTTGCATAGAATTTTCTTATCAACCAACCAACATTGAGACTAATTCCGAGTGGAGCATCTTCATCAAATAATTCTTTATGATATCATTTAAATATCCAAGGAATTCGGTAAATGGATTTGAACCTAAGAGCTGAGACAAGATAGTCTGAAGCAATTCCATTTTCTATAACTCAAAAGTTTTTTGAACATAAATAGGATAATGAAAAGGCTTAATACCAAAATTATTAAACTATTCTCAAAACTAGGAAGGAAAATCTACACTATCTATGTAGAAAGAGACCCACCAACTATTCTTCCGCTTATTATTCTGGATAAGGAAAATTTGATTACAGGCGGTCATATAATCATAATAGTTTCATCCCTCGAGATCTGTGTTTCGTCTTCCAAAGAGCTCCTTTGAACTATTTGGTAGACGAATTGACTTTCAAAATTCTCAACTTTAAGAAGGCCACTTGATTTTTCTTTAATTTGGTGTCTATGGAAATAGACACTAATTCTTCAATAATATAGATAAACCAAATCAAGGACTTTGGAAATAGACCTCGCTTAAGATGCTCGCGAAGATATTTTCAAGCTAAATCCTAGATTCAATCAACTTGTTTCGGGTTATTACCCCATTTTTGGGATGTCCTCATTTTCTATGGGACACAAAAGATCGTCATAAATTCTGAAGTAAGGAAAATCCTTCTCCCTATCTAGCTGATGAGGAAGAGCAGTTTCTAGAGCTTCTTCGGAATGAAGTTGACATTGGTTGCGAAGAAGAGGAAGAATAAGAGGAACGAGATTCCTCTATCCATTTTATGGAAAGGAAGCTTTAGCATCTAGAGGATTCCTCTCGGGAAGAGCATGGCTGGAGTAAATGGTTACTTTTCTACTTTCCTTCTCCATGGGATTGTAAGAATTCTTGAGTTAGAAGGTCAGGGAGGGATTTATTTTCTCCTTGAATAAACTCAATATAAAAATCGAAGATCGAAAGTATTCCTAACCACCTTATAAAGATCTGCTTCAAAAGCAAGGCCTTAATGACTTTAAATAGAATATCCTTGGTTGCCTTACAATCTACTATAATCAAGAACTGTTTATTAATAAGATCAGGCTCGAATTTCTTTATTCACAATACAATGGATAAGATTTCCTTTTTATTTGTGGAATAGTTTTGTTGAGCCCGTTTCCAAGCGCCTGAAGCGAACCAGACCAACTGTTCCCTATTATCTAGTCGATTTTTAAAATTCCTCCAAACCCTTATTCAGAAGTATTTGCTTCTACTATCTAAAGATAAGGTAATTTTTTGGCCCGTAGTTTAATTTTACAGACTGGATTTGTACATTCCTTAGTCCAATCCAAAGGATTTCTTTTAAGCCTACCATTAAAAGGCTTATCATCCTTTGCAAAGTAATTGAAGTTTGCTATATAATTTAGACTTCTCAAAAATCTCTGCAGTTGGGTCTTGGCTTTAATAACATTAGGAAATTTTTCACCAAACTCTATAGGCCGTTGAATTAGGACAAAAGTGTTTTTCTTAATGGTATGTCCCAAAAATCTGATTTTTGTTTGAATTAAGTTTTGTCTTTTTAGTTAAAGCTACAAGACCTACTTTCCTCATCACATTTAAGAATATTCCTAAATGCTTAAAATTTTCGTTAATAGAATTTGAAAATATCAACACAACATCTATGTAGATAACTGTAGAATCTTCGTAAGGTTGAATATCTCATTGATAATATTTTAATATTCAGTGAAGCATTCTTTAAATAAAATGACATAGTATTCCATTTGCAGTGACTAAAACAGACTGTTAATGCCATTTTGTATTGGTTTTCTTCATTGATTTGTATTTTCCAATATCTAGATTTCATATCAAACTTTGAAAATATTATAACGGCAAATAACCTATTTAACAAATCCCATTTGTTTGGAATAGGGTACCTAAACCAGCGAAGTATTTAATTAAGAGGCTTGTAATTAATTACTAGCCTTGGCACTCCTCTCTACAATTCTGCCACATTTTGCACATAAAATGATGTGCAACTTTAAGAATTATAGCTTTTTCGAATTAGCCTCTTTTTTAAGAGGTCTTGAATCTCCTTTTTATAAACTTCCAATAATTGTGAATTCATAGTTGCTGGTCTAGCTTTCATGAGAATATCATTTTCTAAGAAAGATGGCTCATATCGTAATTCAACCATGTGTTGTGTGCGACCGCTCGACTTCGATCTTATTTAGGACTTGCATGCTCGACAATATGAATCTGCCTTTAATAAATCCAACATTCGACAACAAACATCTGCTTTTTGAAAGAAGCTTTTATTAAAGTAATTTTGTTTCTTAGTGAAAGAGAATCTTATCTCTACCGGTTCGCTAAAGTAATTTTTTTTTTGCAAAATAGAATCTTATCTTTTTACGTAGTTTGCTTTGTTGGTGTGTATTTATAGAGCCATCAAGCTCATTTAGTGGCATCTTGAAATTTATGTACTCTATAATCTGTAAAAAAAAAAACTCTCTCTATTAATAAAATCGTGTGTATATTCATAATTTTTATTTTTCATTTTTTCCCTACTCTTCATACTTCCTTACATCTCCACATTTCTTTCTATCTCTAACTTTCATCTGAATATAAACTCTCTAATGCATTTGTTTTTAATAATGGAGTTTACTTCCAAATGTCATTTTAGAAAATCTCTTTTTGCACATGCTATACCCCATCCAAAAGATATGTAATCAAAGGATAATGGTAAAAGTCCAGTGGCATAAAGTAAATTTTAAATTCTCCTAGAAGCCTAAATACCATGATGTTTATATGGTAAAAGAAAATCTTCACATTTCTTTCTATCTCTAACCTTCATCCGAATATAAACTCTTTGATGCATTTATTTTTAACAATGGAGTTTACTTCCAAATGTCATTTTAGAAAATCTCTTTTTGCACATGCTATACCCCATCCAAAAGATAAATAATCAAAGGATAATGGTAAAAGTCCAGTGGCATAAAGTAAATTTTAAGTTCTCCCAGAAGTCTAAATACCATGAAGTTTATATGGTAAAAGAAAATTTTCACATTTCTTTCTATCTCTAACCTTCATCTGAATATAAAATCTCTGATGCATTTATTTTTAACAATGGAGTTTACTTCCAAATGTCATTTTAGAAAATCTCTTTTTGCACATGCTATACCCCATCCAAAAGATAAATAATCAAAGGATAGTGATAGAAGTCCAATGGCATAAAGTAAACTGTAAGCTCTCCCAAGCCTAAATTCCATGAAGTTAATATGGTAAAAGCAAAGGTTGAAAGTAAAGAGAGTTTTCTGCTCTCTCTATTAAGAATAAATTTCTTTGAAAAAAATTGAAGAAAAACTTCGATCTTCTAAGCTAAAATAAAAAATTTAAAATTTGGAAAAAATATTTCAATTTGAAAAGAAGCCTAAAAATATTGACTTGTGATTGTCTCCTTGAAAATTGTTTACACATATCCTTGATGATTTAGGTTCTATAGCCATTGATACAAAGTTAAAGAATAATCAAGTAGTTTTCTCAAAACTTCGTGTCCTAAAGGTTATTCTACTCTCAGAATAGTTTAGAACGGAGCTTTGGAAATTCAGATTCTGTACCCATGAGCTATGCAGATAGAACTACTTTGACTACATGATGGCATGAAGTCAAATTTTTCTACTCCAAAATCTTAAAAGGAAACAGTCCTAGTTGATCTCATCTTACATAAATTAGATAATTTTCCTACTCGGTTTAGAGATGGTTTAATAGTTATGGTGTTAAACAATTTCATTACCCAATTTATGTACAACAGGTTTTCAAGTTGTTTTGTTTTGCTAACGAGATTGCTGATGAATAGATTCAACTTTAAAACATGGGATTATCAAATTCGTTATAATATTTATATGCCTTTAGGAATTAATCCTAATGTTTGTTAGTTGGTAAGAAGACATTATATTAAGTGAAAGGATAAATATCATCTAGACAATGAGCAAAGTGTAAGCTCATAAGAGAATTCTCAAGATCCCATCTGCTTCTCTTGAGCCCTTTAGGTCTTCTGGAATAGAAAAAATTAGTGAAGTCCTCCGGCAATTCTCTAAGGAGGAAATCAAAGAATTTCTAAAAGGAGTTTTCTTACCATTTCTCTCTCAAAACTCAGATTCTGATATGGAATTCTTCTAAGATTCTCAAGACCCTTAGAAGGATTATACCCCTATGAAGGATAAATACTCTCCTTTGCAAAAGAAGAAAGAGAATAAATGATCTCTTTAGTACACGCTTTCTGTCTAGTGCTTCAATTTTTTGTTTGAGGATGTCTATCTATTATATTTATTCAATTTTTTGACAATACTCCTAGGTTGATTGACAATATAAGAGAAATAACTCCCTGTCAGTTATATGAAAGCAAGTTTTGTTGATATGAATATCTTTATGTTAAAGACACTTAATGATAAAATTCAAGTGGTTGAAGTAGAAATGAGGTTTCTACTCCAATTATATACTATACGCTAGAATGCCTCCTATATGTTTATTTTTCATATTACTATTTGGATGCAGGACAATATTCTCCGTCTCTTATGTATAGAGTGATTTTAAGCTTTCATGTGTGTTAACAATTAACATAGATGGACCTGGGTAATTGTAAATGTAAGATATTCAGAGTCAAAAGGAATTGTATGTCAGTCATGTACATTATACGTACAAAAGATGAATTATTTATACACGAGTACTAAAGCTAATCTACAAAGTAATCTAAAAAATTTGGTAACCCCACAAATCATGGCAGTTCCCACTCACTTCCCACAAATCATGATAATCGACAGATCAAGCTGTTAATTCTCAAAATTATGGTAAGCCGTACAAATTATGCGAGTTAAGCCCCCCTCCAAACAAACCCCCCGGCAACCATAAGAGACTAGGTAATCTTATACGTGTATGTCATCAATCTTCTCAATTTATAAAATTAATATTTATTGATATTATTTCTCTCTAGAACTGGTCAGTATTTCTCCTGAAATTTTACTCGTGGCTCAACTTTTTTTATTGTCATAATAATTACACACAAAAAGTTTTTAAGACAACTATCTTGTTCCTAATTTATCCGTTACTTAGTGAATGTTTGGTTAGATGTGTATGATTGGTTTGATTTTTTAGTGAGAATGAAATAAAAATTGTATTCAATTTTACTATTTGATTAAAAAAAATGATAAAATAAGAATAATTTTTTATTCTCACTTAAATAAAAAGTCATTATTTCATTCTCACATAAATATATATTTATATTTATATTTATTTATACAGATATAAAAAAATCATTATTTTTATTTATATTCATACTCACTCTATATATAACTAAACATAAATTAAAATATCATAATTCTCATTCTCATTCTTATTTTATTTTATTCAGAATCTATTATCATTATTATAAAATATCATCTCATTCTATTTTCATTCTCATTATCATTTTTATTTTTATTTTTATAAAAATAGAATAAGTGAGCTTAATGTTTAATGCAATTTGGTAATTTTTACTATTTATATATACGAACTTCCAATAAACAGAAAAGCGAATCAAAAGTAAAAATGTTTCTCCACCATACGTAGAGAAAATAAACAATAACCTCATAAACATAACAACCTACCAAAAAACTAGCATCACCTTGACCTTGTCTTCCCTGTCCCATAAAAAGTGATCCCGACCTTTACTTCTCTTCGCGGAGATTTGAGATTCAAAAACAACTTACAATTGCAATGACAATGGAAAAATCTGCTATTATCATTGTCTCTGCTCTCTGCTTTCTGTCCGTCCTCGGCCTTGCTCGTGCCAACGATGCCGAGCATTTCTCCGTGGTTGGTTCAGTTTATTGCGATACCTGTCGTGTCGAATTTGTTACCCGGATCAGCAAGAAATTGGAAGGTGTGTATTATCTTATGTTAATTCACATGCAATAGTAGTAGTAATCGAATCTTAGAACAGAGTTTGGCCAAAAAAAGAAATTTAGAACGAAGATATAACATACATTTATTTTATGTAGCTGCAAGGGTGAGTTTGGCATGCAGAGATGAAGCTAACAGTGATAACATAACATTTACGGGCGAGGCTACCACCGATGCATCAGGATCATACCATATCAATGTTTCAGGGGACCACGTGGACGAGATTTGCGAGATATCATTGGTCAATAGTACCGATCCGGAATGCAATGAGGTGGACCCGGGGAAATTCCTCAAGCAAACAGGTAGGGTTAGTCTTACAAGAGAGAGTGGAGTAACTGGCCAAGTTCGTCAAGCTAATTCTCTTGGTTTCCTTAAGAAAGAGGCCCTTCCTGACTGCCCTCAAGTACTTAAAGAAATTGGTCTGAAGCCTGATGGGTCACTGTTGGACGATGAGGAGTAACATAATGTTTAAATTTATGGCTTAAAATTGATTATTTTAAATTGAAGGTTTCTTAATTTGTATGTAGTAATATTATGAATAAATAATCAATTAGATGTATTTCATTAAATAGCTATTGGAATAATGAGAGTTATCAACTCTCCTTCTGTATACGTTAGAGTTATTTATTCTACCTCTAACCTGTTTCTAGTAAAACCAAAGCCAAATCTGTCTTACTTTAAAGAAGCAACTATTGATCGAAGAGGGAAGTAGAGAGATTCCAAGTGAAAATCTTCATTAAGATATAGATAATTAGCCGAACCATCTTCTACTTCATTTCCTTCTCTATAAATCTATTTACATTCAAGCTATATTAAGGAGCTTGTAACATTAAAGATTTGTTGAAATATACGTGTTAACATATGAATCAGAATTTATATAATCGGATCCTAGAATAATGTCGGTGCTTATATATTCTTGATAGAATTGTACAGCCTTCAAGAAAAATAGACATTTCGCTTCCAAACCTGTACAAACACAAAGATTAAAACTAGTTGCATGAAATGACCATTAATGATGGATTTAAGATTTCAGTGCACCGGACGCATATCATATAGTAAAGTTAGGGAAATATATGTTATAAAATTTTTTTATAATAACTAAGTGAAATAAATAAAAATTTCAAATCTTTTTTTGGCTAAAATTAAATTTTAAATATGTAATATATATAAGAAATGAAAAATATATATTATATATATATATGTTAATTTTGTGTTTGGTTATAAAAATTAGTAGATATATAGAATTTCACGAAAAGTGTAATTTCTTATAATCATAAATTTTTAAAAGTAAAATTTACGCCTACTCAAAATTATAAGTTACAGCCATTTTTGCTAAATTGGGTTCATGTGTAGAGCAATCAATGCAGGTCTACCATTTTGAACTTTGTGTATTTTAGACCGAGTTGAACTTAACTCATTTATGATTAGTCGAGTTTGAATTTAGTTGGGCCCTCAAAAATCATGGCTAGCCCGAACTCATTTATATTTGAGCCTTAAAACAGGCAAGGCTAGGGTCAAGCCCGGGCTTAACCCAAGATTTTTTTTTCTCGTAAATAATTTATGGCATAAGAAATTATTGTAATTGTTTAATAAACAGGACAATGTTGATTTACTAATAATGAAGACTATACTAAGTGTAAATAATTTTGTAATTCATAAATAAATAGTTGGTTTTAATAAAGACTTCAATATATTTGCAAACTACAAAGGATAGATGATCCCGTAAAAATAAATCTCTTAAATTTAAGAAGGAAAAATAGGAACTTATAAAAAAGTCTTAAGTAATTGAATAATAAGGATAAGAAAAATAAACTATATTATTTATATTTAGTAAAGAAAGGGGGAAGAAAAAAAGGTTAGCCTACGGGCACAAAATTAAGGCCGTTACCCATAGGTCGGGACATGTCTAATTATTATACTTGAAATCATAAAGGTCAAACCTTTTATGATTGGACCTAAAAGTTGGATATTTTTATCATAACCTAATGTCTAATTATTATACTTGAAATCATAAAGGTCAAACCTTTTATGATTGGACCTAAAAGTTGGATATTTTTATCATAACCTAATGTCTAATCATTAGACTTAAAACTACAATGGTTCAACCTTTTATGATTGCACCTAAATGTTAGATTTTTTATCATAACCAAATGTCTAATTATTAAACTTGGAACCATAAATGTCTAACATTTTATGATTGGATCTCAAGGTTAGTCATTTCTATCATAACCTAATGTCTAAATATTAGACTTGGAACCATAAAAGTCCAACCATTCTTGATTGGACCTAAAGTTTAGACATCTATATCATAACCTAATGTCGAATCAACAAACTTGAAATCATAAAGGTCCAACTTTTCATGATTGGACATAAATGTAAGAATTTTCTATCATAACATAATATGTAATCATTAGACTTGGAACCATAATGATCCAACATTTCATGATTGGACCTAAATATTAGACATTTCTATAATAACCTAATTATAATAATTGTACTTAGAACTATAAGGGTCTAACATTTCATGAATGGATCTAGAGGTTAGATCTTTCTATCATAACCTAATGTTTACAAATTAGAATTAGAACCATAAAGATCCAATCTTTTATTAATGGACCATAAAAATTAGTGTTTTCTATCATAACTTAATGTCTAATCATTAGACTTAGCTAATTAGGAGCCTTTGAGCAATCGAAAAAAGTGGACAGACACTTGAAAATCTCTGACATTTTCACCTGATTGCTTAATGCTTCTGTAATTAGGAGCCATTGAGCAATCAAGAAAAATGGATAGAGACTTCAAAATCTCTCACTTCTCTATCTGATTGATCAATAGCTCCAAAATTAAAAGGCTTAGCAATTGGAAAAAGTGAACCGAAACTTGAAAGTCCCTGATATTTCTACTTGATTGCTTGATTACTTCATAATTAGAAGCCATTGAGCAATCGAGAAAAATGAAAAAAATACTTGTAAGTCTTTGCCTATAAAAGCATCATCCTTTGCCACAATCATAAAAAAATATATTCAATCAACCAGAATATATATATCCATGAATATCCAAAGCCAAATCATGCTTATTCAACTTGAAAGATATATATTCCTATCAAATGGATAATAATTTCATATATTCTGAAAATATATAATAATTACAACTCCATAGTCATATGTCTATAATAATTACATCTCCAAAGTCAAATTTATAATAAATAATTGTAAGCTAAACAATAAAAGAAGATTTAGAGAGAGAGGGAGAAGAACTTTGAGAGAGAGAAAAAAAAAATTTATTGTTTATTCATTAACATCTGATCTAATACATTATTCAAGTTTTATACTCTCCAATTATAAATTTAACAAATCTTTAACAACTTCTTAAATACTTCCCTTCTCCTAACTTCATTAACAACTAACAATTTCCTTAACAAATGACTACTGATTCAATTAGTACGTATCAATTTCCATCCTGATGAAATTCACCATGTTCTCAAGATGATATTGAGTAAAAATTATACTATAGGTATTATAAGCTTTCAATAATCCCTTGAACTGAAAAAAAATCTGTCTCACGAGCTTTTTGTCAAATAGGTGTTGTGTGCTCAGCAAATTCATGATGAAGTGCAGTAGATGCATTCCCAGATTAATCCATATAAGTGCAAGATAGTCCTATTTCTACACCCACTATGATTAGAAAATGATATAAGCTTTATTTGAATTATAGAAATTAAATGAAAGAAGTTTTTTTACCTTTTGTGAATCTCCAATTTTTTTTCTAACTAGATACCATACATGAAATCATTGATCTTTGTCACTTTGATGGCTTATCCATAACTTATAGTTGAAGAAGAAAAAAGAGATAGAAGAAGATGAGAAAGATGAAGAAATGAAGATTGAACTCTTGAAGCTTGATTACTATTTTTTTCCCGGTTTGAAGATCGCGAGCAAATTGGAAAGAGGGAAGATGAATAGTTTCTTCTTTATCTTTTCTTTTTAATTATTTGGATTATTTTAATAATTTTATATTTATTTGTATAATTTTAAATCAGAGAAAAATAAAAAGATCATTCTTACAATATAATTTTTTATAGGTATAATCTTACAGACTAACCTCATATATGATTCATAAATTATTCCTTATAACAACAATAGACGTAGAAGTTGAAATTGGTTGTCGGGGTCGATACCAATTTGATGTGTCGACTTCATAAGGTACGAGAATATTCTACTATTATGTCTAAAACATCGAATCCAAGCAAATAGTGGTCATACATAACTTATAAGATAGTTAGAAGAATATTTTTATATTTTAATATTATGTTTATAATAATAATTAAGATATATTAATAATTTTTAGATTAATAATAAATATTATGTTCCATGCATGATGACCATACGTTTGTAAAATATGAAAAATCATGGCATTAAAAAAATGAGAAAGAAGGGATATTTTGAAACGATAAAGGTTCGTTTAGTGAATTAGCGATCAATAGTTGCACCCTTGAGTGATTGAATATTCCCATAAAGAAAATATAAAGGGATCCCACTAAAGCACGTATGACCAAATTAAGGCAAAAGAGCATTTTCGTTTCTTTTTCTAATTGGGGAAAAAGTGGATTCGTTTCTTTTACTAAGCTGGGAAATTAGAGCTGCACCTTTGTTTCATGGCCAAAAAGAAAAGGAAAAAAGCTGCACTCATTATTTAATAATAAGAAGACGAAGAGAAGATCAAGAAGATACGTGCGTGGCCTGTATTGGAAATATGATGAAGAGTGAAGCCCATGTGAGAGAACCTGAGAGGACCCTCTAGGAAGGTAGTATAGCTTCGAATCAAGTTCATTTTCTTCACTTCCCCCCCTCTCTTATTTTGCAAAAGCGGAAGCTGCTATAACTGTGTAAACATGGAAGAAAGAGAAGATGAATGAGAGAGAGTGACACGTATTTCCATGTAAGCCATATATGTATATTTGGCACGGGTTTCCAACTTTTAAAAGAGAGAAAAAGGAAAGAGAGAGAGAGATCATTAACTCTTACTTGGTGCGAATCTTATGTAAATGGAAGTTGTAGGCAGAGAAGAAGCGAAAGATGCTCCATATGTTTCGGGATAACTTTTTTTGCATACATAGAAGTTGGAAAGAGAGAGAGAGATCATTAACTCTTTTGCATATATGCTTTGCATATAACCCACCAAAGCACGAGCTAGCTAGACAGACCACACTATATAGTATATATCATCTTCGAGAGAGAGAAAGAGGGAGAGAGATTAGAGACCTTTCCTTTTTAATGAGAGAGATCAGATCAGAGAGACTCGCGTTATCATATACAGTGACCTTTCTTTGGTGAGCAGCCTCCGTTGTAGCGAAAAGTAATTCCCAAACAGCTCTCCTCTCCATATATAAGTTTATTTTCTTTCTAAATAACCAATCTACTCATCATTTAATACAACTACCGATTCCCATTCCTACCTCTTCTGCTCCCAGCTCGATCATTTTTGACCTGAGATACTGGCAGTAAACAGAAGCAGCTCGATTCCCAATTTCCCAACTCCCACTTATACTATTCCTTACTGATTCCCTTCCAACATCCTCGCAAACCTACTCCAACGGAAATCTCCTGTGTCGATCTCTTCCTCAACTCCATTTCCTCCATCAAGTATCTCTTATCTCTCTCTCCCTCACTTGATTTCTTATTATATTCTTGCAAGATCTCTCGTCCGTGGAAGATAATGGTTATTGATGATGATTTTCTAAGTGATCCTGTGGTTGAAATGAAAATCCACAACTGCTTTGTTTTTCTTTCTGTTTTTTTTAGGGATTTATTGTGAGATTTTGATTTTTAGGTATTTTTCAGTGTTTTAATTTATAGGTCATGGGTTTTTGTTTGTATAATTTCCAGGAAACAAGCAAATTAAAGGCGATCTTACTCTTACTGATACTTTAGGTCAAGCTGAAAGGTTTGCTCAAAGATACTTATTATTATTATTATATTTTTTTATAAATATTTTTTTTTGGTTATTTCCTGGTCAAAATTCTGCCTCATTCATAGAGGCGATATTACGCCATTTGATGTTTTCTAGGAACTGAACAAAAAAAAATGTCAAGTATCCCTTTCCACTATCTTATTATATTCTTATTCTACTATCTTTTTCTTAGGGTTACATGCTTGCATATATATCAACTTTTGCTTAAGATGATAAAGTAAAGATGTACGCTATATATATACTTTATTGACTTGCTGAACAACACCTTTCACGTGACGATCGTAAGAAAAAGAATCGATGCACTTAATCATTGAGTTATAATTTTCCCAAATAAACTACTAGGATCAACTAGGATTTATAAATAAAAAAAAACTAAAAAATGAGATATAATTTGGCACTTGCACTTAATGTGAAAGTTGGGAATGTAAAGTTAATAGGTGTAATTTATAATCACAATTGACCTTAGAAATTTGAAGACCACAATTAATTATAAAGTTAAAGATGGCCTCTCTTTTTGTCGTGTATGTCCTTTGTTTGCCCTCTTTTTTCTGTTCATTCATTTTCATTTTTTCCTAGGCCCTACGTAAAAAAGTTGTACACTTGGACATGCATGCAATCATAATTAACGCTATATTTTTTTGAATATGTGGCGAAAATTAATTTATTCAAACTAAAAAAAATAAAGTCGGTTAGTGATAATTAAATTAATCGATTAAAATTAATTAAATACAAGTTTAGTTGAGTATTAATTAACTTTAGATCAAACGTTAGCTAAAAGTTGTTTCCTTTCAATGAAATTAAGACATCATAAGAATTGGTGAGATGATATGAAAAATAATCATTGATTAATAATTTGGAGATCAATCTCAACTGTTCAGGAATATAATAACCTAAATCTCATATGAGGAGGGACTATATTTCGTCCTCTAGCTAGTGATTTCGGCCGAAATGGCCTTGGAGCAATGGGATTCAGCTAAACATGTAAGAGAAATCGATGCAAGACAAAACTAGTTGGATGGAGAAACAGCTTTACTTAAAAAGTTGTCCAAATGACTCATTCAACCCACTTTTCGGCGAAGAGCATTTAATTGGCTGAAAAGTGAGAGTTGTTGAAGCCATTATTCGGCCAAGCATATGTGGAAATTGGCCAAGGAAAAAAATGGTTGAAAGAAGAAGCAATATTTCCTCAAATAGTAATAAGAAATTCTCCCTTAATCCAATTTTAGCCATGAGCATTGATTGGCAGAAAATAAAGGTATTTTGTAATAATTTCGACCGAAATGCATAGAGAAATAGAAGAATTTCGGCCAAGTTTAATTGGTTGGTCAAAAGTAGAATCACCTTTCGGTCTAAGTTCGAATAAACTTAGAGTCAATAGTGACAAAGTTCGATGGAAATAAGAAGTCATAGTGTCCTCCAAAAAAAGTGGTCATGGCCTCTTAAAAGGGGGGAGTAGATTTCAAATAAGGTGGATTTGGCCTCTTAAAAGGGGGGAGTAGATTTCAAATTCTACTTTATTATAATAGTACTATTCGAAATTTTCCTATAAATAGTAGGCTTGATAGACGAAAATATGATCAATTCGATCACCATCAATCAACCAAAAATGCTGTAAAAAAGTAAATCGTCGGTCCGTCCGATGCTACACTTTGTTTTTTTCATTTCCTCCGAGAATAAATGTATTTTCTTCCTTAGATCAGTTGTTTTGAAATTAGAATTATTGCACTTAGTACATACCTAAGTGAAGATCTTGACTTGTCATTTACGAATAAGATCTTTAATTTTTATTATATTCTTCTAAATTATTCCATTTATGTTTATCGTAGAACTAGAGCTAATTTAAATTTAATTTATTATCATAGATTTAGATCTGTAATTTCAATTTTTGTACTTTAATCGGTGTTGTTTACTCGTTTGTCTCTTAAACTTTAATTATGTTTTCGTTTATTTTTATTTTATTTTGGTAACAATTAATTCAATTCTATTGTCAGTAGATAAATCGAAAAGAAAGTAGAACCTAGATTAATTTTAATTATTTTTCCTATTTAAAAGCCAGATTAATTTCTTTAGTATGTATTTTTTTTTAATTTTATATTATAGTTTAAAAGTCATTTTAGTTTTCTGACACACCCATACTCTTTATCACTTTTTTTCAAATGTAAATTCCCTTAAAGCTCACTTAAATTTCAAAGATTATTTAAATTTTGATTATCCGAGGTTTTTGTCGGCGGATTTTCCCAACTTCAACAAATTGGCACGGCTGATGAGATTTTCTACGGAAAAATTGCTAACGTCTACCAAAGTATAGTGGTGTGACGATTAGAGAGTTATAGTGAAGATCTTTTATCGAGGTTGTCTCCACCACCTTATCCGTCCGATAATCCGAATATCGGCCACACTCGATTAGATTTGATTACTCCACCCCCAATGCCAACTCCAGAAAATAACTTGAGGCAGCCAAAAGAAAATGCCGCCCCAACCCCCGATGTAGGAGCCAACCAAAATTTCATTCGGCTAAAGGTGGAATAATCCGGACCATTAGACTTACTAATGACCCAACTTATCAAATGGTTAGAAGGTGTTGAAAGATGGTAATTGAATACCACGACCTACTTTCTCAGCCATTTAGAACGGCTTGGTCGATATCTACCACTAATTGAGCCGCTCCAATCATCACCGCAATGAGACTGCCGTAGGGGGCAGATGGGCGGCCAAATTCGCCGTCTATGTATAAGGTCGATAGTCTTTTAGGGACACGTGCCGATCAATGAGAGATTCTAGCTGCTATCCTATACTGGCCGCCCGAGCTTCCACCACATAATAGCTAACTCCAAGGATGGCCTATACATCCCTTATTGGTGGATGGACCAACCTTCCAATCAAAGTGGATGCTACCTCCTCAACCAAGGAGATACGACGGTGGATTTCCCAATGACAGATTCCCGATACCTCCGAGAAATCAGCAACCACTTTTTAAGCTAACTGCCACAGCTCATTTTACCAGCATTCCGCTCAGGATCTTCCAATGGATAGTAGGTCGTAAATCTCTCAACAGCCTCTACCCGTGCAGTTGAGGTGAGCTGCCTCACCAGCAGTTGATATAGAGCCACCATTAATGTCGATTAGAGTCACTGTTAATAGGTGTAAATGCGAATACTTTCCCAACTATCGTCAATGTGATCATTGTCGATGTGCCACTTTTCCATCAACTAAGAGAAATGTCAGACTAGGAAAAAATGGACTATCCTCGAGTTAAAATGTTTTGTCCACTTAGTTATAGTAAAGTCTCATTTGGTCATTCTCGAGCGGGATTATTACCAATAATTGTGGGAAGAAAGTCTACCCTTATTATCAGCCACCTTCAATTGAAACTTTACATAACCGATTGGCCAACTCGGTAGTTGAAAATCGGTCGAACGTTAAGTCATAACCCATGGATGGTCATACCTCCTCGGCCGACCACCACGGAATGGCAACACCTAGAACATTCGAAGTTTCCTAAAGGGAATTGGCACACCAAAAAACAGCGCGAACATCGTAAGCACTAAGCCAGTAAAAAAGAAGTGACAATAGAGAGAGGAAAGTAAGACAATGATGCTTTGAGGGACCACCTCACTTTCGGCCATCTTGGGCATAGAGCTTGGCCGAAAATGTCCTTAGGGGAACATTTAAATTTTAGCCAACACTCATTCTCATGTGTCTCCCGGCCAAAACTTATCATGAGAGTACTTAACATGTTGGCTAACAAAAGGTTTTTCATTTGAAGTTGGTTGAAATTGTTGTAAAGTAACCAATTTATCTACCGATTTATCTCAAATTCGGCTGAAACATCACGAGTTATTTGGATTTTCTTTAGATTTTCCCATAGATGGAAAATCAATAATTTTTAATATTTTAATCGATTAATCGAGATTTTTAGGAAAAAAAAAACTTAATTGCAATTATGGAACTAGAGATCGCTATTTAGAAAGTGTCATAATCGTTAATCTTCCTCATTATTTTCGAATTTACTGAGAAAGGAGTTTATTGACGCTAGAATTTTTCAAGTCGGTTAGTGATAACTAAATTGACCGATTAAAATCAAACAATTGAATGATCAATTAAATACAAGTTTTGGTCGAACAATAATCAAGTTCAACTGACATTTGATTTTGTCAAAATTAGGCCAACAGTTATTTCCCCTGAAGGAAATTAAAAAATCAAAAGGATAGGTGATCACATGAAAAAAACCTTAGATTGCTCACTTGGAGATCAATCTTGACCGTTTGGGAATAAAGCAAACTAAAATCCCATATGAAGAGGAATTAGATTTTATCCTCTAGCTTATGATTTTGACTGATATGGCGTTGGATTAATGGGATTCGGCTGAACATGTCAGAGGAATCGGTCGTAGACAAAACTAGTTTGATACAGAAAAAAGTTTTCCTTAAAAAATGGTCAGAATGACTCATTCAACCCACTTTTAGGTCAAGAGCATTAATTGGGCGAAAAGTGAGAGTTACTAAAGCCATCCGCCAAGTATATGTGGAATGGCCAAGGATAAAAGGGTTTGAAAGAAGAAACTATTTTTCCTCAAAAAGTGTCAAGAATCCTCCCTCAATCCAATTTTCGCCTATGAGCATTGATTAGCCAAAAATAAAAATTCATTGATGCTACACTTATATATATTTTTTTCATTTCTTTTTTGAATACATATATTTTTTCTTTTTATCCATTTTTCGGAATTAGAATTAGTGCAGTTGGTTCATATCTAAGTGAAGATATTGCTTTGTCGTTCACAGACAATATGTCTTTAATTTTTATTATATTATTCTAAATTATTTCATTTATAATCATCATAAGAGTAAAGCTAATTTAAATTTAATTTATTATTATAGATTTAGATATGTGATTTCAATTTCTTCTTTGCTTGTTTGTCTTTTAAATCTTAACCATGTTTTCATTTATTTTCATTTTATTTTAGTAATAGCTAGTTAAATTCTCTCGTAAGTAGATATATCGAAAAAAAAATAGAATCTATATTAATTTTAATTTTTTCGCCTATTTAAAAGTTAAATTAATATTCTTAATATATATTTATTTTATTTTATAATGTGAAAGTCATTTTAATTTTTTTGATATAATTATTATATTTTTTTCAAAATTAAACTCTTTTAAAATTCATTTAAACTATAAAGATTATTCAAATTTTAATTTTTCAAATTTTGTAGTAGAATTTCTCGACGTCGAATTTAGTATCAAACTAAGTCTCATCAGCGACATTCATAATATTGTTTTTTAGATTTTTCCAGCTAACTAAAATTTTTTAAAAAAGGTAGTCTCTCTTTTTGTCGTCTCGTCTTTGTGTGCGTGCCTTTCTTTGTCTCGTTTGCATGATTGAACGGATCCCACTAAAGTATGACCAAATTAAGGCAAAAGAGCATTTTCGTTTCTTTTACTAAATGGGGAAATTATAGCTACCTGCACTTTTTCTTTTGACTGCTGCTGCATTCATGCTTTCGAAGGTTTATTCTTCATGTAGTTCAGATTAAGTTGGTAAAATATCACATAATCTCATGTATTAGATAGCACACTCACACTATAGATTAGTGTATTTTGATCTTTACATAAAAAGTAGTTCTTTAGAATATTGACAAACAAGATCGAATTCCCTTAATAAAAGTTAAAAGCTGTTGTTTACATCCTTTTTAATTAATGAGTTAAATCCTATTCCACCATAAGATATTGCTTGCTTCCTTGAAACTGTTCCATCACTTTTTCGTTTCTCAACTTTATAAAGGAAAAAAATAATAATAAATAATAAATAAATAAACTAAAACTAAAACTTAAATAAACTTTGTCCTCGGCTCATGCGTCCTATAATCACCTATCTTAAGAGGCAGAAATCAATAGAGTTAGATTAGTGAATTTCCCTTTAAATAGATTGTGTAGTCCATACTGGCGTGCTTGTGATCTGTATAGCCCACTTTGCTTCTGTCGGAAAAAAACAGAAAAGAATAGGTATATATCCACCCATCCATGCACTTCTATATATCTATAATACATTACGATTTGCAAACGCAATATAAAGTTAATAGGTATAAATTCTATTTATAATTGACCTTAGAAAATTAAAGACATCACTTAATTATAAAAAAAAAAGAAAAAAAAAAGAAAAAGAGATGGTCTGGTCTGGTCTCTCTTTTTGTTGTCTGTGTCCTTCTTTGTCTTCTCTTTTCTTTTCATTTATTCGTTTATTTCTTGTATTTTTCCCTACGTAAAATAGTTGTACACTTATTTTTTTCCTTTGCCCTACATACGTAAACTTATGCCGACATGCATGCATGAATCATGATTGAATGTTAATTAAAATTCCCAACAGGGATTTGAACTAATAACATTAGGTCGTTGGGTAAATTAAGGTCTTATTTATCGTTTTAAACCGTGAACTATGAAGAGTCAGTCATGACATTTTTTATTTTGCTTCTTCTGGGAAGAAAATGTGTTTGCTTTTTAAGGGCTTGTTTGTTTGTATTCTGAAGAGATTGCTTGTGTGGGGGGTTGGAACTAAAAGTGAAAGGCTTAATGAAATGATTTTAGGAAGTACTCTCTTAGTGATAAAGTGGTTTTTAGTACACTCTCTTACGAAAGCCCTTTTAATTTTGTTTTTTCATGTAATAAATTTCATTTATTTTTCAACTTCTCGTTTTATTACAGGAATTAGGTAAGAGAGAAACAATATGGCGGCATATTTTAGTGCTGGAATTTTGGTTCTAGTGGCAGCAGTTTTGGCACAGGCAGCGGCGGTTTTATGCGGTTTTCCTGTCAGATTGATGATGCTTGACAGGGCTTTTCCGACGACTCATGGGATGAAGATGGATCTCGTAGCTCGGGATGCACTTAGGCATCGGATAATTGTGCAATCCTCCAGGAGTATTATCAACGTCACCGTCGGTGGTTCTTTCAATCCATATGATAATATCGGGTAATAAATTGCTTTTGATTAATTATTGTTTTGTCAAATTTTTTTTAATCTTCTATTTTATGCAGCTTTTCAAATTTTTCTGACTCTGTGGAGTCAGAATAAAAAACAGTCAATTTAGCAGCTACGAAATAGTGTGACTAATTGAAAAAAGTGCCGACAATGATTTTGCATGTCATAATTGATTTTTCGATATGAATTCAGAAATTTAGGCTTGGTAATGTTTTTTAAATATATTTTTTATATTTTAAAATATGAAAATCAATTTTTGGGAGATGATAATTTATTTGATAATTATTTTTGTGTTAGTTTTTATTTAAAAAAAATATTTTTAAGAAATAGAAAAAAACTATAAAAAAAGTTAAAATGTAAAAATATGAATCGTGATTTTCTATATTTAAAAAAAAAATACATTTTGTATTTATACTATTAAAAAACCAAATGAGTTTAATATTCAAAAATTGATTTCTTGTTCCTTAATATCAATTTTTTGTCATTATTATGAGAATTGATTTTCAAAATGTAAGAAATGAAATTTGTTGCCAAACAAAGCCTTGGGCTCTTATTGGTAATGAATTCCAAATACAAAAATTATTTTTTTCGATTGCTAATTATATTTGCTAACTATTTTTAACCTTTTTTTTTTTTATATTCATCTTCTTAAAAATGAAAAATATCAATATTATGAATATATAAGAAATAATTTACGTTTTTATCGACTACAAAAATAATTTCTTAGACTAATTATAAAAACGTTTTTATAAAATATAATTTTAAAACACGTCCCAAATCGGGCCTTTGATTTTTTTTTTTTACTCGTTGTTTGTAATTGAAATTTATATTATTTGCTTTATACATTAAAAAACGTGTTGTTTCTCAATTACGGTACCGTTTCTCTTTTCTCCTTGGTATCTATGTTATAATCTATTCTAATTTGATTTTGTTATGATTATTATGTTTTTTTTTTTTTTTTAAATTGTACGTTGCTTTTCATTCAATTATAAACACTGGTTTTGATTTTTGTGGAATTTATTCAGGCTCTACTATGCAAAAGTTCGATTGGGTACCCCTCCGAAGGATTTTTATGTGCAGATTGACACCGGAAGTGATGCTCTATGGGTCAGCTGTAGCTCCTGCAATGGCTGCCCTGGAACCAGTGGACTCCATGTAAATCCGTTATTTTTTTTCTTATATATAATCACGTGACAAAATCATTTCAATTATTCATTTTTCTGTAGCCGCTGACTAGCAAATTTTTCCTTTTTTCTTCTTTCTTTGACAAATTCAGCTCAATTTCTATGATCCTGGAAACTCGTCAACTACTGCACCGGTCTCTTGCTCAGACCAATTATGCATTTCCTCACATTCGGCATGTTCATCACGAGACAACCAATGCGGTTATACATACAAGTATCAAGATGGAAGTGGAGCATCTGGAAATTACTTCAAAGACATGATGCACTTTGACACCGTTGTTGGAAGCTCCGTTGCTTTATATTCTTCAGCTTCTGTTGTCTTTGGGTGAGTAAGATTTTCGATCATGCATCTATCAAAATATTAAAAATATTAAATTCGAACTATTTCTTACATGGGTTTATGGACTTAAATCGGGCAGCTGTAGCAACTCATTGACGGGTCAACTATCACTCTCGTCTACGTCAACAGTTGATGGGATTTTTGGATTTGGTCAACAGAGCATGTCAATAGTCTCCCAGCTTTCTTCAAGAGGAGTAGCAGCAAATGTGTTCTCTCATTGCTTAAGAGGAGACCAGAAAGGAGGAGGAATTCTTGTTCTTGGCGAGATCGTTGAACCAAATATCGTTTGGACCCCTCTCGTCCAATCATGGTATGTTTATTATTATTGTACAGTTTATCATAGCCTGACTCATTTATAGTTAAGTTTACATTTCAATTATTTAACTTTTCCATTCTTATGTGGTTCATTTTCAGGTCTCATTATAATGCGAATCTACAAAGCATTTCTGTGAATGGCCAAGTTCTCTCCATTGATCCCTCTGTTTTTGCAATATCAAGTAGCAAAGGAACGATAATTGATTCAGGAACAACTATGATTTACCTTGTTGAAGCAGCTTATGACGCTCTGATGATAGCCGTAAGATTTCATTTTACTGACCTCTAAATAAACTATTGACTTATTTAATTTAACTTATTAATTTTATTTTTTTTCATGCAGGTCAATAATATAACTTCACAATCTAGAACATACCTTGTTCCAACAGAACTTAATCATTGCTATCTCACTAACATCAGGTTAACTTCTTGCATATTTAATCATCCTTCTTATTTGGTCGACGACCACATTAAAAAATCTAGACGAGCTTAACTTTTTTTTTTTAGTGAAATTTTTTTATTGTAGTATTAATAACATATTTCCAAAAGTTAGTTTAAATTTTGCTGGTGGTGCTTCTATGATATTAAGACCAAAAGACTACGTTCTCCAGCGGTACTCATTTGTGAGTTACTTAAAACGTCAATTTCATCTACTTTGTAATACTGGGAAACTGCTCAAGAGATAATAATTTGCTTACTGAAGTATACCAATCAAACTTATACGTGGTGCTTCTAAATTCATTGCAGGGTACTTCTATGTGGTGCTTGGGTATTGAGACATTTGAGGATGATGAAGGATTAACGGTTATAGGAGGTACCGCGATCAAATATCTTATGCTAATTCACTAATTAGGTTTTCATTTTGTTCGTCTAGTTTGTGTGCATTATTATTGTGTTCAATATAATAAAATTTCTATTATTTATTTAACAGACGTTGCTCTAAAGGATAAAATTGTTATATATGACTTAGCCGGTCAACGAATTGGATGGACTGATTATGATTGTAATTTTTCAATAACTCTTCCTTAATTATCATCGCATCTGCATCTTTTTCTAATGATTTATCCTCATCTTTTGTGTATCTGTATTTTTATTAATTTTGCTAGGTTCAAAGACAGTGAATGTCTTGACAGGTGATACTTCCGGAAATAGAGTAAACACACATAGCCCTAAGAGAAGCAACTCAATACAGAATCTGCCTTTCAAGCTTCTGCACATTGTAGCATTCTTTATCGAATTCACATCGCTCAAGATTTTCGGTTTTTGTAGCATGAGAAGTATTGAATGGTACCGGTTTTCTTTCTTCTACTTTTACTTCATCGCTTATCCATTTATTCTTATTCAACACACTTACTTGTTTAGCATAAGCATGTGGCTGTTATATGGTACTTAGCATCCTGATGATGCAAATCTTATTGCAGTACGTTTTGTATAAATTTTAGAGCAGCATGCGACATTACTGATTAATACAAGACTATTTTATACGTAGCAATGATAGATCATTTGACTGACTCGATATATCAACTAAAGAAAAGAAAAAGAAAAAAAAGGACGTACATGAACTCAACCTTCATGAACGTTATTATGATGTAAGATGTATATACAGTATCCAATAATGAATAATGATATAGAAAAGAAAACATTCGAACTGCATAAAAATATCTACATGTATATATTAAGCCAAAATAGAGTTTCCTATGCAACATCAAGGAGAGAAACAAAACCACCACCACCACCAACCGCTTCCCTTACAATAATCTTGCAAGGGTGGGTGGAGCAGAAGTTGGGCCGGTCTGATCTCAAGTTGGATCCGATTGACCCGACGGTTACTAAGGATAGATTTGTAAGAATAGGCTGGGGCTGAATTTATTTTATTTTTTTTAAGAGAAAGAGGAGAAATTTATTTTTTTTAAATCATTAGGCATGATCAAAATGACCTTATGAATTGCATTCCTAATCTATGCATCACCAGTTCACGATACCAATTGATCAATTTAATTATTGAATGTCAATTAATTACATATTAAGTTTATATAATGTAATGATTTATAACCATTTAAAAAAAGTTTTAAAGGAAAATATTCCATAATTAATATAAAGTCTTAGAAAGTCCGGTAGAATTTTTTTTCTCCTTCCTTAGCTTTGACCAATCACCAATTTAATCATGGACAAATTGCTTAGGGATCCCTTGAAATTTATTGATATCGTGGATAGATATCTTAAATTTCTTGATATTTTAGAGATTATAAGTGGATCATCTTAAATATGACTTACAATACAAATAGATCTTTTATAAATTTCTTGCTTAGGGATCCCTTGAAAAATGATAAGTTGGAGTCGTAAATTTCATAAAAAATGTGTATGAACCTTAATAAGAGTTTGTAGGAGTTTAAAGTGAAAGTAATGCTTGTATAAAGAGTTAGAGCTTTTACAAAGTAATAACTCAAACTAAGGATGATAGAACAATATTAGATGTAAATTTAGATGAGTTAATTAATACTAAAGTTTATAGAAAACTTACTAAGTTAAGTTTATATACATGCTCGGTTAGAATAATAGCTTGTCCATAATCTAAAGGATTCCTAAATAACTCTTACAGAATAACCAAATTTCGGGTATGTTAAGTTTCACCTATAATACAAGTAATTTTGATATCTTGTATGCTTATGATCATGTGATTGATGTGCATGCTGGAGTATTGAGTTAATGATCTATTATGTGGTGCTTTTTGGTTTCATATAGCATGCTGAGAATGGAATATAAAATGCATTGGTATTTATTTTCTATGAAAAAGTTTTTAAAAGCATTAGTAGTTGCAAACAAAGATAGATTGAAAGTAATGTTATCCTATTCAATGAGTTAAGTACGTTATATGGCATGCATGAGTATAACATTATAGTGAAGTACTGTTAGATTAGGTCGAACTGAGCAGAGTCACTGATCTAGAGATATTTCGATCAGGCAGACCTAGAGAGGTCATTGATCGTAGTAGTATTTTAGATTAGGTTAGACTAAGCAAAGTCACTAATCACAATAAGATTAGATTGAGCGGAGTTGTTGATCACAAATTTATACTTGTCATAGAGAACCACAGGTTATAATAATGTTGGCGGCAATAACCTTGGGGTCCATAGTAATAAAAGTAAGACATGTCATTTTCCTAGTATTTATGATGCATAGTCATGATCATTCAAATAAATGTTATAGTTCTATGAAATCAATATTTATTATGTTCATTGTGAGATAATAGCTTTACTTACTAAGTTTTTTAGCTCATTGTAGTTACTTGTATTGTAGGTAAGCAAAAACATAAAGTTTGTAGTTTCAGGGTTTAGTGAATGAAGCATGATCAATCTAATGTGGAGTGTATATATGAGCCCAACCAGGGGGAAGACATGAAAGTTCATAATGTATTTGGAAAGCTTATGAAACCGTTATTTTGTTTTATCAATAGTGCTGATAGATAAGTATAATTATCCAATCGCTCATATGTGTATATATATATATATAGAGTATTAGTATTGATGTATTTTAGTTATGTGAGATTTTACGGAAGAAAAGGTTTAAGAAAGTTCAAATAATTACATATTTTTATTAAAAAGTTTCTAAGTAAAATAATAACACTCGTACTAGTTATCCAATAAAGCTATCCATTTTCTTTAAAGTATTTCATATAATTGAATAGCAGGAGGAGAGTGTTACAGTAACCTTTGATATTGCAAAACACAATGATTTAATAAAGTGTATGCTTTAGCCATTAGTCTTGCTATTTAAACCGTAATATGAGTAAATATTAGTTTTGAAAATTGGTGAAACCATCTGCTTGATGAATTGGATATATTTCTAGCATACTTATTACAGGATTCGTTTGTTCTGCACATATTAAATTTACGGTCTTTGAAAGCTTTAGTTACATTAATGCTTTATCTCAATCATTGATTTGAATTTACATCCATGTTTATTCTTTTCTTATTGCATATGTCAGCAATTCTGTCGAGATAGCCTAGGAAAGGCTATGGACTGTACTATTAGAGGATAGTGATGTCAACCTATTGCCGGAGGTGATGACAAAGGGGAACATGATTTATAGAGTGTTCGCCAAACCTATTTAGATTCATATACGTGACACGTTTAACCTGCCTCAATCTATATGTTTATTGCTAAGTAGCTGAAGTAGAAGGGGCAACACTTAAAACAGAGATCGGTTGGGACGACTCATCTAACAATGTCCTCATCACGGATGATCATTGGGCCACACTAATAACGGTAAAAGATCATCATCCTTATTAAAAACATTATTATTTTTTTTTTTTTTGGGTTTGTTATGAAATAAACAAAAGTTTTATACAATTTTCTTGGTAGTTTGGTAGCTCTCTTTTATAGATTTGTTGTGTTTCCATGGGACCATGCTACGGTTTTTGTTATTGATTATGTGCATTTTCAATCTATAATGCTACCTTATTATTACCGTACGATACATACTGCATTCTTTTTGTGCAGAATAATAAAGCTTATAAGCCATTTCGGAAGAAGGGATGTGATAACTTTGAGAAGTTGGGTGTTCTCTTTGGAAAGGCATCCACCTCCGGCTCACTCTGTCACCCTTCCTTTGATATACCTCTAGAGAGTGACAATGTGGCTGATCGGATGGATAAGTTCAACAATGTGGGTGTCCATGACACCATGGATAGTCAATTGCAACACCAACCTGCAATTGTGATTGATTACTTGAGGATATACTTGTCGGCCGAGGAGATCTGTCCCAACCTTGGGAGCAAAAGAATATGTACATAACCCTCCATCGTATTTCGCTCCGCCTCAATCACATCTATTGTCTTTAGCTAATTCGCCTTTCACCGCTCCACGTGGAGCGAACCATTGATTTCCTTGAACCATGTAAGAATTCGACTTCCGATTGAATCTTCTTGTTCCTGGATGCTCCATAGGAATCCATCGCTATTCCTTTTCTTCCACCGAGAAAGGTGTTGGCATTCCTTCCATCGATGTTCCTTGCGTCACTATATTTGGTGATCCACCCTATTCACACCCTCAGAAAAGGCACCAAAGAGGTCAAATAAGCAACTGCAGGCACAAGATCTAACCGATTGTTTCACCATCTTTACACATAATCATAGGAAAAGGTTGACTGTTATCGAATAATAATGGAATTGAAGGCCGCTCTTATTACACTTAGAAGAGAAAATGCATTGCTGAGTCATTCAGTTACGAGGTAATCTAACTTAGACAAAAGGAAATCAGTTTCATCGAATGAGGTGCGGTTCTGAGCAGTCTTCCTGATCTTCTGATTTCGACTTTCACTCTTGCAGCCTAATTCTTACGAGTGGCTCTCTTCATCATGCCCTGCTGATATGTGCATTGCTTTCTTGGACTTATTTGTGAATCCTACCTAATATGTTAAAGAATAATCTCTATGTTAAATTTGGACCTTACTACCCTTTGTTTTAATTATATGTTGGGTATACAGTTCGCATTTTATCTGACATTTTAGTATTTTATTGAACTTATTGAACATAGGTCGGACTTATTGTAGTAATGTTGTTCAAGCATTTCTGAATTTATTTCACTCATTATTTTTATGGACATTATGTATTATACAGATATTAATACCTTCAATGGATGCTAATATATATGATGCTACCGTAACATATGTACCCCTCTTTTGCAATTAAGGTAATATATATTATAGAGATATTTTTGTATGCATTATATGTATTATCATGTGGCACAACAGATATGATCTTAACCATCAACATTACTTTTGATGTGATCTATGAGAATAAAATTTGTATTTAAAATTATATTCATCGTACTATGTGACAGTGTATATATTGCATATAAAAATCTTTCTATCTTTGTAAAGAATGAATAAAATCTTAGATAGTATCATAGAGTTCTTTGGTATGGAAGAATAATACATCAATTCCTTTGTAGTACGATTGATATGTCTAAGTCAAGAACTATTGTACAAAAGCCAATGAGTTTATGTAATACATACCATACCCCCACTCTATAAATACATCTACGGAAGGACAAAAGACCAGCTGGCTATGGAAGAAAAAAAAAATCACTTTTTATAGGTCGGTTGACATATGTTTATTATAATGACCATTGCACAAACACTAATGAATTTATATAATACATAATATATCCTCACTCTATAAATACGACTACCAAGCATCTCATAGTAATGACCATTAGATCTTTATTTTTATCTTACAAAATTTCCATTATTTGTTTCTTATAAAATTTTGTGGTAAGATCGCAATATTCTTCTGAAGCATGAGTTCATTGTTTTTGCACTTGTATATTAACACACTTACGTTTTTTCATGCATTTCCCACATACAGATTGTTAAATATTCATTGCTAATAACAATTCGTGTTAACACCACACGTGCTTATTTGCTATGTAGATACGCTATTTATATGGAAGAGACGGATATAGATTCTTTTTCGTCGGACGGTAGAGACGATGAGGTTAACATGGGACAATGATGAAGAACTAGAGGGATTTGATCAACTACAATTTATGGCTGAGTGCTTTAACCATTATTTGGATAAGACTCCAACGAGAACCTCGTCTCTTAGTGGGGCACCGTACGTAGCGGTACTCATAGCGGGTCATTTTAAAGTATGTTAGTAGCTTTTTAGAATGAATAAATACACTTTTATTGACATGTGTATTATACTTAAGGATAAACGTCTGTTGAAAGATTCAAGATATGTTTGTGCCAATGAAAAGCTAGCAATATTCCTCCTCGTTTTCTTACACAATGCCGATGAAAAGCTAGCAATGTGTTCCCCCACATTTTCTCAGCACTCTACTGAGATGATCAGCCGTTATTTCTAAAAAAACACTTTGTGTAGTTTAGCATTTGTATGAAAATCCAAAGTACTGCCCATAGTTCAAGGTGTGTGGAGTAAATGATAACAACGTGTTATATCGGAGTACTACATTTATGGATTGGTACCAATGACTTTTCTTCATTTTTTAGAACCGTATGAATTATTGATATAAGAATAGGAAGAGTGAAAATGTATTTTTGTGTATTTATTGATAATTGTTACCGTATTTTATAGGCTAAATTATAAAAGTTATTTACAGCAGCTGTTACACTATCAATATACAAATTAATGATATTTTTGTTACAATTCAATATGATAATATGCTTTAATATAGTAATGACTCTAATATCCTCCCTCAAGCGAAACTCCCGAATGAGAGTGAGCTTGGATCGAAGACTAACGAATCGAGCGGAGTGTAGGCCATTGGTGAGAATGTCAGCTACTTGATCCACAGATGAAAGAAATTTAACTTGTATTTTCTTTTGCAAGACTAAGTCGCGAACAAAATGTCAAGTTTGATATGCTTAGTTCGAGCATGAAGGACTGGATTTGTTGTCAAGTAAATTGCTCCAATGTTGTCACACCAAAGAATTGGTGGATGAGATTGTGAAATTTATAAATCGGAAAACAAGAAACAAAGCCAACATAGTTTGGTTGAAGCAAGAGTTATGGCCCGATATTCAACTGCAGGTACTTGAGCGAGCGACAATATGCTATTTTTTATAGCTCAAGCTAAAAAGATTTGTACCGAAAAAGATACAGAAACCACTGGTGGAACGACAATCATCCAGGCAATTTTCCCAATCTGCATCATTAAAAGCTTCAAGATGAAGCGATGAAGATTTTCGGATAAGAAGACCATGGGTAATGGGTGACTTGAGATAGCGTAAGATCCCTTTTATAGCTCAAACTAACAAGATTTGTACTGAAAAAGATACAGAAACCACTGGTGGAACGACAATCGTCCGGGCAATTTGCCCAATCTGCATCACTAAAAGCTTCAAGATGAAGCGATGAAGATTTTCGGATAAGAAAACCATGGGTAATGGGCGACTTCAGATAGCGTAAGATCCCTTTTATAGCTGTCCAATGTACATCCATGAGCGACCTAGTTGATAGAGAACTGAATATCCAGTCTAGTAAAAGTGAGGTATAGTAGTGCTCCCATGATACTTCGATACAACATCATATCAGGAAGCGGATCACCTGAGTGAATAAAGAGATTTTGCCCTGTTAATACTGGAGTAAGGTTTGGCTCCATCAAGACCCATTCGATGAAGTAACCCCTTGATGTATTTGGTTTGGGTAAGTAGATGTCCAGATGGTGTACAAGAAAATTCAATGCCCAAAAAATACTTGATAAGACCTAAGTCCTTAAGAGAGAAGGAACTATCAAGACGTTGAATGATATCAACAATGAAAATGACATCATTACGTGTAATAAGAGTGTCATCAACATAAACAAGAATGTAACATACTGAGGTACTATGATGGCAAACAAACAAAGATGAGTTAGTGCGGGAACCATAAAAACCGAGAGTGAGAAGTGTGCTGCTAAGGCGAGTATACCAAGCTCGTGGTGTCAGTTTTAATCCATAAATGGCCTTGTCTAATTTGCAGACATAATAGGGATATTTACTATCAATGAAGCCAGGATGTTGAGCCATGTAAACCGATTTTCTAAAAAAAAAACCATTTAAGAAGGCATTATTGACATCAACATGCCGAATCGACCAACCACGAGTAACATCAATAGTAAGAACAACACAAATAGTATTTGGTTTGACAATTGGACTAAAAGTATTTGTATAATCAATCCTTTCTTTTTGATGAAACCTTTTGGCCACCAAGCGAGGTTTATAACGATTAAGAAACCCATTCGGATTTTGTTTGATGCGAAAAACCCACTTGTTTTTAACAATGGAGGTTATAGAGGGAAGAGGGACAAGGATTATGCCATAAAGGATTGCGATTTGCAACACAAGTATGATCTCGAGCAGTGTGAGAGCAATGGGTTCAATGGGTTATGTGAAAGTAGTGTGATGAGAAACGTAATCGGGAAAGTTCTTTAGAGCACAAGTATGATCTCGAGTACGTGTGATCATTGAGTGGCGAAGGGGAGGGGGAGAGGAAGTGGTCGAAGTGAGGGAGGGGTTATCAACAAACGGTGGAGTAAGACTAGTGATGAGTGAAGAGATAGAGAATGGATAAGATGGATTAAGAGATGAAATAGTGTAAGAAGAAAAGGGAACTGAGGTGATAGGATATGGATTTGGGCGATGAGGAATAGGAAGATATACGATAAGATTAAAGGGTGGTGAGTTGGGAGAGGAATCTGGGGATGGAAGGGAAGGGAAAAAGGTTTCATGGAAACGAGCATGGCGGGAGATATAAACTTTGTGAGTGAGCGGATCAAAACAATTGTCGCCTTTGTAGTTGGAACTATGCCAATGAAGATGCACATAGTGGATTTAGGACCCAATTTATCGGAGCAGGAGTGACCTAAGAAAGGAAAATATTGACAACCAAACACTTTCATGAATGAGTAGTTAGGTTTGAATTTGGAAAGTGTTTCAAAAGGTGATTTGTTCAATAAGAGTAAGGTGGGAAGACAATTAATTAGATAGGCAGTAGTAGTGAAAGCATCATACCATAAAGATTTAGGAAGATGAGAGTGACGAAGAAGAGCAAGCCCTATTTTGGTGAAATATCAGTTTTTACATTTGGCGATTCCATTTTGTTATGAAGTGTGGGGACACGAAATACGATAAAAGATGCTATGGCTAGATAAAAAATCCTGAAATAATCTCCCTTGTTAGCTCAAGAGCACCATCACATTGAAAAGTTTTAGTAGTAGTTGAGAAATAATTTTCAACATAAATCTTAAAGTACTTCAAACAATGTAAAGCTGATGATGTTGTGGATAATGGATAAAGCCAAGTAAACTAAGAAAAATCATCAATAAACGTAATATAATAATGATAACCATTACGAGATAAAATGCTTAAAAATGAAGGTTGCTTACTGTGAGTAACTAAAGATTTAAAAGAAAGATGATAACTTTTAGTAAATCGAAAACTTTCACAAAGAATGTTAGCATTGAGGAAATATGAGAAAATGTGAGGAGAAGTGGACTGGATGATTTTAAGCATAGTCGGAGATCGATGATCGAGACGAGAATGCCATAGGAAGACTGGAGCTTGATTACCGATAAGAGCGACATGACGAGAAGATGGTGTAGTGGATAATGGATAGAGATTGGAATTAGGTGGGGCGAGGAGGAACTGAGTCCCAGTGTGAGAATTCAACAATGACTGGATTATCTTTAATTAACTGACTAATAGAAAATAAATATCGATCAAGATTAGGCACAACAAGAACATTCTTTAGGGTAAGGGGACTTGTTTCAGTATGAAAAATCGATGATCCAAAATGAGAAATGCGAAGAGACTTACCATTTCCAATAAGTACATGGTCATTATTATTATAAGGTTGGGCATGAAGAAGAATGGATGGATCCGGAGTCATATGAGTAGAGGCACCCGAATCGGGGAGCCAATAAGTGAAAGTAAAATTGTAGGGGTCAGGAGCAGAATATCCAAAATATTGGTAGGCTGATCCATTATTGTTGAAAGATGAGGGGTGGGCGGCATAGTTTGGATGAGTCTAGGGTGACAGATTCTTCAATAATAGAAGGACCTAATTGTAAATAATTAGAACTTGGATTAAAGTGAGAGAAATCAAACCACCCTTGTTACCCGTGAGCTTGAGGAGGCAGCTAGATGACTACTTGGTAAGCTATGAATGGAGGTGGCGAGGCATAGTGACTAGGGGGAAGATCGGCGTTGTTCCAGCTCTGGCTGTAGCAATACGAACAACATGATATTAGGTGACTGTGTTGAAAACTAAACTAACACTTTTGGGTTGATCCACCATTGTTGCCGCCGCTGGAGAAAAAAGAGCCATGGAAGCCGTCGTGACCACCATTGGAAAACTGCTCGATGCCATGAGATTTGCCACCGTGAAATGATCCCTATCCATTGTCGTTGAAGAATCCTCGTTGGTTGGAGGAGAAAACCATTGCTTCTTGAGGGCCTGAGAAAGTAGCTTCCATGGCGGCCGAGGTGGCAGAGCAGTACGAGAGTGGGCACAGATGAGACGTTGTTCATAGACTAGCAGCTTTGATCAGAGTTGAGAAAATGTGAAGGTAATCGGTAAATTTTCAATGGTGGTGACGAAGTGGTCGAAATTTGGATTTAGTCCATTTAAGGTATGAAGAAATTGTTAGTGTCTCTTACAGGGTCTTGAACAGATGCAAGTTGATCTATTATTTGTTTGATTTTGGTAAGGTAAGCCATAATAGATAGAGATCATTGAGTGATATGTTGAATTTGGCTGCGAAGTTCGGATTTTCTGGCAAAAGATTGTTCATGGAATATAGTGAAAATGGTGATCCATAAGTCTAGTGCACAAGTGTAACCAATGACATGTTAAGCAATACTAGAGGTAAGAGTTGCATTGATACAACTACAAACAAATTTGTCATTCTCTTTCCAAATTTGAGTCAGTGTTCTTAACTGATAATGTAGGTGGTGAGATGGTGCTGTTGATGTAGCCTTGAAGACCAACAACGATGAGAATAGACTCCATTTGATCGGACCAAGTTGGATAGTTGTTTAGATCTAATTTTTCTAAAATAAAGGTGGTGACATTTGTGATAGATAAATTACCTACGATTGTTGTTTCTGACGAAGTTGATGTGATGTTGGTCATGACTATTTTGTATTGTGGGTTCAGGCTTAGATAACTCTGATACTATATAAGAGTAGGAAGAGTGAAAATATTTTTTTGTATCTTTTACTGATGATTGTTATAATAATTTATAATCTAAATTATAGAAGATATTTACAGCAACTGTTACATCATTAATATACAAATTAATGACATTTCTATTACAATTTGATATGATAAATACACTTTAATATAGTAATATTTCTAATAATTGATGGGACGCAGTGTTGTTGCCTATTGGTAAGAAACAATAGTTTCATGAAAGGAAGGGCATAGCTTTGTGGAATGAGTTGTGAGCATGCAATCGTGGTATAACATTCATGTTCATTTACATTGGGTGGGAAGGCACTATGAATAACTCGAAACTGTTCCAAAATGTAATTACTATACTAGAAAATGCCTTCCCAATGCCGCGAAGGGGTACAATACATACTTTATGATTACATCTTTCATGTCGGGATTACATTTTCGGTGTGATAGGACCACATAAATCAGAAGTGGTCAAAGGAAATTACCCATGTTGATGAAAGGGGTCGAGAAACTGCAAGAACCTTAAATTGCAGAAGAGAGAAATAAGAGGGGTGAAGAAATGATTTTGATGAGAGCAGTGAAGAATTTGGCCATCGGATTTGTCCTAATGCCTTTTAATGAAAGTATGAAACGAAATGTTTCGTGTGGGCTACAAATTTGATGGTGGCCAAATGAAATGCTGAATTTCTTAGGCAAATATTATTTTTTTTATTCCAAATCAATAAAAAAAATACTTTAATAAAAGTAATTTTCAACTCAAAATTATTTTATTTTATGACACCACTTTATATGACCATCGTTATTAGAGGTGGCGATTCGTATTGGCACGATACAAATTGGGCACAACACGGATTATATCGTACCATACCCGTCATGAATTGGCTTATGTCATATTCGTGCCTAAAAATAAGAACACAGCACGATACAGATATAGTAACGAGCCAAAAACTTGTCGTGTCGATCCGTGAGCCCGTTTTGGCCCATGTGCGTGTTTTGGCTTGTGAGCCCATTTCGACTCGTGAGCTCGAAAGCTTGCTTTTAAAAAAAAATTAATTTCAAATAAAATAAGAGTTTTAAAGTGATTTATAAAATACTAATACTATAATATATATTTTGTATATTATTAATCATTTTTAATAGTTATTATTTAGAAAATAAAAAATTAGTACTATTAATAATTAAAATTATAAATAAAGTTTAATAAATATTGTTTGGTCAAACAAAATCTTGTATTAATCGAAAAATTTTTAATATATAAAATAATTATAAAAAAAAACTCCAAAGATAAAGAGGCATTTTTTAGCCCATTCCTTGGACGGGCCCAAAAAAATCGTGTCGTACCGGCCTACGTACCAATCCATGTGCCCGCATAATTAAGTACGACACGGCCCGATACTTATGTCGTGTCCATACTCATATCGGCTTAACTCATTTTACCGCTTTACAAAAATAATTTTAAAGTAAACGACAACTATGACCACATGTAGCAAACTACACGTGTAGCCCGATACTTATGGCCACGAGTAGTTTTGAAAACTACACGTGTAGCCAACTATGGTCACATGTAGCAAAACGAGGGCAGCGTGTAGCAAACTATGGCCACATGTTGTTTAAGAGAACTAAGGTCACGTCAAAGCACAAAATTGAGAACTACGGCCAACTCTATAATGAAGCATTACTTTTACTGATCGTACATATCTTGTAGTTTATCTCAAAATGATTACGATGATTTACATACCATTTCAATTAGTTGTCGATAAACTCAAAATTCAAACCAAAAATGGAAATAAAATAAAGGGCATCGGATTTCTACCATTTCTGCTTATAAGGTCTTATCTAGTTATCGATAAACTCAAATTCAAACCAAAAATAGAAATAAAATTAATGGCATCGGATTTCTACCATTTCTGCTATAAGGTCTTATCTATAAAAAGGTTATAAATCAGAAAGATTGAAGTATAACGTATTATCTTTCATATATCTATTCTTTCTAATAGTTCAGATGGAGAAGTCTTCACTCAAGCTTGCTGGCCAAATTGCAATAATATTGGTGATTGCTTCAGGTATGTGCTACTACGTGCCTAAAACATTAGTTATAAATATAATTACTGCCCTTCTTATTAATATATGCAATTACTATGATTCACTACTTTGAAATACAAGATATTAATTGGCAGGAGTAATTGTAAAATTTGTACATTCCATCAAATTACATGAAATGGCTAATTGCAGTAATCCAGTTTGAAGTGGAAGCGAGAGGTCCTGTCCCTGGAACTTTTTGCAATTATACATGGCAGTGTCAACCAAATTGTCGATGCGAATTCACGCGTTGCTTTTGCTACCGTGCACCACCGGTAGAACTAAAATTTGTTCCAGTTTATCCAAAGCCTCCGGAATCCGGTCATAAGGAGGACAAGAAGAATTGAGTGAAAAAATTTGTCTGATCATGTCATTTCGTGTATTAAATTATGATCATATGAAATTTTAGTTCGAAAGCTGTTCAATCAAAACTTAGCTCTGTACTTGCTTGAACGTGCACTATAATAATAAATAATGTCATAAGAGTACTTAATTGGTTTGCGGTACTTTAGACATTCTTATATCTTCCTATATTTTTGTTTGTTTGGGTAATTAAATAACTTAATGCTTCGCATTTTGCTCATCTTAATTAACACATTCTTATCGTAGAGCGTGATAGCTAGGACAACGTAGATTTGATACGTAGAATAAGAAACATAAAGGGGAAAAAACTACATAAAAATTGTAAGAAATTTAATTTATGACCATATAAGTATAATTTTTTAAAATATAATTGCAGTGGATTTCTACCCTCATAACGCCCGTTGTTCCCACCGGCCTCCGGTGATAGTGATTATTAGGGTTGAGTATTGGATCAGATCAGTCAGATACGATTGAAAATGCATTACAGAGAAATTGACTAGTCTCGTCGTTTGAAGTCATTACCAATAGTGAATTTTTTAGAAAGAATTTGGGCCCATAACTCATTTAAAAAGTATATTTCAAGGTTTAGGTCTATTCTAAAATATGTTAAGATAATGGCCTCATTTTTTTTTTAATTTAAAAAAATAAAAATTTTAAAAATTACTAAAATAGCCGTATAGTTCAAAAATGAAAAGGAAAAAAAAAGGGAATTGCAGAAACTCTTACGCACGAACATGCAGAAAACCTAATTTTCACAATTCTCCTATCACAAAACAGAATCACAGAAGCTTAAACCCTTAGTTTCGTAAAGCTCAAAACCCTTAGCAGTTGAAAAAATTTGAAGCAATGATTCGCAGTCGACAAAATTTGAAGAAAAAAAATCTGAAAAAGGATCGAAGGTAGCATCGGAACAACAATTAAAAATTGATTTCATATTTTTTCGAAGTTATTATATTTATTTTGATTTGAAATTTGAAGTATTTACAAGGCTCAGACTATTGAGCAGTTTAAAATGTATTGCTCGATGGAACGATGGGAATACTAATGTCCATCGAGCCATTGAGCAAGAAGTTCATATACACTGCTTGACGAATGGCCATCGAGCCATCGGGCAATCGAGTAGTGCATATGAACTTCTTGCTCGATGGATATTAATATTTCCATCCAGCAATCGAATAGTACAATCTCGATGGCTCGATGGTTATTCATATGTTCATCAAGCTATCGAGCACCTCAATTTATATGACCTGCTCGATGGCTCAATTACCGTTCATATTCCCTTCAAGTATTACAGTCTTATTATGAAGTTTATTGTTTTTTTAATTTAGTTTTATACAGTTTTTTTTAATTATTTTTCATTTCAAGTAGATCAAATTCCTATATATTATGAGCTATAACCTATAATTGACCAAACTCTTCGTTTCAAAATCCACACTACTGTGATATCAAAGCAGGAAGTGGTGATTGTCGATATAAGAAAGAAGTTGACCTCAGTATAGTTGGAGTCTTTTTGGTCTACTTGTGTAGGACATTTTCTAGATGTGAGTAGTCAACTTAAGAACTTGTGCCAACTTATGAACTTTTTCATTCTTCGGCGAGTAGAGTGCAAGAAGCCTATGCGGTTTTGTCTGAGGGAGTTTGCATTGGTGACGAGATTAAAATGTCATGCAGAACTTCCGGACCACATAATTAAGAGAATAGAAAAAGAAGAGCACTTGTTGAATAAGTATCTTGGTGGGAAGCTTGTTAATGTGTCGGAGCTAGCAGAAAAATTAAGAAGTAATGATGAGCCATGGAGTAAAAAGGATAATGAAATTGTGAAGATGGCTCTTGTTTACTTCATTGAGGTAGTCCTTTTGGCATATGGGCAAATGAACAAGATCCGACCATTGACATTGTCCATAGCCAAAAATTAATTTAATGAACATATAAATTGTTATATCTTTGGTGGATTTCAAGATAGTTTAATATCGTTCGAGTGAATTTCGAACAAATATCTTCTGTGTGTTACGAATAAGACTTATTTTCTTTTCATGTTTACATAAGATGGTTTCGGAGCTAAGGCTGATGATCGGATTAAAGTCATAGTCCAACCTATGAATAGATAAATTCTTGATAAACAAGTTTGAATAATAGTAAACTTATTTGTTATTGAATTCTGAATTTATTAAATTCAACGTGTTCAATTCTTATGATGTTGTCTGTTGATTGGTGGACTTGGATAAGTATATTTACCATCTTCATTTTATTGAGAATGAGAGAATAGTTTTTTTATAAGAAAAACTTGGTGTATATATATATAGCTTGTCGGTGGAATACATTACAATATCGAAGAACTAGCCAAGGAAAGCCTTGAATAAGTTTATGGAAAAGAGCAGATACAATAGTGAAGAGAAATTTTTTTTTTTTCCTGATCAATGTGCTTTTATCTTTGTTAATCGGGAATTAACTATGGATTTCTTTTCCGAACATTATGATGAATACTATTATGATGATCAAAATTCATATCTATGAAATATTCATAGAAATCTTCTAATGAAGATTCAAAAAAGAATATAGATACTTAAGATAATTATGCTTTAATCTACGAATGCACAAAAATTAGAAAAAGAGATTAAAAAGAAAAATTGGTTGAGGCTATCAATGAAAAAATAATAATAAAGTTCAAACTTATGGTGCTGTTAATGAAACTAGAAAGAAATCTTGCAAGAAGATAGCAATGATCATTTAAAATCAATGAATTTGGGCTTGTTGATTTTATTGGAGTTGATAAGTTTGAATTAAGTTAAGTGTGCAAATTTTAATCGAAATATTAAATCATTTGAAGATTCAAGAAGAGAGATTCAGCATAAAGATAATATTGGAAATTAACTTTATATTTTTTTACTTGGGATAGAAGATCTCAATATTCAAGCAGTAACTTAAGTTTGAGTTATATTGAAGGTGAAGAGAATGAGATACGGGATGAGAGTTATATTGAAGATGAAGAGAATGATATGAGACGAGTTTTAAAATATTTTTCTTTTTGTGTATGTTTTTGGGGCATTTTTCTAGTTTTTTTTTTTTTAATTATGCTTTTCTTATGAATCATAATCTATTAGATTTCTTCTTTTTTTTATTAGGGTTGTATTTTAATTTCATTTTATTTAGGAATCTTAATTGTGAGGATTTCTCATGTTATTTAGGATTTTTATTTATTTATCTATAAATATGGAGTTTGTAATTTTGAAGAGTACCTTTTGATTAAAAAAAAATTAAAATTTTGAATTTTTAGAATTATTTTCTTTGTTCATTCCAAAGTTATTCGTATATTTCCAACAAGATCTTCTTCTTTTTTTCACATTTCCATCCTGTGTAACGCTGTCGCTGGTTATTACAATCCGATTCAAATTGGGTATTAAAAAATAGTGTTCGATTCTTGATTTATTTTTGCTTGACGTTTATCAATTTTCGAATTGTTCTATGATCGTAATTATTTTTGGACATGAATTCGGAAATTGGGAACTTTTTTACTCTGTGTTTGTTGAAATTTATATTCGTTACTTAAAACATTCAAAACGTATTGTTTCCCGATTTTCAATTTTTTTACTGAGTGTTTATTGACATTCTTTTTTACTCAGTATTTGTGGTGTGTATCATAAGTATATCATTCCTTAAATCACTTACCCAAGGTATGCAAGCTCATTTTTTTCCGTGGTCAACTAACAGCAAACCCATTATAAACATAATATAAAAAATTAAAAATTAATGGGTACAAATGTAATTAACTAGTGAGTTATGGATCAAATTGTATTTTGAAGTGAGCTAGAAGGAGTTATTAATAATAATTTTTTTCCCCCCAAAAGTAATAATTTAAAATAATAAAATATGAGTTTTCAGATAGTATTCATAGTTTAGGATAATAAAATATCTTTATCATTTCTGTAATTGATAAGAAAATTTTTTGAGATTAAGCTTTAACTTTACCTTAATTTAAAATTTAGGTAGAAAACTGCTTAGATACATGATAAGCTTGATAATTTTACTTTCCAAAAAGAGAAAGACAAATCACGATTTAGAGCTCAAACATAAAAGCTATAGCGATTCCAAGAAACAACAAGCAGTAGGATACAACATAGGACAATGCTAAAGTTAAAATTTCACATCAACCAATTTTGATTTTAAAGGTATATATATATTGATCTAGAAAAAATTAGGTGACAAATTATATAGGTTGAAAATTCGAGAAATTTAAGATGTATTTGGTAATAATTTAAAATATATATACATTTTGTAAAATAGATAAAATAATTAATTAAATGTAATTTTATTATAATTTTAAGAAAATTATTATATGAAAATAAGCATAAAAATAATTTTAAGATAATATCTTTTTTTTTAAAAATAATTTTTACATAATAACAAAATAAATATTCAATAATTTAACCAAATAAATAAAACTTTTAATTAAAAGTTATTTAGCTTATTATATAATTACAAAAAAGTTATTATAAAAAAAAATAAAAATAAAAAAATAAAAGAAATAATTACGAAACACCCCCCTATAATTTCCAACGAAAAATAACGGATCACACTTCGAAACTAAAACTAAGAAGTTATAGCCAAGTTAAGAAGTTGCGCAACAAGCCAAGATAAGACTTACAAAAATGGGTCAAACGAAAGTGAGCGAATCATAAATAAGTGGGTTACAGGGCATTTGCCTCCTACCTCAATAATCTTACCTTCTCTTTCTCTTTGCTTGCTCTAGTATAGTAACCCTTCCTTCTCCTCCATCCAACCAAACTCTTACTTTCAACTAGTGAGTATATTTGTTTTCTTAGGATTTAGGATTTATAAGTAACCGTGAGATTATCGTTATAGATCTAACACTAAAAGTGACAGCAATAGAGTCTGACCTCTTTTTACCACAAAATCATCAACTTGCGGGTGTTAAACAGACAAAAATGTTGTTATGCAAGTAAGTCATGAAAATATCAAACCGTTTACACAACATATAATGAATCAATGTATCTGGCTTTAATAAACTCTCTCTTTTAATAATAAAATATGCACTTGCTCTTCTTTATTAAATAGTAATTGGTTCGTACTTTAAACGCCACCAAAAACATGAAACAAAATCAAGGTTATTCATCAAAGTTATATACATCGATCATCGCATCGATTCATGATGATCGGACAGCTAGTTAATTTTTTTGTGTTTTCCCTTTTTCTTGATTCTGGTATTGACCTAAAAAGTTAGGAGCAATCATTGATCTTCAGGCTGAGGTGCCACACCAAAAACAGTTTTTAATCAAATACATAGTTTACATGTTTGACTGTGATAAAAATATTTAAGATCAGTAAGTACTGATTAATGATTAATAAAATCTAATATCAACAGAGTTTCTTTTAATTAATTTGTACAGAAACTAAGCCCATCAAAACATTGAGAGAAGATTTTTTTTTTTTTCCTCTTGATCTTTTCATGTTTAAATTCATTATGTAATTGACTCAACACAGAAGAAAGAGAGAGATCAACCAATCAGTAAGTTTGACCTGCTTGTTCGATGTTCCTCCGCCTCTTTGCCGGCAAGACTTGCTGGAAACTGCCATCTGCCGCCATAACATGCCACTGATCCTCCACCATCCCGTCTAACTCAAACTTGTGAACCATCCCAGATGCATCAATGAGGCAACTCTTGGACAATCCGGAAAGGCCACAACAAGGTGGTTTGGTTTTCCGGCGGCCAGCCCCAACCGGCACGTTCCGGAGGGCTCCACCTGCAGTCCAATACCTCTGACAGCCCTTACAAAAATGTCTTGGCTGGTTAACGTTATAGTTATTGAAGTAACAAAACTTGGTCTCCATGCTCTTGCATCTCGGACAAGGAATAATCTTTTCTGGTCTCTTATCCACCGTTTCTTGATGATCAGCTGTTTTAGCTTCGTCTTTTAGTTGCCTATTTCGCAGCGTTATCGTCTTACCAAATAGCTTAATATGATCTTGCTCATCTTGGCTGTCCATGAAAACCTTTAACTACAAAAAAAAAAAAGAAAAAAAAAGGAAGAGAGAGAGAGAGAGAGAGAGAGCTTAAGAAAAAGGGAGAGAGAATTATATTTTTTCTGGTTTCAGTAAGAGGGTCTATTATTTATATATGGCTGAGGAGGAGTTATGAGAAAAAAGGTGTATAATATTAATATACCTCAAATATATTTAAACGAAATTAATAATTTATGAAGGATTAATTTTGGTTTGAAAAAATATGATAGTTTAATTTAGAGAAATATAAAATTATATAGAAAAAAAAAAGATTAATATATTATTTTTAGTTGGAATAAAAAATTATTATTTAAATAAAATTATTAATTTATAAAATATTAATTATTAAAATTTTATTAATAAAATAAATTATAAAATAAATTGCAGACATTTTCTCGAAAATATGAAATACTAACACAATTTTCATTACACTAGAACAAACATGTTACATGTTCTGAGTTATGGCACAAAACTTTTTTGGGGATTGAGAATGAGGAATAAAGTTGGTTTTTTTTTTTTTGGGCGTTCTTTGTTCTAGTTCTAGGCAAAGATAAAAGTGGTGGAAGGGAGAAACATGAGAGATAATAATGGGACAGAAAGCCGTCAGAGATGCCAGGTAGGTGGTGTGAAAAAGCTAAGGAAGAGCTTTTTGTCCACATCATTACTTCACGTCATCATCATTTTCTCATAAAGCTGTTGAAATAGTCTAAATAAAAGTGGGGCCCGTAGTCCAGCTGGTGGGTCGCGTACAAAGTCAGTTGACGGGTAATTTGTATAGTTAGAATAAAGAAAGCAAAAAAGCCCATATAATTTCCGGTAAAGCTTTCATCTTCTTCCTCTTTCCTCTTTCCTCAGGCAAAAACAATGGAAAAGCCATAAAGGTTTTAAAAGCGCTATCTTTATTTCAGAAACGTTCTCAGACTTTACATACTAATTAATAACATAGATTTTTTTTTTTTTTTCCTTTTTCATAAAGAAAAGATAAAACAATCATTTAGTATAGAAAAAATATATGATATTGATTATTAATATGAATTGCCAGCGTGTCAAAGTCTCAAAATTCTCGATGAGAAAATATAATCGGACAGATGAAAAAACGTATCTTTATCCTATGAACTTAAAAAACAGAAAATAAATAATTAAATAAGATATATCAAAATTATTTATTCCATCACTTTTCAAAGCATTCAATCACATGTGATGGAAGAAGGAGATACAATATTTTACACATTTCTAAATTGTTTATGAAAGGGTCTAAATAAAATTTGCAAATGGTAACGTTCTTAATAAATATTAATCTCTTAGAAGTATTTTATATAAATATATAAGGACAACTAGATGCTCTTGAGACTCTAGAGATTGCAGCTGATACCATTGAACCCTTCAGCAAGTTGCTATACATATATGTTTTTTTTTATGTATGTATATATATTTTATGTATTTACCTTTTATGTATGTATATATATATATATCATGTATCTTCATGTAGTCACATTAGTCTTCTAATAGGGCTTTTCTTATGAATTTTTATAATAGTTAAACCATATTTATATTATACAGCTAAATTATAGATATGTATAGTTATATAATGGTAGGAATTCGAATTTATACGTAAGATCTTGATCTAGGCTGTCAAATGGTTCGGAATATCATCCTACCAACCAATCGCATTACCGCTATTTAGATAGGGCTTTCAAATTTAATGCTTGATTAATACTAGGGTATTCATTTATAATATTTAAATAAGTTATAAACTGCCGGTATGATCTACTATGTCTCATAATGCCAAGTATCATATAATAACGTTGGTCCCATGATCAAAGGCACAATGCCCTAGGTAAAGTCTACATCGAGCTTTTGCATTAAAATAAATGGAGACAATATTTTTAAGTCAGTCATCAATCTTAAAAGAATTAGACGTTAAACCTTAGATATTAGTGTTGATATGAGATCTGGACTAAAAATTAATCGAGTATTATTATATATAATTAGAATATTTCAAGCTTACTTAAATACTTCTAAAAATGACAAAAAAAGTTATCATCTAAAACACTATATAGTGTCTTGATTTTTACTCAAAAAGTAATTCCTTACAATAATGATAAACACGAATTCCCTTTCGTTGGTCACATCCTTTTGATTAATTAATCCAATCAGATTCCACCATAAAATATAGCTTGCTTCCTTGAAAGTGATCCATCACTTGCTCATTTCTCAACATTATAAAGAAAAAGAATAAAGAATAAATAAACTAACAGTTAGTGATCTTAAAAAGGTTTTTTTTTTTATTTTTTTCTCAATTTTTTCTCAGATATCTTAAAAGAAAAAAAATGATTGTGATCATAGTGTTCATATTCCCTTTTTATATACATATATTTTTTAACTCATTGTCTAAAATCTTTTGGTATTTAGAAGGGAAGTCGAAAAATAAAGAGAATATTGGCCAAAAATGAAACATAAAGAAAAATAAAGAGAATCAAAGAAAGGAAAATAACTTATATGTAGAGTAAACAATACAAAGCCTAACAAGCGAAAGCACTAACTCTGCAATTAATAGGAAGAAATTAAGTATAACTCCGGTAGGAATATTTTAGATTAGTTTAGATTGTCAGAGAGGTGTTAATAATATCACCACATGTTAGGAACATAAGCTTTGATAATTTAGTATATATGAAAAATGAGTCTAAAGATGACATTAATAGCCTATTTGAGCAGCTCCTCTCCGATCAAAGTCCTCCAGCTTAATCCAGATATAATATGATTGCTTATACTCCTAGAAATAAATTATTTCTAGCTAGTCGTTATCACTTTTCTACAAGTTATTATAATTCTCCTCTATATAAGAGGGGAAAGGTTCGGTCTAACCCTAAGCACTCTTTTGTTCTCCATATTATCTTTTTCTATTTTCACTTCTTTCATTTTAGTTTCGGAAGAGATACTTCAATCATAACCCTTACATGAATGTTTGATTTTGGAAGATATTCAATTTAATCACTAGGAAAGTTGATACAAATAACTACACCATATCATATACTATATAATTAACTCACAACTTGGCAAGTCAAGGATTCAAACCCACCTCTAAGATTTTGATACGGGACTATTAAGCGTATTAGAGACTTATCCTACCATTCAACTGCATTACACTTAGGGAAAGATGATACAAGCCTCAGCAATATATTTGGGATCTCTTGGGACATATATAGTCTATAAGTCTTGTAATAATTCAATAGAAACTGTACATGTAGCTTCTTTTTGTAATAGTTAATAAAGTATTGGGATGTTATAATTTGGGTCTCTTTCAGTTTGCAAATATGATTAAAGCGTAGTTTGAGATGGGATTACTTTATAAAAGGAATCTTTTACAAAAATATTTGAGTGCAGAACTAGTCTCCTTAGCGAAACTTTTTTTCCACTTACATAATAATATTAATATATACAAAAGAGCATTTTCGTTTCTTTTAATTGGAAGGTGCTGCACTTTTTCTTTAGGATGCTTTCGAAGACTCTTTTCATATTGGAAATTAAAATATCAAGAGAATAATATAAAGAAAGAACGTCGTGATTTGAGTGCTCTTTTTCTTTGATAACTAAGTCCCTCTTAAGTCTTTTTTATATTTCTAAAGATCATAATTTCTCTGTAATTATAAAGAAAATAGTTTCATATATCTTTTACGTATTATAATTATATAAAAATAATAATATTTATATTTATATTTTACCAATTAAGAAAAAAAAGGGATTCAAAAGAAAAAGAATTATAATATGAAAGCGATTGTAAATTATATTTATATAAAAATATTTTTAATATCATTTTTTTTTTAATTTAAAAGGAATAATTTTCTTCCTATCGTTTTCATGGAGAAATGTGTATTAGTATGATCAAGACTAGACTATGCAAATCTAGATTGGACTTTTGAATTAAAAAAAAGGATAAATAAAGTTTTTTTCTTTTTTGTTATATTTAAATATATCTAGACTAGTTGAGCTAATTACGATATTGACACTTGATTAGTCCGAGGTATTATATATATATATATCGGAAGTGAAATATTTTTTTGAGACTGATTGATAATTGATCTAAATATATATATATATATTTATTGTTTAAAGTTAATATTATGAACTGTTCTTCAATATGAATTATAATTTATTCAATTAAAATTTCTCAAAGAATTAGAATCGAAATAATATTTTCTTAAATAACGAGGCTTAATTCTAAATATATAAAGCATAGTTGGATTTATGTTATACTCAATTCTAATTCTAACTTTTTTTTTATATAACCAAAAATAAAATTATTATACAGATATTATACATTAAAATTTATATATTTTATTTATTTATTATGAAAAAAAAAAAAAAAGGTTGATAATATACATTGTTCTACATACCGTAATCATTTTACTTCATTTATCATACTATATAAAGTTATAAACCTAGCCCCCCACTACACCATTAACTAATATAAGGTTTAAAAAATTTAGATATGAATGCTCTAACATGACCATGGGACAAACAAGTAACAATTTTCGTAGTGAAACTTTCATCCTTAGAGCCTATATATATATAGGAAAACTAGATATAACATATTGTTTTCATCCTCTATATATTATATTGGAAAACTAGATGAGGGTGCTCTAATCAAATTACAGATATAACAATTCAAAATAATTATAATTATAATTATAATTATAATCTGGATTATGTAGAAGAAGAGGAAATGAAAAGATACATTAAGAAACTGTTGCTTGCTGTTGTGGGTTTTCATTATCCAAGTTGCTTTATTAATAATATGATGATGCAAGAAAGTCTTCCTTCCTTCTTTTATTATTATTTTTTTTTTAAATTTTATATTTTGTTTGCTTGTTTGCAAGTTGGGTTTTCTGCTATTCCAGCCGAAGTATTACATTTATAAAATAGATTAATGAAAGTCCACAGATTTTATTGTAGATATGATTGGCCTGTTTCTAGATTCCTTTTCCTCTCTTATTTTATGTATATATTTTTTATTTCAATATGGAAAATTTTCTCTCTCGAGCAGTCAATTTTTTTATTTTTTTTAATTTTTTTTTTAATAATTTGGAGAGTTCTTCCATACATATCAGACAAATAATTACAAATTTTATATAAAATAATTGGACTTATAATATTATTAAATAAATTTTAAATATTATATAAAAAAAAAAAAAAACTTAAAATCAAAATAAATCTTTAAAATTATCCTACCCAACTATTTGGGCAATTCTATCGGTCAATCTTGCCCATAATTAAACAACAGTTTTTGAAACCTGGCTGCTTGAAAAAGCTAGCTATAAGACAAGAAGCAAATCTGAAACCGAAACCTTCTTGGTAAGAAAAACAGACTTGGACCTCGACTTTTCATTATTTTTGGTCTTTTAATTGGTCTGAGCTGTATTTTTCCCCCCCCTTTTTTCTAAGGCTAATCGAAAGGTAGACGCAGATTGTAGTCATCCTTACTTTATAGGACGTCAGTTTTTTTAATCAAACAACTAGATTAATGCTTAGATAGTTCGTTCCATTATTAGTAATCTTTAAATCAACTTATAACAGAATAATTTAAATAATATAAAAATCAAATTATTGTTCTGTTTGAAATTTTAGATCGGATTTGTATTAAGAACACTATAAGATGTCTATATAAAGATGGAAAGGGTTGCATAAAGATCATCAATATGCAGTAGAATTTGTTGAAATATAAATAGGCCCTCACATAAATACTAATGAGATTTGGATTTCCACTTCATTCTATGTCTTTAATGGTCATTAATAGGACAAGTCAAAAATTAGGATTAACCTTATATATCAATAATCTTTATTGGCCATCTTATTTTTAATTAGTGAATTTAATTTAATTAATTATTTAATATTAAATTTTTAAAAAAAGAAAATACCAATAATTTATTTATGGATATTTATGACCTTTCAAATAAGAAAATTATGATGTAGTATGACAAATATCCCTATCAATTTTATTAATAGTAAAATAAGAATAAATACAACCTAACAAAGAGGAAAATTCTTAAACACCAAACTCTAAAAAATTATCTCACTCTAAGATAACTTATGCTCATTGTGTCTGCATATGCATGGATAATACCATCCAAAATTCTAGGACAACAGTCTTAATTAGAGAAAACATTCGATATATGTAAATCACAAGTCATATTAGCCAACAAGTTTGCTGCCTTTATTCCCCTCACGATAAATATAAGAGAGAATTGGTTATTTTTAAAGTTCTTTGAACTTTAAGACCCTTCAAAAATTTCTACAAGAAATTACCTCCTTTTTATTTTATAACTTAAATAAAATCATAAGGAAGTAAAAATACTTATATTTATTTACTAAATTACCCTTATATAATTCTTACCGTTTTCTCTCTCAAATTCTTAAAAAAAAAAAAAAAATTGTTCCTCCTTTCTTCCATTAACGCATGCCGAGACCTCCATTAACATAATCCGAAACTTTCAAGTATCTGTTCGAAACTCAGAATCTCCATTCTTAACTTCCATCAATGAACACATTCGAACTCACGAATTATTCAAGCTAAGAATCTCCGTTCAAAACAAATTCAGTGCATTTTGAAAAATCATGATAGCTCAAACTCGTGAGAATGCGGAGAAGGATAAAGAAAAAAGAAAGAAGGAATATGATCTTTCAATCTCACCTGAACGGGAAGCTCAGAGGTTGAAATTGGCACTGGAATCAATGACGAAAAACCCTCCTTCAAATAATCTAATAAGCGACCTAAAACCCCTCTTTCAAAAAATGGCTTTGTGAAGGGGTTTTCAACCCGTAGAGTTTATTCTACAGATCGAAGGTAAAGGTCTTCGACTCGTAGTGTTTACTATATGGGTCGAAGGGCCCTGTGAAGGAGATTTCGACTCATAAAGTATATTAGCATAAACGACTAGTTTACTTTACGGGTCGAAAGTCCCTTTACAGATACCCTTCGACCAATAGTCCACATGGTTTTTTTTGTTAAATTTGAAGTATTTTTCTATTTATTAGCTTAAATATTTGTATATACTAACATTTAATTTTTGAATTTCTTTGTTTTTTGGGAGATCAAACACTAATCTGTCTCCGACTTCAACTCGTAATCCATGATGGTCTCTATTTTAAGTGTCGTACTACTATGATGGCAAAGCAAGAAGTTGTGATGACTAACATAAAAGAAAAGCTCACTCCACAATAGTTTCTGATATTTAGAGAAACTTGCCTAGGCCACTCCGCTGATGTGAAGACAGATCTCACAAACTCTAGCCAAATTTTAAACTTTTTATTTTTCTGATGAGCCGAGTGCAAGAAGAAGTATAAATTATGATTTAAGCAGCGGAAGAAGCATGTTTGGTTCGGTTTGAGGAAGTTTGCAATAGTGACGGGGTTAAAATGTTATGATTATCCTCCTAACCACATCATTAAACGGATAGAAAAAGATGACCACATGTTGAGGAAGTATCTTTGTGGGAAGAGTGTATAACTTTCAGAGTTTGTATGGAGATTAAAATTAAAGGTTGCCCCATGGACGAACGATGACGATGAAATTGTGAAGATGGCTGCTATCCATTTCATTGAGGGAGTCATCTAGGCTCAAGATTCGGGAATTTACATTGAGTATAGCCAGTAATTTGCACCGGTTATCCAATTACCCTCGGGTAGAGTGAGTTAAGAGAAAACTATTCAGGCCTTTAAGAATAATATTAAGCAGAAGGACTCTTGCACCGGTTATTTGGCTTTCATTTTATTGAGTTATATTTGTTTATCCATTTATTACTATGCATGTGTTTGTATACGAAGTCATTCCTTATCTTGGAAAAGGAGCTGCATTACAGAATAAAGAGAATCTCAGCTTTCAGATTTTAAGATAGTCATCTAGGGACTCGTCTGTAACTCATGAAAATGTCAAGATTTGAACAAGGAAAAAACATGTAAGTGTTTCTGTTATTGAATTAATTAAACTATGTTTCTTTATCTTGATTAAGTAATGAATGACTTTTACCTTCATTTAATTTAGCTCGTCGTTCGTGAAATCCTAAAATCAACCAAGGAAGAAATAGCTTATGAGTATTTACGGACTTTGGTACCTTTCGAGAACGAGGACGACAAAGCATGACAAGTTGACTAGGGAACTGGAGCAAGAAGAAGAAGTAATAGGAGGAGAAGAAGAAGCTACAGAATAAGCTACAAAAGAAGAAGAAAAAGAAAAGGAAGAAAAGCAAAAAGGAAAAGAAAAGGAAGAAGAAGAAGAAGAAAAAGGTGTAAAGGGAATTGATAAATGTGATGAAACTAAGTGTAAGGGGAATTGTAGAGTGCGGGAGAAGAAGATGGAGACTCTTTTTATGGGTTGGATAGAGAAGTCTGAAAAGATGTTTAGAGAGCTGAGAGATGACGTGAAGAATTAGATGGATGAGATGGATAAGAAGCTAACAAAGATGATGGAAATGCCTTCACCTACCATATCTCTGTTTGTCTATCATTATAACTCCCCACCATGACCTCTATCTTTTGTGCTTGTTTACAATGCATCGAGTAATGTCAAGCTTATAGGTGAGAAAGATGCAGAGGATTCGCCCGAGTCATATGTGACCCCACGCATACTTAAGACGAGATGGGGTGAGATGATGAGAAGACTTAGTCCGACAATCATTTCTCTTTTTATAGACATAGGCAAAAAAAAAATAACAAAATTAAAAAAAAAGAATTAAAGATGACAACACTTCTTATTCTAAATAAGTTAAAAAGATCACTGAAATTTCCTTAGGAGAGCCTTTTCCAAAACTTTGGACTACTTAAATAGTTTCCGAGCCGAAGTTTTTGGTTTATTCTATAGCATCCGGTTCGCTTTATCCAACGGTTTCTTCCCTTTGATGATTGAAAGTGACTCTAGAGCTATGGTGTTAGCCATCAAGCACAACTGTTTGGATTGGTAGCTCGTCTCTCCTTGGCACTATATTCAAGTTTAATTCTTTTCTTTTCCTTTATCCATCTCTCATGCTTTTAGGGAGTATAATAGTATTGTCGATGCTCTTGCTAATATTCACAACCATTTTTCTACTTATTTTTATAGCGAGAATGACCTCTCATTCTCTATTAAGCTTTGTTTTCATAAATATAGGAGTATCATTCCTCTTTTATAAATGGAATATGTTCTCTCTTTTAATAATATGCTTCAGCATCTTTGTTTTAAACAACAAAAAAAAAAAAATACAATCACTTTCTACAAGTTTAATTATGAAATTATTAATATATCATCCAATTAAAACATCAATGATCTAAAAAGAGAAAAAGGAAAGAAAAAATATTTAGTACAATTTCTAGTTGTACAGAGCATGCATCCAAAGTAATAGCAGCTAGATAAGAAAGGCAGCATTTAACAAACGGGTCAACTCATGTTAATCTCTTACTTAAATCTAAAATCATCACCCCACAAAAGAATATGTCAGTAATTAAGATAACTCCTATTCAATGGTCCCTCCCTTTACTTAGAAGAAGCTAGTGTAATATAATAGATATACAAGTCGAATTGGCTTCTCCAAATTGGGATGCTACTTTTTTGGTACGTTCGTTTTCATAAGATCGTTTTTCCTAATCGCTCGAACAAGATTTAAATAATGACAAATAGTGTCACATATTACTAATAAGAAAAATATAAATATACAACTCACGATAAGATCTCGAATCTAAATCTCTAAAAATGTCAATATCTCATAGAGCTAGATGAATTCCTCTTTTCTGCAACACATGATTTGTGCATAGAGGTTGGCTCAGGGCCACAGGACCCAAATTCAGTATATATAGTATCAAGCAATGCTAGGCCTCCACAGGACGTTATGGGCCGGTTACAAATTTAGAAGAAAGAAAAACGCTAACGATATATAAGTACCAAAATAAAATAAATAAAGAAATTTAAATTAAAAAAAAAAAAGGGGCCCAGAAAAAGGAAAACATAAAATTACAGGAACAGCATGATGGATTGCTATAAATTTGTCCACTTGTTGTGGATAATTTATATTGCATGTTAGTGGGGCGTCCTTTCGATACCTACTTATATGGGAAAGGCCAAGACCAAAATATGCTTGAAACAATCTGGGGGCCCACTCTTGCAAACATCTTTCTGCCCAAAAGGGGGATAAAAATGGGAGCAGTCCAACAAGCTACTTACTCTGATCATTCAGCTTTAGGAGCGAAAGAAAATTCAGCTTTAGAGTAGAAAAGATGGGACATAATGTACATGAAGGTAAATATATTAATTCAATGAATCACGAGGATGGGTAATTCCATCTTGGTACTAATGTGTGCACAGAACGCGACGAGTATTCAGAGTACTTTATCACATTTGTATTAAGATCTTTACTATAATTTAATATATGATATAATTTAATTGTTATATAAATCTAAAAAAATTTCCATTTAAGTTCTACTTAAGGAGAAACCTTATAATATACCACTCGCCGTTTCCTTCCATCTTGATATTACTAGAACAAATAACAAATAATAAAAACGAAAAACAAAAGATGCATTAACTTTTAAGTATTACATCATGTACAAAATGTCTTTATTATTTACAAAAATAACTATTCCAACAACTATACATTTTCGACATGATGTAAATAGGTAAGTGTAGAAAATGTATTTATCCTATCAAATGAAAATTGGAAAGAAGGAAATTCTTAGTATTGTATACTAAATTATGTGTATATCATTTTACAAGATCAAGCAATATTCTAACCATAAAATTCAACAAAATTCTTATCAAATACAATCTAACTAATATTCTATTATAACCCTTAAAATTTTTCTATTTGGCTTTTTAGCAAAAACATATCCACATCAATAAAACTCTCTTTCATGTTTTATTTTATCTGAAATCTCTTACTTAGATAGAATATTATCTCTCTTTTTTTTTTTTATCTTTTTTTTACGGTTTATTTTATTTATTTATTTTAATCAAATCTATACTTTGATTAAAGTGTGTTTATCATTAGTATGTAAGCTGCAAAGAACGAAAACAAAAGACGGGTATGCTGCATATCGTGGGCCATCGTGGTTGACTACGGCTAAGCCCGCAACTGAGATAGGTGGAGGTATTAAGCCACCAATTAGGCACGTTGCTAAGAAGTTGACATTTGAAAAGATGAAGCAACGGGGATACAAGGGTCCTTGCTTTAATCGAAACGAGCGGTTTGTACCCAGACATCATTGTCAAGCGGCACAAGAACTACTCATGGAGGCAGAGGAAGAGGAGGATGACACTGACCTCGATGCCGATGTTGAACCTAAAGAGATACCAAGGGATCCAGAAATCTCGCTACACGCACAATCGGGTGGTGCTGGTGGATGGAGGACTATGCATATGCAAGCAATGGTACAGAGTTACCTGGTGAATGTGTTGTGGCAATACAATTCCTCCAACCATAATTTTATCCATGATCAGGTGCAGGTAAGTTAGGGCTCGTTGTCACTCCAATCACGCCATTTAGTGTTAAGGCAGCAAGTGGGGATCGATTATTATGCCGACAGCGGCTTGATAGAGTAAGGATTTACATTCAAGGTCTTGAGTTCGAAACCTCTCTTTACTCCCTTCCAATCACAGGTATGGACATCGCCCTTGGAGTACAGTGGCTGGTGGAGTTTTGGCCGGTGACATTAGATTACAACTATATGATGATGAAGTTCTTGGTATAAGAGTAGCATCATAGATTGGCAGCATGTTCTGTTTTGCCATCTCGAGTGGTGAGCATCAATTTGGTCATACACGAGTGGAGGGTTAGGGAGGAGCCATTTGCAATTACGACAGTTAGTTCACCATCGAATGCGGAGGTAAAAAGCAAATTGGCCAACAGCCATCCACGATCTGCTTGTGGAGTTCGCACAAATCACAATAGCCCCCCATCACTTATCGTCGAGGCGACTATGTGACCATCAGATTTGCTTGGGGGATGAATGGAAAGCAATCAATGTCGCGTTGTATAAATATGCTTATTTTCAGAAGGATGAGATTGAATGACATGTGGTTAAAATGTTGCATTCGGGATTAATACGGCATAGCACTAGCCCATTTTCATCACTAGTGTTACTCGTAAAAAAAAAGATGGATTGTGTCAATTTTTTATGAACTATCAAGCCTTGATTGAGGCAACAATAAAAGACCGGTTTCCTATTCTGACGATTGAGGATATTTTAGACGAGTTATTCGGAGCTCTCTATTTTAGTAAGTTAGATATTCGGGCTGGATATCATTATATCTGTTTACATAAATCGGCGTTCCAAACCTACAACGAGCACTATGAATATTTGGTGATGCTTTTTGGACTTTGTAATGCACCTTTGACATTTCAAGCGACAATGATATTTTCCTTCCTCACCTTCGTTCATCACTTCATATTGATGTTCTTCGACAACACTTTTGTTTGTAGTCGGAATTGGGAGGATCACTTAGAGCACCCACGGCTAACCATGGAGATTCTTCAACAAAATCACTTCCATATTAATTTGTCCAAGTGTGATTTTGGCCAAAGCGAGGTCGAGTATCTCGGCTATATCATTACAGTAGAGGGAGTTCAAGTTGACTCAAAGAAGATAAAGGCCAAGGTTCAATGGCCACGACTGAGGACCGTCACGTCGTTAAGGGGCTTTTTCAGTTTAAGTACTATCATAAGTTTGTTCAGTACTACAAATTAATTACCCGACCACTCACTCAACTATTGAAGAAAGGGTTGTTCATATGGTCGGCCGAGACGGAAGAGTCCTTCCTAGCATTAAAAAAGCCATGACTATGATGTTGGTGTTGCGCCTACCTAATTTTTCCGACACATTCACTATCGATATGGATGCATCTGGGGTCGGCATTGGAGCAGTTCTCCAACAAAATGGGAAGTCCATTACTTGTCTGAGTAAAGCTATCAAACCCACGGAGAATGGTTTATATTTCGATAAGGTGTAATAGGTAAATATAGAAAATGTATTTATCCTACGAAATGAAAATTGGAAAGAAGGAAATTTTGAGTATTGTATACCAAATTATGTGTTTTATACCATGAGTTTTCGTATTTTTGTAAAAATTAAAATTAAAATAATTTCTAGTTTAGCGTGTATCACTTTACAAGATCAAGCAATTTTCTAACCATAAAAATTCAATAAAATTCTTATCAAATACAATCTAACTAATATTCTATTCTAAACCTTAAAATTTTTCTATTTGGCTTTTAGCAAAAACACATCCACATTAATAAAACTCTCTTTCATGTTTTTGTTTTATTTGATTTAATTTTTATTATCTCTCCTTTTTTTCATCTTTTTTTACGGTTTATTTTATATATTTATTTTAATCAGATCTATGCTTTAATTTAAGTGTGTTTATCACTAGAATGTATGTGTTCCTAACCGGTACATATGAAATTCGATTCTAACAATAATATTTATTAAATTCACGCTTAGAATAAATCCTCGATCGGAAAAAAATATTTAAAATATTTTTATAAATATGCCCAAAAAAAAAAGTTTGTTAAGTTAGCATTTTCAATTCTAAATTTTCACTGTTTATTCATTTTTAAATTTTTAAATAGTTCAATTTTATCCTTAATACATTCAAAATATTTCATTTTGGTCCTTTGGATCATATTATAAATATTAAATTAAAAAATGACATCTAAAATCTATGAACACTAAAATCAAAACATTTATATCATCTAAACAATGCTAATATACTTAAAACTTAACTTTTTGTAAATTAATTCGTGATTTTAATTAAATTTTACTTTTCTAACCATCATTTTTCATTATTTACAACCTTAAATCTTAATAACAACCATTTTAACAATCATTTTAATGATATTTTTGATGTGTTATGTGTTAATGTTAGAGTTGATTAATCTTTAGAAGTTATTTGTAAACTTCACACTTATAAATTTGATTCTAAAGATGAAAATGGAACATTTTGAAAACTTTAAGGATGAAATTGGACCGTTTTAAAGTTCAAGAACGAAAATGAACAAATAGTATAATTTTAGGGATGAAAACGTTAATTTAGCATTTTAAGTAAGAATAATATTTTCCAAAATATAAAGTAAAAATTTTACTACATGTCAAAAAGAGTTATTATGGGGTAAAAAATATCTCTCTTAGAAATATTAACGAAAATACTCATTCCAATGAGAACTTGAGTCCATACCATAATCAAAGGGTCTTGTGAACCAAAAAATGAAATCAGACATATCGCTCATAAGGCACAACGTTTATTAGCCCACGAGGGTCGCTAAAAGAATTGCCTAAAAAGCTTAGAATGCGATAGGTCTAAGATTGCATTGTAGAAGATGATTTGATTTATTATTTACGACAGTAGATAGATCCCTTAAAATCAAGCGAATCCTTCATGAATTCTACCAAATCAAAAATTTCACCTCAAGAGAATTTCACAAGATGAACCCTATAAATACCCTCTTTATGAGACACCTAAGGTACAGACTCACAAATGCACAACTCTAATTATTTTGTATTTCTATCACTTCGATCATATTACTAACTTAAGTATAGAGAGGGGCGTAAGTGGTAACCCATACTTCCCTTCGTGTTTTCTCCATTTTTGTAGGTGTGACTCAGTGGACATACTATTAGAAGAAATTTGAAGCCAATAGTTTGGCGTTGACCATAGGAAACACCAATTTCCCTTCAAGATCAAAGGTTTGCATAAACGAGCACATCATGACTCGACAACCTGCTTTATGTATTTTATCAACTAGCCGAAGAGCTAAAATTCAAAATCCTAATTAAGGTTCACATCTAAAAGACTAAGTATGCTAGTCAACCCAAGTAACCCAAATCTAGAAAAGAAGAAAACAAAAGTACCTGAAGGAGTGCCTAAAGTTAACAAAGTGATGGAAGAATGAAGAATCGAGGCCAAGGAAGAAGATTCACTTACGAGTTGAGGAAGATCCATGATGAACAAAGCTAATGAATTACCTAGTAAAAAGGAAAAATTATGAAGCAAAAACCTACATTTATGGTCGGAAAAGTCATAAGAAATTATGGCACCAAACACTTAGGATGATCGGTCGTGTCACATAAAAAAATTATATATATATATAATAGAAAATGAAAGAGAGGTGAATGAATATCTTACTCATGTCAAATGAGAGAAAAGGAGATCGGAGAAGAATAAATGATGAACTTTCAAAAACTCATGAGAGAAGAAGAGAAAAAAAATGAGAATATGAGAGAAAAGAAAAAGGTTTTTTCAAAAAAGTGAAAAAAGTGAAATAGTAAAAGGTAAGGAGTGCGAATGGATATATTTATACTCTCTCTCCTCTAACATAAACCAATGAAAAGCTCTATTCTAATAAATTCTAGATGATCGATTTGCAAGGACAGAGATAAAAGTTCATGTCACAACCCGATGTGCAGCATTGACTTATGTTAAAGAGCTGAGTAATGAGGTCAAACATATATCTCCTAAAAATATTTACTAAAATACTTTTCCAATGAGAACTTGAGTTCATACCATGATTAGATGGGCTTATGAGCTCAAAAATGAAGTCGCACAAGACTCAACGTTTATCGGCTCATGGTTGCCAAAGGCATTGGCTAAAAAGTTTGGAATGCAATAGGTCCAAACAGCCTTGCAGGAAATAATCTAACATATTATCCATGACACCAAATAGACTTCCCGAAATTACGGAAAATTCGCTCACAAATTAAGAGATTTTTCGCGAATTCTACCGAATCAAGAGTTCTACCTTAAGGAGACTCCACCGTGTGAACCTCTTAAATACCTCTTTATGAGACACTTAAGCTATAGGCTCACGAGCACATAACCCCTAGTTGTTTAATAATTTTATCACTTCGATCATATTAGTCAATTAAGTATTGAATGAGGTTCATAGGTGGTAACTCCTACTTTCATTTTGTGTTTTATTTTCATTTTCGCTTATATAATTTTCGGTGGACATACTCTTGAACGAAATTTGATGTCAATAAATAATATTATTTTAATGACTAAATAAAAGTAAAGACATTATTTTTAGACAAATAGAAGTTCGTCCTCGTAAACATTTAATTGGGAAAAAAAATCTCACTTTAGAGTTGGTGATAAACTATTTATCCAAAATACTCATTTTAGACAGTATACTAGTAAAAATTAATTTATTTGTTCATCTTATACCTTCTAGTTTCTTTCTTTCATAAGATCATATGATATGTTAAAGGAAGAAAAAAGTTGAACCAATAATCAATATTTATTATATCAAAATTTATAATTTATAATGACAAGGGGCCCTGCTTGGCATTCAATCAAAAATAACGACAGCATCAAAATTTGCTTTTTATTTTTATATTTCCAGTAAATTTACATTGCATCAGTGGTCATTAAGAAATGGAAAATGCGCAAATAGGCGGGCAATAAGTTTGCTAGATATATATTATTCAAGAGATACGCGATCCTTGATTCTTTGTTTGTTTCCCGAGAAACTTTTCCTGCAGTCTAGTGGCAGAAAAGTGAAAGCATCGTAAAGGGTTCGATTAAGAGAGGTGGGCAAAGAGTAATTTTGTACTGTTCTGTGGTACGGTATTTTTCACCATTAATTTGTGGCGTAGGATTAGGATCAATGCATAAACCTAATTTTATTAGAAGATTGACATTGGACTAATCATTATACAATGTTTTACGATAATTTAAATTTTTTTGAGTAAATTTCAAAGTTTAAGAGTTTGATCTATATTCAACATTCCTTCTAAATTTATTTTTAATATATTAATTTTTAATTATTAATCTAATCCGTAATTTTTATATTTTAGAATAAAACATTTTCCTTAAAAAAAAAGTTGAACCCAGTAAGACTAACAACCGAAGAAATCTGATTAAAATGTTGGAACTATTGATTTATCAAAATCTAACAACATTTCGTTAATCTCATAATTTTCGGTTGAGGAATAATTTGTTGGACTTTAAAGTGAAATGAAATGAGTTAAAAATGTGAATTTAAAACTTAATTTATTAATATAATTAAATATATCATATTAAAATATGATAAAATTTTCAAAACATTTATAAGTTATTGTAAATAATAAATATTTGCAATAATAAATAAGAGTTGAAGTTAGATCGGGACACGCGTTTATGTGGCGTCGGCGTAAGATGTTTTTGGCATTTACTAAATGCACTTGGCACTTTTTTGCACATTTGCGATGTGGCGGCTCTCCATCAAGCGCAGTGGTTGGCCGATTTAATTTTACTGTTTTATTTAAACGGTTGACATTTTAAATGGTTAGTTATCGTTGGAGTTTTAATTCTGAAAATTCAAATATGTGACCGTTAAAATATTTTAACTGTTTTTTCAAAAAAAATGTGATTGTTTATAAAACAATATATTATTTTACAAATATGTGTTAATTTTACTCATAAATATAAAAATTTATAGAGAAGCAAAACACTTTTTCTTCTACTTAGTTTTCTTATTGTCAGAAACCGAAAACATACCTATATTCTAAAACAAAATTTCACTATTGTTTATGAAATTTTGTAAAAGTCGTATATTCTAAAAACTATTTTTACAATAAATTATAAATAATTCAAAAAAATGAAAATATCATTTTTTTAAATATATATATCTGTTACGTATTTTAAGTATTGATCAATAAAATTCAACATAATTTTTAATTTGCTTTTAGATACACTCTTAGTTTTATACTAAGAAAATTTCAGCATCAGTTTTGTGTCATGAATTTTGGTACCCCTTAATTGCCCCCATCCAGCCACAACAGCAATATTTAGTGGCGGCCACCATCATATAACTTTAAAGGCAACCACAATCTTGCGATAAATCGGGCTCCAACTTAAATAGTAAATATTCTCTCGGTGGATTGATAGACCATACTTTTGAGATAAAAATATCTCTCAATATTGATTTAATGTATTTTTAAATATCCTGTGTTGTCATCCTGCTTCCAACTAACCTATACTTTTATGGGTCAATCATTCTCTCTATACCCAAATAAAATTTCCGAGCTAGGTTTTCAAGTAAGGCATAACTCTCTCTTTTCTAATATAACGCCTCCATTAGGTTTAAGCTAAAAGAGATTCACAGGTTCATGTATATATAACCTGGACCCCATTCCATGTCCGCTAAAGAAAAAGGCCAAACTCTTAACAATCTTTTCGCTGTTCAAAGATAGAGAATGACCCTTTTATTTAGTCGTAATAGTACCATGTTTAACTTGTAACAAAAAAATAAAATAAATAGCACTGATCCGCTCCTTACTTTTTTGGTAGTTTATGCTGCACTTTCTGGGTCGTGCATGCATTATATATTGAATATGTATGTGTCATCGATCATATGCATGGCATACATGCACTTGAGAATCTGACATACAGCTGAAAATTGTTAGAACATAGGAATGCAGGGGTATCGCTGTTATTCCATCCCTCCTATGTCCATTCTAGTAAATCTTGATAAAGTCAAAAAGATGATGCTACTGACTTGGAAGAACATTATTCACCAAAATAAAAATTTCAAAAAAATAAAAGAGGGTACGAATGTTTCCTTTGAATTAGTCGCACTTCTTAAGAGGATCGGGAAAGATTATATTTTAGAAATAGAGAAATTGCTTACTAAACCGGTAGTCATTATGCTTAAGATCAAATCATGCTCTATAGACAAAAGATAATAATACTACTTTAACACAGATAGTAATGACAAATAATCAGTTTAGACAAAAAAGACAGGATTAATACTATGGGCCTCTCTTGAAATTTAGGTTTATTTTCAAACTTTTTATATAAATGATGTAAAGTATGTATAACAGTTAAAATTAATTTAATTATATATTGAGTGTTTGATAATATGTTAAAACTTTGATTTTTACCTCAAAATATATCAGATAATTGACACTTTTTTTATGTATTATATCCCCAAAATTTTACTTTTTATATAAAATTTAATATTTGCAAGAGTCTTTCAAATTAAATATGACAATTTCTTATCATAAATGAAAGATTACAATTTCTTTTTTCTTCCTTTTTTTTTTTTTTTCTTCTTTTTATAGAGTTTGTTTCCTTGTTTAATTTTTTCCTTCCATTAAATAAAAAATTACGGCAAAAGCAATACATGTATTCTTTAAATATCATTATAAAAACAAGAAATTCTATGGCGGATAGAAATGATGTATAAGCTTGAATCTATTGTGAGATTATAAGTCTATGGCCTAAAAATTAAAAACAAAAAGATTTATTTCCTCACTTAAAAAATAATAAAACTCGTACGGATTGAGTTAATGGAAGGGGGAATAAATTTCAACGAGTGAGAGAGGATGAGGAAGAGAAGAAAAAGAGAAACAAAAGCAAAGCTTAAGGGCCCATGACATGTCCTCTCAATAGACACAATCTCTAAATGAGATTAATTTTTATCTTTCTTCCAACCAATATTAACCCAGATATTGTTTCACCTTCACTTCTCTACTTTCTTGCCAAGTTTCTACAGATCTTCTTCTACTCCCCCAAAATTTTAATAATGTCTAGCAACAAATCAAAAAATTCAATCGATCACGGCTCGTCGTCTATACCCCCTCCGGCTCCTATCACCAATCACCACGAAAAACATACCACCCCATTAAGTCGATACGAGTCTCAAAAACGCCGAGATTGGAACACTTTTGTTCAATACCTCAAGAATCAATCACCACCTGTCTCACTCTCACATTGGAACTTCAACCACGTGCTTGACTTCCTTCGCTACCTTGATCAATTTGGAAAAACCAAAATTCATTTAGATGGTTGTGTCTTCTTTGGACAGCCCGACCCGCCTGCTCCTTGTTCCTGCCCGCACCGACAAGCTTGGGGCAGCCTCGATGCATTAATCGGACGGCTCCGAGCCGCTTATGAAGAACACGGTGGGTCGCCGGAGATAAACCCTTTCGGAAATGGGGCTATCCGGGTTTATTTACGCGAAGTGAAGGAGTGTCAAGCTAAGGCAAGAGGAATTCCTTACAATAAGAAAAAGAAGAAGAGAAAGCAAATTATTAAAGCAACCAACGATGAAGCAAAGGTTATGAGGCGATCAGCTTGATATACTAATATATGGGTAATTTAATCTCTATTTTTCTTCTTGTTTTTTCTTTTACTTGAACTGTTATACTGTTGATTAGCTTGTTAATATTTCATATCTATGTACTAATTTAGGCTTATTATGAGAAATGGACACCAAACCCTAAACCTAATTCTAAAAACCCTAAGTAGGCTCATCACTTTTAGTTAGTACCATGGCTGTCAGTAAAGAATGTCTGAAGAAAAATAAGGTAAGCTTTTAATAACTCTCACTAAGCATATGAGATGACATAATTGGGTTTGAAACTTGAAACTGTTCTACCAGTCTACCTCACTCTGTCAAATGATCAGGATATATATATGCACTGTTTAGCTTGTTATGTTCTAATTAAGTAATCTTTTTACTTAATTAAATACTGATCACTTTTCACTAGATTTGACCCCTTTACGATTCTATGCGACTTTGTGATTCCCATGCATGGATAAACATGTGATATCTATGTATATGAATATCTATATCTATATAATATGATATCTGGGGAAACTGTCCACATAATTTTATACATACTCTTTCATGATCATTTTTTTTGGCACTATTTATCATGCGATTTTAATCAACCACTCATTCAAAATTTAAATGCTTCAATTCTGTAAGGATTAGATTCCTGATGGAGTAACCCGAACAGATTTAATTAAGAAAGAATTGAGGTCTAGATGTGTCAAGTATAGCTAGTAATCAAGGTTTAAGTGGGTATGGAACTGATGTTACATTCTTATTTTTGTTTAATTTGAATTTTTAATATTGAATTTAGATAATAAAGAAAAGAAGTATTATCTAAATGTATGATTATAAATATAGATTTTATTAAGTATCAGATAAATAATTGAGCCAAAATATATGTTTAGACCACAAATAATAACTCTATAGGACAAAATCATAGTTTTAAATTTCTATTTTAAGTTCTGGTTTTAAATTCCTGTTTTAAATTCTTGTTTTAAAATTAGGATGCTTGGCCAAACTTGTGCTTAGCCTTTTTTTTTTTTTTTTTTTTTTTTAATTTTGGTAAAGATTGTTGGATAAGGCTAAATTATTATTTTCGTTCTTAAACTTTTATTATTTGCTCATTTTCATTCTTTAATTTTCAAATGGTTCAATTTTTAAAATGTTATTTTAAGTCTTTAGGATCAAATTTCATAAATATAATATTAAAATCTATGAATACTAAAATTAAAATATCTCTTATCATCAACATCATGATTAACATCCTCAAAAATTAATAGTTTTTTTTGTAACTTAATTCATAAATTCAAATTAAGTTTTACTTTTCTATCATTTATTTTTAATTATTTACAAAATCAAATCTCAATAACAACCATTTAGACAACCATTTTTAAGGATATTAAGTATATTTCTAATGTGTTATGTGTTAATTCTAGTATCCATAAAATTTCACAAGTTAATTTACATACTTAACATTTATAAATTTGACTCTAAGAACAAATAAAATGATTTTTATTTTTATTTTTTTGTCATTCCTAAAAATATCCGGACTAGTCTAATATATTTTTGACTATTAATAACTGATTAGTCTCCGTTCGATATGAACAAATAGTTCGAAAACATTTAGAATAAAAGTGAATCATATTGAAGACACAAAATAAATAAATGAAGACACCCTTTTCATAATGTATTGAAATATAAACTTGAATAAATTAAAATTTAAAGAGAACTATCAGAGTTTAAATTAAGTTGAATGTATAAAAGTATTTTGTGGGTATGAAGTAAATTTTAAAAATATATAAATAAAAATTAATAATCTTGTTAACCACAATTACTCATTAGCCAAATGCACGCCTAGCTCGGATATAACATGTTCAAACGAGAAGGGTAAAAAAAAAAAAAGGACTTAACTTCTGTTTTTAGGTAATATATTTAGTGATTTTTTTTTTTTTCCCTAAGAAATTTCAATTTTAAGTTCTAGCAATAGACTCGTAGAAAAGTTTGAGTTGGGGGTTACTGGCCGATCTTCAATTAGAGAAGGGAGGTAAAGAATAGAACTACAGGGTGTAGTTAATAATTATATTTCTTTTTTCTTTTTTTTGGCCAAAATATATAAAATAAGAATATATATTCTAAAAAAAATTATATCTCAACAAAATTATTATGAAATTTTATTAACTTTAGTGTAGATGAATAATTTTAAATTCGGGTTACTAGAAAAATACATGTATTTATAATTCGGGAGATAAAAGATTATATAATATTCTAAATTAAGAGAAGAATTTCTAGATAGATTCGGTTTACAGTAAATCGATATATTATAATTATAAATATTAATTTTATATATCACATCATTTCTTATATCAATTTTATATGTGATTGTAATTGCTCGTAAAATCAAATACATTTTAAAATTCTTCAAACTAAGTGATTGTTCTATATATAATAATAATCATTATAATGATTTTCTTTTTCTTTCTTTCTTTTTTTTTCTTTTTTTCAATTACATCAGTATTGAGTTGCAGGTGATTTTGAAAACAAAATCTGAGTGATTATATCATTGACAGATTCACAAGGATTTTTATATTATTTTTGGCCAAAATTGACTCTAGGATGAGTAGTCCATCAAAAGCATATGTTCTTTATAATTGAGAAGTAATTTGTTAGTCTCCAGAAATTTTAAACTAATCTTGGAGTATATATTTGAGTTGCATTAAGTTACATTATTTTATTTCTAACCTATTTTTGAAATATATATCTAGACAGTTATAATCAAATCATGTAATAAAAAGTAATGATGTGCCTAGATTTTGCAACCATTTGAAGTATATCATCAACATCTGAAATATATGATTCAAGACTAAGCTAAGATGTCTGGTTTGCATAAGATATGAATATAAATGGGTCAAGTTATATATATTGTAGATTCTATTCTCTCTTCTCTTTTCTTTCTTTCCTGTTTTTCTCAGATTGAAGATTTCCTTTTAAGTTAATAAACATGAATCATTTTTATATTCTCTCCAAACAGGATATAATAAAAACCTCTTCGCTTTGAATTTCAGACAGCAGGATGAGGAATTAGCTCTGTTACTGCTAAGTTAATCTATTCGTATTTTTGTTCAACGACTTAAACCATGATGGTTCACGGAGAAATTATAAAGTGAACCGTGTTTACGGTAGACGAACCCATCTCAACCATACATAAAATATTGAAATGTTCTAATTCATATGCTTTTAGATATTTCCATAAATCATCAGACAAGTCAATAGTGTTGTGTGTAAAAAGCATTCCAATTGCAATAGTAATGGGTGATTTTCTTATTGTTGTGTGCAGGGCACACCCCATAATCAGACGGGTTAATTTTCTCACCGGCAAGAACCTTCATCAATTTTTCTTCTTCCTCGTACATTTCTGCCTTTCTGCAATTTGCAATTTGCAAATGCATGGTCCGTGTGGTAATTATTAGACTACTTGTCCTAGATAATCTGTCATTTAGTGGCTCTATAAAAGAGTACATATAAAAATATATAGGCACCTTATGCTCGTGATGGGAGCAAAAACAGTATCAAGTATACTCTTTTTTAAAGCTGTAATCCCTTATGATTTAACCTAGAATTATGCTCTTTTGAATGTTTAATAAGCTCTTGATTAATCATAGGCAGATTCACTAAATCTGTTCATCATTCAAAAGTACGGAAGATATCATAGTTGATTACATTAGAGCTGGCCAATCGGTATTTCCGAATTAAATTAAACAAGTAGAGATCTTGCATATGAAATTTCTATTCAGTAATAAAAAAAGGAAAACTAGATGATCATCAAATCTCCCCCTGTGCCGGTATATTGGATGCCAAATATCGGCTGAAACTATGTACTAATGGAGAGTAATAAAACCAAACCGTTACGTTACATATTTGCTTTCGCCGGTATGCAGGCGAAAATCTCCTCCCATATGGCTAGCTGTAGATATCTGCATTTATAACAATAAGGCAAGTGTGATCAACACGCAAGAAGCAGAACATACTCAATTTCAGTTCAACAGTTAATCACAGAGTAACGAATGCTAGAACTAAGGATTGGAAGAGAATTAAAAGTAGTTGATTTCAAATTTCAAACAGGACATAGAAATCAAGGAATTCAAGTCCAAAGTATGGCAATCATATGAATAATGCTTCGAACTAACGTACACATCCGAGACTTAATGATTTGACCAGAAGTAAACTACATCAAAACTGAGCTAAAGAGAAACGTTCCACATCAAGGACCTGAAAGGTGATCGTACTCCAATAAATCCATTAATGCCTACACACAATATTTACACGTTCCCACTAGGGATAGACCAGTTGATGTATAAACCTAAATCAAAACCCTAGTCTAGATAGAGAAATTTTAAAATCTGAATAAAATAAGGAAATAAAACCTTGGATGCAAAATTCCATTACCCAGGTAATGAGCTATGGAGCAAAAGAAAAAGATACTATATACCACTCTTACTCTTAGCCCTTTTTGTTTTCCAAATAATGATGGAGGAGAGAAAATTGGATTTGGATCCTCAAAGCACATCAAATAAGGAAATGCTTCCAACCATGAAACTCGAGTCAATTCTTGAATAAGGAAATGCTTCTAAAATACAATGCAAGCTCGTCCTATTACTTGGTCAATAGTCATAGGACTAGCAGGCAAGAGTTAAAGTGTTTTAACGCAAGGGTAACTCTAATGTCACTGATCCAATTCCAGAATTACAGTAAGAACAAAGAAAATACTTGACAAATATATTATTTTTATGTATTAGACATGATATGGTGCCAAACTGATGACTCGAAGTAGCAGACCAAGAATTCAGTACTACACAGACATTTGCACAATAACGTCCTTAAAAGTGATTGTCTTTAGCAAATGAGAGCTAGTACTACCAACTGATCCAACCAATTGCCACCCATATCCCAACTTATAGTACCCTAAAAAGGAGACCCACAGAATCCAAAAACCTCGAACAGATATGGGTTAAAAGTAATAGCAGTAAAAGGAGTCTTTCAGGAGCTAACTACCTGTTTCTCCTGTTTTCTATTTCACATTTTATCATTGACATATAGGACTAATAATAGCACTGATGAATCAAAGACATTCATTGGTGTTATGACCAACAAATATAAACTCAGAAATTTTCAAGTTTGTAGATCACAAAATATATGAAAAAATAAGAAGAAATATGCTGTCCATGCATTGATTCACGCTCAAAGCAGTCAATATCCCTAACAAGGTATTCGATGACCAGGGATAGCTAATATCATCATATCATTCGAAGTTTCAATATATCACAGATCAGGAAACCTTGTTCGCTAGGTTGAATAACTCCAAATTCCAGGAAACCTAATCCTTTTTCTAGTTTTTGGACGCAATCAAGACATCTACTGTTCAAACACTATAATTCCATTCTCATCTCTAATCACAAGATCACCATGTGTATAAATATGTTCCAGTCAATTACAATTTAGAACTATATTATCCTCCCATCTAAATAAGAATGAAAATTAAGATAATTGACCGGTTGTCAGTCAGACATAGAGGCATGCAAAGATGCAATATGAGCCCTAAATCAGCAAAAAGAACATTGAAATGCATAGTGAATCCATAGCTATTACTCAATAAATGATGAAAAGAAGAATGAAACCTCAACACTAATAAATGCAAGCAATGATAAATTGTTGTTTTCAAATCCAAAAGAAAATTCTACACTCTCAAACATGTCTAAGCTCCTCATATATTTTTTCTTTTCTTCCATGTTGGGTTCAGTACAAGTAGGAAAATGCAATAAAAACTTAAAGCTTAAAGGCTTTATCACTTTATCAGCACTCAATGCCAAAAATATACTAGAGCAATTGTAAAGTAATTGAATAAACAATACCCTGAAAACAGAGCATGGTTCAAGCTTCTTTATACAATGACAGCTTGGTCATGTTGTGATAGATAAATTAAGAATTCTACATCAACATTATAACATATTATATAGATAGAATAAATATTTCCTTCCCAAAAAACGAAAAATTATACAGATAGAAAGTCTCACTGAAGCCATTATTGTTTAAATGCTTGGACCATAAAAAAAATAAAAAATAAAAAGAATTTTTTAACAGCACCTAAAGCAAACTGGGTAGTCAGTCCCTACTCACTAATCATCCATGTAAAAACTGAACACAAAAATCCTCTGAGAACTTAACAGATTCATAGGGTGCAATGAAATAATAACTACAACTAAGAACTATAGATCTTAATATCAATGAATCTGAATTGGATGTGATCTAAAATTTCCAAATTTAATTGCAAAAACAAAAGCTTTACCCTAATAAATGACCAAAATCAATTCAAAGCAAAATGATGGGGGGGAATGGTTCAGAAATCTGCCTCACCATTAGAATTTGATCTTTTCCCACGCTTGATCCTTTCAAGCTGCACCTGTGTGTCCATGAACATCTGCATCCTTTGAACTTCCAAATCCTTAGCAAATTGCATCCTCTGCTTCTCCAATTCCACCATCTGCCTCAATCTCTCAGCCTCTATTCTCTCATACACCTCTCCAAACCTCTCAATCGCCCTTGCCAACCTTCTCATCCCATCTCCCTCCCCCTCCTCATCCGCACTCCCTCTCTCTTCTTCTTCATCATCTTCATCTTCCTCTTCTTCCTCTACCTCTGCTGCAGCAGCTGCAGCAGCCATGGCGGAGTAATTCCTCCGAAAATAGCTCTCTTCCACCATGGCCGAAGCAGTCCTCCTTTGCGGAACTGCCACTACTGCAGCAGTCGCAGCTGCCGGAGACGGAGTTTTTCGGTAAGGCAAAGGAAGCGCCATAGGTGGAGAAGACGGCATCGACGGTGAGGGCTTCTTAAGCGAGACGCTAGATCCGATCAGCGAGTCAAGCCTCTCGTAGAAAGGCCAAGACGATGTTAGGGTTCCATTAGAGCCGGAAACCCTAGCCTTCTCAATCTTGTACTTCTTCTTAATCGTATCGATCCGATTCTTGCACTGGACGTCCGTACGGTGCGTTTTCTTAGTGTGGCCATGGAGAGCGTTGACAGCGTCGGCGACATCCTGCCAGTCTTTCTGCCGGAGATTTCCCCGGTTCAGCTCGAGATACCGCCGGCCCCAAGCGTCGACCAGAGTAGACGTGGCATCCTCGCTCCAGCAATCTTCACGGACGGGTAACGGACGGGAGTGAGCCGTTGGCGGCGAGAAGGACTCCATTAAATCTCCCATCTGGAGAAGATGGTGGCGATCGTTATCGTGGCCGGGATCGTGATCGGCGATTTGTTTTAGTTTGTTGAAATGAAGCTCAGAAGGGATAAGTCGGTGTGTTTTTAGGTTATGGTGAGTTGGAAGAAGAAGGAGGAAACCTTTTTTGGGTTAAAGGTTAAAGATCGGCGATCAAGTGCCGGACGCATGAGCCACGAGTGAAGGGGAGCTAGCGCGGTACGGTCGAGCCGTTGTAGTCGCCGGGCAAGAGAGCCGTTAAGACAGCTAGTAGCTTGGGTCATGATCAATGTCTATCCGGACGGCTCGTTCGGCTCGGCTCTTGTTTGGCTGAGTTTTTTCGCCCAACAAAAACAAACCAAAAACTATAATACGGCGTTCGGTCAAATTGGAGTACGAGACGAAACGCTCCGTATTTTGTTTTAATTTAATGTCGATTTGTCTTTGTTTTTGGAAATTTAAGGCATTATCATCTTCTTCGTCGCCTAAAACCGGGAAAACGGTGATGTATATGTTTTCTGTAGGGACGATGTTAGGTGTCAAAACGACAGTGTAGGGACGACGTATATGTTTATGGGTTAATTAAGAGCCCCCCTACTCCTTTCATTCTGACTCCTTCACTGTCCCAACTTTTGTTTTTATTATTATATTATTATTTTAATATTCCTAAATCTGAAAATCATGCATTCTTCATCAATTCTCAGTTTTTCTCACTTTCTTTTTAGTTTTTAGTTTTTTTAATGTGCGTTTAGCTAAAAATTATAAATATATAAATAAATATCTCTTCATATCTTGTATACTGTGGGGTTAAGGTTTTCTCAATTATCAATTGAATCAAAGTATTTTTAAAATTATGAATAAATTTATTTATATTTATTTTAAATTATAAATATAATCTAATTATTAATGGATAATATTAAATCTAACAGTTAATTAATTTTTAACAGCTAAAAGACTTAAGATTATGTATTTAATTCATGATTATTTTTTAAATGTAATTTAAAGAGCATGGTATCCGTAAATAATATAATTTAATCTTAAAACTCGAATTACATACTCTATTTGATGATCGAGTTTTTAATGAATTGAGTCTCATCAAGTTTTAAAAATTTTAATTATAAAATATAATATATAAAAATTTAAAATAAACACATAGCATAGTATAATGTTTTTTTCTCCTCTCTTTATATTTATATATATATATTATTTTTTTTAGGTTTAATAATTATAACTCCCCCCGAACTAAGAGTTTTGTATGGTCCAGAAACAAAAGTAAAGATGAAAAGTTTCATGTATTAATCTTTTGATTATATTATTATTTTCGTTCATAAATATCTTTTGTTTGTTCATCGTCGTCTTAAAATTTTAAATTATTCAATTTTACTTTTAAAATTTCTAAAAAATTTCAATATTATCCTTAGGATGAAATTTATAAATATAAAATTAAAAAAAATTATATATTTAATCTATAAATACTAAAAATAAAACATCTCATATCATTAAAATATTAATATCTTTAAAAGTTAATAAATTTTTGTTACTTAATTTACAAATTTTAATTAAATTTTATTTCTCTCCCGTTCCTTTTATTGTTCAGTTTTTACGAGTAACGTAACTCTCGCATTATATATTTATTAAATATTCCTTTTTTTTTATATTTATTTTTACTTAATTAAACTTTTTATAAAGTATTAAAATTCAAATAATATTTTTTACTTAGAAAATAAAGTCTAGTTATAAATATACAAAATAATATAAGGTTTATTATATGACATATTAAATTTCTTAATTCAATTTTTTCCCCATAACGAAAGATAAAATTAGAATATATTATATATTAAACAATCAAAATTTATATGTTTTATTTATTTATTAAGAAATTTTTTTGACAATATACGCAATACACCGAAACCCTAACTTCACTTATAAATATTTAAATTTATTATTAAATAAGTATTTAACATGTATACATTTTTCTTTGAGGATAAAAATAAAAGTTTTTAAAAATCTTTAAATTTAAAATTAAAATTAAACCATTTAAGAATTTAAGTACGAAAAAGATAATTAAACGTAATATTTAATATCAAAATGATAAAAATTCGTTGTACTCACATGCTAAAAAAAGTACATTAATGTACTTACCATTAAAAAAAAGCACTTTTACATATTGGAGAATTGAAACATGGACCACTCGTTGCCTTAATCATTATGCAAATTACTTCATAACAAATTCATTGTAAATTATAGAACTATAGAAGGATGTAATAGATCGAGTTCATCAAATAGCAAAACTTGTAATGAAGTTGCATGTGTAAGTTGTATTGTGTAATAATATAAACAAGAGGATCACTAGATCTCAATCAATCCAGGCACATAACAATGTAGTTGTCTGATCTTTGTCTTCATTATGGGCCCTTCAACAATTAAAGTAGACACCTAACCATAACTTAAATGCTTTGTGCCATACTACACCAATTAATCCCCAAAATTGTTATGATCAGGTGATAGGGGGTCCAGACTTCTTTTAAAGTCTTGAGTGTGTGCCATGCCATGGTGATGGTATGATCATATTGGATTAGATCACATTTTCAAGACAGTATATAAATGATATGCTGGTTTTGTTGGCCTCCCTACAATATATGGAACAACAAGTTGGGTAATATGATATATATATATATACAATATTAAAGCATCATAACATGCGTGGGTTTGATCATGGCTAATGTATAGCTAGCTCATGTTATCCGGCCAGTGCAAAAAGGGTTCAAGTTTGATATAATTAGCCTTTATAACAGTGACATGGCAGTCAGTATCTTTGACTCGAGATTCAGTCAAAAAAAGGACGAATAAGCAATTGACACATGATACTAATCTAATGTCGATGTTAGGATATTGGGTGACAAATATATTTTACCGACCGAATTTGTTGTTATTCTTAAGAGTATTTGTGACGGTTTTTTTGGTGACAAATATTGTTGGCTTACAAACAGAGGACCTTTTGTTTATTGTACGTTTCCTCCCAGTAAAAATAATTTATAACTAAAGTAGTTGTAGAACTCAAATCGCGACAATCTGGTATTACATAATCATGGTTTCTTTACATTACCTATATACTATCAAAAGCATCCATTAATTACAAAATATAACCAAGTACTACTAGGTAACACTACACCAACTATCAAAATATGTACCATTAAAACTGATATTAACATTAACAAAACCATTTGTAGGTCACTGGCCGAATGCACATAAAATGAGTAAGAAAGAGAGGTAAAAATAACCAAAACAGAGGACTAATAATGTACTTGAAGTGAAGTGGTCCAAAATGAAGTAAAAGTATGGAAAATCGCCAATGAAATAACATACTGACATGTTGCAGCACCCATTCCAAAACTGCTTGTATTCTCCAAAGTGGCATATATATATTAATGACCTGTAGAAATACGGATAAAGAAAGGTAATAAAAAATAGTGTCAGGTGTGAAGAGAGATGCAGACCATGTTGATATTAAAATCAGTGTACGTACCATACCATATATCTCTCTCTGCCTCTTCATACTTTTCCTGCATTTTAAGTTCAACAAATCAGAGATTAACATTGAGAATAGTTTGTGAATCCACCACACAGTAAAAGGTGGGGATGGTTTTCTATTTATAGAGATAAATATACATGTACAACTATACAACTCAAAAGGAAAACAATCATAAGAATAAATACAACATCTCTACAATCATGGGTCAACTACTACAATTACAGTAACAGCTAAGAATCAAAGGTGGATTCTGGAGAATCCTCAACACCCCCCCCCCTGCAAGCTGAGCGTGGGATTAGAGCAAACGCGAAGCTTAGAGCGAAAAAACACAAAAAGGGACCGACAGACACTCTTAGTGAAGACATATGCTATTTGTAGATTAGAGGGGACATGTTGAGTGTTGATAGCGCCGGACACCACAAGTTCTCGAAGAAAATGATAGTCAAGATCAATGTGTTTGAATGCTTGTGAGAGACCGGATTTGAGCTCAAGAAGACAACACTCTTATTGTCACATAGAAGAAGAGAACGTAGTAGGAATATGAAGATCACAAAGGAGATGCATTAACCAAAAGACCTCAGTAGCAGTAAGGGCAAGAGCACGATACTCAGACTCACAACTAGAGCGGAAGATGGTGGGTTGCTTCTTAGCACTCTAATAGACAATATTATCACCAAGGTAAATAAAATAGCCAGAAGTCGAGCGACGAGTGTCAGGACAACCGGCCCAGTCAGCATCGGAGTAAGCAACAATACCAGTAAAGGATGAGGCAGTAAACGTCAAGCCAAAGTGAAGGGTTCCTTTGGCATAATGAAGGATACATTTGACAGCTTGAAATGGTCAGTGGTGGGTGCATGCAAATATTTACTGACGGAATTAATAGAATGAGTAATGTCAGGCCGAGTGATAGTCAAGTATTGCAAGGCACCGACAAGAGAGTGGTAGAGAGTGATATCGACAAAAGGGGAGCCATTAGAAGAGAGCCGCTGAGCCACAACCATAGGTGTAGAAACAGGTTTGCAATCAAGGAGTTGGACCCGAACAAGAATATCTCGAGCATACTTAGTCTGACTGAGGAAAAGACCACCAGAAGTGGGAGTCACTTCGAGACCAAGAAAGTAGCTAAGCGAGCCTAAATCTTTAGTAGCAAACTTAGAGTGAAGTTAACGAACAAAGCTACTGAGGAGAGAAGAATTGTTGCCTGTGATGATAATGTCATCCACATAGAGGAGTAAATTGATAGGATTCCTCTGATGATGGAAGACAAATAGAGAAGTGTCAGCATGACTGCAAGAGAAACCAAACTTCAGAAGAAACGAGCTAAACCAGTGAAACCAAGCACGAGGGGCTTGCTTTAAGCCGTAGAGCGCCTTTTTAAGTTTGTAGACATGAGTAGGGAAGCGAGGATCAACATAGCCAGGAGGCTGCTCCATATAAACATGTTCGTTAAGAAAGGCATTCTTGACATCAAGTTGATGCAGAGGTCATCCATTGGTGACAGCGAGAGAGAGAACAACATGAACGGTGGAGGCCTTGACAACATGACTGAAAGGTCTATATAATTAAAGCTAGGAAGCTGAGTATAGCCTTTAGCAACAAGTCGTGCTTTGAGACGATCAATGGAGCCATCAGACAGGTATTTGGTTCGAAAACCCATATGGAGCCTACAATATTAGTGTGTGGAGGACATGGAACAAGATCCCAAGTATGATTGGCACGGAAAGCCTGAACTTCTTCATCCATGGCTGCAAGCCAAACATGATTTTTAGCAGCGGACTTGAAACCTTTGGGCTCAGAAGATGTGAGTAGAGCATGTAGAAGTCTAGAGGTGTGATGGCTGAGATAGGCCGGATGAAGAGGTCGAAAAACACCAGCTTTGGCTCTGGTGATCATAGAATGAGAAGGAAAAGACCTGATTTGGGCAGAAGAATCATCATGGGCCGAAGCAAGAGGTTCAAACCCAGTTGTGGGTGCAGAAGGGCATAAGCTACATGTAGTGTTGCGGGTCCAAGAATTAGATGGATCAGAGAGTGACATTATAGGCATAGTAGGTTGGGCGGGGTTGGGGGAGGAAACAGTATGAGGCTCAAAAACATTTGAAAAATTAAGAGAGGATATAGGCTTGGCTTGAGAGGTGTTTAAGAAAGGAAAATAAGTCTCATCAAATTGTGCATGTCTAGAGATATATATCCTAGAGGTAAGCAGGTCAAGGCAGCGAAAACCTTTGTAAGAGGGACTAAAGCCTAGAAAAATACAAGGAATAGAATGACGATCAAATTTATGAGGCAAATAGTCATGTAAACATGGATAGACACGACATCCAAAAGGATGAAAGTTGATATAATTGGGAGCCTTACCATGTAAAAGTTCAAAGGGAGAGATACCTCCAAGAAGAGGTGCGGGCAACCGGTTCATGATATAGGTGGCCGCACTGAAAGAGTCAACCCAAAATCGAGTAGGAACATGCGAATGAAAGAGAAGGGCAAGACCCATTTCAGTCACATGGCGATGTTTGCGTTCGGCGCAACCATTTTGTGAAGGGGTGTAGGGGTAAGACATTTGATGATGAATGCCAGAAGAACGACGTTGAGATTAAAAGCGAGTGTTATGAAATTCTGTGCCACCATCATTTTGAAAAATTTTAATCTTGCAAGAGTATTGATTTTCCACAAATGTTTGAAATTGATTAAAGATGGCAAAAAAATCAAATTTTAATTTCATAGGGTAAAGCCATGTAAATCATGAATGATCATCAATAAATAATACATTATTAGCAAAGCCCATATTAGATTTTACCAGAGATGGGCCCCAAATATTACAATGAACAAGGCCTAAAATAGAAGAGGCTCGGCTATCATTTATAGAAAAAGGAAGTCTATGACTCTTAGCAAGTTGACAAGTAGAACAAATTGACGGAGAAGGCAATAAAGAAGTAAGAGAAAGTTGTCTTTTTTTATTTGATAAAGAAATAATAGATGGGTTGACATAGCCAAGGCGTGTATGCCATAACTCTTAAGGATCGAAACGAAATCTGTAGTGCCACGATCCAGTACATAGAGCCACCATCACGTCGTCCGGTTGCCACCACCTTTCCTGTGGCTTTGTTCTGAAAGGTAAAACAAGAATCAGTAAATGTAACAGAGAGGGAATAATCGGAAGTCAACTTACTAATGGACAAAAGATTTTTGGTTAGACGTGGGACCACTAAAACATCAAGTAATTGAATGTTGGGAGAGGGAGAGAGAGTACTCGTGTGAGTAATAGGCAGAGAAGCCTCATTACCCACAATAACACTATCCTTACCAACATAAGTCTCGGAGGAGTCAAGTGCAGTCGAGTCTGGCATTATGTGGGTAGAAGCACCGGTGTCAAAATACCAGTCGGACGGGGAGCCTTCAGAGAGAGAACATCCAATATGAAAAGCTTCAGCAAGCTGTGTAGATGGCTCACTTCGATCATAGCGGTTGCAACATTTATCAGCTGTATGACCTTCAGTTTTGCATATTTGACACCGTGGGGTGTAGGAGCGACGACTACGTCCAGATCCTGTGTTTAGACTAGTATTGCAGCCACTTGAATACCCTTGATATCTTCGATTGCCATTGTTACAGAAATGGCCATTACCACGTCCACGAGTTGTTGTAAAAGCTGTATAAGACATAGAAGGAGATTCAAGTGATTTTTGAAATAAATCATAACTTTCAGCTTTGGGAACAAGATCATGGAAGGAGGGAAATGGTGTGAGAGCCATTTGTGTGAAAGAGAAGCGCGAGAACTCAGTGCCTAGACCACGTAAGAACCAGTGAGATTTGTCGACGTCATCGACTGGGCGTCTGATAGCCATTAGCTGATCACATAGAATTTTGAAGGCCTGAGAATATTCAGCAACAATTTTGGTTCCTTTCTTCATCAACTGAAGTTCATCTTTGATTCGTATCTCTCGAGTTTCGGAAGAGTGACTGAAAACACATTCCAGAGCAATGTAGACATCCCGAGAGGTGGTTAACCCAACAACTTCGGCCATGGCTTCTTTAGAGAGAGATGAGAGAAGAAGGTTGAGGATGCATTGGTATTTGAGTTTCTATTCAAGAAACCTAGGATTAGGAGTGGAAGAACCATCGGTGGTTGTAGGTGAAGGCTTGGGGAGAGAGCCATCCATAAAGCCCAGACAATCTTGACATGCAAGTAAGGGAACCAACTAGCTCTTCCAAAGCAGATAGTTATTGGATGAAAGTTGTATAGTTACCATGTGGACCATGGTATTGAAGGAAAGAGATTCAACCATGAGGGAAAAAAAGAAAAAAATAGTATCAGATATTAATCCAGAGATGCTTTGATACCATGAGAATAGTTTGTAAATCCACCACACAATAAAAGGTGGAGATGGTTTTCTATTTATAGAGATAAATATACATGTACAACTATACTACTCAAAAGGAAAACAATCATAAGAATAAATACAGCATCTCTACAATCATGGGTCAACTACTACAATTATGGTAACGGCTAAGAATTAAAGGAGGATTCTGGAGAATCCTCAATAAACATTATGTATTTATAAGGTATATACGCATGTAATGAATTTAATTTCAAACACCCACACTCCAAAAGAGGAAAATCCTAAATGACTGTCACATGTACCAATCAACGTCGTCTTTTTTTTCTTCACTATCTTCATTGTCAGTTTTGCCGTCATTGCTCACTGCATCTACTTATTCCAAAACTCTATTATAATCATCTTCTTCACTATTATATTGATGTCAATCATTACATTCACCCATTTTATAATTAATACTCATATGATGAGGTCACATGTTTAATTTCCCATATGCATCAAAATTAAGATGGATAAATAGTTCCGTAACTAGAATTAGGCCCTCAATGTCTTCCCTAGTCAATGTTTCACGACCCGATTCACCGGATCCGTGACCAGCGTGAGAACTACGTAATCAAATATACTTAAAAACCTGTATGTGAGGAATCTACGGTTATGTGGCGCTCACAAGCCTTACTTGTCTTACTTTCATATGTTGGAACATGTGGAATATATCTAGACTCACAGATTCTTTCCTTTCATCATAAAATGGTGCTTACAGTACAAACAGTCCATATAAATCGAATCCATACTAAGCGCAACAGTAAAAATACAACTTACATATGTACAATATTTTTCATATATTGTGTTATTACATTTTTAATCTAAATATATAGTAGAGTGACTAACACTACACCAAAATACAGTCCAATAGATAGAAGAATTACTGAAGTCTTACTGGCCAATCGACAAACAGTCCCTGAAGACTCTAAAATCCTTCTTAAATTTGAAAAGGTTTTTAGTAAAATGAGGAATGAATATAAAACTCATTGAGTAATAACTATAGTATGTCATGAGTTAAAACTGATAAGGATAGGATTCGTCAAACGGTTTTAACAATGCAATTTCATAAAGCAGCATAGATTCACATTCCTGTTTTAAAGTCATTGAAATAGACCATTCAATTCAAATCCATAGCATATACTTGAACATACTTATATTAGTTTCAAAAATGAAAGCATCATGAAAATCAGTGAATCTATGTCATTTATAATCAGTATATATATATATATATATATATATCGTTCACAAACATTGAGTATAGGAGTCAAGAGGTGGGCCTATGTGGTACTTCGCTCCCTCCTAGGACACAAGAGGTGACTCTGTGGCACTTTGCTCCCATTAACACTTTCACAATAAGTTTTCATGTGATGAGCTAAAAGGTCACACGTCATTGTTGTTTCCATCACCCGCGGGATGTCACCTAAAGGAGTAATTCTCCCGTTAACGTACTATGCTATGCAGGTAACATGTTCTGTCACGCATGTAATTATAATCCATGACATGAGTACTATGTGCACATAGTCCAGCAAAACCAATGTTGGGCTGGGGTCTCATCACAAACTTCATGCACTTTAAATTCATACCATATATAGCTTACCAAGCATAAGGCATATACATTTAAAATTCTTAGTTCAATCCTATTGTTTCATAAAATAGTTTATAGAGCTAAGTTTATGAAATCTTCTTTCAAATTCAATAACCTTCAGCAATCAGCATTATATGGAAAAAGGCATAAAATAACATAGGCACTTTCAAAAAGTAATGAATAAATAATGAAATAACTTAAACATTTTTTAATAACTTAAAATCCATTTAAAAACTAGCATATTGTATTAATCACTTATATTTCGTCTCTGTTGGCCCTAATCTGTTCAGACACCAAATGGCGTGGAGAGATGCTCCTCTAATGGATCTAAGCATCAAAACAAGCAAAAATGGATACACAATCAATAAGGATGTCCAAGGTAATTCAATTTACTAAAATAGATAAACTACCCTTCATGTCTCTCTCTCGAGTCCTAATCATTCTTTTACATAGCTTAAATTAAGGTCTTTATTGCTGTTATGGCAGACTTCAACCTGTAGACTCGTAGACTGTCGACCCCATAGACCTTAGGTAATATTTTGCATATTTAACGCATCAAGTGTAGTTGAGCCGTCGACCATCAACCTTTCAAACCAGTAGACTTATTCTTAAAGTTTTAAGGCATCAAGTAGATCGAGGTGTTAGGTCGTCGCCCCGTACGTAATAGGTCAATGGCACTTTCGAATCGAGTATCTATCTAGACCGAATACATTTTCTTCCTAGACCGAGGTTTCCTATTTTTCTTCCCAGACTAAGGTTTCCCATAACGTCTCTCGGCCAGAGTTCCCGATCTAGATCGAGGACTTTTTTCCTTTCTTAGACTGAGACTTAAGAAAATGTCTCTCGGTCTAAGTTCCTAGTCCAGACCGAGTTCTCGATCTAGAAAGACAGAAGTACGACCGAGTTTTCATTTTCAGGTTGATTTCTTATATTGAAGGTGTCGACCCCTTTTCCTATTAAAGGCATCATCAACCCGTCGATCCTTTTCACATTGAGGGCGTCGACCCCGTTTGTATATTATAGGCATCGATTCATCGACCCTTTACATCTTAAAGGTCTTGTCCCTTTGTATGTTATAGACATCGACCCTACATCTAAACCTCAACCTATTCAGACCTTATTAACCTAGGAAGATGTCTGAACATTGATTTCATCTTATATCTCATACTTTATAGTTTCTACTCTTACCTTCGACCTAACATCAAAACTAACGATTTCAAGCTAAAAAAAATAGAATCAGTTCTTACTAGCGGTATCCTTCAGCTGGTACTATCCTCTGTATCAGAATCTGCACTTTCGCTTTCTATGATCCCAGATTATGGAAGAAGAAAGGAATTTTGAACTTCATTCAATTTTTCCTTAGAAACTAACAAAATGGTCAGGAACTTCCTAACTCTTACGATATTGGAACTACGAAGGAACAATCTTTCATATTTTAGTAGCAGACAGAAGTCACTTCTGATTTCACTGTAAGTAATTACTTGAAGACCTACATCAGATATTTATCCTTCTAACTTATCTTCCCGATTGGATAGAAAAAGGGTGAGCTGGGGAAGCCACATCCCTTCTTCCTTAACTGCATTATGTAGTTACAATATAATTCTTATTATAATGATAACTGTATAATTTTAATATACTATTATTATCCTTAATCAATTAACTTAGGGACTAAGTTCCCTTATGCCAACACTGACCCGAAGTATACTAATATAATTATTAGTTTACTTTATAAGTCGAAAGCCTCTCTTCATAGAGCTCCACCGACCCGTAGAGTAATTACTACAAGTCAAAGAACTCTTCACAAGTCATGACCCTTTGCATTAAGATTTCAGTCCAATGTAAATTTGATCGAAATCTTAGATTGATATCAAGATTTCGGTCCAATTTACTCTAAACCAAAATCTAGGCTTTAGAAAAAGGAAAAAATAAATAATAAAAAAACCATAAGAAAAACTAACACATGTACCTTCAAATACGATACAAATATGGTGCAACTCTTCTTTGTTTCTTAATTATTGAGCAAATGAAATTAAAAGTGGAAGTAGATTGTAACTCTTCTTCGTTTCTTCAGCATACGTTATGTTTTTTTTTTCTTTTTTTCAAAAAGAAAGAAAGAAGAAGAAAGGAGGGAGAGAGAGAATTGGTTCTCGAAGAAGAGGTGGGGATATAAATAATTTCAATTTTTATTTTATTTTATTAAATATTAAATTATAAATACGTAAAAGGTATCTATTAATTAAAATAAAAAATGTTGTAGATTTAAAAGAATTATTCATATAAAGGGTATTTAAATAAAAGCTTTGATTAGTAATAAATTTTATGTCTAAATTTATATATTTCTGATATGTATTAACGGGCCAAAGTTAGGAAGAAATTTTAGAATGAATAAATATTATTATATAAAATTTTGGTGGGTAAAAATAGATTTTTAATAAGAATTTGAAAATTTATTATAAAATTTTAACTATTTTATATTAAATTTTATTTTTTTATATAATTAAGGTTTCCATCAACTCTTTGTCAATTATATCAACCCCACATATCGAAATATACTTATATATTATTAAATTAATTATCATGTACTAGTTAATTAAAGAAATAATAATAATAATAATAATAATAATTATTATTATTATTATTTGTATTTACGAAAAGAAGAATTAATTACTTGAATCAAAAGACTATCACATGTCACCCTTACAAAAAGATTATATATAGGTTTAATCACAAATCATTTAAGTGGAATAGAGAATATCATTCAATTGAGAACCGAAGAATTGATAAATCATTAAATAAGTACTTTGATACTTTCGAATTCGATAGTCCCTATATTCATCGTCAATAAATTTTTGCATATAAATATGTATTACTTTTATTTTTAAATAAAATCTTATTATATATATATATATATTATATTATTATTAGCAGACTATGGGAATATAGTACATCTATTTATATATTTCATTTATTATCTATTAATCTTCAATTAGAAATCTAAATTTACTTTAATATAATTAAATATAAACTTATTTTTTAAATAGATTCATGACACGATGGACCAAATGACTCGGGTTAATAATCAACCAATAAAATTTAGCAGAAATTGAGATGACCGATAATAATAAATTAATCATTTACTTTCAAAACATATATTTATACTATGTATACATTAAAATTAAATAAATTAATAATTATTTATATTATTATTACTGATTTTATTAATTAAATATATAATTTAAATTATTTTTAATTTATCTCACTTTATTTAAAATTTATGTTCACGTATTATTTTCCAAATTAAAAAAATTAGTTTTCCTGAGATTCTGAAAAGTAATTTTCATGAATATCATCTCTTATCAACTATCGATGAAGCTCCAGGATTCCTGGATTTACTTGTCTGTATTTGACGAAAATTCACTGAACTATCATCAATATATATAAATATAAATATAGCATAGTTAATTCCCAACGTGCAATAATGCAGAAAATATGGAAATTTGCTTTCAAACCTCTGACGTAAGTTCAAACTCTTCCAGGTTTGATGAGCATATCTTAATATATATATATATATATATACAGTCAAGAAAATAATGAAGATCCTTATAGCTAGATTATCTGGAAATTTCGGAATAACTATCCGATTATTATCCGATTAATCCCATTCAACACTCTGAGTTTGGGATCTTGGATCTTTTGATTCATGTAATTAATACTTGCATATAGCGAGGGATCAGGACCAAAACATAATCATTTTTGTGAGTGAAATAATGGGCATAAAGGTAATAACATCATCATCATGATACATGCTAAGAATTCTTCAGCAGTGCACTTACTAAAAGTGGGGCTCTCGATCTAATTAGATACTAATTTAAAATCCATAGCATAGCATAAAGAAAAGAACAAATAAAAATCATCCTTCATATTTTTTGTCACACTACCTAGATATAATAATAAAATAACAATATGCTAAAATTATAATGATTCAGCTTCTCAATCAACAACGCAAATTCCAAACAATCCCTTAACTTTTTCGGCATTATTTTTCCTTCCATCTTCCTTTATGTACACTGAAAGGAACAAATATAAGGGCTCAAATTAGAAGTCAAATACTTCATATTAGCTAATGGAAAGAGAAGAAAAAGAAAATTACTTACACGATAATTAATCTGACACGAATAACTGAAATAACATATATGAATACTAATTCTTCTTAGGACAATATTCATAGCTAATGATCTGCAGTTCTGATATTGAAACTAAATATCAGATAAGGATTGCTCGGAAATGCTCTCGAGATTGGGCCTCCAAACTCGGACTCGGCCTCGTCTTCTCTCCCGCTGGGTCGAAAGCTTTTCCAAGAGTATTTCGTTTAGATACCGATCAGAGACCAGAAGGTTAAGGTTTATGACAGAATCATTAACAGCATTGTTGATATTCATCATGTTGTTTTGATGATGATCGAGTTGAGCCGTCTTCTTCTTCTTTCTCTTCTTCTTGTTTTTTTCTGAGGTAGGATTAGTAGGAAGAGGGACAAGGAAGTAAATCTTACCCCGTTGAAGTTGAGCGTTGGGAGGAACGATCACGATCCGAGGGACCGCCACGTTGTCGTCAGACGGGGAGGAAGGATTCTTGAGGACATGTTTAGGGTATAATTTCATGATCTCACTGGCTGTGATGCTGCCACTTATTTCTTCCACGCGGCCGTTAGAGTGGACTATACGGATCACGTCTAGTGCTCCACATGGTAGAATGCAAGAGATGCAGCATCTAATGGTTTTTATGATCATCTTTTTTTTTTTTTTTTTTTTAAATCTTGATCTTGTCTGAACAACCTGATTTTCTCTCTCTCTACAGAGATAGAAAGAGGAGAGGAGTGAAGGAGAACTTAAGATAGGAAGTGGAGGAAAAAGGAAAAATATAAAAGAAAGTTAAATGGGAAAGAGAGAGGGAGTTTCTTTTGTGTTATCTCCTTTGCCAGTCACGTTATTATGGGCTTGGGAATCAGCCGCTTAAAAAAACACTGTACTTATAATGTTTTTTTTTTATTTTTAAAGAACTTTCTTGTCCAAAAATTCTTATTTAATGAGGCGTTTCTTTGTTTAATTATTTAATTATTTAATTATTTAATTATTTAATTATTTAATTATTTAATTATTTGTATAAGTGATTAGTACTTAATTGCTTGAGATGACATTAATGGGTTTGCGAATAATTGCACCTCTAATTGTAGACAGCCATTAAATTTGGATCCAATTGCTTAATCATAATTTATTTTTATTATTTTATTGTTCTTTTTATTTCTTCTTTATTATTATTATGATAATAATAATTATAATTTTTTTTTTTTGAAAATTTGAAGAATATTGCTAAATGGTTTGACACATTTTAATGTCTTATTGCATGATTGTAACTGTCGGTATTCGATGAAATATATAATGGGTAAAGGTTATTGATGATGATGGATTAGCGCAAGGGAATAGTAGGTGAGAAGAGCTTAAAAGGTGTAGGGCATAGTGAAAGTGAAAGAGAATTGGCTAAGAAGAAGAAAACATGGAATTTTGAAAATGGGGTACCAAAAAAAAAAACTTCTTTTTTTAGGAGTTGGTTTAGCGGAACTTTTATTATTCCTCAACAAGATCATGCGATCTGTTTTACCTTTCATCAAAGTGACATTAAAAGTGATATTTTTTTTTCAAAATAATATTGTTTTGAATTCTAATTTTACTTAGAGCATCAATTTTTCGAACTATCGGTTTAATAAATCGTAATTCCGATAAAAAAAACCGAACCATTCACTCAAAAACTGCTAATCTACACTACTTCAGAAATTTAGCATCTGCCCGCCAACATCCTACTGGAAAATTTCATATTTAGAAATATGAGGTTATAATATGAGCTTATAATAACATATGATATGTTATGGACTTATAATCTCTAGACCATTCTATACAAAGGAAATATGTTACCTGAAAAAAGATAATTATATATTTATAATAGTAGACTTAGACTTACAAGAAGAAAGATAATAATATAGTGATTATTTGACTTTTTAATAAAAATAAATTATTCAATTCCAATCAAATATTAACAGTTACTTTGGTCCGGTGTATAAGTTATTTGATTTGGTTATACATGACAAATTTTCATCTGATTATACTTACAAAATGTTTGATTCGATTTTTTGAGTGAATGAAAGTGATAATCTTTTATATTTATTTAGTTATATAAAGAATAATAATATATATATGAAAAAAGAATATAAATAAATTAAAAAATAATATTCTTAAATTTACGAAATTAAAAATTATTTTAGTGACATAATAAAATATAAAAAAATATTTTATTTAAATAAATAATTAAACCAATTTTCATAAAAAAAATTATTTTAATAAAAATAAAAGAATAATTTTTTCATTAAAATAAAAATAATTTTTTTCATTATCAATTTATTACTTTTAAATTAAAAAATAAAATGAAATTAAAAAACAATTCAATTCCTAAAAAAAAAATGAAACATTTTGGCCGGAAACCAAAAGTTAAGGTATAATTATGTTCCCGAATGGATTGGACAGGAAGTGCATCCAGCCCACAAAGCCCTTTTTCTTTTTTCCTTTCTATTCATTTTAAATATTGTGCGGGGCCACCGGACCGAGCGGACGGCCCAATAACTTAATCTCTTAGCTACAGTTTCGAATCTTTCGATAATAGAAAAAGAAACCAATTTCTGAAACCACGAAAATAAAATCCAGAAGGGAAACCGATTCTTTCTCCGATCAATCTTTGTCCACCATGACCGTCTTCAAAACCCCATTCAATGGCTACTCCGTCAAGTTTAGTCCCTTCTACGAGTCCCGTCTCGCCGTCGCCACCGCCCAAAACTTCGGAATACTCGGAAACGGCCGCCTCCACGTTCTCGACCTCAACCCCTCCGGCCCAATCACCGAACTCGCCTCCTTCGACACCGCCGATGGCGTCTACGACGTTGCCTGGTCTGAATCTCACGACTCCCTCCTCGTCGCTGCCGTCGCCGACGGCTCCGTCAAGCTCTACGACCTCGCCCTCCCTCCCTCATCCAACCCAATCCGCTCCTTCCAGGAACACACTCGCGAAGTCCACTCCGCCGACTACAATCCCGTCCGGCGAGACTCCTTCATAACTTCCTCATGGGACGACACAATCAAACTCTGGACTCTAGATCGGCCGACCAGCGTCCGTACATTCAAAGAACACGCGTACTGCGTGTACTCCGCCGCGTGGAACCCACGCCACGGTGACGTCTTCGCCTCCGCTTCCGGCGACTGTACCGTCCGAATTTGGGACGTGCGCGAACCGGGTTCAACAATGATCATTCCTGCTCACGATTTTGAAGTGCTGGCTTGCGATTGGAACAAGTACGACGATTGCTGTATAGCGACGGCTTCTGTGGATAAATCAATTAGGGTTTGGGACGTGAGAAGTTATAGGGTCCCTGTGTCGGTTCTGAACGGCCATGGGTATGCAGTGAGGAAAGTGAAGTTCTCGCCGCATAGGCAAAGCTTGATGGTTTCTTGCTCGTACGACATGACGGTTTGCTTGTGGGATTACATGGTGGAGGATTCGCTTGTGGGGAGGTATGATCATCATACTGAATTTGCGGTTGGAATTGATATGAGTGTTCTCGTTGAAGGGTTGATGGCGAGTACTGGATGGGATGAGCTTGTTTATGTTTGGCAGCATGGTACAGATCCTAGAGCACCTTAATGATTAAACCCAGGAAAGTTTATTTTTTTTATTTTTTTCTTGTTGATCTCTTTTGGGGGGGGGGGGGGGGGTTAAGTTGAATTTTGATCTGGATTTTAGAGTAGAACTTTGAAATGAGAGAAGATGGTGAATGAGGCTCCCTTGATCTTGGGTCTCATTTGAATAAGTCGTACAAATAATAATATCACTGTATAAAACTTGTTCTTTGTAAAATTAATACAAAAAAAAAAAAGAGTACTTTCTTCTGCTCTCAGGAAAATCTCTGCGACTTCTGAAGTGTTTGTGTTGTTTAGTTCTTGAATTGGAACGAATTTTGTTATTATTTTTTCTTCTTTTTTGCAGGAGTTGGTTGTTGGGTCAAGTGTGCAGGTACAACTTAAGTTTGTACGCCTGTTTCTCTCTTCCTTTGTGTGTTTTTTGCGTCATAGAGCTCTAGGCTTGTAATATTGGATGTCATAGGCGATTATGGCTCCTTCAGAGCTATGAATGTGGATAGGCATTAGAGTCAAGTCTAGCAATAATTTCTAACTAAATTTAGTATCATTTAATGAAGGGAGTTTCCTAAGCTTTTGTATTGACAAACACAATATGTCATAGTTTGGTTCTGTGATTGGATCTTTAGGCATTTTTTTGCTGTAGCTCCTCACAACTTATCCACTTCAGGAGCATCTTCTTTCTGCCAATTGAAAAATGTACTGTTTACAACCTTCCGATCCAACTCCTCTAATGTGTATAAGGTGTATTTGAGTGAGATCTACACTATTGATCTTAAACATAAATATATATGAGATTCCACGTTGGAGATTTCTCTAAGTATACTTCCATCTTAAGTGCACTTGAGAGTTGGATGCCCCCCAAAATCACTCTCTCCAAAATTTTTGGGATTAGAAGGGTCAATTTTCTGTAGAATTGGTTTCAATTCCTAGAAAAAAAATGTACATTTCCCATAAAAAACACATTTTAGGGTTAAATATGTTGAATTTTTTTTTTCTTCCGAAGAACGATGTGTAAAAGTATCGAATTTAGGTTTTGATTCATCGAATTTGGTGTTGGAGACATCAAGTTAAAAATTTAGGGCTGGTGTTATTATATTCGAGTTATAATCATTGAAATAGATTGAAATATAACTTAGTGACAAAATATAAATAAAAGTATAATCTAGAAACTTTTAAAACTAGGATTTACACCCCAAAAAAAAAAAAAATACTATACCCACCTAGTTTCATAACTTTTCAATTTTATTTTTATATATTTTTAGAAATGGTAAAATAGGTCGGGCCGGCACGAATACGCACGACACAGTACGACAAAAATACGACACGGGTGTGGGTTGTGCCGTACCCAACTATGTGGGCACATGAGCCGGCACAGCCTTTTTGGGCCTGTCCGAGGCACAGGCCCAAAAAGCCTCCTAATCTTAAGGGTTTTTTCTCCGAAAATTATTTTATATGTTAAAATTTTTTCGATTAATACAAGATTTTATTTGACCAAATAATATTTATTACAGTTTATTTATAATTTTAATTATTAATGGTACTAACTTCTAATTTACTAAATAATAACTATTAAAAATGATTAACAATTTATAAAATATGTATTATATTATTAATATTTTACTAATTACTTTGAAACTCTTCTTTTATTTAAAATTAATTTTTTCTTTTAGAAGTAAGCCTTCGAGCTCACGGGTCGAAACATGTCCACATGCCAAAACATGCACATGAGCCGAAACGGGCCGACACTACACGTTTATGGCCTGTTACTGTATTCGTGTCGTGCCCTTATTTTTAAGCACAGGCCAATCCGTGCCGTACTCAAGCCGTGTCGGCACGAATCACAACTTCTATATATTTTTAACATGCTTCATTATTTAAAATTAATATTTATTTTATATTTATTTACTACCACTTTATAGCTGCTGCTATCATAAATAATTTTAAATTTTAAATTTTAAATTTGATGAGCAGAAATTTGATTTTATTTTAAAACCATTCATTTGCTTTTACATTTCATTCGGATATTTATATTTTAATTATTTTTCATTTCTTCATTCCATTGTAATCTCCTCTACTTTGCTTTGATGTTGCTTCCCCATCCTCCACCATTGGGATAATTTTTTTTCCTTTTTCCACCTTTTCAAGGGTGGCGCTAATGGTGGCATAGGAGGGTGGAAAAATGAGAAATAATGAAAGTGGTTGAAAATATTAAAATGAAAGAATGAGTTAATCTATGTCATTTAAAATCATTTGATTTTAGATAAAGAGATTCAAGAGTTTTGGTTGAAGTGTAGTAAATATAGAATTAGACAATGATAAAGTAACTTCTTACTATTTCAACCAAAATTTTTAGATCTTTTTATTTAATATCAGCAGTTTTAAATAAGACACATTAACTTATTTGAAAAAATAAAAAATTAGCGGCCTCAAACTCGGGTGGAGTTGTCAAAATAAAACAAGTTAGATAAGCTAGCCTGCGGCCCCCTATGTAAGCCCGAACTAAATACAACACAACTCATATATATGGGTCATGCTTAAATAAGATATTGCGCACGGCGGGCCAAGACGACCCGCCATCTCAGCTCACTTAAGCACAATAAGCCAATTCGACTACATTTTATTTATTTTTAACTTTCTAATTCTTTCTTCTTTTGTCACACCATCCCCACCACCAACAACCCCCCCCCCCCCTAATAGAGATATTCAATTATTCCTCACAAATTTCCCCACTCTCTAATCTCTATTCTTTAATAGTCTAATCTCTTTACTTCTTCTCTATAACTATAATTAATCTTCCCAAATATCACTTGTTTCCCTAATCCCTAACTAAATTAAATACATTATAAACCTAATTAAAAAATGAAAAAGAGATAAGGTCCTAAGCTAGACTCAGTTTAGGCCCACCCCTATAAGCATGGCCTCGTGCGGAGGTTAAGCCCCATGGACATGGGATTAGGCTTAAACATCTTTTAGTCAAAATAGACCGGTAGTGATACAACTCATTTTCAGCATGGGCCAACACATCTTAACACAAATAGTAAATAGGCCAATACGGGCTGGGTCGTGCCGCCCATTTTGACACCTCTTGGAGGTGTCTTGTGGCCTGTGGGTCACTATATTGTGTTTATTTATTTATTTTCCTTCATGAAATCCAAATAAATTTGACCCTTAAATACAATCAAATAGAAAGCCCTGCCATATTGTTGGAGCCCTAAAAAGGACATACCATACAATGCTGTCATGGTAGGGCCGTCTCACGGCATTCCCATTGAGATGTATGTATGTGCCATTTTATCGTGGCAAGTTGTTTCCTAAGTTACCGTGGTTTTTGAGTCGTTTGACCTCTAACAAGTGTCTTGTTTTTGTACTAGTCTATAATGTTGTTATAAAAAAAAATGCATTAGTAGTTTAGTACCACTGAGTGGTAAGTTCTCACATGCAGATCGACGTTGATTTATTTTCTGTTCGTTTTCTTCTCTAACCTAACAAACTATTTTGGACGACTAGCAGATTGCAAACGTGGAACAAGACAATTTGGAACCTAATATTATCTATGTTAATTTTTAACATTTAATCTTATGCTCAGTCCAATTTCCTTTCAATTTTTTTTTTCTTTTTTTTATATCTAAGCATAAAACATTTAACCTATTAAGAAAAAAAAACGTAAATAAAACAAAAATCAAGAACACAAAAAGTTACCGTGGTTGATTTCACCTAAAAAGTTAGAGAAGTTATGTCCACGTTAAACTCTAACAAATTGTTAGATCTCAATGCACTAAAGATAATATCCAATATAGTAACTCAGAATCGCAAATCAAACTCTCATAGTACAATAAACCTCAAATCTCATGTCTAACAACATCTAATATTTTTCTACAAGGAATTAACAAATAACTATTACTAGAAGAAACACAACTCAAATGATTTAGAAAATCACCCAAGAAAAATATCAGAAATCGAAACCCTAGATTTATTGGAGAAAAGAAGAAAATAGCACGCAAAATAACCAACGGCGTAAAACCTTCGTGCATAATGAATGAGAATAAGATAAATGAAGCTTATATACAACGAGCAGATTAAGGGTTAGGATTAGATCAATAAGAAACAAGTCCAATGGCCACAAATCAACTCATTAATGCGGTCAAGAGATAATCACTAGGAACGTTCATTATTGTATGGTATTCATATAGTCCTTACAATTCTGGCTATTCATATAGATCAAGTTTCTAGACAAACCTCGTCGTTTAGGGATAACTTGTACGGTAAGAATAAATCCAGTGATTTGCGTTTTTTTTTTACTTTCGCCCTATTTCTTTATTTTTTTTCTTCACACCCCCCTCCCTCTTCCCCCCATTTTCTTTTTTTTTTCTTTCGTATCCCTCACCATTAATGCATGTTCAAAGCTTTGAATCTTCATTTTACCCTCCATTAACGAACTCATTCGAACTCGCGAACTCATTGCAAGTCACGAAACCGATTCTCTATTGAAACAAACCCAGTGTATTTTAAAAACTACCGATAGCTCAAACTGATAAGAAATATAAAATTACCGACACATGAGACGTTGGTCTATGCATCTCAGATTAACATCTCACATGTAACTTTAAGTTACTCTACCGATAGAAGGGCGCCAATCTATGAAAGGCTTTTCGACCATTCGACCCCTTAAAGACTCTTAGAGTTACATTACGCGTCGAAAGGACTAGACTTGTGAAGGGCCCTTTGACCCTTAGAGTTACTCTATGGGTTGAAAGGACTCGACCTGAAAGCTTATTCAACTAGTAGAGTAACCCTAAGGGTAGAGTTATATATGAAATGTCAGTCTGAGGCTCTTTGATCGCGATTTTTTTATCATTCCTCCTCCCCGTGTTTTCTCTTCTTTCTTTCTTTCATCCCTCCCTTTTTTTTTTCTTCCCCCTCATTTTTGTAGTAAATTTAGAAAATTTAGGGTTTAGAGTAAGTTAACAAATTAAATTACAACTATATGGAAATAGTATACAAAAACATAACAAATTATGGAAAAGAAAACTTAAATACTACATGAAAACATATTGACCACTCTATGGCCCTGAAGAGTAGTTATTTTGACTCCCACATTGTTCAAATTGTGAGTATGTATTGTAGCCATAGTAAGCATTCATGGTCTCACTCAGTTCCAACTGTGAGTTTGGATATTGCACTACTTGTATGGTCGGATAATAGGTATTCATTGTGCGATCCTGTTCCCCACATTTTGGGCATTGTGACGGAATGTATTCCTTTGAAAAAATAAACAAATAAAAATATTTAATTACTTAAATAAATAAATAGGTACCTCAACCTCATCTTCTTATCGAAGCTCACGAGCGACTGGCTAGGATGACGAGCCTTCACTTCATTGAGTAAATGACCCACGACTAGCCTTCCGTCCACTGCATGTTGGCTTTCTTAGTTTGACTATGCTCTTCAAGTGTTTGTTTCCTTGATGAGTTGCAACACGCTCTTTAAATCCTACTCTGGCATCTTGATGAATCGAATCAATATGGGCACCCGATTCATGTGTAGCATTAACGATGTTCAAGTTCAAATGAGCCATTTTTTCATGAAATTGATCAGCATATTTATCGATTACTGGACATGTTTCTTGAAGATCCTTGTACATATTGTTGAGGTAAACTTACTGATGTGCCTAGTTCGGATTTTGGATAGCGCCATTTCTGGTCATAATGTAATGATAATGTAGAAGATCTAATAGTTGACTCGAAAAATGATTGTTTTACCTTCCTCATCCATCTATTTAAAATATATTCTTCTGGGATGCTGAATTAGTCATTTTGTCAAAGCAGCCATATTATATGGGTACATGGAATACCCTCATACTCGAAAGTTCTACATGTGCATTGATGAAATCCATTTGTCGTTGTAATACAATATTGCTTCGACCTTGAACTGTCACGTGATGGGGCCTTGTTGCATTTGTGCACTGAAAATTGTATAATGTCATGAAGTGCACAACAACCATTTTTCCTAACCCATGTTGCTATTTTTACCTCTTAGCAAAAAATATCATAAACATTGGGTGTGTAAATGCAGCAAGCATTCATGGAGATGTGGTCCCTCGATTTTGGAGCTACAAGAGTGTTGATCATTTAAAAATCCGACTTAAGCTCATTTTAATGCAATTAATCTACAGCTTTCTAGAAATACTTTAGGAATCGATACATATTCATCTCGGAATTCAAATGACCTCGGAGATAATAGTTGAAGCTTTCACTCACTTGCATGGTTCTCTTACGTGTACATAAACATTTTTCACGTATGCATGCACCCACTTCTCACGCCTCTCGTAAATCCTTTGCAGCTACTGGTTATCATGTAAATTATAGGCATCTAGCATCTAAGCCCATTTTTTCTCGAAATCTTCTACTGAATTATCAAATAAAAGTCTCTTCCAGTATTGGGTGAAAGCTTTGTTCCGTAGTAGTCCACCAAGAATTTTCTTCGCATTTTATTCTATATATCATACACAAAGGAAGTGATGTGTGTATTTAAAGATTTTGGGGATTGCGGCAACATCACTGCATCTTGATCAATAAATAACTGCAGTAGCTTCTTACCTGACATACATTCAACAAATATGGTTAATAGCCATTGGAATGACTCAATTATCTCATCAAAAAGCAAATAGTCCCTCAACAAAACCCTCTACCCATGGTGGTTCAGAGCCACAAAAATCACAAGAGGCATATTCTTATTGTTTATCTAGTATGTCGTATCGAAAGAGACAAAGTCTCCAAAAATTAGGTAATCATTTTGCATGCAGTGGTCTGCCCAAAAAATATTAGTGATGTGATCATCCTCATCAAACTGAGTTATGTTAAAAAATTGGGAGTGATTCTCATATTCACTGCCAAACTAGTTTACAAGGATGACACTCACACCATACTCCATATCCAAGTTCCGTCGATTGCTGAGATAATTTTTTATGTTAGATCGCGTGAACCCCACCCAATCTCTTCCATCAGCCATAACAACCATAAAATCATGAGCTTGCTTTGGGCAAATGGCAACTCCCTTCGCAACGTCGATCTCAATTTGTTGGAACTTGTTTATACCTCTTTGCAACTAGAGAAAATGCTTTTTTTATGGTGTTGTTATCTCATGGTTATGAATCGGGTTCCAGTTGTAAACATAATACTTCCTATTTGGTTTTAGTCGAACTAGAAAATGTGCCGCACAATCACACCCTGTCTCTCGTCGTTCCCGCACAACATTGTATGTGGATCTCTCAGCTCTCTTACCCCTTCCTTATGGCAGAGAAACCTTTTATTCGTCAATTTGCTCCTACTTACATGCTGGTCCCTTTTGCGAAAGCTAAAGCCAATATCACTTGCATGGTTATTATACCAATCATAGACATCTTTGATATTATCCCATTGTAGATGCTAAACATTGACAGGGGTTTCATCCATTTCTTTCATAATATTTCTTGCATAAGTCAAATTGGCTAGACTAAACAACAAATTTATTTACAATACTATATCGACTACATAAAATATTTATGGCAGACACCAACCTTCCAAGATAGAGAAAGTATCAGAAAATATTTGTGGATCAATGTCTTACCTTAATGCCATTTTGTTTGGGAACAAATTGGAAGAAGTGAGAAAATATTGAGAGTACGAGAATTTCTCTTATGGTTTCTGCTAGCTTGGGATATTGTGTAGGATTGTTGCCTTCAAATATTCATTATAGATATGGATAAGTGGTGAGGGATCTGACCACTTTTGACATGTATCTAATTAAATTACTTTTGACTGGAATCTACCCACTTTTGACTGAATTTTGACCACTTTTGATTTTCTGACCTCAATACTGTACGGGTCGATGGGTGTTCAGAACACCCGTCGACTCGTAGAGTATTCATATCAAAAGTCTAAACACCCATCAACACTTAGAGTATTTCAATACAAAGTTTAAAACTCGCTGATCTGAAATATATGATGGGTGACGGGTGTTTAAAAAACCCATTGATCTGTAGAATTTTCAGTACAAAGACTAGAAACTTTCTAATCTGACAAACTCGACGGGTGTTTAGAACACTCATCGACCCTTAGAGTATTTATGTATAAAGACTAAAACTCTCTGATATGAAATACTCTACGGGTCGATGGGTGCTCATAGTTTTAGTCTCTACCCATAGAATACTCATATTAGAGACTTCTTAATCTTAAATGGATTGTACATGTAATTTGTAAATTTATATTGTACATGTATTTAGATATGTAAGATGGATATATTCATAATATGGATTGTGCATGTAATTGGACTAAAACAATAAGCAATAATTTTGCAAATTATATAAGGATTAAATTTCCATTCATATAGTAAAAAAAAGTTACAAGATTACAAATTTATATAGCATTGATAAATATCACACGCTATTTGACGGCGGAAAGAGATGCATATTGTTCTAAAAAATTAGCATTAAATCTAGACCGGTGTGGTGATACTTTATATTTTTCAACATATACACACCACAATCCTCTTTCACAATCCCTAAATTCTCATTTAGCCTGGTGACCACCTCGATCTGAAATGGCTAAAAACTACAGTCTATTCCACCACTCCTCAATAGGTATGGGAGCATGATACTTAAAGGTTTAAAAAATTTATTGATCTTCTTGGTGTAGTACTTGCTACTGGATAAGTTATAGAGGACTTTGATATTCTCTTTAGTAATGTCCACAACCAAGGCAGCTTAATACTCGTTCTTGATATTGAATGGGATGTAAAGTCAGTTTACGTACTTTTATGAGATACCACCAACTGGGTTATGTCCCTTAATATAGTCCATCATCATCGAGTTCCCTTCTTATACATGACTTAGGTGGTCCTCCTCCAATTTGGAAAAAATAGTATTCCAATAATTTTCTAAAAACTAATAGAACAAATGATCTATGAAAGCGTTGGACTGGTCGAATGATTGATTGAACTTATGTTATCTCCTCCGAAGTAAGAGCATATGCTCATCGATGTGCTACAAAGAAAAAGAAAACTAGAAGTGAAAAAAAATATTTAATTGCTAAGAAATTCATTCATAAATCCAATCCACTTTGAATACTTATGAAACTATATAGTCACAACTTAGATTTGAGTATGCCCTATCTGTCTAGGTGAGTTCTATCAAAACCTATAACAGATGACCTATGATGGAAAAATTAAGATTAATAAGTGATTGACATAACTATATATAACAAAAAATAACTTAATTTAGAGTAAGGATATGAATTTATACTTACGACTCAGTTTTGATCTCTAATCATGTGTGCATTACTTTCTCGTTCACCTTATTAGGAATAAGGAGTGTGGACTCCATAAGAAAAGTCTCCCTTATCAATTCCCCTTACACCTTCTTCTTCTTCTTCCTTTTTTTTTTTTCATTTTATCCTCTACTATTTGTTTTCCATATTCTTCTTCTTCCTCTTTCTTTTCTTCTTCTTTTGTGTTTTTTTTTTCGTTTTCTACTTGTAGCTGTTTTTTTGTTCTGCTCCTCATTCTCTTATTATGCTCCTTCATCTTGTTCGAATTCTTCTTCTTATTGTTACAATTCCCTACTCACATATGTATATCTTTGATGCTCAAAAGGTACCAAAGTCTGTAGATATTCTTCAACTGCTTCTTCCTTGATTGGTTTTAGGATTCTACGAACAACGAGCTATATTAATTAAGGAAAAAAGTATTCAATATTTAATCAAGATAAAGTAAAATCGTTTAATTCATTCATTAAAAAAATGCTTACATATTTTTTCCTTGTCCACATCTCGATATTTTCATGAGATACGGGTGTGTCCCTAGATGAAAATCTTAAAATCGAAGGGATGCGATTTTTTTTACTCCGCACCATAGCTCACTTTCCAAGATAAGAAATGGCTTCATAGCTAAATACCTACATGCATGGTAATGACTGGCTAAGCATTATCCTTCTCTTTAATCGAAAGTCTATGAGTAAGGGCCTTCTCCTGAATGTTCTTCTTAAGAGTCTGAATGGTCTTCTCATAACTTGCTCTACCCCAAGGATAACGAGATAACTCGTTAATATTATTAGCCATACACAACATAAAATCCCGAATCTTATTCTTCTTCCCTTGAGCCCTGATGACTCTCTCAATTAAGTAAACAAAAGCCATCTTCATAATTTCATCATCTTCATTGGTCCATGGGGCAACATTTGATTTGAATCTCTATGCAAATTCTGAAAGTTAAACACTCTTCCCTCTAAGATACTTCCTCAAAAGATGGTTATCTTTTTCTATCCGCTTGATAATGTGGTGAGGAAGGTATTCAAGACATTTCAGCCCCTTCATCATTGCAAATTCCCTAAGATCGAACCACAAATGCTTCTTATGATGCTTAAACAATAAATAGTACTTCTTTTTATACTTGGCTCGTCGGAGAAGGAAAAAGTTTATAATCTAGTCAGAATTGGTAAGATCTGCCTTCACATCAAAAAAGTGGCCTATGCAAGTTGCTCTAAACAACTACAACTGTCTATGACTGAGGTTCTCTTTTACGTCGGTGATCATAGCTTCTTGCTTTGATATTATAGTAGTACAACACTTGAAGCGGATACCATCATTGATTATGAGTTCAAGCTAGGGACAAACTGGAGGTTGATTACTTTAAAAATATTCAAAAATTGAATGTTAATATACACAAATATTTAAGCTAATTAATATAAAAATACTTCAAAATTAACAAAAAGAAAATATGTTCGACGGGTCAATAGAGCCCACTTCACAGGTACACTTTAAGGGTAACTTTAAGGATCGAGGGGCTCATTCACAGGTTGAGGCACTTCGACCCTTTGAATAACCCTAAGAGTCGAAAGGCCCTTAACTGGTCGAGACTTTTCAACTCGTAGAGAAACTCTAAGGGTTGAAGGGTCATTCATTAGTCAAGGCTCTTCCACCCATAGAGTAACTCTAAGAGTCGAAAGACTCTTCACAATAACTCATGTGGAGAACTCCAAGTAACTCTAAGTGACTTTACGGGTCGAAAGGCTGAGCCTATGAAAGGCCCTTCGACCCTTTGGGTTACTTTATGGGTCGAATGGTCTCGACCCATGAATGGACTATTCGACCTATATAGTTACCAGATGGTTTTAGGACGCTTATCAAATACTTAGAGGAGAGTTTTCTAGCGCCGCTTTCAACTTCTTAGCTTCCCCTTGAGGTGAGATTAAATGATCATCTTTATTCTTTCTTTCTTGTTGGTATTTCTTCGTATTCCTACCAGTTTGAGCCATAAAAAATGTTCAAAATATGCTAAATTTATTTTCGAGAGAGAATAGGTTCGTGACTTTTAACGAGTTTGTAAGCTCGAATGGATTCATTAATGAAGAGTAAAATGAAGAGTCAAAGTTTTGAAGATGCGTGAATGGAGAGGGGGTACGAAAGAAAGAAAAGAAAATAAGGGAGGGGGAAAAACTTAAAAACATACAGGTTACCAAATTAAATACGGTGATCTGCATGTTTCTTACTGCATAATTTGTCTTTAGGTGACGTAACTTACCAATAAATTATAATGGACGGTTCGAATTGCAGAGATTACATTTGCATTATATAATCCAACGCAATATAATCCAACTTCTTTTAAAACTGTTAACAACTTTTATTCTAACTACTTATATATCTCAAAATGGGACGTGGCAACCTTCTGGTTGACTATTTTAATAAATAAAAAATTGCAATTAAAATGTTGAAGCTACATATTCATCTTATACTTTAATTTCTTCGTAGGAATTTTGAGCTTAAATAGTTTATCTCATTCCCTCCGGAACTGACACATCGCTAACATACTTATGTGGGTGAAAATTTAATTTTATATTTTTTTTATCGGGTGGAATAGAATAATGAAACGTAACGATGATATTAAAAATTGATATCTTTTAAATTTAGTTAAAGATTCAGTAAAAAAAAATATATATATATATTTCTGATTGAACCTCTAAATATATTATCAATAAAAAAAAAATATATATATATAGATATTTGTATAAAGTAAATATTTATACATATACATGTTATGCTTTATGTAAAAATTTCTGATTTGTTTATGATGTATAACATATTGTTATATCTATTTAATAAAATATTTTATTCAATAATTATTGAATACTTTTATTATTAAATTTGTTTAATTTAATAAATTAACGAATGTGTAAAATAGTATATAAACAAAATGTATCTTAAAACAAATTTTATATATTACAAAATTAAATAATAATTTTTTTAATTCCAACTCATGAATAATATATTAAATTTCTTAATTATTAATATTTTATTAATTAATAAGTTTTTTTTTATCCTAACATATTAATTTATAAAAATTTTGTATATCAACTTAAAAAAGAATCGGCTAAACCTTGTCTTTTTGTTAGAAATTATGCAAGCAAAATTCCAACGCCAAGTACAAAAGAATCGGCTAAAAGCTACTAAAAATGGGATTCACTACAAACTTCACCATGTTATTCTGCCTTTATTGTTTCCATTTACAGACGTTTACTAAAGGATTTCTCTTAATGGGCCTAATTTTGGTCCACTTATCTTGGGATGAAAACTCTTCGGCCCATTATCCGGCCAGGTCAAAGCTCTCAAAGTCAAACTTCATCACTTTCATAAAGGAAATATGTAAGGCCACGTTTTCGATGCTTCTAATCGTAAGTTCTATTCTTCTACTTCCGACTGGCGAGTCAAGAGGCCTGAATTACAGATGATAGCTGGCCCACCCACCAAATTAATTGGGTAAAAATGGAATTAAAATGGGGTACCCATTATGCCCCATTCACCTGATCCTCTTCTCAAATCTGATCTCGTCAGTCCAATGCACACCACTTGTTTGATAAAATGCCTGTGAGGGCGGTTGAAGAAAATATAAATTTATATAGATATATACGCATATGCATAAAATCTTCTCAGGTTGACTGGTAGGTTTGGTCATGGAGATCATGTATTCTCTTGTTTATATACACTCCAATCACAAAATTAGATCAAAAATCATCAGTGCAGAAAACCCCTACTTTGAAAATGGGTTGTTCTTCCCAGGCAGTAGTAGCAAAGCTAGCTGTTTTTTTCATCTGGGCATCATTAGTTTCCCTCTCTTCTTCATCTTCAAGCCTCCCTAGTGAATTTTCGATACTAAATCATGATCTGCTTGAGACTCATCTCTCTGAGGAGAGAGCTGTGGAGATATTTCAAATGTGGAGGGAGAAACACAAGAGGGTTTACAAGCACGTGGAGGAAACCGAGTCCAGGTTTAAGATTTTCAAGAAGAACTTGATGTATGTTATTGAGAAGAATGCAAAGATTAAGTCTTCGACCGAGCAACGATTGGGGTTGAATAGGTTTGCTGATATGAGCAATGAGGAGTTCAGAGCTAAGTATATGTCCAAAGTAAAGAAGCCGACAGGGAAGAAGAGTAATAATAAGGAGAATGTGTTGAGGAGGAGTATGCAAAGAAGGGAGCAATCTTGTGAAGCTCCTTCAAGTTTGGATTGGAGGAATAAGGGAGTTGTTACTCCTGTCAAGGACCAAGGAAGTTGTGGTAATAATTTATTTCTTTTCCTATTTACTGTTCATTTTACTTTTTATTATCTGATGTTACATTGTTAATCAGTAACTAAATCACTCTATCATGTTAGAATGAGGTTTCTTTTCTTTTTCACCAAAAAGAGAAAGAAAACAAAAGTTTGATGCTAATCCATTAGATTTGATTATGAAAAATGGAAAATTCGAGCCTAAGATTGAAACTCATGAAATGGGATGATGTATAACCCTAACTCTGAAGAATTAGAACTAGCTTCGCACTGGAATATTTCATACTTGTCGTAGAAATTGATACTGATGAGGTAATAACGAAAATCTGTAGTGAAGACGGAGAACCGGAGACTTCTTTTCTTGCTTAATGATTAAGGAGGAAATGACAATTAGTCAGAGAGTCTGAATTGTAGATGGAATCAATAACTATTAGGTGAAAAAGTATTATTGAAAGAAACTAATTTTATATCGAACTGGTAAAGACTCATCTGCTTTCATTAATCTTTTTTTTTTCTTCTTCTAATCATAAAGGTTAAAGTCAACTTCAACTCTTTCTTATCAGCCTTTTTTTATGTTATCCCTCGAATGATGTGGGATCAAGTATGCATATATGACATGTTAATTATCAACAAGATAAACACAGTAGTTATAATTGATAACCAAGTTAGAAACATATTCATGAACTACTTGACTCTTCCATAATTACAAAAAAACCCACATATCTTCTCTTGTCAATCTTCCAGGAAGTTGTTGGGCATTCTCATCAACCGGAGCCATAGAAGGGATAAATGCGATAGTGACAGGAGATCTAATCAGCCTTTCGGAACAAGAACTTGTTGATTGTGATAATACTAATGATGGATGTGATGGAGGATATATGGACTATGCTTTTGAATGGATCATAAACAATGGTGGGATCGATACAGAATCTGATTATTCCTACACTGGAGTAGATGGTACTTGCAACATCACCAAGGTACAAACTATTTTTCTATACATTCGAACTACATTTTGTCACAAACTCAGTTCAAAATCATATCCTGATCTTTACTTGTTGAATTTTCAGGAACAAACCAAAGTTGTATCCATTGATGGGTACTATGATGTAGAAGAATCGGATAGTGCTCTCTTGTGTGCTACTGTTCAGCAACCTATTAGTGTTGGTATAGATGGCTCTGCTATTGATTTTCAACTATACACTGGTGTAAGTCTCTAATGCGCAATTCTCCACAAAGAATTAGTGTAATAGTGAACATTATTAATATACTGATGAAAATGGTGTTTTTTATTTTTTTATTAGGGGATTTATGATGGTGAATGCTCAGACGATCCTAATGATATTGACCATGCAGTTCTAATAGTGGGATATGGTTCGGAAGGAGATGAAGATTATTGGATCGTCAAGAATTCATGGGGAACATATTGGGGAATTGATGGGTACTTTTACATTAGAAGGAACACTGACTTGAAATATGGTGTGTGTGCAATCAATGCCATGGCATCTTATCCCACCAAAGAAGCTTCCGCACCGTCTCCTTTTCCTTCCCCTGCTGCCCCGCCACCGCCACCAACTCCTGTAACCCCACCTCCACCACCTCCGCCACCCCCAACTCCAGTGACTCCACCTCCACCACCTCCATCTCCTCCTTCGCCTAGTCAATGTGGGGACTTCTCATATTGTCCACCTGATGAGACATGTTGTTGTATCTATGAATTATTTGATTTTTGTTTGGTCTATGGTTGCTGCCCATACCAGAATGCTGTTTGCTGTTCGGGGACGGAGTATTGCTGCCCGGGCGACTACCCAATTTGTGACATTGAAGAAGGACTCTGTCTTAAGGTAAAAATAAAGGCAGTTTCTTTGTTGGCTCGTAAGAATTGTTAACTTTTCATGGTAAAAGAAAGTAACACTTTTGAAAAACTTCGGATTTGAACTAATGGGTTTTGTCTTAAATCATGTGTTTTGTGTAGAACCAAGGAGATTACTTGGGAGTGGCTGCAAGTAAGAGGAAGATGGCAAAGCATAAGTTCCCATGGACTAAATTCGAGGAAACACAGAAGTCTTACGAGCCTCTACAATGGAAGAGGAACCGGTTTGCCGCCATGCGGTAAAAGAACTAAAGACATCATGTTACCTGTTTGTCATTGAAAGGAAAAAAAAACAAAAAAAATTCATGATTGTTGTTGTTACTGCTTTTATCACTATTATTTTGGATTTTTCTTTTCCTTTCTCTGTATCTTCTAGATGGGCATTATTTTTGTCAATCTTGACTATATATGTTCATGTTGCAAGGAAAACCGCAAAGAAAAACAGGTGGAGAAATTTAGTTTTTTCTCTCTGTTTGAATTATCGCCATTGTTTCTGTTTGGAATAAATGTTCTCATATATTAGTAATCCTTTCAATTTTTTCTTGTATAGTTAAATAAAAAGTGTGATTTTTGGCTAATCAGTTCTTGAGTACTCTCTCCCTTTAGAATTTAGATTAATGAATGACTGTCATCAGTTTGGATGTGAAGAGGACTCCATCCAGAACCTAAAGAGATCCTGAACTTCTTGTTTGGGTGCAGAGAAAATAAGGAATGGGTGATCCAATGGGAGAGAGAAGTTTTTTACACAGAATGTTTTGGTAAATTGAATTTGAAGGTATGAAATTATGGGGCATGGGATTTTTGATTCGAGTGTTGAAGGGTGGTTGTGGCACGTGACATGTGAAAGTGGGCTCTCGTGACATGTGAAATGTGGGCTCTCCCTAAAATGGCTCGTCCCTTTTCGCTTGCTTTCAATTTTGAAAGAAGGGGTCTGCATCTGCGCGTAAGAAGGGAAAATGGGAGAAGGGGTGGGGGTTGTACGGAAATACGGCTCGTAAGTGAGCAGTATATGAAATTGTATAATACAGGTCAAATACTCAGTTTATGTCCTTTAATTTTGTGGTGGCAAGCTTTGTACGGTTGTATTAATTGAATGATTGAGATTCCTTCTCAAGCAGGGAGTGGATTCAGTACTTGTTCTAACATTTTTGCATGTCTTTATGCATAAATCTCGATCGTTCTTTTAGATTCAATGGTTAAAATACGTGTCACCTAATAAGAACTTAAATGAATCTCATATTAATACGAAAACTTATATAGTTAATATGCATGCCGTATAAGATAATTGATAGATCAATAATTTTTTATTTTATATAACATGTCAAAAACACTTTCAAACCAAGTTCTTCAAAATCACTTTCAGCGTGACATTTTTTTATTTTTCCTAAACCGAGCTCCCTTCTCAGACCAACATATTTTACCTTTTTTTAGCTTGACTTTAATTTATTCCTTTACAGATCGAGTTTTTCATCTTCCTTTACAGACCAACTTCTTATCTTCATCATCCTTCCCAGACCGAGTTCTTCTTCTTCCTTTCTAGACTAAGAACTTTTCTTTCTTAGAAAAATGCTTTCAAGTCGGTGTCCACGATCAAGGCATCCCTCCGCTACGAGGTTCTCAATGTCTCACGATGGGGAGATATGTAACTTTACTTATCTCTTGAATTAAGTTGTTAGTGAGGTTGAATATTGAAGTCAGGTTTATGAGGTTGATGAATGAATATTAAATATTGGTGACCAAACATGCGTTGCGAAGTATACACATACATGCTCGATGAAATTCCTAAGAGAGTTCCAAACGTGATTTATTCTTGTGGATGGAATGAAATTGATAGGAATTAGTTGGGGAATAGTTTTGAATCTATTGATGAGTAGTAGTTCACAGTTTGGGACTTATATGATCACCATTTGACTTCTCTAGGAACCCAGATTGATCTCAGATTGAGAACTCGATCTGGAAATCTTGTTATGGGATTCAAGACCGAAATCTCGATATGGAGTTCTCGGTCTGTAAGTTCAGACCGTGAACTCGATTTGGAGTTCCCAATCAGAGATACCAGACTGAGAACTTGATCTGGAAATCTGGTTCTAGGTTTCAAGACCGTAATCTCAATCTGGGATCATATAATGAAAGTTTCTAGTCTTGCAACTCAAATCGGGTACTCGATCTAGTTTCATAGTCTCGGATTGTAGATCGAGAACTCAATCTGAGTTTTCGGTCTTGGATTCCAGAATGGGAATTCAGGTCGTGGGACTCTGTCTGGGATCTCAGAATTGGAATTTAGGTCAAGGGACTCAGTTTGGGATTCTAGAATTTGAATTCAGATCGAGAACTCGATATAGGGATCTTAATTCTTTTGTTCAACCAAATTATTTACTGTTTAATTTATTGTGTAATTCATTATTATTCTTTGTTTGTTTTTTAGGACTAGTATGTACCTCAAATAGAACTGATCTTAGGTCGCGATCATCATTTTAGTTGCAAGATTATTTTGAGATCGATACTGCATAAGGTGATTATGGATATTAAGTAGAAGTTGAATGCAAGAGATGTGGAAATGTTCAGGGCATCATGCTTTGGGCATTTCCTGAATGTGGATCCATGACTATTTTTTTCAAGTCAGTTACATTTTACCTTAATACTCCATCTAGTTCGGATCCAAAAGAAGTATGAGGTATGGTTTTCCATCAATGGTCGTCCTCTCCAGTACTCGTAGTATGAATTTTCTCTAGTCGCCAGATTGAACTGTCACGACACCCCAATTATTTCTAGTAGAATATTGAATAATACGGCGACTTCATGGACATGTTCATGAAACTCCGTGTAAGCAATAAGAGTGAAGACGATAGTGAAAAGGCGAAGGTTGAAGAAGAGAATGTCAAATTAGCCCTCATCCACTTCTTGGTGTTCGACCTATTAGGTATGTTAAAGAAGAATTACTTTGAGGATAGTTACCTCTCCATGGTCTTGGACTTAGAATTCTTCAACAGCTATCCTTGAGGTCAAATAGTATACAAGAGAACAGTAAAATACATAAATAGGGACGACCTCGCGAAAAAGGCTGAGACTGCTGTAGAAAGACATGATGGCAAGGAAAAGACCATGGATTTATACAGTTTTCTATACACTTTCCAGGTAATTATTACTCTCAATTAGACTTAATTAAAAATTATGTTTGTTATATTAACTAATTTTGTCTTTATTAATGTTTTTAAAATTATATTACAGGTATGGGCTTTTGAATCTATTCCCAGCCTTGGAAACGAATTTGGGATTTGTTTGGAAAAAACAGTTAGACCACGAATCCTTATTGGGGAATTAAAAAAATCAGGGTATGCAAATATGTGTATGCCGTCATGCAAGAAGATCAATGAGATTTTGGATAAAACAAAGATTGGTTGGCTTTTATGGTTTTTTTTTTATATAAATATAATTATTAAGTATGTATGACCGTCACCAAGTCTAACATTAAATATATAGATTATAATGCATGGAATCTTAAGGTCATCTGCATAAGAGGAAGTTGAGTCTTATATCAGCATTATCCATTTCAACAATGAGAAGGAGGATATAAATATCAGCATTAGATCACCGAGTGGAGCAAGAGGAAGAGGTTTAATAAGATGATATATTTAGAGATGAGGTGGAAGAAGAGGGTAGGAAGAAAATGTTCGGGTGGTTGCGGAGGAGCATGAGGGACTCGAGGATGAGCGACGACCTCCACCTTCACCAAAAAGAAGAAGAAGCAGGCGAAGACCTTTAACTGGTGAGCTGCAATAGTTCATGCACAGAATAGAAGGGAAATTTGACGATCTTGGTCAAAGATTAGGGGGCATAAAGCACACCTTTAGTGAGAGAGTGAGGAGGCTGTGTTGGAAAATGAGTTAAAAAACTCACAGCGGAAGCGATTATATAGAAAAATGTCACTTTTATTAATTTCATAACACAATATTCATCACATGCTTTTAGAACACCATATCCAATAAGCTGGAGTATGTTGTTGAGGCAACTAATTAGCAATTAGATCATGTTGTACACCGGCCCTTTAGTGAAGACGATGATAGACATTCATAGCAAGGCTTAGTTGGTTATGATTTTTTTCATGACAACCCAATAGTTATAGGTGAAGCTGGCTCTACTAATGACCAGACATCTGACCCCAGTAAGTAATGGTTTTTAAAGTACTCTTCTTAATATTATTTATTCTTAACTACTTAATAATTTTAAATTAAATATTCATGCTTTAAACTATGTAGGTGTGGATGCTCCCTCACTACCAACAGAAGTCCTGGAAAATGCACCTACGGGTGATGTCCCGGTGATTAGACTCAGACCCTGTAAGTTATTAACTTTTCTAGTCATAAGTCTCATAATTTACTCTTCATATGAGCTAATTATTTAATATCTTAATAATTTTAAATTAATTATTCATGCTTTAAACTATGTAGGTGTGGATGCTCCCCCACTACGACCAAGATCCTAAAAACGCACTTGCGGGTGATGTCCTGGTGGTTGGATCTGGACCCAGTAAGTAATTAACTTTTTAAGACATTTATGTCTCATATATTTTTTTTTCATATGAACTAATTATTTAATCTCTTAATAATTTTAAATTAATTATTCATGCTTTATTCTTCATATGAAGGGTGCATGGGGTCCGGATACTGAATTATTCTTAAGGTATACATTCAAATTGAATATTATGGTGTTGTTAGCAAACCCGTTCTTTTTTAATGCAATATATTACTATTTTGTCTTAGGTACACAAGGGGACAAAGGCAGGGGGCAAGCATAAATTGGGAGAATGTGCACACTATGTATTTTCCTCTCAATATTGGGTCAGTGCATTGGTTTGATGAAGAGGTACTATAATAAACTAAGGCATCCATTCCAACATGAGAGATTCGAAGTACCGTAAAGTCGTAAGTCCAATGATTATGGGGTATGAACTATTAAGTGTATAGAGTTTCATATGATGAGATTTCTATTACAGAATGTAAATGATAATCATATAAAGTTGTATAGACATAAGATGATGATTGACACTTATAGACACATATGGGACTTGTAGTTACAAACATTTATAGATATTTTTCTATAATTATCACAATACTAATTCATTTTAATATATATATTATATAAAATTAAAAATTAAAATTGTAACACAAAATAACTCATTCTAATCGCCCTAATTCTCATGCTATCAAAAATTATAATATTCATCTTGTCTAAGTTGGGAGTAGTACGTATTGTAGGCATTAATGCTATCAGACTACTGCACTTATGAGTGAGGATATTCCTCATTTGTTGGCCACTGTGATGATTAATAAAACTACAAATAAAGAATGTAAAAAGTTTCAAACGATACTTAATAAAGACCTTAAATAATTAAATAATAATAATTATAAGGTATATATATAATATAATAGATGGTACTTCAGGATCATCTTGTAATTCCAGTTCCCAAGCTACTGGTTAGACATTCGAGCCTTCACATTGGTGGTATGACAACCTATCACCCGCCGTCTTATGTCCACCACATGAAGGTCTTGGATGTTCTAGGAAGCTCTTCAACTGTTTGTTTCCCCGATGGCTTGCCTCTTTCTCTTTAAATCCTACTAAACCTACATCTTGAGAAGGATCAATGAATGTGTTTGAAACATTTGTACATTCCTCCACATTTAATGTAAGGTTGACTTTTTCTAATCGATTTGAAAGGATACCGTGGACATCAATGATGGTAGGCTATGTTCCCGACTCTATACCAAATCTCTCTAACGTCGATGTGAACATATTGATATGCCTCTTTCGAGTTGCAATAGCTGAAATATGTGGATCTTCATTCGATGATGATATGGAACACTCCATAAACCCTTCTCATGCCTTTCTAAGTCTTTAAATAATATGGGTATAGGGAATGCTTACATATTCAAAAAATTTACATGTGCACTGATGAAACCCATATTGATCCATCTTGACACAGTACTGCTTTGTCCTTGAAAAATCATGATATGGGCTATTGCTATGATAGTGCAACAATACTTGTTCACAACCTAAAAATACACAGTAACCATCTTGATGTAACCATTACAACTTTCCAATCTCATCGTTGAAATAGTTGTATATTTTTAGTGTATATACTTTGCCGGCATGTATGGAGAATATGTTATTAATTTTTTCAATGGCCACATTGTTCTTCATTGCAAAATCCGACTGTATCTTCTTAAGCCAAAGGTCATCCACATATGCTTTAAATCTCTTTAGGAATCGATTTATATTCAAGTCCGACTTCAGAAAATGATGCAGGTGCATGTTGAAGCTTTCATTTAATTGTGTTGTCCTTCTACCAGCACAAAAAGCATTTCTCACATAATTGTGTATCCACTTACAATGCCTCTCATATATTCTTTGCAACCATGAGTTCTCATGAAGGTCATAGGCATCTAGCATCTTAGACCATTCAGTTTCGAAATCATCCACTTCGCTGCTAAAAAGAAGCTCATTCTAGTCTTTCTTCAAAGAATTATTCTACATAAGTACACCAATATTTTTGACAATTTTTTGAGAGATATGCCACATACAAAGGAAGTGATGCGTGTTCGGAAAAAAGGTGAGAATCGCAGTAGACACAGCTGTATCTTGATCATTAAATAGAGATATCGGTGCCTTGCCTCCTATACACTGATGGAATAACCATTGGAACATCATTGTCGTCTCCTCAAAAAGCAGACATGCCCCAAAAATGGTTTTCTCCTTGTAGTAATTCAATCCCACAAATGCACCTAATGGTCGGTATTTATCATTCATCTGATATGTTGTATCAAAAGAGACAAAGTCTCCAAAAAGTGCATAGTCAAGCGCATTGCATGGTCAGCCAAAAATATATTGTCAGTTGCTCATCCTCGTTCATCTAGACCTTCATAAAAAATTGTGAGTCATTCTTCTATATAGTTTTAAACTAGTTGTATAGGATAGTGGCTACCCCTTGTTCCATGACATGACTCCGATCGATTAAATTTTTTTTAAGTTTCCACAAGTGTAACCCACATTAGTTATTCCACCAGTCAAAGCCGTCATCAGATAATGCGCCTACTTTGGGCGAATTCTTAATCTATTAACTGCCTCAATCTCAAGATGCTGCTTTGGGGTTATTTTTCTTTGCAAACGGAGTAAATGCCTTTTTTATGGCGTTATCAGCTCGTGGTTGTGCAATGGGTTCCACTCATAAGTACAATACATTGCATTCTATTGACGCTAAACAGTGAAATATGCAGTGCAACCATATCTTATTTATGGCATGTCCTTCTTCACCTTTGTCAGAGGATTTTTTGTAGGATTCCGTTTTCCTTCCTTATTACATGTGAAATTTTTACTTATGACTATAGTGGTCTTGTCGCGTATACGTCTATCTTCACAATGAATGCCGAACACAGTCTCACTTGCATAACTATTATACTAGTTATAGGCATGGTCAATACAATTGAAATCCAAGTGGTACACATTAACGACTGGCCCATCATCCGCTTTCATGACAAATCCTTCAGGTATTATCGTTTGGGTATCAATGTTATGCCTCAGAGTCCTTATGAGAGAAAATAAGACCAAAATTAAGAATGATCTTACATTTTGTGAACTAGAATGGTGAAATAGAATATTTTATGATGAGTGGTGAAGTAGAATGCTTTATGTTGAAGTAGAATGCCTTAGTCTTTAAGTTAAATGAATTCACTTGGTGACAATATACTGTATTGGCACATCACTATATCTTGTCACATCGATGGCTTTTGTCATATTAATAGCATGTGAACTGTGTTTCTATCCTTTTGTCTGGACTAGGAACTCGGGCTACAAACACAAAAACATATTTATGTTCTTAAAGGTCTAGAACTTGTTCTGGATCGGGAACGCAAACCAAGTTCTTGATTTAGAATGAGAATTCAGATATAAACATGTTTTTGTCCTTCAAGACCGAGAACTCGTTTGGATTCTTTCCTTATAGATCAAGAATAGGATAATGTTGTCACATCATTATGTATTGTAACATCAACATGTATTATTACATCACTATATCTTGTCACATCAATGGCTTTTGTCACATTACTAGCATGTGAACCGTGTTTCTGTCCTTTTGTCCAAATCGGGAACACAGTCTATAAACAAAGAAACATATTTATGTCCTTAAAGGTCTGGAACTTTGTCTGGACCGGGGAATGCAGACCGAGTTCTAAGTCTAAACTAGGAATTCAGATAGAAACATGTTTTTGTCCTTTAAGACTGGGAACTTGATTTGATTATGTTCTTAAAGAGTGAGAATAGGATAATGTTGTCACATCATTATGTATTGTAATATCAACATGTATTGATACATCACTATATCTTGTCACATCGATGGCTTTTGTTACATTACTAGCATGTGAACCGTGTTTTTGTCCAGACCAAGAACTCAGTCAACAAACACAAACATGTTTATGTCCTTAAAGGTTTGGAAATCGGTGTAGACCAGGAAAGAAGACTGAGTTCTTGGTCAGGACCGGGAATTCATACAGAAAAATATTTCTAACCCTTAAGACTGAGAATTTGGTCTATGCATCTCAGACCGAGATCTCACATGTCGGTCTAAGATGCACAAAAACATGTTACTGTATGGACCAAGAAATTATTCTAGACTGTGAAACTCGATTTGCACCAGAAACTCGATCTGACCATCGTACACATTTCGGTCCAGGATGCATAGAAATATCTTTTTCTCTAAACCGAGAACTTATTCTGGACTGTGAACTCGATCTGGCCATCGTATTCAAATAAAAAGAGAGAGGTTAGTCGCAACTGTGAAGAAATACGACTCATAAATTAGCCGTATTTCAGTCGGCTACTTTTTTTTGTCTTTTTTCTTATGACATGACACATCTTTTAACCATTGGATATATAAAGACAGCCGAGATTTATGCACATGAACAAACATGGAGAGAGCGAACAAGAACTGAATCTGCTCCTAAATCGAAACCCATGGCACATGGATTGAATCTTCTCCCTCTACAAGATCAGATTTAGTGTAGACTATCTTAGGTACAGAGTTAACAGATACATGACTGAGATCCATTCAAATGTGATCCCATAGCCAAGATGCATACATGTTAATTAATTTTTAGCCGAGTTGATATCGTTTCGAAATTTAGTTGTACATGACCACTTCCTTATTAATTGATGTAGATATTTCATGGAAACTAAATCACATTTGGGTGGATCTCAACCGTATGTCTATTAAGTTTGCACTCAAGACGATTTCAACCATGAGTATACGGTGGAACTGGTCCCATTCCTAACTATCTCGGGCACATATTGAAATCATTAGTCCTACCATGGTATTTAAAAATGGATTGGGCTTTTCGGCTCGGCCCGTGACCTGATAAAAAATATCGGTCTGAAGTCTGACCAGATCCATTTTAGATGGGCTGGGACACTTTGTCAAGCCCGCTAGACCAGCCTAGTGTTCTGGATCCGGTTGGGCCCGGCTCACCTATAGTGAAAATGCATGTGCGGTAAAGCAAGTTTCAAAATTCAATTATTTCTTTTAGTGGGAATCCATTTTATTTTTTGTGGGAATCCATTTTTTTTTATCCTTATACTTTTTTATTTTTATTTTACCCCTTCACATAATAATTTTTAAATTCTCCCCCCACCCAAAATTTTCCTATAAGTATCTATCACTCTAATTATTCCTCATATTTTTTCACACTAATTCTTCCTCACATTTTCTCACACACACTGTCTTTCTCTCTCTTATCTAAACTTCTAATTTATAATACTCTAAATTATAATTAATTTTTATTCTTCCATAATCCCTAATTTTCTTATCATTAATCTCAATCTATCCTTATTCCTTAATCTCAATCCCTAATCCACTATTTTCCATAAATTAAATCAAGGTCCAAGGTAATTAATTTGTAATATTAACAATATTTTTATTTATTAATTATTATTATACTTAATGTTAATGCTTTTTATTTTTTTACTTAAAATTTTTATTTATTTATATTTTTTATGATTAATTATTTACTCTTATTTTTTTTTATAAGAAATAGATCATTATCAATATGACTTCAACTCTCTAAATGAGTGAGCAAAATTTTTGTGTCGAAATCATTGAATTCACCGACGATATCAGAAGTTATACAACCAAGTCTACCACCATCATCTAATACTGATATTGTTACTATCGCTAATACAATGCCGACAAAGAGATGTGATAAGTAAACATCCAATATTTGGGATACATTCGACATAGTTCCACACAAAAATAAGAAAAGTAAGAACATTGATGGTGCAATGTGTAAATATTGCGAAAGTATTTTGGTAGCAAGTCCAAATAATGGAACTAATAACTTGAAATGCCACAAAAAAAATGCATGGCTAAAGCTGTTGCAGGTATGAATCAAACTCAATTGAATTTTAACACCGATGGTATAATTGGTACATGGACTTATAATCCAATAGATACTAGAGAATCACCAATTAGACTTATTGATGTTATTGATTTACTTATTAATTTAGGTGACAATGTGTATTACGAGGAGCACATTAAAAGAGCATATAACAAATAATAAGAGCATAAGTAGAAATACTACTAGATCTGACATACTTAAACATTTTAGAAAACACGATGAATTAAAATTAGAATGTGGTGATTTAAATCTTACTTTTTCCTTGATTTCTGATATTTGGAATGCACGTTCTACAGATGACTATTTATGTGTTGATATTCATTATTTAGATTTAGAATAGACCTTAATTAAAAAATTAATAAGATTTATAGTTATAGATGAAGTACATACTGATGAAAATATATGTAATTTAATAATGAATGTTTTGAGTGAGTTTGATATCAAAAGTCGTATAATATTAATAACTTTAGATAATGTTGTGGTAAACACAATGGTCATCTTTTTATTTGAATCACAACTTAGCCAATATAATGGTGAAGTTTTCCTACATCAACCTTGTGTGTGTCTCATTATAAACATCATTGTCAAATCAGGTATGAAAGAACAACATGTAAATTGTTTTGTTGATAAAATTCGATTTGTATTCTCTTGGATTAGTAGTTCAAATTTTAGGCTAGCTAAGTTTGAAAAATATTGTAGAGCATTCAATGTGAAGTCTCAGAAATTTGAAACTGATATGCCGGTAAAGTAGAATTCCACATATTTGATATTGAAAAGTGCCATCCCATATAAAGAAATAATTAGTGGTTTTTTTTTATTCTTGTATTCCTCATATTTTGTTGAATACTTCTAATTCAGATATTTTATGATTATGATGTTCAACTTTTAGGTATTTATTATCCTACATCTCCTTTTGTTTTTTATTCACTTGTTAAAATGACTAACTTATTTCATATCTATCATAATGATTAAGTGTTTAAACCAATTGTTCAAAAAATGGTTTCAAAATTTTAAAAATATTGGAAGGAAATTCTTCTTTTATATACTTTTTCTTTTATATTAGATGCTAGGGTTAAGTTATGGGGTCTAACAAATACTCTTACATTTATGAGTCAACATATAAATGTTAATTATGTTTCCACTATTACTAACGCTACTAACAAGTTATATGAAGTGTTTAGTCTTTATGATAATAAGTATAACTACTTGTCGCAACAGACACGAGAATAAGAAATTCAACCCAAGAGGAAGAGTTGGAATTTTGTTAGTAGTTTGGTTCCAATTTCACTGGGATAGAACTTTAAAAATACCTTAAAACCGATTTCTCATTTTTTTTTATTCTTATACGATTTCCTATATTAGCATGACTTGCATGAGATGTCTTAACTGTTTAGGTCTCAACGGTTTCTTCTAAATCAGCATTCAACATAAGTGAGAGAGTTATTGAAGATAGGAGGACTTCGTTAGAACTGGAATTGGTTGAAACATTATTATGCAAAAGAGATTGGAAGCATGCAGCTTATCAAGATAAACATACAACTCATAATGTAGACTTGTTCAATATTTTTAGAATATATTCTTAAATGAAGATTTTTTTGCAATGAGAAGCAGTTATACGGTCCGCCAATGACAAACCACCATTAATAGATTATAGTTTATTAACAAATTTTTATTATTTATTTATTTATTTTTATTTATGGCTTCATTATAAGGACTATTCTTTCCTCCTTAAGGCCGGAAGGTTTTTTTTATGGAACCATGATGGTTGAGTCATAATTGTTTAATCATCTATATATTATTTAATAATACATAATGAAATTTTTATTTGGCTTAAAGTTTATTTATTTATTTATTTGTTTATTATTACTATTATTTTATTTAAAAAGAGACGGGTCCATTTTAGATCTGGCCGGACTCGGTATAAATCTAAAGGGTTTTTCGGGCCGGAGCAAGACATATATTTAGAAAACGGGTCGGGCTCAGCCCCGCCCAACTTTCTAGTAAAAGATGAAAAGAAAAATAAGAAAAGAAGAGGAAGAAGAAACCAAGAGAATAAAAATAAGGATAATATTAACTATTATTATTTTAATATATATATATATTTATTTATTTATTTAAGGATTAATTCATTTTTTCGTACCTATATATTTTAATTTTTATAAATTCGTCTTTCAGTCAGCTCTAACAAACTTTTTAGTTGCTATATTGTCAAAATATAAATTTTTAGTCACTTTAATAACTTTTTTTAATAATTAGACTAACCTATCATTTTTTAAATATATCAACACTTATAAAAATATAACACATATTACATATGAATTTTTAATATTATCACAGATATAAGTTTAAAATTAAAATTTGACTCAATTTAATATATTCTTTTTAATTATACTCTAAAAAATTAAATTTTTTCCACAACAATTTTTTTTCCTCTTTTTTTGCCTTCGCTAAGATCCAACGTAGGAGGTTTGGCCTCCATGGTTTTCAATGGACCTCGAGCTTTATGGATTTCACGGAGGTTGAACCTCCATGGTTGGACGTTAGTGAAGGTGGGAAAGAAAAAAAAATGAAATTTATAAAATTTATAGGGTAGAATTATATAAAAAGAATATTAAATTGGATTATATTTATAATTTAAAATTTATATTATACACGTATCGTATTTTAATATATTCTCTTTGTTCTCGCTCATTCCCCTGACTGCACGGCATCATTTAAGGAGGAACAGTATCTATTCTCTTTCACAAACCCACTGGTTCAATCTTCTTCTTCTTCTTCTTTTTGTCAGCTAATCTTTACCGAAATGTGTAGCTGATGCTGTAGTTACTTTTTGGTCCCTTGTTTTGAGCTTTCAATCTTGATGGTTAGTTCTCGATTTTAAGCATTTCGTCTCATACGGCATCAAAGTGTTGACTTGATGAGCTGAATTCAAGCAGCATTTTACTCTTGGTTGGATTGGATTCAGTGCAAATTCTCATCTGGGTTGGATTGGATTCAGGGGATATCCTTGATCATTCTTGAAACAGGTTTTTGTTTTTATATTTTATTTTAAATTTTAGCACCTAGCAAGTGGATGGTTAGAAATGGCTGAACTGATCGTTTCTTACTAAGAAATTTTCACCAAATTATTCGTAATTTATAGTGGAACTAAGAAAATATTTGAGGCATGCGGCTGAAACTGGAACCTGGGTAAGTGTATTTTAGTTAAATTATCTGGGTCGAATCGGAGCTCTGCAACCCAAACTGGATTTTAGTTTCAAACTGGTATTTAATAAACATACCCAAAATTAAATTAATCTAGCTTCATCTTCCTAACTTGCCGCCCATTTTCCAGTCCTCGAGTTTGCTGATAACTGAATTTTGAAGAAAGTATTCCACTAACTCATTTAGTTCATGCAAAAATGTCTGAAAGGAGACTGAATTTTAATGCACCACTTATGTCTGTTAGAAGATTTTCCAATCAATCAACAACATCATCTCGAGAAAATGGAAAGAAACCTGAGAACGCCGCTCCTTTCTCTAACTCGGATTTCACCTTAGATCCTATTACGGAACCAGTTGCCATCCCCTTTCATTGGGAGCAAATTCCTGGACAAGCCAGGAATGATTCTAAACTAGAGTCTGCAAAGGAGATAAATGAGGATGATGATGATGATTACTCCGATGCACTTGACATACTTTCACTGACAGATTCATTCTCTCACACCAACTGTAGTGTAAGTGGTCTAAGCGGATCTGACAGTCAACATTCAAAGCCTTCAGGAACCTTCTTGATCGATCCTCAAACACGGGACTTCATGATGAGGCGGTTCTTACCTGCCGCCAAGGCCATGGCACTTGACCGAAACTCCCCTTTGAAAAAACAGCTTGTACCATTTGAGCAACCTAGACAAGTGCAAAAGGGGGCAGTTGATGAGAGTAGAAAGCCTTTGCTTAAGCCAAATGTTTCTAGTTCGAACATGATAGTACCATACGGCCAAATTTATAAGGAGGTAGAGGAGGAGGAAGAAGAAGAAAGTGAAGATGATCACAAGTGTGATGATGATTCAAGCAATGTATTAGCTAAAGGTTGTGGGATTTTTCCTGGGTTATGCTTCAAAAGAAATTCTTTGAGCCTCTTGAATACTGTTCCGGCATTGAAAATATAAGGCAAGATTCGTAACGTTCAGAAGATTTCGGTACGATTTTCTTTAATCCTTTATGAGTTGATATCTAACTATAATTTCATATCATATTATTCACTGAAGGTTTTTGTTCTTATCTTTTATTTTTCTTGCCAGTATGGTTCTTATAAGCACAAATCAGAGGAAGGAGTTGTTGGATCACTGAAGCATAGCTTAGAGGAGGCGAAGAAAAATAAGTGGATGGTCGAGTCTATGCGGTTTACTTCTCCAATTAGAAGATCTTCTCCACTGAGGCACTCTAGAGGAGCTTCTCCGTTCCGAAATAACCGGGCCCCACAGGCTCCTAACGGGATGCATTTACTTGAATTTCCGAGCAAAGTTGACAACTACAAACTGAACTGGTTACACCATGAAAGAATTAATGCTCCTACAGAGAAGACATTATACATAGATGCTGTAAATATTGCTGAAAAATCATCTTTGAGTGGCGGAGAAAAATCAAAGTTACTTGAAGTATCATTTCCAAAAGGCAATGAATCGAATGAAGAGATTGAGTACTTACAGGGTGATAATCAGATTGTGAAATTTGATGGCAATTCAAAGAAACAGAATAGGGCAGTTCCTCCCCCTTTGCTAAAATCACCTTCCGAGTCGTGGTTGGGGCGTATGCTACCTTCAAAACCGATGCAAATGTCCTCACTTTCTCAGAAGAAAATGTCCTCCACTAATAATAACACTAACTGGGAAACTATTGTTAAGGCTTCTTATTTGCATCATGACCATATACGATATTCCGAGGTAGTTTCACATATAACTCTTTATCCATTTTATTTTCATGGCTGGAAAAAACTATTGAGAAGCTTCTTTTCTTTTCTTTTTTTACTGGGTTTTGACAGGAATTGACTGCTCATGTCATGCAGCACCCGAAAACTTAGAAAACCGAAAGGATTCTTCAGATTCAATATGTTGTTCTAAGGTAGGTGGATTTTGGTATTGTGCCCTTTTTTTATTTTTTATTTTATTTTTTAATGTTTACGTACTTCTCATTGATCAATTTTGATATATAAATGTTATGGAGTAAGAAAACGTTCTCACCACGTTTTGGATTAGTAAGAAACAAGTTTTCATGGCATCTACCACATAGCGGATAAAATCCACCTGATAATATATATGTACAAAATTATGTTTGGACTTGGAAAAGAGAAAGAGGATGGTCCCACTGAGGAGCAGAAAAAGAGGAGTCAGGGAATGAAATACAGTTGAGAGAGGAGAGAGAGAACAAAAAATTGCATATGTTTATATATGGCGGGAATTGTGAGTTCTGTCAACATGGAAGGAAAGAGCGTCCGTAGACGACGGAGGTGGGTACTATCAGCACCACTCATTTCTGTCTTGCCGCCAAAATATGGATAGAAGCGGTTTGGATTTTCAGTCCGCCTACCTTATAATAAAGTAGAAACTCGATAAATTAATAATTTTATTAAATAATTTTTTATTATTTTAATTTAGAATTAATATATCAAGTTTTTTTAATAATTTAATATTTTATTAAATTAATAAATATTAATTTATCAAATTTTACTGTACTTACTTTCCCTTATCTTCCCCCCAAAAAACAAAATTTTTTTTCAATTTTGTAAGGTTTGATACCATGTCTTGTGGGTCCTAACTCAGCTGTGACCAAAAACATACTACTCTTGGTCTTGGGACCCACCGTAAACCCCAATTCTACTAAAAAAAAATATTGAAGCTGAAGGAAAAAAAAGAAGAAAAGAAAAACAGAACAGCTTGTTGGTGGTGTCTGGTGGAGGTTGGAGAGAGGTAGAGAGAGAGAGAAAATAAAAAACAAACAGACGAAAAAAAAAAAGGAGAGAGAAACAGAGAAGAGAGGGGGAAGAAAGATTTTGTTTTTGCTTTTGCTTTTGCTCTTGCTTTTGCAGTGGGCGAGAAAAAAAAAAAAACCCAGAAGAAGATAATGGTTGAAGAGAAGTTCATCTGAGATCATCCAGAAGAAAAAAGGCAGTAATTGAAAAGAAAAAAAAGAAAAAGGAAACGAAATCCTACTTCCTTTTTTATTTAATTTTTCTTTTTCATTGCTGCCTCTTGTGTATCAATTATCAATTTATCATTCTCCCCCCAATCCCCATTCTAATGATCTAATCACCCCCTTAAAAGTTAAAACATTGTTTCATTCTTTCCTGCAAACCCCTAAACTTCTACATTTTCTCAATATTACCCCCCCACCTTGACAAAAATTTATGCTCTGATAGGATTTGAAAGGAAAAATGGAGATTCTGTGAGGTTGTGCAGGTTATTGTCATGAGCTCCTTGATGGAAAGGGATTTGTGAGCCAAATAAAAGTACAAAAGAAATCTTAAAACTGAGAAAAATGAGGGACCATGATTCAATTACTGGTTGGGACAACCTCCACGGGTTTGAATTTCTTTGTCATAACTATAGATTTGGCATAGCTTAAGCTTTATAGGTGTTATTTCAACAGATACAGAAACAAATACATTAGTTCTTCTTCTTCTTCTTTTGTTTGGATTGTTGTATAAACTTCAAAATTTCCACACCCCTTACAAAAATTGAAGGGGGTGAATTGTATAAAAAAAATCTGGCGATTGTAGTTCTTTGTATAGCTTTGTGGCTACCAACCGCCTCCCCCGTTTTTGGGCCGTCAAGCTATGGAGGTTAGATGGTACCCACTTCGATTCCTTTGGTTCTTAAGTTTCTCGGTCTCGATTCTCCTCTTCAATATTCAAAGATATCGGTCACTTAATGGTGAATGTAATTCTTTTACTTATTTAAATTTCATTAAACCTTTCTTTCGTTGGATGGTTTTGGAACTGAAATTGATCAAATTCATATTGATCTAGGTTTGGCATTGTTAGCATTCCGGAAAAGTATCATTTCCGATCCTCTTAGAGCTTTGAAGGATTGGAATCCTTATGACATCGATCCTTGCAAGTGGTCCGGTGTTCATTGTGTCAATGGTCATGTCCAAATTCTGTAAGTACTTCTTAACCTTCCTTAAATATCCAAAATTATAAAACCCTCATTTTTTTTCAAATTAGTATACATGATATAATGCTGTTGTAGGAACTTGGGTGGCCTTTCACTTGAAGGGACATTGACTGCAGAGCTTGGAGAACTTGGTCATTTAAAATCTCTGTAAGAACTTTTCATATTTAAAATGAAGGGAGGATGATTTCGGTGGCTGCTTTATTTTTTTAATAATTGTGAAATTTTAAACATTGGTTCTTATTATGCTCTCTGTAATAACAGAATTCTCGATAGGAATTGTTTCTTTGGTACTGTTCCAGGCGAGATTGAAGCGCTTAAGAAGAAGCTTGAGTTGTTGGATTCCACAGATTCAGTAAATTGTTATGTAAATAGAAAGTTTGGACAATGGTAAGGAAGAATTATTCATTGGAAATATCTGAAGTTTGTTTGTTTTTTTCTTGGTATAACTAAGTTATATTTTGCTTCCTGTATTTCTTAAATTCATTCGATTGACCAGCATTTGGAAGAGAAATTCAATTCGAATTGCAGATTCATTTTCATTTTCATCTCTTCTTTCAACATTTATCGGGATGGACTACTCCTGGCATAGCCAAGGACCAAAGAGTTTTTTAAACAATCTACAGAGTGAGTTTACTTAAGCTTTTAGCTTATTAAAAAAAGAAAAAAAAATGGAGATGCAGAAGAATAATTATAGTGGTTTACATCAAGCAGGTTTTCCTCGTTCCAACATTATCCAAAACAGAGAGAATCTCGGGCATTTTGTACACCGTAGGCTGCTCGAGGAATTCAACAACCTCCCGGCATTGCCTTTCGATCCGACAACCTCGTCCGGACAAATCATTGTTCTTCCAACTACACGGAGTAGTGGGACCTTTCCAGCTGTACCAAAAAGTCAACTGAAAGCACCTCCAACACCAAAGTCAACTGAGCCTGATTCCCCTCTGTCAAATCATAACAACAGTTCGTCACATACCTCAATAGATCATGCTCAGAAGTCAACCTCTAGCAGTCTCTCTTTAGGAGCAAAAATCGGAATCATTGTTGCTTCATGTGCTGTGGTCTTGCTAGTTCTTTTTCTAGCCCTTTTCTTCCTTTTCCGAAAGAAGGGAGTCACAAGCATAGGTCCTTGGAAGACCGGATTGAGCGGGCAGTTGCAGAAAGCATTTATTACCGGTAAACCTACTCTAACCATTTTGTTTCAGTTTTTTAGACATACTCTAATACATCAGGTGCATACAACTAATGTGAGAGGGGATGGTGGATCCAATGTGATGGTATCCAGCTCTAACTCTCTTACAAGAGTTCCATGTAACCGATGCGTTTGATACTCTCTCGTTTGAGACAAACTGGAATGTTTTGTGGACCCCAAATAGGGCTAAACTAAAATATCGTTGTTTATTCTGTTGAACTTGTAGGGGCTCCGAAGTTGAACCGGCTGGAGCTAGAAACAGCTTGTGAAGATTTTAGCAATATTATAGACACTCTTGATGATTGCACTATTTACAAGGGAACTCTCTCGAGCGGAGTTGAGATTGCTGTTGCTTCCGCTTCCATCTCTTCTTCAAAAGAATGGTCAAATAATGCTGAGCTTGCCTACCAAAAAAAGGTACCATTTTTGCTGTCATTCAACTTTTCATGCGTTTTTTTTTTTTTTGGTTCCTTGATGTTTGAAGTAATTTTCTTCAATTTTGTGATTGTCCTAGATTGTCACGTTATCTCAAGCCAACCATAAGAATTTCGTTAATCTACTTGGTTACTGTGAGGAGGAGGAGCCATTCACTAGAATCATGGTGTTTGAGTATGCTCCAAATGGAACCTTCTCTGAGCACCTTCATGGTAATGTAAAAAATAAAAATAAAGTTATGAACCTTGATCTCATATAGATATGTCCCATGATACAGGAGATTAAAAAATTTGATATCCATTTTTATTCATCAGTCAAAGAAGCTGAACATCTAGACTGGACCGCAAGGATGAGGATAATTATGGGAACAGCTTATTGCCTTCAATACATGCACCATGAAATAAATCCACCTGTTGCACATTCCAATCTGAATTCAACTGCTATATACTTAACCGATGATTATGCTGCTAAGGTATTAGTCCCTTATGTAGAATGTTTAACCATCACTGTTTAATTAAATATCTTAAATTCTTAATTCTCCCTCATACTTATTTCATTTTAATTTTTTGGTCCAGGTTGCTGAGATCAGTTTCAGTTCTGCAGGAATTTCAAGATCATCAGTTAGAGTTGAATCCGGCCACTCTGTTTTGCCTCCCCTTGCTGATCCAGAAACAAATGTCTACAGCTTCGGATTATTACTGCTCGAGATTATTTCCGGAAAACCCCCTTATTCTGAAGAACAAGGGCCCCTTGCTAAATGGGTATGTTAGAACTATAATTAATAATGCTTTTTTGGTTAAATTATCAGTACCTTTTGATTTTTTCTTTTAATCTGTGAATAAATGGGAATTCGCTTTTCCAGGCGAGTGAGTTTCTAAATGACAAGCAGAGTATTACCTACATAATTGATTCAAGTCTGAAATCATTCAGAAACAATGAGCTTGATATCATTTGTGAAGTGATCCAAGATTGTATCAAACCTGATTCTAGAATGAGACCAACAATGAAGGAGATTACTTTGAAACTGAGGGAAGTTCTTGATATCTCGCCCGAGCAAGCAGTTCCGAGGGTTTCTCCACTCTGGTGGGCCGAGCTTGAGATCCTATCAGCTGAGGTTACGTAAAAATGAAAATCTCATACCGGTAATTGATTCCTGTTTTGTTTTTCAGATTGTTATTCTATATGTTTAAAAATCTCTCGGTTTTCGAGTGATTTTTATTCGGGATTATAATAGTGAAAAGGAATTTAGATTATGTTTGTGATCATGGTCGAAAGTGTTCTAGTGATTGTTGTTGTTGTTGTCGTCACACATGACTAACATAGCACTGGATCGACCCTATTAGTAAAAAATGGTTTCCACAAAGTTCATGTATTCACCGGAACAAAAAGATCATATGAACTAGTCATGACGTGGTTCACTCTTTTGAAAGCTTCTTTACTTTTAGTTTGGCTAAAGTACTGCTTTACCTCTTTGTACTTTTAATTGGATCAAATGGATAATAAGATGTAGCTTAATGGTAGCACGCTTTTGGAGTTTCGGATTCAAGTCAGGAGGTAAATAGGGAAACCTAACATGGATTTCTTTTATTAAAAAAAATATTGATCAAAAGGATCTGTTCCTTCTTTATTCTATGGGGTTATTAGAAAAATATTTTATATTTAATATATATCCCATATACCTTTAAATTTTTTTCTTTTAATATTTTCCCCACATCTTTCCCAAGCTGTTTTTCCACCACTTTTGCAATAAAAACAAACGGTGAATGATTGTTTGGGAAAGAGAAATGGGAGAAAAAGAAAAAATGCAAAGATTTTGGGGAGTTTTCTAAAACTTCCCTATGGTTTTCTTTTCGAGCTCAAGGATCAAAATAAATAAAAAATAAAATTCAATATTAATTTTATCTAATTATATATAAAAAGATATGGATGAAAATAGAAATATTTAGAAGTATAGAGATTAAAAAAAAATAATTTAACATTACTAATTTTTTCCTAATGCACTATTGCGACAAAGAAAATAGATATGAAGTGTAATCACACCGATAAGATTACATTTCTGACATGGAGAGTACGATTATATCTTGTTTTTATCCTAAAATTCAACTGTCCTTTCTCGCCATGTTTTCGCTGCCAGTTATATATATATACACCCTCATGTTTTTTTTTCTTTGAAAATGTTCCTAATTAAAAAATTCTAATTTGAGTATAAACTAAACCGCTTAAATTAGCAAAAAATTCCACCTTATATCCATGAATTAGTAAGAGATTAGTCGCATAGGACAATGTCAAATAAGTTCGAAATAATATATATATAAGACACATTTTTCAGTTCAATAAGGAATTTAATGGTGTTAGGGTCAACATCAGCTGATGAAGCTCATATAGGACTTGAAGAAGAACTATATATCAACCCCATAGTGACGAGACTGACCTCGATGGCTATGAGGATGAGGTTGACGCTCGACACCCTCAGCCAGGGGCAAGTTAGAACATCTCGTGAGTAAAGGTAGTCAGAGCTTGACTCTGATTGGATGAGGCAGATCTCCATCTGGATACCCATTGGAGATGAGGTCGATTCTTTTAATGATGAGTGGGCCGTAGGGAGGATGCTAGACCCCATATGATTGAAGGGACGGGCCAACGTGGCCCAACTTAATAAACGAATCCACTAGGAGGAGGATACGTCGGTCGTCATTCTGATGATGTCCCTTATTTTTGTCTTTGTAGGTCCATCTAGCCTTGGAGCACACTAGTGATTGTGGATGCCTTCATCCGAATGGAAATCCATATCAATAATTTGGTGCCGACCATGGGGACATCTTGATATCTCTATAATCGAGTTAGATTGTTTGAATCACGAAGATAATTGGAGAGACGGAATGAAGGGGAAAATGCAGAGAATGCAATGAACATGGTTGTTGGGGGGTGGGGGTGCAAATCCACCACCGCCCCTGAGAAGGAGGCCTTAAACTAGGGCACAGTCTACGCTCGGAATAAGTGGCATAGCTTCTTAGACTAATCTGCCACTTGGGAGTGAGGGAGCAGACCTAGTCTAACTCTTTTAGAGGAATGAAAGGAATATGGTGGATCATGCTGGGACGGTGGGTTGAGCAATGGATGAAAGGTTGATAGAGGCCCTACCTTGTATCATAGCCGAGATGATGGAGAAATTACAACTCCTAAGAGCAACACTGGTTAAGGTCTTCCTAGCACAACAGCTAGAGAATCCTAGCAAAACTAAAGGTAGACAACAAGTGAAAGATGAAGGGAATTCCAATGCCAATCCTGTATTAGAAGTGGTGGTCGTTTTGATGACTTGAGGGCTGAGTTGAGGGTGAAAAAGACCAAGAATGCAGCCCATAAGTATAAGTGAAATAAGAAGTTTCGTGAGTTGGAGGTGCTCATCAAGAAAGAAGTTGATTACACTTCCAAAATGCTAGGGAGCCTATTCCCTCAGCACATCTTCGGAGCTGCCCTACCATCCAGGTTTAGACCATCCCTCATAGAGAGGTATGATGAGACGCAGGATCCACATGATCATATTGAAGCCTATAAGACCAAGATGAGGCGAAACTGACTAGGAGATGAACTGATGTGTCAAACTTCTTATGTCACGTTGAAGGAGCCAGCTATGAAATGGTATCAGTTGCTGATACCATGAAAGATAAGACTCTTTTGATGACTTGAGCACCTATTTCTTGGACAACTTCATGGAATCAAAGATCTCGAGGATGTTTGTTATTAGCCTCAACACAATTAAGCAATACCCAAGGGAGCCTCTATTTGAGGATGTGAACTGTTTCCATACAATAACCAATAAAATGGAAGCACCTAGAGACGTGGGGGTCCTACATGCATTCTAGGGAGGGACTAACGAAAAAGAGCTCATTAGTCAATCAGGAAAGCTACACTTTAAGTCTTTCTCTAAGGCCCACATCGAAGCTAGAAGGATTGAAGTGACTGCTAAGAGATGAGAGCAGTGGTTTAAGCCATGACAACAAGGAGATGAAGGAGGAGCCGAAGAAAATGTCAGACTAGGGATATGACCAGAAGAAGAAAGTTGAGATGAGGTTGAGCCTTGATAGGAGGGTCAGCAAGTTACCACCAAAAGAGACTTTCACGCCTTTAATCTACTGTATCGAGGTAATCTACACCCGTTACAAGGATCATAACCTCTTTAGACTAGCCAACCCCTTGAAGAGTGTTCTTTCCCAAAGAGATAAGAGGTTATATTGCAAGTACCATCCCAACCATAGCCATTGCATTAATGAGTGTCACCAGGTAAGGAGGGAAATTGAGAGACTCGTCCAGGAGGGATACTTGGGCGAATACGTAGACAAAGGTCAAGGGGTCTCCAACGGAGATAGAGGAGGAAGGGGAAATTATAAAAAATGCTCCCAAGGTTGAGCAAATTGGAGCTGCGACTGAATATCAGGGTGTGGCCAGAGAAATCCATGTCATCACATGTGGATTGAAAGATGGTGATTCTGACTGATAAAGGAAGGGATGGTTGAGGTCACTAGCTTAAACCAAGGTCTTCTCCGTATCTGCTTCAGCTCAATCATCCAACAACCTTGACATCACATTTAATCAAGCTGATGAGTAAATGGTGACGTATCCATACAATGAAGCCTTAGTTATCTCGGTTAATGTCTCTTTTAAACACACCAATCGGTATTTATAGATACAAAGAGTGAAACAGACATCATATCCCTAAACACTTTTGAGAGGATGAAGATAGGCAATGCGAAGCTAAAACCCGTCAACACACCTCTTGTTAGATTCTCAGGAAGAACAATATTCCGTAAGGGGGTAATAAGCCTACTAATGACAGTGGGAGAGGAGCCATGCAGAGCTACAATCATGGTGGACTTCATTGTGATAAAAAGAGACATTCATGGTTATAACATCATCATCGGCTGCCCTTCGATCAATACTTTAGGAGCCATAGTATCCATTAGGCATCTGACAATGCAGTTTCCTACAAAAAGGGGTGTAGGGGTCGTCAAGGACAACCAAATGAAGGCTCGCCGGTGTTATATATAGCAACCATAAGGGGAGAAAGTCTAAGCCAATGGGGTAAACACAATTAGGGTTAATATAGTCACCCTATGGATTAGGAGGAAAACAAGAAGGATGAAAATGATCTCTAGAAGGATGAGGAGATGAGGAGACGTAATAGGGTCGCCTTAGCTGAGCTGCATCAAATGGTAAAGTTTGAAGCGGGGAAAGAGGTGAAGGTAGGTGCCACTTTATCTTAGGTTGATCGCATATCGATTATCAAATGTCTGAAGGATAACCTTGATATGTTCACATGGGACACATCTGAGCTAATGGGGATAAACGAGGACGTGATAGTTCATCAGCTAGGGTTGAAGCCAGGCACACTCCTCATCAGAAAGAGGAGGACGAAGTTTAATGAAGAGAGGAATAATGTCGCGGCTGGGGTGGTTAAGAAATTGTTAGCAATTAGGGCCATCAAGGAGCTCCAATACCCATAATGGTTGTCTAATATAGTCATGGTGTCAAAAAATGGAGGTAAGTGGCCTTCATGTGTGGACTTCACCAACCTGAATGCAGCCTGCCCAAAGGACATCTACCTTATGCACAGCATTGACCTAATGGTGGACGCAATTGCCAAGCATGAGATGCTCAGCTTCATAGACGTATATTCGGGGTACCACTAAGTGAAACTTTGGTCTGAGGATCAGAAGAAAACGTACCTACTGCCACAAAGTCATACCCTTTGGGCTGAAGAAGTACTTAACGATTTATGAATGACTGCCCTAAACTGATTTGTGAGTCAGGTGACTCATAAATGCTTCACATTCTTCTAATCTCTGAAGAGCGCCAACAAGCAAGGGTGGACGGAGGAATGTAATATAGCATTCTCTAAGCTTAAGAAGTACTTAACGGTCATGCTAAGGCTGAGCAAACCAAATTTGGGAGAGGAGCTGAAGCTATACTTAGCCATTAAAACCATTGTAGTCGGCTCTATCTTGTTAAAAGAGGAAGAGGGGAAGTAGACACTTGTATACTACACGAGTAAGGTGCTGAACAGACCTGGGAGCATATACCCTTATGCGGACAAGCATTCCTTCACCTTAGTCGTGGCGGCATAAAAGTAACTAGAGAAGTTAGACCTAGCACTCAGTACTTGAAGAACATGTTTGGGAAGTAACTTGTCCATCCCTAGAATGCAGAGCATGTGAAGGTCTACCACAAGGAATAGGACGAGTGATGGTCATGATTTCTTTCCTTAATTTAGTTATTTTCTTCTCATCCTCATTAGTTTAATTACAATTTTCTTTCACTAGTTCTTTAAGCCCATGATTTTAAAGAATATTCTGAATAAGGAAGGTTAACCCATCATCAATAAAATAGAGTTTTTTATAGAAAAAATAGACCACATATGTTGAGCGCCTGCCAAAAGCTCAACCATCCCACACTTTGACACTTATTTTATATCAAAGTAAGCTGATGCTAAGCACCCACTATGGCTCAACAATCTCATAATTTGACACTTATTTAGTGTGCAAGGAAACAAATGTTGAGCACCTATCAAGGGCCCATCCATCTCACACTTGGACACTTATTTGGTGTCCAATGAAATAGATGTTAAGCATCCGCCAGTGGCTCAACCATCTTACACTGGATATTAATTCGATGTCTAAGGAAACAAATGTTGAGCACTCACCCAGGAACTCAACCATCTCATACTTGAAAGCATGCGGAATAAGTAGAAGAATTATGGTTGAGAGCCCATGAGCCTGACATACTTCGCACAATATTAAAACCGTGACCTTAAAACTGTGACCTCTTCCAGGGGTCATCCTCTAAAGGGAGGAGAAAGAGTAAGGAGAAGTATGGGTAAAGAAAAAAAAAGTATGAGAAAAGAAGACAAGTATGAGGAAATTGAAGATAAGAAAATTTCATTAGTTAGTTATATAAGTTTACAAAGTGTAAATACATCCTACCAAGTTGACTACGACCCTACAAAATAAAGTTTATAAAAATAAAAATAAAAAAGCTTAAATAAAACATAGATGAAGACCTATAGGTCAGAAGATCAGAAGCGGCCCCTAAAAGGGATGACCTCCATGACATCACCATCAGCCTCCTCCTCTCCCTTGCTGCTCTCGACCTCTTCTTCATCATAGCCTCAAATGAACCATAATCTGGAAGGATTACCTCTGCAACCACGAAGTTTAAGCTCTTTGCCTTCTTAATCCAGCGTTGATAATCCCAAGAGTCTAGAAACTGGGAGATGGTCACCTCCTCCAGCTAAGGGATATTCACCTTCAAAGCCTCGTTCTCTGCCCTTACATCCTCTAAGGAGACCTTCTCTACCTCGAGAGGCTCTACCTTATCTCGAGCGTTGTTTAGCTCAACAGCGAGATAGCGTACCTTTGCCTCAATTTAGACCTTACTTAACTATGATGTCTATAACCTACTGCATAGAGATGGTAACACTCTTCAACAGGCAGTCATTCTCTTGCTTGAGCCGCTTAACTTCTGAGGGGGAGCAAGAAATGGCATTTGTGCCCAATGTTGCAGCAACCATCAAGTTTTGAAAAAATGACAGACATCAGCAAATCAAACTGTTAGGGTATATATAGGTAAAAGAGGGCAAGACAAGTGAAGGGGAGTCTTACAGTAGACAAGCTGGAGCTGAGAAGGTTAGAAACACCTGATGGTTAAAGCGCAATTAGTTAGCTAACAAATAGAGACAACCTATTGTGGAACTTCCTGGCCGAATTGCATCAACGAGGGAATGGTGACAGCTAGCCCATTAGGACTGCAGAAGATGAAGTTGATGTAAGATGATCAGTCTTATCCCTAATGTTTATCTTGTTGAATCGATAGCCCCTCTTATGGTGGAGAGGGTAGAGGGAGACCATTGGGGGCTGAGCTGAGGAGACGAGGTATCCTTTAGAGTAATGGTATGAGTCTGAAGTAGGATTCGACCTATGCCTCTTGGTTAGCCTAGTCGTAGCCCTCGTATGAACCCTCTTCATTCCTTGGTTTTTCTTTGCCCTTTAAAGCCTATTCTCATCCTCAAGAGCCGCCTTAACTATGGCCACCAACTCCTAACGACTAGGCTCCACAGTACAAAGAGGGTTAGAGATCAACACGAAGTACATAATAACTAAGTAAAGAAGAAACTCTAAGTTACTTACCCTTAGCCTCAACAACGCTAACTACCTTAAGGGGTCGAACCTTTATAGGAGGGTTATCATCAATCAAGCCACAAGCCATCAAGCGTTGAGGCATCAAGAATGCCTCCAATTTCCTCTCCAATGTGGGCTTGCCTAAGATGCCTCTCTAGACAGCCTCTTCCTCATCTGAAAGAGAGAGTGCCTACTTTGAGTTACACGTGGGGGGGGAATGTGGGGGGGATGTGGGGGTCTTAGAAGCTCTTTAAAGACACTGTCATTCCCTCTTCAACCCACACCACTTTTCCTTCTAGTGTTTGTTGAACTTGGGAAGGCCAAAAAGAGGACTCCCTTTATTTATGGTGACATAATACAACCTTTATGGGCCTCGGCTCAACCTAAGAACCGAGAAGAAGAAAGAAACATTTGGTTGGCATTAGATGGCCTCAAAGAACATAATGAATAGGCTCAGGATTTGACACTAGGCGTTTGGCGCTAGCTAACCAGGCGAGAAGTAGTCCGTGAAGGAAAGAGTGTAGTGGGAACTTAACCCCGATCTTATACATCAACAAATAGACGAGAGTATCCATTGATGGAAAGGTCCCAATCAGAGGGATCTGCTCATCAGCCCCGACACCCTTAGGCCCACTATTGTGGGAAGGTCATAGATCTCTAAGATGTCCCCAGCCTCATCCTATGAGATTGCTAAGGGGAGGTTCTCATAATGGTCAAGGGGAAGCTAATCCTTATTTTGTTGTTTAATGGCTGGCCTTATAGACTAGGAGGACTAGATGACACCATTGAACTTGAGGAAGAAAGGAAGAATGAATGTAAGCATGAAAAAGATAGGATATGGTATAAATAAGGTTGAGGGTGAAGGTAGAAGAAACATGAGAAGATTAGCTGACGAAGGTCTTTATGGCAACATCTCAAAAGGGAATGTTAAGGTATTGCTAAGAGGGATTTAGTCTAAAATACCCTAGGTTCATTAGGAAGAGAGGGGCTCATCTAAAAAGACTGTCACATCCATTCACAAAGTATGAAATTCAAAGAGAAATTGATGGAGAAAAAAAGAAAGGCATTAACGTACTTGCTTTCTCAAACATGTTTCTGGTGGTGAGCACTGGAGGAATAAGTCATTGTCTTCAGAATAAGAGCTTGAACGGAGAAAGACGCCGGAAGTTGGATGCACGCCTTTCTCAAGTAGCGACGAAGGAAGAAAATGGGGGAATTTTCTTGAGTAAGTGTCGAAGTGAGAACTGATAAAGGAAAAAACCATTTTAAAATGAGGAGTGTTGAAAAACAGCCTAAGGAGGAGTAAATGCATCGCCTCGATTCTCGCAACCATCGTAGCACGGGCATAGTGATGTCGTCATAAATGTTAGAAGAAATGAAAGGTTCGCCTACATGTCAGGGAGCATGACTTTAGGAGCTAGGAGGCAGGAGCTGGGAGCATGACAAAACTATCCTTACTATGGGGCATCAGATAACTCGGATGAACTGTACTCAGAATTGGAGGGGGAGACAAGCTTTATCACGCGCGCCTCGCATGCTCAGCCACCGATCAAGGGTTAAACTGTTAGGGTTAACATCAGCTGATGAAGCTCACCCAGAGCTTAAACAAGAATTATATATCGACCACATAACGATGTGGTTGACCTCGATAGTTATGTGAATGAGGTTGACGCCTAGCGCTCTCAGCCCAAGTCAGGTCAGGACATTCGCGGGTAAAGGTAGCCGGAGCCCGACCCTAATTGGATGTGGAAAATCTCCTTCGAAATAATCCTTAGAGATAAGACTAACCGTATTAATAATAGATGGGCTCAAACGAGGATGTTGGGCTAAAGAGATAGGCCAACATGGCCCAACCTAGTAAACAGATGTACTAGGGCTTTATCCCATATAAAAGGTATAAAAAGAGGAATATTTCATGAAGAGAAGGTACCACAATTTACTCTAATCATTGCCTCTCACCAAATCCTCCCTGAATCTTTATTGACTTGATTGTAGGTAGAAAATATGCTCAATGTCATTCCAGCGTTGTCTTTTCTTTTTTTTCTTTATATGTCCATCCACATCAACAAATGGCATAAATTAAGGTGGCTAATCTGAGAGAAATTCTGATCCCTCTCTTCATATCAATTATTAGATATCTTCCTCGATCATGATCATACAAATACATGGGTAATCAAGACCCCAGTTGGCAAAGATGCTCGAATTTGTAGAACACCATTAATACGTATGAAGAATGATGTACTTACTACATATGCCCTACACTCGATCTGTATTCGTCTTCAAGTTTTTTCATCTCAGTACTCTTCTCTGTTCTATCTAAAGTATAAATAAAGGTTAAAACCTTTAAAGCTTAACCAAAAAAAGAAGAAAAAAAAGAGTATAAAGATCCGATCAGTGCATGTGTGCGACAGCGTGCGACAGCGTGCGACAGATGTACTCATTTGGTCAGTGGTGGTATACAAAGCATAAGTAACCTTCTCCGATATCTCTTTCTTGAATTCATCAAGATGCTCAAAACAGATAATCATACAACAACAACCAAAAAAAAAAACCCCCACAGTAATTAATGAATAAATTACAACAAATTAAAAGGGCGCTCTTCAACCCATGGGAAAACAAGACCAAAAAAAAGAAGAAAAAAAAATGTTATAGTAATTAGAACATGATTAATAAAACTACATATATATATAGAGAGAGAAAGAGAGATGGAAGAACAACATTAAATATATTGGCTGTGCATGCATGGTTTGTTTATAAGGCGGGAGATTAATTAATTTAGGTGGCTGCAACCCGTTTTCTTCCCCAACGCCTAATCTGGATCTGAATCATGGAAATAGCAGCCAAGAAATCCACGCATTGCATTGGACTTAGCAAATCCAACACTCCCTTCAGACATTTCAACCTCACACAATCCGCCGCTTTCATTACCTTCTCCAGCCCAACCAATAAGCTCTTCATCGCCAACCCCACTAACCCCTCCACCCTATTACCCGCCGCCGATGCCGCAGCCATCCCTCCGCCGCCGCTGATATTCCTAACCCTACTCTCTACCCTTGCCAACTCAACCATCCTTCTACCAGCCAGCGATACCTGTTGCCTCTCCATCTCCCTCTCAACCTTCTCCTCTTCCATCTTAACCTTCACCTTCAACTCCCCTATCTTCTTCATTTGCTCATCCGACATGTCGTTCAAGCTATCCATCACTCCCAATGCCTTGAAGCTCGCACTCTTCCTCATCGAGGCGATGAGCCGGAACACCATGGATGGCTTCCAACCAGTAAGCCAAGTATAAGCATTCTCTAAAGGGGTCAACCAAACAGGGCAGAAGAAAGCAAGAACATCTTCATGGGCTTGAGCCCATTTCACTGTGTAATACTCTTTGTGATGAGAAGTCAGCTTCGAGACTAAAGCTTGAAGCTCGGCTTCATTTGTTTGTTTCTCTTTCGACGTCTTCAGAAGTTGAAGAACATGTTCTTCAAGTTGGCCCACCCATTTCGCAAAGAAATCACTGAATTTCTCTTCTACATGGTTTCTCATCATATATTATTTTTCTTAGTTTATTCCTTAAGCTTTTTAATATGTTTCTTCTTTTCTTTGAAAAGGAAGTGTGGTAATTATAAAGGGGTGGTTGATATATATTGCTGTTTACACGTTTATAGATGCAAAAAAGGGCTGGTGTTTGGACGGATGGCTAAAGAAGAAGATGCCACGTGTGAATGCGGGGGTGGAGGTGATGGATGCATGGCTTACGCGCAGCGATCGGCTTCTAGATATTTTAAGGGTTGTGTGACGCTTTGCAAATTACAAGAGAAAAGTTACGCATTAATTCTGATCAGCGGTGGTAAAATGGGTTCGGAAGGTCCGACCCAGTATAATACGATTTTGGCATGATATATATTGGCTTATGTCGTGTTTATATTTGTGTCTAAAAATAAGAGTATAATATGATATATATTGGTAATGGTACATGCCGTATCAATTGATGAGATCATGTCGATTTATAGGTTTATTTCGGTTCATATATCTGTTTTGGCCTGTAAATTTGTTTCGACTTATGAGTTTAAAAACTTGGTTTAAAAAAAAAATTAATTCTAAATGAAAGAATAGTTTTAAAGTGATTAATAAAATATTAATAATATAATATATATTTTATATATTATTAATTATTCATAATTATTATTATTTAGTAAATTATAAATTAATATTATTAATTATTAAAATTATAAATACTGTAATAAATATTATTTGATCAAATAAGATTTTACATTAATCGAAAAGTTTTTAATATACAAACTGATTTTCGAAAAAAAAATTCTTAAGATTAAAAAGCGCTTTAAGCCCGTGCTTCGGATGGGCCGAAAGAGACTATGTTGATATGGGAAATTTGTGTTGTGCCGTGCCGTGCCAGCTCACGTGTTCATGCTCGTATCGTACTTTTATCATACCATATCATACCATACGTATTCATACTGAACCGACTTATTTTACTATCGCTCCTGATTAATACCACTATTGTATAGCATGTATGTACTTTTACGTACGTGTGTAAATATAATATATATATTGTTTTTTTTTTCTTTTTGTTCCTTCTCTTTGATTCTGAACTGTACCGTTGACTGAACCCAAGGGTCATCAAGTCGCAGAAACGTGGTAGAACAGCCATGAATTTGATTTCAACGTGGAGTACTCTGGTTAAGGTGTTCATGTTACACTTCTCTACTCGTTTTGTATAGGTTCCATTAGTTTTAGCATTGTTAAATAAATAGAAAGTTAAACTTAACTTTTTATTTTTATATTTATGATACTAATTTAATTAAATTAAAAGGAATAAAAATATAAAAATAAATAAAACTGGATAAAATTACCCATAAAAACGTTAATAAGAGGAAGAAAGTGATATTATCAAGTAGATGAGTTACTTCAATATTATTCAAATATTGATTTAAAAGATTAGTTTGTTTGTTTTTATCATTACCAAACTAACCGATATCAAATTTTTGCCCTAGAAATTATGTTTCTTTTATAAGAGGAGATTTACTTTCACTTTATCATCATTTCTTGTTTATATCAATCATAAACTTTGAATGGATTAGCTTTCAAAGTTCATAATTGAGGGTGGAAAGTTTTTAGATAAAAAAAAGTCTTGAGTTTATGGTAAGATTCATACCTATATTTTTTCACTTTTTTATAAAAATATGATAGGTAATCCTCTGTTCTTAGGATCATTTTGTCAAAGTAGTGATTGTAAAAGACATTTCGAGTTGTTCTATAAATGAAAGAATGTGAAAAGACATTTTGAGTTGTTCACAATTTCCCAATGTTTTAAATTAAGAGAGTATATTGGGAATTTAGGAAAATTGGATGTCATATTTTCTCTAGTGATATCTAAACATGATTGTTACATATATTCACCTTGAGAGATACTAATTTCAATTTTGTTTCTCCTATTTTACAAATGAAAAGTCTTTTCATAGTCATATATTTCGATAATGAGTGGAAAGAGAAAGATAATTCATTCTTTTGGCATAAAAATAGCATTGAAAGAACGACTGGAGTTTTTATTGAATATAACATCATGTATAATGAGTTGTTGGAAGTTATGTACAATTCTTTTAATGTAGATCGAAATAAATGCAGTTTGCAATTAACATATAAGACATCAAGTAAAATGGTATGTTTCCCATTATTTATAAAAAATAACAATAACGTAAAAAGATTTATGCATCACTTGCAATCTAAAGATAAACATTCTCCCTTATATGTGAAGTGAGTACCAAAGATAAATACAGTTCATGTGGTAACTGTGAAATACCTACACTTCCTATTATTCATGATCAACTGGTTGGAGACGTACTCGGTAGGATATTAAAGATAATTTTAATAATAATTATGATGATTTTTATGAATTTGATCACACTAGTGACATGCATGATAATGATGATGATTTGGATGACTTTGATCCAGTGGATAGTGATGGGGATGGGGTTAAGGATGGTGATTATGTTGTTGGTGCTGAGGATGAAATAGTGGTGGAAGATTACGACATTCATTAGGACAATGAAGATGAGGGTTTGAATTAATGGTACGAGAATGAGCAAGCACTTCAACAACGTTATATTCAAAGGGGTGATGAGAACTTAAGTGAAATACCAATTGATGAGTCATTTTCATTTATTAGGCGATCAACAAATCTTGTGGATGAAATTGAAAATGAAGAGAATCCAGTTCCAATTACAACCCATCATTCGACATACGGTGAAAACATTTCAGTTCCAATTATAACTTCCCAGCCACTCGGAAGGGAGTTTTATGTGAAACAATATTTTACCTCGAAGGAAGAACTAAAAGTAAGCCTTTATTCTCATGCAATGGTGACGAATTATCAGTTAAAGGTGACGAAGTTGAATAAGTATACATTTGTTATTGTGTGAATTGATACAAATTGCAAGTGACGAATCTGCGCCACTACGAAGAAAAATTCTTTGTTTTTCCTAGTTCGACAGTATAGCTGTCATCACACCTGTAATGTTAGTCACATACAAGGTATGCATCGACAAGCAACAATGTCTATGATTGGACGGTATGTGAAGGGAAAGTACCGAAGGTGTGACGAGACTCCGAAAGCGCGACTTCTTGTGGATGTTATCCAAAGTGATATAGAAGTACACATTAGTTACTGGAAGGCATGAAAATAAAGATCTATTACACAAAACCTCATTCGTGGTACAATTGAGGTTAGTTATAGAGACTTACCGTTATGTATTGTCATGATAAAGATGCCAATAATAGGTTTCGTTATTTGTTCATGGCAATTGGAGCTGCACTAAATGGTTTTAGATTTATGGGAAGGGTTATTGGCATTGATGTATGGTATGTACAACCACTCAACCATGATCCATCTATGGCCTCCTATATACTTCCCAACAACATACTTGTACATCACAGTTTCTAGATTGAAAATAAAATATGCTCTACGTTTGACGTTCAATTTCTTGAACATATTATCCCAAAATTGTTCCAAGTACTAAGGGAACATAGTATCGATAAAGGAAGCTTCCTGGTCAAGCACTTAGCAAAAATGGCTTGACACATCCTAATAAGTGCATATATTCATCTATGTGCTATAAAAAATCAATTAGAACAAATATAAATAGGAAATGAATCTTACATCACCTTTTAGCCACTCTCCATAAATGATAATAGTTTCAAATCATATTTGATCCACTGTCTGAGCATCAAATTCAATGAAGACTCAAAACATTAAATATTTAGAAAATTAATATCTAACATATTTATGCTTTTCTCAGACACCCACCTCGACATTGCTTCGTAGTTGTCACTATTAGGCTCCATCAGTGGATCAACCATCAGTATTTGACTCTCAAGATAGACCTTCCTATTCCCAGGATTAATGTACAAGAAAGAATGACCCGACTTACCTTCCTCTTCCTCTTACCCTTTCATTCCTCAATATTTCCCACCTCCATTGCCACCGTAAAATCCTCACATTCCAATGATTGCAACTCATTACCTTTTAGCATCTAACACATCACCTAACTAGGATCCAAGAGCCAGAGGGGGAGATGGATCAGCTACATGAGAATTAAGATCCTGAGGGGGTGACAGATTAGTTAAAGGAGAATCACGTGTCGGGGTGAATTCACGTACCGAGCTGGGGTCACAAATTAGATTTACGTGTCGGTGGGATGGTGGGGTTTGAAATCTTCATTCCTTCCCCAATAGTTCCTTAACTACATCCTTCACAGCCCCCTTCACCATATGCCTAACTGATTCCCAAAATTCCCTCATAACTTCACCGAGAACTTTCTTAACTGCTTCCCTCACACCCTCCTTAAAAACCTCCACATAATCAGTCATCTTTCCCTTTCCAACATCTCACATAAAAGTGGATTCCACATTATTTCTTACTTTTTCTGAAACTTCCTCCTCCTCCTCTCTTCCTCTACTTCCTCATCTTCTTCTGATTTTTCTTCTTCTTCTTCAACTGTCACCGTTGGCTTAACATACAGTTCATGAACTTCATCCTTTATTATAGCTCTTAATCTCGAAGGCTATCCATCTTTCTCAAATAAAGCTGACTTTCTTCCTTTATTGTAACCTTTAATATACCACGGACAAAGAGCTGAAATATAATAAAGTCAATGTTAAATAAATATTATTAAATATCATAAAGTAAACAATATAGAAGAATTACTCTCCCTCCCCCCCCCCTCCCCGGCCCATTTATATGTCACCATGCTTCCACATTCTCGTGAGTTACAATATGCTTGGACTTCGAGCTCCAGTTTAACATCTGTAGTATCTTATTGGCTGATTTCTTGATTGCAACTTATTTTGCAAGATATGAGATTAATTCATAAGCTCATACCTACATAGTAAAAGGGTTAGCACATACTATTTTATTCGATTCAAAAGTCAATAAATTATATGGAAAAATATAAACTACTAACTTGAAAAGCAAAAAGAAATTCTCTAAGCGTGTAAGTTTCTTCTTCAACACCGGGAGCTTTATGAATTAGGGCCTTCTACAACATGTTCTTCTAAAGTGAACCAATCATCCTCTAGAATGCAGCTTTACCCTAAGGGCATTTGTTGAACTTTTCTAAATTACCAGAAATCGAGAATGTTCATCCTTAGTATGCGCAAAGAAACTACTCTAACCGAAACCCAACCTAGACCGTCTATTTCATTCGGATTTTGAACCTTACCCTAAACCCAAACCTTGACCATCGTTTTTTCTTTAAAAAGTGAAAAAAAAAACACATGGTTATGAACCTTACCCTAAACCCAAACCTTATTCTATCTTCAAGCTCTCCACCTTTGATTAATAACCAATAAAAATTTACTTTTAATAACATTACCCTATTCTAGTAAGAAATTGGGAAATTGAGAATATTTATCCAAATCAAAATCAATCATATTTCCAATCTAAAGGACTCATAATTTAAGTCTATAACAATCATAAAAACATCATAAAATGTCCTAAATATACAAACAATCCAATGTTCACAGATATTATCCCATTCTATTAAGAAATTAGAAAATTAGGAAATTGAGAATATTTAAACAATGTAGAATCAAATTAATTTCAAATCTAAATCTTATCAACTCATCATTTTTAGTCAAAAACCATTAAAAAAAACATAAAATATCATAAATACAGAAATTATCTAATGTTCACAACATTACCCTATTCAAGCGACAAATTGAGGAATTGGGAATATTTACACAAATAAAAAATAACCTAATTTCAAATATAAATCTCATCAATTTTTGTCAAACACAATTAAATAATACCTTAACTACACAAAAAATGCCCAATCTCAAACCAAACAATAAGAAACCATCCATAAATTCCTAATTTTTTTTATGAACACTATAGATTCTATATATATGCTCTAAGGAAGTGGATAAACTTTTGCTCATTGCTTCAAGTTCGCTTCAAATCATTTTGGGATCATCCTCTGCATGCTTCGGCAACTCCTCCGACCTCGGACGCTTCTCCCTTCTCTTCATGTCCGAAACCCTTCTAACCATGTTTCAGCTCTCTAATTTCGACCTTCGAGCTCAAAAAACCCTCCTTCAAGCAATAATGATCAAAAATAAAAAGAAATTAAAGAAGAAGAAAATGTTAAAGAAAAAGATAAAAAAATTGAAACTGTTGAATTTCCTTTTTGTTTTTATTCAAAATATAAAAAAGTAAAAAAGTAATTCATTATTTTTTTAAAATTTTGAAAAGCCAAAAAGGGTAATTTGATTAAGAAATTTTTTTTATGTACTAAGTTCTTAAAAAAAAAAATTCAAAACTAGGCTGTTGGCCCAAATTCCCTTTTTTGTATATGTATTAATGTATATGAATGTATTTGTTATATATAAGGAATCACATAATTTGCTTAGAAATTGTAATGGATTTTATTAAAAGCAAGAAAATAATTACCATGAATATATAAGGGAATCATCTAAAAATATGATCTGCCTTGAATACTAATGGAAAAATAATTCCCAAATTTACGTTGTCCGTTGTGCTATGAATCCGACTCCTTTGAATGCAGGTGATTAATAATGGATTGTGTGCTGTGATTCTTGTCCGAGATATTGAGAGAATTTTCTTTCTTTTATACATCCCGTAAAAGTGGGCTTCCATCAAGAAGGCCACGGTTGGTTAGTAGAAGTTGTACCGTTCGTTGACGAGATAAGGGTTTGATGAGCAAATCTGCTAACTAATCCTGTGTGTGAATGTGTAAGACCTTAAGAAGTCATTTCCGAATCAGATCCCCAAAAAAATGCAAGTCTATCCAGATGTGCTTTATATGAGAACGATGGACGGGATTAGATTTTTGGCACCCAAGTTGTCACAAAGTAGAGTGGGAGTGAAGTGGAGTTTGAAACCAGTTCCAAAAAAAAGTGAGATCAACACTCAGTTGTTGCAATAGAAAGTGCCCGATACTCAACCTCTATTGAGGAGCGAGGGAACGCCGCTGTTTCTTGGACTCCAAGAAATTGGGTTGTAAGCAAGTGTGAATCAGTAGGCCACAGTAAATGTTAGATCATCAAGATTCCCGATTCAATCTGTATATGTATATGTAGGTCTGAATAATGGGAGATGACGATTTGCGAAGGAGAATACCATGGAGGATAGTATTTTCTAGTGGCAGACCAATGAACCTCGCTACGGTGATCCATGAACTGGGACAATGTACTGACAACAAAAGAGATATCCGGACGAGTACGAGAGAGATATTGTAAGGCACCAAGGACCTTCTGATATCCAGTGAAATCAACATGGTTGCTGCCATCCTCAAGCTTGAGTAGATGTGATGTGAAAAGAGGAGTTGTGACACCTTTTGCATCAGTCATACTGGTTCAAGAGAGAATGTCCTGAACGTGGTGGTGTTGTGACAAAAATAAATCACTTCCATGCCTTTGATCTCTCTTTTGGCCCCACTCATGAACACAAAGAAGAAGCTTCTTACTCAAACTTTCTCTAACCTCTTTGCAATCAGAGTAATCGGCTTATCAGCAATCTTCTGTTGAAAATTTGTGATTTGGTTCGTCAACTTCTCTTCCTCTCTAATCATTTTGTGTGTTAAGTGTTTATAAGAGCAAGTTGTTCATGTGAGAACTCGCCTGATATATTTTGGCCGCTTCTTGTTCCTTGTAAAAACTACATTAACTGGTTTTCTAGCATTAACCCAGATAGGGCGTAGACTAGATGGATGTACATGGAAAGACGACAATCGGCATTCCAAAGGAGGGATTTTTCAAAGGTGGAGCACCAGCTTGGTGCATAGTAAGACGACACGTCGTCCTTGAGAAGTTCACTTCTTCTATCTATGTATTCTTGGAAATGGGATATAGCCTTTAATTTATTTTTACTCTTTAACCAATTGAAAATCCAACATCTTTTTTGTCTCCTTCTTTTCAATTTTATCTATACGGTAATAAGTTATAAAGGATTGTACTTAGTACTACTATACCTTATATAGTAAAAAATCAAAGGGCGGAAAATTGGAGGATAAGATTAAGATCTTTCTTTATTGACAGGAGGCACTAAACGATAAGATTTGAGCTACCGGACCTATAATTTCTGTATAAATGCCATGCAAAATTCTAAGGGGCCCAATTACGTACTATTTTTTTTGTTTTTTTTAATATTTAGGTTAGTTTAAAATATATTAACAGTTAATATTAAAAATTGAATTTTCACACTGATAAATTAATTTTAATAAATTTTCTATAAATTATAAATTTAATTCTCAAAATAAATTTCGTTTAAAATCTTTTATCTTATCAAACACTCTTCAACCATTGGATCAATTTGGGAACACTTGTACGTATCACTCTCGGTTCAACTTGGGTCACAGATATTTTACTGATGCTAAACTTTACAACAACAAAAAAAAGATTTTAAATTGCTAGCCGACTATTTATCTGTATTTGATCTGACAGATCAGCTCGAAAGGCTGGACAACAACATGATTGCGTGGCAACAGACGAGAGAAATGATTTGTTTCAAGGGAGTTTTATTTATTGATGACTGACTGTCAAGAAATTGAGACACGTACGAAGCCGTCCTGTGACCCGCTATTTGGATCTGGTCCAAGGCACGGCCTGCATGGGCATGCTATGCCTAGACGAAGGGGGGCAGGCATGCGAGTCGACATGGAACAGCCAATCTCTGGGCAGGGTTCAGGCCCACCGAAAGTTATTCCTTGAAGCACGGTCATTTGACCGTTTAAAGAATTTGTTTTTACATTTTGGTCCTCCAATTATCTCGCTCTTCTATTTCCTTCTATTCACCTACTAAATTTCACAACTCACCCCCCTCCTACAAATTTTCCTATAAATACCCCCTTCATCTATATATAACTTCCTCACATTTATTCTCTCCTACAATTTTATCACTTTCTATATTCTTATAATTATAATTATAATTAATCTATCTCTAATCTCTCCATACAAAGTATAAATTATACTTAAAAAGTATTTAATCTCTCAACTTTCTCACTCTTTTTCCTAATCACTAGACCTGTATTTCTCATTATATGTATATTCAATTCAAAAAAAAAAAAAAAAAAAAGAAGAAGAAATCCAATTTTAAATTCAATTAAATAAAAATCACCAAGCCCGTGGACAGGGCCCATTTTGTGGCACCCAACGTGCACGGCACATTATAATACCTAATAAGTCTGAGTGTTTGAACAATCCCCTATCAAAATGGCCTGGCACGACCACGGTCCATTTTGTGCACCGAACCGTGCCGGCCCGGCTCTCATAGTATTGAATGAGAAACGAGCTTAGCCCATAAGGGAGACATATGGGCTTTCCAATCATGCCTAACTAATTTTAAGCCCCAAGGGCCTTTGAGCCGGGCTTATATTATTATTTTTATTATTACTTGATTAAGATCGCCCCAAGTCCATAAACTTTAAGGTTAACAAGAAAATGAAGACCCATGTCGGATGAAAAGAAAAGAAAAGAAAAAAGAAAAGTTGTATTTATTCGCAATGAAAATAAAACTTCAAATCCTTCTTTCACAATTCTATTAGTATATATATATAGAAAGAAGAAATATAATTGCCGAGTAGAGACCTGTTTTGAGTGTTAGATCTCTCTTAGGAGTCTAATCTAAAGCCATCTCATACAAAAAAGATGCACCTTACAACACATACATTTCATTATACACTACACTTCACATGACATTACCCAATTTTCATTCAGTATCTGAAGGTACTACATACTCGCGAGAAGAAGAAGAAACAGAAGAAGCAGCTTCTTCTATGGCCAAATTCTGCAAACCTGGCCGCAATTCCTTGCTACAGAACTGTTCATACTCCATTTTATCTCCTCCTTTCTTCTTTACCTCCACCACAACTAAAGACGGAGTCAATTCAAATATCTCAGCTGCAATCGATAAAGGACCCTTCACTCCTTCCCTTGAGCCCTCCAAGCTCACCCTACAGTCCTTCTTCCTGACCGTAAAACTCACCAACTGAGCAATCTCCTCCAATTTCGATATAATCTTAGTAACCGGAGCGCCCGAAACAAACCTAGACTCTTCCCCACCTTCTTCAAACAAACCAGAGAGATCAAAACCGGGTGAAAACGATATAATGTCAAACGCATTCAAACTAGCCGGTCTAGGCAGCGACCCCACTCTCCTACTCCTAACCTCAACTTCTGGTTCAGAATCCGGTAAGGAATCCAAATCACTATCGTTACAGTTACCGTTAACATTACCATTACCATTAGCGTTACCAGTATCTTCAACATTACAAAGCCTATCATCTTCAATGTAAAACTTGATATGTTTATACCCTTTTTTGAACCATTTGGTCTCCATGATTTCAGGGATTGTTATTCGTGTTTCCGGATTCGTATCAAGGAGGCGGATTAGAAGCCGGACTAGCTCCGGTGAGAACCATTTAGGACACCTAAAGTCACCCTTGTAGATTTTCTTATACATAATCATGATATTTTGATCTTGGAAAGGTAAATAACCAGCCATTAGAACAAATAAAACTACTCCACAAGACCAGATATCTACCTTACCGGCTTCATAACCTTTCCGAGCAAGAACTTCCGGTGCCACGTAAGCAGGGGTTCCACAAAATGTGTGGAAAAGACCGTCCTGCCGTATTTGATCAGAGACGGCACTGAGTCCGAAATCGGAGACTTTGAGATCGCCGTTTTCGTCGAGCAATAGGTTTTCAGGTTTCAGGTCACGGTGGTAGACTCCGCGCGCGTGGCAAAATCCGACGGCGGAGATTAACTGCTGGAAGTATTTCCGTGCCGCTTCTTCTTTCAATCTGCCTTTAGCGACTTTGTTGAAGAGCTCGCCGCCACGTACGTACTCCATGATGAAGTAGATCTTCGATTTCGTTGCCATGACTTCGAAGAGCTGGACGATGTTAGGGTGGCGGACACGGCGGAGAATCGAGATCTCGCGCTTGATGTGAGCGATTAAGCCGCTCTTTAGAATCTTCTCTTTGTCGATCACTTTGATCGCCACACCTTCGTTGGTTTTGATGTTTCGCGCGTGGTAGACTTTCGCAAAGGTTCCATGACCGAGGAGTTTTCCGATCTCGTAGCGGCCGAGAAGAAGGAATGGAGTGTCTTTCTCTTTCTTGCTGTTGGTGGTATTATGGGCTTTTCTATTCGGATCCGCCATTGATGGTAGGATTTGAAGGGTTTTTTTTTTTTTTTTTTTTTGGGTGAAGCGCAGAAAGTGAGAATTCTGGAAAATGAGAAAGAAGGAATTGAATGTTTTTTATTTGGTGAGGTGCAGAAAGTGAGAATCTGGAAAATGAGAAAAGATGGGATTTTTATGTGATTTTGGGGGAAAGGGGAAAAGTTCTAAGGTCAGGTAAGTGGTGGCGGTGGCGGCGGTGGTTGTATGGAATCTAATGGTATAAACTATCTACTTATTTTAGATCTTTTTCAATATATATATATTTTTTTCCTTTACATTATTGCCTGAAATTCCAAATTACTTTTAAGAGTATTTTACTCTAGTTTATGTTATTAAATTTTAATAAATTAGTTTTGAACTTAGAGCAAACAAATTGAATTTGACCAGTTGAACAATGTATTAATGTCTCATAGGTTCGGCCAAAAAAAAAATATATTAATTAATGTGTCGTATGAAAAAACCCGTTAGAGAATTATGTAATAACTAATAAATGACAAATAATTTTCTATAATTGAAAAATCCAAATAATTAAACTCTTTCTTTACTTATAGAAATTTCAATTGGATAAGATATGAGAAGGAAAGAAGAGGCTATAATCCAATATGGAGACACAACCATTCTGGCGGTGCCACGTTGATGAACAACACTATACGGTTGGGAGTTTATGACACAACAAGATGAGACGTGCCTTGCTGGTTATTATTAAAATCAATCTTTCTTGTTTTATTTTTATTTTTATTTTTAAATTTTTATTTTTAAATTTTTATTTTTAAATTTTTTTAACCTACCTTATTTTTAGTGATTTTTTCTTTTCTCTTTTTTCAATAATATTTAATTTAAAATATTATTTATTATTTATTTATCTAATTAATTATTATTAATATAAAAGATTTAACTTCTATTTATTTATTTTGAGTACCGACATAGAACAAAGTTAATAATAATCACATATATTTAGAATACATAATAATCTCGCAATGAATAAAGAAGATCTTGTGCTTCCGGTAGATTTAACCTGCGACGCTGAAGAAATAGATGTCTAAAAAATAGATAAGGTGGTCGGTCCCAATGTGGGCCATCCAATGTGTAGTTAGCCACATTCAACTAGATTGTCTGGTTATGATCTAGTTACACGCAACTATCGAGCTCGTGTCCGTTTGAATTGAATGATGCTCGAGTATGGAAAAATCTTAAGGCTCCAAACTTGTTTGAAGTTACTTACCACCGCACAATATTTATCACATGTATGAAATGGTAGTAAACATGATGACTATTCATAACCGAACAATAATGACAATAATGACAATAGTGATAAAAACCACACGTGCCTGATTGTTAGAATTTTGTATGGTCGGATATTATGAATTGAGAAAAATAATATCATTCTAATTAAAACCGACTTAAATTTATAGATATTTGGTTGGTGGTAGACTTCCGAAAAAAATATTTTCAATTGAAATTCCGATCAAAATTTGTATCATATCATTTGATGGTGCAAATATTGATCGGAATCTGAACTCCGACCAAACACTTTTTTAAAGATCTTAATTGGCATTGCAAGTAATATATATATTCATATATAAAGAAGTTTCTACGTGATATTAGTATTTGACCTCATATGTCGGCAGGTATGAACGGTAGCCACGAAAAGAACTAGTGGCGCCAAATCATTCACAAAAGAAAAAAAAAATTGAAATGAAGCTATTTGTCACAAAATATCTCAAACTGTATAAATATGTGTAGTATTCTTCAATTTTCTTAAGTAATGTAAGATTAATGTACAAACAAACTAATTTATACAAAAAAGGAAAAGGGAGCCATGGCCTTATATCGACCGCTCTCAGACCATTGCTGAGCAACCTTAGTGTTGCTCGGTTTTGGTCCGGTGTCCCTATCACGGTGGTCTGTAACTGATTCGTGACAGATTTAAAATTTTTGTGTAGCAGTCTCTAATATTTATGATATAATAAAGTTAGAGAAATGATTAAATGTGCGGAAATAAAATCCTCATGATGCAATAAAATAAATTATATCAAAACTTTTCATAATAAACAAGTAAAATGTAAAATTTTAATGTATAATATATAGTATATATATATATATATATATATATATATGTTAAGTTCGTGTTTGATTAAAAAAGAAAGAATTATGAAACTAAATATATCATATAACACATATTTTACGAATTTATTAAAAAATAACTTACTCGATCTGTAATATTGATTGTTCAATGCAATCAGTCTGTTAAGAACTGTTTTGGGCTCATCTTTTTAGAAGTCCAATTACATTATCTAAACATTTTCCAGGCAATATCTAGTCCAAATTTTCGCTACATCTCAATTGTCAAGCTCCACAAACAAATTACAAGTAGTTGATAAAAACACATCAGATGTCTGTCTGGTTTTAATTGGCCAATAAGCAAACAAACAAACACTGCATATGCAAGGGCTTTTGCCCAATGGATTGTACAGGCCCAATATATATTGTATCATTGCTTCTTTTATAATTTATCATAGGGTTAACTTATTGGGCAAATGATATTTTACCTGCTGAATTACCACCATGTTATACTTTAACTTCTCTTAATCATCTTTGTCTTATAAATACTCTATTTAAACTACCATCCTTAAACTATTACTTACTAGAAATACCCTTCTTAAATTACCATCCTATTAGATTTAGCCTCCTAAACTACCAACCTTTAAAAATATCTCTCATAAACTATCATCATGTTAGACGTAGCCCTGTTGCATTTCATACGGCTAAGTCTATCAAAGTAGTAGTTTAAGGAAGATAAATCTAACAAAATAGTAGCTCGAGTGATAATTCTAATACATTATATTTCAAGGGTGCTAAGTCAAATGCGGCGAACCTGTTTAGCAAATGTGTTGTGTTAAGGTTGGAGCTAGTAACACGATAGTGATGATAGATCAAACACTTCTCAAATGCACGTTTAGTAAATGTGTGGACTTAAAGTCGATACCGGCCCTTATTGTCCTTCCACTAAAGCATCCGGACATTCAACCTCATTTTTCAAGTACTTTTACAGCAGAAGCAAAGTGGATATGAATGAAGAATTGGGCTTGACCAAGGGGAAGCCCAAGAGGAGTTTGAAGCATCCTAACCACTTACGAGACTACGTGTAGTCTCTATCTAAAGCTACATGTAGTTTGATTGATGCTGAATGGGTTAAGTGGGAATTAGGTTATATGATGAGAGTGAATATTGGGTGAGAGCAGTAGCGTTGAGAAGGAGAAAAGCAGCTGGAGAAGTAATATCTTGCTTAGCTTGAAGTATATATATAGTTGATGTAAGGAAATACTTTGGGCAATAAAATAATTCATTTCTTAATATTTTTGAGTTTTTCTAAGTTTTATTAATAATGTACTGATAACACGAAGCTGCCCAAAGTAAACTTCTTGATTGATAGTGGCTTTTATGATGAATTTGGTACATAAAGTAATTGTGATAAATAAAATCTTAGTTAGTGATTCATGTTAGTTGTCATTCCCTTTGGAATAGCGGTTTGGATTCAAGTGGATTTGGTGATACTATTCCATTCGAACTTGACCGTCCAAGCAAATATTTCCAAACACAAAAAAAAAAAAAAAAAAAAAAAAGGATTTTCAAAGGGTAAGAAGAAAATGGCAAAGAAATGGGCCAAAAAGCTCACGTGCAAAGAGTAGGTAATGTCAGCTGACCAAATGCATCACCATGTATATCAAAATTGCAGTCTTCAGTTTGCAGATCCGTGGAACAAGTTGCTACCCAACTTTCAAAACCCCATTGGAATTTGCGACTTGTTGGTGTCTGGTTTTTTTTTTTTTTTTTTTTTTTTTTTTTTTTTTACAGATGTTTAATGTGAACTTGTGCAGTTGTACTTGACCATATGAATTTTAATTTGACATTACATGATTGAGAAGTTAATAATAGCAATAAAGTTAAAGCGCTTTGTCAAAAAGCTTGAGAAGAAGTTGAATATAAACAGCTCAAATTTCAATCATAGTTAAACTCACTTCCAATCACCCTATTACCACTTCCTTTTATTCCTTTGATGGGTAACGTATATAAATGACCTAAGGGTTGACCCAAAACAACAGTAAATATTATATGGCTAGAAATTCGATATAATTTTTTTTTTTTTTTATCAAAAAGACTAAAAACAAATAATAAAAGAATCGAGCCCATTGAAACCACAAATTTGTCAAAAAATTCCTTTTATCTTTCAAAGAATAGAAGTAAGAAATCTTGATGCTGTTAGTAACATAAATTTAAACCTAGAAAAATGAAAGAATAGAGGAAAAAAAAAATTAAAAAAATTAAAAAATAAAAAAGTAGAAAAATAAAAAGAATGAAAAGGAAAGAAAGGGTAGATCTATATTCTAGATGATAAATAAATTAATTAAAAAAAAAAAAAAAAGATAAAGAAACAAAGGAGAAGGAATACAATGCAGTTGAGTTGAATGCTCTTTTGAGGTGGGTTTAGTGTATTTAGTTGTTTACTTTGGTAAAAGTAGGGACACAGAATTTACCAACTTGTAAAAATTGAGAAGAAGATAGTGAATAGAGAATACGCGTTTATGATTTTGGTATATACAAAGTGTGTTGATTTCGTATGGACCCCAGCCGTGTCACACACAATTCACGTACATAGTATAGTGGCTGATCTGAAGACTAATAGGTTGACACGCCTATCCCTATTTATTATTTAGTAACTTGAATGAATGTTTGCTTTTATTACTTAATCTATTATCTAAGCACTTTAAATTTTAAATTTTATATAATTAATTAAAAATAATAAATGTAAATCAGATACAAACTATTGGATTCGAATACACTTAATATATGTGTACCCTTTTCTATTTTAAACCGCATTAAAATAGTTATATAAAAATTATTTTTATAATTAAGAAAAATAAAAATTACTTTTTAATATTAATTTTTTATCATTTAAGAAAAAATTTAAAAATTTAAAAATAAATATAATTCTTATTAAATATAACTCACAACTGAAGAAACTGATTTTTTTTCTTAAAATTTATTACTAATCAAGGGCCTATATCTCGCCGCTCAAATTAAATACACTAAGTAGAAAATGAACAGACACCGACGTAAAGTCGTTAAGTAAAACACTAATATTCAATATCCATAGCGTACTGTCAAGAAGTCAAGGACAAAATCGTCATATAGAATATGTATCCCTTTGACCATTATCCCACATAGTCAACACCGAGAATATGTATCGTTGAGGACGTTCGTTATTTCTACTTTCTCCACCGTTAACTCTTTCCTTTCCGTCAAACTTAACCGAACCGTTAGCTCCCACTTCACTAACACTTAACCTCTTTAAAATACGTATGAAGCTAACAGCTCTCCTGCTTTCAACTAAAGTCACTACGCCCCTCTTGTCTCTCCTCTCCCATGGATCAAAATTGAAAATCTGGAGAAGAAAGAAGAAGGATGAAGCTAATTCGCAGGGTACTCGTTTTCTTAGCGGTGTTACTGGCAACAGTGGAAGCAAAATGCAATATCAATAATAATACAGACACAGACATGATCTCAAAAGCATTCAGCTCTGTCTCTGGATTCAACCTCTCATCGTTTCTTCTCCAATCTCATTCAAACTGCTCTAACCCACCGAGGCCGATCACGCACATAGACCTTCCGGCCAGAAATCTCACCGGAACTATCTCCTGGAAATTCCTCAGAAACATGTCGAATCTACGCTCCATCGATCTGTCGCAAAACTCTCTTCAAGGCTCTGTTCCCAGCTGGGTCTGGGCCAAACACGACCTGACCCAAATCAATCTTGCCCATAACCGCTTTGGAGGAAGCATCGGATTCTCTTCCGACGACCACAACGGTTCGTTTCCGTCGCCACTTCACACTCTCAACGTTTCCCACAACAGGTTTACTAATCTGGTCCGCCTCTCTGGCCTCTCAAAGCTTAGAACTTTAGACCTTTCCCATAATAATCTAAGGATTTTTCCTTCTGGGTTTCGAAAGCTTACTTATTTAACGCGTCTGAAGATTTCAAGCTGCAATTTTTCTGGAAAAGTGAAACCTATCTCTGTTCTTCACTCGCTCGAGTATTTAGACCTGTCGAACAACTCTTTGACCGGAAACTTCCCGTCGGATTTTCCTCCTCTTAATTCTCTTAACTTCTTAAATATTTCGTTTAACAACTTCACCGGACTGATCGATTCAACCAAGCTGTACACGAAATTCGGAAAATCCGCGTTTGTTCAAGCTGGAAAATTAACGATCTATAACGTTTCGAAAACTCCAACTCCAACTTCAAGCAGCTTTGATCTTCACCCTCGTCGGAATCATAACCCGGTTCATGAAAAGACGAGAAAAATAGGTAGACCCAGATCGAAGAACAGTAAAAATCTGGTTCTGGTTCTCTCTTCTGCCTTCTCTGCGGTTTTGTTTCTTTCAACGGTGGTTTGTATAGCCTGCTGCTGTTACCGAAGAGAACAAGCCCGGTCCAGGAAAACCAAGTGGGCCATTTCACAGCCGGTTCAAACCCCGGCCTTCAAGCTGGAGATATCCGGTCCGTTCGAGTTCGAAACCGAGTCTGGAACGTCGTGGATTGCCGATATCAAAGAACCGTCGTCCGCTCCGGTCGTGATGTTCGAGAAGCCGTTGATTAGTTTGACTTTCAAGGACCTGATCGCCGCCACGTCACACTTCGGTAAAGAGTCCTTGCTCTCGGAAGGAAGGTGTGGGCCCGTTTATCGGGCTGTCCTACCAGGAGATATCCACGTGGCAATCAAGATACTAGAAAGCGCAAGAGACATTGGTCATGATGACGCTGTCACCATGTTTGAAAACCTATCTACGTTAAAGCACCCAAATCTATTACCTCTCTCTGGTTACTGCATTGCAGGTACCTGCAAAAATTTAATTTCCACCCCTCACGAGTCAGCTTTCAGATACTGCTGCATAGACTTTATTGCTTCGCGTCACGACGTTCTAGATTGCAATAATTTTGTTTTTTTGACGGTCTCGATTTAGTCAAATTTTCAAATAATTATTTATATTCTTTTGATTTTTAGGTAGAGAGAAGTTGGTGTTGTGCGAATTCATGGCGAACGGAGATTTGCAGAGGTGGTTGCATGAGCTTCCGACGGGTCACACTAACGTGGAGGACTGGAGTGGTGACACGTGGGAGATTAATAATGTTGCTGGCGGGTCTACTCTAGAGTCTTCGCCTGAGAAGTTGGGTTGGCACAGGCGCCACCGTATTGCGATTGGTGTAGCGCGCGGGCTGGCGTATTTGCATCACGCTGGGTCTAGACCGATCGTGCATGGTCATCTGGTGACGTCGAATATTTTGCTTGCGGATGATTTTGAGCCTCGGATTGCGGATTTCGGGTTTCGGAATATTCGTGTCGGGACAGATAATAGTAGTGGTGCTGAGGTGGATGTGTATTGTTTCGGGGTGGTGTTGGTGGAGCTGCTGACGGGGAGACCCGGGACGGCGGAGACGGTTGTGTGGGTGAGGAGGTTGGTGAGAGAAGGGCTAGGTGTGAACGCGTTGGATCCTAGGCTTGTACTCGGTGGTGACTCGGTGAGTGAGATGGAGGAGAGTCTCCGAGTTGGGTACTTGTGCACTGCAGAGACACCTGGGAAGAGACCCACGATGCGACAGGTCTTAGGTCTTCTGAAAGACATAAAGCTACTGAATCCCACCCACAGCGGACTCACGTGATATCCACCTTCCCTCTCCGACGTGTCGCTACTACAGTTCTCCATCCAGTTTCCAAGGCGCACAGCTTGTGCACCAAAACGTGTCCAATTTTTTTAAGATGGGAGAAGACCATGGTACCCTTGTTAAAGCGTCAACAAATCTGCGGGTTTCTAGTTCTTCTTGTTTATGGGAACCGTGCGAGTCTCTTGATTTTTTCATGTCAGAAATTTATGCGTATTTTCTTCTTTAATTTGTTATGTAAAGACAAAATCTTCATGGAAGTCATTTTCTTTTTTTTAAAGAAAAAAAAAAAAGGTTGGACAGGAAGAAGTATGGTAGGAGGAGGGAGGGAAATGGGTTAAAGGAAAGTGTGATGGATAAGGAATTGTTGTCTGCTAAGGTGGGGCTAAAGGAAGCTGAAGAATACCCACTTATTGCTTGTCTCTTCTGAAAGAGTATTCATCATCTATAAAGAGTAGCAATAATTCATCTTTTTATTTCTCTATCTTTATTTTTATCATGTTTTTATATAGTAATCATCTTTTCTTTCTTAACTTCACAAAATAAAATAAAATAAAATAAAATAAAAAAATAAAATTTTCCTTCTCCTTTTTACTTTTGAACAAATTTAGATTTGCCTAAAGTTACCTTCCCTTAATTCTCTAATAATTAGACTTGATTAGATTTACGTATTGCATGGTTGAGGATAAACTTTTTAGTAGATCCGGTTTATTATATATTAATTAATCATAATTATAAAAATTATTATGCAGTACTTTTGATGTTTGATGTCGGGTCTTATATATATATATATATGTGTGTGTGTGTGATTTTAACTAATCGGTTTTGGTCAATCAATTCTATACAAGAATTCCTCTAAATTGATTCTAACTACTCTAATTTTTATCCGGTTCAAATCGTTTCCCTCTAGCTCTGTGTTTAACAGTTTGATTGTTACATGATTGGGGTGAATAACAGTTGAGAAAAATACAACATGAGATTAGTTTTCGAAAGTTTAATTGTGTATATATATTTAGTTTTGTAATTATGAATTAACTCTACTTTATTAAAACGCCTGACGAAGTAAGTTGATTGGTTACTGTCTTACTCTTGAGTTTTATTACTTGTCAAACTTGTTTTTATATCATTGGGTTGTAGTTACGTCGGAGAAAATACTTGTGAGAAGAGTACAAAAAATGGTTCATGCATGCATATGCGTGAATGGTGGGGGTACGCGGCTTCAACTCCATACGTTTGTATTGGTTCTGGTCGTCAATTTTTGTTTGCTCTTTCTTGTCCACTATACTATGTATCAAACTATTCCGATTCTGGGACTTGATAGATAGAGTTTTGTAGTGTCATGTTGAACATTCATTCCTTTTCATTTTTTACTCAAACTTCACTAGGACACAAACCATGTTAACATTCCTTTTTATTTCCTTTTCATCCCTTTATCTTTTATCTTTTCATGCTTTCTTGACCAATGTCGGAGGGAAGGGATGGAATGGCGGAGGGAAGGGATGGCGCAATCCACTCTCAACTCCCACACATTCAAATCAATACGTTAAATATTTATAAATTTCTCAAATATTGAACTTTGTCCACGTTTCTCCCCGAATTCATTATAATCTTGTACTTTCAACGGTTTATCCTAATTTCCCCTATAATGTAATGTGGTGTCTTTTTTGTGGTTCTAATAATTACATGGAGTCTAACTGTAATTTACCTAGAATACGAAATCATGGATGTTGATTTAGTGGAAAAAACTATTGTCATAGTTGTCTTTACTAGGAGTTTCTTCCTTTTTTACTTTAATCTTAAATCAGTTTCCAATGCATGATTTTGCATGTCTAATCCACTTTTTTGTGCTATTATTAACTAACACTCATACACCGAACATGACATTTCAAAAGACAAAAGGTCATTTTCATGTACACGCAATTGCTTGGTAATATGACCACAGTAAATGGGGATTCAGAATTTGAGAGAGAGAGAGAGAGTATGGAAATTGCATATTGACTTCTAGCTTTGCACCAAAGTTGTTCTAATATTCCTTGACAAATTTGGGCCAAGTTTTTCACAGCAGAAGAGTTTGGGCTGATCTAGATGGGCCACTACTGCCCAGAAAAAAAATCCATATGCAAGTGAAAACGTGACTTGATTACGTTAGAATGTGTCTCATATATACTGACCGGTATCCTTTATTCTTGTACAGACAAGGCAGTATACGTACAAAAACATTAATCTTGTTACTTGAACATCTTATCAATCTTGCTACTTGAACATCTTATCGTTTTCATTCCGATTAAACCCGAGATGATATGCCAAGCCAATCAACTAATTTATTAGTTTCTTACTGTCATAAACTTGAGATGATTAGCAATTGAAAATTAGAGCTGGCCGGACTATAATAAGTTCATCTGCAATTTGTATATGTAATGCATCTTGAGAAGCGGCCACACATAACTGGTACACTAATAATACTATTGGATTTGATTATCATCGATAGGAGCATTCATTGACAATTACATGAGCTAGCTAGTGTACTACAAGTTGCTTTCGATGGGTAAAGATGGTCCCAATTGGGTTGATTCTGTTATATATTGCCATGTTGAAAAAGAGAGCCCTTCTTGCTCTCCAGCTTCCAATCGATGCCACTTTTTTTCCTCTCCCACTTTTTTGATTCTTGTCTTCTAGAAAAGCCAAAATTTGTGGCAGATCACGGATTACCAAATCTAATTTATCATCCCAAGGTGATGCAATGTCAATCGTTGTACTATACTAAATGTCCATCTCCTACACTGTAGGAGAAATTAGTCCATTCTCAGCTATTATTGAATGAGGTTACTTTAACGTTCTGTTTATTCGTTGTTCCTCCGTTGACTAATTTACTATAATTTAGCTTCTTCTTTTTTTTTGTCAAATATACTCCGGCAATTAGGTCTAGAAGTTCTGTGGCAAACTAATGTCCGAAAATATTGAAAAATGGAGATATTTGCATCTCACAACTATGAGAATGTGAAAGGCGTAAGGATTCATCTTCTTGCTACATCTTTCATAGCTAGATATAAAGATAACTTTTCTTCATGGAGAACTTTAAGAAGAGATTTATATGTTCAAACCAAAAGATTTTGCAGAAGAAGGAAAAAAAACTTTGTTTACTGGTTGAACAAATTTTTGTACGATCTCAAACAAGTTAAGATGTTGGTACAATATTTGATTCCTATATCACTAGCTTTGGATACATCAGACTTGATTCAAATCCTTGGGCATATTACAATGGACTTGATGATAATGACTTTATCATTTTATTATTGTATGTTGACGACATGTTGGTAGCAGACCCCAACAAAGATTGTATCAAGTATTGAAGGTATAGTTGGTTAAGGAGTTTGATATGAAGGACTTGGAACCATCAAACAAGATTTTAGGAATGTAAATTCATCGAGATATAAATAATAGGAAGATTTGGTTTTCTGAGAAAAACTATTTCAAGAAAATCTTGCAACACTTCAATATGCAAGAATGTAAGCCAATTTCTACCCCTCTTCCTATTAATTTTAAGTTATCCTCAAGTATGAGTCCTAGCAATGAAGCAGAGAAGATGAAATTGTCTTGAGTACTGTATGCATCAGCAGTGGGTAGTTCAATGTTTGTCATGATTTGTACAATACCAGACATTGCACAAGCAGTGGGAGTGGTTAGTTGATATATAGCGAATCTTGTAAAGATCATTGGGCTACGATAATGAAGATCCTAAGATATATCAAGGATACTTTAAATGTTGTATTATCTTATGGTGATCTTGATAAATGATTCAGATTATACAGGTGATCTTGATAAAAGCGAATCTACCACATGTTATTTGTTTCCTCTTGCTGGAGAAGTTTTAAGTTTGGTTTCAAAACTGCAGTTTATCATAGCTACTTTTATGATAGAGGCATGATATGTTGCAACTACACAAGCTAGCAAAGAGGCAATTTGGCTGCAAATATTAATAGAGGAGTTCAGATAAAAATAAGAGAATATTGCTCTATTTTGTGATAATAAGAGCACTCAGCACTTAGCAAAGAATCCAATATTTCATCCAAGGATAAAACACATTCGCATTCAGTATCATTTTGTTCAAGATAAGATAGAAGAATGAAGTGTGGATATTCAGAAGATTCAGAACATAAGATAACATAGTAGATGCATTAACAAGTCGATTAATACTAACAAGTTTACATGATGTCAATTTGCTAATGGGCTAACAGAAATGTAAGTGGTAGGGACATGACAAAGTAGAAAGGATAAAACGGGTTACGACAAAAGTAACTTTATGTGGGAAAATATGAAAAGTAAAGCCACTCTCTTAGTTTATAAGGGTTTTGAAAAACTAAGGAAAATTAAATGGTTCATTAATTGATCAACCTGGTTACTAACAACATGAATAAAATTCGTAACAATATTTTCTTAAAGTGTTCAAGTTCTTAGCTTCTTACCGTCTTGAACTAATAGAAATATTAACTTCTCTATAATTATGATATATAACATTAACGTCATTAATTTGAAGTATATTTTCACTCTTCCACCACCATAGCTATAAGTATAAATATGTGTGTAGACACTTATTATAATAATGATATATATTCACCCATTATTCCTAATATATATATATAACAAAATCAATCCCCTCCTTCAAAGCACATATTTGACAAACATCATCAATAGGGTTCAAGTCAAAATCAACCTTTCTTACATGCATGTCTTGGCCGAAAGCCATCCTCTTTTCTTTTTTTTTTTTTTTTTCCTAATTTTTGGAAAAGAAGGGAATGACCCCACCTAAAATGGGCCTACGTTGCAATCATATTCATGACCGATTGACCGTTCTCCTCGTTCTTATTCCTAGTCTCTTCCCTTCACCAAGTACGATACAAAAAGCAACCCGGCTCAGACATGATTGATTATCTTTGCCTACACTCATGCATTGATTCTTTTCTATGGCCCTACTTGACGTGGTTATTTGACATAATTAGCCATAATACAAATTACGTTCGTGGGTTTTAGCTTATAACTAACATATAATTAAGGCCGGCTCAATAGTTTCGGGAGACTTAGGTGAAAATAAAAATATTAAGCATTTTTTATTTTGATTTTTTTAACTATGATTATTATATGTTTATAATTTTCTGACTCGAACTCAGAATATAATAAAATTAAGCGATGATGATCGTTATTGGAATAATTACTTCTTATTTTTTTATATATATATTAATATTCTATTTGAAAAATTATTCATCTTGTTTTTTGTGATAAAATAATGCTAATTAAGTTTTTATATTCAAGTGTATTTAATATTTTTTTTTATTTATTGATAACATGGCTAATCCAATTAATCTTTCTTGTTATATTTTTGATTTTAGATAAGATTTTATTAACTTTAATTTTGAAAATTTTCGTTATGTATAAGCATTTGTAATATGTATTATTAGTAAAATTATATAAATTATACATGCCTTTGGAAAAATCAATGTCTCTATATAATTCAATGTGTCATTGGAGTACTTTCAAGATTAACACACTTAACTTTTTTAAATTATCATCATTTAGTGATTTTAGTTTCTTGATATATTATATAAGAAATCATAAATATTATCATAAATGTGAAATCGTTCGAATCTATTTTGGATTGAAGAAATAACTTGATCTTCAAGAGATTGTAATTTATCATTCTCATCGACATGTTTTTTTTTCCATTATCAACATATCTTAGTACAAGAGATATTTGTTTTTGATGACTTGTATTTGGAGTACAATCAAGTATAATTAAAAAATATTTTACTTTTTTAAATAATTTTACTTTTTATTTCATTGGCTAACAAATGTATAAGATAATGAGTATGAATTTCACCATCCTTAATACGACGTATATGTTCTTATATTATTGGATCAAATTCTGCAATTATTTCAATCAAACTTAAAAAAATTTCATTATTCTCTTGATATATATCTTTTCATTTGTTACTCAAAATGCTAAATTATTTTTACCAATATTCTTTTCTATGACAATAATTCTTGACTAATACTTGTTTCCAATGATCTTTCTCTTTGTTAGTTTGCTCTTGGACATTTGATTAATTGTTTGATTTTTTTTGTAATATCATTTCTAGATCAATCCAATCAGTCATTCTAGTAATTTGGTCATTGATTGTTTCATGTCTTCTAAGTTGAGCATTAAGATTTTTCTAATCGTTACATCATTCATCAACTAATTGGCCTATACTAGGTTTTGAATTAAACAACTTAACAAAAATAAAAAAAACTAGATCCAACTCTTTGGAATAAACTGACTGTTTTCTATGATATTTCTCTCCATTTGTTAGGTTTCAAATATAATATGTACTAGAAAAATATCTAGAGTCCTTATTTTTAAAAAAATTTATATCAATACTTGTATCAATTATTTCCCACTTACTCGGATTGTAAATACCCATCAAAATATGATCATATACATCATTAATATTTTCATTTTCTCTTAAATGATGAATTTCTTGTTTAATTATAGTTTCATCTAAATCTTGTACTATATTTTGTTTATTAAGAGATCATTTTTTAGATTTCATAATCTAAAAAATTCCTAATTGAAATTATAATATAAATACTTGTAAATAACAATAACACTATATAATATAAAACTAGAAGAGAATAAATAAATTTAAATATATAACAATATAATTTGATTTTGGAAAGCAAACATGACCAACTAAAGTGGATCAGAATAGTCCTTGATAAACGTATATTCAATAAGTATATAAATTCAAGATTAGAAACAACAAAATATACAAATTCCTAAATTTTATTAAACCTAAACCAAAATTTAACCCAAAATAATACCCAAAGCTTCAAAATTCACCAAAATTAATAAAAAAAATATATTAAGAAATAATAAATATATGTCCATAACAAGTTAATAACATGATAACATAAAAAATAATACTAAAAAACACAGAAAATAAACTTACCCTCAATATTTCTTCAATTTGAGATTATTTGGGATTTGGTTTGTTTTTTTTTTTTTTTTGGGTAAGATTAGAGAATAGAGGGAGAGCTTGAGAGAGATTAGAGATAGAAATGAAGAGAAAGTAGATAAATAATAAATAAATATGAAATTGATTTATTGAAGGCAAAAGACATGAAGTCGCAGAAGTGCAGAACACGACTTAAAGGAAAAAAAAAACAAACGAAATGAAAAGTAAAAAGTGGCTGGGGTGGTGGTGGGGGGGGGGGGGGGCAGTAAAGAAGCGGGAGTCTGGGACGATGAGACCAATTACAAAGCATGTTTTTCAATTTAATTTTTGTATTTTAGTTTAGTTTATTTTTTAATTTGTATTTTGGCTTTTGATTCAAATCAAGTAAGGGTCAGGCATAAGCCTCTTTTCCTAATTTTTTTTTTTTCTTAAGTGATATACTTTTGGGCTGAGTGATTGAGCCAATAAACACTATTTTAAGAGCCTAATCTAACTTTTAACTGTTACTATATATATATTTTTATTATTATTTAAAAAAAATAAATAAATTTGGAGCCTCTCGGTTAGGCCTAGTTTAACTTCTATAACACTAGATCGCAAGTGTTTTGACACGGTCAAGTTAAGACATTACAACCGAAAACTTTATTACAAGCACCAGAATATGAATCATATGATGGTTGTGACCACCAGTCTTGTTGAATCTGCACTTTTTTTGAATAACAATCATGTCTTGATATACAGCACACGTGAAACACTTGCAGTATGGTTTATGCCAACGGTCATGAATTGGTTTTTCTTCTGGGTAAAAACTTAATATGAACAGATTCTATACATTAGAAACTAATCCTTCTAAATAGTTTCATGCAAAATTTTTGAAAGTTGGTTGGGGAAAGGAGTGGGATAGTATAGTAAATATCATCAATTTTATATAGAAGTTAAAAAAACTGCATGAGAAAGAACACTACACAGATTCGATGAGATGAGAATTGAGAGTTGGGATATCGAAGATACTTGTCTTGGCATCGGAATAGAGTCGTTGGAGATCTGTACACTGACTGCTCTTTGATTCATATGCTGACATGCACGTTGAATCCTAGTCAGACACTACTTTGAAATGTTTTAATAATTATATACTGAATCTAATAAACTTGAATCTTCACGAAACAATATGTAGTTTGCTCGGAAATATTTTACTCCAACGAATGAACCAATCTTCCAGATTGTTTGCCGTAGAGAAAAATGATACAAAAATTATAATGGTTTTTTTTCCCTCTATCTTTTATAAATTTTCTTTTATCTTAGTTTAGTTTGAAGGTGAAGTGGAAGAACTATTAAAATTTTAATAATTTTAATCCATTGTCGTTGTGTGTTGTTCCAAAATTACTGAAAGTTGTTGCATTAGATGGAATATGAATTAATATTTAATTGGGAACAAGTGAGGGCAACAACGGTCACATTGTGTTTTTGGAAGTTAGGTAAGGGTAGTATCGGTAATTCATAAAAGTTAACGGGAACTTTTTTTTTTTCTCCTTTTCCCCCAAATTGTAAATTAATGAAGAAAAAGCAGAGTATACGAATAGGTAGGGATAAAAAGTTACAAAGCAGTATCGAAGTGGGCGGCAAGTGCATTTCTCACTGCATTCGAAACTCCTCTCTCTCTCTCTTAACCCTTTTCTTCGAGGCCTCTTTTTTTGCTTCCATCAACATCATCCACCGCCTTTCTTCCATCTGGTTTTCACTATCATTGACTTTCCTTCCTTCCTGTAAGTAACTTGTTCATTTCACTAGAGTTTAACGACCTCTCCTCTCCTCTCCTCTCCTCTCCTCTCTCTGTCTGTGGAATTTAGCAGCCATGGAAGCTCCAAAACCAGAAGAGATAAGCCACCCACCTCTGGACCAACTTCAAGGCTTAGAGTATTGTATTGATTCCAATCCATCTTGGGGTAATTAATTTCCCATTTCCATTATCTGTTTATAGACTTCGATTCCTAACTCTACTTAACTTCACTTTTAAAATCCTGAATCCAATCTTTATTGGGTCTTTTTTGTTTTATTTTATTTGAATTATAATTTTTTGTGTCTGAAATTTTATCGCTTTGCATAATGAAAAAACAGCGGAGGCAATAGCTCTTGGTTTTCAACATTACATTCTGGCCTTAGGAACTGCAGTCATGATCCCTTCTTTCCTTGTCCCTTTAATGGGAGGCACAGACGTGAGTCCAAATTTCTCATCTTTTTATTATTTTTTCTGAACTTTTCCCTCTGATTTTTGAAATCTAGAACTTACGAATTCTTTGATGGTTTTAGGGTGATAAGGTGAGAGTAGTACAAACTCTTCTTTTTGTAGAAGGGATCAATACACTTCTACAAACACTATTCGGAACTAGATTACCTACAGTGATTGGAGGGTCTTATGCATTTATGGTTCCCATCATATCCATCATTCATGATTCTTCTTTAACCAGTATCGAAGATCCTCACACGGTTAGTTAGTTAGTTCGATTTCGGGTTCCAGTTATTGCTACTCTGTTTAACAAACAGAGTTTTGTGTTTATAATAACCATTTTGAACATGTTTTGTACAGAGATTTCTCAGCACAATGAGAGCAGTTCAAGGAGCTTTAATAGTAGCATCAAGCATACAGATTATATTGGGATATAGTCAGTTATGGGCTATTTGTTCCCGGTACAATATTCTTCTTCAGAAGGAAAAAAAAAAAAAAAAGAGAGCAAAGAAAATACCAAACCAGTAATATGTGAATTAAGTCTTCTAGAAGTTCTAATGAGGGCATTCTTTTCAAATTCAGGTTCTTCAGCCCTCTTGGAATGGTCCCTGTTATTTCATTAGTCGGATTTGGCTTGTTTGATAGAGGCTTTCCTGTGGTATATTCAAACTTACCCAATTGCTCAATAGTTTTTTTTTTTTTTTTTCCATTATTGAATTCTACTATTCTAGCAATATTTAATTTCAATTGAAACTTACCAGGTTGGGCGTTGTGTCGAAATCGGAATTCCGATGCTAATACTATTCATAGCCTTCTCTCAGGTAATCTGACTCTACTAATCAAACTATCTCATGTCATAAACCTAAGGGGATTTACTTCGGATATATCATTACGCTTACTATGCTATATGGTGCAGTATCTGAAAAGTTTTCAGACAAGACAACTTCCAATATTAGAAAGATTTGCTCTTCTTATATCCGTCACCATTATATGGGCTTATGCACATCTCTTAACGGCAAGTGGTGCTTATAGACATCACCCCGATGTAACCCAAATGAACTGCCGAACTGATAAGGCCAATCTCATTTCTTCTGCCCCATGGTTTGTTAACAAGAAAAAAATGCTTAATTTAAATACTAGGAATTGACCATTTGCTAAGACTTATTTTTTATGCTTTTCTTGAAAAAAAATTTGGTTCTAGGATAAAAATTCCATACCCTCTTCAATGGGGTGCTCCTACTTTTGATGCTGGTCATGGTTTTGGAATGATGGCCGCTGTTCTTGTCTCATTGATTGAGGTAATTAATTGATTTTACAAACTCGGGAAGTTGTTAAAAAACATAGTGTTTTCTAATAATCAGTGATTGAGGTTGAGCTTTTCGATTAGTCAACTGGAGCATACAAGGCTGCATCTCGTCTAGCAAGTGCAACTCCACCTCCGGCTCATGTTCTTAGCCGTGGAATTGGGTGGCAGGGAATTGGAATTCTTCTAGATGGGCTTTTTGGAACATTGACTGGGTCCACAGTTTCTGTGTAAGTAAGGTTAAGGTTATAATGCTGCTTATTGGATTTTGGCGCCAGAAAAAAGAAAAAACGCTTTTACTGATCCAATTGGAAAAATGAAAACAGAGAAAATATAGGACTTCTTGGAAGCACTAGAGTTGGAAGCCGTAGAGTTATTCAAATCTCGGCTGGATTTATGATATTTTTCTCTATCTTAGGTAAGAGATAATTTCATTACTTACATGTACATGTTTTGTCTCACTTTGTTCGATTAACATTAATTCGAACGATTTGCAGGGAAGTTTGGAGCTTTGTTTGCATCAATACCCTTTCCCATATTTGCTGCTGTTTATTGTGTTTTGTTTGGACTTGTTGGTAAGTACATCTTTGTTTTTCTTTTTTGATTCTTGCTACATTAAATTCCTTACCTCAATATTTTTTTGTTCTCAGCTTCTGTGGGGTTATCATTTTTGCAATTCACCAACATGAATTCATTGAGGAACCTGTTCATCACAGGCGTCGCCTTGTTCCTAGGATTGTCTGTGCCTGAGTACTTTAGGGAATACACTGCGAAGGCCTTTCATGGTCCATCTCATACTAATGCTGGATGGGTTAGTTCGTTTGTTTGCTCCTTATCGTCTTCATTATCTGTAACAAAGAATTGCTGTTTTGATTTAAACTAACCTGTGAGTTTTTGATGTACAGTTCAATGATTTCCTCAATACGATCTTCTTCTCGTCTCCAACAGTTGGATTAATCGTTGCTGTTTTCTTAGACAACACACTTGAGTACAAGGATAGTGCAAGAGATAGAGGAATGCCATGGTGGGTCAAATTCCGGACGTTCAAAGGAGATAGTCGGAACGAAGAGTTCTACACTCTTCCTTTCAACCTGAACCGCTTCTTTCCTCCATCTTAAAACCTGTCAGTTTGTGATATCAAGTTGAAGATGTAGAAAGGGAAAAGCATCATTTCCAGATTAAAATCAATTCTTTGATAATGAATTGTAGAAGAAGGAAGAAGACTAAAAAAACGACTTTCCTCATGACCAGATGTCTTTGTCCTCTTTCCCATTTTTTCATTCTTCTCCTATTGTGTTTTATTTTGCTTAATTTTGTAGTTATCGGAATGAAATGTAGAATGTAATGGAGTTGCATTACTCAGTCAATTTTCAATTCAAGCAAGCGAATGATAATTAGTTATAAAATAATCAGTAATTATATCAAAATTAGAAAAATAATAATAAATTCGAAGTAGAGAAAAATAAAAAAAAAAGATAAGATTTTACTTAATTCAAATTTTAATATGAAGTCGTACATTCAATAATAGCGGTGCTTACCATCTACTACAATTAATCAAAAAAGAAGATAAGATTTTATCTTAGTTTTCTCACAACTTCACTTTCTCCCTATTTCACTTTTTTTTTTTTTTTCTTTCTCTTTCTAAGTTTTCTACATGTCTTTTTATAAGTAAAGAACTTACCATACACCTATTCTAATAATACTTACCATAAGAATATTCAAGGTCTAAAATCTATGTAGACCTTAAATCTCATAAAGACTCTAAAGACTCTCACAAATTTTCACCTTGGGTCAAAGTTGAGCCAAACTAAGTAAGAATCTTCTCATAATTGATGCCCACCAACTATCTCCTTTAGTTGAACTTTGCTGCAACATTGATTAAGTTTAAATGATACTTGAACTTGATCCTAGTTACAGGCTTGATCACCATATTTGTCGGATTCTCATCAGTATGGATTTTCTCCACCAGCAGAATATCCTTACTATTTATTGCCTCTACATAACTTTTAGTTTCTGACTCATCCAAGACTTTCACCGTAAGTAATACATAGAATGCTAAATCCGCATACTCGTACCTCTCTGGTTCTTTTTGAGTTCTTCTTGTTCAGTCCCTTGCCAATTGGTATGAGCTAAGACTATCATCCGGATTACCGTCTTGCTTGTCCACCTCTAAAATATAAACCCCTAATAATTCTACACTAAACATAGTACTAAGAAAATAAGTTTAAAAGAGTTAACACAGTCAAAATGTCTTTGAAAATATAACGGGTCGACGGATCAACCTACGTCACAATTGTAATGCCCGCCCTAATAGATGTTTAGTTTATTAAATTCTTTTCCAGGGAAACATGTACATCTAATAGGTGCATTACTTTCTTGTTTTTATAAAAACTTTGTTCCTTAAAATTAACTTTACTTCCAAAAGCGGTTTGAAGAATATACATATAATAATTTAAAAATACTGCGAAAGTCTTGGTCATAGGGAAGTAATCCCAAAACTTCTTAAATAACTTTAATCTTCATTCGAATATACATATACATACATACACATAAGTTTGTCTAAAGAAGTGCCGATTTTTCAAACCCATTGCTTATAGAGTTCGGGTCTCATATATACAATTTCACGGACTAATAGCTTTCATTCGCCTGTTCCTTAGCTTACCGCCTATCATTCTACATACTTGGACCCTGAGGATGCATACATTCCTATCTAGCATGCATACATTCTTGGCGTGTCAACTGATATCTAATCAGCAGTCCGCTTATGACCGTTGCAACGATCCGCTTATGACCTTTTCTTTAACCTTATTTGGGGTCCTTTATGATTGACAAACGATCTTTCTTTTGACTCGACAGTACCTCACTTTAATGTTATGCATGTGCATACTTATGATTCTTATTTATTTTAGCATAACCTTTACTTCTGGAGATATGAACATATACAATTAATCATAGTATATTTAAAGTTTGTACTATCCTTAAACCATCATATTATGTCATGTTCATACTAGTTATGATTTTTATTTCTAGCATGGTAATCATAGTGTTTCAATTGTACTTAACATGCTATATGAAAATCATAAGCTTAACATTAGTATTATAATAACAAGCAATTAAACAATATTCCTATGTGGTAATAAGGATATACCTACAAAGGTTGGTTGACCGAAGATCTTGACTTTCTTCTTTCTCTTTCCTTTCTCTCTTTTTTCCTTTCCTCTCTTTCTTTCCCTTTCTTTCCTTTCTCTCCTTTTTCCTTTCCTCTCTTTCTTTCCTTTCTTTCTTTTCTTTGCTTTCCCTCTCTCTTCAACCGTTAACTTACTTTTTCATTTACTTATGGTGTGAAGCCCTTTTATAGCAAGAGTTATCTCATGCTAATGTTGCCACTTGCATGCCACTAAGCATATGTGCATGCTAACTTAATGACACTTACTTGATGACTAACTACATATGTTGCGTATATTAATTTGCATCTTGCCAAATAGGTATGAATGTGACATCTTTGCACTCTCCCTTCATTATTATTATTATTAATTAAACTTATGCCCCTATTAATCTTAAAAATTATTTTAAAGGTCCCTAATTATTTCCATTGTGAAAATTAGGTATATGTGGGAATTATAATTTATTACTGAGTCCACTTTAAATTTATTTTCTCATTACTATGTCTAGTTTAGAAATATTGTGGGATTACAACAATAGCTAGACACATTATAAATACCCCTCACGTTATAAATGCAGGTTTCTTAAAGTAGCTTAGTCATCAGTTAGGAGTAGCTAGCAAGATGCATAGCGCACACTTGTCATAATTCCATGATAGATAGCATGATTCAGCTCCCTCTCTACTCACTATAAAAGGCCATGGTTGTTGGTTGAGATCAGCGCGCAGTCAATAAGAGAAACAGAGAAAGAAAAGAGGGAGGAGAAAGAAAAGAAAAAAAAGGGGAAAATTTAGGATATGCAAGTCAATAAAAATTTTCTATAAAATCTGTAAGTATAGCATCTACAGCATAAAGATGTCGTTTATTTGTTGTTATGGTTATAATTATATTAATTGAAAGTATAGCATCTACAGCACAAAGATGTCGTTTATTTGTTGTTATGGTTATAATTATATTAATTGAGGATATCATTAATTATTATTTGTTGTTATGGTTATAATTATATTAATTGAGGATATTATTAATTATGAAGCATGATGACTTGTCGAAAATAATTATCCTGCTAAGGTTATGACAATGTTAGGGTTATGATTATGGCATGTTACGTAAGAAATGAAATGATGTTATTACCATGCTATAAATAATATTATGACTAGTATGAACGTGATATAACATGATATTTAAGAATAATACAAACTTTAGTATGTTACGATTAGCTATATATGTTCATACTAGAAATTAATGTTATGCTAAATGAAGGAAGGAGCATGAGCATACATATACATAATATTAAAGTGAGGTGTTATTGGGTCAAAAGAATGATTGATTGTCGATCATAAAAGACCCTATATAATTCTAAAAGAAAATGTCATAAGCAGATCATTGTTAGCTCAAGATTATAGAAATAGAATCTTGAGGTTAGATGATATCTGTGGCTAATGTACGTAAGATCTGAGGTGGCATCAATTTGGTTATCCATATTTGGATGAGGCGAAATGTCTCAAGAAAATGTTGAGGCCGAGCTAGGTATTCCTTGCTCGGCTCAGATACTGGCAGTATAGCTGCATGAGTGGACAGGTGGAAAGCAACTGACACTCAAGTAAAGACCATGTCTTTGGTATGTCAGACAAGGGTGGCATTGCCGCACGCTAAGGTGCCCCGAAAGATGTCAGACGGGGGGCATCGTCTTACTTCCTAGAAGGACAGGTGAGTGGGAGGCAAATCTATGCTATGTCACACTACAGGGCACTGACACCCATCATAGAGTAGATGATAGAGCAATAAAGGGGCAACATGTATAAAGCTGTTGGGAGTCACCCAACTTAAATCAGTATAAAAACCATATGTCTTGAGAGAACAAAAGTAAGACCAAATTAATTAAGAAAAGAACAAGTTTCTTCAATACTCTTTGTTTTCCCTCTTAAAAAACTAACTAGAACGTTGGAGGGGGGTTGGCCGACCACCACCCCGGCTGCAGTTTGTTGGGGAGTGCAGGAGTCGATCTTGGGATATATGTGGATCGTAGAGCCCTTCACAATGGACGAAAATCTATGTCAACAGAAACTAAGAATAAAAGGAGGAAAATGGAAATGGTTAGAAAAAGTTGAATTTCCAAAACTGCTGTTATGTGGATCCTATTGGGATTGGTGGGATGAGTCGGTAGAAATAGAAATTTTGAGTGCATAAAAAAAATGCATTGACAATAATGTGAAAATTAAGAATAATGACAAAATAATGAGGTGGTGTTGGGGTTGTGGGAATCCATAATTTAAACTCAGGAAGACCTAATGGGAGGAATTGGTTAAAGAAGCTGGGAGGATAGTAGGACTATGGATATGTTGTGGTGACTTCAATGACATTATAAGTAATTGAAGGAAGGATGGGGAAATGAAAGACCTAATTGGAAGTTGTTTGCTTTTCAATCTATGGTGCATGATTGTGGCTTATCTATGTTTCCTTCTAAAGTGTGAGAATTATTTGGGTTAATAACACGAATACTATACGAGAAAAGATTGACTTAGTACTTGGAAGGAGGAGTTTCCTAGAAACTAAATTTTTAATTTTCCATTTGGTGAGATCCCTCTCCCATCATGATTGACCAAAATTTTCAAGACAAAATAACTCCCAAACTTTGTAAGTTTCAAATAATGTGGGCAAGTATATAAATGACTCGTGATATTTCCTTATCATATATTTATATGTTAATAATTTATTAGTCACTAGTGATAAGGTTAGCATGATTATAAAATTCAAAAGGAAGACGCAGCTTGAATTTAAAATTACTAATCTAAACTTGATGAATTTCTTTTTAGGAATGAAAGTTTTTCAACTATTAAAAGGGATCTTTATATCCCAAGAGAAGTATGCAAATGACTTGATTAGAAGTATGATTAGGGAAATGATGTATCTTACAACAACTAGGCCTAATATAATGCATTAAGTCAGTTTACTATCTCGATTTATGCATAACCCAAGTCTATTACACATGAGGGGTGCTAAGAGGGTGTTGAGGTACTTGAATGTACTGGAAATTATGGAATTTTGTTTGAAAGATGAGATTTGATTCTGAAAGGATATGTAGACAGTGATTGTGTTGGCTCTTTTGAAGATTCAAAGAGCACAAGTGGCTTATGTTTTTCTCTGGGATCAGGCATATTCTATTGGAGTTCTAGGAGTAAGGGATGGTTGTGCAATCTACTGTAGAAGTTGAGTATGTTGTAGCTTCATCAGCTTGTAATCATGCAATCTAGTTGAGAAAGATCTTATGTGATATGAGATTCATTCAATCTTAAGCCACTGTCATTCATTGTGATACCAAATCATCTATTGCTATTGCTAAGAATCCTGTCCATCTTGGATGAACCAAACATATTGGTTAAATTTCACCCAATTAGAGAAATTGTCAAAATAAAAAACTCAGGATAATTAATTGTTGTTCAGAGAACCAACTTATAGATGGCTTTACAAAGTCATTGCCTATTCATAAGTTTGAACAATTTAGAGGTAAGATGAAGGTCATTTGCAATAACTTTAAGGAGGAATGTTTGAAGTAGCGAAGTCTATTGCTACTTATCACAATTGGCATCTTAGTTGACTTTTTTGTTGATGCATTTCTTAGCCTTGAATTCTCCACAGATAGTTGCTCCTCATCAATTGAAACTTATGAGAATTGGAATCAGATCAATCAGACAATATTTAATCAAGTTATGCTTTAATCTTGTGGTTGTTGGCTTATGCTCGTAGCAGCAGGTGTTTGTTTGGTGTCTAATGTTTTGGAAGTAAATTCAAGTTACAATCAAGTTTATTTTGTCCTTCTAAACTTCTTGGAGTTTCACGTGACGAGGGAGATCGGAATGGATTTTGAAGATTTGAGTCCTTTACAATGCAAGTACACTGATAGTTGGTGAAATTTTACTACTTTATTGGTTTTTTGTACTTCTGACATGCTTGTTGATCGTAAGTTTTACGAAGCTTATTCCATTAATCTTAGTCCAGTATTTAAGGTTGTATTAATTGCTTTTATGTTCATGTACTTTGCTAGCCGACTGGCTCTTGTATTTACGTTTTTTTCATGATAATGAATTAATATAGTTCTTATAAAAAAAATCTCTTCAAGCTCTCTGCCTTTCAATCTCGAAGTCTTTGCTTCTCATTGTACACTTGGAGACCAAAGTTCTTACAATTCTTTCCTCCTATTCTCAACTAATAGGAAAGCTACAATAGGCGAAAGCTAAACTAATACGAAAACGAACATTAATTCTTCTAATAATTAGACATAACTGGAAACAACAAACAATTATTGAATAAAAAGTGAATCAAGAAACAAACTAATACTAATTGCTGAGGAATTTGAGCTTGATCTTGTGCAGTGCAGTTGAGACTTGTTTCATAGTAATCCTGTCTTTCAGTGATTCCGCACAACAAGCTAATGCCAATTCTAAAACCATTGATACACATTCTTCCATACTGGACATGTTTTCCGAGCCTATCAGCAATTTGGAGTTCACAACATCATGGAATATTGCACGAGGAAATGACTGCTTCACCCATTGTATCAAACTTAATTCTCTGACAAACATTTCATCTGTTGGCTTTTTTCCTGTGAAGGTTTCCATAAGGAGTACACCATAGCTGTAAACATCTCCTTTTGTCGAAACAGTTCCTTCCATTCCAAACTCTGCTTCCAGTAAGAGCACATTCTATCATTAAACAATAATTACTTGGAACCATATATCCATCAAGGATTAAACAAATAAAAATAGGAACATATAGTATATATGAGAAATTCTTGTACACACAATATGCATTGCCGCATGGCATGACAAGTTTGATCTCAGCCACAAATGTCACTTTCATATATCACATCAAAAATGACATTTGTGATTAAAATCATACTCGTTGTGACACGTGGCAATGCACATGGTGCATCTAAAAATCTCTCGATATATATATATCACCTGGAGCCATATATCCGATGGCAGCCAATGTCATGGTCTGTGTCCTAGATTGACCTTCCCCCAAGAGTTTTGCAATCCCGAAATCTGTCAAATGTGCGATCATGTCTCCGTCGAGCAATACATTACTCGGTTTCAAATCACAGTGAACAATAGGTTCTGAATAGCCATGATGAAGATATTCTAGAGCTGATGCAACGTCAATCACTATATTCAACTTCTGAAGGATATTCAAGCAGTGGCTAGTAGAATCCAACCACGACTCAAGGCTTCCATTTGGCATGTATTCTAGCACCAAAGCCTTGAAGTCAAGATTATTACAGCAGCTCGTAATAATTTTGATTAGATTTCGATGCCGAATACGTTTTAGTAAGTCACATTCAATATCAAAGCTCCTGGAGTACCCTTGACCGTCTTCTTCTTTCATTTTGAAAACCTTTACCGCAACAATTGTTTGATCTGTGAGTGTTGCTTTGTAGACTAACCCGAAACTCCCAGAACCGAGTAGATTACTTTCACTAAAGCCATTCGTTGCTCTTGCTATCTCATGATACGTGATTCTACTCCGTGCTGTTAGAGGCAATAAACTTGTCGTCGCCTCTACATGGTTCTTCTGCTTTCTTATTTGAAATCTCCAAAAGAGTAACATGATTATGAGCATACTTAGCAAGACTGGTGGAAGGATATATCTAAGAAAAATTTCTTTTGTTTTTGTTGATGTTTGATCCACCTTGCAAAGTGAGAGAAATTGGAGTCTGCTAGCACCACAAAGCCCATCATTTCCCAAAAAGGATTGATTGGAGAAGTTAGCAAAGGGACCTTCACTTGGAATCTCTCCTCGTAGCTTGTTGAATGAAACATTAAAATATTTGAGACGAGAAAGCTTTTCCAAAGATTTGGGAATCTCACCATATAAATCATTACTAGATAGGTCCAAAGTTTCCAAACTTACTAGATCACCAAATGATTTAGGAATGGGGCCTTCTAGTTTATTTTGTGCCAATGAGAGATAAGATAAATCTACAAGGCCTGCAATGCTATTTGGAATGTAACCAGATAACTGATTTTTCGATAGATCTAGTGAGATCAACACCTTTAAATGTCCAACTTCTGCGGAGAGAGATCCATACAGAAAATTGGATGACAAGTCTACGTTTAGTATATATGTCAAGCTCCAAAAAGTGGAGGGGATGGTGGAATTCAAGATGTTAGAGCTTAAATCGACATTTCTCAGGTTTGTGAGATTAACAAAGCAAGAAGGAATTGATCCTGAAAGCTTATTGTTAGCTAATGAGAAAGTAAATATTCTCTCTAGTTGACAAAGCTCATCTGGGATGTTTCCTTCTAACCTGTTATTTCCAAGATCCAAACTTTGGAGTTGTATCCTTCCGATTGAGGTTGGGATCTTTCCATTGATATTGTTGCCGTTCAAGCTCAGGATCAATAAAGAACTTAAGTTGCCAATATCTTCTGGGATGCAACCGCTAATTGAAGAATGATCAAGATAAAATTGCTCAAGTGATACAGAGAGATTAGCTAAAGAATTGGGAAAAGCATTACTCAATGGATTTTCTGATAAATCCAACCCTCTCAAATCTCGAAGCTTTGATAGAGAAGTAAAGAAGCCTCCGGCTGGAGATTCAATGGTAAGATTGTTAGAGTGTAAACCAATCCACTGGAGATGGATTAAATTACATAGGCTTGAGGGTATCGCACCAGATAATAAGTTAACCGGAGCTTCGAAATCAGTAAGTTGTGAAGCATTGGAGATAGAATCAGGAATGACTCCATGAAGATTAAGAGAACGTAAACCGAGGCGCTCAAGATTTGGAAGTCCAATCCCCATGTTTGATGGGAGACTACCTGGTGAAACTGGATTGCTTGATAGGTCAAGAGTTACTATTTTTGACAAGTTGAAAATTGAGGATGGAATTTGACCACTCATTTTATTCTCTGTCAGAGTAAAAAACTCTAGGTTCTTAAGATAACTGATTTCTTGAGGTATTATCCCTGTCACAGTGTACACAAAATGTCATTCTCAAAGAAATTTAATTATCATTATTATTTTTTATTATATACCTGTCAATCTGTTGAAGGCAAGTCCAATATCTTTTATCTGGCTCATGTTACCAATACTAGGGGGAATGCTTCCACTGAGTTGATTATAATCAAGAGATATCCCTTCAAGGGCATTGAGATTATCGAGTGGAAGAGCACCGGACAAATTGTTTCTTTGAAGGATCAAAATCGTTAAAGATGACATATTAAACAGGAAAGACGGAATCACTCCTGATATGCTACTGGATCTTATATCCAATACCTCCAACTCTAATAAATTACCAATCTCATGTGGAATCTCTGCAAATTCAGTGACGACAATAATATAATTAATCACCGGAATCACTAAAGAGACGACCATTTAATATACAAGTACGTGTGCATGAGGGTACATACCTGATCTGAAGGAGTTCAACCCGAGAGACAGTTTCTTGAGGCTTGTTAAATTTCCAATAACTCTTGGTATGGGTCCTGTAAATTTATTGTCAGATGCATATAATATTTGAAGCTTGTTGCATTTGTCTAAACTTGAAGGAAGATTGCCACTTAACTCATTCCCAGACAAGCCAAGCGTATCGAGTTCAGGAAGGTGATTGCACGTATCATCCGGAAGAGTACCCGACAGACTATTATGTGATGCGTCGAGCAATTGGAGTGTGGAAATATTGAAGAGTGCTGAGGGTATAGATCCCGACAATCTGTTGCCGCTTATTCGTAAATTCTGAAGCCTTCCAAGCTTTCCAATCTCATATGGGATGTTTCCTTCAATGAAATTAAAGCTCAAGTCCAAAGTCTCCAGCTTTGATGCATTGAACAAAAAACATGTGACAGTACCACTGAAACTGTTATTCTGAAGACTCAGAAAACGCAATTCCGATAAATGTTCAAACCATTGTGGAATGCTGCCGGTAAAATTGTTGTACCTCAAGTCGACGAACTTCAATCGACGCAAGCTCGTTAAGTTGGTCGGCAGATGTCCGCGGAAATTGTTTCGGGTAAGATTAAGAACTCGAAGGAATGAGAGGTTTCCCAAATGTGGAGGAATGGTGCCTACAAGACCCATGTCAGCAAGTTTTAAGCTTATCACTCTTCCATGGCGTGAGCCGCACGTGACACCAATCCAGTTGCATGATGTGCTAGAGGAAGTCCAATTATGGGCTAAGATATTAAGTGGATCCTGAGTGATGTGGGATTTGAGAGCAAGGAGAGCCAATTGATCCGTGGTGATGCTTTTTTCAGTCACAGTAGAATTAGTGACTATAAATTCTGCAAATTGAAGCACAACAAGGAAAAAGAGGAAGCTAGTTTTTCCCATGTTTCCAGCTACTTGCGGAAAAACTTATTATAGATGAAGATAGCTAAACTGCGTTATTGTACATATTCATATAAAAAACTTGTTTGAGTTGACGGGTAGGAGACCTAAGTCATTATTGTAAAGGGAGCCCCACAGCGACAAAATTAGACCAAAATTTTTAAATTTGTAAGGCCGTGAGGTAGAGGTTAAGATGAAATAGACAGGTCATAGATGAGTCTTTGTTGGTTTGGTGTAAGTTTCAAGCGTACTTGAAACGCTTAATAATTTCACCCATCCAGAACGTTAAGAAGACTCCAAGTCTTCGTTACTATTGAGACTGAAGTCAGTCAACTTACTATTATCCTCTTTTTGATTTGTGATGTGATTAATCAGATCATGAATATTTTAATTAATAGACAACAAACGTTCTTAGTTATCGTCCCCTTTTTTATGTGTGATGTAATGAATCATATCAAGCATGAGAATAACGAAACTAGTCGTCGACCTACTCCATGTTACTCTCTAGAAAATGAATCCAAGTCTGATACATAATATTAGGCTATCAGAAGCTCATCAACAATATGTTGACTTGTTCAAATGTAGATATGTTGACTTGTTCAAATGTAGTATTCCTTAGTTTGAATTAGCTTTTAGTGACTATTATTAGTCAAGAGTTGTTGTAACCACTTTTCTATATTTTAGCTTTCTAACTAGGTAAGTCAGTTGTATTTTGTTGTATATATTTAACTGACATAATTCAATGAAAGGTGCGGTTAATGTTTTGCTGTCATGGTATCAGAGCAGTAAAGCGATCCACAATTTTTTTTTTTCTTCTTTCTCCCTTTATCTTCTCTACTCTTTCATCATGGCCACCGAAACCACCAGTCCAACCATAATCAATACAAATGAACCAAACCAACCTCTCGTCAGCATTAATGTTGCTGCACAAACTCCTCTCAAATCAACATCCACCAACTATCTTTCCTGGAAACTCCAGTTTCAAACTCTCTTTATTGGCTATGATCTTCTTGGCTATGTTGATGGAACCAATCCATGCCCGTCAGCCACCATTATAGAATCCAATACCACCAGATCCAATCCCAAATCTATTGTCTGGACTTGTCAGGATCAATTGATCCTTAATGCCATCATTGGTTCCATCTCTCCCACCATCATCCCATTCATAGCCCAAGCCAAAACCTCTAGACAAGCTTGGACCATTCTAGCCAACACCTATGCCAAACCATCTCGTGGCCGCATTAAACAAGTGAAAAATCAGCTCAAAAACACAAGAAAAGGTTCCCTTACTATCACTGAATTTATGCAAAGCATCAAAACCAGAGCAGATGATCTTGCCCTTCTTGGGGCTCCACTTGATGAAGAAGAAATCACAGACAAAATTCTTGATGGTCTCAGCGATGATTACAAAGAATTGGTTCGAGCTGTCCAAGCACGAGACAACTCCATTACCTTTGATGAACTTCATGAAAAACTTCTAAACTTTGAAGTCTCTCTTCATTCAGCCATACCCGAGCATCATTCTTTTCCCGCCACTGCCAATCACACACACCAATCCCACAAAAACTGGCGCCCCTTCAGTCCTCAACACACCACGACCACTAACTGGCGTAATCCATATCCCTCTGCCCCTCGTCCACCTGCTGCTACAAATGCAGGTTCCCTATTCTCACATGGTCCTCGACCTTCTCCAAGACCATATCTTGGTCACTGTCAAATCTGCAGAATCCAAGGCCACACTGCAAAGCGGTGCCCTTCCTTTCACGTAATACCAGTTCAGACGTCTCTCACATCCCCCCCAACTTCAACCAATACTCCATGGCAACCACAAGCTCATCTTGTCACCAATCCCTCCACCAATCCATCATGGCTTCTAGATAGCGGTGCATCTCATCATGTTACCTCTGACATTAATAACCTCTCGCTGCATTCACCTTATATGGGCAATGATGATATAATGATAGGAGATGGCACCAATCTTCCCATCACTCACACCGGTTCCACTCCTCTACACACTCCTCATAATACATTCAACTTAGACAATGTTCTTTGTGTACCAACAATGCAAAAAAATCTAATTTCTATATCTCAATTTTGCAGTTCTAACAAAGTTTCTATAGAATTCTTACCAAACTCTTTTCTTGTGAAGGAACTTCGCACAGGGGACACGCTGCTGAGAGGTCACAGTAAAGATGGTGTTTATGAGTGGCCCACCTCCTCGCCATTGATTGCCTTTTCCACAATAAAGACCACCTCATTCGATTGGCATCGCAGGCTAGGACACCCTGCTTTTCCTATTCTCAACCATATTGTTTCTAGCAATCATTTAGAATTATCTTCTTCACTGTCCTCTGATTTTTCTTGTAATGCCTGTCTATGCAATAAAAGCCACAAATTGTCATTTTCCAACTCCTCAATTGTCTCTACTCAACCCCTTGAAGTCATATTCTCAGATGTTTGGACCTCCCCAATTTTATCAACCAATGGCTTCAAATATTATGTTATCTTCATTGATCATTTCACAAAATACATATGGTTTAATCCACTGACACACAAATCCGAGGTCAAGCCAGTCTTTGTCAGATTCAAAGCTATTATAGAAAATCACTTTCATTCTTCCATTCAAACTTTATACACCGACAATGGTGGTGAGTACATTGCCCTAGCTAATTTCCTCTCCACATCTGGTATTTCACACCTAACTACTCCCCCACACACACCTGAACATAATGGATTCTCTGAAAGACGGCATCTCCATATTGTTGAAACAGGCCTTGCTTTACTCTCACATGCTTCCTTACCCCTTTCTTACTGGCCTTATGCCTCTGCCACCTCCGTATATCTCATAAACCGCATGCCCACCCCCACCTTAAATCTCCTCTCCCCATTCCAAAAAATATTTCAAACTTCGCCCAATTACTCCAAATTAAAAATATTTGGATGCTTATGCTATCCTTGGCTGAGGCCTTACACATCACACAAACTAGAGTCCCGATCTAAACCTTGTATTTTTCTTGGCTACTCTCTCACTCAAAGTGCCTACTATTGCCTAGATCCATCCACGTCCAAAATATATGTCTCTAGGCATGTCAAATTCGTTGAGTCTCAATTTCCCTATGCCTCACTGTTTAGCAAGCCTTCCTGTCCTTCATCCAGCCCCCTAACCACCTGGTTACCTCCACCTATTCGGGTTGTGTCCCCAAGTCCCCAACGGCCACTCACATTACCATCTGAAGGTGTTCTTCCTCAGCCCCTCCCGTGTGAAGCTGCCATTCCTGTTCCCTCCTCTAGTCCACCTCCATCCACCCAAATAGATGCTACCCACCTGCCCCCTTCGCCCACTCCAACCCAATCCATAACCACCCTCCCATCACCACAACCTCAACAACCAGAATCTACACCCATTCCAACTCACTCTATGACCACAAGAGCCAAGAACAACATTCATAAGCCCATCACGAAACTAAATCTCAACACCCAGCTTGTGAAATTCTCTGATATTGAACCAACATCAGTAACTAAAGCACTCACTGATCCTCAATGGCGTAAAGCCATGTCGGCTGAGTATGATGCTCTAGTTCGAAATGGTACTTGGGACCTTGTACCACCTGCTTCCAACCAGAATATAGTGGGATGTAAATGGATTTTTCGTATTAAACGTAACTCTGATGGCTCTATTGATAGGTACAAGGCACGTGTGGTAGCAAAGGGTTTTCATCAACGCCCTGGAATTGATTATCTAGATACTTTCAGTCCAGTTACAAAGCCAACAACAGTGCGGGTTGTTCTTAGTCTTGCCCTCTCTCGGGGTTGGACATTACGCCAATTAGATGTCAATAATGCATTTCTCCAAGGACACCTCTCTGAAATTGTCTTCATGCACCAGCCACCTGGCTTTGTTGATCACGATCATCCATCATATGTCTGCAAACTTCAAAAGGCAATCTATGGTCTCAAGCAAGCACCTCGGGCTTGGTATCAAGAACTTCGCACATTCCTTCTTCAGTCTGGCTTCAAAAACTCACATGCTGACACTTCTCTATTTGTTCTCACTACTGCTGGTCATATTCTTTACATTCTTGTATATGTGGATGATTTAATCATCACTGGTGACAATACTTCGACAGTTGATTCTTTTGTTACTACTCTTGCTAAACGATTTTCCCTCAAAGATCTCGGTCAGTTGTCTTATTTCTTGGGTGTGGAAGTAGTACCAAATCAGCATGGCATTTTACTCTCTCAACGGAGATACATCTTGGATATATTGGCTCGAACTAAAATGACTGAAGCCAGACCTGTCCTCACTCCGATTTCGACAAGCCCACCTATAATGTTACAGTCAGGTACTCCTTTAACTGATCCCACAGAGTATCGGACCATTGTTAGTAGTCTACAATATCTTCTTATTACAAGACCCGATCTTGCTTTTGCTGTAAACAAGCTCTCTCAGTATATGCACACTCCAACAACTGACCATTGGATGTTTGTTAAACGTCTCCTACGATATCTCTGTGGCACTGTCAATGACGGCTTACAAATATACCGTCATTCTCCATTCCAACTACATGCCTTCTCTGATGCTGATTGGGCAGGAGACAAAGATGACTTTTCTTCCACCAGTGCCTACGTAGTCTACCTCGGTCGGAATCCTATTTCCTGGAGCTCTAAGAAACAGAAAACTGTTGCTAGATCATCCACTGAAGCTGAATACAGGTCAGTGGCTAATACAGCAGCAGAACTCAATTGGCTCAGTTATCTTCTCACTGACCTTCGCGTCCCGCTACCTTGTTGTCCAGTTATATACTGTGACAATGTAGGTGCCACTCAACTCTGCTCAAATCCTGTGTTTCACTCACGAATGAAGCATGTTGCAATTGATTTCCACTTCATTCGGGATCAAGTCCAAAATGGTGTCCTTCGTGTTGCTCATGTGTCTTCCGCAGACCAACTTGCTGATGCACTCACCAAACCTCTACCATGTGCTCGTTTTCTTGATCTCAAAACCAAGATTGGAGTTCTCTCCCGCGCTCCATCTTGAGGGGGCATATCAGAAGCTCATCAACAATATGTTGACTTGTTCAAATGTAGATATGTTGACTTGTTCAAATGTAGTATTCCTTAGTTTGAATTAGCTTTTAGTGACTATTATTAGTCAAGAGCTGTTGTAACCACTTTTCTATATTTTAGCCTTCTAACTAGGTAAGTCAGTTGTATTTTGTTGTATATATTTAACTGACATAATTCAATGAAAGGTGCGGTTAATGTTTTGCTGTCAGGCATGTGCATGGATCGGATACCGATGTCCGATATCCGATATGAGTCGAGCTAATACCTACTTTAATTGTGCCATATGTCCCATGTATCCGACATTGGCTAGATAAGTTGCATGCGGGTTGGAAAATGGCAGTATTATTTCAGGTCCAAATTTTGAATTACAAAAAAATAAAAAAAATAAAAAAATAAAGCTGCAATAATTCGTACCTAAACGAAAGAGAAAGAGGGGTATAGTGATGATATACTAGTGGCAGACGAGTTGATACTGAACCATGTAACTAAAGTAAGCATTTATACGTGGAATATACTTTAAAGAATTGAAAACCAATGATTGATGATTCATCAAAGAACTTTCCTACCTGACTTGTCTCTCTTGCGATTGATATAGGATGGAAGCGCGAAAGTGATCAGTGTTCAATCTAATATATTAGTATTTTTATTTGATTTGATCGAATTTATTTAATTAAAATTATATTAAATATTTAATTTAAATTAATTTGATTGTTAATTTTTAGTTATTTTAAAATTTAGTTTAATTCATTTTTTATTAAGATAATTTTTTTCTTTTTAATATTTCTTTTAATGAATAATCTTTTTTTCTTTCAAGCATTTTATTAATTAATTTTTATTAAATTTGATTAAATAATTCTTGACTCTATAATTTTTTCTTTTACATAAAATTTTCCTTATAATACATTTTTTCATTTATTTATTTTCTTATATAATTTTGTATTATTATTTTTCCTTAAATACATGAAGAAATTGCTTAATTAAATAAAAAATAATAATATTTTCAATTATTTATTTATTTTTTCAATTATATTTATTACTTTTTTATTTTTAATAAATTTCTATTTGTTATAAAATTTTCAATTAATTATTTCTTTAGTTGACTTTTTTATTATATATATATACAATCTTATATTAGATATATTAATATTTCCCTACAAAAAATCACTTAATATATAACTACCTATAAAATATAAAATTATTTATTTTTAAAAAATTTCTCAAAAAAAAAAAAAAAGAATTGTGATCAATTCGGATTTGATCCAACTTCCATTTGATTAAAATAGATCTAATCCGTCTTCCATCTAAAGAGCGCCTGATCCGATTTGACCGTCATTCGGCACTGTCAAATCGGACTAACTGATTCGACCGTTGCCCACCCCTAGTTCATAACACACAAACAGATGTTTACTCGATTTCGTTTAAAAGGACGTAATAAACAATTGGAATCCACCGGAGAAAAAAAAATATTTTTATTCATTCAAAAATGCCATAAAAAATTTAGAAAATGACTATTTAAAGAATATGAAAAGACACAACAAAAACTCTAAGAAACCTAATAATTAAGAATCCTTATTAATTAAAATATAATAAAAATTCTAATGATATCTATAATTCTAACAAATTATGACCCATAACCAAAATATACTTAAAATATAATAAGACTACAAAATATCCTTTAAAATAGTGAAAATATAAAATATCACAAATTTCGTTTTCCATCATTCTCTTTCACTTTAAAATAACTCGTCCTCGAGTTATCACTTGAATATTGAAATCTTCCATCACAAATTAAAAAATATTTTGAATATTTAGTAATCTTTAAAATATTGATGAAATCAATTTCTTTCTTCTAGCCAAATATTTTTCTCTTAAATCTTCTCGATTAGAATTTAATTCAAAATTCTCAACGTCAATGAAATCAATGTACACAATATTCATGAATTTCAAACGATCCTCAAGTTTACGAACTTCATCAATCTTCTTTTCCCGTAATGCTTTATCAATCTCACTTCATGGATTTTGATATTTTCTCCGTGATTTATTCTTGAATTTGACTTTTGATATCTTCCTACAAAATTTTATTGATCCCACCTCAATCAAATTTTCTAGAATCCCCTTCCCTTAAATTTCTATATTTGTATCTTTTATAAAAAAAATGGAATTATCTCAAATATCCATATTTTTAATTTGAATCTTCATTAAAAAATTTCTCTTAATTTTTTTTTAAATCTAAATCTGAATTCTCAAGATAATTTTTATCATAATGTATGCAAAAAAAAAAAAAAAAAATCATAGCTAATTCCTAACTACTAAAGATAACATCACAGTGATCATAAATAAGTGATCTCCATGATTGTATTAACTCTTTTGCATGAAATCATTCGAAGTATTCCTTAACTTATTCTTTTATGTTATAATCTACTCCACCAATAAGTTATATATCCACCAATTTTTATTTTTTTTTTCATAAGATCTATTCTTTCTTTCTCAATAACAGGAAGATAATTGAATATATTTATTAAAGTCCACCTATCAATACATAAAATTATAGAAGTTAAATGATTCATTAAAAGTTTGAATTGGATAGAAATTGGAAATTTAATAATCAATACGAATGGGTATTTATTCACTTACGCTCGAACCAACGTGATAAATCAATGGAATCCACCGAAGAAAAGAAATTCAATTTCTTTTTTTCTTATTTAAAGATACCAACAAAAAACCACAAATTGACTATTTAAATGACACGAAGAAACACGATTATACCCTAAGAAATCCTAATAATTAAGATTTCTAATTTAAATAATATTTAGCAAATAAAACCTCCGTGATTACAAATTATAAGCAACTTTATCTACATAAATCACAAAACAATGATTAAGTTATGAAGATTTTAGTGTGTATATATATATATATCTATTTATCCAAAAGCACTCGGTCCACGAACTTGCGAAGTACGCGCTTCACTTCGCTCTTCGCATAAATAAACTGCTCTTTTTAGTCTTTAGTTTGTTGGTGCGGAAAACTTCCCCACCTTTTCATGCCATGTTAATGGCGGTAAAAACCTCTCCTATATTCTGGCTTTCTTCTCCGCTTCACCACAATAATCAAAACTTAATCCACGAAAAGCCCCCAAATTCTTCTCTCTTCCTAAAACCTATTTCAAAAGGTTTTTCATCGTCTTCTACTTCGACTCATTGTTCAACTACTTGTGCCTCTGCCTCACTTACCAAATCCAATAACAATGTGAAAATTGATGTTAACACAGAAATTTTCAATTTTTGTGAAATGGGTAATCTGAAAAAGGCTGTAGAACTTCTTTGCAGCTCTGAAAAATCTGATCTTGACTTGAAAACTTATTGTTCCGTCCTGCAACTTTGTGCTATACAAAGATCTCTACAGGATGGTAAAAGGGTCCATTCCATAATCGATTCGAATGGGATTTTAGTTGATGGAATTCTGGGTGCAAAACTTGTGTTTATGTACGTAAATTGCAGCGATTTGAAAAACGGGAGACGGATTTTTGATAAGGTATTGAATAACAAAGTTTACCTCTGGAACTTAATGATCAGCGAGTATGCTAAAATCGGAAAGTTTGAAGAAAGCATATCTTTGTTCAAGAAGATGCTCATTTTGGAAATTGACCCAAATTCTTATACGTTTTCGAGTATTTTAAAATGCTTTGCTTCAGTTGGTAGTGTAGAAGAAGGTAGACAAGTTCATTGTCGTTTATACAGGTTGGGTTTTGATTCTTTTAACACCGTTGTGAACTCACTCATTGCCTTCTACTTCAAGTGTAGAAAGATAGAAAATGCACGGAAGGTGTTCGATGAATTGCCTGACAGAGATGTCATATCATGGAACACTGTGATAAGTGGGTATATTGCAAATGGTCTTTCAGAAAAGGCGATTGAGATTTATATAAACATGTTATATGCTGAAATTGATGTGGATTTGGCTACTATGGTGAATGTTCTTGTGGGTTGTGCAAATATGGGTGTTCTTCCTTTCGGAAAAACAGTTCACGGGTATGCATTAAAGTCTTGTATAGATGACGAGATTAAGTTTGCCAATACTTTGCTTGACATGTATGCAAAATGTGGGGATTTGAGTGACGCCATTAAAGTATTTGACAAGATGGAAGAAAGAAGTGTTGTAACATGGACTTCTATGATTGCTAGTTATGTTCGAGAAGGTCAATCTAATGGGGCTATAAGACTGTTCCATAAGATGAAAAGTGATGGAGTGATGCCAGATGTTTTCACCATTACAAGTATTATTCATGCATGTGCTAATAACGGGTGTTTGGATAATGGGAAAAGTATTCACGACTATGTTAGAGAAAATAGGTTAGAGTCCAATCTGTTTGTGTGTAATGCTTTGATGGATATGTATGCTAAATGTGGCAGCATGGAAGATGCTCACGGGGTGTTTGATAAAATGACATTTAGAGACATCATCTCATGGAATACAATGATTGGAGGTTACTCGAAAAACTCTCTTCCCAATGAAGCTCTTAACTTGTTTTTGCAGATGCAACGAGGATTGAAACCGAATAGCATAACAATGGCATGTGTTCTTCCTACCTGTGCTAGCCTTGCGGCTTTAGATAAAGGAAGAGAGATCCATGGATACATTTTGAAAAACCGAAATTGTTTAGATAAATACGTTGTTAATGCACTTGTCGATATGTATGTAAAATGTGGGGCATTAGTTATTGCAAGATCACTATTTGATATGATTGCTAGAAAGGATCTTGTTTCATGGACAGTGATGATAGCTGGTTATGGCATGCACGGGTTTGGAAATGAAGCTATCAATGCATTTAATGAGATGAGACTCTCTAGCATTCAACCCGATGAAGTGTCGTTCATTTCTATACTTTACGCTTGCAGTCATTCCGGTCTGCTGGATGAAGGATGGAAGTTCTTTAACATTATGAAAAATGAAGATAACATTGAGCCTAAGCTCGAGCACTATGCTTGCATGGTCGATCTTCTTGCTCGAACGGGTAAACTTTCAAAAGCATATAGATTCATTAAACAAATGCCGATAAAGCCAGATGCTACAATATGGGGTGCTTTATTGTGTGGTTGTAGAATTCACCACGATGTTAAATTAGCTGAGAAAGTTGCGGAGCATGTTTTCGAATTGGAGCCAGAAAACACGGGCTATTATGTGCTTTTGGCGAACATCTATGCTGAGGCTGAGAAGTGGGAAGAGGTGAAGAAAATGCGGCTGAAAATCAGCCGAAGGGGTTTGAAAAAGAATCCGGGGTGTAGTTGGATAGAGTTCAAAGGCGAAGTCAACATCTTTGTTGCTGGGGATCGTTCACATCCTCAAGCTAAAAAGATAGACCTGGTACTAAAGAAGATGAGGGCGAGGATGAAGGAAGAAGGGTATGGTTCAAAAACGAAGTATGCTTTGATCAGCGGGGATGAGATGGAGAAAGAAGTTGCTCTTTGTGGGCATAGTGAGAAATTAGCTATGGCTTTCGGGATATTGAGTTTGCCGCCAGGAAAGACGATTAGGGTAACAAAGAATTTACGGGTCTGTGGGGACTGTCATGAGATGGCTAAGTTTATGTCTAAGGCTACTATGAGGGAGATCGTGTTGAGGGATTCCAATCGGTTTCATCATTTTAAAGATGGGTCTTGTTCTTGTAGAGGTTTCTGGTAAGAAATTTCAATCTTCTCCAAGAAGTCACAACGTTGGATGCAGAAACAGGGCAGCTGGGGAAATCATAAATGTTTATGCCCATGAGACATAAAAATGATAGAACAAGATTGACTTGGTAGGGTAGGTCCCACATTTTTTTTTTCTTTTCACAGCTATATATTTTAAAATTTGGTGTAACCATAATGGTCCATATGGTTGATGATTAGGCAGCAATTATCATCACTATTCATAACTTCCCATCTGGGAATCATCACTCTCTAATGTTTATGCCCTTTTTTTTTTTTTTTGTAATTAATCTATTATCTATACTTCTGTTGATATAAATTGTAATCGAAGGTGGGTCCCACGTAGAATAATTTTCATTTATGTATAAAGTGATCCCTTGTCAATTTCTCATTATAAGGAAAGAGATGTCCATATCGCCTTATACCATAAAAACCCTGAAAACAGAGGAAGCTTCATTGAAAGTGGACAGTCTCTAAAGGCTTTTTAAGACTTAAACCCTTCATTGATGTTGATTTCAAAAACACATTTAAAGCAAAGTAGCGGATGCGTACATGAACATGCTTGTACGTGAAGGAGAAAAAACGAAACATAAATAAGCGCAACGTGTTCTCAACTCAATATTCTTTCTTAATTTACCTCGAAAAAAAAAAAAAAAAAAAAAAAAAAACCCCTTCAACTTACTTTCCCCTGTATGTAAGCTAAGAAATAATAATACACCCAACGGTCAAAAAAATATAATAAAATAAAATTGAAACCCCACTGGCCATTGCCATCTCCCCCTTCTCATTAGGAACAGAGCATCATCATCATAAAGACACCGCCGGTTAATGATGTATCACGCTCCTGGTTTCTGAACTTTCCATTTCATTCTCTCTCAATTTCAACTCCTTTTTTTTTTTTTTAGGATTAAATGTATACTAAGTAATTATAAATGAATCAAACCCATCTCTCATATTTGAAATTTGAAATTTGGCCTACTCTAAACATGTTTTTCTAACTTGTAAAATAACTCAACCACACCACTTTGATAGAAGAACCAAGAAAACAATGAGAAACACAATAGAGGAAAGCCCAATTGCCACTCCAAGAACTACCTTATTAGGGCCATGATGGTGATCTTCCTTCTTACTCGTATCATCCTCATCATCATCATCATAATCACTGCCACTATCATCCGACGTTGAGTCGCCCTTAGCCGGAGGTGGGGAGATTGGCAAGCCATGCTTATCACAAGGAGCAATCCCAAGCTTCAATTTTGACGACAAACTTGAATGGTTATAACACAAATTGCTATTCCCAGCTATTTTGAACACAACCAATCTCTTCAAAAACGATCCATTAAAAGGCATAATCCCCTGGAACGCATTGTTTTCGAGATTTAAGTACTTCAAGCCCTTCATTTCCGAAATGAATCTCGGGATCGTCCCATTAAACTGGTTTGAGCTCAGGTCTAAGTGAAGTAGTCCCGGAATGGCCGACATTGATTCAGGGATGGATCCGGAAAGAGAATTCGAGGCAAAGGAGAGATCTTGAAGAGACATTAGGTCACCAATTGAAATGGGTATTTCTCCATTGAGAGAATTAGAGGACAGATTTAGATATTCGAGGTTTTCGAGAAGTGTAATAGATCTGGGTATTTTTCCTTCGAGCTTATTGCCGGAAAAATCAATGTGGGTAAGGTTGAGATTGAGGTGTTTCGGGATAGATCCTGTAAGATTTGCGTGAGAAATGGTTAAGGACTGGAGAAATTTCATGTTGCCTAGAATTACATAAGGGCCAGAGGCAGAGACGGGGACGTTGGAAACGGTAAGATCGGTGATGTTTCGGAGGCGGCTGAGCCAGACACCGGAGAGTCGCCGGAGGCTGCTGACGGCGGAGAAGGAGCGGAGGGAGGAGATGAGATCGGAAGGGAAGCGGATTGGGGAAATGGGACAGTTAAGGAACTGAAGTGTGCGGAGGGTGTTGAGGGATTTGAGGGCGGTGAAGGACAATGCGACGTCATCTGAGCAGTTCACGAGGAGGAGGGAGGTGAGGTGGCGGAATGGCTTGGAGGAGTCGCAAACGGTGGCGTTGTGGAAGGAAGGCTGAATGCACGGATCTCTTGAGGTGGGAATATTGAGAGATTGGAGGGCTCTAAGTTGTTTTGGGTCGAGAGTTGAGGAAGATGGTGACGTAGCGGGAGTGGTTTTGTTTGGTGATGGGGAGGAAGTTGGGGCAGGAGTGGGGGAGAGTGGTGGAGTAACGGCGGCGGGAGCGGCGGAGAAGAGTAGGAGGAGAGTGAGGAGCAAAGCTTGTGGCCGTGGTTTCATGGTTGATGAGAGAGAAATGGGAAGTGGGAAGTGAGCTTGGAGTGTGTGTCAGATTACAGCTTGTTTTTGTCCTAAAAAATGAGAGTGGTGTGGGGCCAAGGGTCAAGGCGGGGCTACAACCTCCAAGTCTTTTTACTTAGTCAATGTCGCAGTTACATCTCAGAAGGGTGACTAGATACTTAAACCACAATCAAACGTGTTTAATTATATTTTTCGAGTCTAAACTGAATTTTGTCGAATCAAACATTTTTTTATCATCCTAAACTGAGTCCACATAATCGACATACATAACTAATCATGAATGCAAAACAACTAATAAAACCAACAACATTCTATAACAGAAGATAAGATGACAAGAGGCTTAGAACAATGCTTAACCAGAACAGATTTGTTGGGAGTATGTAAAGGGTTTGGTAATAACAATTTCATTTACATTTGATGACTAGGATACATAATAATCGCCTCTTGGAATTACTAATGAAAGAAGAGAAATAAAGCAATATTTTCGTCACGAAAAACTTAACTCGTTGGTTCGAACATTCTCGTCCAATCAAATCCTTAACCAATCCAGTACTGTAGAATCCCTACTAGAATAAAAGGGTGCGAAGCAGAGTTTTAAGATTATCACAATTAGCCGTCGTAATTAGAAGACTAATTCATTTCCGGCCACAAGTCTTGTTATTTCCTTGCATTCTTTTAAAGTGTTACCAACTTACCGTCATCATGAGGGGCCTTGTATTTCATTGTTTCCCTCTTCATACCTTTAGGCGAGAGTTCTGCTTCGGAACTAGGTGATACTACTTTAGAAGCCTCATCTTCCTCTTATCTTCATCATTCTCACACGTATCATTAGGGTTGATCATAAAACCCTTACCTGATCCGACCAACTTTGTCGGGCTTCCATTTAATTAAAAGAATTAAAATTAAAATGAAGAAATCCTTCGTCTTCTTCCCGCAGCAGTCCCTCCGTCCCTTGACCGACGCCCGATGCAGGGGAAGAACCGCCGCCGCCGCCGCCGCAGCCCTTTGCCCTCCATCCCTGTAAGACCCGTTCACTCGGCCACCCTCCCTCTCCCTCTCCCAGTCACTCACTCTCGCTCGACGCCGACGCCCACCCTTCCTTTCTCCCTCTCCCAATCAGATCTGCCGCCCCGACCCCGCTCACCCTTCCTCACCGACGCCGCCCATCCTTCCTCGCCCGCAGCTCCCTCCGCCCCCTCCGCCCATCCTTTTTTTTCCTCCTCCAACTTGTGTTAGTCCTGCTGACATTAATGTTGAGGAAAGTCTGAACACTCTTAAAATGCAAATAGAGCTCGCAGTGAGGTATTGTTAATCACTTTTCAGAATAAACCGATGATAAGTTTGTAGATGAGGTATTGTTAATCAATTTTCAGGTTTTAGAGAGCAATCTGATTTTTATTTTATTTTTTTCTGTACAGCTTAATAGAGCTAGTGTCCAGTGAGATGCAAAAATTGCGGCAGAAGCTTAAGCACTTGGAGGCAGAGGTTTGTGCTCTGGAAGGGGCAACTCCATTCCTTGAGTTGCAGTTATTTGCTTACATTGTACGGATACCGAGTATCCGACCCGATCTTGTATGGATCGGGTTGGGTCAGAGGTATCACCTCGCATTTCGGTCGGATGGATATCTAATCTGATTGAAACAGTCGGTATACACATGCATCGGGTTGGATCCGACCCAATGCACATACCTACTTATCTAAATGATACTCTTGTGCCATCAAGTAATTGCAATTCATCGATGCCAGGTAGAGAGGAAAAAAAAATTCTATAGCCAAGCTTAAAGTCGTTGTGTTAATTAATTAAGGTGGTCCTTAATTTAAAGTTTCAGGCTGTAAAGATATTATTAAAATTATGCAAGGGACAAATATGGATATCTGTTATTGGTTATATCTATTTTTTGAGCTAACAGGCGATAACCGCCCGCTCAGCTCTGCCATGGAGCAAGCGATTATTCCCCACCGTCCAAGGCGGACAGATATGACGGCCGCTTGTATATATGTATATATTTATTTTTTGCCAAAGTCAAGATGCTATTTATGTTGTTTATTTTTTCCTTCTGTTTTGTGTTTTTTTTTTGTTTTGGTATTTTCTAGATTGGGTTTTGTTATGATTTTAACCTAATCCTTTTTACCAATTTCATATGATTGAGAGTTCAGTTCATAATCAAGAATCGTAAAGAATACAAAGATGTAAAGTGGTTCACAACAAAAGGCTATTCTATTTGAGGCTCCTACAATCAATTGTAAACCCTTATGTACTAAGATGATAGTTATCTCTTTATAAACAATCTCAAGATCAATAATATATAAATACAAATTCGAGATATAAGCATATAAGAATAATCATACTTTTTAGATCATTCAAAATATCTATGGAAGCAATCTTGATCAAACATGTAAAATCGGAATCAACAGATTATAGAGAAACTAAGAGATAAAACCTTAACCCTTTTGGTATTTTCTGAATTGGGTTTTGTTATGATTTTAACCTAATCCTTTTTACCAATTTCACATGATTGAGAGTTCGGTTCATAATCAAGAATCGTAAAGAATACAAAGATGTAAGGTGGTTCACAACAAAAGGCTATTCTATTTGAGGCTCCTACAATCAATTGTAAACCCTTATGCACTAAGATTATAGTTATCTCTTTATAAACAATCTCAAGATCAATAATATATAAATACAAATTTGAGATATACGCATATAAGAATAATCACACTTTTTAGATCATTCAAAATATCCATGGAAGCAATCTTGATCAAACATGTAAAATCGGAATCAACAGATTATAGAGAAACTAAGAGAGAAAATCTTAACCCCAAAAACGCTTAAGAGAGAAACCCTTGACCCCAAAAACGCTTGAGAGGAGACGAGAGAAAGAGATCAGATTTTTTATTAAGTAATGAGGGTTACAAATGGTTTTGATATTTGTTGGTCATGTGTTGATCAAAAACCATTACCTGGTTGCCTAATAAGAGGCCCACTTCGGGTTTGGGCTTCAACATAGTCCAAGCCTAATAAATCATGTTTGAATTTATTAGTGCTAACTATTTTAGTACGAGGGATTCTCCTCCGTTGAAACTTGAACAGTTTCAATATCCCAGATGCTAACAATTGTCAGACAAAGTGATACATATGGATACGTCCAAGCCTAGCTTCAATACCCCAGCTTCATACGTATGGATACCCCAGATACGTATGGACAGAACTGAAATCTGATTTCTTTGTTACACTCCCTGTCAAATATCTTGTTTGCAAGTATTATTTGATTATCGCCTTCTTCTCCTTTTGTCCTTTTGATACCCAAATTCTTGTTTACAAAATACTCTCATCAAATCTTAACAATTACACGCAAAGCAAAAGCGGAGATATTATCCACGTAGTATAAAGCAGAGTATTAGACTCTTTCTAAAGCTGTGCAAAATTCCAATAATGACTAAACTTGTGTTTCATCCTTCTAAAATGGTCTCAAATGGTATTATATCAACGTTTATCCCAATGTTATAATTTCAATTTATCTGCATTCTAATGTAGCTCTCATCAAGCAGGTTGGTATGAGACCAATTCATTAGAGTAACAAAAAACAGAGCAGTATTTGCTTCAATTAAAATCACGAAGTCTTTTCACAACTGAGAGCGGCAGAGACTCGGAGTGATGGTGGGTCTGGACTGTCGAGGTGGCGGTGGTGGTTGTTGCCGGTCGCCAATGGTGGAGGGCCTGGAGGCTGGCGATCTGAAAGATGGAAGAGGGATCGTGAGTGGGGAGAGAGGAGATGAGTGAGACTGTAAGTGTGGGTTTTTTTTAATTAATTATAGGCGGGCCACTAGGGCATATATAACCGAAAGAGCATTACAGCCGCAAATGAGGCAACCATCTCCTATCCTCAAGTAAATAAGAGAGAACACGAGGAAGGAGAGAGCTCCCACAGTTAAAAACTAGGGCAATATCACTACTAACATTAATTGAAGCATCTGTAATGAAATTGCATTCTCTAAAAACATGGTAAATTTTGATATTAAAAGAGAAGAGCCATAACTTGATCGTATGCCACCAGTGAGAGATTGACCAAATCGAGAATGCATGCTTGAGAGCTTGAACAAGACTTAGGAAGTCGCATTCCATACGTAAAGGATGAAAACCATGGCGCAACGCTTTCTGAATTCTCAAGAACAGAGACCATGAACTTCAGCAATAAAGCTAGAATCAACATGGAGGGGCAAAAAGAAGGCAAGGGAAATCTGGCCATGATGGTCCCCAACAATCCGGCCACAACTAGCTCGCAAAGAACTCCTCTTCAAAGCACCATCAACAGTTGGTTTATAAAAAAAAAACTCGAGGACGAGACCATCGACAAGCAATCGGCCTGCGCTGAAAGTTTTGATGAACATGGCAGCCCAACAACTGTAAAGAATGCATACCAACTGGAGAAGAGATGGATTTGAAAGAGATGAGCATATCCGGGTCCTTGATCCAACAATGGATTTTCATGAGAATGGAATGAGCATGCATATAGATACCATTATGGAGGGCCTCATTCATACTCAACTAAATTTCCTAATAAATCAGAGATGGGACCAAAGAACCACCAAACACATGAAACTGAGAGTTCCCTTGCAAACACCTCCACCATAATTTGAACCTGTCCGTCAAAGGTTGAGGAAGGAAAGGAATATGGAGAAGAACACTCAACTGCTTCCAAACCTCATTTGCAATTACACTGTCTATAAAAAAGTGAAACACGTCCTCTCTCTTCCTAACAAGATAGCAACAAGAAGAAGACGCTAGAGCCACCCCCATTTTCTAAACAGAAGCATCCACCACCACACGGTTATGAAGTAAACGCCGAGAGAAGATTTTAACCTTCTAAGGGAGACAACACTTCCACAAAACCAAGAATTGGCTAACCACAGGAAATTGACCAACAATAGATTTCCAAGCCGATTTAATAGAGAAAAGGTCGGCCTTACTAGGAAGGCAAATCATAGTATCAGACTCCGAAGAAAGAGTAAGAAAAGCTTCTTCCAGCCCCAGCCTCACAACATCATCCAACACTTCATGCTCCCATTCATTACAACTTAAACAATCCTGCATAGAAGAGAGAAAAGAAATCATGTAGCTCATTAACCAAGATGCTTTGACCGCAATTGTCATGCCAAAAAGAAACCTTCTAGCCATCTCCCACCACCCATCTTGAATGCCTCAAAACTCCTCTCTAGCCGTCAAAATATCCTTCCACGTCTTAGAGCTCCCAACACAATCTGACCACAAGGAGAGCGGCATGCCATTTATGTACTTACTAGACATAAACTTGCACCAAAGATTGGACCACGTGAGCAGCCTTTACTTTATTTGAGTTTTCATCTCAAAATCAATTGACTATGAGAGTAGTTGACGTATCTTTCTTATATATTAATTTCTCAAGTATATTTTTTCAGATGTGAGATATAATATTCTCAACATGCCTCTTCGAAAAGCAAAGAAGGGAGTCATTAGGAATAACTTTAAGAGCAGTTTAAAGCTGTTAGAATTAGGTTAGTTTGAGAATGGCTAGAAGGGATTGACTAGCTCGAAGGGTCGACATACTCGAAGGGTAGATGGCTTGATAGGGTCGACGAGTGTTGACAAGCTCGACAAGGTTGATAGTCTTGATGGGTTGATGCTCGATAGCTCGAGGTCTCAATAGCTCGAGATCTCAATGGATCGAGGTCTCAATGGGTCGAGATCTTAATGGATAGGTCTCAATGGCTCGAGATCTCAAGTCTCGATGGGTCGATAGGGTCAACAGGTTGAGGGCTATATAGGTTGATAGGTCGACGACTGCAAATTCAGTTTATTCTAATTTACTTTAAAAAAAAGTCAAAAGTTAAGTTTGAATTCTACAATGAATTTGATAATGCCAGCAAGTTTGACATGATGTATATGTTGCCTTGTTGTTGATTGTAGGAGTTTTGGAAGCGTGAGACTTAAATTTAAATTAGAGCTTTATTTTGCTTTAATAGTTGTACTTTTTTTCAGATTTTCTGGAAAATAACTTTTATACTGCTGTATAAATATTGTAAAAGAAATATGATGATAGGATCTCAGATTTAATCTTAAGGATTATAAAAGTGCATTTATTAATTTATTATTCATGTATTTATAGTTTATTATCTTGTATTTAGTATTTACTTTTTCATTGAAATGAAAAAGTCTGATAGTTTCATGAGAAAATAAGAGTATTACTCTCTCTCGATCCTTGCTTCCAGAAAAAAAAATCTTACAAGAAGGAATACATGCTAGGTTTGAAGCTTCAACTTAAAATAGCCATAATTGTATTGGAGTTAATGAATTTAGATTAAGGGATCAAAAAGTCAACCTATAACTTATTTATGCAATTAAGCGTAATAGTGAGGAGGCTGAAAAACTCTAAATTGAAGTAAAAGACAGAGAAAGAAAAACTCTGTTGTAAATGCCTACCAAATGGTTAAGCTAGACTTTTGCAAATATACTAGTAATAGATATCATTAGAATGAAAAAGTAAACTGAAAAAATACAACTAAATCACTTAAATCTACTTGATTTCTACCTAATACAGCTGAAAAGTATAGACTAAACAGGGATGAATCAAAAGCATGCCTCTAACCAGCCTTAGCACACTAAACAGAAGAAAATACATCTCTGCTGCAGGCTTTTGCAGAGAAAAAAGCTGTAAAGCAATCTCTAGTCCCAAACTTCCTTGATTTCGTCCAAATTGCTTCTAATAAACTGTTTGGACACTTCAAACTAAACTTATTGACTGAAGAACTAGTAACTAAAATTTGACTTTAGCTCCAAACTTGTAGTTGAATCAAAACAGCCCCAGAATAATACTGTAAATTTGTGGAAGGCACAACTTCTTCAATTTTGATCCAATTAAACTGAAACTTGTTTGAGAAAGTCTGAATTGATACATACTAACTTTAGTATTGGGAAGTCAACTCCAAAAAACCAACAAATCATAAACACACTTCATTACTTATGACTGTAAAAGTTGGATTCTCTAACAAAAACGATTTATTTTACTATTACCAATAAATGTTTATAAATGTTTATAATGATCTCATTAACAAGTAAAAAATTGTTGGCCTCAAAACTTGAGCAGGAAGCATTTTTCGGCCTTCTATGAGGGGTCGAAATTGAGTTTTTCAGTTTTTACCGAGTTTATCCGGTATTCCTATTTTCTAATTTTGCGCCTGGGATTTTATGTAACTATTTAAGTACTTTTTGCAAGTAATGCAAGTATGCCAAAATGTTAGCAAACACACTTTAAACTTCATCTAGTTAAAGTGACATTCACTCAAAATAGTGCATATCTGATAAAAGAACCAAACAAAGAGCTAACTTTAGTGAATCAATAACAGTAATCAAGTCTTCAAAAAAACAAAGTCTTCTCTGAACAATCAAACACTCTCACAAACTTCATTTCTTCTTTACTCAGCAATCTATAGAAATGCAGCTCTGCACAACAGTCCCACTGTCATTGCCCACAAATGGATTTATCTTGACCCAAACGAGTGAAAACACGGAGGCCAACAAAACCGACCAAAGAACAACAATTGTTGGAGTTCGGTTTTGCCGGCCCATAAGACCCTTCAAGAACGGGTAGAGATGAAAAATGACCCAGAAGGCAAAGAACACCTTCCCAAAAAGCGGACCCCATGCTTCATATCCTTTGTTTAGTGCATCAGAAAACCCAGCCACTACACCCACCATATTGATAATGAGAAGGGTAGTAGGAGGGATCAACAGTGTGGTCCATTTGACAATATAAAGGTCTCCAAATTCCAAATCATCAGCCGCTTTTGCAGTAACTGTGAAGTTGGTGTCAACACCAGCTAACATTTTTAAGAATCCTTGGAAAACAGCGAAAAGATGAGCCGAAACACCTCCAATTACCCAAAATTGTTCATTCCTCCACCAATCTTCGATACTAACACCACTCCACCTTAGCTCAAGCACACTATTCACAATGATGGACATGAAGAGGCCTAGAAACAACATACTTGCTAGGTTCGAAAGCTGCATACATACCAAGTTAAGTAGAAATCTTCATTTACATTAAGAAAAGGAGTGTAAGAATGTAAAAAAATAGAGTAGTACCGTTGGGATGATGAACTTTCCAGTGAGGAGGCAAATTGCGGGCAATGAGCAATAAGCAATGAGAGGAAGAGAGGTGAATGGATAGACGATTGTGTTTATGTATGCAAGTCTTTGGAGCCATTTAAGTCTACCGCCCGAAAAACCATACCATAAGGGACAGTGTCTACTAAGGAAAATCTCGACCGAACCGAGCGCCCACCGAAGAACTTGGTGGAGCCGATCGGAAAGGTTAATGGGGGCTGATCCTTTAAAGGCGGGCCTAAAGGGCATGTAGTAAATGGACCTCCATCCTCTACAGTGCATCTTAAAGCCCGTTAAGATATCCTCCGTGACAGAGCCATAAATCCATCCAATCTGAGGATGAGAAAAATGATTATTGAATCATATTACAGCATTAATGTGATTTGTCCCATGAAAATTGTTACTACCTCTTTTCCCCAAGCTGTCTTCTCTTCATAGCCACAGCTAATAACATGAATAGCTTCCTTGATCAGTGTAGACGGGTTTGCCAATTCAGCCACTCCTCCATTTTCCATCAATGTGGACTCGATAAATACGGAAGATAATCCGAAAGTTTTCTCAAAACTCATTTGAGAAATCAGCATTGACCTCTCATGCTCATCATAATCTGCCAAAACAAAAAATCTTACATGATCAAGATTCCCTAAAATCTTTTTCTTTTTTTCTTTTTAAACTTCAACTTACTATCAATTTCCCTAAGGTTGAATATTGCAGCATCAAGTTCTTCCCTTTTGGCATCTCGGTAAACCTCTGTCATATCTTTAGATGGCTTCTTTGAAGGACAGCAACAAGAACAGAACCCACACCATGAACAAGAAGATGAAGAGGAAACCTTTTGTAAAGTCGGCATAGAAGGAGGCCCATACCCATAAAGAGCTTGCCGGTTGAAAACACAACCCGTCCCTACATACATTGGGCCTTGAATTCCATCTAGCCCTTTCATATTGACCTGAAAATTGATTAGAAACCAAGAGACCGTCATCCTATAAGTAAATATTAATTACCAAGGACAATAAAAAAATTACTAACTAGCATCTAAACTTACGTCGAAGAAGACAACGTTACGATTGGCATATCGATCACTACGATCAATGCCATCAAATCTCTGTGGGAATTGGACATAGCAAACATCCGGACCCACTTGTGGGTCCATCAAGAAACACATTGCTTCTCGGATTGCCTTGCTGTTGTTGACATAGTGATCACAATCGAGGTTGAGAATGTAAGGAGCATTTGTCAGAATTGCAGATACCCGTACCTGTTAAAGCCAGCTTAATAATTTTTCTGAATTAAACGGAAAAGAAGACATTATGTGTAATGCATTGGATTTTATTAATTTTGGATAAATGAAATTCTACAAACCAGAGCATTTTCAGCACCGGCTTTTTTGTGGTGTTGATATCCGGGTCTTTTCTCTCGAGAAACGTAGACCAGACGAGGAAGCTCGTTTCCGTCTATGTCATGAGCCCCACTATGTCCGAGGAAAACCTTAAGGAAAATTAGTAGCATCTTAGCAGTAAATCATTTTTATTTATTTATTTTTTTCAGTTCTGTATAAGATCAACATAGATACTGAAAAAAAAATTCACCTGAATCATCCCGGGATGATCTCGAGAATTATTTCCTGGCCAAGCTGTTCCATCTTGCATTGTCCATCCTTCGTCCGGAGTTTTTTGAGCCTTTGCTACTAAAGCATTGATTCTCACTTTGAACTCTTCATAATCTCTCTGCAACAAAAATGAACATACAAATATATAACAAAGCCATTACGGAGATGAAGTTTTTTTTTTTTTTTTTTCTCTCTCAAAAGGGTTTTTAAGTCCATTACTTTCATGGCCCGACGTTCCTTGACAAAAGAAGGTTGAACCTTATCCTTCAAATAGTCAATCTTTTGCGAGAAGTAAAACTCGGGCGCTCGTGGTTCGATCGAAAACTTCTTGCAAAACGGGACCCACTTTCTAGCAAAGTCAGCTGTTTCCACAAGGGACTCGAATGTAAGCATAGCAGCACCATCATCAGATACATAACATGAGATTTTATCAACTGGGTAATCTGCTGCAAGGATCGACAGCACGGTATTTGAAGTAATCAAGGGGGGTTCCTTAAGGGGGTCCACTGTGCTGACGAAGAAATCCACAGCTGCCAGCTCAGACGGCTCTCCCTCTCTCTCATACCTGGCGGAAAGCCGGTCAATGAAAGCATCCCGGTTAATGGGAGACCATTTGGGGAATTGATCGAGCACCCAAGAAAAGGCGAACCAGATTTCACAGATAATGGAAGTAAGCCATAGACCAAAAGCACTATCCACGGGATGTGTTATACGATAATGAAAGAAAAGAGCGAGTATAATTAGTCGCATGATGATCACAATTCGGTACGGGGTTATTTTCGTCCTTGGCATTGGAATAACCATGGAAAGTGGCTGAGCAGCCTCAGAGGCCCTGGAAGAGAAAATCGTTAACATATCCATAATGGTTTATTAAAATTATGTAAAAAAAAAAACAAAAGGCTTAAGTACTTACTGTATATCTTCCATTTGTTGTTCTGGTGGAACTTGAGCTTCTTTCTCGGGTTTAGTTTCAGATTTTTTCTTCTTGGTTTTCTTATCCTTCTTGTCCTTCCAACTCTCCAGCCTATTCTTCCAAATGGGATTTCCCGATTCATCGTTTAGCTCTTCAAGAAAAACATCAAAAGAGGAAAATCAACAAGAAATAATTTTAAAAAAAAATGAAGATGAAAGTATATCAAGAAAGTGTATAAGGGCTTATAGAATCTACCACTATCAACTGTCGACACAGTGCTGACATGTCTAGCATGAATTCCTTCATTCTAAGCAAGCAAATAGATAAAGATGGGAAGATGGTCAATACTTAATCTAATGTTTTCAGAAGGCGTAGCAAAAGAAATTTGCGATAAAAGACGATGTATAAACCTGAGGATTGTTGAGGTGAGTTGCCATTGTGGATCGGTTTTTGGAAGCCTTTGTTTCTTCAACAACATCCATTGAATTTTCTGAAAAATTCCAGTCATTTACTTACTCAGACATAAAAATGAAGGGAAAGGGAAAATCCATTTTATAGAAACTTACATATATGGATAAAGATCCAATATGTGAAATATATAATTAAAAGGATATGTTAACACTCAAGAGAGTTAGTTACCATCAAAGGGAGCCCCACACCGGAAACAAGCTTTGCGGCCATCTTTGAGCTCGTACTCAAAACAGACTTTACAAATGGGGAAATTGCATTCATGGCAGGCAATGAAAACATCACCATTGGCATCAACTCCAACTTGCTCACCACAAGTGTGGCATATTGGAGCCCCTGCCTCCATCATTTCTTTCTATTTCACTTTCCTTTTTCCTTAGAGAAAAAAAAAAAAAAAAAAGAAGAAAAGAGCACCAATTTTGAAAAAAAGGGTCTCTCTTTCTCTGTTTTCTCAATCTTTTGATTTGTTTGGTGGTTTTATATGAAAAACCCTCAAAACCCAGGTAAGAGATTTGATGGCCCTTTCCTTTTTATTTTTTAATTGGAAGGTGGTGAAAAATTCATATTTGGAACGGTGGTTGGAGACGGAGGTTGGCGAGCTGATTTCAGGGATTCTATTGCAGAGAGAGAAAGAGGAAGGCAAGGTGAGAAGCAAGGTCGTATGTTGTCCTTGTTTCTGTTGAAAGAAAGATATTTGAAATTTTGCGGGAAGTTTAAGGAAAGGTGGTGTGGTTGGGCGGGGTACATCTTTTAACTAATTGTTGTACAAACTCAACAGAGAGCGATGCACCTTACAGGAAACTCTAAAGCCCAATCAGGTGACAACACACACACACACTCACCCACCTCGTGTACGTATGTAGTATGTACATCATGTATTATAATAGTTTTTATACACTTCAAGAAAATAAAAAAAAAAAATTCGAAATGACATCTAATTTTGTGTACCCGTTTGCTTTAAGAAGCAGCCCTCAACAATATTATAAAAACAAAAGAAAAATATGTTGTCATTTAATAATTGTTTTTGTTTTTTGGTGCGAACAACAGTGAAAATCTTCAACTACTCAAGAGAACCCCCTTCTATACGAAGCTAGACACTTCATATACCCATCCTTAGAGCACAAGTTTTGTAAGACTGAGAGTATAAACTAGAAACCTGACTCCCCTCGAAGATAGTCAATACTTGTTTATTTAGTACTACGATGATCTTCAAAACAGGACGGCGGGGGTTGCAGCAAGGACCAATCAGCCCCGAGTACTACCAATTTTAGTTTGCCTCTAGTTCACAACAAATTTCGGATAACTCCATGCAAAATTTCAGTTTCTAACCCTCTCCTGTAACTGCAATTTCCATAGTTATCAGCAGGTTGATGGATGAATTTATGAAATAGAGTAAACCTTCACAACTTTGGTGGTGTCGCAAACAACAAGGTTTTCAGTTTCAGATCTAGTGGTACATAGCCAATTAACCTGCAAAGTCAACATTCAAAGTCAACAAATCCGATATAAACAGGTCGGAAAAGGAAGCTTTTAGAATTCTATATTTTGATACAAGGGTGTAGAGAAGAGAATAGTAAAAACCTTTTTCTTCAGAGTTATGTTCAAGTGTAGAGGTTCACTGTCACTGCTAGTTTGACCAGCATCTTGAAATCCTCCAAACCAATTCCATACTTTTATCGACTTATCATCGCCGCCCGAAATTATAAATCTCCCTCTCTCCCCAAATTGAGAAAAGGCCCTGAAAAGTTCACACTAGTTAAAAAAAGGCCAAATTTATCCTGACACACCCACATGATAATATTTAACAAAAGTGTTACTTACACACAAGACACAGCAGCAGTATGGCCGCCCATTGTATAATCCAAATGCAACATCTTTTTTCGACTCTCAGAATCGAAATTAAGATCATTTTGGGATCCCTTCCCAGTTTTTTTGGACCCTTTGGACCGACTGGAAGAATATTCTGAATCCAAATTGATTACATCAACGACACCATCACCCCTTGCCACAACACAAATCCGGTCCAGTTTATCTAACATGTCATTTTCAGGAACTGCTATGGCGTGAACAAATGCAGGGTTGAAACATTGCCCCGCGTTATTACTGCTATTGTTGCCGGGCAATGCAAAATCAAATATTTTAGTGGGGCGTCCTTTGGAGAAATCCCATGTAACAAGCTTTGAATCAAGACCGCCAGTGATAACTACAAAATCTCCAAATGAAGGTTTACAGATATATTGGGACAAATAGAGCACAAAGTTAAAAGGGTTAAAAGCAGAATTATAGAATGTGGGTAGTCATTGATTAGACTGATAAATAGACAGGTACGGCCATTTTAGAGGGAGGACGAAGGCTGTATAAAGATACCTTCCCAAGGTCTCCAAGGAAGGAACTGGACACTGCTACAGATCTGGCTATAGGTTAAGGTACAGAGCACAGCTATTCAACAAAACAAGTTAAAAAGACTACAACGTATTAATGTAACAAGTGACTTGGTGTTTGACAAGGATACACACGTGTGACCAGATCTTAGAGTTCTGAAGAGGCATTTCTGGTTGATGTCAATGATCTGCCACAGATGTCATAATTAGCATTTTGAATTAATTCTGCTTGTTTACCAATTGAAAGAAATAGAGACTTAAGAAGTAAAATGAATAAGGACCTTAATATCTCCACTATCATCAGCGGCAGCAAGAAAGGTTGACTTAGAGTTGCATGCAATCTGCAAATAGGAAAAGAAGGTCTCTACTAAACTTTTTTATTTTTTCTTTTTCTTTGATAAAAAAAAATACAATGGAATTTTGGGTATTCTTAGTTGTCTACATCTTGAACAAGTTCCAAAATGGGAAGAACATAAAATCACATTTCTAACCTACAAGGAATAGAAAAATACTAAAGGATGCATAGCTTCTTGGACAACATAATAATCTTACTGTAGAGCTTTTTACCTGATTTATCTCCTCTTCATTGTAACTAAAGCTCTCCACTGGCTTCCATGAGGTTGCCTCCAAATAAGAAAAAGGTAACATATGTCGGTAAATAATCCCAAAATAATAAGAAACTGGATAAGCAATAAGTTGTTCACAAGTACAGAGACAATAGGGTAGACAAGTTAAAAATATATATATATATTGAACATAGGATAGATAATAAAACTTTGAAACTTCAACATGTTATTCTACTATGTAAGGTATATATTCGACAAATCATTACCATATGCACGTCAAATGACTTGACTTCCTTTCCCGTGGAAACATAAATGATATCTTCATTTCCTGATTCAAGCAAGAATTGGTACACAAATATTTTATGCAGTAAACTACATTCTGTAACTGATTAGATCACTAGCAAACTGCAGCCACTACCCCAAGCAATGATTGTTAGATTACTATTAGAAAATGATTTCAATTTGCATGGTTGAATGATTGCATGTAAAACAACTCTGATGACCCCATAGGGATTTTCAGATTCAGGAAACATAATGAATGTAAAAATTAAATCGATACACGGGAAAAAAAATAAAATGCACACCTGTGTTGAAAGATAAAGAAGAAAGAGGTTCCTTAGAGACGTCCATAATACTTACAGCATCTTTGCAACGCATATCAAACCAGCAAACACAACCATCCTATACTCATCACATTTCTCAACTTTGTGAAAACTGAATTTCTAGTTAGTTGATTAAAATGAAGCAATTCAAATTTGGTAGCAATGAGGAGGTAGATTTGTTCCTCAGACGAAACCTGATAATCGGGAAAAAAAATGAGCTAGAAGGAGAAAAGTGCAGGGGAAGACGGAAAATTAACCTCGCCGGAAGTGAAGACGATTCCAGGACGGTCACGTGAGGCGATGCAGTAAGTCGCGGTGCCCTTGTGACCCCTCAGACGTCTTGGGCTCGCCTCCATTTCCTTCGCTTCGAAATCTCTCTCTCTCTCTCTGGAATTTCTGCACCTCCTGTGCTTACCGCCCTCACGACGGGGGAGACGCAGGCGGGGACGACAGTTGGTATCAGGCCGGACTGAGACCGAGAAAGGGTCCAAATGTTTAATCGGCAGCCCAATAAGCCTATTTGGGCTGCTCTTTCTTTTTTTTTTTTTCCTTTTTCTTTATTTGCTAATAAGTAGTTATAATTTATCATATTGTCATTTCCTACCCAAAATTATCACTTCAGTTTAATCTTGAGTGCATTTGCATCAATAAACGAGATTTGGCCATCGAATGGTCGATCGATTAAGTTTAGTTCATTAAAATAAATAAATGAATAATCATTTTAGTAGTAGATGGAGTATATTTTTAAGATTATATATAATAAATATATAAAATAAAGTTTTTTTTTTTTTGACCAAAACATAAAGAGGACTTTGATCCATTAAAAAAAATTATTTTAACTTTCAAACAAATGAAGAGAGATTATTAATTTTGAAATGACACTTTATTATCTATAAATGTCTTAATTAGCAGCATCTTTAAAATATACTAAAAAAAAAAAGGACTCATTCCCTCCAGATGGAATCTAAACTCATGCTGAACTTGATCATAATCATAACTTCCCTATCATCATGATTATATTTACGATCTTTCTCCTTTTTAAGAACCTTTATTTCTCTCTTGGTCTATGTATGGTCAAATTTCTCTCTCTTTCGTTTCTTCTCATCTCTCTCTCTCTTGTAGCTTTCCACTTCTACCACTTCATGCATGGCAGTAGGGCATTCATCCTCAGCCTAGGCCAGCCCAGGCCAGCCCAGACGGTCGCCTAAACTAGACGTTGGAAAATTTTATCTTTTTTAACTATATTTTGATTAAGAGATCTCATTAAAGGTAGTTTGAGTTTTTGTAAACAAAGTAGTGATAGTTTAGTGGTCTGAGGAGCTCACTCAAGTTCTTCTTGTAGTGGTTGATTATTGGTTCAACTCTCACTTGTTCATTTTTCTTAATTTTGCCCACTTCATTAAAGGCATGAAGGCATGGTTCTCATCATTAATCACATTCAATCTCTCCACTCGTCTCCATATCATTCTCACTCTTCCCCCTAGTTCTACATTTTCTCAATCGTTTTATCATCACACAGTATTACCCATCCTTACACTCCCTTGATCTTTTAGAAAATGTCCCGTACTTATGCTCCTCTTCGCATCAACGGTGGTTTACATTTCAATTTCTTCTTCGTTTGACCTTGTTTAATGTTTTATGTTACTGTGCTTATTTGTCTCACTCTCTGTCTGATATTATCTTCTTTTTCTCCTTCACCCCCTCCCTTTCTCTATAGTAAAATCTTTGTTCACATTTTATCCTTCTTTTCCTTTCCTTAAGCCTCTTCCCTCTCTATACTCTCCATTTTCTATCCATATTTCCACCCTTTAAATAAATAAATACCTAATACAACATTTAAATTTCATCTCTTTATTCCTCGTATATTTAACGAATACTATCTATAATTATTATAAATTAAAATACATTTGAACTCATTTTCACTCTTTATTCTGCTAATATATGGCAGCTGCTGCATTACTACAACTGGTAGCCTTAGCTAGTACGTGTGGCTTAATGGGTGTTCTTGTTACTTCTTTGTTTGGCTCTTTAGCAGGGTTTTGATTATTTTCGGTTATCATAACATCGTTGAAAAGCTAGAGAGAGTCAAAGCTCTCTTGGCCTTAAAGGTTTCTTATGGGACTCCATAAGAAACCCACCATATATCTCTATAAATTAGAATTTTAATTAATTAATAAATTTATTTAAATAATATTTTTCACTTATCCAATTTAAGAATAATATACTAAATTAATAATTTATTAAATTTATAACAGAGGTATGGTGGACTTTCCTTTTTTCTAATACTCATCATAACTAATTTTTATATTTAATTACTTTCTAAATAGGCCTAATAAATTAAAAATACATTGATAAATGGCTAAATTAGTAATTAATCGATAAATTAATAAATTATTTAATATCTTACTAATTATTATTAGGGATGTAAAATTCTCGTTCTGTCAATACTCTTTGCCGGAAAAAAAAAAACAAACAAATAAAATGAGGCAAGGTTAAGAAATTGGAAGGGTATTATACTGATGCGAAATTCTTTCATGTACTTGGTCTAGAAATATTTCCTAGATCAGGTCAATGCAAGATGGACAAGTATAAAGTGGTGAGTGTTTTGATGGAGAAAATGACAAAAATGTCTCTAATGAATATATGAGGAGGTTTTGTATTGGATCTGGTTTATGAAATTTTCCTAAACCGGGTCTATGTAAGTATTTTTCTTATACTGCTTGTTGTATGTTAGGTGAAATGCAGCTGAAATAGTGAATGATTGATGATATAAGGAGTGATGTGATATTTGAGTCTCATATTTTGATTGCCTGTCGAAGAATTCATCTTTATTTATACGCGTATATATTGTAGTTGTCTAGAGTTTAGAACTAGCAAAATTAATGATCATTCTTGAATAAAATGTTCTCATAAAGAAGAAGGCTTGAAGCCTACTACTACAAAGACCCACTTGATATGTTCCAGAAAACTGCCCAAAAGAAAGTTCTTTCTGTGTCATCTAATCCAGATAAAAAAGAAGAAAATAAACTCCAAGACTCAGACTAAATACTGTATCACTAACAGTTATAAAGAATTTTGTACACAAATTAAAGAATGTAAGGGGAAAAAAAATTGGAATTCTGTTATCTAATGATGGAGGCAACAGCATGAGCCCAAGCTCTAAGACTATGTTTCATGTCAGTTTCATTATCGGGTGAAGGAAGCTTCCAATTAATCAATACTGGGTTTCTCCTCTCCTTCTTTAGCTGATCATCCCATGATTCAGGAGGATTCGGCCTTGAAACACCGGACTCGTCAATTTCATGATCATCTTCTAATTTGGTCAATCTGGACAATGCAGGAATGATTGAAGCCAAGCTTGAATCTGATCTTGCTTCTTCTGTAAACACAAATCCCATATCCATAAACCCTTTTAGCTCCTCCAATTCTAGGTCAGAAAGGCTCTTAATTGCACTTGAATCAGACATGAAGCTTCTCATATATAGATTGGAACGTGTGATGTTTTCTGATTCTGATGGTTTTATGGTATTTTTTGAAGATCTGGATTTTCGTCAGAAGTAATGGAAAAATTTGAAAGTAGTTCTTTTTTGTTCTTCCTTCAATATTTATAGTCTGGGTTTAGCACATAAACCAGCTATTTTAAGCCATAATTTGACCTTAATTAATGTCTTCAGAGTTGATTGATACTTTGACTACACGTTTTTTTATGAGGGCCATCAGTTGAATAATTTTTCTCTTCTTACCAAATAATCGTCTCTCGTTACCAAACTTTCCAAGTAGCCTCATTCATGAAATGGGACATCTTAAAAGATACAAACACAGGTCACACGTGCACACATTGACTTTTCACGTGTGTCTGATGAATTGTATGATCGAGCTGACGACGAACTTGGGCAACTCCGGCTTCAACCTTAGGCTTGTGACGTAATGTATAAATCTTTATAATTAGTAATTAAATAAGTTATTTTGTTTGACTTTGACTGGTAAACGTAAACTAATTCACATTCTCGTATTAATTGCATTCATAGACATACATTAATCATGCGCGTGCCATGCATGCCAAAAGACAGCCGCTTTGGTTTTTCTAATTTATTTTGTATTTTTCTTACATTTTTCATTTTTATTATATTTTCTTTTTTAAAGTTCGTGTTTGGTTTATTAAATTTAAGAATTAATGGTCCGTTAATAACGTCTTTGATATGTAAATGAGTTGTTGACTATGTAAAGGTGAGATCGTGCTGACGACAGATGCTCATAATAAAATTTGTAAAGATCGAATAAACAAAAATGTCTTTAAACTAATATAATCAAATAAACTAATACACAAGACCAAGGGTCCAAGGTTACCGCAACAAATCTAACTAAAATGTCTTGGAGCATACGGTCATGTATTGCCGGGCAAATCTTCTTTGGCAGTGAGCCTGCATCTGATGCCATTTGCTGACTATCAGAGGACTCGTCGCCCACTAATGCATCTACACTAGATTGTACTACTTCTACCACTATTACCTACTTACGAATTAAACAAGCACCAAGCTAGCTAAATATGACACTTCTCTATACTTGTTTAGGGAATGAGAAAACTCGTACGTGCAGTTAATGAGCGGAGAGATCAAGCATATTCTCCAGCACATCCTCCCGGAGACTGACCCTGTAATTCGTATAGAACTAGCAAGTAGACCTCTTGCCGTGTGGACTTATGCACTTTTCCATTTGTATGTCATATCTGCATATGTACGTTCATGTAGACCTCTTTTTGTTTTTTTTTTTTCCTTCCATGATTTTTCACGTACGTAACTTCAAGAAGATCGAACGCATGATATACTATTCATATATATACTATACATATTTTGTACTAAATTATACGTACAAGAGGGACAAAGGTTGTTTATAAGAAAGTGCTCGTTTTTATTATTTTTTTTTACTTTGAAAGAAAACCAAAAGAATTCAAGTGAGCACATTCTCATGTGGGATCTTGTAAGTGTGTTTTTAGATCATTCTACGTGTTCTACCCTCCATGTAATTATTCAAGGATCCTTATCCTCACTTGATTCTTTTCCTTTTCTTAAGTTACGATTACCTTATAGATCCTATAATGAAAGTCTATTGAATGTTGCCTGCTTTTCTTATGTTGAAATTATACTTTTTTGTTCATCTTATGGTTAACTATATTACTAAAAAAAACATTTTTAAAGCAAAATGTAATATTATTTGACGCAAAAAATGTCACAAACCATAATGGTGAAAATGATGGAAATAATTGTGGTCAAGGGGACGTACTTACATAATGGTACATGTATATCATGGATACAATGATGTTTGAATATTAGTGACAATGGTAAGATAACGAAGATTAAGGGTGAAGCTAGGAAAAGTTCTTAGTGCCGAGTACATTATTTTTTTCTTTAATTAAAATCAAATAAAAAAATATGAAGAAAATGAAAACTATGCAGGAAAATTGGACAAATTTATAGAAAAATTCCAATATGTAGGTACCATACTAAAAATATTGAATGGTAGATAATATACTTATGATTGATCCGCTCCTAAATGTAGGTACATTTTTTTATATATTAAAATTACTACGGAGAAATCTTCAAAATAGGTGAAATGTAGTGAAGTTTCGTTAATATTTATCACAACCATAGTATCCTTATGATTGATCCATAGTATCACAACCATAGTATCAAAATAGGTGAAATGTAGTGAAGTTTCGTTAATATTTATCACAACCATAGTATCCCATCCTTCACCTCCAAACAACTATAATTATAACTATTGATATTAGTTGATTATCATGATAATTATATAAGTTCTGAGCGGAAAGTAAGTATACTAAATATGATATTTAGTTAATTCTTAAATAAAAATAATAACGATTAATAAAAATTATTTAATATTTATATATATGTAATTTTTAGATATGAGATCACCTTAAATCTTATGTGTCGATTTTATATTTTGATATTATTTTAAATAACCTTAGTTAAGGATTATGATGAGTGAGCTATTTGGTATAAGATATTGTATATAAAGATTATAAGAGATTAATATGGAATCCATTGCTCCTGTATTTTAGGATATTAATCCTATAAATTATATCCTTTAATTGAATATGAATTATATAAATTAAACAGTTAAATTAATAATCTTATGATTAAATAACTTTAAACTTTCAAATCAATATTGACTTCTAAAAAAGTGTTAAGATTATCCGTGAGATAAGAAGTACTATCTTCCAATAGAATATGTTGTGATTATAGTAAGCTCACAATAATAATCATTTTATCTTGCCAATATTTCGATTTGTCCTAAGGCGTGATTTAACTGTTAAACCTTAATAGAAAAATCATATGGACTATCAAATCTTTATTGAAAATTGACAATAAATTTACAAAAACTTCTTTCATACCGCACTACTTTGCAAAGATCCATTGTTCAATAAAATATATAATTCGTATGACATACTCCCAAATATGGAAGTGATAAATTCCCTTTTGACCACTCCCAACCTTATTGAACTACGTTTCATACCTAACAGCTCACCCGGAGTTCACCCATGACTAGGGTTAGTTGGAATGATATCAAAATATGAAACTTTGTACTCAAGTAACTATGGTGTCTTAGGTCGGAGGACCACATGTAATATAGTAAGTAGATGATTCTCATTAACAGGTAGTATTAATTACCATTGAGAATTATCTAAGTGTTAAGTTCTGTACTCTCAATTTTTATTAAGCACCCACGCAATCATCATAGTGTTCTACTAACACCATTGGCTGTGAGATCAGCTACCCTAACAATTAAGTGATGAACTACATAACTATGTATCTGGATCAATCGATGTTTATTATCGAGATCCTATGACAATGAACCGTTTGGTATCTTATTTAACGACTTGAGTCTCTACTAGCATGATTTCTATCATGGTCTCTAGAGTGCATAAATCAAGATACTGGACTTTATCATGATATGCATTTATAGAATATATACTATTAATTTAAACAAAATTAATAAATATAATAAATAATAAATGAATTTCATAAATGATAATTAATAATATCTTTCTAATATTCATATAAAAATAGTCTCACATAACGTATATACCCTAACAGATCAAAATCTAATTACCTTAACGAGTATACACTTTCACTTTTAGCCTCTCCAAGTACTTCCTTCACCCCACTTTTTATCTAGTTAGCTATATATTAAAAAAAGTTAGAGGTATCAATTTTATCCTTATGTCTTACGTTCTAACGACATTCTAGGATTAACTAACTATTTAATATTTTATTTATTAAAATCATACATACATTTTCCTTCATAGTCCACTATTTAATTATCAGCCTAATCTAATTTTTGTTTACACTACCTCGATAGGTATCAGCCTAATCTCATAAGATAAAAATTATTGATTAACAAGTTATGTTGGGTCATCAAGTACTTTCCTAATATAACCTTACAATTTTTACAACTATATAGGTATTGTCTCCTAATAATAAAATAATCAATTTGGCTTTTATTATGCCTACTCACAAAGGTTACTAAATGATTCTTCCTAAAGTATTTACTATCTCAAAATCACTAGCTAAGGTAAAATTTAGAATAAAAAGCCCCATATTATTTTGAACACCAAAGCCTTGACCTCCAAGAATCCTCTAATGATAGACTATGTCCTTACCTACATAGCTATTTAAATCTCCACCTAAGAAGATATTTTTTGAATATGGGATTTTTTTAACTACCTCTCTTAAGGAGTCTCAAAATTTCTTCTTACTCTCATCATCTAATCCTGTTTGGGAGTGCATATGCATTAATAATATGCATTATCTCTGGTTCTAAAGCTAAAATAATACTCATTATCCTATCTCCAAACCTCATAACAACAACTACTATATCTATAGGCTTTGTCCACCACTATTCTCACCCCATTCCTAATTTTATCCGTTTATGAATAGAAAAGTTTGAATCATTCTCCTAAGGAACGTTAGCCTTACTCCCTTCCACTATCTCTTGAAGGCATACTATGTTTACCTTCCTTCTACGTATGACATTCACTAACTCTATTGACTTGCCCGTCAATATTCTATTATTCTAAGAGGCTAATCTAATCTTCATAATTCTAGTCTAAACTAACTTTTTTACTCTCTCCCGTCTAATATGGTGCAAGAACTCTTACCTATTTATCAATGCGATCGGGCGCTGCTACAGCACCGCGCCTTCCTCATTTTACACTACACTTGAGCGTTGGTGGAGCACATCCAGAGGCAGCTCGTGATCAATGAGGGCCTTAGGTCAAATTAAAATTTGGAGCCTTTTCGATATAAAAAAAATATTTTTAAAAATTATATATAAAAATTATATCATATCTTTTAATGGAAAAATTACTCTAATAAAACATATAAAAAGGGCCCACTAATCATTTTATCATTTTTTAAATTTTTTTTATATTTTTCATAAACCTAGTAAAAGAAATTTTTAGTATATTTTTTAATTTTAATAAATATATATATATATTATAATTATTTGAGGTCCCACGATATATAGGTAGAGTCGACTCTGAGTACATCGCTTCTATCGGGAAATACTTTAACATTTTGCCTAATTTTTTTGAACTTAAATATATATAATGGGCTGTGATGTTTTAGTTGGTTGGTTGTCACATGCCTAATACTAATGGTGATATGTCTTAATGATGTTAGACTATCACCGATGTAACACCATCCTTCTCATTTATCTTGATTTATGACCAACTATTATAATATGAAGAAATTTTTAAAGGGAATGAGATTCAATAAAAATAAATAAATAAAAGATGAGAGGAAACATTCTTAATAAAGGATATGAACATTGACTAAGAAAAAGATTGAAAACTTAAACTTGAGACACTGAAATTTGTGAGGAAAATGATCATCTTCACTAGAAGGAGGCCTTGAACCTCAAGCCTTGTGGTTAAGGGCCACACGCTCTTGCCAACTAAGCTACTCCAGATCCATGTTTAATAGCGATTGAAAATAGAATATGTTATTAGCTTCTTTTCTGTTGACTTCGACTCGTGACACCTCTTCCAACAATGCAAGATTATAGATTCAATAGTACGTACGGAAAATCAAATTAAATAATGGAAAAGCCAAGTTGGTTCTTTTGTAGCTAACATTTACCTTCTTATCCAAGATTTCATGTACAAATATAATCTATATATATTCCATGAAACAGATAGGGGACCAATGCTGCACCATATATAATGGAAACAGGAAAAAGAAAAAAAGTGGTAGAAAGGAGCCGATCCAAATGGAGAATGATCCATGGCATAAAGCCTTGTTCATTTCCCAAGCTGGCATATCCTTATTCAAATGTGCGAATCGCTTATATATATATTAGAAATTGCAAGGCAGCAAATCATTCACACAACATGATCGAGAACGAAAGAGCTAGCTAGCAGCTAGAATTTCATATGGGTAGAGAAGAATAACAGTGCGATTCTCCTTCGGCAGAGACTGCTGCATAGTAATTAATTGATAATTATTTGCAAATTCAAGCTATATTATTTATCTAGTGCTATAGTCTCGGCCAAAGGAGACTTGCCCTGCTATTCAACTAAGCTACCACGCATGCATGGAACAATATTAGCGATTGATGATCATTTCGGAGGAAGGAAGTAACTTAGTTATTGAGAATGACAGTGCATCTCTCCTTCGGCAGAAGGTTCATATACATATAATGGCATTATGGGTGCTTCATTACTTGTGTTTGATTCTTTTCTGCCAAAGGAGACTTGCCCTGCCATTCAATTTTAAAGTATCATATATGTATATTGATCGATATCGTTCGTCTCGAGTGATTCTCAAATCAGGTATCCCTGGCTAGCGAGTTTAATTATATTTGTGGATTAATCAAATCTTATAAACAGTACTAGCGACAGAAACTAATTAACTTGTATTATGTATTAATTTTGAATTTTATTTTGAATTTTTGTTCTTTACTATTGCAGTGACGATCAGGAAAAACGAATGAGATGAGGACCTGCAAATGTTTGAAGATCTTAGACCCAGAACCCGAGAGTAATATATGAAGATCTTAGACCCAGATAGAAAATAAAAATAATAATATGTATAATAATGAACTGATGTGATGAAGCTAACGTACTTGGAAAAACAAAGTCATACGATCTTTTAGTTATGTCGAATTTTGGTGTATTTATATATCATTGATCAACATGTTTTTTTTTTTTTTTCTCTTTTTTTTTTTTTAGCATTTAAGTTATATTATTAAACTTCTATTGTTTCTTTTTGTACTAAGACTTTTGTGACCTCTTGGCTTAAACATATCGACCTTTATTTCTTTAATTTTATTAATTTTATATTTTAGGGTTTCTTTATATTGTTTAAAATTAGGAATTCGAGGTTATTATAGGAAATTTAAAATAAATACATGACAAGTACCAAACATGTTTTTATTTTCTTCTTAGAGGAAGATGAGAATATTTATTAATTTATATTTAATATTAATTCTATTATGTAACGAAAGTATCTTAAGAAATTTAATTATAAATTATAAAATAAATGTATTTTAAAAATTTTGGTTCTAAAATCTATGATGTGACGTATTGTAACAAATTTTTTTTATATGTTAATTATTAATTTATATTTAATATTAAATTTAAATTGTCTTGTTTAGTCTGTTGTATTCTATGCTTCTATATGTACTGTTAATCTCTGTTTTTACAATTAATAGGAAAAAAGTTAAGCTTTCCATAATATAATCTTACAGAATAAACAATATAATATTATGAGTAAATAAATAAATAAACGATGTACATAATATTGCTACTGTGTTATTAAGTCCAGACTATACATGGTTACGTTTGTGTATATTTTAAGACGTCCATTTGAATATGGCTACTCGGAAGGTTTGGTGACGAGAAAGGATTATTTGGTAAGAAATAAATGCCCTCGTAAAAAACGTGTAGTCCAAGACATTGGAAACGTACAAGAGCTCTGGGAAGAATTGAATGAAAGATTAGCCCAACAAGATAGGCTTAGACCTCTCGTCTATGCTATTAAGAAATTATTTGCTGAATGGAGGATATTTTGTGGTTGTTTATTATGGAAAACTTTAAGAGTTTATGGGATCAACTATATGGACAGAATAAGAATCCTACTCCTATTGCAAATTAAGTCTGTATTCTACTACTTCCGAAAACAATCATAATGACCAATTCACACTTTCAAAGGGAGAATACCAGCAGTTAATGGCACTCATCAAGGACAAAGCGATTGCTTCTACTCATCAAGAAAACATGATGCAAGTAGTCAACACCGAAAATTCAGGTCTTCTTATTAGATCTCTTTCTTGCATTATTCATTCAAATAAATCTCATGAATATATAGTCTCATGGATATTAGATATAGGGGCGACATATCATATTGTAAGTAATATATCATTCCTTACTAAAGTAACTTCTACAGCCACATTTTCTGCCAGATTACCAAATTGACAAGTAGCCTCAATCGCACATATAGGAAATGTTCAAATTACCAAAAACCTTTGTTTATATGAGGTATTATGTGTGCCTTACATTCTCTTACAATCACATTTCAGCAAGAAAGTTGACTAATGCCCTAAACTGTTGTTTTCTTTTCTTTCCATCCTTTTGTTATATTCAGGACCTTACGGCTTATAAACCGATTGGGAAGGGTGAAGTTAAGGATGTGACCTATATCAACCCTTAAATGAGACGACCAACGCTTTCTCTTTAGTTAATGCTATGAATAAACTTTCTTTGAATGTTTTTAATGATTACGTAGTGAACATGTCTTCCATGCAAAAATTATATTCTATTGATTTATGATATTATAGGCTTCGTCATACATCTTTATCTAGATTGCACCTACTTAATGTACCTGTTTCTTTCAGTCAAGAAAAATCTTGTGACATTTATGCCTTAGAAAAATATCATAAACTTCCTTTTCCAAATAATCCTACTCACAGCAAAACCAAATTTAAAATAATCCATTGTGATATTTGGAGTCCTAATACAATAATTAGTTATGATGAAACAAGATATTTTTTTACCATTGTAGAGGATCACTCTAGAAACACCCGAGTTTACACGATGAAAAACAAATCTGATGCAAGCGAAGGCATACAATCTTTTTATTCCTATGTTGAGACTCAATTTAGCACTAAGATTAAGGTCTTACGAAGTGATAACGGAAGTGAATTTCTAATGGATAATTTTTACAGCAGAAAAGGTATCATTCATCAATGTAATTGTGTGGAAACACCTCAGCAGAATAGCATAGTGGAGATAAAACATCAATATATCCTAAACGTTACCAGAGCTCTACGTTTTCAATCAGCATTACCTCTAAATATTGAAGAGACTTTATCCTTGTTACTGTTTTTCTTATTATTGAAGAGATGGTAAGTTCTTTGAAAATGAAATGCCTTATAAATAATCTTTTGGAGATTATCCTCCTACAAATACTCTTTAACCTATTTACGCAGAAACAACTCCACTAGACTATCCAGATAGTGAGTATTGCCCTTTGGTTTTAAGAATGCGGGGGGTTATATTTCAAATGTTAGTGAATGAGATGTTTCGAAAGCAATTTGGGTACAAATATATAAAATTATATTGATGATATTCTGGTGAAGAGCATAAGAAAAGAAGATCTCTACAAACATCTGAAGGAAGCCTTTGATGTCATACGAAGATATGGAATGAAGCTTAATATAGAAAAATGTGCTTTTGGTTTGGGTCCAGGCAAGTTTCTAAGGTATGTAGTACACCATAGAGGGATCGAGGGAAATCCTGAGAAAGTGCAAGCTCTCATAAATTTGAGAGCTTATCAGACTAAAAAGGAAATCCATGCACTTACAGGAAGGGTGGCAGTGTTGAGCACTTCATGAGTCGTTTAGTAAAAAAATATTTGCCTTTCTTCATGTCGCCGAAGGGAACCCACACCTAAGGTTAGACAAAAACCTTACATTAAGTGCTTTAGCATTTGAGAATTGGAAGAAATATTTAGCCCCAATTCTAAGATCAAGCAAGCCAAGAGTAAGGGAGGAGCTAAACCTCTACCTTGCCACCAGTGAGGCTGCTGACAGCTCAGTCTTAGTAAGAGAGGAAGAGGGGAGATCGATCCTTGTATATTACACTAGCAAAGTACTAAATTGACATGAGGTTCGGTACCCCCTTACTGATAAGGCAACTTTTACTTTGGTTACTATACTCATCAATGTCCTACTTAGGCAGATTTTGCAAATTCCTGACACATCTGGAAGACTGGTGAAGTGGTCAGTGGAGTTGGTATAACTTGACATCTCTTACAATCCAAGGACAACCATCAAGTCTCAGGCACTAGTGGATTTCATCTTAGAGTTTACAAGTGAGGGGATGATCACGATAATTTAGAAGAAAATAGATGAAGATCCATCCTCATCAGAGGCGAGGTCATCTTTTTGGGTCCTTTAGGTTGATGGTATCGCGAACAAAGAAGATTGTGGAGATGGAATTATGTTGAAATCACCTAAGCAAAGGAGGATTAAATATTCCCTTAGATTCCGCTTTAGAGCCTCAAACAATGAGGCTGAGTATGAAGTTGGGGCAAAGGCTAGCTAGAGAAGTTGGGGCTAAACGGGTAAATATTATAAGTGATTGACAAGTGGTTGTTTCATAAACGAACTAGGGTGATCCTAGAGAGGTTTTAGCTGTTTGAAAACAGGCACATTCCTAGGGTGGATAATGCTGAGGCTGAGGCTGATGCATTAGCCAAGTTGGCAGACAACTTTACCTCAAACAACCTTACCGAATGAGGCTTTAAGGCGATATTTAAATACCTCAAGTGTAGGTTATGAGACTAGCGTCATGTGGCTGAAGGATGAAGGTTGGGTAGGTTCAATAAAGAAGTACATTATCATGGGTATGCTCCTTAAGGCAAAAGATGAAGCGAGAAGGATAAAAACACAAGTTTCCACGTGTGTCATTGCAAGTGATCTGTTATATAGAAAAATGATATTTTCAACCTATGATGAGGTGTGTGGTTGAGGAAGAGACAAAATTATCATTAAGAGAAATGTATGAGATAGTATGTGGGAGCCAATCTGCAGGATATGTGACCATTCAAAATTCATGAGCCAGGGTTATTTGTGGCCTACTATGAGAAAAGTGCCCAATGCCACAGCCGAAAATATCGTGAATGTCAAGTCCACGGTAATATTCTGAGGAAGCCTTTAGTTTAGTTAAATTTTATCACAAGTCCTTAGCCGTTTACTAAATGGGGTATTGATCTAATATGTCCATTGACTTAATCCACCAAGTAGAATATGTATGCCATAGTTTATTGACAGTTTTACTAAATGGATAGATGCTAAACCCCTCACTCAAATAACTAAAGTTATGACTACTAAGTTAGTCTGGAAGCGCATCATCTGCAAGTTCAGCATTCTTGATACACAGATTATAGAAAATGGCCGACAATTTGATAATCTCAAGTTCCAGAAGTTCTACGCCAACATGGACATCAAGCATCCCACTTTCTCTATGGCTTATCCTAAATCTAATGGATATGTTGATTCCGCAAACAATGTCATTAAGAAGCTGTTGAAGAAGAAGTTAGGAGAGGAAAATGGAGGATGGGTTATTGAGGTGCCTTTTGTACTCTAAGCCATTCGCACAACCCCTTAGTCTGCAATCGGGGAGACCCCTTTTAACTTGATGTATGGATCTAATGCCACGGTTCCAACTGAGATTGGTCTACCAACTTATAGGATATTGTCATTTATTAAGAAAAGAACACTAAAGGATTAGCTAAAGCGCTCGATCTACTCCAAGAGACAAGAGAAGAAGCCAGAGTTAAGGAAGAAGCACTCAAAATAAGGGTAAAACGCCATTACAACAAGTGAGTGAAACCAAGGCCCATCAAAGTGAGGGACTTAATGATAGAAAAGATGATTATACGTCAGTGGAAGGAGCCCCTCCGAGCAAATTGGTAGGGGCCTTACGAGGTGATTACAGAGGTCAAGTTGGGCACCTATAATGTTCAGGAAAAGGTTGGAAATGAGTAGGCGCACTATGGAATTTTGAACATCTTAAGGTATACTATAAAATTAAAGTTAAACTTTGCTTTTTCATTTCATCTCAGTCGAAGTTTGCTATTTTCTTGTTGAAGTTTGGATTCCCTAAAAAAGCACAGTAGTGTCTCAGATCAATGAAATGAACCTTTAGATATTTTCAACATCAATCTCTCTTACTAATATATCGAGGACTTGAGCACTCACTAGAAGCTTAGCGCTCCTTAACTTGTAGTGCTTGTTCGACACTCAATTCGCTCTTAATGATTTAGGGCCTTCATTATTTCCTTATAATCCAAGCACACTGTGATTCCGTTGATCTCTGCATCTCTCAATCTAGATACATTGAAGATCTTCGCCATCGCACTAAGATTGCACTACCGTAGGCGCCCTCAAATATGCACTCGTCACCCAGCACGACCTCTCTCCTGCAGTCAACAAAGTTTTCCATATACATCGACCAACCACCAATCGTGGGGCCACAGTTAAATGCATTCTTTGTTACTTATGAGGCACCATTCATCTTTGCCTTTACATCCGGCCTAGCTCCTCTTGAACCTCACAATCTTCATTGATGTCGATTGGAGCAGTTGTCCTAACGATCGCTGATCCACCACCGCTTATTTAGTTACCTTTGTGCTAAATTTTATCTCTTGGAGCTCTGACAAACAACATACAATCACATGTTCTAGCACTGAAACATATATCGTGCTCTCACACATGGAAATTCACCTCAATCTAGTCATGAAGCCTTTTCTCTAAATGGAAATTCACCCGACGGCTACAAATCACTTGATTCCCTCACCTGGAAAAATTCAATTGATTGCTTTTCCTTATCATATATTGTACAACGACTATGTTATATAGTATAAATATCCATGTATAACATCATTGTATTCTATAGTGAGTATATAAACAATCATTTCCTTTCTATTGTCTCCAAACCTTTCAAAATTTATGTCTCGAAACTTTCCAATGGTGTTAGATTTGTTTTAGCTTTTAAGGATATTATTGTTTTAGATGATATTACATGTTTTAATTTTAGTATATATAGATCTTAAGTCATTTTTTCATTTTACATTTATATATTTGATCTCAGTACTAAATGAAATATTTTGAAAACTTAAAGGACAAAATTGAGCAATCTGAAATTTCAATGACTAAAATGAATAAACCGTCTCTTTTCATGTCTTCAATGTTCTATATGAGGATTTGTGTACTCTTTTATTCTATATATATTTATATAGAATTAAACATCATTTGCATTCAATTAAGTTCTTATATGGTGATATAACAATGAATAGTCTATATACAAGTGTTAGCAATACCCTTTATAAGATTTGAGAGTATAAGGATATATACTAAAAATTGAGGTCAATATGAGGTGAGAATCTTTGGGAAAAGTGGGGGCAAGTTAAGAAGAATAAACTGTGATAGGTGCTATATAAAAATGGTAGATCCAAGAGCATGTTCTTAATCTATTCCTTCCCATAGGGCGTAGAGGAATAAAAGTTGATTTCTATGCTTGCAAAAACTCGAGCCTGCATTTTGATAGTGGTCCCATATTCTCTTGTGATATAAAGTGTTTGATTTGAACAGCTTTAATTAAAGTTTGATATTATACTATATATAAAAGATATATATATATATATATATATATATATGTAAGAAAACGTGGAGCAAATAAGGGCCTATCTTTAACTAACGGCATTATATTTGTCACTTAATTTAACGATGATGCCTTCCATATTCACATACTACCTAATTACAACAGAAAATAGAAATCAATAAAAATATATACATTTGTTACGCGAAAGAAAACACTAAACAGAGTAACCTTTTCTTGTAAACTTATTCTTTGATCCCTCTATTTATCTATTTATGCATTATTATTTTTTTCTTTTTCATTCCTTAATTTTTATTTCATTCAATTCTTTAACTTTTATTTTTATTTTATTTTATTTTATTTTATTTTATTTTATTTTATTTTAAATTTTTTATGTAAAAAAGATGAAAGAAAAACTCTCGAGATTGTTTGGATGATTTCTCTTAATCTTCTCAAACTTGATATCGCTAATGTATGTAAGTTTCCAGTCGAACAGAAGAAAAGCCTGAACCGATTGTATCAAAGAATGACACGGAGTTCCTCCATGTTAACATGTTCCAAATGTAATATTCCCGCTGCCACTAGTTTTGCTGCAACGTTCAAAATTTAACGAATCAATGAGTTAAGGTGAACAACGGTAAGTATTATAAGTAAATAAGAATTATCTATAAGAATTATGGTAAATTTATTTTTTTTTTTGTCTACGTGTAATTCAGTTTGTATAAATTCGTTCATATATAATTTTCTTATACCTTTTTTTATTTATTTATAGTTTAAATGAGATTTTTTAAATTATTTAATTATTTTCTTATTATTATTTTATTTTTAATATTTTATTATTTCTATTTTTCTCCTCTATTAAAATAAAAAATAAAAAAACAAATTATCCAAATACATACAATTAATACTTGTGATTACGTATTCTAAAACCTCTTCAAAATATGTTCATTACCTACTATTGCAAATACCTTCCTCTCAATCTATATATTATCAAATTCATCAATTTATTTTTTTTCCTTTGTAGTTTTAATGATATTCATAGTATATAATACTTTTTCTATTATTGCAGTTATAAATGGTAAGACAAACCTTATTAAATTATCATTTCACCCCTTAAACTTTCACTATTTGATTATTTTCGTCCTTAAATTTTTAAATAATTCATTTTTGTTCTTAAAATTTTTAAAATGCTACATTTGCCCCTAGAGTTAAATTTATTAATGTTACGTAGAAAAAAGCCTTTTAAATTTTTTGTAATATTGGAATTAACATATGACATATAAAAAAATCATTAATATCCATAAAAATAAATTGTTAAAAATAGTTGTTATTGAGATTTAAGGTGGTAAAGAATGAAAAAAATAAATTATATAGTGAGATACTTTTATTTCACTATATATAAATTTTATGTATAGTGATCATACGTACCAAATATAATTTTATTAAAAATTTTAAAGACAATTAAATAATCTGAAATTTTAAGATAAAAAATGAATAAATAATAGAAGTTTAGAGACAAAATAAAAACTTGTCCGAATTATACTCTTTCTCATATGAAATCTTCTATCCAAACCCTACTTACCCAAAACCTCAAACCTCTCATCTAGGAGTGTATGACTGTTTGAAGATCAAATTGAGAAGTAAATTAAAAAAAAAAGAAGGGAATTTTGACTTGATCCTGTAATTTGTTTTTTCTTTGATCCTGTAATATTAGTTCCATGCGTACATATGCTAGATAACAATGTGCATACAGAGAGAATTGCTGGACAAATCTCCTTTGGCAGAGGGCACGCTAGCTATAGAAATGCCAAACTGATGGCACAGCTGCATCTCGATTTCTACGTGACCATGATCTGCCAATAGAGAACCTGCCCTGTAATTCAACTGCAATGGAAGGAAAGTAGTACTAGTGTTGCTGTTTTGAGAGTCAGGACCCTACTATTTAAGGGTAACCTTGAGCCAGCATATCCTATGGTATCAAGTACAAACCTCCGTTTTCTACAATACTGGAAGATAAGTCACCAACCCTTTATTCCAAATTAAAAAGAAAGAGAAATTTCTTTGGTCCAAATAATTTTTCGTTTTTCATTATTGATCTTTGTGTGTGTGATGAACCTATACATATTTTTTCCCCTTTTTGTAGGTGACTGTGGAGCTACTTTTGATATAAATTAGAAATTTATATTCCAACTAAAAATTAATATAAGAGTGCCTCATAACCCATATATTGAATATTCAACCTTTCATTCGCACAATATTGTATGATATTCTCTATACGTCTTCTCATATGTAGCATCGTTTTGATCTTACATGATAATTTTATTTTTTTATAATATCATGTAAAAATTTAGACTATCAACTTAAAATCAATTCGCAGTGAGTGGAATTAGTCGTCTTTCTCGATAATTATTTTTCCAGGCCTTGCAAATTCAATATATATGTTGCAATATTCTTTACTATTCATGTTATGTGTGTTGTTTATATAAATAATGTAGTACGGATCGCATGTGAGTCTCTTTGATATCTATAGAAATTTGGACTATTAATTCCAAACAATTTACAATTAATAGCATGCTTCACCTTTCTTATTCAGTGTTGTTTAAGACATTCCAGTTTGTATTTGGTGCAATAACTCTCTTCCTCCTTCTACTAGTGTTTTCTAGAAATAATGGAAGTAAAGATCTTCATATTGTGATGTAATCCCTTTTTTTTTATTAATGTGATCGGGAGGGGGTGTTATGCCTAATACAATACTAATTTTCTCATTTAGAGGATCTTAATTGTCCATAATATATTCACAGGGATCTTAGCTTGTTCAAGTACTCAATTTTTCGACACTTATTCTCTTTTCATATCTTTGATTGTTCTATGTGAGGATGTATACTCTTTTATTATATATATATATATATTTTTTTTTTTTTTTAAATGGTTATATATACAAGTGTTACCAATACCCTTTATAAGATTTGAGAGTATTATACTGAATAGTCTATAATATATATTATACTGAAAATTGAAGTCAAATATGAGGTGAGAATCTTTAAGAAAAGAGGGGGCAAGTTAATAAGAATAAACTGTGATAGGTGCTATATACAAATGGTAGATCCAACAGCATGTTCTAAGTCTATTCTTTCCATATGGCGTAGCGGACCAAAAGTTGATTTCGATGCTTGCAAAAACTCGAGCCTGCATTTTGATAGTGGTTCCATATTCTCTTGTGATATAAAGTGTTTGATTTGAATAACTTTAATCAGAACCTGATTTTATGCCGTATATATATATATATATAAGAAAAACGTGGAACCAAATTAGGGCCTATCTTGAACTAATGGCATTACATTTGTCACTTAATTTAATGATGTTGCCCTCCTTTACTAAGAGAATCAAATCAATACTAGATTTACCTATTAGATTATAGCACGATGAGGTATAAAAATCACACTTCTATTCATTGCTTGAGAATCTACAATAGTTCTTAGTGGGATTTCCATATTCACAACTACGTAGCTAATTACAAAAGAAATCAATTAAAATATACATTAATTTCTGATAGGATAGAAAACACTAATCAGATCAAGTAAAATTTTCATTTTATTTACTATTAATCTTTTTCCCTTGCCACGTCCTGATGAAAAGAGGTTTAGGTTTGTATTCGGAACAAACAGAGAACAAATAGACTGATTATATTGCTTGATTAATTTTGGGTGATTTGTACAGTAATATATATAATTGACAAGTACTGAATGGTAACGTACAGAGAAAACCTAGGCTAAGTATTGAAAAACATAATTTGGGTAAAAGGCTAGCCGATGGTGATTAGCTTGATTTGTGAACTGGTAATTATTTTTCCTTCTGAGTAGATTTGGTGAATGATTCTTGATGTGAGGAAATTTCTCCTATAGGAACAATCTCGAAATTATTTAGATGATTTCTCTTAGTCTTCTTCAGAATGATCGCTAACGCAAGTTTGTAGTTGAGCAGAAGAAAGGCCCGAACCGGTTGTATCATAGAATGACCCGAAGTTTGTCCAATCATGTTCCAAATGCAATGTTCCGGCTGCAACATTTTAATTAACCGAAATTTTGAGTTAAGTTGAACAGTAAGTATATTATAAGTAAATAAGATTTATCCAAATGAGTTATTGTTGCAAAGATTAGTAGAACATATAAATGTATTAAGCATATGCATGTAAGAGTAAAAGAAACGAGCCAGAATTAAGTAGCTAGCTAGACATACACAATTGACAATCTGCCAGAAAACAAAGGCGAAGGAGAACTCAGCTGGAATTTCAAGCGAGACCGACACGTTTTCGTATAATTGATCGGGTACTTTAAGTACTTATACTTTGATGTTCATATTGAAATATCTTCCATCTTCAAGTTTTTTTTTCTTGGGGGGGAAGACAAAACATCAATGTTTCCAGCTTGAAGAATGTTAAACTTATAAAAGATTCTAGTCTAAGTGCATCATGATCTCTCACTCACTGTACAATCCCATGTATATCTCTCTTCCTTGATTCTAGGAGACGTTTGATATTATCATATCTTAACCATACTTGTAAAGGCTGCTATATATATGTAATTTGTATTTACAGTAATAATCAATCGTGAGTTTGTTATTTGATATGGTATCATTGCGCTAATACTCTTACGAGTCTCTTTCGATTCATTTGTTTTTTCTGCAGGTTGCCATGACGTCCGCTGCATCATCAGCCACCATCCCTGGAGCCACTGTTACCGATCAGTCTGTATCCCACTCGTCGCTCTTAACGCGCACCAACAATTGCCTCTGCAGTTATCTCCTAGCAATAATCCGCGAAGCTTGGACCACGGTCCTTCAGCTCTATGCGTACCGATCCCAAACATGCGTTATGCAACTTAAAAAGGATCTATCTCTTGCCAAGCGTGGCTCACTCTCTGTTTCCGATCTCTTTCAAGGCATTAACGCCAAGGCTGACGAGCTTGCAGTCATTGAAAAACTGATTATGGCAGATGACCTAGCCCTCTATATCATCAATGGTCTTGGGGTAGAATACCGGAAAATCACTACCCCTATTCGCACGAGGGAATCGGCTCTCCAATTTGTCAAACTTCACGCTCTCCCACGAGTCCTACGTCCGCCGTCTTGAATCTGCTACTGAAAATCAGGTGGTCACGGCAAACTCTACCGATCGGCAACCTGCTCAGCAACACTCCGATGTTCTCAACTTCCATTCATGCAACATCCAGCAACATAACCAACGTGGGTCTTTCAAAGGGCCTGCTTTGGTATGTGCACGGTGCGGTTTCGATACGGCACCACATCGAAATTTTGAGACGCGCACCCCCCAACTTTTTAGTAGCATAAATAATATGGTAATAGCCTAGAAGGTAGGATTATCGACCCGTCGAATATCATAATTTCTTGTTTACTCGATGAGTCAATGAGGCTTTCGACGCGTCGAGTATTATAATACAGTATTAAGGTAAACTACACATGAAGAAAATGGATGAAAAAATGCTTTCATACAATCAAAGGATGAGAGGTTGTTGCTTCCGTTCAATCTGATGAGAGGCAGGAGGAGGGAAGGGGGGGGGGGGGGGGGAAGGCTTATATCAGCGGTAGCAAGGGTATTCTATTTTTATTTATTTTATAAATAAATTGTTTTATTGTAAACATATGTCGAGGTCTCGCTCATCGACCGGATAAAAATTGCACCGCTAGTTCGGTTATGGGGCCCCAACCGAAATGACAATATTTATAGAATCCGACCGCACCTCACTGAAACGTGTGGTGCAATACGATTCGATCGAAAGCTACTTGCTCACCCCTTGATTTTCTTATTCACATGGGCCACAAAATAGGAATTCTAATAATAACCGACACAGAGCTCAATAGGCCTATTCTCGGGGGTCATCATCTCAACCCATATGCCAATGTTATGGTATATCGGGCCATATTGCAGCCTTATGTTGCGAAATTCGGCCCATAGCTAACTCGGCCTCTTACTCATCCAACTCGCCAACAAATGAATCCAAATGGCTACTTGATTCCGGCGCCTCTCACAACATCACATCTGATCTCTCGAACCTCTTTATTCATTCTGAATACGATGGCACAGATGAGATCATTACCGGTGATGGTTCAGCTTTGAAAATCACTCACATTGGTTCATCTGATATTACTTTTACCTCAACAAAATTTCATCTCTCAAAAGTTTTTTGTGTTCCTCCGATTAATAAGAATTTATTCTCGGTTCATCACTTCATTAAAGCTAACAACAAATCTATTGAGTTTCATCCCTATTACTTTCCTATGAAGGATCTAGTTATAGGGGCGACTCTAGTGCGCGGGCTATGTGAGAACAGGGTCAACCATCTTCAAGTTCTACCTCCACGTCCTGCATTTCTTGGTGAACAGACAAGTTTGATGGGTTGTCATTGTCGTTTGGGCCATCCACCATCCAAATAATTTCCCATGTTATTAATACTTTTTGCTTACCGGTTGAACGAGATAACTTTTCTCATCACAATCGTGTTTCTTACAATTTAAATAAAAGCATGCAATTGCCATTTAGGGACACTTCTCTTATTAGTTCTTTTCCTTTTCATTACATATATTCCGATGTTTGGGATCCCACTCGTGTGGCCTCAATTGGTGGATATCACTTTAACGTAATTTTTGTTCATCATTTCACTAAATACACATGGCTTTTTCCTATGCATGCTAAATCAGAAGTTCTTGATCAATCTTTCAGAAATTTAAGCCATTTGTTGAAAATTAGTTCAACCAGACAATAAAAAATTCTATAGTAATAATGGTGGAAATTTCGTTTGTGAAACTCAAGCCTTCCTATATATTGATATTATGTACAAGCCTTCCTTCTTTCAATGGACAGATGAAATTTAATTACATGTACTGGAAATTACATGCTGATTATATATATATATATATATGACAAGATACATACTGCTTAAACATGATTAAATCATGAGATTTAGATAATCATTCTCGAAAATAGATCAAACATTAGTGAACGAAAGTCTTTAAAAATATGTCTGCTTTTAGTTAAGTCACACACTCAGCACATACGATTTCTAGAGCAAGAGTTTGTTCAAAAATATAATATTAAATTAGGTGATATTAAAAGTCAATTAACAACGCTCTTCATTTAACATTCGGAAAAAAAAAAAAAAACTTAATTTTTTATATTCCCGTAAAAACATGCATATATATATGGTTAGACAACTAGGACAAGTGCTCTTCATAGAATTAACGTACGTGATAATTAAAATATAAATTAACGGACAAGAAAATAAAATATGGCAATAGTACGTACCGGACCATTCAGCAACCAATAGAGCACAAAGGAGTGTCGCAAGTTAATCAGGTAAAAGAACATATAAACATAATTACAGATGAATCGCAGGACAAATCTCCTTTGACAAATGAGCAAATTAGCTATGCATGTACAGAAAGACGAGCTCCTTCGCGTAATACAGCGATTAGCTATGCTTGTGCAGAGAGACGAGCTCTTGTCAATGGAGATTTGCCCCGTAATGCAGCTGCAAAAGATGAAGGTTTGTAGCTCAGTTTTCATGGTGGATAACGTCGCTAACGTTATATATATATATATATACGTTTGTATCGGATATGCCTTCCTATATTCAAGTGCACAATATATGGCATCTATATTGTATATATATGCAGAAAGATCTTCCTTTCCGTCTTTATTTATACCATATCTTTCTTGTAATAAAAGGACCTTCTCATTTATTCATATGTATACGTGCAACTTTAATCTTACACCCAAGAATTGATATTGATGAAATTCCTTTTTTTTTATTTTTTTTATTTTAGTGTTAATTTTGTTACGATAGTAAAAAGACATGAATGCAGACTACTTGCTAGTCTTCATTCGTGAAGCTTATATATTAAGCTTAGTCGCCATTCATAAAGCTTTGATCATGACCAGTTTATATATTATTATGTATGGAGACAACCAAGTAGTCTCCATTCATAAAGCTTTGATCATGACCAGCTATATTTGGCTTTCATCTAATTGAAGTTTTCCTGTATCTAACTGTGCCATAATATCTAATTTTAACTATGCTTTTGTTACGAAACTCTAGCTAATTAGGTATGTTCGGTCATTACAAACTGTTTTTCTAATCATGGACTTGCCTAATTACTTCGTTTTCATTAACTTATTTAGTTATTTATTTACTTATTTATTTATTTTCTTGTAATGATATAAATTTTGTTGTTACATGTTAACTAATCCATGTGGTTTTATAGAATTAAAATTCCGACAGCACATTTCTTCTCTACCTCATCTCTATCTCTATCTCTATCTCAAAAATCTCCGATAATATATTCTTATTTGCTCTATCAAGCTTTTTTTGCACGAAAAGGAATAAAAAGGAGGAAAAGATATGCTGAAAACTTAAAAGCAAAATGGGCCCTCCCCAGAACATTGATAGTAGGCGGAAGCTCGACTATCGAACCGACCAATTAGTTGACAACAGTAGGAAAGTAGTACTCTTTTCACGTGTACTACTTCTTAAATGAAAAGAAAATGAATGTGCTAAATGCTATGAAAGAGCAACTACGTACTTACTACGAATGGACCCCATGAAACTTTCTTCTTTTATATGATTTTACTTTAGGAAACTCCGGTTCGGAGGGATTCTATGTTAAAAGGAAAAAAAAAATATCAGAGATGAAAGATTTTTGTATGTATTATATATATTATATCAATTAAAATTTTAAACACAAGTATCATGAATAATATAATATATAAAAATTATGGTTAAGATTTTAATGCACAAAAAATATACAAGAATTTCTTATCAGAGTTATAGTTTTATCTAATATTTTTGTAATTATAGATTGATCTTGCTTATATTTATTTATCTTTCTAATAGATTATTCTTTTTTTTTTTTTTACATTTGAATTAGGTTTAATCCACATTTCAAGATTTTCTTGTAAACAAAACATAATGTAAAAGATAATAAGGTCAATCAACATAGAGAGTTATAGTGGTTCACTTATGAAAATTAAACCGATCAATCATAAATTGTATTCACTCCGAGCTTCAGAAAAATCAGCGGAATTCGCTTGCACTAGTGATGATATTATTCTATTACAAACCAACAATTTTAATCGCAAACTATGCTATTATACAAATTGAAAATCAAACACAGATTAACCACGAAAATCATTAGAGAAGTCTAACTCAAAGATCAAAAAACACTGATTAAGCATATACATCAAATTCATAACAATAACCTCAAGAAATTAGCAAATTAGGCATATCACAGATTTCACAAGACGAAGAACCCTAATCGCATTTTGCAATCGGCGCACAGATTCGACAAAAAAAAAAGAAATATGATGCCCTAATCAGATTATAGCATATATATAGCGACCCGGTTTATTACCCATTCCAAGACTTGGTAAGATAGTAGGCTTCGGGCTTGAGACCCAAAATCGCAACCTAATTCATAACAAGATGGGAAAACTGGATTTTTCACCCCAAATCCAACTACAAATATAAACCGTAAGGTCCAATCTAACGGGTAAGTTAGAAGGGAAACAAAATGTTGGAAACATAGCATTTTAACATGCTATGTTTCTGGTCATTTTAAATGGAGCTCATTTCGTTTCAAAGTTAATTTGAGTTCTCTTCCTTGAAAGTTTCAAATCGGTAAATGGTACTCTCAAAATGATTAATGGGTGAATGAGAAATTGAATCTTATAATGTAACAATTAGAATAGTTTGAAGTAGAAAAAATGAAGAATAAAAGTGGTCCCACATTGAAAAGGAAAACAAGTATGAGAATGTTTATATAGAATTGTATATTTGTTAATGGGTAATAAAATATAAACTAAAATGTTCTCTTTTGTGCGCACCTGCAGAAGGGGTGCGAATTTAGACCAGGTCGAGTCTGGTTTGTGTGTGCTTATACATGGGCGCGTTGAATTTCGATACGAAAATGACCCGGTTTGCCTTGACCCTCTTTTTATTTTTCTACTAAATTTTTTTTCTCTTCTCTTTTTCTACAAAAACGTATAAAGATCAAATGATGAAATTTAATTTTTGATTTTATCATGTTTAAATATGTATTAAACTCAGATTAAATTCTCATTAATCTTCACTACTCTTATGAGTCTATAAATTGGCAGTTTTTTTCCATTTGGAAACACACTAAGAAAATGAATTCTCTTTGTTTTCCTTTCCTCTAGAATTCTAAGTTTCCAGTATAATAAAATTCGAACCAAGTTTGAGTTTACCGGAATAGTATTAGTGGTGTGCTGTTATTATTCATCTCCATTGTATCTTAGGAGACAGACGTCATTTCATTTTCTACACCAACATGAATAAATGAATCTAGTTTAAGAAAATTATTTCAAAATATGACTCAATTTAATTCTCAATTTCTTATCTTCCTAATTTTCTATTATAGATTATATTTATATTTCCGGTACCACTATCTTTTGTTCGCTATTTATGTTTCTCTTTACTAAATGTAACTCCTACACAAAATATCTCCGAGTGATTTCTTCCGTCACTTTTATGTTTTGAAATTTTTCTCCCTTGGAATTCTTTGTTTCGCTCTCTTTTTTCTTAAGAAACCACTGCCGGAGCTTCTCGTCCGAGTTCATCTTCGTTTCTAGAAGTTCGAGCAAGCAAGTTATCTCTCTCTTCTCCTTGAAAACGTCATTGTTGTGTATGTTCACCCTCCCTTTAAATAATCGAACCTTCAAAAAGAAATAAACCCTTGACAACCTGCAATATCCAAGTGAACCACAAGTAACTTATTGAAGAATAATCTGTAGCTTCATCCACAGCTTCGCCCCAATATGGATTCCTCAAGCTCTTCTAGCGGTAAGCATAATTCAAGAAACGATTCATCTAATGGTGATAAAGAAGTAAATTTACTTCCTTCACATGAGCGTAACCTCATATTAAGCCTTCTGCTCAAAGCTCCAACTTGAAGCTCCTCTCTGATTATGAAGATCTCTCCTTGAAGCTTGAAATCAAGAAATCCCCAAATTGATTCTAAGAGAAGAGCCGAAATTCGACTCTGGTTTCCTGCAAAAAGAAAATGATAAGTTTTGCTATTAAAGAAAGAGGCAAAACGATATGTTCAGAAAAGCTTTCTAAATCACAACGTTTTATTAAAGCTATACTATTGGTTTTTTTGTATAGTACACTGCAGTAAATGATTACAGTAGATTGTACAGATGAATTGATACAATCAATACAAAAAGCCTTTTTCTTAGTCACCCTCTTTTATTATAAAGACAATAGAATTTCTATTTTTGTTATGATATCAGAGGAATAATAGCTATAAAGTAAAAATCTCATAATCTATGTAGAAATAAGAGGAACTGCAGAATTTTTCTACCGATTCTGACATCTTCACTAATTTCACAAAATCAACAAATCCCTACCGAATATAGCATGTAGATAATCCTCAAAATGCCCTAGTTACAGACCTTCTTAGCAAAGATAATTATAAGCTGTGGTCAAGGACCATGAAGAGGCTCTAAGAGGAAAAAAAAACAAGTTCGTATTTGTTTCTCGCAAATTACCTCGACAAGTAGGTTCAGATGCAATTAATTTTGGAAAAGAGGATAGAGGTTTGGAACAGATGCAACAATATGGTGGTTTCATGGATTCAAAACTCTGTAAATGTAGAAATTAGATCTAGCATATATCCTACATTGAAAATGCTCAAGAATTTTGGGAAGAACTCAAGGAAACACGTGCTCAACAAGATGGGCCGTGTGTTTATGTCATCAAGAAGTAACTAGCAGAGCTGAAATAGAGAACTGATTACGTGGTAAGCTACTATGGAAAGCTCAATTCCATAATGTACATGTGGACAGGTCAAAGGTTTGGTTGACATGTATCAAGGATTTAAGGTTTTGAAAATTTTTTAACGAGTCTAAATGATGTTTATTCTACTTCTAGAGATTAAATAATGTTGCCGGATCCTTTACCTACGGTGAACATAATCTATAATCAGATTCTGAATAATGAAAGAACAAGGGAATGGATATTGCTGAGAATCCAGCTATTGAAATAATAGCTATGGCAGTTAGAAAATATCTTGAAAATTCAATTTATCTAACCAAAAATGTTGATTATGTTAAGAAGCAGAAAATGTTATGTGGCCACTGCAAAATCACTTGTCATTCTCTAGAAAACTGTTCTAAGATAGGGAATTGAGAACAACCAGTCTGTGAACACTGTAACATGACTGGTCACACAAAGTCCAAGTGCTATAAACTTAATGGCTATCCTAAGGGTCACAAGTTTTCAACTAAAATCTATGCCAACAGGGCTATAGTACCAGCAACCACAAGCACATAAAATGAGCAATTTACCTTCTCAATAACAGAATACCAGCAGATTCCAGCATTACTAAAAAGGCAATCATCTTAAACAGTAACAACTCCTCAAGTCAACATGCTTCAAGCAGTCAGTGAAGGGTATAATTTTGGGCACAATTCAAGTCAAAATATTAGTTCCATTTCATGCTTTACTAATCATGAAACTTACTTGAATCATATTATATATGTGGGTGCCATAGATCATATTATATATATCAGCAATCATATTTTACTCTCATTACTTCTCCTGTCTCATTTTATGTCAAACTACCTAATGGACAAAAAGTTTTGGTTTCGCATCGACAAAACGGTTGCAATTACTAAAGCTCTTATCATATATGATGTGTTATGTGTGCATAGCTTCTTGTTTTACCTAATTTCTAGAAGAAAATTAACAGAAACCTGAACTGTTGTCTACTTTTTCCTATTATCTCATTATGTGCAAGATCTTTTGGCTTGGAAGACGATTGGAAAGGGTGAGATGAAGAATAAATTACATCACCTATCAATTTAAGGTATAAACTCTGCAGCTTTAGTTAATGAGTCCAATAAGTCTTTTGATTATGTGGTTAGTATGTCAGTTATGAAACAAGCTCTTTGAGCTTATGGCATTCCAGACTTGGTCATGCCTCTATCTCTAGCTTCAGTTAATGAGTGTTCCTATTGTTTATAATAAAAGTCAATCTTGTGACATTTCAGCTATAACTAGACATCATAAATTACCATTCCTTAATAATCCTTCCCGATCCAAGAAACATTTTGAGATAATTCAATGTGACATTTGGGGACCTAACCTATACATAGTTATGATGGTATGAGAAGCTTCCTTACAATAGTAGAGAATCATTCTAGGAACACTAAGGTGTTTATGATGAAAAACAAATAAAAAACTAAGACTTAAAAACAATCTTTTCACCCTTACGTAGGGACAATGGAGAATAATTTTCAATGGCAGATTTTTATCAAATGAATGGGATAATTCACTAAAGAAGTTGGGTAGAAACACAATAACAAAATATTATAGTTGAGAAAAAATACCAACATATCTTAAATGTCTCAAGGGCTTTAGGATTTCAATCTAGTCTTCCTTTAGACCTGCAATGTTTTGCAAGAGAAGAAACAAAATAGTGAAATCGATGAGCATAGCGGAGATGATTTATTAGTTATAAGAAGACTAAGTAATAGAGAGTCAAAGCGAAAGAGTTGACAAGAAGTGGATCATAAGAAGTTTCTTTTGAACTTCAAAACCTACTCTTGTTTCCTTGCAGTATTTCTTTCTCCTTATCTCACTATTTTATTGTTTCTCTATCTTCTAGGTTCTCTACATATCATTTTATAGGCAAATAATAAGTCTCATAACTTATTCAAATAATACTTATCATAAACGTATTCAAACACTTAAATTCATATAGACCATGAAGCCCATGAACACTCTAAAGATCATTACTCAACTTAAGCCATACTTTCACAAATCTCCAGATTGGGTTAAGGTTGAGCCGAAATAAGTAAGAATCTTCTTATAGTAGATGTCCACCAACTATCTCCTCTAATTGGAATTATATGCAATGTTGATCAAGTACAAACAATACTTGAAGTTGATCACAATTATGGGCTTGGTCACCATATGTATCAAGTTGGTCACCATATGTATCGAGTTTCCATCCATTTGGAATTTCTCCTATGACACAATCCCTTGTGAGATAACATCTTGGATGAAATTCAACTTGATGTCGATGTGTTTTATTCTCTCATGAAATATTTGATTTTTGGTCAAATATGTAGAGCTTTGATTATCACAAAATACCTTCACCTTATCTTTTGCACAATCCCCAACTCACTGATCAGTCTCTTAACCATATAGTTTTCTTGACACTTTTAGCGGTTGCTATATATTCAGCTTTTGATGTTGATAATGTAGCTACTAGTTGTACTTGTACTTTCCAACCCATTGTGTATCAAAAAAAAATTGAAAATGTAACTAGTTAAAGACCTATATTTGTCGAAGTCCCTTACATAATCTGCATCAACATATCCCATAAGGTTAACACCATCACCCTATATCCATTTGTAGAGAATACCAACATCTAAAGTGCCTTTGCCATACCAAAGTACTTACTTCACTGCTTCCCAATTCTACTTACTCGGATTAGACATAAACCAACTCACCAGACTAGCTGAATAAGCTAGGTCCGACCTTATGCAAACCATTGTATACATAAGATTTCCAATGGCACTACCATAAGGTATCACCTCCATGCTTTTCCTCTCAAGTTTGGTCTACAAAGATAACTGTGTGGAAAACTTTAAATGATCCAATCTTCAAGGATAACTGTTTGGACCACTTTCGCCTCTTAACACGCCAAATTTTCCCAAAACGTTTCTAAGATAACCACATTGAAATGCAAACGAAGTACCATGTCTCTTATCCTGAATAATCTCCATCTCTAAATTTTCTTAGCAACCCCTAAGTTTTTCATCTCAAACTATTTCCCTAGTTACCGCTTTAGCTTTAAGATTTCTACCATATCTTTTGATACTATAAGCATATCATCCACATAAAAAGGTGCAAACACCCCTATACCTTCTTTAACCCACTTGACATAAACATAACTATGATAGTGGTTCCTCACAAACTTCTTTTTCAACATGAATTCATCAGATTGAGAGTACCATTCCAAGGAGTTTATTTTAAACCGTAAATAAACTTTCAAAGAAGACATATATTTTCCTCATCTCCTTTCTTGATGAAGCCCTCCCATTAAGCCATTAGGATTCTTCACTCAAGATTTCGATAAAGGAATGACATCATCACATCTATTTGATATAGCTTTAAGTTAAATTCAGTAACCAAAGTTAACAACTCCCTAATAGAAGTGTGCTTCACCACTTCTAAGTAAGTCTCATCGAAATCCACGCCTTCCCATTCTGCAAAGCTCTTAGCAACGAGCCTTACTTTTACATTAGCTTCTCTAACCCCTCAATGCCTTATTTCTTCTTGAAAATCCACCTGCACCTTCATGATATTTTGATCTTTAGGCTTCTCAACAAGTACCCGTGTATCATTCTTGTCAAGCGAGTCCATCTCATCTCTTATAGCTTACACCCACCACTTATTATTCTTACTCCTCATTGCCTCCACATCCAAGTCTTCTGTTGTGAGCAATGTGTATGATACTAAATCTGCATACTCGTATCTCTTCGGTGCTTTCTAAGTTCTCCTTGTTTGATCCATTCTCCACCTCTAAAAGAACTCCATCACTAGCCAACTATTCACCTTCTTGATCTATACCACTATTGCCAATATGATCCACCTCAATCGTTTCCCTCTCAATAACATGTCTTATAACTACATTATCTTCACCAACGTCTCGTTGATTCACAGATTCCATGTAGAAATTTAACTAAGTGAATGAGTCGTGTGAATTACATACGTGTCTTGAATTTTCATTGCAATCGGATTGAAAGAAGAATTATAGTGGTTTGCTCATCGAGTTAAGGTAAGCCTTTAATCTAAACTTAAAATTTAAATTCATGGGCTTTATTGTGTTTTCTCTAAAGTAATTATATATGTGATATATAAAATGTCGTATGATCGATTATGTTTATGAAATTATTCTATGACTAGGATGAGATCCAAAAAAAATTAAATTATTACTTTTGTTGTTCTATATGCATGAATTCCTAATACATAGTAGATTTTACAGCACCATCTATTAGACAAAAAAAAAAGAAAAAAAAAGTGGAGAACTTATTAGTGCGACCACAAAAAAAGCAATAAAAGATCGAAGAGAATACTCACACTTGAGAGTTTTAAAAGAAAGACGTCTATTTGTACCCCCTTACCTTTCAAGACACTACAATCAAATGAGGAATTTGACATGAGGTGAGGAATATCCTCGCAAAAGCGACTCACAAATTCTTGATATGTGCTCCATTAAGTCCTAACCGCATTCTTCACAACGAATACGATACTCTTCAACGGTTCACAGCCAAGGAACCCAACCGATTATTAGTCGAAAATAGCTTATTCCTTGGGACGTGTACAATGGGAAGTGTGAGGTTAAGCAAAGACAGAGGCATTCTTTTTTGACGAACGAGTCAGATCGCCCACAGCTTACAAAGCGATCACAGTGGGAGCTGGGAGTGATTTGGCCAGCCCAAGATCTTAAGAATCATCTCTCAGCCATGGGAAATATGATAAGAGGGGTGAATGGAAAGCGCAGTATGAGAAAAAACTTCATAGTGTAGCTAAAATACAAACCTGAAAAGACCTCATTGAAGAGAATTGGGACACCTAAGAGATAAGTCCAACCTCCAACAAATTTTTTTCGATCAGCAAAGTGGAGAAATACCTAAAGCCGATGTCATATCTCTTATCTTTTCGACGATGTGAAGCTCAAAGTTGGACAGCTCACTCATATTAGGAAGAGCATCTGTAAAAAAGAGAAACATTTGATAGTAAGACAATTTGGTGACATGCAATAAAGCAACAAAATAAAAATGGATGAGGAGGTGTAAGTACGTATGCTTGAAACTCTGCTCCTGAAAAGTCTGCCTAAATCTTGAGCAATACTACTTGATCAGAACATCACCCGAAGAGGACAATCACTTGCCCCCCACAATGAACCAACTCTTCCTCCATAAGTGGTTGGATTAAGAAAGCTCAATGATCTGGCCCTCATTGGAAGAGTGGTAGTAAAATCCATATCTAAGGTTGATCTGAAACATCCAAGAGATTAAGAGAAGAACATACTCCATTTTGGCGAGCCTCTTTGATAACATATAAGTCCAAGTATGCATCTCCAGTCATTAGGTGACATTTGTCCAGGACGGATCTTGAAAGAGTCTAAGATGCCTACAACAAAGGGATGAAGAGGATGGCACACGCCTACTTGAAATATTAAGACTTCATCTCCAAAGGAAGCTTAGCCCCGATTTCCTTCGAGGGCGCTTGGGTTGCCAAAAGCCGTTATCAGCACCAAAACCAAGAAAATCACCATTCAAATATTCTGAAAAGAAAGAAAGCAAATTTCAACAACCCATGTTACGTATTTTTTAAACTAGACGAAGAGCTAAAATTGAAAATCCTTACTAAGATTCACGCCTAAAAAAATAAGTATGTTAGTCAACCTAAGCAACCCAAATTCAAAAAAAAAAAGAAAAGAAAGTACCTAATGAAGTACCTAAAGCCAATAAGCTCATCAGATACAAAATTTTACTCTTAGACAAGAGTATCATATTTCACTCAAACTACCTAGAAAACTAATGTCTGAAACCTCTGGAGTGATGTCATCAATCATATTTGCTTCGTCATTCTGTTTCAGTAGTTTATAATTTGAAACACTGTGACTCATCTTGTCACAGTTGAAATATTTCCCTTAATGCTTGGTTTGCTTCTTGGAGACTCCATATTTTGGTTCCCAATTAGACTCTTTATTTTCTTTCTTTAGGCAGTGGGATCTTTTTAATAGGCCTATCTCCCCTACTTCTCAGCCCTTACTAACTAACGCAATTCCCTAATAAAAAATTTTGACACCTGTATGCCTTATACAATGATTAAAACAGACATTACGAAATTTCACTATAGGTACCAAGTGAGCTAAAAATGCCTCACGCCCAGCCAACGCACATACACATGTGATTGTGTGACTCATACTCGAGTATATCTCTTTATTTATTATTACAAATAGCAAGAAAGCGCAATAACTTATAGAGACCATTTTTAAAATTTTTAATGTGATATGCTCTCGATAACATTTATGAGACAACTCGGACTTGATCCCTTATTATTTCGTTTAGCCTTTAACCAAAAAAGGTCCAACACCTCCCAATCATGGCAGGCCATTCTGCTTCTCAGCTATTACTTTTGTTTTGGCCAAAAGTTATATTTCATTGTTTTTTTGCTTTGTTATTTTTCCTTTTTTTGGCAACTTAATTTCCTATTCAGTGGTTTTTGGGTTTTTCAGTGCTTTTTCCTCTCTTTTTCATTAGTAAACAATTTGAGCTGAACTTTTCTTTGTAGGTTTTTTTTTTGTTCAGATGTTTTGATTTTTCTTGGCCTCATTGTATGATTGTAAGGCATGTTTTTCCCCATTTAAGTTGCTGATATTTTTTTTTTACATAAGCTCATCTCCTCTTCTTCTCATTAATTACTAACAAACCAAATTTCCCTAATTAAAAATATGTACACCTCCGTATATCTTATACAACAATTTAAATTGACATTATGAATTTTTCTGTAAGTGCAAAGTGCATCTAATTAGTACCTCATGTTCATGTACATGGGTCGACTCTCATTAGGACACTAACCTTTATTTATTATGATAAATGGTAAGAAATTGAAATCACTCACAAAACCTTCACTTGTTTTCTAAGTTTTCAACATGAGATGTTCTAATAGCATTTATGAGGCAACTTTAGGTTTAGACCCTTATTATTTCATTTTGCCTTTAACCAATTCTTCCCGGACATGGTCATTCACCTTCTTAACTATTTTTTTAGCTAAGAATAAGACTTTTTTTTGCCAGCTTTTTTTCCTGTTTATTTATTTTTTGCTCTTTTTTCCTTTCCTTTTTCCTTTCTTTTTTCCTTAGCAAGCTATCAAACTTGGCTTTTATTTGTAGGTTTTTTTGGTTTTGGTTTTTTGGTCTCTTGTTTTCTGGGCACATTTGTTTCTCATTTAGGTCGAGGAATTTTTTTGACTAGCCCATCTCTTCTACTTCTCAACCATTACTAACAAACTCAATTCCCAAATAAATACTCATATACCTGTCATGGTCCAATTTACCGAATCCGTGACCGGCATGAGAATTATGTGATAGAAGATACCTAGAAACCAATATATAAAAATTTATAGTCACGCAACCCTCACCAACCTCGCCTCTTACTTACTTTCATATATTATAACATATGGAAAATGTTCAACTCAAGATTTTTCATCCATCAAAATTCAAAATCTATATTGCATAAATCTAACATACAGCCGGGTACAAAATCCATTACTAAACATATCAATAGAAGTAAAAGATAGGTATACAATATTATACAACTAGTGTATTTTATACCATTTCTAATTATACATTAGAGCGACTATGGTTGTCTTAAAAAAAAATTCTCCACTAAGCAAGACCTTATCGAGTTCTACTAGCAACCGATCTCCCGAAAGGTCCATTTTCTTCACTAAACTAAAAAGGTTTCAGTAAAATGAGGAGTGAGTATAAAACTTAGTGAGTAATAACTATAACATGTTTTGTATTTAAAACCATATAGATGCAACTCGTTGAAACTATTTCAAATCATGCATTCTCGTAAAATTGTACAAACGTGCATACTTTATGTAAAATCCTTCAAATCTGATCCTTTGCATTTATAATTTCCCATCAGATAAGACATAACTATACTTTCATAAAATAATACAGTTATGGGGTAACAATCGGTAAAATTGTCACTCTTCAAAACGTTTTTAGCAAAAATTTCCATAAAGCATTATAGATTCGCATTTATGCAGTAAAATCACTTAAATATATCAATCACAATTCGGTCATTAGTATATAATTGTAAATACTTATACTTGTTTTTAAAAACCAAAAACATCATCAAAAGGCAAAGAATCTATATCATTCATAAATCAGCATATATTATATATATATCATTCATAAGACCATAAATGTAAGAGTCAAGAGGTGACCCATATGGCACTTTACTCTCTCATAGGATACAGGAGGTGATCTCGTGGCACTTTGCTCCCATTAACACTTTCACAATAAGTTTTAACGTGAGGAGCCAAAAGGATCATGCATCACCCCTGTCTTTATCACAACCAGGACAGTACCTAAAGGAGTAATTCTCTCTTTAACATACCCTGCTATGTAAGTAACATACCCTGCCATACAAGTAACATACCCTGCCATGTAGATAACTTACCCTATCACGCAGGTAATCATAATCCATAACATTAACTACTATGTGCACATAGCTCAGCAATTCCAATGTTAAAATGGGATCCCATCATAAACTTCATGCACTTCAAAATTCATATATTACATAGTTTTCCAAACATAAGGCATATACTTATAAAATTCATACATTCAAATCCATACATTTATAAAAAAGTATCTATGGATCATAGAGTCATGAAATTCTGAATCAAATCCATTAACTTGTAAATATGTAAAAAGCCATGAAATAGCATAATCTATCCTCAAATAACTTTCAGAAGGCAGTGCATAAAACTATGAAATAACATAAACATCTTTTACCTATCTTTAAACAACTTTCAGAATTAGCATAGGGCATAAAAGATATGAGATAGTAAGAGTATATTTTAAATAACTTAAAACCATTGAAAACTAGCATAAACATCTTTTACCAACTTAAAACCATTAAAAGACACATGTTGTAATTATCACTCACAATCACAAAGAATAGAAATCATGAAATAGCTTAAACCCATTTTAACAACTTAAAACCATTTAAAAACTAACATGTAGTAGTAATCACTCATCTTTAGCCTCTATTGGCCATAATCTATTTAGACACTAGATGGTGTGGAGAGATGCCCCTCAAATGGATCTAAGCATCAAAACAAGCAAAGTTGTATAATTCAATCATTAGGAATGTCCAACACAATTCAATTAACTAAAATAGATAAACTACCCTTCATATCTCTCTCTCAATTTCTTATTTTATGTAGCTTAATTTAAGGTGTCAGTTACTGTTATAATAGACTTCGACCCGTAGAGTAATTCACCTATTGTAGGCGTCGAGGGCGTCGACTCGTCGAGGTGTTGAGAGTGTCGACCCTTCAAGGCATCAACCCATCGAGCCGTCGAGAAATTTCTATATTCTCAGTCATCGAGTGTGTTGAGACCGAGACCGAGACCGAGATTGAGGTTTCTCATTTTCCTTCCCAGACCGAGGTCTTTTCTCCTTTCTCGGACCGAGGTCTTTTCTTCTTTCTTAGACCGAGGTCTAATATAATGCCTATTGGTTTGGGTTCTTGATCTAGACCGAGGGTTTTCCTTCTTTCTATGACCAAGATCTTTTCTCTCAGACCGAGGTCTCATATAATGCTTCTCAGTCTGGTTTCCCGATCCAAACCAAGCTCTTTTCTTCTTTCCTAACTGAGGTCTCTTCGACCTATCTAGTATCTTTCTTTTTAAAGGCGTCGAACCCATCGACCCATTCCTATCTTGAGGGCATCAACCCCATCAACCCCTTCATGTATTGAAGGCGTCGACCCGTCGACCCCTTCATACCTTGAAAGCGTCGACTCTGTTCTTAACCCTTAATGTACTCAAATTCTTTCTAACTTATTATGACATCTAAACCTTGATTTCATATTGGTACCTTAACTCCTACAGATTCCACTCTTATTTTTGACCTATTTGTCAAGAACTAACAACTTCAAATCTAAGAATGGAGAAGATCCTTACCAGAAATTGTCATTGGCTGGCATACTCTGACATATTGCATAGGCTCAGAACCTTAGTCTATGAATGTGCGAATTCTTCCCTTCACCTTCATTGATGTTTGTTACAGAGAAAGAAATGGGTTCCTTTGGTTTTTGCTGGAATTTTCTCAAGGCTGGGAAGGGTTGCAGTTTATGATCAGTGAGGCTAATGGACTACATACATTCTGTACGAAGTCACAGCTGGAGAAGATGACTTCGAGATTAATTATGTGATACGTGTATGGTTTCTATTGACAACTCAATTTTATCTCTTCATATTTATCTTATGCAGAGAAAGTAAGGTAAGCTGGTGAATTTCACCACCTCATCGCCTTTGTACTGTATATTGTATAGTGATAATAATATCTTTATTATATTATTAACATTTTTAGCATAATACTTAAAGGCTGATTCCTTATGCCCAAATTGATCGAGCCTCACAATACCATACACAATGATTAAAATGGAATCTACAAAACTTCTTCGTAAGTGTCATGTGCTCTTAATAAGCACCAAAAACTTCACATACTCGTGTGTGCTTATGCGACTCCTACAAAAACAGTACCCTTTACTTACTATGACAATTAAAAAGGGAATGCGATCATTTATAAAGTCTACAATTGCTTTCTAAGTTTCCATTAAGATGCCCTCAATAGTATTTATGAGCCAACTTAGATTTGGACCCTTAAAGGTCCAACATCTCCCAGCCATGGCGATCCATTCTCCTTCTCACCTATTACTTTTTTCTTTTCTTTATTTTTTTGCAGTTTCTATTCTAGTTCGTTGGTTTTTTGGGTTTTTTTGCTTTAATTTGTTTTTTCTTTTTCCTTAGCAAGCCATTTGGGCTTGGCTTTTCTTTGTAGGTTTTTGGATTTTATTTTTTGGTGTTTTGTCTACTCCTTAATTTTATTATGAGGTCTATTTTTTCCCTTCGGGATTTTTTTGATGGCCCATTTCTTCTGCTTTTCATCCATTACTAACTAACTAAATTCTCGAATAAAAAATATGGATACATGTATACCCTACATAACGATTAAAATCGACATTACACAACCAAACATAAGATGAGCATAATCTCAAACATGGATTGAACAAGAATGAATGAATTTAGAAAGTGTGGATACTAAAAAGAATCACTAATTCAAATAAAAGGGCACTTTATTGGAAAACATGTGCAGTTTTGTTACTGATTAGACCTCCAAATAAGAATTGAGAGGTAATATATCAAATGGGATACTAAGGGCACTAAAATGTACAATAGAGCTATACCTCGATATTTTCCACATGAAGTTATAGGGGTCGAATTGCATGGTACCCAAATTGCATGGCGCCTATACAACCCGTGCAATCCTAGCTGTCCATGTAGATCTGGCATCCCTAAGCAAGTCATTTCACCTAGTGATGAATTACGTTTAAAAAGACGCGGGTCTCCACATTTAACTCGATGACCCACCTGTTTTTAAATTTTTTTTCTTTCCACCCTCCCCCCCCCCCCCTCCCTCCTCCCTCCTCCCTCCTCCCTCCTCCCTCCTCCCTCCTCCCTCCTCCCTTATTTTTTTTTTCTTTTGCACTCCCCTCTCAATTAACGCACCTTAGAAGCTTCATTTTACCCTCCATCAACGAACCCATTTGACTTCATGAACTCGTTGGAAGTCACGAACTCATTCTCTCTCGAAAACAAACCTAGTGCATTTTGAAAACCTCCGATGGCTCGAATTAGTAGGAAATATGAAATTGCCGACATATGAGATATCGGTCTGAAAACCCTTGATGGCTCTAACTGGTAGAAAATATGAAATTATTGATATATGAGATGTTAGTCTAAGATGCACAGACCAATATGTGAAGGGCCCTTCAACCCTTCAACCCTTCAACCCTTCAACCCTTTAACCCACATGTAATATAAGTTACTCTAAAGGTTGAAGACTTTTCACAAATCGAGGCCCTTGAACTCTGAAAATAATTGTAAAGGTCGAAGAGCCCTTCGACCCATCATCTCACATGTAACACTAACAGTCGAAGGGCCCTTCACAGGTCGAGATCCTTTAACCTGTCATCTCACATGTAACTCTAAAGATCGAAGGGTTCTTCATAGATCGAGACCCTTAGACCCTTAGACCCTTCGACCCGTCTCTCACATGTAACTCTAAGAGTCAAAGAGCCCTTTATAGGTCGAGACTCTTCGACCTGTCATCTTACATGTAACTCTAAGAGTCGAAGAGCTCCAACCTGTCATCTTACATGCACAGACTCTTCGACCTTCACATGTGAGTCGAAGGGTCGAGAGGATGATGGACCCTTCACATGTTAGTCTGTACATCTCACACCGACAACTCACATGTCGGTAATTTCATATTTCCTATCATTTCGAGCCATCAGGAGTTTTTAAAATACAGTGTATTTATTTTTGAGAAAGAATAGGTTTGCAACTTCCAACAAATTCATGAGCTTGAATTAGTTCATTGATGGAGGTTAAAATGAAGTTTCGAATGTGTGTTAATGGAAAGTACGAAAGAAATAAAAGAAAATATAAGGTAGAAAGGGGAGTTGGGAGGAGGGGAGGGGAAACTAAAATAAATAAAAATACATGGGTCACCGGGTTAAATTTTTAAAATGCAATATTTCCCCGAGCGACGTGGCTTTTTCGGGCACACTGAATTACAGCCGACTGCCCGAATTATACTGGCTGCACGAGCGTCTTGCAATCCAAAGCCATACAATCTGACCCCGAAGTTGTAATGTCTTCTCCACCATAATTAATTGATGCAATCATTTGAAGTAAACTTTCTAGAAAAGTAACTAGCAATATAGGGTTGATTAGAATGATGTAACAATAATTAAAGCACGTTATATATATATGGCCCATATTTAGTGATATCAATATTGGTCTTCTGAATCTCATTTTACATGGATCGGAAGAACATGGATTGCTTTTAATGCGAGACATAAACCTGTTCTTCATAAACATGTTACTTTATTTCAAATTTAAATAGATATCTTTTCCATATTGATGGATCATGTGTTCTCTTATAATATAATTAACAGAGGATAAATATCATACATGTCATATCCAAATTGTATAAATAAATCAAAGCCGGAATTTATACGAGTTGGATACGACATAAATCAAATAGTTTGAAAAAGGAAGCTGTCTTGAGGAAGTTTCTTCGTTGCTTAATTCAACATGTATGTTTTAAGACAGTTCAAATTTCGGAAAAACAAAATTATAAAAGAGGGCTATATACTCAACTCTTTAAAAAATAACTTAAAGGTTGAAAAATTCTTAAAAGAATAAATTCAAATTTTCATCTATATACAGTTCGTTTTATGAATTTATCTATTTTTTTGTTCCGGTGAACTTTTAATCCATTTATTATCAAAATGAAAATTTTTAATTCATCTAATTATATTTTCCGATAATAAGATTGGAGTGGCATTTTTTAAACACATATACAGATATTATTATATGATATATATAAAAAATAAAATTTTAATATTTTCACATTAGTAACAAAAATTATAAATTATAAATTCGACTTAATTTAATATTTTTATATAAATTTATTGCCAAAAATGTGTGAATTTTATACTCTCCATTAATAAAGCTCCATGGTAGCCAATATGGAGCTTGAGCTCTAGCCATGAAGTTTCGAGCTTAATGGCAGATCTAAGGCTCGGAGCTCTAAATCTTCAATGGAGCTCGAGATGATAGAGCTCGAGCTCCAGCCATGAAGTTTATGCAACCCCCGGGGTTAAGTGTCTCACCTTGTGTCTGTGTGTGAATTCATGGGTACATGTATACCTGCGTCCAGCTGTGAGCTGTAAGTTATTAATTGACTAATTAACCCACTTGAACATATGGATTATCCATATCCCGTGATTCCTTACCGGCCGCCGCAAAATTTTACAAGATAGAAAAGCATGAAAAATTAGGGTGGTAGAAAAGCAAAAGAGCGATTTTGAATATTGTAAATTAGTTATCACATTGCTTCACGCATTCATTCACTGGACGATAATACATTTATATAACATACATTGACTTTTACAAGTAGATGTAACCAATTGGCCAATTGGCTTTCTCCATCGTTTTCCAATAGTATACTATTTATTATAGGTAGAAGGAGCTGACCAAGTAATAAGCCTAATAAAAAAATGCACCACAGCGTTTGAATTGCATAATGTTATTTTGGACCATGTGAACTTAGAGAAATTTATTAGAAACAAATTTGAAATTTCTTATCGAGAATATCATATTATGTTGAGAATGCAATTATATAAGTTTTGAAAATTTAATATATAAAAAATATGAGTGGTTTTAATTATTATTAAATTATTTTTAAATTTGAAAATCAAATTTTTATGTATTATTATAATAAAAGTCTCAATTAAAACTATTATATCTCCATATTATTAATTTCATGCACAATATAAATGATTCTAACCTTTTACTTTAAAAAATATTGGTAAATTTAAAATAAATAATTATTATAATTAAACTTCCTTTTTCTGTCCTTATTGTAGTTTGTAAGGTAATAATAAACTTGCAATTTTCTTAAATATGACGTCATATATAATACAAATACAGTAAATAGACCCATCGATCATCCCTTTTCCATTAGGAGTCTTACCCAATTTGTTCTAAGTATGTTTGTATTTTATGTATTTATTTCACATTAAATTAGATACATTTAATTTGTAACGCGGATAAGTCCAACTAATTAATATATATAGACATCTACAGAGATCAAAATCGCATCTATGAAATGAATGAGGCCACATTGAAATTGTTCCAATTTGACTATTTGACTACTGGCTACTATTTTAAAACCTTATACAAGTCTTCTCATACGAAACTATACATATATATTAGTTGGTGACAAATGGCTTATATATATATATATGGTTTAAATATATATTTCTTAATTATTAAGCAGAGACATTAATGTATGTGATTTAGTTAAACAATACAGCATCACACCTCTTAATCTGTGATTAATAAACAAAATTATTAGTATATAATTAATAATAATCAACATGAGGCTTATAATATCTAGATTCCAATATGGAAGCTGCAGATAGAGAGAAGAAAAGACAAAATGAATTAGGTTATGGCTGTACCATTCATTGGTCGTTAAAATGAAATAATAGTAGAATACTGGGTCTGACCCATTGTCCTCCTTCATCTAAGCCAAAGACCATGTGAACTGAATCAACTGGTTGTGTAATAAAATAAAATAGTAAATATCTATCTGGCATGGGTTTGAACTTTGAAACCGGATAGCGATTTCTATTCCTATCTTTAATTAGGTTTCACACAGATTAATGCTTTCTAGATGAACTAGGTTAAAGTTTGAGAAAATATTGATGATATTGTTTAATATGGCGGCTACTTCATTGTCTCGTTATGAGCAATAACTCCTTTTTGGCCGAAATTTTGAACAAACTAATTGACCTACACCTTTAAGTAACCCTTACTTATAGGACCATAAGATAATTGTTCCAACAGGACCTTGAGTTTGAATATTATTAATGTAAGAAAATATTTTCTGATTACTTGTTACTTATCAATTCGTTAAGAATTTTCAAGAATAATTTATAATATTTGTTTATGTAAATAATTAAAGAATTAATTATATATATATATATATATATTTATTGATGTTTAAATCTGACTTAGACAATAACAATATGTTCCTTATTTAGGACTCTATTATTGCCCAACAAAAGGAATGATAGGTAAGATTATATACGACACATCCCCTTATAATACTTAAGTTAGCTTGAGGAGTGAGTTATTTCCTCTAGAAAAAATAAATAGATAAAAGGAAAATATTTTGGATAATGAATAGTCATTCTTTTTTGACACTTTTAGTCTTTTGATATTTATATTATTCAATGGAGGGACCACTTCAGATGTTATTGTACATGTGCCCCAAACCGATTGGCATACATTGGTAGTGGGCAAATGCTCCTGCAACTTCTTTTATTGAATCCTAACATAGTTAAAGATCTACTTCCCACTACCTATATATGAGGTCCTTATCTATTGACCTCCATCCATACCATGTATAACATAGTGATCCGGCCATATTGGCTGGCCTGCCCTATTTTTGCTGCTCTCAAATCTTTCAACTAGACACCGAATGGCCAACTAGATCTAGGCATCATGGTACCGAGCAAGTCTAGTCGGCAGCAATGCTTTAATCTAATCTTTTGAAACAAATATGCCATAACAATATCAACACTCTAGTGCGGACCTGACCTAATCAGCATACGTAAATCTTGGCCTCCATTTCGTGAAAAAAGGTTTATCTCCTCTGACCTTCGATCATCAGCGCAGCATACATAACTCTAGCTTTCTCTTTTCTTTGCTCAGGTGAGAGCGAAAATCTCTCCCAAGAGTCAGCCCCTTAGAACCTCTTCTGAATAGAGTTTAGGGAGGTGCTACATATTCAACCTAGGTATCCATGCCCATCCTTGGACCTCGAGCAGTGTGCCAACCACTCCCCATCCCTGGTCACATTGCATCCCATCAATTTTTCTTTCAAAACCGATGCCCTCAATAAAGATGTGATTGTGTTGTGACTAAGGTACAACCCCTCAAGTCCTCCAACTAGACACCGAATGCCCAACCGGATCTAGGCTCTATGGTGCCAAGCAAGTTTGGTAGGCAACAATGCTCCAATCTGATCTTTTAAGATAAAGATACCAAAATAGGATCAGCATTCTAGTGCTGAATTGACCCAGTTGGCACACCTAAACCTTGGCCTCCATTTCGCAAATAAGGCTCATCTCTTATGACCTTAGGTCATCAGCACGACATACATAACTTTAACCTTCTTTTTACTTCTGCCTTGGGTGAGGCTGATAGGGGCCACAATTACTTAAAATGCAGATCACTTCCATTCATGGAATGGAAATAAAAACTGTTAGTACGAAGAAACACAAAATGGATGAGGTATATACTTGTTGGATGGGATCGTTTATTTAGAGTCATGAAATAATTTTGTGGAACGTGAAATGTTGTTATATATATACACGTTTTTAAACCATGTTATGATTCATATCACTTAATTGAATATCAAACATCTTTATCTTTAAGTTGGAACTTTTTGAGCTCTAATTTTATGCATCCTTTGCTTCTCTCCCTTCATCTATAATAATAATAATAATATTGGAACGCTTGATTTGCCGTCTCGGAACAAAATTCCAAAGATTTCTAACGTTTTACAGTTTTGGGGGGGGGGGGGGGGGGGCATCTTAGAAGTAAGGGTGAACCCTATATCATTAACCAGTGGGCATAGAATAATGTGAGAGAGAGAGGAAATCACTTTCAAAGTCTGCATAGAGATTATTTAAGCAATAATTGGAATAGGAATGATTTAATTAAATTGAGAAAAAGAAATAAAATAAAATAAAATAAGAAGGGAACAGCCAAAATGGTGTTTAGGATTGGGGGATATGGTTTCACATTTTCTTGCACGTCCTCCGGCGCTCTATATACATATACTGACAGCAAAATATAACGCCTTCCCATTTGTCAAACATCACCCCCTCCTTTTTTATTTAATTTTAAATTCCTCCCCACTCCCATTTTCACCACCTTCCCTCTTTCCCCCTCCTTCCTTGTTCCCATCGAACTCTCCCTCTCTCTCTCTCTCTCTCTGTCTCTCATATCCACCTTGTCTAGCCGCCGCTACTGATCAGCATATCCTACAGTAGCAATCATCATCATCAAGCTCCCCCATTTTTAATGGAAGATACCTTCAACAACCCATTCATGAATAGTTCACATCATCAACTCGACGAAAATGACTCCGCCACGGAAACCGGTTCGGAAACTCCTCCCTCCGCCTCCGCCACCAAGCTCACCTCCACTTCTTCATCCCCCAAAAAAAGCAGGTTAGCTTATACCATACTAATCAATTGATAATTAAGGAACAACAGTTAATTAAGTGGTTAATTAATGTAAATTTATAATAATTACAGTAAAAGGGGGTTACATAAAAGAGTGGTGTCCATACCAATGAAGGACGTAGAAGGATCGAGATTAAAGGGCGGCGAGATCACGAACAACACTCCGCCGTCGGATTCTTGGGCCTGGAGAAAGTACGGCCAAAAGCCCATCAAAGGATCTCCTTATCCCAGGTAAAATTCACAATATTTCCTCAATATTCCTAAACTACCCCCTGATTCCGAATTTCCGACTCCTCTCATTGATTCTCTGTAACCGAATCATGAGCCGTCCAATCCAGATAAGATCAGAATGGTAGATCTTGATTTAATGTACTTGTGCAGAGGATATTACAAGTGCAGTAGCTCAAAGGGATGTCCGGCTAGAAAACAAGTGGAGAGAAGCAGTGTGGACCCCACTATGTTACTAATCACCTACTCCTGCGAACATAATCATCCCGGTCCCACTTCTAGAAACAGCCACGCCGCCGCGGCAAAGACGAGGAAACTCAGCGAAGTTATTGCCGAACAGAAACATGAACAGAAACCCGAACCGGAGGAGAAGTTCACGGATCTGAGGGACGATCAGTTCAGCTGGTTCGCCGACATGGACACGACATCCTCGACGGTTTGGGAGAGCCCGATTTTCGCGGAGAGGACTAGTTCGATCGGTGACGTGTCTTCTGACGTAGCGATGTTTTTTCCAATGGGGGAGGAGGACGAGTCGCTGTTCGCCGATCTGGAAGAGTTGCCGGAGTGTTCCGTCGTGTTTCGCCGTGGAGGAGGAGGAAGTGGGCCCTTACAGAGAAATGAGGAGCAACAACGCCAGATGTGCACCGCGACCCCACCTTGGTTTGGGACCACTAGCTGATAACAAATATATATATATATATTACACGTGTCCCCTCTGAACCAATCAGAAGCTGGCTTGTTCTTTTCTTCTCTACTTTTTTAATCCAACAGTGTCAAGCATCCGGCGTCGTTTTTTAATATACCCAAAATTCCAAAAATCCCTCTTACATTTCACATATTTCCATTATTTTTCTCTCCGATTTCTTCAATTTTAATATTTCTTTTTTATATTTTTTTGATCGCTGAGAATTGCCTGACATATCGTAGTGAAGAAATAAAGAGAAATTCAAAGACCGGACAAAGTTGTAACTTGTAAGTAATATTTGATCACGGCCGTCCATATTTGGGATTTAGATATTTGTTTTGTATGGTCCCCCCAACTTCATTGTATCATGATTCCATTAGCCAAAGGATCAGATTATGGGTCAGTTTGTACATTAAATTATGGATTATAGATTTAAAAAAATTATATTTTATGAAAATTAATGAATTCAACAGGATCTATTTCAGAAAATTGGATAAAAAATAATTATTTTTAAAATTATATTATATATTATATATTAATTATTTTTCTATACGACTCGAATTTGATACGGTAACATCATAAACAAAAATTTGAAAAAAAAAATGTAAAATATTTGTTATATTATAAACATCTGCGAGTTGAAATTTCGAGGCGGCCAGTCTAAAAGTCAAATGAACCATTAAAACAAAAAACATTTGACTTTTAGGTGGAAACTTACTTATCCATGAAATAAAGCAACATTTTGACATCTTCAAACTATATATATATATATATATATATATATATTAAATTGAGAACTATTATTTTGGATAAGACTTGTTGTAGTTGCTAACCTTCTTAATTTAATTAGTCCACCTAATCTAATGCTGATCATCTAATATAAATACAGAGCGAGCAGGTATAAAGAAGGCTTAATTAAGTAATTAAGTAATTAAGAATTTAACAGGATAATATATTTTTAAATCCCTTTCAATTATTATTATCTTCTTTTTTCTTTTTCTTTTCTGTTTCTTAAGTATAATTAAGCAATATGATTAATACAAACTGTCCTGCTTCTTCTTATGAACAAGAGAGTAAAAAATTATACTCTAAATTTAATTAATAATATTATAAATTTAACTATTTTCCTCAAGATTTGTAATACATCATTAAATAAGTTTCTCGAATTTTAAAAAAAAAAAAAACATAGAAAACCGTAAACTAATGGCAACATGGGACTGATATTAAAATAGCCTTCCGAATATGTCGGGGCCTATACTTTGGATTCCTTCTAAATCCTGAATAATTCTTCTGTAGGGCCCAAAATGATCACTTCTAAGTGAAGCAAGAGTCCAACAAGTAGGACATATCCGGCCCACTGATCAAAGCCTTATACACAATCCAGGTCCTGACCCAAATCAGAGATCCTGCTTTGATAAGATTCTGCTGAAGATTATGGTCATAACAGCTGTACGTGAATTGATTAATAAAATATCCAAAGTAAGAGAGTTAGTATTTTTCAGAGTAGTTATGAATAAGATAAAAAAAGTAAATAAGTCTCTATTATTAACAAGGAAAGGGAGTGCGTCTGCCGGGAGTCGAACCCGGGTCTATTGCTTGGAAGGCAATTATCCTAACCGTTGGACTACAAACGCTGCCTATTAAGCATCGGCATTTACATTTATTAATACTATATATTTATTTCAGACACCATTTTGAATCTTCTTAAAGTTCTGGGTTTGAAATTGAGGTGATAAAATCATTAAATAGTGTCGAGTCCCATGACGTTTTTTTTCCTATTTAGAAGCCACTGGCTTCTATTGCATTTTCCATTTAAATGCATTTAAAAATAATCTCAACTATATATATATATATATATATGAGGGGAGGGCTTCATCAAGAATATATATGTCAATCACTATTTTTTTTCTCTTAACCAAAAAGGTAAGACTTCATTGCGAAAGCAGTAAAGATGAACTCTTCAACAAAACCTCAGCTTAAGAGGGAAAAAAAAGGGGCCCTACAATGAAGTAAAGAAAATCAGAAATACAAGCAGAAGAAGCTAAACCGAAAAGGGCCAGCTAAGAAACAAAGCAAAACAGCTAAAGAGAAAAAACCCTCACAAGACAAGCCTAGAACACTAAGCCCATCAAAAGCGAAGAAATCAACTTATTGACACAAATATTGACTCTGATACAAATATTAAAAAATGACACTCGTAATTATAATAATTGACAAAATGCTAGAGTGTGGCTGCATGTCTGCGTTGCTGAGTGTTGAACGAATTACAAAAACCAAACGAAAACATCCTTCCGAAGAGGCCAACTGTTACATGATTGATTCATTAAAGAAAATATGTTCAGAAAGAATAATAAGCCCACAAGGGTCTGTCGATAAGTCGGCATTGATACTGCAAAAAGTACTGTCGATAAGTCGGCATTCATACTGCAAAAAGTATATATATAATTTATTTTGTTGGGAATTTGTATTGCATGGCAACTTCGACTCACGAGGCTTCGCTTTCTGGATTTGCATTGAATTTCTACCAAAACTGAAGAAAACAGAGAGGAGAGTGATTTGCATACCTAAAACGCTCAACACTCTTATCAAGGTGTTATTATTATTTTATTTGAGTAATTAAGTACTAGTGCCATAGTGCCATAGGATTGCTTAAATAGCTATACATACGTTGAACCCATTAACAAAAAATTATTGATTCGCGGTAAAAGATTAAAAGCAGCTACCAATAATAAGAAATATTATATTCGCTAATCAAAAGTTCCCTTTTATACCTTTTCCTTTTCAGAAACAGTGATCCTACTTTTTGTGTTCATCATCTCTTAGTGACCTTTCGGCACTTCTAAGATCTGTACATACGACTTATCAAAGCAAGTATTATTCAATTGAGTTGCTAATATCCATTGAATTTGTGTGTGTCAGTCAGTCAGTGTGAATATTATTTATTTAGCGGATTTGTAGGAACTGTCGTGAATGTTATGGGCAAGAAGTAGTAATGGATTGACATTTGAGTCACAGATGTTAAAATCTTACAAGACAGCGTCGTTGTCATGATTACCACGCCATTTGACTTAATCTTCATCATTTCGACAATGAAGTTTGTAATTTCAACCTTTTTTTTTTTTTTTTTTTTTTTGGTTCCTTAATTAATAAATGAAAGAAAATGAATTATAAGGAAATGACTGCTCGCTAACAACCAGCACGAAAATATAAATTAGTTGACATGATTTAAGATAATCTTAATTAGTCTTAACAAATTAAATCGGATTTGTTTATAAATTTTGGAAGAACAGTATATATATCTCATCGTACTATTGGTTAAATTAAAGTATTATCTTATGAATATCATGATTTAAATTTGATTATCACTTAAGGAGTTACATTCTACTATCCCTTCACCTACACATCAAAATTAAAGTAGGAAACTAATTTGAATTTTGTTGTTTTGATAGCTAGCCTTAGTTAAGGTTAATTAATTAGCAAAATAAAACCCTTTGGTGAAAAACTAAATCTTAACCACTTCAGTAGTTAGAGTCTTAGATAGGTTAAGTAACTAGCAAAAATCAAACCAGCCGAAAATATGGATAATGTCTTAATTGAAGCAGTGGAGATGTTTATGTTGATATCTAAATATTTATAAGATTTTCATTATCACCTAAATATTTGGGAATTTTATATATTGTAATTTAATATTATATATTCTAATAAGCTTTTTAATTAGTTAATTAATTAATTCTTCTTTTATTTTGTCTTCTTCTTCATCTTTCCTTCCAACACGAACGGTAACCAACGTAGCGAATAAAAATGGCTCAAGCTTTTTCTTCTTCTTCGAATCACTTTATCTTCTTCTTTCATTTTACTTCCAACTTTTTATTTCGAACTAGAAGATTCGACAGAAGGAATCATGGTTATGAAGATTTTTTAAATGAAAAAAAGAGAGAAGCAGCAACGAAATATGGAATCACCGGAAACAGCCGCGAACAACTCGAAGCATTCAAAATCTGTTCTTAAAGCAATGGATAAAAGTTCATCTAATTCGTTAGTGCGGGATTTCCATTTCACCTAACTAATCTTTGAATTTCAGAAATTAGGGTTTTTTTATGTGTAGTCGGAGATTGTGGATAGTTCTATAATTAGGGTTTCAATTGATGTTATTTGACTAAAATTTGTTGAATTTAGATGATGAAATTAGTTAGATTTTGATTTTGAGTCTTTTTTCTCGATTTTTCGATATCTCATTAGTCAGTTGTGGAAGCTTCTGTAATTATGAATTTATTTTTTATGGTTATTTGGCTAAAATTGGTTGGATTTAGATGATGGAATTAGTTGAATTTTGATTTGTGATATGTGTCTTTTTTTTGTTATTGAATAGGGTATTGTTATCTCATTAGTATAAGGAATTGTTATTGAATTGTGGATGGTATATGTAATTAAGGTTTTTTTTATGTTACCCATGCTGATATAAGTTAGTTTTAAATGATGAAATTTGTTGGATTTTCATTTGTGATATGTAAGTCTTAGTTTCCTATTTCTCATTGTCTCATTAGTATTGGGTATAGTTACTAAATTGTGGATGGTTTGTTTGTTTGTTTGATAATAATTTTACTGAAATTTATTGGAATTTGATGATGTAGTGAGTTGGATTTCTGATTTGTGCATTGTGACGCTTATTTCCCAATTTCTTGATGTCTCATTAGCATGTTGTATGTTTATGTGTCAGGTGGTAGAAGGTGCAATTCCTCACGCCCTTACACCTACCCTCACGGAAGCTTTGTATTATGAAGCCCGCATCAACACAATATCCTAGCAAGAAGTAGTTACTGCTGATATAAAGAGTAAGCTCACTAAGGAATAGTTGGTGATGTTTAGGAAAACTCATATGGGTCACCTCCTAAACATGAATTTGATGCTAGTGAACTCCGGTAAACTTGTAAACTGCTTAACATCCGACGAGGGAGTGCAATAAGGAAAAAGAGTTGTGGATTTTGGTTAAATTTAGATGATGAAATAAGTTGAATTTTAAATTGTGATATGTCTTTTTTTTTCAATTTTTCGATGTCTCATTAGCATAGGATATTATTACTAAATTATGGATGATATATGTAATTGAGGTTTTTTTATGTTACCCATATTGAAATAAGTTAGTTTTGAATAATGAAATTTGTTGGATTTTGATTTGGGATGTCTTGGTTGATAGAGAAAAAAGTATTAACATTATTTCATATTTTTTTTATTTGTCAAATAAATAAGAGGATATTTTAGTCATTTATATTTTAACTTAATTTTCTTTTTACTTTTTATAAAAAGTAGATTAATATCACTAATAAAAAAGAAAATGTGGTTCAACTTCCGATTTGTTCCCTTCTTAAATCAAATTACAAACAGAGGGACCGTAGAAAATAATGGCACGAACGTGATTATCATAGCTATATCCCCGAAGCTAAGTGGGACATGCATGAAGAGTACTTCTATTCCTTTTGCGAGATATAATTTGTCACGTGTGACACCGCCGTAAACTATACTCATTAAAAAAATAAAAAAATCAAATCAATTATGCATGAAACGGAAGAGAAAATAAAATTCAACCTTTCCATATTGACGGTGGACTATTTGTCGATGAGAAATTACAAAGAAAGTAATGGACGGCGGCTAATTAGCTCCCGCATCCTATTGTCTCATGTTCCTTCACCTACTCTTTCTCTCCTCCACGCAGCCTTCTCCCCCCACGTCTTATTACACATTTATTGAAACCACCACCCTAACACTCTTGCTTGGACCCATCTCCCTCTCTCTCTCTCCCTGTGTTTAATACTTTTCAAATTGATCTTGACCTTTTCAATTTGCAATCTCCATAAAATAACTTGATCCCCACGCTCCTATGTAGTCATCAACGCGGAGGCAATACATGAATGAACATACTTACCCACTCTATATATACCACTCCTAACTCTATTACCTTTTCTTTAATTCATACTCCTTCAATTTCTCTCTCCCTCTCTCTCCCTCTCTTTGCATTATTGTAAACAAGTTTTATGGCTCGTTTAGGCATTTGGGCACTCATTTTGTTCCTTGTTTTGGCCTCAATTATGCCAGGTTTTGAGGGCAGAAAGCTGTTGGAATCAGCGACTAAGAAGCGAAGCGTCCCTAAGGAGTTGACAGAAACTCTCATTTTCACGGCTCTGCCCAAAGGGACAGTGGCTTCTTCTAGTCCGAGCAAGAAAGGGCACGCCATGATCGTTGATGAAAAGCTTATCGGACGGCAGCTCATAAGCACCGATAGGCTTTTACGCTCCGTTCCCAGCCCCGGAATAGGCCACTAAATTCATTAATCCCTCTCGCTAAATTTTCTTCCTTAATTTTTCTGGAAAATTATACGATTCTTTTGTTGTTATAAAGATTTCGTTGTACAAGGTTTTGGGTACTATTAAACTTGTAAGTGTACAGAACACAGAGAAATATAGATGCTTATAGGTTTGGGTTAAAATATAATTGCAACCCTTTTCATTATTTTTCTTTCTTTTTGGGATTGGGTATGTCATTTCAAGATTCGGATCGAGAACTATACATATTCTTTGTAGATGAGAAATTGTACTAGTTATTGCTTATTTGTTCTTTTCGCTTTCTATTGTTGAGTTTGTTTTAGATACATGTATTGATTCATGCAGCCAGAAACATTGACGTGAAAGCCCATCAAATTAAACAAGTAGCATCGATTGCCTTTTATTTTTCTTGCCAATATACTTTTGAATATTATGCTAATTATGGGTTGGTAATTGATGCTCTTTGGTTTAATAATGGAAATTCCAAAAGTAGAGTTTCATTCTATCAAAAATGAAAAAAAACAAGTTTTCTTACTAATGTTCGTTCATTACCTGAAATCGGATGTTGATTAGCATACTGATTAACTACAAACCAAAACAGTTCAAGCCAAAAGGATAAAACTATTGAGCACTAACTAATCACCCCATTCAGATCTGAATATCACAAACTATGTCTCCAAAGGATTAGTCAAGTGATAAAAATAGGTTGCATTGGCGTAAAATTATGCCAGCCAATAATATGCCATGAATTGGTCCCACATGGGATCCTTAAACATGAAAGGATTGACTGGGGTTATCATCGGTGGGCCCCGTCCGATGGCAAAGTTAGTACTTTTTTAGAGAGAAATTAAAACTGATAAGAGTTTAGTAGGATAATCAGTAATGTTGCAGTATGGTATGTCAGTAACCGCCGACGCCTCTCTAGATCCCTCTAACAAGGATATTAGAGGTATGTTAAGCCCCAAGTCGGAGCTCAGACTCGACCCTGTCGATTCCAGCCTGTGGATTCAACACAATGCTGAAACATTGATTCTGACCTTAGCTTGCCTCGGCTCAGCCTGACCCTATGTGAAAAAGGCAGACTTTATCCTCATAATGGCCTATTGTACTGACCTGATGAGTGTGACTGACCCTAATGAGGCCTGCCCCATTTCCCGGTGGCTAACCTTACTAGGACTTCCTCCGTCAGGTTACATTACAATATCCTTGGTTTTTGTTTTTGGTCATCTTATATTCAAAATTGAATTAGTTGATAAAACTCTTTGCGACAATCAACTCTTCAATTCAAACAATGCCTTTAGATTGGGTTTTCACTTTGTTTGAGTTTCCGAAACTTACGGGTGAAGGAGATTCTTAATATATATATATATGTGTGTGTGTGTGTGTGTTTTGTATATATGCATTATTTTTAAGGCAATGTCTTATTGACTACATATATATGGTATATGATACTGTTTTATCGAACTAGAATACAAATTATACAAAGCTAGTAGTCTACCCAATTGGCTAGCCATCAAGATTGACTGGAACTAAGGATACTTAGTAGACGTAGTCACTTTCATATAGAGTATCAAATAATCAATCAAGTCACTTAACCTAACAACTAAAATCATGATCACTCTATGGACTTGACCGGGTCCTTGGATTGACTTCCCTTGTTCGTCTTGATTCAATTACACAACTTTCCTACTAAAAAGCGAGACCGAAGTTTCATTACACCCTATTGAACTTGTTATAATATTACAAGGATGAAAGATGGTACAATATAAGAAGACAAATTTGTTTTGAATTTAGCATTTGTCTAAACCAACGGTGGCCGAATTTTAATGGCTGCAAGTATCTGAACCAAAGTCCAACCCACTAAACAAAACAATTGACCAAAAAAAAAGGATTGGAGCAAACGTACAATGACTTTTTGGCATAGAAAACTAAACTAGTTTCAATTTTTAATTGCTCCACGTATTTGACGTTTATGAGAAACAGATCCTTATAATGCTCTGAAAATATAATGAAAAAAAATAAATAAACAAAGATTAATAGCATGATAAAAGACAATTTAAGAGAAAATTGACTCATTTGGATTTAGTAACCATATATCAAAAACAAATTAAACTTATCAAAGAGAAAGAACCGTATTACGAAATCTGGCTGAAAAATCTAACGTGGATGTTGGGTCGGTTGGATTTCAATCAGACGTTCCCTATTAATTGGTAAGCACAGGTATGCATAGACACCCGTAAGCACCAAATCTCGGGTCATTGCAGGTTTCTGATTTAGACATTCACATTTAGAATTTGAAGGAGAAAATAGTAGAGTCGTTGATGTGAAACTTATCACAACTGATAGTTATAGTAAAATTCTATTCCTCGGTTGATCATTTATATCTTCATATTGTTTCTTTTTTCTGTCATTAGTCTTACAGAAGAGATCTTAGCTCTTTGGTTATTTGACCTTTGACTCAAACAAATTTCTGTAATGCAGTTTAAAGAGTTGATGAAATACTTAAAATTTTTGTTTATAGTCATTCAATCCTGTCACTTCCGATATTGACTGCTTTTCCCGTTAAAGGCATTAAGCCATAAAATGTGAGAGGGAGGGAGCATAAGAACAGAGGGTAAGATTGAAGAACCATTCTGACCATCTTTTAACAAGTCAAAAAAGACTAAAGAGGGAGAAAATTTCAACTTACAAAAGAAAGTACACTTTAAAATGCACTTCTACATTCCTGAAATTGAGAATATACAAAAGCCTCCATCACCAAATTTAAAAAAAAAAAAAAAAGCTTGAAGAACTTGAGCAGTGAAACTCCAAACTTGCTTCATTACCAGAGATTCAAGCTCACCATTGATACTTAGCCGCAACAAGGACCTCGTAATTCATAGCAGCATGGTCCCAACTGAAATCCTGTATCATCCCTCTTCTCTGAAGCCCTTCCCAACTCTACTTATACTCCCTAATAGTCAACAAGCAGTTCCCCAACGCATGTATCAGCTTATGCGCCTCCGCTCTATCAAAAGTCCACCTGATATCCGACTCATTAAATGGGTCAAACTACTGCGCCGTATCCCTCAACCCGCTTACCGCATGAACCATTGGCACCGTCCCGTAAGTCATTGCATACAGCTGGTTCAACCCACACGACTCTGTTGATGAATAAACTTAATTTGTTATTAAATTCGTGACTGCATAGTAGATAACTTTTTTAGGTTAATTAATGAACGAATTTGAAAGGGCAATTCTAGATCATTCTGGGCAAATGAGGAGTCTATTTCATGTACAATGAATTCTAGTTTCTGATAGTTTAAGTTTCAAGTCGTTTGGAGTTCCCTATAATAAGTTAATGCAGTTTTAGTAACCAATAATCAGATTTAACTATTGTTGTTTAGAATTCTGTTTTTATATTTATGTTGTTTAGAATTCTGTTTTTATATTTATGTTGTATACGAATTTTAAAAGTCTTAAGAGTCTATAAATAGAATTGTATTCTGTTGTGAGAAATGTGTGAGAGAGAAGAAAAAATACAAGAAGATAATTTGAATAATAAAAGAGTTTTGAGATTTATATCTATTCCTTCTACCAAAATATATTATATTATTAATGGACTCGAGACTAGACAGCGTCAGTAAAACATCTTCCCAGGCAGTTATCCCGTGGGCCATCTGTACTGGAAAACTGACCCAACCCCTCACTTTATCCTTGTGTCAGTTTTCAAACTGCCTCAACATCTCTTCTAGATCTTGACTTGAAAAAATGACTAGGTTGAGGATCTTTGGAAGCTTTTCAGTTTGAATATTACCACCATTCAAAATGCCATCATATAAGTATACTAAGAATTTAAATGGCAGAAGAAATTGTTGATAAAAACAATGTAGGTTACATAAATGTTAAAGCAATTCCCAAAAAAATTCAGTTTGGCTTCATATTTACTACACTCTCGTACGTACAAGACAAGTTTACACTTTCTCTCTTCACTTGGATGCTTACAAATGAAAGACAGCGCTCTGGGTCTTTATTTTGGTTTTCATCTCCTCAATAAATGTCCATGATGATTATTTTGATCCAATTTCTTACATAAAATGTTTTATATAAGTTAATATTTAGATATTTTTAAGAGATATTTATTTGGGTTATTCTAAAATAGCTTCTAGATAGTGAGATATTTATAGGGACTTTTCTTGAGTAGCTTTTGATATTTGTAGACAATTCATAATCGAAATTGTGTAATAACGCTCAAGTAGAATATATGAACCAAGTAGGATAAATGGATAAACAAAATATTTAATACAAAGTGAACAAAGATCTTTTGCCTTTCTCTCCCTCTCACCTTTCTCTCTAAGGTCTTAGATGCCGCTTACTATTAGGGTCCTTATTTGAGGGCTTTTGCTCTTAAGCAAAAATATTTGCTTCTTTTCTTTATCTCTTCTTTAGATTTACTAAACTTAAAGTAATCACAAGTGTTGGATATTGGATGAAAATGACTTCGAAAGTAAAGTAGAAATAAATCCAGAGATGAATGATAAAAGCCAAGAGACATATTTAATTTGGTGTTGAACCGGTTGGTTTTTTTCTGTGGCCGCCTGAACTCGGATGGAGTTAGACTCGCCCCTGTATATTGAATTTAGATATAAACCTAAGCGCAAAGTCTTTATGAAGAGAGCACGTGCATACTTATCTTGAGAGGATGAGGACTTGAGGAAGAAAAAAAAATGCAAGTTACATAATCTTTCAAAAGGGAAAAGATGGATGGTGATTGCAAACTTGTGTTGACTCGTGTTTAGAAGTGGGTTTGGAACTAAAGAAATTATGTAAGTTTTGAAACTTGAAGAAAGAGAAGACTTAGAACTTTTTATAAAGAAAATAACATGTTCGGTGAATGAAAGTTAGCAACGTCAAACGTGCATCGTCATGTTCGGTGAATGGGAAATTGCCCACCATTTTACTCGTTATTAATTATTAACTCATTCCCTATTCCTGATGTTTCGCCTTTTATACCTCTTAAGTCCATAGTGGCATAATTTGTACATATATATATATATATATATATATATATATATATATTATAATATAACATTAATTATTATCTTGAATTATATATATAATATATTGAATCTATTTCAAAATATCCATTTCATTTTAATACTGTTTATTGATTTTTTTTTATTGATTTTTTTTTTAATTTTTCCTAAAATTTATTGATAAAATGAATAAAAGTGGTATTTCAAATTTCATATTATTTGGGCCGTTGATCAAGAAAAGTTGATTCACGATAATGAAAGACTCAACTTTTAGAAAACGCCACAATATGATTTCGTCAAGAGACAATATCAGTTCTTTAAATGCAATGAATTTCATCTACAAATTGGGTAGTTTCTGTTGATTTATATCATAATTTACTAATTAATGCTTTTTTTTTTTTTTCTAAATGCAGCACTCGCAAGAATTAGATAGGTACTAGATGGGATTGGGTCTCTTTTATTTAATTAATTAATTAATTTATCTTATTTAAAATTATTAAATTTTAAAAATTTAATTGACATGAAATAAATAATATTATTTTAATTAAATAATAATAAAATAATTTTTAATCACCTTAGTTAAAATTATTTTAATTTTTTTATTTAAAATTTAATCATTTTAAATTAGATAGATTCGTTTATGTAATTTCTATTATCTAAAACCGATACTTAGACATGACATTCACATTCACATTCACATTCACATTCACATTCACATTCACATTTTGGATTAAACCCACTTGGGAAAGCATCGTTGACCTCAATAGGTAGCATGTGGACCATGAAAAGTGCTCCAATTTTATCAATCTAGTTGACTTCCAAATTGCTCATTTGACCTGAGTTACATTTGTGACAAGCCCATTGTTATACAATATTAGAGTCAACGTGAAGACATCCCAGCCCATTTTTAAAATTTAAACTTAATCCGATGAAAGTCATGGACTCAAATTCGGGCTGCGTTCAGGTTAATATTACATTATGGGCTTCAGAATTAAGATTCGAATCACATTTGGATATGTGATTCTGTAATCGTTGTAAGAATGTGTAACCAGAATGGCACCGGATCGAAATTCACCCAGTGGATCGCCAAACCTTGTTTCCCATGCTACGATCTATACGTTTATATAGATTTTTGTGTAAATTTCTTACATCCAAATCACTTGGTTGTTCATCTAATACATAGATGAATGAGTATATCTTTTCTTTTACTATTTTTTATTGCCAAATTGCTTAATAACTCCGATAACTTTTTTTGATAACTTGTTTAGATATCATGTGTTTAGGTAGAATTAACGAATTAATTTATCTTAATCATTTATAATATTAATATGATACAAGAATGATAAAAGAAGAGTTGGTTTCCTAGCAAAAACGAATTCAATTTTCTATCCAAATTCCATAGTTTCGGGAAGGGAGGTATTGAATCTAAACGTATGCAACAATTCCTATAGCGACGCTTTTTTCAGCAAATGAGGAAAAAGCTGTTCATTTTTCAAGCGATAAGCAGAACAGAAATTTACATTATATTTGATCGGATACGATAAAAGAAGAATCTCCACTTTCTCCGAGAGATTTTAACCCAGATAAACCAAACACTGTACAACGCTCTTCCCGATCCTGAAACCCGGCACAACGGTGAACACGACCCGAATATCACATCCAGCGCCGGCGATGTTCAGTGGCGGTGAAGAAGAAACCGAGCTTTCTTCACTTACGCTTTCCATGTATACATCAGAGAATCGACAATTCTTCCTCACCTGAAAAACCGCAACTTCCTTACTAAGTGAAAAGGCCAAACAGTGCAAGAGCCAAACGCGCTTCGACATCTCAGCAAACGCAGCGAAAAACGCCGTTTCCGGAACGCACCCAGAATTCACCGCTTTCCTCTGGTTCAAATTACCGAACAGAGAGCACTCCATCTTTGCGTGCACCACCTGGAAATACTTCGACCTCGTAAACGCTCCAAACGGCGAGTTTCGATTATTACAAAGAAGCAGTTTCGAGTTTGCTGCAATAACTTGCCTGAAATTTTCGAAGAAATTGTCGGGTTTGGTCTGCTCTGTAAAAAGCTCTGTTCGGACTGTGAAATTAGGATCGTTAAACCCCTCTAACATGGTTTTGCAAACGAACGATTCAAAGGCGAAATTCCGGTGGCTTGGATTCGTAAAAACGACGTCGGGTTCGATGAATTTCACTGCGGCGTCAAGATCCCAACGAGCTGACTCCATTTCACAGACCATTAATTTCACGAAATTTCTAACAGATCTCAACGTACATTGAAGGAACTGAGCGAAATTTCTTGGATTTAGGGACGAAAGTTGAAGATTTCCGAACATTGAAAACGACCCACTTGAATTGAGCTTCTTCTCTAATCCCCTGTTCGCATCAACGGCGGCGTACAGCTTCGTCTTAAGCAAATCAATGTCGGAATCTTTACGCACCGACTCGGCTTGAAGTTTCTTGATTGTGATTTCGTAAGTCTTCATCAAGCTCTGCTGCTCTTGAATCTCTGAAAGCATAATGGTCACTTGAGGAGAGAGAACGAGCTCCTTTCTCAAATACCGCCGTTTCAAATCAGAAATGGCTTTCAATTCGTCGACTACGGATTGATCAGCGGCTTGGATTGCGTTGTTGTCGTATGGGTATTGAGCCATCTGGAGCTCTGCGTAAGCTGCTTTGATCGATGTGATGCTTGCGAAGAGCTTGGAAATCAGAGCTTCCATTACTGCTCTGTTTCTTGATCTGTCTTCTTCATTGCTATGTTTCTTCTGACCTGCTTCTTCTTCACCTCCTTTCACTTTTGATTGTGATGTAAGAATGCAGATGGCGTTAGTGGACGCAATTTTTGTCGCGTTTCGGAGCTTGATCACTTTATGAAATGTACGTGATAATTTCGTTTTCTTCTTCGTATCGGATTTGGGCCTGATCGTATTTGTATCCATGAATGTAATTAAACGTTGATGCTTTTTTTTTTGTTTTTTTGTTTTTTGTTTTTCTCTTTAAACAGAGAGTTGCGAAGGAGAAACAGAGAGAAAGATGAAAAGAGGTGTTTGATGAGAAAAGGAAAAGGATTCTACCTTTTTTATTTTAGATTGAAGAAGGAGATGATGAAGAAAAAAGTGTGGAGCTTTTGAAGCGCGGGAAACAGAGTAAAAAAAGGTTGGGACTGTAAGCTGTGCATGTAATTTTGCTTAACGTCATTTCGGATTTGGATTTTGGAAGTATTTATAATTTATTTTATTTCTGTATATTTTATTTATAATTTGAATTTTAGTGGTGGACGGGCCCATGTTATAATTTGTGGGACCTCACGCTTTGATGGCCATCGGCTACATTCCGAGCTGGTTCAATTATGAGCCCACCGCTATTTGCATTTTAGAGATTTTTTTTTTTTAATATTGGATTTTATGAAATAATATGTCATTTCTCATGTTATTTGGCCAAAAAGTAACATTTTTTTAATATTGGATGTTAAAATAATAAAAATAAGTTTTTAATATTTAATAAAATAAAATTAAAATAATGATTATATTCATTTTATTTGTATTTTCCATAAATAAAAAAAATCAACATCCCTAAAAATATTTATACATCAACAAAATTGAAGAAGAGTGAATATATATTTTACTTTCGGTGTATTTCCATTATAAAATATTGAGAAATAAAATATTTCAACTATTTAAATTTAAATTAAGTCAATATTTAAAATATTGAGAAATGATGATATAATTTAATTATAATCATTTGAAATATATTATACTTAATAAAATTAGGCTTTCTCTATAATCTTTCCTTTAAGATGATCTTTTTTATGCTTAAAGTTCACTCTTTTATACGGACATCATACACATTAATGATTAATGGGTTATTTGGAAATCTAACATAACCATATCCTATAAAATACTACGTTAAAAATGAACCCTATACTATAAATAAATAATAAAAATTAAAAAAATTAAAAAAAAAAAATGTTTCATCATCTACGTACATGAGTAAATTATATTAGCTCAATCGAGCAAGAGCATGCAAGGTGTTGAAACCATGTTTTAAAACTTTAATTTCGGATTTCTTTATAAGCACGTCCGACAATCATACTTTATGATTTAAAAAAAAAAAAAATAGTATAAAACTTAATATGTAATTATGAGTAAAGTCAAAATCATGACGTCTCATATAGTAAAATGTGAAATATTATACATGTATTATAGTTTTAAATTAAGGACCCTTGTCTAGTGCTACTTATTCCACATTAGCTTGCACATAATTTTCTTTTGAGTGCCCCACTTAGAATTAACAATTGTTAATCTTACAATGTTACCAACGTATGTAATAAGGTGAGTTCTATCATATATTTAAATCAACGAATCTAATGATCATATGGCTAATTAGGTTTTTATATTTCAAATCCAAAATAAGAACCGGTTCTTAGTAAATGAATTGATATAGGCTCATCATCATTATATGTATTTGGTAGAATGTATGCATATATTATTACGGTTTCCACTAACTTTGCAAGTATAAAGAAATTAGTAAACATCATCATATGCATACGTTGCTTACTGCCTTACACAAGTATTATTGTTACCGAACTATAAGTGAGGGTCAAGTCTACAACTATAAGTGAGGGTCAAGTCTAGTAGTCTAGGGCAGGCCAGATAGCTGCATAGTGGCAGACTCCATTATAAATACCCCCATATTTAAGAAGGAACGTGAGTCTTCGTCTTCGTTAATTCTCTACTCATATTATATACCAAATTCTCTATAGAATCGTTCTAAGAAAATCTTAACTTGACCATGGAGAGAGATTTTCAAGAAACAACCCGACTAATCCTTTTCTATTTCCAAATCAGAATTGTATGCCAACGATATGGAATCCCTTTGAAAATCACCATTCAAAGATTCTAGATATAGTAATTAGTACAAGAGAAAGGCGATAACAATTAACATGAGAACCATTTATTTTTCTATATCCATGAATATAAACTGCAAAGTGTCTAATCACCAGGCTGGGAGTCAACAAGTGGACTGAGTACGTATGCGAACCCTAAAAACAAGGGTTCGCATCTGCACATGCGGTTGGAAAGGACTTCACAGTTACATGGTCGACCAATTACAGACTGCTTAGTGAGCCCATAGGTCTAATCATAAGCCTACAAGATAAGGGAGGAATCTAACTCAAATGTTTTCTCTGTATTTTTACGCGTGGAAAACTGAAAATTGTTATAAAGACAATACTTTCTTTAATTTACAAGGCGGCATGTAGTCAAACTCTCTATCTCATTACTAATAACAAAAGCAGTCCATTTTATTGATATTCGATGGGGGAAAATTTTATAAGATGTACCGTATTTACGGTTGATTAATATAATGTAGTACCGTAAGTAGCTAGATTAAGCTAGTTGATGACTCTTTAAGTGAGTTACAGGGTTATCTACATAAAGAGTTACTCAATCAGAATCCAATTAAGAGAGTAACGCAGGAAGACTTCAGTAGATCTGTTGAACTGCACACTTCAAACCCAATTTCTATAGTAACAATAAGGCCCCAGCCCCCAATGATTTGAGAGAGGGGTTAAGGGAAAAAGCCGAAAGTATTTAGTTGCACTTACCTTGAACTAGGTAACGGTAAAGGGTCTGATATTGGGCTCAATCTGGGCTACGCTTAGATCACATATGGGCTACCATTGGGCACAAAATTAATAGAAAAAGAAAATTACCCCCAGTACTGTATTTAAAAAATTGAGTGTACAAGTAATATATAAACAAAGGCTGCAATATTCTAAGCTAAATCTATGTGTCATAAGGAATAGAAGTTGTACTGAGGAATAAGGATTTAATAATGGGCAAATGTGCTTGTATCACGTTAATATTTTCCCTCAAATTGAAACATAGAGGTCATGCTATATGCTAAACTTTTCAAGAAAATAATGGAACATGCCACATCCAAGTGTCTTGGTCAAAATATATGTTAATTGTTCATAGGCTGGCACATAAGTAGTGATGAAATGTGTGTGAAGCTTCTAGCGAATAAGTGACAATCAAACAATATCAATATGTTTAGTCCGTTCATGGAAAATAATGTTTCGATCTATATGAAAGACATCTTGATTGTCACAATGAAGGAGCATGGGCTTAGGATGCAGTCCTGCTAAGTCAATGAGTAGAAATTTGAGCTGAGAAGTTCACATGTCGTGGCTACTATGATACAATATTTAAGGAAGAACGAGAGACAATAAGCTATTTTTAAGTATGCCATGAAATGGGGCTATCACTCAACTTGATAAAAAAAAAGCTCATGGTCGAACGGTGAGTAAAGTGGTAACTAGCCCAATCCAAATCGGAATAAGTAGAGATTTGAAAATTGTAAGTGGAGGTAAAAAAAACAAGCTATGGATGGGCGTAGCCTTAAGGTAGCATAGAATGTGAGTGGTAGCAGTGAAGTGAGATTGGCAAGGATTATGCATAAATGATTGATAGCATTGACTGAGTAAATAATATTGAATCGAGTGATGGTGAGATAAATGAGTCAACCAATAAGCCGACAATAGATGATGGGGTCCAAGAGCAAGTCACCGTCAGTATCAAGAAGTTTCAAATGTTGCTCTATGGGAAAATGAGCAGGGTGTGATCCCAAATGACCTCAATTTGTAAGAATATCAAGTATATACTTTCATTGGTTGATAAAAAGTCCTTTAGGAGAATGGGCAATCTCCGTACAAAGAAAGTATTTTAAGGCGTCAAGATCTTTAAGCTTAAAACGATCAATTGAGAGATGCTTGATTTGATAAAGAGCATTAAGATCATCACTACAACCAATATATCATCAACATAAACAAGTATAGCAGTAAACGGTTTGCCTCAAGTCATAGTAAAGAGTGAGTGGTCCACCTAAGATTGAGAAAAACCTGCAGTAACAAGAGTAGAAGAAAGTTTAGAATACCATTTGCGAAAAGCTTTTTATGAGTATATGCATATAATAGAATAAATACAGTAGAAGAAATATTTACAATTTTATTTATATCATATCCTAACATGCACAGTTTCAATATAGATCAAACAATAATTATATCATATATAATTAATTTTAAAGAAAGCGCAATAAATCATATAAATAATAAATCGAGGTTTAAGGAAAAAAAATAACTCTTTTCTTGATTAATAAAACTATTCTTATTAAGATGTGGAAGCACTCATGTGTTTGCCCTCTAACCGTTATCTATGCGATTCATTTTGTATGGTTAAGTTTCTACTTAAGATCTCAACTCATGAGATGATAAGCTCGAAGAAAGAGAAGTCAAGAGACTTTTTTCTTTCTTTGATTTTTCAGCCAAGAGGCTTAGGTGAGCTCTTTTAATTTCGGCCACTATATACATTGTATTTATAGATAAATGTTAAGTCATACATTCATAACCTTATTAGGAATACTAGTTATCTTAAAACATAAAAGTAAGATGGGGCCATAGCGGCCGGCCACCCATGAGTTATTTAATTAATCTTTTAATTAATTTTAACCTATGAAAATTGAATTAATAATCCGGTCTGCTAACTTTTTATTATCCGATTATTAATTACGAACCTTTAGAACTATTTTCATAATTAAATAAAAGTTCATATGTAACTTGTTAATTTTTAATTAATTCAATGCCACACTTAGTGGTACTAGGAGAGCTTTATGACGTTATATTAATAAATTAATAATTATAATTTTACCTTTATATTAAACTATAAATCAAATTATCATTTTACCTCTAAAAGTTTTTTAGTTCGTTTTTCCTTTTTCTTCGATAAAACTTTAATTGTATTGCTCTGAACCTTATGTGTGTGACCGATTAGCTTTTACATCACGTCGGCAGGAGGATTTCATAAACACATTTATGATTATATTTAATTCTAAATTAAATTTATTTAATTTAAAATAATATTTTAAAATCAAATATTTAACTTAATCATCTCATGATTAATTAATTTTAAACCTCCAAGTCAAAATAGTAAAGCTTCAAAACTACCTGGAAGATGAGAAGTATCATCTTCCGAAAAAACCTATTATGACCATCGTATGCTTACAATAATAATCATTTCATCTCGTCAATATTCTGATTCGTTATAGGGCATGATTTAACTATTAAATCTTAATAGATAAATCATATGAAATATTATATTTTTATTAAATATCGATAATGGATTTACATAAACTTCTTTCAAACCATATAACTTTGTAAATATATCTTATTCAATAAAGTTTATAATCCATATGATCTTATTCCAAATATAGAAATGATAGATTCCCTCTTGACCACTTATAATCTTTCTTGTACTACACTTTATATACAACGGTTCACCCCGTGTTCACTCATGGCTTGAGCTAATTGGAATGACGTCAAAGTATGAAATCTAGTACTTAAGGAATCCATAGTGTCTCAAGTTAGAGGATCACATGTAAAATAGTCACTAGATAATTATCATTAATAGTCAATATTATTATAATTTAGAATTATCTAAGTGTCACATTCAACACCTTTAGTTTATACTAAGCGCCCACACAATCATCATGGTGTTCTATTAATACCACTACCTATGAGATCGACCACTCTAACAATTAAGTTCTGAACTACATGATTGTCTAACTGGATCAATTGATATCCATTCTTGAGATCCAATTTTAATGAAATGTTGTATCTTAAGAGTTTTTAGCGACTCGAGTCTCTACTAGCATGATTTCTATCATGATCTCCATAATACATAACTCAAGATATATGACATTATCATAATATGCATTTATTGAATATATAATATTAATTTCAAAAAAATTAATAAACATGATAAATAATAATTGACTCTTATTAATGAAAATAAATAATATCTTATTAATGTCCGTATAAAAATAGTAGTACATAACGTATTTGCCCCCATCGAGTTAAAATCTGATTGGTTTGATGGGCATACACTTTCATTCTCCAAGTTGCACTAAAACCAATCATTTCTTAATCTAATTATCATCTTATCAAGATGGTGATCGAACTTCTATTAGAAAAGTGTCTTAGTGAATGAATCTGCTATGTTGTCATATGTGTTGACCATTTCTATGTTGATGTCTCATCTTCCAATTATCTTGCGAATGAGGTGATAACGTCGCATCATGTGTTTAGATTTCTGATGAGACCTAAGTTCCTTTGCCTATGCCATTACACCATTTTTATCATTACACTACTGCGGGATCAACGATGCTTAGAACCACACCAAGTTCCGTTATGAAAATTTTCATCAAAACTGTCTCCTTTGCTATCTTTGAAGCTGCAGTATATTCAGCTTTAGTAGTGAAATCCGCGATTGTTTCCTATTTGTATCTTTTCCAACTGACTGCTCCACCATTTAGTGTTAAGAAAAATCCTGAAATTGATTTACTATCCTCAATATCTAATTGAAAACTAGAGTCTATTAAACTCTTAATTTTGAAGTTAGATCCTTCATAAACCAAAAACATGTCTTTAGTCCATCAATAATTTTGGATTAAAAATATAATTTTTATTAGATTTGTAGTCAGAGGCCCCCCACTATCAATAATCCAATCAATAGAACAATTAGGAATTGCAGAGCGTGTATGAACTTTATAATTACTGAAAAAATTGAATGTTGGTGGCGTAAGTAAGTCTATTAGTTTATTATATTGTTCATTGGTTAAGCCATGTACACCACTTTCAGATTGAGAGACTATCAAACCAAGGGACACGTGACTTGCAGCAGGTTGTTTGCTTGATTCCATACGGTCGTTTGGTTTGTTTTGATTCCAATGAGCGAGATAACCAATGATACAGTAACATGACTCCTTGAAATGTCCAAGTTTGTTACAAAGATCACATTTGGGTCTCCCACGGCTAGGTTGTTCAAGTTTTGATTGTGTTGTAATATTGAACAAGAGACATGGTATCTTGGCGGAGAGTTGCAAGATCACGTTTAATATGAAAAATGTGCGGATTGCTGCCTTGAGAAAATTTGGCCTCAAGATCAATCTATACTTCATATGAGGTGTTGCAATATATTAAACTACCAGTAAGAGATTTGTAAATACTGTTTAAAAGACAAGAAAATACCATATCCTTTCATCACTCTTGTCGTTGAATTGCAACACTATCATTATTTGATTTTTAGTGTGGGCCATTGACAAACCCCTAGCTTATTTTTGGCATTGAGTGCCATTTTCATGGAGCGACGCCATGTAGAATAGTTATCGTCGATGAGAATTGAAGAGATGAGAATAGCACTCGGGTGATCAACCGAGTGAAATAATAAGGATATGCAACATCACTTATTACGTGCAAAAGTTTTGGTTGAGAAGTAGAAGATGGCGGTGGCAATGGAGATTTTGCCATAGAAGTAGAGTATATAAAAAAAAAAATTAGGTATTCAATTCAGATCATTGACTGTGATGCGATAATAGAAACAGAGAATTATACACCGAATGGAGAAAAATACTTCCACTATATTTAGAAATTTGACTATACAAGTAATATATAATAAGTAAAGGTTTGCAATATTCCAGACTATATCTATATGTCATATAAGGAATACAAGCTTAACAATGGAATAAAGAATTAATAGTTAGCTAATGTGCTTGTATCCCACTAATAAAATTAAAAGTCGGGGCATGATAACTATAGATGTAAACAATTAAGGGGCTAGGAAGTAATTAATTAAAAGAAGTGAAGAAGAAGACCATACAAACTATTTATTATATTATCTCTTGGAAAAGAAAGTGTGCACCTTTGTTTGGAAAATTCTTTTGAGTATTTAGGTAATCACTATAGTATATTATATATTATATGGTTAAATTATATATATATATATATATATATTATAAAAATTCGAACATTCACCAACGACCTGAAGACTAAATCATTTGTTCATTCATAATTACTTTTGTCTCTAACCAAAATCATTACATATCTATTGATTAATATATATAGTAGTTGATTTCCACTTCATATAACCCACTCCACCCCTATAATAACTAAATGTGGTTTACACATCCTAAGCAATCTGAAAGGATATTATAATATTTTATTAGTATTAATTATCTTATTGTTAAAATTACTTTATTATTAGAAATTTAGAATTATCTTATTATAAGCTTAGTAGTTCTTATATATATATAGGTGTAGCTGTTATACTTTATTAATATATGAATACAATTACATATTTGAATATTATTTACAATCTCTACTCTTTTATGATATCAAAGCATCACAAGTCAACAACATTTTTTTTTACTCTACTTCCTCTCCCTTGGATCATGATTTCTCAAAAACTACAAATTTCAATCATACTATCACTCACCATTATGACCTCCACTGCAACTGCTTCAACTCCTACTAACACAATCGTAACCTCACTATTAAAATAACTCTCAATCCAACACATAACTAGTTTTATATCTACTCATCTCGATAGAATGAATTACCTTACCTAGAAATTTCAGATAGAGTCTATTCTCATTACTACTGATATAATACAATACGTGGACGGTTTCCTACAAGCACCCTAAATTAGAGATCTCTCACAATTTCGTTTGACTATATAACTCACTCTACCTATCCACTAGTTTGACTATATAACTCACTTATAACCATTTTGTTGCCTTTTATAGTACTACTCTGAATTTACTTATAATATTTTCCTTCTCATTCTTTTTTGAGATTTTTGAGAACCAAATGTTTCTTATTTCAATTTTTTACATCACATTTGAACACTACAAACAACACAACAACAACAAATGTAATAACATACATAACACTCCAGCAATCATACCAGGAAACACTGACGACATTGCAAGTACATATATATAACTTTAGTTACTTTATTACAAATTAAATTACCGATAGAATTGTGGATGCTCTTACTAAATTTTTTTTTCGTATCCTACTTATTCATATATATATATATATATTATATATTTTATTAACTTATGAATATAATTATATATTTAAATATTCTGCTCAATTTTTTCACAAGCCCTGGCCTTAGAGGATAAACCGTAGCCATCAAAATAATGATTGCATTCCTCTCATATACGTGTATATATATAACAAAGGTTGTGATTAGGCACGAGGCTCCACTACATATGTATTTTAAATTTTTTACAGTATGTCACTTATTATATTTATAATCAAACTATCAAAAACATCTTCATTTTATAATTTATAACTATTTTTAAAAATACTCTTATTTTCTATAATATAAATTAGCTTTATAGTTTATAATAAAATATAAGCTTAGGCATGAGATATATGTGTATTTTAAGTTTCTTACAATACGTCATATGTTATATTTATAACCAAACTTTCAAAAATACAATTATTCTATAATAAAAATTCAACTTTAAATATAAATTGATAATTATCCTCATCTTTATTTAAAAAAAAAAAACCAAATAAACAAATAAACATATCTACTCCGCCATATATTATATTTTACATTCAAATTTCCTAAAATATTTATTCAATAATTTATGACCAAATTTCTTTAAAATACCCTTATATAAAATCACAATGGGAGAAAAAAAAAACTCAATTATATTAAACCTACTATAATAAATATATCACTCTGGGAGAGCTTTTAAATTTTAACAATTTATAATTAGGTCTTGATTTTTTCAGCAAAAAAAAAAAATTGAATATAACAATTTAAAGATTATATTATTTTTAAACCTATCAAATTTGAACGTATAATATATCATTTTTAATAATTATACATTTAAAAAAGTATTATGAAATTTGATATGAATTTTTAAAAGAAATTGTTGGGTGTATTGTATTATGATGAACTAATCAATTTTAACATACCATGTCATTTTTATACACTCATATCTTACATTATATCAACTTTACATTTGATTAGATAAATTAATATACTATACATCATATCATATCAGCTTTACATTTGGTTAGATAAATTAATATATTATAAATACGATCGATCGAAAAAAATTCACAAATTTTAATATATTATTGGAGTATTTTATTTTTATTAATTCAAGCCATATTCATATTTTATAGTAGAAAATCATGACATGACTCAATTTAATTGAGAAAAATATTCAAGAGTACCTAAAAGTAAATCAGATTCACATTATCAATTGCAAATTTGATTGACCTGTATATACCCTTCCTGTATTAAAGGGTTTTTGCTCTTATAGCATGCCTGCTTATAGCTGAGCAGCCTTAAAACCACCACATTTCGATCAACTACCATCTTTGATCTTTTTGTGCTGCATTATTTTCCATCAATGCATTCATTCATCATTTTCCGAAAAGCTTTCTCAAATAAATTCCTTTGGTTCTGAGAGGTAGTTGAACTATGCAACCAGAAACTGTACTCTTTTCTTCTCTCCATTTTCTTGTCCTTTATTCATTTTGTTTACAAGAACCGAATCACTAATAAAATGCATGCATGAACAGAAATTAATGTACCCTTTGAACAGCTTAGGCTTTTTAGCCTCTTACAATTGCAAAATTTGGTACCACTTTCCTCCACATTCATCAGAATGGTCCATGCCAATGGAATTGAATATGCCAAAATAGTTCTAATTAAGTACCTGCTAAATTGGACCTTGAAACTTACTGTTTTGGCCCCAAAATTAAACTTGGCCGTTCGTATAAAAGTTAATGAGTCTTTCTTAGCTTTTGAATTGGTAGCTAGCGAGTATTCAAACCCCACTTCAAACATGTACTAATTTTAAGAATTTGATATCTGTAATGGAATTGCTTAGACACGGGGGTTGATTGCATTTACATATAATTAGGTACAATTAGGACTTAGGAGCATATAAAGTATGGGAAGTCTTATATGAGCATCGGAGTTTTTTTTAATATCAAAATAGATATCTTAAATTTAAACCACCGTTAATTTTATATATATATTGTTTGACATTAAATATAAATAATAGTTAATTAAAACTATAAAAATCAAAATTAAATAAAATTCTATTGAATAAAAAACCGTTCAATCCGGACAATGATTCCTTGTAATAAATCTACATCACCAAAGCTTTCTTATAATTAGCACGCGGACTAGTTGATTAGTCGGTGGGTTGAACTAAATAATGGCATGCAATGAAAGTAAGAAAAATAAGTCCAAACTAGTGCAGTGCACGTGAAATATGAATAGAATAATATATTTTATATATTATATTTTTATATATAATTATATGATATATTAAATTTTATTATAATATATAAAATTAATATTATATTAATTAATATATTATATTTTAAAAAATAATATCCAAAAAGAGATAATACATACAACAAAAACCTTCTACAATAATATACAACCTACGGGGCCCGCTGATTTGGTTCCTAATGCGAATATTAAAATAAGATGATAAATTATAATTATTATTAAATGTATTAAAAGGATTTTGGGTGATCATCAGTGCAGTATAATGGGGACTGGTAAATATATATTATCAAAATTTTTTTGTAATAAATAAATAAAATTACGTTTGGTTATACAAAATGTATAGATTTAGAAAATTATATATATTATATATATATGATAATATTATATATATTTAAAATTAGACTTAAAAAAAAAAAAAAAATATATATATATATATATATATATATATATATCAACTGAATTTTAATACTTTGCAAAACTTATATTGAACAAATTACAATTTATATTTAAAAAATAATTCATTAAATATTAATTTTAAATTATATATCTATAATATTATTGGGAATGTATTATATAAGAGTTTTATAAAATTTTAATTTAATAAGGCGAAAGCCTAAATTTTGTAAAGTTTGTGGAGACCTGAAGCCCTAATTGCTTGACTCAGACTAGCCTTACAAGCTAAATACTTTTTCTTTAAATGGATTTGATTGTTATTAATTTATTATGATATGGTATACTTTTAATATAAAAAAAAGTATTTATTTTATATCAAATTTGAAAATAATTTCTTTTACTAACTTGGTAGAACCTATTATGTGACCGAACAACTTTGCAGTTATATGAGCATCCTGTTAAGATTATGAGTTTATTATAATTAAATTTTAAGATTGGATGTAATTTTGGTTCTATAGAATGTTGGGTTTTTATTATGATTTTGATAAACTTTTGGGATCTTATTTTAATTCTTCAAAAACAAAAACAGTGAGAACCACAATGGTCGTTATCGGTCGGCAGTGGTAGGAAGGAAAAGAAGTCTAATTCTGTACAGTAATAAAGACAAAATAAGATCCGAATACTTTAGAAAATTTCAACGCTCTGTACTCCTGACCGTTTGTTATATCTTGTCCACTTGTTCCCGCTTAAATTGCTTTGAACTTTTAAGGGACTGGGCTCCTCTGCGTAAAAGAGTCTTATCGTTTATATAAAGTGTGATTTAATTTTAGGATTTTTTTTTTAATTTATAAAAAATAATATTATATTTTATTATATTTAATTATATTTATAGATATATTTTAAATATATTTTAACTATTTAAGTAAAAATAAATTTTTTTTTTTTAAATTAAAAATTTTAATCCTCCTCCTTACTTTTAATTATTATATTTTAATCTTTCCATCCCTTCCGCAAAATCTCCACCATTGACCACCTCTCTCTCTCTCTCGACTCAATTCAAGATTCCATTCCTATACAAATTCACAAAATCTAGATTAGTTCGGATTCATATCTCATAATATTCAAATCAAGTCTTTTTCTCTTAAAAGACCTTTTTTTAATTTTAATTTCTAATTTATCAAGACTTTTGGTTTCAATTAATTTCTAATTTTAGTAATATCGAGTCTTTTCAAATTTTAAATTTTGTTAAAAATATATTTCGAAACGTTATGAAAAAAAATAAAGAATATAATTTTCATAATATTTTTTATTGTAGTGTTATTGATTTTTTTTTTCTTCTTCTTCTTTTGGTATTGGATTGAGTATTAGTTTTGGATATAGATGATCTTGGTTTAGATAGATAGAGAGTTTTCAAGGATTTATTTTCAAATTTTAAAGTACTTGTATTATTATCTTAAATAAATATTTAAATTTAAGAAATTTGATTCTAACTTAGTATATAAAATATCCATCTATTTTAAATTCATTTATAAAATATTATTTTATAATCTCGTATGTTATTTATATTTTCTCTTTAAAAAATGAAAAATTTTCTTCTGGAAAAAAAAAAATAATAAAAGAAAAAATTGTAAAATAGAAAGTTAAAAAATGGCAAGTCATATTTAAAATTTTTTTAAAAAAAAGTATAAAAAGGCAATTTGCATGCTTCTGCAAAAGGACTCTTGACTCACATGGCAGGGTGAACTCTGCTGCTGCCTACTAGCAATACAGATCACTGTCACTTCACCCAGTCTTTCCCTCTTCTCCCACTCTCCTTCCATGCCACATCCTCTCTCTTTCTCTCTCTCATGCGCTCTTTATTCTCTCGTTTTACTTGATTGAGGAATTCGTCGAGTGCATGAAGCTTTTTCTGAGAGATCTGAGAGCGTTAATGGCGGACACGCACCACTCTGAATTCGTCAGGTGATTTGCAGTGCTACTTCGGTTTTGTCTTTTCTTCTCTCCTCTCTCCCTCTGTTTGGATGTAACTACCAAGTTCTTTCCCTCTCAGAATTATTCTGCTCTCCAGTTTCGTCGCAGACTGCGATTTTTTTTAGGGATTTTAGTGTAATTGATGATCGAAATTCTCGCTTTTACATTCTTTATTTAAAAAAGATTAAATAATTTCTCAGAAGTTGAAGTAGCGGTGCGTTATTAATCATCAAGCATCAGAGCTTGCACTGATCTTATCGTGCCTCTGAATTTGGAATGCTGCTTCCGATGGAGTACTGTCTTGACCTAACTGGAGAGGGTTTTTCTCTGCGTTTGAATCCATCAGGTAAAGATGGAGCACTTTAATTCTGTGTTACATATGGATACTTTTTTTCCGAAAATTTGCTGTGATTGTATACTACTTGACTGGAAATGACGGTAGAATTTAAAAAAAGAAGAAGAAAAAGGAATTGTTGAAATGTGGCTTTTATTAATCAGTTTTGTGCTTGGACGGAAGTTCAATAATTTCCCTTTTCTTATGCTGAAATCCTTAGGAGTTTGATGCCTCAGTACTGAAAATGGAAGGTGTTTTGGTTATCTTCTTCAATTGGCAAGAGATTCTGTTTTCCAAGGAATTTTTGTTGTGACCATGACCAGAGTTGTTCAAGATAGGCTTCTAAAGGATGTGAATGGCGATATTAATGACCATCTAAGTTACCACATTCATTTGACAAATTGTATTCACTTCAAAAACCATATGCACAAGCACAGCCCGATAACGGCCGATAGGTCACTTATGAGAGAACTCAATGTTCTTCAGAGATCGAGATCTCTCCGGGACCCTTCTGCAAGCCCTCCTCCCTCATGGAACTCTCCTTCCATTGTTGATTTACTTTCTCAAAAAGGTGAAAAGGGTGATGTAATTGAAGAGGGGAGAAGGTCAATAGAAATTGAGCGGCGAAAAACCGGTAGGAAGTTGTCGGGCAGTTCTCCCTTAGCTAGTTTTGCTTCGTCCAAAGTTGCACCGGATGAGGTTAGGACGGGAGATAAAGCACGGCTGCCAGATCAGAATCAGAATAATCATAGTCATGACGGTTTTCGAGAGAACTCTGGATCAAAAGATAGAAGGAATAGAGAAAAGGGGAAATCTATTACGAAGCATTTGAAGGATCTTCCTCTGGCTAGTGAAGATATGGTATCTTCTAATATTCAGTTACAAGGAAGACAGTCTGGACTAAATAGGGTACAGATGCGAAAATTTCGAGGAGCGAAAAGAACTCAGGCTGCTTTAACTTCCAGGGATATTGGAGAACAGTATGAGATGTCCTTACCTTCTAATGTAATAGCATCTCGAGGCTCATCTCGTGCAAGGCATAGTGTTGAAAAGGAGGAGGGGGAACAAGTTAATTGTAGTGTGACCAGAGGTCCAACGAATGGGTGTGGACCTCCTTGGAACTGGTCGCTCATACACCATAGAGGGAAAGCGTTTCTAGATGTCGCAGGGAGGAGCTTGTCTTGTGGTTTGTCAGAGTCAAGGTTAAGGAAAGGTGGTGTGGATACTTATGGAAGAGAAATATCGGCCATGCCGGTAATGTCTGACCACTCTTGTTCATCTACTAAATCTAATGGACAGGCATTACCCTTATTATTTGAAGCATGTGGATCTCCAGAAAACACTGAAAATGCCAATTCTGGGGAAGTTGGTATGTTTTCAGATTATATTTTCATTGATGATTCTGACATTGCTTCTGAAGTTAGATCTAGAGATCAGAAAAATATGAGAGGCCAAAGCCGTAGTAGACATCAAGGCCTGACACAAAAGTACAAGCCAAGAACCTTTAGAGATTTGGTTGGACAGAATTTAGTAGCACAGGCTCTATCAAATGCTGTCTTAAAGAAGAAGGTTGGATTGCTCTGTGTGTTTTATGGTCCTCATGGGACAGGGAAAACTTCATGTGCTCGAATTTTTGCAAGGGCTTTAAACTGTCAGTCCTTTGAACATCCTAAACCTTGCGGGTCTTGTAATTCTTGCATTGCATATGATATGGGTAAGTGTAGAAGCATAATGGAACTTGGTCCTGTTAGTAATTTCAACTTTGAGAGAATTGCAGAATTACTTGACAATAAGGTTGTTTCTAGGCTTTCATCACAACATACCATCCTCATTTTTGATGATTGTGATGCTTTGTCTTCTGATTGCTGGAATTTCTTATCAAAAGTCATATATCGAGCATCTAGAAATGTGGTTTTTCTTCTTGTTAGTTCTAGTCTCAATGTTTTGCCTCACATAATCATATCGAGGTGCCAGAAGTTCTTCTTCCCGAAGCTTAAAGATGCTGATATAATTTATACATTGCAATGGATAGCAACCAAAGAAGATATAGAAATCGACAAGGACGCACTAAAACTTATTGCATCAAGATCCAATGGGTCACTGAGGGATGCCGAGATGACCCTTGAGCAACTCAGCTTGCTTGGTCAGAGAATTTCCATTCCTCTAGTTCAGGAACTTGTAAGTTCTTAATTTATAACATAGTATATAATACGGTATAATCATAAATATCTGCTATTCTTAATATTTTTCTATGGAAATGGCTAGTTATGAATTTATCTTCAGGTCGGGCTCGTCTCTGATGAGAAACTCGTGGATCTTCTTGATTTGGCATTATCTGCGGACACTGTTAACACGGTGAAGAGTTTGAGAGTGATAATGGAAACTGGTGTGGACCCGCTATCTTTAATGTCACAGTTTGCTACAGTTATTACCGATCTACTTGCCGGAAGTTATGATTTGACAAAAGATGGAACTAGGAGGAAGTTCTTCCGAACTCAGCCATGTGAGCTTACAAGATTTGCCTTGAGTATTTTTCATCTTCGTATCAGATTCTTATATCAGTCTTTTAATGGACCCTTAATTTTTATTTTTATTTTTATTTCCTTAAACTTGTTTGTTCTAGTGCCTAAAGAAGACATGGAGAAGCTGCGCCAAGCACTGAAAATGTTATCAGAAGGTGAAAAACAATTAAGGGTGTCAAATGACAAATTAACTTGGCTAACAGCTGCTTTGCTTCAACTTGCTCCTGATCGGCAATACATATTGGCCAATTCTGCGGCTGAAACAAGCACTCATCAAAGTCCTTTAGCCGTGAATAATAATACTAGTGCAATAGATGCAGGAGGGAACATTATTGGTGACAGCAAGGAGTTGCTCATTAACAATCGAGGCTTACCAACAAATATCAGACTCTCAGGCCCTTTTGAGTCGCATGATCATGAAATGCTGAAGGGGGTTAGCTTAGACAGGAACAGAGCAAATGGGAAGAACAGTTCAGGTAAAAGCCCTGAAGAAATTGAACATATTTGGTTGGAGGTGCTTGAAAAGATTAATAGCATTGGTGTTAGGGAGTTTATATACCGAGAAGGGAAGATGATATCAGTCTACTTTGGTGCAGGTACAGTTGATAGTTCAATATCTTCATTTATAAAATTATGATTTACTCAGCTATTGCAAGGAAATCTTAACTTCTCTTGTTTGATATATTCTAACGTTGCTTCAACTGTTTGTCTAAAAAAATTTTCTTGCAGCTCCAACCGTGCAGTTGATGTTCACTTCGCTTCTGTCGAAATCAACTGCAGAGGAATATAGAGGCCAGATTTTAGAAGCATTTGAGTCTGTTCTAGGCTTCCCTGTGACAATTGAAATTAGATATGAATTGAAAAAGGATTCTATTTCAGTGGCTCATTTGCCTCTTCCATCACCATCTTCTAAAAACGGGGCTGGCCCACAAGCTCAACCCGATCATTCGGAAATATTAACAAGTGAAATTGTTGAAATAGAACCTTCTTCAAGAAAAATCACAGATGATGAAAGTTCAGAAGGTCAATGTGTGAGAAGAGGAACAGCTTTGCATAAGAACCGGAAGATGGCTTCAATCCCAGAAAAAGGAAAATTGAAGGATCAAAATAATAGGCAGAGCACAGTGAGAAGCAAGGTGTCTTTTGCCGGTGTTGTGAAGAAGGCAGAAGAAGGATGTCATGAGAAAAGCAAATGGTCAAAATGGAAAGCAGCATCTGTCGCCGAAAAGCTTGAACATGAAAACTTGTAAGTAATGCTGTTATCAAAAGTATATCCTTTCTTTTCATGATTAAAATCTTATGAACTAAAAAAAAAAGAAAACAAAATTGTGCAGGAGACTTGAACCTCGGTATAGAAACTTGTTATGTTGGAAATCACCTAGAGCAAAACGGCCAAAGGTAAATGCATGAAAGTTCAACTGTTCAAGTGTATTCGTTAGACATCAGCTTTTTGGTTTACTTTAGTGAAAACATGTGTTTACTGTTTGTGGTGCAGCCTTCACGTCTAAAAATTAGAACAAGAAGAACAGATTCATTGCTGAAGCTTGTTACCTGTTTGAAGTATGATCCAGCTAAGTCTCCAACTCCAAGGTGATATAAGGAGGGCAGAAAAAAAAGTAAGCCACTTTTCTCTTATTTTGGTAGCCCAAAATTTAGTGTATGAAATTATATATTTGAGATCATTCTTTCTAACATATTCATAAAATTGTCATGGACTCATGGGCCGTCGTAGTTTTTTTATTTAAGGAATTTGAGGCCCAACAAGTATGGAACAGAATTGGGCTTACAGCCCTTTTGGGAGATGAATAAGATACTGCTAGACGTATAGAAAGTAGAAACAGACCAGTGGGAGATGAATAGAAAAGGACAGAGTGGTCAAACCTTGGTTTAGGAGATGGAAATGCCTCGTGGGTGGCAGGCATACCGAGTATCACGTGACCCCACCATTTTAACCGCTATGATAACAGCAATATGTGGGGCCCCCCATCCTCACACAACACAGAATCCCCACCTTCCTTTAAAAAAAAAAGTATATAATAGAAAAGGAAAAAGGAAAAGTGCATAATCCGATTGCCGAGCCTGGACGGGACGAGCCTGCCGGTATCAAATCCAGTTTAATCTCTCGCTACAAGTATGCGGCGCACGTGCGCATGTTCTTTCAATTTCGGACAAAACACCCAACTCCTTATCCAGTTGAATGAATCTCACTTATTTGGTGGAGATTATTATTATTATTATTATTATTATTATTATTATTATTATTATTAATTTATTACAACTTACTAAATTCCTGTAATTTAATGACATCCTATGGAATTAAAAGTACGGACTCATCTTTTCTGCTTTTATTGTACATTTACTGAAAAATAGTAAATACGAAAAAGACTCGAGCAAAATACCGGTCCAATCTTACCATCGTGATTCGTGAACAACGACAATCTTTTTCTTTTTCTTTATTATTATTTAAGAGGGCCCCCCCCCCCCCTGCAAAGAAAATACCCAAAGTCAGTATGCCACGAGGCTGGAGGAGAGAGCAATCATGCAAGTGTTCACCAGATTTCTGCGGTGGGTTCACGTGAACAGAGCCCACAGGCCCAGCCCATTAGTCAGTACACTCTAATAGACATATTTAAATTCATTGATTTGTTTATTTTATTTTAAATTAATATAATACTATTTTTAAATGGATAGATCCAATAATGTCACTAACAATACGTAATTAGGCGGTTAAATCTCACACGCAAAAAACCAAACAAATAATAATGAATGATAAAATCACGTGGCCCATTGGGTACCCACAAAGGATCAAATTGCCGGTCAATTTTTCGTACCTTCCCCTTTTCACCCCCCATTTTTTCTCCCAATTTCCACTTCTATCTTCCTTCTTTTAATCCTTAGCCTCTCCCCCAACTTCTCAAATTTATGTCATGACCTGAAACTTTTCAAAACGACGTATCGTTTTCCCCTTTTCCCTATCGTACGACTCTGTAGTCTGAAAGCCTGAAGCCACTGTGAGAGAAAAACACGGGTGGGTCCACTAAGCAGCCCAGTCTCTATTTTTTTTTTAAGACTCATAAAAAGCCTAATCACGTGCTGATTCCGTGATTCCGGATTTTCATTTCACTTTATTTTATTTTATTTTATTTTTTAGATGGCCTGGATGGCTTTCTTGTAAATTTATAAGGAATTCATGGGTGATTATAATTCTTCTCTATATTTCAGTCCACCTTCCCCTGAACTACCTCTCTTCATTTTTAACTACTCAGAACTCTCATCTCATTCCCTCCTGCAAAAGTTTCCGAACCGCTGAACCGGTTTCTCATCCGGTTATCTCCGGCCGGAGTCACGCTTTCTGTTTGGCAATCGAGAATCACAGTCTTTTCTAGGAAATTTATTTTCAGTTTTCACCTATGTATTTGATTCACCTACTGAAACTTCATTAAGAGAGTTCTTATTCAGAGGCGGCGGTAAAGATGACGTCGGGAACGAGAATGCCGACGTGGAAAGAGAGGGAGAACAACAAGAGGAGAGAAAGACGTCGTAGAGCGATCGCGGCGAAGATCTTCGCCGGACTGAGGATGTACGGAAACTACAAGCTTCCCAAGCACTGCGACAACAACGAGGTTCTAAAAGCTCTCTGCAACGAAGCCGGCTGGACAGTGGAAGAAGACGGTACTACCTACAGAAAGGTACGCCCCAAAAAATAACTCCTCCCCCGCCGCCTTGTAAATTCGTTTCTGATTCATAAGCGCATGCTAGCATTTCGCCTTACGATTAAAGAATTGATCGATCTGAGAATGATTTTAGTTCGAGTCTAGTAATCACGCGATGAGAAGACGATGCAAACCTTTCCTAGCGAGGGCAATAGGTTGAAAATTTATCTGCTTTTCAGGGGTAGTTTCGTCATTTAGGTACAGTCAATGTAACGCCTTAGGTCCAACTTTAATCTCCGATTTTCGCACCCTTTTCTTTCTTTATTTCTGAGAGATTCCGTTTTTCTCTGGTTAGTTTCTCTTTTATTTTTGGAAGAGTCCGAATTCCGAGCGCTTTTCCATACTCGTGAAGCGATTCTGAGGCTATTTTGGTCATTTCAAGTACCCATTAAGAGGATGATGACTTTTTTTTTCCCTCTCCCGGAAATCTTTTTACCCGCTATATTATCTCCTGGATTCCCGGGTGACAGTTTTTTTTTTTGCCTGGCACTTGATTGAGAACATAGATGATGATACTGGAACTGGTGCCTTGTGGGGGTGTTTTTTTCTTTCTCTCTTTTAAAGGATGATTTTTTATGTTTCGGCTAGTGCTCAAATTGTGGAGAAAGTTGAAGATTTTATTTTTTCGAGTCCTTGGATTCCTTATTTTTCAATTATAGTTTTTGTGCACATAAAGCGAGAGAAAGAAGAAGAGGTTGTTCTTGGTTGAAAAAGAGACATGTCAAGTGAGGAATCCGTGTGGTGAGCACTACATGTTAGTAGTATTCAAGTATTACGCAGCTAAATCTACTTTTAATTTAGAGCATGTGCACAGATTGTTGATTGATTTGAGAGCTACAATTTAGGCGGAGTTGAGCTGGATAACTTAGTAGTGAGACAAAACTGAACTGACAAGGAAAACTGCAATCTGAGTTTGAAACTCCATTAACTAACTGTGGTTGTGTCTACAATTACCTTATACTAAAATTATTTAACTTGACATTTATGAAGACTTAAATGCCGTTTGGGAGTGCTTATTCTTATAAAATAATTAATTTTGGGTGTTTGTCAAAAAAACTGTTTAATGTACTTTTTCTGCTTAAAGCATCAAACTGATGCTTATCCAAAAAAGCATTTTTTCCACTTTTTATTTATAAGCAAATTTCAAACATTTTTTTACTTGTAAGTCATAAGCATATTTTTTTTAGCACTCCCAAAGAGGCTCTAATATACCATAAATGGTCAGCACTAATAATCACTCTAACCACTCCTATAAAATATGTAGGGATGCAAACCATTGGAAAGCATGGACATGGTAGGCGGGTCAGCTTCTGCAAGTCCATGCTCATCATACCAGCCAAGCCCATGTGCATCGCACAATCCAAGTCCTGGCTCATCTTCCTTTCCAAGCCCAACTTCATCTCGATACACCGTTAAAGCCAATAATGGCAACGCCGATCCTAATTCCCTTATCCCATGGCTGAAGAACCTCTCATCAGGCTCATCATCATCATCCTCATCAAAGATGGCCCACCAACTGTACATCCCTGGTTGCTCCATAAGTGCTCCAGTCACTCCTCCTCTAAGCTCTCCAACTGCTCGAAGCCCACGTACCAAGAATGATTGGGATGATCTGACGGCTAGTGCTGCATGGGCCGCACAACACTTCTCTTACCAGCCCTCTTCAACCCCACCAAGCCCAGGCCGTCAGGTTTTTCCTGATCCAGGTTGGCTTTCTGGGATCCGAATACCCCAAAGCGGGCCATCGTCTCCTACATTTAGCCTTGTGTCACGAAATCCGTTTATTTCTAGGGAGGAGGCTCTGTCTGGTGCTGGGTCTAGGATGTGGACCCCGGGACAAAGTGGGACATGTTCTCCTGCTGTCACAGCAGGTCTCGATCAGACAGCTGATGTTCCGATGTCTGATGGGATTGCAACCGAGTTTGCATTTGGTAGCAATACGACAGGTTTGGTCAAGCCATGGGAAGGAGAGAGGATCCATGAGGAATGTGTTTCGGATGATCTTGAACTCACCCTTGGCAGCTCAAGAACTAGGTGAGTTGCAATAAGTTTTCTGATAGTTTCATTAATTTGATTGTCTTACCGTTATTTGACAATATATTGCTCTGAAACAGATAAAGGAGACTTTTTATAAGGAGATGATGGATACTCAACAGTAATTAAGCTATGGCTGTCGGATTCGGATGGTTCTTTATGTGTTATTAAAATTTGAACTTCAGGTCCCGGACTGTGTTGGGTTAGTAAGGCATGTGAGTTAGAAGTCAGTCAGTAAAAGGAGCAGGTCATTTTCTTGCTATTGTTTTCCCAAACAAAAAGGAACAGAAAACGACATTATATTTATATATATATAGTTATAGTTATAGTTATGGTGGTTGTTTGCCCCTTGGTTCAAATACTTTCTATCTTATCCATCTTCTCTCTTTTTGGTTATTATATTCCTTCAATGTCTCCTCATTTTGAATGCATTCGTTGTGTTTTAGCTTGAGTTGTCGGTTTGTGATTGAAAAGGTGTTGGAAATGGGAATGTCAAAAAGCTTAATTTGAGTGATTAAATCATGGTTTTGTGACTGTACACAATATCTGTTTCTATCTCTACGTTTTTGTGAACCCTCCTTCCCAAATCACAAACTGAGGATAAAAAACCAAAAAGATCATCAATATACTAAAAAGATAGAAAATATTCGGCACAGGTTGTATTGCAATTCAGTTAAAATTTTAGCACGAAAAAAAAAGAAACTTGGATTTTGACAGATTTAACTTTATTAATCATAGTCAAATTTTTTAAAAATATTACATCAACATCTTTATTGAAATTAAATTAATTATGACAAAATTTTAACCAAAAATTCCATCGAATATCAATTCCAAAAAAGACTTCCCATCAATCAGCAAAAAACCAAATATCAATTAATAAACTTTCAACTTCATATAGCCTCCCCGTTTTCTTCGATACAAGGGATAAAGGATCAATATCCAAAGAGTTGCTACACAAAAGTAAATTTACAACCAGAAACTAATTCCAATTTACACATTTTCATATATATACACAGGACAAAGAATGAAATCAAAGAGAATTTGTGCAAAGAGAATTTGAAACCGATATCTACACAGTTTCAACCGATAGTCCAAAGACCTCCCTTCTTATTCTTTTACAATCACTTCTGGAGCTTCTGATATATATCGCTAAGTGCACGGTATAGAGCCGCAGCAGCTGGTGGCCTTGGCAAAGATCCACAAAGTATATCCGAGGCAGTTATTGATTGGCTCCCATAGAATCGGGAATTTTCTCGTGTCCTGGTTGTTACTATGCTCCCTTCAAACGAACATCCAACAAATGCACCTGTAAATTGGCAGTTACCATAAAGTTCTATCATTTAATTGCGATGAGACTCCATTAATATGGTCTTGAAAATCTTGTTGTCTTCAATTTGACCCATTAGCTGATAGATCATAATTTTAAGTTTTGGTAAAGATCGAGGAAATTTACAATACAATTTTACGGAAAAGATTTTACCTTTGCTACAGCTATACGTATAACAAGCTCCATAACCACCATCACCAGCTCGTAAGTCGGCCTCAACTGTCCTTCCAACTGTACCAACTGCTGCACTCATACCCGCTCCAACAGAAAGATGGACATTACTACTAAACGTATTAACAGCTTCAGTGGATCTCAACACAATTATAAAGTCCGTTAGTTCTCCCCCAGCCTGTCAGATCATTAAAAATAAACAGTAAGTTGTATTTATGTTAGGAGCTCATACAAAACCTGATTAGAATGGGTATATAATTACAAACCTGAGCTCCCCATCCCAAACCAAATGACAATATAGCAGACGGTGGGGACCACGAGCCATCTTCTCTACGGGCAATTACAAGTCCAGTTCCAATATTGTAAGTCATCATTACTCCTACCTTTACACCAGTGATTATAGCAAGCCCTTTTGCTTGTCGTAAGATGGCATCCGGAATCAACTTCTCAGGACTTAGATAACCCACCTGGCCAACAATTTAAACCAATTAGAAACAAATTCTGTGACCCATCATCAATCTCAAATTGTAAAGTTTTTAAGGCTCTGACCTTATTATATGCCCGTATAGTGTTTGTTGCTTTATAAATCTCATGTTCCATAGACTGGCCCCAGGGAAAGTTAACCCACGATCTCAAAGTACTAAGGTCAGTCAGGTCTTGGGTTGGCACCTGAGCCGCATGGCTCACTTGGTCCATCAAGTAAGGCTGAACAGACTCGAGCCGAACACAACAAACATCACAAACTCTTTGTGGGTCCCCTACACGGAACTTTACAGGCATCAAGCTTCTGCCTTTAGAACACTCCCCACAAAATATCCCTCCACAAAACCTACAATGATGTCTCGAGCACATGATTGGATGGAACCTGATCCCACATAGCATACAAGCCGAAGCAGCACTATCAGCTAACCATCTAGGTGGCTCAGCTTCAAGGATTTCCCTTACACGGCCAAAATTGGCTTCAGTCAGTGTCTGAGCCATTTCCTTCCAAGCTTCCTCTAGAATATGGTGGGATATCCATGAGAATTTATGAATATCAGTTGAAGCTAAGCAAGTTACTTTTCCACGGGCAGCAAGTAGCATTTCAACTATTACATCCCACATGGTCAACTCCTTTTCTCCCTCTACGTATTGGTTCCAACCCATGTCCCCTTCTGGGAAGTAACCTCCATTTGAATGGAAACCTCGGGCCCACTCCTCATGATCATTTTCTAGCATGGGTGGGACAGAAACAGGAATCCAAACTCCAGTATCTTCTATGAGCGGAGAATCATAACAGAAGTATTTCCCTCTGTTCTGTTGACCTGGTTCTGATTCTAGTAACTCTTCATTATGTTTCCTAGGATGAGCTATAATTTGGTTCTGAAGAGCACTATAAGATACTATATCACACTGATTTTCTTCAGTATCGAGTTCCGAAATATCCTGGAATAATTTGGGATTAAAAAATGTATAAAAGAAAGCAAAAACAAAAATATTATGTGCCTTATATACAATTCTATGAACATATGAGGGGAAAAAAAAAAGGTTAGAACCCTAAAAAACAATCAAACCTTCAATTTTATACTTTTCCTCCGATATCTTTAAAGAAAACTCTAAAGTCAGACCAACAGAGCTATATTCAACATTCAATTTCAGATTCTAAGAGATATATACTGTCCAGTTGAAAATTCAGAAACTTACGGAAAATAAAACTAGAGAAAGAAACCCTAAATAGTAATTACAAACAGAACTGTATCTTTACATGAGAATTAAAGAGGAAATTACCGGAGGAGAATCGGACTTGAAGGAAGCATGGTGGCTATCATAAATCTCAGAAGCTGGAATTGAGATTGCTTGGGCTTCAATTCGAGGATTCAAATGATTGCCCTCCATCGCTGAAATTTACCCAGAAGGCTTTAGCCAGACTCCTCCTCCTCGAACTACTCAGAAATTCAACAAGGGAAAGAAGGAAAATTAACCCAAAAAAAAAAAAAACCAAATTGAAGGGAATCAAGGCATTGATTTATTGCTTAGGGGAAATTTACAAGAGTTGGGAAGAGACAGAAAGATAGGTATGGAAGGAAGGAAGGAGGAGAGATGAGGTCTCTTCTAATTTAACTATTGATTTCCCTTCATTACGTCCTTCTTAATTTATCCTAATCTTTTTTTCTTTTTGTCCCCTTGTTTTACGTAGCTCAACCTCAAAATCATATAAAAATTTAAAGTAATGAAGTTTAAAACAGATTTTGAATAAATTAGAATTTAAATATTTAATTATATAATAATATTAATATGTAAAATATACTTATTCTATTAACAAACTACTTATCTTTTATCAAATGTATAAAATAAGTACTTTAAAGTGTGAATTTTTTTAAAAAAATAAATACTTTATATACTTATAAAAATAAGTATTAAATTAATATTTTTAAAAAATATATATATTTTAAACATTTTTTTATTTATAAATTATTTTTTTAAAGCTTAACGGACTTTTAAGTAACTTGAAAAGGCCCATAATCATATAGCTATTATTTGTAAGAAGTGCTGGGTCAAAGACTGAAATTTACTAGGCCCATGGCCCATTCCAACGCATATACCAAAACTCTCACTTCAACAGAAAATAGAAGCAGACAAGGTGGAAAGAGGAAAGAAAACGAAACACTAAATCAGTGCAGAAAATCCAGAGAATCTAATCTTCTCACTCCAAATTTGTCATCCATGGCGGCGAGCTCCATGCTCATTACCTGTGGACTGTCTCAGGGGTGTTCGAATCTAGTATTGCAGAGACAGATAAACAGTCGGATCGCGCTAATTGCAGCGACATGAGCTCCGGATCGGAGTGATCGGATAAAATAATAAATACGATGATGAGTGGAATGGAAATTGGTAACGGAGGAAGAGAACGATAATTGTTAAAGTTAGATAAATATAATATAAATTAATATATTTTATTTTATCAGTTTAAATTTTAAAATAAATATTAATTTAATATTATATAAAAATAATATAAATTTTTATAAAAAATGATAATTCAACTAAAATTCAGGAGTATCCCCGTGATCTCATCGAAAACTACCCAAGCCCAATGATATTATTATACGTAAGAATTACATCATAGAATTATTTTTATTTATTTTTTATTTATTTTTAATAACAATTACATATTTGATATTGTACCCAACCCAATTACACTACATCCAAGAAAAAGTAACATATATCCTTTTTGTTTTTTTTGTGAGTTCTTAGACCCACTTACATGTTTTTTTCCACAGCAAAACGAAACGTATAGAAGAGTCTTTTCCCGCCACTTAAGACCTTAAGTAAATTAATATACAAATCATTGTTATCTTATAATTGAAAAATATGACAATCATGGACAGGAACAAAAGCGTTCAACAAGACAACAACTAACACCGGAATCCAAATCACATAGATACGGTAATAGACCCCCCCAAGTTTCTCATGCAATATTAAGTGAGTAAATTTGGTAAAACGTTTATGTGCAAAGTAAACCTGCTCTTAATACTATAACCTAATCAATTAAATATATAATGCTCTAACTTAATAATCGGATAAAGCACAATTAAGATGATTAATCATCATCATCATCATCATCATCATCATCATCATCATAAATGAGGATCGGAAGCAGGCCTTTGACATGGCTAATAGTGGGAGGTTCATTTTTTTTTTTCTTGCATGTGCATTGAATAAATATGGCATTATAGTAGTGGGTTTGATTGATTCAACCCTACTTGTTTGCTTTTGTGGGTTTAGGGTGATATATTGGACAATAGTTGATTTTTGAACCCACAAGTTTGTCTAGTAGTAGTTATTATGCATGTACATTTGGTGAGATTGGTTGACCTTGTTGGTTGGTAGTGGCAAGTTACTCAACAAGAAAGAATGTGCCATTATTAAATGTTACTTCTTACTTTTTGTTTGCATGGATAAACTCCACATTATTATTGGACTTCTAGAAATTTATATTTGAAGGAGAATGTTAAGATTTCCGATGATGGATAAACGTTATTAGCTAATTTGAACTCTTTACATACTTAGTTAATCTGATAGCTAATTCTATCTTGATAACTAATTCAAATACTAAAAAGTAAATCAAAAATCTTATTACTATCACTAATTAATTCTATCAACTATCCTTAATTCTCATTAATAATTAGTTAAATAATAAATGAACTCGATATCTTATTCATGATCTTTCAAACGTTGAGACCGACTTCCACATCGCAACCGGGAGTCCCCCCTCATGCGTATTTCTATCACACAAGAATCGAGTGTGTCATCATTGAATCTAGATATTCTTTATACATAAATAATTAAAGCACAAATTCATTAGTCTCGTATTCAGATTGTGTAGAATGAATCTTACAAAGCATAAATTCATCAGTCTCGTATTCATACTGTGCTTGAATTTCCAACCATGGCCCATCCTCATGTTTTTCAGGACCCTTTAAGGCCATGAAAAGGGGCCTTGACTTATAATTTGTAGTTAAACCGGAACATAAGGTTACGTTTCATGATGCAGGAGATGAACGATTGTGGCACTTAGTATCACGACAGTATGATGGTTGATCTGAATCTTATTGCTTTAGCTTATCTGTGCCTGAATCTATGTAGCATTTCAAGGTTATAGTGTCACGAATGCAAAGAAAAAAAAATTAGAAAATGATGATTTAGTAGACGACTGGCGAATTGTCACGGCCACGCCAATATTGTAGATGATAGTGACCAACCTTTTGCTTTTGCTCTATTTGTCTTTCACTATTGTAATTAACAAGTTAGATAAAGGGTAATATTATCCGACAATTGACCATTTAGAGTCAATTCGTCATTGACTTCGTTAAGGAGTATTACTGAAAGGGAGAGAGGGAGAGAGAGAGAGAGAGAGAGGAGAACAAAGTGAGGGCGGAGGAAAAGAGAGAGAGAAGGGAAAAGGGTGAGGAAAACAAAAGAGGGAAGAAGAAACAAAGTTATGATTTCTTGTTTTGTGTTATTTGGCAATTGTATCTATGCGTGTCATTAATATAAGGTTTCTATGATATGTTATTTCTCTCAATATTAATATTTTATATTGACGTGTTTTGAATTTTTTGATTACCTCAATTAAAACACCTAAATATAAGAGACTTACATATTTTAATTTGATTTATCAAGATAGATAATAAATAAATGTATTTTTATAAAAAAAATAATGAGAAATTATAGCATATTTCTAGAATATATATTTCAAATTAAATGATAAATTAACTCACATCAGTATTGAATTTAAAAAAAATAGTAAAATATAATTACCTAAGTTGATTTTAAAAAGTATAGTATTTTATTTAAAAAAAATAAATTAAAATGTAACGACCTAAATTAATTTTAAAAAGTATAATATTTTATTTCAAGAATATACTTAAAATACTTCATAAATAATTTTTTTTTAAATGGTCTTTAATCTAAAGTCAATCTCTCTCATCTTACATAATTAGTTTTTATTTCGATCGAAAGCACAAAGTTCGAATAATATTATTTAGATATAAGTTGGGCATCTGATCTAGCCAGCACCGGACTTTATAAATATATATAGTTTACTTATTATTAGTTGGAATTGTGTATTTGAGACTTATATCCATCTTACTTAGTGGTTAAACTTAAGCATATTGTTATTAAATGTGTGTTCTTGAGGTTGATCCCTTTGAAAATCATAATAATTTTTTATTTTTTAATAATTTGATGGATAATATAGATACATTGGAAATCTGTTCGGTCGAGTGGATATCCACCCTTGTATCATTTGGATCATTTCAGATGTGAGTTGTATTTGACCCGACCCGACCTTTACACATGCTTAGATATGGTACGTTAATAAACTACTAATCCACCTAAATTGGTGTCAAATTAAGAGAGGGGAGGGGCTAATCCACCTACTTAATAAATAAAATAAAGATCAAATATTTAAAAAAACGCATTCGTGTCTCTCTCTGTATTTCCGGTTGGTGATTGAGTGAAGCCTTCAATTCACAACTACTAAAATCTCTCAAGCGTCACATGTTTCAACGATATCCTCCATGTCTAACTCATCCGAATCAAATAAATATAAAATATAAAATATAAAAAAAGGGAAATAAAACCAATACAAACGTCAAACAAGAAGAAATGTAAATACCCTTTTATTATTATTATTATTATTATTATCATCATCATCATATCTAGATTCTTGAATGAGACCAAATGGCCAATGATCTCTCTCTCTCTGACCCATCAGTTTTTGACTTTTTGGGATTGCCTATAAAACCTTGCCCTGTTGCTCTGCTCTGTTGAGAACAAAACCCCCAATCAACAAAGAAAAAACGCTCCCCTTCTTCTCCTTCTTTCTCTAATTATCAGTAGCTTGTTCATTTCTTAGTACTCCACCACCTCTCATGGCAGAAACTGCAGCTGGTAATGGAAACCATGGAGTTGTTGTGAACGTCAAAGATGATGATCTCAATCACAACTCCTCCAGTTTTGTCTCCATACCTTTCCTTCAAAAGGCAAGACCCAATACAAAAATTACATCCCTTTGATCGATATTACGTTCACTACCCATTGCGCAAATTAGCAATAAATTGGTCTTGATTTGGATTTTGGTGTTCTGCAGATGATTGCAGAGATGTTGGGCACATATTTCTTGATATTCGCAGGGTGTGCATCAGTTGTGGTGAATCTGAGTGAAGACAAAGTGATCACTTTCCCTGGGATTTCTATTGTCTGGGGTCTTGTTGTCATGGTCATGATCTATTCAGTCGGTCATATTTCTGGCGCTCACTTTAACCCTGCTGTCACCATTGCCTTTGCCACTACCAAGAGATTCCCATGGAAACAGGTTATAAACAAATGACTCTGCATTCTGTTCGGCTTTTGAAACTCGACTTTGAGTAAACTGACGTTTAATTATATCCGTAAGGAAAAGTCTAGATTTCGCGTTTTCTTACAAGAAATAATGAAAGAAAGAAAGATGTTGTTAATATTGGTGAGAAAATTTTTTTGGGTGGTTTAGACTCTTATTAGGGAATATGCTCAAAACCCATCATAGCAAAGTCTTGCTCTCACATTCAAGTAAAGATGAATTGACTACCAAATTGATATATTTTCAGGTGCCAGCATATTTATCATCACAAATCCTTGGATCAACACTAGCAAGTGGGACCCTTAGACTACTATTCAATGGAAAGCAAGACCATTTCGCCGGAACCCTTCCATCCGGGTCGGACATCCAGTCGTTTGTGATCGAGTTCATTATCACATTTTACCTCATGTTTGTCGTATCGGGTGTCGCTACCGATAATCGCGCGGTAATTAGCTCTCTCTCCACCCCCTAATCTTTAATCTCAAAATTCTTAAATGTAATCCTATTCAACCACGAAATCTCGAATTATTATCCAAATCTCATTGTCATCATGTTAACATTATACTAATTACGCTTTGTACTACTATATTCTTAAACGGTCCAAATAATTGAATATAAGATCTGTCGTGGATATCGACATGTATGTTTATTTATTTTTGATTTACTTTTCAGTCTTATATAGTATCTTTTGTGCAGATTGGTGAACTTGCTGGCCTTGCCGTTGGCTCAACAGTGCTGCTTAACGTGATGTTTGCTGGGTATATATTAAACTATTAATCTCATACTAATTAAAATTAAGATAAAAACAAAGCACGTAGTGATCACATCTAGTTTTTATATTCTAAACATATGTCTGCCTTATTTTCTAGTTTAGACAAAAAAAAAACGATGTAATATACGGATTTAAAGTACATTATCATTTATCGGTCTGTATAGACCGTATTGATATATGTAATTGTGATTGACAGACCCATTTCTGGAGCGTCGATGAATCCGGCAAGAAGCCTGGGTCCTGCAATAGTGGAAAACCATTATAAAGGGATATGGATATATCTTTTGGCGCCAACTCTGGGTGCAATTTCAGGTGCATGGGTCTATAATCTCATAAGGTTTACAAACAAGCCTTTGAGAGAGATCACCAAGAGTGGCTCTTTCCTGAAAGGAGTTGGTCGTTCTGGCTCTGCTAATTGATTGATCCATTCGACTAAAGGAGAGAAAGGAGAAAGAAAACATGTAATTATCAAAGACATAAAGAGAAAGAGAGAAATACAAAAGGGGTTACTTGAGTTTGTTTAGCTATTACCATTTACCTCTTCCGTTTAAGTTTGGTGCTTTTTGAAGGTTCGTAAACTTGAAAAATGAAAAATCGTGTAGCAAGAAGAGATTGTATGTAATTTGTCCATTGTAGGTGACGATCGATCATGTTGTTGTCATCCATGCGGAAGGACAATATGTAGAAATGAAAAAAAAAAAATAAAAAAAAAAAAAAAAAAATATATATATATATATATATATATATTATTCCCTATGTTTCTAATTTGTGTTTTTCCGACAAGCTCCCCATCTTGTTAATTTTATTATATTAGTTATGATTATGGACTCCGAAATACAAGAAAATAAGCTTATTAGATGATGATGATGACTTATGATTAAGGTTTTTTTTTTTTTTTTTAAAGTAAGAAAAATTACAGTTTTAATTTTAACGATAAAATCATCATTTACCTTATAATATAATTATAAGGGCAAAAATATTAATTTATCAAATGAACACTACTAGCATAATTAAAAATATAATATTAGTTTGATTAAAAATTAATCATTTATATCATACTGCGAAATTTGTTTGTGACTCTCTCTCTCTTTTTTTTTTTTTTTTTGTTAATAAAAAAAAAATTATCACAAAAATCCCTCTAAGGAGCTGAAACTTACAGACCCACCCCAAATTCAAACCATACACCTCTTTATTATGTTAATTTGTATTCTCTTTGACTTCAAATTTCTTACCTGACCATTTCAAAACGTTTATGGTAAAATAAAGTTTTTGGGACAAAACCTTTTCTTTCTATTACACTTGTCACATGAATCAAAATGGGGGCTTGACTTGTAAGAGAAAGAGTACAAATTTTACACTAATTCATGGAAGGGAAAGAGAGGAAACATAGGCACGTATAGAATGTGTGCTATGACTACCTTTAAAATGGATAAGGTTATCTGGTTGGATTTGCAAGTTTATCGACATTAATCTGAGAATAGATCACATGAATCCTGCTCATAAATGCACATCTTCAAATTGAATTCTCTTGTCACAAGTTTATCTACTTGTACATCTTGTGGTAAAAGAAAAGAACAAACAGAAAGACGAAACTAGGAGTTCAAAAGTTAATGCACGCCTACCATCCCTTTCACTTTAAACCAACCAAAAAGTTGGTGATAGTAATACATAAACTATAATTACAAATAGGATGTATTTAAGGGATAAAAGAATATTCAAGAATTAAGTACAAACTACATACCGTTAGCAACCTAGTTTCTATTGTACTCGGAGGAGTGGAAGAATCTAATGTTATTCATGTCGGAAAAAACCCAAAACTTGATCACTACAAAATTTCTGACTGAAGACTATTATTATGAATCGAGCTACCTCTACCAGATCCACCCCTTACTCGAGCTCTTGGAACTATAATCGATTGACAACAGATTAAGGCACAGAGTAAACCCATTGTAAAGAACATCATGCTTGTCCATATAAAAATGGTCTTTTTCCAATACCACATAATCCGTTTAATTAGAGGATGTTGCGATTCAAGGATCAAAGATGCATCGTAAATTTCGGGAATACCAGCACCAGGGGAATATTCTGCTCGTTGTTCGATTGTTACCCTTAAGCAAGTGGTGGGGATCTCTCCTTCCGTATAACCTTTGATCTTTAGATTTAGAGTCTCGGCTTCATATGAGTAGCCAGTTATGAGAGGAGCTATTTTAAGGGCAGTTAGAAGAAGGCGAATAGGCTCGCTTTTGAAATGTAACATGGTTGGATGACTTAAACTGGCTATGGTTTTGCCACTTTCGGATATAAAATCTACCCTCACCTGTAAAAATTTGAAGATCAAAATGAGTAGAAGAACATAATAATGGGAGCCTCTAAGTTCATCTCATAAACTAAGATAACCTATAAGCTTAACTATTCTTCTCAACATCAGTAATGGATAGAACTCATTAAAAGGGTAATTCCAATTTGCAGTAAGCTAGTGACAAACCCATACAGAGATAAAACAGAGAACATGAACAAAACATATATCTTTAACTCAAATCAAATCATACAAGTACCTGAAACATGCCAAGGTTTCTATTGTACTCGGATTCAGGCAAAGTCAATGAAACAGTGACTTGCATTTTGTGACGAAGTGGAATAACACGTGACCCCACACTCTTCCGAAATTTAGGATCATCCTCACATTTCTCACCATAGATAGCCGAAGAACAAGATATTAGAGGTACATATGCTACTGGACTATCTTTAGTGTAATCAAAATTCAGCATTTCCTTCATCTGAGTTGGCTCCTCTACAAAGTACCTCACTATGAAACCACTAATTAGAAATGACCATAACAGAAGTCCGAACAGAACAATACAAACATAAGTAGCCCAAAGAAATCCCCATCCAAAGCGGAAAGCAACATTCCAGATGGATTTCTGGTCTTTAAACCATTCATATAACTCTGGGCTGATAATACGACGACCAGTAATATCCAATAACTTTAAGGATTGTTCCACTAAATATGATTTGCAGAGCTTTATTATTTGAAATGGATTCATAACAAACATATAGGAATTATATAGCAACCATATGGGAAAAGTGATGAATGAAATTAACAGATTTATCTGAAATCCTATTGCCTTTGTTACCAGTCCAGCTATAAATACAAGCAGGTTGGACGACGAAGAAGAAGAATCGTGAAATTCCCGCAATGAGTCAAAGGAGGCATCAGCTGAGTCACCACCACTCACGGTGGTTATTGTCGAGTCCTCCACTTGGCTCTGATTCGACACGAACCTATCGCGTTCCTCCTCATTTTCCTTCAGATTCTGGTAAATTTTGTTCCTTCTCTCCCTAGAGCTCGTTTTCCTCACGCCGGTGGTCGAACCGATCTCAGAAATGATAGGGAAACTTGAGTTCGAATCCTTCTCGGGGAATTCTCTGCGAGAGAATGTTCGGCGCCGGAGCTCCGACGATAGTTTCGGTTTCGGAGGAGGATCGGCGGGGTGGGAGACACTCGAGCCTGACGTGGACGGTTCAGATTGTTCGATGAGGGAGCGATCGTAGGGGGGGAAATAGTCAAAGGCGTCAAAGAAGAGGTCGTGGTCTTCGTTGCTTTTGGTGCCTGGTAATTCCATCGAGGGGAAAGGTAGAGATGGAATTAGGGTTAGGTTTAGGGTTTTCTCGCCCCAAAAGAAAAAAAAAATTATAAGCTCAGAAGCTGGGGAAGAGGATCATAGAAGCCTAGCGGGAGAGGATGAAAGGAACCGAACATGGAAATAAATTATAAAATAAAAAATAGAAATAACAGTAACAACCATGAAAAGAGAAATTCAGTTTATTTATTATTAAGCTTTTATGTTCACAATATTCATAATATATATATATATATATATATAAAGTAAAATTTTAATAAATTAATAATTTCTGAATAAATTTATTAATTTAATAAAATATTAATTAATATATATATATATATATTATTTTTAAATTAAGATTTAAAAAATTATTATTTAAATAAATTTATTAATTTCCGATAATTATTCTTCCTTTTTAATTAATTCTATAAAAATTAAAATATGGACAATACATAGTACTAAAAGAAATTATAAACGACAATATTCATATTTTGATCCCATCAAACAAATTTCACTAGAAGAATGACATAATAAAATTGGACTACTAGATAAGTGATTAAATTTAATTAAATTTTATATAAAAATTTTAGTTTTTATTTAAAAAATAATTAATTATGAAAAAATATGGTTGGTTGACCATTTGGATTCACATAATTTTTCCCCAAAAATTGCATTTCTCCCCCTTTCTTCCTTACACTTCCCCTTCTTCCAAGCTTCTTACTCACTTGCTCTCTCTCAAAAATTTCAGCGAAGCTCTCACTTCTATGGCTATTCTCCGCCCACGTGTTTCTTCCGGCGCGATTCCGTCACACTCCGCCGCTTCTGCAACTTTTTCACACCGTGCACTTTGTTTGAGAAAACTAGTAAGCTCTTCATCTCCTCTCTCTCTTTTGTCCCTTTGTTTTTAGCATCTTAGAATTGTTTGTAAACTTCATAATAATATGTGAATCCTTACTTTTAATCTGAAAATGGTATGTTCATTTAGACTCTAGGTGTTTCCCGCCCTGAGGGCATCTCTTCGTCTTCTTAGATTAGGTTAGACTTAGGTTAGACTTAGGTTATTCTCTTCTAACATGGTTGATCCGACCCTCGTCCTCAGCCTCTTAGCTCTAGGTTCTTTGCGACTTAGCAAATTTTGCCTCTTTCCTGTCGCTCCTCTTACTTAGCCTCAACTATCCTTCATTAACTCATCCTTTTTCTGAGGCTGACTTACCTTTTTCTTGTCATCATCAGATTTAAAGGCTCCTTTTAGTACGTCACAATCAAAAGTTGTTCAGTAAGGGCCGGGTCGATCTCTTCCTCCAAACCACTACAAGAATCTCGCATTCATGATAACTCGGGATGAGGCTAGCGATATTCTTGTGAATTGCAACCTTCTGACCATAGTAAGTCTGAGGGTACCTGAGGCTCGCAAACGAATCCTTGAGATTGGAGTCTCCCCATCAACTGATACTGTCATCTACCTGTTGATGTTTAAGATAGGCTTTAGCACCCCCTTCCATCTTTTTATTCACGAGCTTCTCTTTACATGAATTATAAGTCCAGGTCAGCCGACGCCAAATTTCTGGCGAACCATCCTTGGCCTCTTCATCCTGTTCTTTGAGGCCACTCAATGGCTCCCACCACAAGTATCTTTCTTCCTCTCGGTTCTGGGCCTTAGCCATAGCCCCCAAGGGTGGTATTATTCCACCACACATAAAGGAGCACCCTTGTCCGGCTTTCCTAAGTTCAATAAGCACTGGAAGGGGAAGTTGTGTATTCTGACTGGATCGTAGCAGTGCCTCTTTAGGACCTATAAGGCCCCCTTATCCTTCAGCGAGACTTCTAAGTGTTTCTCTTAGAACCCTACGAGTCTTAGGTTAATGATAGATATCTGACCCAAGTGTTTTCATTTAGGTAATTCTAATTAATTCTAATAAGTCTTTCTCCCTATCCGATGAGGATGAGGTTATCTGGAGGGGATCTTAACAAAGCAGCTGAGGATTGGTATTGGGAGACCGTCCTGACAAGGAAACGCCTAGCGGCCTATAGCCTTGTAGATGACGTACCTCCCATGGAGGTCTACCCCCTAAGGATTTTTAGGAGTTTTGAGGGGCCATCCTTTGAGGGCGAGGGTAATTAACGTACTTTCTTTAGACTTTTACCTCTTTTTGCTTTACTGTTTCTGGCCTTTGTTCCTTTATTTATTTATTTTTTTTTAACAGAGTAAACCTATGATGGGTTGGATGCCTTGGCTGAGGATCATCTTGAGGCTGAGTTAGAGCTGTAAAGGATGAGGAAGAAGAATCTGCTTAAGAAGAGGCCTCCGAGGGCCAAGGCCGCAGCAGATGGCACCAAGAGGCAAAAGTCCAGTACTTCTTCACCCTTAGCCCCTCATGTCAACCTTCTGAGGAATACCTCTTCGCCACAGTCCTCCCCTGTGAGGTCTCCGCTTTGATCCCTGTCCCATCAGCTGTTTGACCACCCTAGTCTCCTGGCAGCCCTTCGGCTCTAGACTGGACAACAAGCATTAGGTTAATTCTAACCCATGCTCATGCCTTAGGGGTGGTCGGAGAACCCCATGTCATGCTGAGCTCCCTAATAGGCACTGAAAAACCCTTAAATATTCATAATTTGCTCCCTTTCTTAGAAGGATTTCAAAAGATGAATGGCTATCTAGCAAATTTTGATTCTAGACTTTTCTTTTTGAAATTTATGGACAAGTATTGATCTTCTACAATGGTTAAAAAAATTGTTCCATCATAACTTGCTACTGTATTAGGACCCCAAAAGTTACAGTAAATTATTTCAAATTTTTTATTAGATCGAACAAATTTATTTGGAAAATGATGTTTATGATGCTTTGCCAAAGCACAAATATCACAAGAATGCTTTTCCTTTATAGAAATAGGTACATTTAGCAATTATAATCTAGACATAGATGCATGTCCTAGCATATAATGCCATGAAACAGTCGAATCTTTCATTGTCAAATTCACCATCGAAGGAATTGATTTACGCATATTACTATCTAAAGAAGCATGACTAATATCTCTTATAATAAGTTGATATAGACCCTCTTACATCTTACCCTTCCAAGCCAAAAGATCCCGTACAAAGCAATATGATGAGAAAAAAGAGAGGCAACAATTCATAGTTTCTGTCAATTTCTAGTAGAGATAATATTGAATGAGATGTTAGGCATACATAAAGCAACATATATAATTAGTCTTTATGACTTGGACATTTCCCATGTGTTACCAGAGCTACTTTTTCCTTTGGAAGTTGAACAAAAGTTGTAAGTGTTGAAGTTATTTGTGTAAATGAGGATGCATTGCAAGTAATGTGATCAGTTGCTCCTATATCTATAATCCATGAGGTTTCATAATCATGCTTGTAATTAGAATAAAGAAGAGATTTAATAGAACAATCTGAGTTTTCCTTGGTATTATGCATAGTTTGAAAAGCATTAGCTTGAGGTGTGCTAGAAAATTTTCCCCTGATTAATATCAAGATCTGCTCATATCATACCTTATAGAAAGTATAATGCTCATTTTGAGTTGGCTTTGGATTAGTTGTTATAGGAGCTTAAACTTGGTTTGCTGCTTTATTCATTTTACGACCTTCATGATACCTATTCAACTTGTAACACTTCAATTTGGTGTGTCCTGTCATCTTACAATGATCACAAGTAGTTGCCTCAAAGTTTCCAACCTTAAAGCAATTTTCCAGAGTATACGATGTGATCTTACAATGGCTGCAAAATAATTTATGTTTTCGACCATATTCACCATATTTGCTTAGAAAAGTAGAGTGTTACCAAGAAATTTCCTCACTGGTATGGCCATTGATTCCGTTACAAAATTTTTCAGAGGCAACCATTTCATTAGTTCTCTCTTGATTTTGTATTTGATTATAAACTACGTTCACCTTATGTAAAAAATTTTGCAAAATGATTTGATCCCCATAGTTAGAATATAGGTCATTCAGACCCATTAAAATTTTAATTACCCTATCTCTATGGAATCGATCCCACTAATACCTTCAGTTATCCACAAGTGCACTCTAGTATGGTTCGAAATCTCCTAATTGATCCCATAAGATTTTAAGCTTTCCATAGTAGACAACTACAAAATGTGTTCCTTGCTTTAATTCGGTTATTTGTTTCTTGATTGTTTAAACACGAGGCTTATCTTGTTGAACAAGATGCTCTTTCAACTCTTCTCATAGTTCATGTGCATTATAATCTTAAGTAAGATATACTAGTCAATTTATAATTGAGTGAAGGGTCGGTTACATATGAATTAAATAAGATTAATTAGCTAAAATTGAAATAAAATTAAGAGCCCATTGAATATGAAATTAATTCATGAGTTTACAGATCAATTTGAAATTCATTACTTTCCAAATGGGAGAAAATGAGCAGAAGAGTTTGTATATTAGATTAAAATTGAATGAAGTATTACATTTATAGTTCTACAACAAATCACATATGTACACGTGTACCCTAAGAATGTAAACATGTTACATTACATTCTAAGAGACTGAGTTAAAAGAGAGAAAACTTTTATTAGAAATGTGTGTTTTCCTTTCCCCTCAGGGATGAAAGATACTAGAACTGCAGTGTTTGGAGAAGAAGAAGAAAAGCCCAAAATAGAAAAATTTTGAATTTAGGTCCTTAACCGCAATTCTTTTCTGATTTCTTCAAGTTGAGAAGAAGGAGGAACTGGATTGCTTGAAGAAGAAATTTAAGGAAGCAAACTAGAACATTAACATGTATATTCTATCTCCTTAAACCATACATTTGATCTCTACTATGTTGAGTTTATAATGTTATTCTTACAAGATTTTTCACTTTAATTTGTCTCTTTGTATTCAATTTACTCTCTATCTACTTACTATTTGATATTCTTAGAACCCAGAAATTCAAAATTTCAACTTAAAATTTAGCTCAAACTTAAGTTTGAGTAAAACCGCCTTGGAGATAAAAGAAAAAGTCAAAACTTGAGAAGGGCTCGTACACATGGTACTAGAGTACGTAGTTGTCATGCTTGTCAATAAATTTCTCCAAAATGGGAGAAACAGTACACGTTCACTTCTCCTTTACTCATATCATGAAAAGTCATTCCATTGAAAAGTATATAATAATTGCAAAGGGCTGACTTTTATTCTTGCATTTCAAGCGTCAAACACTAGTACCATTCTGCAAAACCTAATCACACTAGGATTTTTAGTCAAATATTCAACATTGATTATGATATTAAGATCCTTGAGATGGGAGAAAAGATAAAATAACCTTACAGTAAATTGTATGTGATGCATGTGCAGTACTGACCCAAACTTTCTAGATATAACCTTAATTACAATATGAAATCTAATTTGGTAAGAAAACATATAGTCATGTACACAAACATATATATAAATAAAGTAAAATAGTCAACCTGGGGTCCAATTGCTGAGAAATTTCCAAGTACAGTTTTCAGACAAGGCAATAAATAGATAATGTCCACTATGATTGACAGCTTCGCCCATTTGCAGAACCTTGTTTCGAGTCCAAGAAAGTCTTTCTTTTTGAGCAAATCAAAAAAGAAAAAAAAAGGCAAAAAAAAAAAAAAAACAAAGGTTGTGCAGGAACCAAATTCTTAATCAAGATGCACTGGGTTAATCGCTTTGTTTTCATAATCTTATCATTGGGTTGCTTCAGTTTGCTCAGATTTGCAGACTCCAAGCTTCCACAGCAAGAAGGTATGTTCTCATTATCTATTATTAAACAGTCTGTTTGGTTTCTGAGAAAATATTGGATTCAGAAAAGGGAAAATGTAAATTTTTGTTTTTGGTAAAGTTAAACCAGTTGTGGCCGCAGAAACTGTTTGGTTTTAGTTGAGCTAAACTCTTCCTTTTCGACAATTGGGAAAAAAGATTTCTTACAGTACTTTTCTTTTCTTCTATATATTTTCCCTTGTCAATTTTCTTGGACGCCAAACAGAAAAGTTGGTTCTTCCCTTTTCCCCTCCTGGAAAAATCTCCCGGGGCCAATATCACTGTATCAGGTCATAGGATTACATTAAACTACGCTGTGCTCTACTTGATTAAATTTGTAGTCACTGTGACTGGTCAATTGTCACTTGAAATACTACCTCAACCTTTAATCCCCACTCAAGGACAGAGATTATTCTCGCCATTTGAAAAATATTAAGTCAAGTAAGAATAACATGTGTAAATATGGTCAACGGTAATTGTGTTTCATGTATAATGGCTTCGATTTGTTTATTCTTTTTTGGAATGCAGTTGATGCTCTGGAACAAATCACGAGCGCAATGGGTGCAACATATTGGAACTTCAATGCCGATTCTTGTGAAATTGAAACGGTCGGCTTAACACCCGAACCACCAACTGGATCCGAGAGCAAAATCGTTTGTGATTGTTACTTTGAGAATAATACAGTCTGCCATGTCGTAAAAATGTATTATATATTTCCATCATCTCTTATAATTGGCATGATAATTTAGAAACATTGATAAATCTTTTTGCGTTTACTAAACTCTGTGTCTCTTTTTTAATAAAGAGTGCTCAAGGGTTATAGTCTACCCGGCATGCTTCCACCTCAGCTGGTCAAATTTCCCCATCTCCAAGAGATGTAAGAGAAGCCATATTAATGTTTCAGTCACATGTGTCTTAGTTTGTATTTGATTTGCTGATAATTTGTAATTATGTTTTGTTTTGATTTAGTGATTTTGCGTACAACTATCTCAATGGTACTATACCAAAAGAATGGGGTTCCATGCAGTTAACTTCAATGTAAGTGTTTGCAACATTTCGTGAATAAGTCTCTGTCTAATCGTTCTGGTTAGTAAATTGTCTAATATCACAATTTTTGAACAAAATAATCAGCTCTGTGCTTGTAAACCGGTTATCGGGGAAAATTCCGAAGGAATTGGGAAATATTACTACTCTTACATACCTGTAAGTTCTTGAGTTTTGTCTTTCTAGCTTGAGGTAGCCTATGCCCTGATTTTTCACTTTTTTCATTTTAGAAGGAATTCTTGCAGGTCTAACATCTTACAATCTGATTTGTTTTTTCTTTCCTTTTATGTAATTTTTGGTGTGCAAACAATCAGCTGCCTTGAAGCAAATCAATTTTTGGGTCCTGTTCCACTCGAGCTGGGAAATTTGAGCAGCCTCCAAACCTTGTAACAAACTTTTTCTAACTCTTTGATTATTTACTGTTCTTTTATTCTTAGTGCATTTCCAAACTATGAAAATGGTGTTTAATTTGATGGCTAAATATTGTTATTTTTCAGGATCCTGTCGTCTAATCGATTGACTGGAAACTTGCCGGGGACATTTTCTGGGTTAAGAAATCTTACAGATTTGTAAGCTTTAATCATATTCATTTTTTTCTTTATCTTTTGAGGATGAATTTTTTCAAATTGACATCATATAACAACTATATTTACATGAATGCAGTAGGATAAATGACAACTTCTTCATTGGAACCATACCGAATTTCATACAGAATTGGAAACTACTCGAAAGATTGTAAGATCTTTGTTCCTTACAGAACATGAAGTCAGCCTCATTCGTGTCTTTGTGTGTACCTTACACACATAACTAACAGTGTTAAGTTCCTTTCGAAATTCTAAAATTATTGAAGAGAAATGCATGCAAGTGGACTTGAGGGACCCATACCTGCAAACATAGCTCTTTTGAGTAATTTACAAGAGCTGTGAGTAGAAATATCCTCATTTCCTTAAAAGTGGTTTATCAAATAACAATTTTTAATTTTTTACTTATCATGGGTTATCTTTAAGCAGGAGGATCAGTGATATTAATGGGCCGAAGCAGGGTTTTCCGATTTTGAAAGACATGACAGGCATAGTAAGACTGTATGTTGAATGGTTATGATCTCGAAACGAATACATATTTGGCTCAAAGCTGGTTTATTTACTTTTACTCATTTGTGTGTTGTAGGGTCTTGAGAAATTGTAACATTTCTGGAAAGGTCCCTCCTTATATCTGGACAATGAAGAATATAGAAATGTTGTACGTATCCTTGTCAAGATCTTGAACGGCAGTGAGGGGTTTGATCATGTCTTATTTATTTATTTGTTATTATTATTATTCTGGTGATAGGGATCTTAGCTTTAACCACTTGACTGGGGAGATTCCGGATAATATAAACTTAGGGCGGCTTAGATTTCTGTAAGTATATACAACTCTTTTGTGTTGCTTTGCAGTCTGGTAAAATGATGTCATTACTGGCTCTTATTTTATTTTATTTTTATTTTTTTTCCTTAGGTTTTTAACTGGAAACATGTTAAGTGGAAATGTACCAAGCTCAATTCTGAAAGATGGAAGTAATGTGTATGTCTCCCTGTCTCTTGATTAATGTCATGAATAACCAAAAGAGTATCACTATGTTCGTCTCTTATATTTTACTGTCAGGAATGATGTTCTCTATATTTACATACAGTGATCTTTCATATAACAACTTCACTTGGCAAAACCCCGAGCAATCTGCTTGTCGGGAAAACATGTAAGCGTTACACTTTCAATGAGCATTTCTAAAGTTTATTCTAGCATGATATGGCAGTTAGACCTTTTTTTTTCTTCGCTTACAGGAACTTAAACCTGAATTTGTTTCGAAGCTCGTTAACTCGAAACAACTCGTAAGTAGCACTCTTTTCTCCTCATCAACTAAAATTTCATATCCAAAAATTTCACATTTTGTTGTGCCAGCTGTAAGATACCTCAAAATACTTAAGTAAGCTCTTACATGTTTTTTTACTCTATTGCTCATGTTGTAACAGAGGAGAAGGCCGCCTTCCTTGTTTGAAGAATTTCAACTGTCAAAGATGTAAGAGCTTACTCTCCCTAATTTTGGACAATTCATGACACACACGAAAAAAGACTTAAGTTGAGATCTCCTATGGCAGATTCACATTGTTTTGGTGTCAATTGTGGTGGAAAGGATCTAACATTAAAGGAAAATAAACAAACTGTTATATACAAAGGGGATGGGAATGTTGAAGGTGGTTCAGCTGAATACTTCATTGATCAGACTAGTTATTGGGGATTAAGTAGTACTGGAGACTATATGGATGATTTTGATTATCAAAATACCCGATTTTCCGTATCTCTACTACCGTCATCAAGTTTGTCCGAACCATATTCGACGGCTCGTATTGCTCCAGTTTCTCTCACTTATTTCCATTACTGCTTGGAAAATGGAAACTACACAGTCAATCTTCACTTTGCCGAGATACAATTTACAAATGACTTGTCATATAAGAGTATTGGGAGGCGGGTTTTTGACATCTATGTTCAGGTAAAAATTAGTAACGACTCTGGAAATGTGCATCGTTTGAAATTGATCAAAATGTAAAAGTTCGAGACCTTTTTTTCTTTTTGTAGGAAAGATTAGTGTGGAAGAATTTTGATATTGAAGAACGGACTAATCTTGCTCAAAAGCCAGTAGTAATACAAGTACCTAATGTTAGTGTGACGGATAATTTCATAGAAATCAGATTCTATTGGGCTGGAAAGGGAACAACAAGGATTCCTAAAAGAGGAGTTTATGGTCCTCTCATATCTGCAATTTCTGTTGTTTCTGGTGAGCTTTTTTTATTATTAATTATTTTTTTTTTTTTGGTGTTTCATTTTCCATAATGTATTTATTTATAATAACCCGCCTTTTTTTCTTCTCGGCCAGATTCTAAAATTTGTTCAGAGAGTGAAACCAAACCAACTGTTTATATCATTGCTGGAGTAGTGGGATCATTTTTCATAGCATTCACTGTATTGGGACTATTCCATTGGCGAAGATTCTTCCATGGAGGAAAAAGGCAGGGGAGAAAGAAAGGTCCCAGCTCTGTTTATCCAATGCCATTCTAAAAAAATAATTGATTTTTCTGCAACTTCAAGAATAAAAAATAAAACAAAAAATCATAGTCTTTATCCACAATCTTTGTATCTGTTTTAAAATAACAAACAATAATTTATACATTTGCCAACACTTTAAACAGATCTGAGAGGACCCGAATTGCTGACTGGGACTTTTACGTTGAAACAAATAAATGCTTCCACAAACAACTTTGATCCTGTTAACAAGATAGGAGAAGGTGGTTTTGGTCCTGTCTACAAGGTAATCTTCCAAAGTATGGTCAGTTCTATATTTCTTGTGATTTTTATTTAATTCCTCTGCTAGTCAAAACCAAACCTAGTACTTATTGGTGGTTCGGTTTTTTGCAGGGTCGATTATCAGATGGTACTGTTATAGCAGTTAAGCAGTTATCGTCGAAATCAAAGCAGGGTAATCGGGAATTTTTAAACGAGATAGGAATGATATCTTGTCTGCAACACCCAAATCTAGTTAAGCTTTATGGATGTTGTATTGAAGGTGATCAACTTTTGCTGGTTTATGAATACATGGAGAATAACAGCCTTGCTCGTGCTCTATTCGGTAAGGTCTTTAGCTATTTATTTATTTATTTTATTTATTTATTATATTTTAAATATGGTCGATGGTGGGTCCAGAATGCAACCAGCTAAAGCTAGATTGGCATACGAGGCATAAGATCTGTGTCGGGATAGCAAAAGGTCTAGCTTTTCTCCATGAAGAATCCAGACTCAAAATTGTTCATAGAGACATCAAAGCTACTAATGTGCTTCTTGACGGGGACTTAAACCCTAAAATATCTGATTTCGGATTAGCTAAGCTCGATGAAGAGGGAAAGACACACATTAGCACCCGAGTAGCCGGGACCATGTATTGTTCCACATTAATATCTTTTCAACTTTATATCATATCTGGGTTAATTTTTCGACATTAAACTGAAAATGATTTAATCTATTCTTGTAGAGGTTATATGGCTCCGGAATATGCACTATGGGGTTACCTGACCCACAAAGTAGATGTTTACAGTTTTGGCATTGTGGCAATGGAAATCATTAGTGGGAAGAAGAACAATGATTACATACCGAGTGAAGATTGTGTTTGCCTTCTAGATTGGGTAGTGTACAATTTAATTCAATTTCCAAACTGTTTAAACAGTTTAAAATCAAATGTATCTATATATATATATATGTGTGTGTGTGTTCCTACTCTAGAAAATGCTAGAGCCCCATGTGACATATGTGCATAAATTCAACTTATAGTCAATAATGTTTTTGCAGGCATGCCAAATGCAGCAAAGTGGAAACTTAATGGAGTTAATTGATGAGAAGTTAAGGGGCGAAGTTGAAAGAACGGGGGCGGAAAATATGGTGAAAATAGCTCTCGTATGCACAAATGCATCTCCATCACTAAGGCCTTGTATGTCCGAGGTAGTAGGGATGCTCGAAGGAAGAACATCTATTCCGGACATAATCCCGAATCCGAGCGGTTATACTGAAGATCTACGGTTCAAGGCCATGAGAGATTTTCGTAGACAAGAACGGGATCAAAGTTTGAGTAGAAGCCAGACTCATAATTCGACGACTGGCCACACATTCTACTCGTCCTCTCCGTCCACCCGTGATTTGTATGAAATATATCCAGAAACAAGAACCTCTTGACTGTATGGTTAGAAGCATATTCTAATTTTAGGTGAACATTCTTGTCACGGTATGTTATTTTATTTATTTGTTTATTATTCATTACGTTAGTTCTGTTTACTTGTGTACAGCTTGTGATTGATTAGTGTTAGTTACTGTATATAGTCAAGCTGTTATTCATTTTGACAGAATCATGAAAAATGCTTTCGTTTCGTACATGGCGTCAGTATTTGGTTTTGCCGTCTTTTAGTTCGGTCTTTTTAGTGATGTAAACACTGTTTTTTTATGTTAAGAGCAAGACATTATTGGGTATGTACTAGAATATTATAGTGCTGTTTACAAGGCACTTCTTTAATACAAGACAAGATGACTTGGGACGTTGACAACGAGGAACCTTTTCTCATACCAAAGTACGGTATCACTAAAATGTAACTTATCCAAGTATTTCACCTTCCGTTGTAATATTTTTTCAACGAAATCCAAAATGTATATTAAAGAGACACTAAGATTAGCGTATTTGACTCAAACTGTAACTTTTGCGAGTAAAACTGAATATTCAACCAAAGTAAAATGGAGATTTTGAGAGACAAATTTGTCGACTGTGAACTGTCTTATATAATATTACATTACGTTTGCATATGAGAGACCAAACAGTTGCGAAGCTCTTGTCATTACAAGGATATGAAACGATCAACTATGTTTTATTGATTTGTCTTCAATCGTTTTATGTTTAATCAAGTCTGGTTACATCAATTGATGACTTGATTAATTAGTGATTAACATCAGGCCTCAACCCACATTTATCATTATATATAACCATCACCATCTTAGACGTTAGTTATATTAACATTTGATCTTTATATTATATGCTTCCTTGTTTGAAAGACGAATACAAATGTCCAATTTATGTGACATATAAATATACTATACAGTAATTGATGATAGATAAAATAATGAATGATTTTTGCATTTTCTATCGCACTCACTCACTTTATAAAAATTGACACAGCAAATGGTGACGATATTACTATAAAGTGGGGTGCAGACTTTTGTGAATGCCATTTATGTTGATTATAAGCACTTGTTGCTAAATTGATTCTGTTACTGCTTGTATTGTTGCTTTTGTTACCTGTTCTGGAGAACACTAGCTGCCGGTGGCTGTGGCCTGTGCAGGCTGAGCTTTAGATAGTTTTTTGAAACGATAAATTCTTGCATGGATTTGGTTTCTATTCATGGTTTCTATTGAGTCTAAATTAGACTAGGGTAAATGATATATTTTCCCTTTTAACTATTTTTATATTAGATTTAGCTCTTAACTAGTTTTAATCAAAATTTTCCTCCTTTATGGCTATTTTTGGTATTCTTAGTAAACTGATGTGAATCAGTCTCAGGTACCCTTTTTAGGTTGTTCGTTCATACAACGTTTGATCAACTTACATCGTTTATATCACCCAAAAAGAAAAAAAAAAAAAGGACAAATTGAGTGCTTCTTACGTCGTCCAGCTCAGAGTACCTATCAATCATATTATTGAGAGTATATAAGATAAAGATATCATCCTGGAATCTATGCACCAAAAACGGCATTGTGTCATTACATGTAGTTGCATTTCAACAAATACAAGTATATATCTTATCTCACTTACATATTGGGTAAATTGGTATAAGCAACCCAAAGTTTGGTAAAATTAGAATTTCTACTCCGTTTTATAAATTAATTTAAGCAAACCTAATTCAACTATGTGAGTAATTTTTATTTATTTTTTAATTATCGATTTAACCTAAACTCTATTTTTTCATCCCATAGTTTTTAACTTTATATTTTATCCCCCAACAGCAACGTTTTCTTTCATGTCCCTCTCCAAGACTCATCACCACCACAACGTCTGCGCTCCTAGCCTCTCTCTTTCTCTCTTGAATTTCCTTCAAAAAAAGGTTAAGGAAAAGTAAGAAGAGAAAAAAAAAAGAGAGAAGAAGTGATCTTCGATCGGGTTCGAGTCAAACAGCTAACATTGCAGATCGATTTAATGGTAACCGTTTGTCAGGAATGGATTGGGTAGTTAATTCTAGTTTTCGCATACTTTAGGTTACTAAACTAATTTGTAAAAATTTGAGTTGTTATTTCTAATTTTACCAAAATTTTGGGTTGCTCATGCTAGTTTACTTTTAACATACTATTTAATTCACATAAATGTCACGAAAAAAAGGGGGGTTTGCATTATTAAAAAAGACAAAACACAAGCATCTTAAAGTCAGTAGAGTGAACGTACACAATATACACAAATATACATAGTTGAAAAGCATATAATATAATTTAGCCAATAGAAGAAATACTAGACTTCGTTATAAGCTACCAGCTAGCACATACATTAAGTACTAGTTCTTATAAATATCAATACCAGTCCCCATTAGTCTGCATTGCAAGCCAAACTCACATCACCAGCTAGCTAAACTAAGCTAATACAGTTACAGATGGTATGTTCATGCACATCATATCATCTTCCCTTCAATATTATTTCATGTGTTATAACTCCTTATATCTGGTCTCTGATCCTTGATTCTTCGATCCGTATGTATAACCCATGCAGGAGAAACTCGGACTTGTTGAAGGAAAGGTGGATTGGAAGGGACGGCCAGCTTTCAAGTACAAACATGGAGGAATCAGAACTTCCTTGCTTATACTTGGTACGGAAAATAAAAAGCTCCTGTTTCTATTTCTCACATCGTGTATGTATAATGAACTGTAGATAACATGAAACTTGTTTTGATTTGTAGTGGCCTTTGGATTCGAGAACATGGCAAGTTTTTCACTAGCCGTGAATGGGGTCACATATTTCACGACGATTATGCACTATGATCTAGCCGATGCAGCTAATCACCTGACCAACTATATGGGTACTAGCTATATCCTCTCTATTCTCATGGCCGTTCTTGCGGACATATTATTTGGCCGAGTGAAGACTGTTATCCTTGCTGCTGCCATTGAGTTTATGGTACCCAATTTCTGTTCTCTATCTGTACTCTTGAGAGTACTGAAAGCGAAGTATATATGTTGATGGTATTTTTTCTTTGGAAAAAAATCAGGGACTAACATTGCTAACAATACAAGCTCATTACCCGAAACTGAGGCCACCTCTATGCAACCCGTTTGATCCAACAACACACTGTGAGGTAGTAAAAGGCGGAAATGCAGCCTTCCTTTTTGCAGCGCTCTACTTGTTAGCCACGGGAAGTGCTGGAGTGAAAGCTTCTTTACCTGCCCATGGAGCAGATCAATTTGAAGAAAAAGACCCGAAAGAGGCAAAGCATTTGTCTAGTTTCTTCAACTTACTATTACTAGCAGTCTGTGTAGGAGGATCGGTTAGTTTGACTCTAGTCGTTTGGGTTCAAGACAATAAAGGTTGGGATTGGGGGTTAGGGATATCTAGTCTCGCAATGTTAATGGCTGTGATCACATTTGGAGCTGGAATTCCTCTGTACCGGAACCATATTGTTCACGGAACTAGTGCAATCCTTGAAATCATACAGGTATGTAACAAGTTCTTAATCATTTTCTAAGTTTAATCGTTAGATATCTAAGTTTTCAGGTTTGACTCTATTTGTAAATCATACCGTGTTTTCAGGTGTATGTTGCAGCTGTACGGAATAGAAACCTTACACTTCCAGAAGACCCAGCTGAGCTCTATGAGATTAACAAGGACAAAGAGGCTACCATTGAAGCAGAGTTCTTACCTCACAGAGACGTTTTCAGGTCCCATAAGAGCATAACCTTCTTCTTCTTCTCCTGTTTCTATAACATTTAACAAAATTACATCCATTACTCACTACAACTTTTCACTAAAAAAAATTGTTAAAAAACAGATTTTTGGACAAAGCTGCAATTCAACAAACACCTGGTGGGCATGAATTAACAGAGGGTGAGAAACAGAGTCCATGGAAGCTATGCAGAGTAACGCAAGTCGAAAACGCGAAGATCATATACGGGATGCTCCCTGTTTTCGGCTGCACCATCATAATGACTCTCTGTCTAGCTCAACTACAGACCTTCTCGATCCAACAAGGTATAACAATGGACACGAAACTCACCAAACACTTCAACATCCCGCCCGCTTCTCTCCCCATTATCCCCGTCGGTTTCATCATCATCATCGTACCAATCTACGACCGAATCTTCGTCCCCGTTGCCCGCAAGTTCACCGGAATGCCCACCGGAATAACCCACCTGCAACGAATTGGCGTCGGACTTGTCCTCTCCTTCTTTTCTATGGCGATCGCCGGTCTAGTCGAAGTCAAACGCAGAAACGTCGCGAGAGACAACAACATGCTGGACGCCATCCCTGTGGTTCAGCCATTTCCGATCACCACCTTCTGGCTTTCGTTCCAGTACTTTATATTCGGAATCGCGGATTTGTTCACTTACGTCGGCCTGCTCGAATTCTTCTACTCTGAAGCGCCTAGTGGATTGAAATCGGTCTCGACTAGCTTCCTATGGTGTTCCATGGCCCTTGGCTACTTTGGCAGTACGATCATGGTAAAGATCGTGAATGCAGCGACGAAGCATCATACGAAAAGTGGAGGATGGTTAGGCGGGAACAATATTAACAAGAATCATTTGGATTTGTTTTACTGGTTGCTTTCGTTGATTAGTGTGATTAATTTCTCTATCTATCTGTTTGTTTCGAAGAGGTATAAGTACAGATCTCAGTCTCAGACGCAGAGTCGTGGTCTGAATTTGAATGGTGAGGTGGAGAAGAAGGAGGTAGAAGGAGATGGCCATGGTTTACTCATTAGTAATTATTAAAAGACATAAGAAATTATTTATGAGGATGTGAACTCTTCTATCTGTGCTTGTAATAATAATTATAATGTCTGGTGGGATTTTATGTTATATTTAATTGTTAATATCAGTTGAGAATAATATTCATATCGTTAATAACGTAACCTTAATATCTATAAGCACGCACGGACATGCAGTGAAGTACGTACCAAATCCGGATTTGACCGGTTCACCGCATGCATGGGGACGAAGCCCCACCAACTGTCCCCACACACTCGCTCCACTTCAGGTACTAGGGCCCCACGAAACTTCAGCAGCGTAAGCCACCTCAGCGTCCCCTGCATGCGTACGCGGTAGCATGCCTACGTGGCTCGCGCTCCTTCACTTCTGCACTCCATAAAAATCTGTAAGCGATCCGATCATTTTTCCAATCAAAATACTCTCCTACTAGTGATCATCAAAAACTGGCGTCGAGCGACGAGCAACCGGCTCCGATAGCGGTGACCGACGGCGAGGGACAGCCGCCGGGTAAGCCGATGTCGATGGGGCAGCACATGCTAGACAAAGGAGCGGAGATGCTTCAGTCACTTAAGCCTGTAAGGCAGATGTCTCAACATGTTTGCACCTTCGCTCTGTACAGCCACGACCTCACACGCCAGATCGAGACTCACCACTACGTCACGCGCCTCAACCAGGACTTCCTTCAGTGCGCCGTCTACGATTCTGACCATGCCAACGCCCATCTCATCGGTACTAATTAATTAATTATAAAATGAAAATTAATGACTTTCTACAGTCATGAATACGTCGTCGTTTTTTTTGTGACAGGCGTGGAGTATATAGTTTCCCAACGCATATTTGAAGCTCTCCCCCCTGATGAGCAAATGCTCTGGCATTCCCATGCATACGAGGTCGTTTAATCCTATGAAAATCGTTTATTTATTATTATTTTTTTTTTCTGAAAATAATCCGGCTCTAGTCATGAAAACGGATCATAACATTGGTGCAGATCAAATCGGGCCTATGGGTGAACCCACGGGTTCCGGAGATGATAGCTAAGCCGGAGCTTGAGAACTTGGCAAAAACATACGGCAAGTTTTGGTGCACGTGGCAGGTGGACAGAGGGGATAAGCTCCCCTTGGGCGCACCAGCTCTGATGGTGTCACCGCAGCCAGTGAATATAGGCATGGTGAAGCCGGACGTGTTGCACAAGAGGGACTACAAGTACAATATATCAACGGAGGCGATCGGGAAATCGAGGGAGGAGATTGAAGTGCTGGCTCTGAGTAGTCCGATGGCTGATTATTGGATGCACAATGGTGGGAAGGGCTTTGCTATTGATATTCAGCGAACTGAGATGAAACTAAGGGCACCCTTTCCTTAAATGAATATGTTTAAATATAACATATAGTACGTATTGATTAATATTATGGTATATAGTTTTGTCGTTTTGGGGTTGTTAATATGTATGTAGTGAGCGTGCGTGGTTTTTTGTTACGTTTTACTTTTTTTTTTTAATTAATATGTTTAAGAATCCATACACGAATTTAAATTCATGAAAATATTTATTGTTAATTTTTTTTTTTTTGGTAAGAAATACTTACTTTAGACCTAAGTAAGCCAATTGTATTATAATAGACGTAAAGCCTCTATGATTTTAAGTGTGTGGGTAAGAAGCCACCGCAAGGTGGATGTGAGCACCCATTAGGGTTGCCAAGAGACTTTGTTAATAGAGAATGGCAGATTTAGGAAGTAAAAGGTTGTGTGAGCATTTTGATTATGGGTCCATATAATCAATTACAATGCTTTTATCATTTAAGTGGAAATCTTAATCGTTCTTCAGCTCGTGAAACGTAGGGTGGGTACCATAAGCCTAATTAACCACGTCCATTTATGTGTTGTTTGCACATTTCTCTCTATCTTTCTCTTAATCTATTTATTTCTTATTTCGTTTCTCAATTTTAAAAAGATATAAAATTCTCAATTTCACTCTTCTTCATTGTTTCATTGTTGTGAATAATTACTAGAATAAATTAGAATTTAGCTTCTAAAACAAAATAAAAACCGCAAATTGAACTCCCGAATTCATTCATTATCTATCCCTTGCAAACCCTAACTCAGAGGTATGAACGAATTGGGGGTTAAAATTAATATTTTTTATTTTTAGATTTAAGGTTGAATTTTAAAATATGAGGTTGAATTGAATTTTTTTTTTTGAAGAATAAGAGAAGAGAAGATAAAAGGAGAAAATTCTCTCTTTATTTTTTATTTTCTTTTTTTTTTAAAGAAACCGAGAGGTAGATTAATATTGGGGCTGTGTTATTTTCTGAAATGAAAGCTTTTTTTTTTTTGGTAAATGGGGGGGCGTATACTAATTATTCAAACTATAGAGGTTATATTCTAGTTTTGAACTATTCGGAGGCTAAATCCTAATTTATCTTAATTACTGACTGCTTCCATACTTCATATTCAATCTTAATTAATTCTAGGCCAGAAATTAGAAAACTAAATTATGGGGTGGAAGTGATACGTAGTAGTCCTGTGCCTTGAATGTGGTCCTAATATCATATTTGGGGAAGATTTTATATATTGTTGTAAAACAGCAGTTCAAAAAAAAAAAAAAAAAAAAATCAGAAAAATTTCGAATTATAGAACACCTGATTACTTATACTACAATTGAGTCATGTAAAGATATTCTCTATCAAATTTCCATGTCAAAAATGAATCAGAATTCGGAGTTGAACATGGACACGTAATTTGATCATGAATTGGTGTGTGCGTACGTACGAAGAGGGGGGGTTTTCGGAATTCTGCCACTATATAAGGGAAGGTACCATACAAATTAAGGGTAGGACACTCACAATTTGCAACAAAGAAAAAGAGGGGAAAGAAAGAACTACTGCACATCTATAATGGCAAAGGGGGGCTTCATCTACTGCTATTAATATGTGTTACTTTAAAGAGCACTGTGATATGGAAAATGGAAGGCTGATTGGTCACATGGCAGTTGCTTTCAGCTTGAAATAATGCTAGAAAGCACTCTACAAGAAGAGAAACCAACGTGGGGTCATTTGAATTCTGATGGCCCATCTCATAATTATGTAATTTGATGAGAAGAGCTGAGAGTAGAAAAAATTTCGTGATGCTAAGAGATCAGGGACTGAGGGTTTGCTGAAAGAAATTTTGAAGCAACTTTTCGCACAAAAAGATTACTCAATTTAAGTATATAAAAATAATGACAGTGGTTGTTAATTCATTTAATGGATTACAAACACGAAGAAAAAAAAAAAACACCTCTAAGATACAAAACTTAAGATAGCGTTTCATTATTGGGACTGAATTTGAAATTCTACTTTGTATTTCTAGTTCTAATGTTTGTGTATTTTCATAAATTAGTATTTTGATCCGTGACTAAATTCCAATTCAATATTAGCTCCCGTGATATTTGAATGTCTCGGATCATTGACGATGCGTATGAGTTGACTATTAATTTAAGTCTTAACCGATTTACTTTAAACATAATTTAGAGTTTCAAATTATACATGACAAAGAAGTAAACGACGTGATGTGTGGCATGTCATTACAAAACCTCAAGATCTCTATTGTATATCCTAGTCAACAATTCAGTCACGGTATCGGCAATGACCTACCGAATCTCTTTCTATTTCAGTCTCAATATTTTTTAATTTCGGAAGTGATATTTCAAGTCGACGAAACTATGAGTTAAAAGACATATATACAGACAATGTACGGATCATGTGGAGAAATTAGATTTAAATCTTCGGGTGTGACCAAAACTCCCATGTTCAACCCAAAATGATCGTACTAGGTCTACCAATAATAACTCGGCCCATTAAAGAATTATTATTGCATTACTTTCCTAATCTCAAAATTTTATTTTGAACTCCTTATTATATGTTCATTCCCAAAATGAATCTTACTATTTAATAAATCAAAATAATAATCACTACATGTACATGTCTTTTATTCTCTCTAAATTAAGAGCATAAGAATCCATAATAACATAGGAGTTTATTTTCTTATATAATTAGTATAAGGAAAATAACCTCACATGATTAAGTTCAATACACACGAAGTATACTAGTGTAATATTATTATCAAGATATACTATTATCATGTAACATTACAACCTTATTAATAGTCCATTTAAATTTATTTTAGATTATAGATCATTATTTATATTTTATAGGAACTGATAATATGATCTTCTGTGTGTACTCTCTACACATAAGACTATCTGCAATATAGAATAATAGACATTTATATATTCCATAAATAAATTATCGAAAAAAATTCTCACTAAAATGATAAGGAAATAATCAAGTATAAACACTAAAAGTGATGCTTTCAGTATATTATCCTAACAACATTAACAATCATTGTCTACCAACTTCACAAATCATCCGCTCTTTTTTATTAGATGGTAATAGATCTTTCTTATTCACTACCTTTTCATAACCTATCAAGATATCACCAGCACAACGCTTTCAGGAATTCACCGCCTCAACCATCTTGTTGCCGTCATCTTTACCGCTCCAACACTATTGTCCACCACAATTTTCCAATCACCAACTAACATATCATCATCACTATCATTATTATCTTTTTTACCTCCATTGTTGTCGCCTCTCCCAATACCACATTGCTAGTATATTGTTCCGACCAGTGCACATGCCTCTATCATTTTTATCATTTTTTCATTGTTACAAATGTTCTAACCATTAGCACCATCATTTCTACCAATACATTTGCCCTTGCTTCCAACATTATAGGCAGCGTAATCGTTGCCACTATAAGAACCACCATTGAGACCTCCGCCCAGCTTCCACCACTCGAACCACCATACTGATCACTATATTTATCCTTATATCTCCATCATTTTACCATTATCACTGCCGATATCATAACCTATATTTAAAAGGAAATTTTTGAAATAATTTAATATATAAAAAATATGAATTATTCATCTCATTGCTAATTAATTTTAAGATGGAAACCATAGCTTAGTGGTTAGACTGATGATGAGGGGGACACATTCATGACCTTAACCCTCAAGGATGTATGTGATTAGATTGATGGGAGACAAGGGATGGCTTATCGAAGCTAAGGTATCAACTTGCATTTTCATAAATTGAAAAAAATTATGCAATTGATTTGTCCCTTTTTTGGTGGATACTAGCGTGATGCGGATTTGTAGGGCATTTGCTTTTGATAGAATGGAAAACAGTATTGTGAGAGCATCCCGGACAACCTTTGAAGAATTGAGACCTAGAACAATCAGAAGGACCTCAATACTAATGGCGGAGTTGAGTCCGAAAATGACTAATTGATCCTATTGGGGTACCAAAGAGCATGAACTCAATCAAAACAAATCCCCTAAACCTAATACTCAAGATTTATTTTGGGTGCTTCTCCGGTCGTGCCAGGAAGAATTTTGAGTGGCATGAAATAGATCCTTCAACGTAGCTGAAACTCTTTGGCCCAAAAGATAAGGTTTAACTTTTGTTAACCATAAAAATACTACATGTAGTATGTAAGCTTGATTTGATTTGTTTGACTAAACTGTGATAGAGGAATAAGAGCCAAATGATCTGAGTGCTAGTGGCAGTCTGTATTGCCATGTCAGTGGTAGCAGCCAGAGGAATGGTAGCTGAAGGAGCGGAGGTGGTGGTGGCTGTTTGAATTTTCGGGTCAGTGGTGGCAGCTATTGGAGGGGTAAGAAAAAACAAAAAAATGTATGTACATCTTATGAAGCTTTGGTCACATGTAGAAATTTAAGTTTTTATTTTAACACCAATTAGTAAAAACATGAGTACAATTGAGATAAAAATCTAAATTTCTATAATCATTAACATTCTAACTTTTTTCATATTAGCAACCATATATAATTTCCATCAACACCTCTACCACTTCTATCTTCACCATTATTGTTGTTGTCGCTATCATTTCAACCAAAACTCTCTCGGTCATCTAATCCACCGCTACTCACTATAGCAATTATTTGTTGAGAATAATATTATATCGCACATTTGAAATGGAATATTTGAATAAAGATGTGTCAACTCTTCTCATAGCCAATTTGTTTTAAGATAAAAGCTTAAATTTTTACATAGTATCAGAGCTATATCCAACACGTGATTGAACTAACCGTCACACGTACTCCACATCACCTATATAAAAAATATCTACGTGTAGCCTCAAAATAACGCCACACATGAGAAAATATATTGAAAATATTATCGCGCATCTGAAAGAAAATACTTAAAAAACTAATATATAAGAAAGATAAGATAACTACTCTCATAACCAATTGATCTTAAGATGGAAGCCCAAATTTTTATATTATTAATATATTTTCTAATGAATTACAATATGTTTAACACAAAATTATAACTCTATGGAATAATTGTTCTACGAGACAAATACTAGTATTGAAATTTTGTCTCAAATCTAATTGTACCATAATTGGAATTAAAAATAGAATGTAAAACCAAATTCTAATTGTACGAACAGAAATGGTAATATGAAAACTTAACTTTGTAGTTGTAACATGTTGCTTTAATTACAACATAAAAGTATAAACTAATTAGATCAAAAACTTGTTATTATGAATCTAAAGTTTCTCATACCTTAAAATTTTGGGATTCCAACTCAAGATCATCATGAATTGACAATGACTAATGGGATTGTATAGAATCCTCAGACTAAAAAAAGGACTAAGGTCCCTTGTATGTATATTGAAAATTTGAAATAAAAATTATAATCTTAACATTCCTAATCAATGTCAAGGTTTGTTCTATTTTCATTGTGTAGTTCCACTATAGCCTTGGTGTGTAAATTGCTACAATGTGTGTCACGAACCACTAATTGATATGTAAAGTGTTAATTTGCAGATTTCTCTTATCCTTCATCTTCACAATACAAATTATATATATCTTTCCACTTTCCAAAACTAACAACCCTATGCAAATGTGTAAAAAGTAAGAACTATAAATACTAGCAAGAAATGTATATCTGATCACTAATGTTCTTTTGACTTTAAAAAAGAAAACATATACAGTATTAAGGGGGAAAAAAAAGTGACCTAAATAAGATTAATTAAGTAGAAGTACAATTTGTAGCTTAGAAACACAAATAAGTCACCTCCATCAAATGAGATATTGATGGGGGATAATTTTCACTTTATAAATACTTTCTCCTCTCCTACCTTCCATTTTATGCGTCTCTTTGCTGTCAAGCTTTGCAGAAAAAAGTAGAAGGTAAGCCCAAAGGCAGAAACCAGCTCCTGTTTTCTGTCCTAAACATCTACCTCACCCCCCTGAGTTTCCTCTTCAGGTCAGTGAACAAACCACTCCAAACACAATCCAAATAACAATTTTTGGTGCCTCACCTCTTTTGGTTCAATCCTTATAACTCCTCCTATTTTTCTTCTCTATTTTTTTTTAGAAAACCCCAGATTCTACCCACTATGATTATGTTTTCCCCCTTCAAACTGATTTTGATTTTATAGTACTTGTTTTCTTTGTTCAGCTAAGAATTAAGCTAGACATGGCATACCAAGACCAGATTCAAAACCAATCTCTGTCACTCTCTCCTCAGAGAAAAATTGGTAGGGGAAAGATTGAGATCAAGCGGATCGAGAACACGACAAACCGGCAAGTGACTTTCTGCAAACGGCGCAATGGTTTGCTCAAGAAAGCTTACGAGCTCTCGGTTCTCTGTGATGCCGAGGTTGCTCTTGTCGTTTTCTCTAGCCGTGGCCGACTATATGAATATGCTAGCAACAGGTATATATTATTTAGATTGGTTGCGTGATTTTTTGATTGATTGATCTATATATGTTTCTGGTTTGAAAGTTCTTACTTCGGTTTAATTTTGATCTGCACACAAGTTGTGTCCTTTGGTAAAAAGTGGCGGTTAGATTTTGGGTTCTGAGACATGGATTGTTAGCTAGATTTAAGCTGATCAAGAAGAAGATGATGGGATTTTTCTTCTTCTTTTTTCTTAAAGATCGTGTTTTGTTTGACTAAGATTCACATTTTTTCTTTGTTTTCTTTCCTCTTTCTTTTTCTTCCTCTTCTCTGAACGTTTTTTCTTTTAAAATAATTATAGGGTTTTTTTTTTCTCAAATTGATCATTCTTTCTTCTGGGTCTTCTTTTTGTTTCTGTGGGTACACAGATCTGGTCCAAAATGTAGAAATAGAGGCATACTGAAAAGGAAATTAGAAACCTGAGATCATCTCCTTCCTCCATAGTTGTTAAATTTTCTGTTTCATTTCTTTTTTCTTCCATTAATTATTTCATTTTCTCTCTCTCCTCTTTCTGACTTCATCTACGAGGCTCATGGAAAGGGCTAGAACAGAAGAAGCTGCAGAAGGTGATCATGTCACGCTCTCTTTCTCTATCATAAACGAAGTCTTCTCCCACATCTACTTGACACTTCCTTAATTAATTGCACGTCAGTAGTTTTGACATCTAGAAAAGCAAAACCAGTACTATGTTTTCTCTTACATAACTTGTCAAACTCCTTTCCAACGCTCTAATTCAAAAGGGTTCATTACATATTTTAAAATCCCCATAAGGGTTTCACTTAAAACATGATAAGGGGAAGAAAAATAAAAGAAAAATGAAAACTGTTCCTTTTTTCCAGCCAATAGGAACTGAATGGTCAGCTTAATCACCACAGCAGCCCTAAAAAGTTAGGGTTTTCCATCACTAAAAAAGATTAATCTTTCATGTTAACAGAAACAACCAATCCAAAACGACTTAACTCTTTACAGTAATCTGTAATCCTTCTTAGGAAAAATCTAGCAGTTGTCTAGTTAGGATTGGTTTGGTTCTATTTTATCGTAGAGAATCTCTGCTAACGTCATACATGATTTTTTTTTTGGGAAGATTTTAATTTTAATTTTTTTTCTGGGTTGAGTTCTAAACTCGCTGACAAAAAAGTGGTTTATGTCATAAATTCCCAAAACTGGGTTTCTCTTGCATCAACTTCTTGAACCCTAATTTTATCTCTACGGTGTAAATAGATAGCCACCTCCCTTTCCCTGACCGCATTTTCTTCTTTTTCATTTTCCACTTAGATTTCTCTGGTAAGAGTGAAAAATCCTTGCTACAAGTTAAACAGTAAGCCCTCCCCCCCTCCCTCTCTCTTCTGATCAAAATCAGATCAGGCGGACAGTGATGAACCAATCTGGTTTCCTCAACATGCATGCATGGGTCATCCACCCATCATCTCCATCATCATTATAAAGGCTTTTGTGGGCTAGGGCTTTGCATTTTCTCAAGTAATCAGGAGCTATTTCTATGTAAGTTTAGAGAGAGAGAGACAGAGAGAGGGAAGCACGTACAAAAAATGGTAGAGCCAATGGGCGAAAAGAATACTGAGTTTTTTTTGTTTTTTTTTTTTGTCAGTACTGAAATGGACGGCTCTGATGTATCCACAGAGATTCAGACAAGAAAAGACATACTCTTTTTTTATTATATTATTATTTGTATACAATATATCAAGCATTAACGACATTTTTATTTTTAATTGTACTTTCGATTTTTTGAATTCCTTTTGAGGGGGATAGAAGGGTGGAGCTACTAGGTTTAGGAGATTATCCATTAGGTAATAAAATGATTTAGGGGTTGTTTTTTTTTTTTATGTTGGATACTTCCAATCATAATGTTGGAATTTGACAACGTGGATCAGGTCAGCCAATCACTGGCTCGAGGAAATTAAGGTATCAGTTGTTGCATTGGGAAGAGAGTAGTTGATGGTTTCTTAAGATTTAAGAATATCTTGTCACATTAAATTCCTAGTAAACTCTTGACTCAAGAAACTGAGATTTGTTTTTTGTTTTTCAAATTCTTTTGGAAGTCATTGACCCATTTATTTAATTTGATTTGACCCTTCACAATCTCTATTTCATTCTAAAGCAATATTTTAAAATATTAATTAGACTTTTATTACTTATTATCAATTTTACTAGGGCGCTTTGATTATTTTATAAAAATAATGAAATAATAAAAATGAGAATATAATTTTCATTCTCGATTCTACGTAATAAAACATGTCATTAAGGAAACTGTCATATCTTATTATATAAATAATAAATGGTAATTGATTTTAGTAGGTTTCACTTCTGCACAAATATGTCAGTTATGAAAAATTTGTTGCTTTGCGTGCTTATTTAATTAGTTATGCCAGTTAATTAATTAACCTTATATCCTCTGAAAATATATGATTTCAGTGTGAAAGAAACTATCGAGAGGTACAAGAAGGCGTCTTCCGATACCGCCAACACCGGCTCCATTGCGGAAATTAATGCCGAAGTATGTACACCACCGTCTAATCTTTTGCTTCTAATCACAGTCCGAAATGTCGAGTAATTAACTCATCATTGTGTTTGCTTCAAGCGTTTCCATTATAGAATTATATATGCTGCAAAGAGCTCTTGTGTCACTAATACTAGCTAGCTAGTTGATATCCATATATCATCATATGTAGCAATGAGAAAAAAGGGATTGTGTGAGTCCTTTCTAATCCACTTTGATGTCTCAAAAATGAAGGCTTGGGCTGTTGGGCATATGGTTACTATGCATAGGCTATATCTCTTACTACACTGAGTAGATACATCATGTGTCTGATCTTAACCTGATCATACATCTCCTTACGAATTATATTACGTCACAGTAACTAGTTAATAAGGTTTATTTCTATAATTTAATATGGTAAATTGGTAATCAAATATTAGTATAAAATTCATGATTTTCTGGGAAACCCAAAAAACACTTGAGAGTTTGTAAGTCACAAAGGTATGAATCCTGTGATAAATTAAGTTAAGTAAATGTTAGTTTCATAGATAAAAAGTGCAGCTTAATTCATTCACAGATTATTACAAAAAAGCATAGTCTAACGATGATCTACATATATTTTGATTACGTTTCAGTTTTATCAGAAAGAAGCTGCCAAACTGCGTACACATATTAGCAATTTACAGAATTCAAACAGGTAGATAAAACATGATATATATATACATATATATATATGATTCATTATTGTTATTATTATTATTATTATTATTCATATTCATATTATTTCCCACTGATTTGATTTAAACAATGATGAGTACTCTAGAAGAGATGCTGATTTGTACAGGCAAATGTTGGGAGACTCATTGAGCCCATTGTGCATGAGGGATCTAAAATCACTGGAGGGCAAATTGGAGAAAGGAATTAGCAGAATCAGATCCAAAAAGGTCTATATATATATAGTTGGTATCTATCATCATATCTAGCATGAGAAAAAGGGATTGTATGAGTCCTTTCTAATCCACTTTATGTTCTCTTCAGAATGAGCTCTTGTTTGCAGAAATTGAGTACATGCAGAAAAGGGTAAATTCTTCCGCTCTTTCATAATTCTTTTCTATTACTTCCTGATCACCAATCAGCTACAGATAACAGAAAATATTGCATTGCCATAGGCCAAAAGAAAAACTAAATATAAAGTAGTTCATTCTATGATACGTACTGGTAATTACATATATATAATCTCGTGTTTCGGTTTCGATAGCAGGAAAATGATCTGCACAACACTAACCAGCTGATCCGAGCCAAGGTACCATGATTAATCATAATGTTCTAATTCCCGTGTATCTTAGATGATATGCTACGTAGTACTGAATGATGATAATTATGCAGATAGCTGAGAACGAGAGAAGCCAGCAAAATGGCAATATGATAGCAGGAGGAAGTGGGGCGGGGCCTAATCACAATTATGAGCTAATCCACAACCAGCATCATCCTCATCATAATCATAACCATCAATATCATGACTCCCGTAACTATTTTGAAGTGAATGCTTTGCAACCCATCACTACTACTACGGCTGCCACTGCTTCAACTCCTACTTCTCTTCACTACCCTCGCCAAGACCAAATGCCGCTTCAATTAGTGTAAGACTACTACTCATTTTTTACTAATTACACTTTATGCATAATTATGTCATGTCTGACAATATGATTCGATTCTGACGCAGTTAATTGGTATGGGCTTGAAGCTGGCCGGTTTAGTACTTTATACTGTTTTCTAAAAGTGTTGAAATTGAGAGAGGAGTAGCTATAGTATATATAAGTTTTCTATAAACTGCAAGTATGAAATTTGCAGAGATGGTGTTTTTACTTAATTGATTTCTTGCGTGAGTACGTACTATATGCAAATGACGATTTCTAAACAGTCCAGAACTCATAAGTAAGGACTTCCTTTTATTTGCTATGTTGTTTAAAAAGCTTGTGCTACTTAATGAAGACTCTCTGTCCCTCTCTCATCCTTGTGCTTTCTGTTCTGAAACAATCTGATTTTGTTAACAATAATCTTGTTCCTCTAGAAACCATCTAATAGATTGTAGATCCATGAACCTTATAAACTGTAATCCCCTAATATTTTTAGACTAGACATAATAGTAGAAAAATAAATTTAAAGTAAGTTTATTAATAAATTTTAATTTTCACATATACCTAATTTTAATAATATAAATAATTAAGTACCTTTTTATAATTTTAAAACTTAATGAGGGCTTAAGTGTAATAAAAAAACTTATTACTACAGCCACGTTTGTTTAAAAATGATCCTTAGTTATCCTTAAAAAGAAATTACCTAGACATGTGGCCTCCACTTATCATTAATTCAACCTAAAAGAGTGACTAAGCATCACCTTCCATGCCTACAATAGGCTTTACCCACATAACATACCAGCAACAAGCAACGAAAGAGAAAAGGGAAGGAGAGGGAAAGGAAAGAAAAGAAAGAGAGGAAAGGAAAAAGGAGAGAAAGGAAAGAAATGGGAAGAAACAAATGAAAGGAAAAAGGAGAGAAAAGAAAGAAAGTGAAGGCAAGACAGAAAGAGGAAAGTTAAGATCTCCGGTCAATCAACTTTTGTAAGTATAGTTTCACTGCAGTATTCAGATATTATTTCTTTATTACTATGATTATAATTATATTAATTAAGGATAATATTAATTATTAAGCATGATGATTTGGTTATGTCTACGTTAGGATTATAATTATAACATGCTAAGTATAAGTGAAATATTATGATTACCATGCTAGAAATAAAGATTATAACTAGAATGAATATAATATAGCAGGATGGTTTGAAGAGAGTACAAACTTTAAACATTAAGTGCATATATTCATATTTCCAGAAGTTAATGTTATGCTAAAATAAATAAGAAGTATAAGTATGCATAATATTAAAGTGAGGTACTGCCAGATCAAAAGAATGATAACTTGTCGATAAAAAAGGACCCAAAATGATATTAAAGAAAAGGTCGTAAGTGGATCGTTACAACGATCATAAGTGGACCGCTGATTAAATATCAGTTGACATACCGATAGTATCATTCTAGATAAATTCCTAACATGATAAGAATTTATGCATGTTAGATATATATCATAAAAACACTAACTCACGATAGTTATAAAAATAATAGTGATGTGAGTAGGACATTATTTTTATTGAGCTTCTAGCTCATAGATGTCTACCGTGTATAGTAAGAAATTACAAAGGTAAGGCGGTAAGCTAAGGAATAGGCGAATGAAGGCTATCAGTCCGTGAGATTGTACATATGAGACCCGACCTTTGTAAGCAATGAGTTTGAAGAATTGACACTTCTTATGTATATGTATGTATATGTATATTCAAATAAAGAATCAAATATTTAAAAAGTTTTGGGATTACTTTTCTATGAAAAAGACTTCCGCAGTATTTTCAAATTATTATGTATATCCTTCAAACTGTTTTTTTTAAGTAAAGTAAATTTTAAGGAACAAAATTTTTTATAAAAACAAAAAAGTAATGCACCTACTAGCTATATATGTTTCCCTCGAAAAGTATTTGATAAACTAAACAGCTAGTAAGGCGGACATTACATAAACAATCAGATTTTGAACTTGTAACCACTCATTTTTGCATTAAAAAAATGTCACATTCATGTTTTGGTAGGGATGTAAAAACGTAGAGTTGGAGATGCTCTTTGATTATGTCATTATTTGAAGTTCTCCATCTCAAAAAGTTGTGAGCATTTATTTATCTATCGAAACTAGATTTATAATTCAAGATCTAAATAGTAGTTGGAGATTGATAAATTGATGAGTTCATTTGTTTTTTTTTTCCTAACTCTTGACTTACAAATCAAATAAAGATTTTCTTTCTAAATGATGTGGAATGAATTCTAACGCTCTTCTTCACTTGTGTATTGGTCATTTCGAAATCCTAACAAGTGACATATCCGCTTAGAGTTTAGCTCTGATACCATCATGATAAATTAATGAGTTCAGTAGTTTCTTCCCCTAAAAAGATTTATAGAGCAAGACAAAACTCTTGATTTATAAACCAATAAGAGATTTTCTCCCTAAATAATATGGGACGAATTCTACCAAAAATATGAATTTTTGTGTTACACAACTGAATTTATAGTTCTATTTAGTTTTGGTCAAATTATAATTAATTCTCTCAAATTATTATACTTTTTGAAAGACCTCTCTTAAACCACCACGTTTAAGAAAGATCTCTCTTAAATTATATGCTAAGGTCTGAATTTACCCATTTATATTTATTTTAAAATTTTTAAACCTCAAATTATTCTTTATATTTTTAGCCTTAAAATTTTATTCATAATGCACTCTTTAATCTTTTTCATTATTTTAAATCAATTTTTCATTAATCCACTCTTTACGATCACCTCCACTGCAGTGGACTTTGATCACCATTGGCGGAAGTAATCTAATATTATAAATTTTACCAAACACTTTTTTTTTAAACGCTTATGTTTTTATATTTTCTAAATAATTTTTCTTTAATACTTATGATTTTATATTTTCAATCTCATTTTTAATTATGTTTTATTTATTCTCCTATAAAAAATCTCATCCACTTTCCTCCACCACCAACTTTCACTGTTGTCGCCTTCCTTCTCCAAAAAATGACTCTCTCTCTCTCTCTCAAAAAAACCCCATTCCGGATGATTCGATCGGAATGTTGAAAGAAAGGGGTCACGATGTAATTCAAATTTCAAGAAGATATATCATATTATTTACTATTTATTAAATAATAACTATTAAAAATAAATAATTATTTATTTATTTTATAATGTGTAGTAAAATAATTTATTTATTTTATAATATGTAGTAAAATAATTTATTTATTTTAATGGTATTAACTTTTAATATATTAACAATCACATTTCTTTAAATCAGACTCAATTATTACTTACTTCATATACTAGTAGTTATGATACTTGACGGGTCGAAAGCCCCATTGACCCGTTGAGTATCATGGGCTTTCGACCCGTCAAGTTTCATAACTGCTACTCTGCTAGCTTATGTGGCTATAAAATGAGTAATGATTAAGTCTAATTTCTCAATATCTGATTTAAAAAAATGAGATTATTAAAATAAAAAAAAAGGGCCCACTAGTCGGGCACGACATGATATGGGTCTACTAGCCGGCACGACAAGACACATTTATTACATGTTACTATATTTATGCCATGCCGTGTCCTTATTTTTAGGCACCAGCCAATTCGTGATGGGCATAGCACGACACAATTTGTGTCGTACCCAAACTAAGCACCGTGCCGACACGAATTGTTACATCTAGGAAAGTGGCTGATAGGTCATTCGACAAAATAAAATAATAAAATATATTTCTTATATATTATTATTTTGACAATGTTTTTTAAGTTTTTCTTAGAATAAATAAATATAATTTTATTGACCTTAAATAAAAAGATTTAGGAGTTTTGATTAAAGTGGAGTAAATTAATAAATTTTAAATAAATAATGCTAAAATAACTTCTTACCACTTTAATCAAAATTTTTGGATCTTTTTATTTAAGATCCAATAATTTTAAATGAGATAAATTAGCTCATTTAATAAAATAAAAGATTAGCTCTCCAAATCTTGAATCTAGAATCTTAGAGAGTAATTACTTTTATTTAAATAAAAAGCTTGAAGATTTTTTATAAATAAAAAAAATAGGGCTTAAAATTTTATTAACGTAAAATTTGAATTTACCCGTATACTTGGGACTAAACTCTAGTGAATTTCAGGTTATAACAATTATTCTTACTAAGTACAATATTTAATGACCCAACTTTTCGCAAACCACCCTAGCTGCGCCACTGGTCTACATAAGAGGATTCCGCCATGACCCAGTTTTAAATGTAGGATTCCGCCCATTCTGCTTGGAATAGCGACATAAGAGTAAGGACAACTGCGCAGGAACATGGAGGGCGTGAAATAAGGTATGTGTGACACCCATTGCATATTCTATATTGGATTGAGTGAAAGTAAGATATAGAAAGTCTCCCACAAGTTGTCTATAAAGAGTAGCATCAAGTGAGTTTCATCATATCAGTGAGTTTAGTTGAATTGGTCATTTAATATTACTCTTAAGGTGGAAATTGGGATTTGAATTACAAAAAATCTTTTTGGAGTTCAAACTTTTTTTTAAAAAAAGTGAGTTTCATATAATTGCATAAATTAGCATGCATTTGCTTATAGAGGAGTCGGTGCAACTATATTGTTAGAGATGTTATCTATGAAGAATCGATATTTCAAAATATGCTAAGTATTTATGTCGTATCTGTATATGATATCATTACACGCATGTACTTACTTGATATTTTAGGGATATTTTATAAATAATGTTTGATATACTTCGATACTTTCAAGAGAGATCAAAACATATAATTTTCTTTAAAAATTAGTATAGCTAATAAATAATTCAAAAATTAAAATAAAAAGCTAACCTAACATATTTGTCTTTGTACATTTCCTTATCTTTTAAGTTTTAATCTATAATATTTTTTCTCAGTATTATTTTATTCATCTTAGTTTCACATGTTTCCGGCGGTGTAGTCAGCAAAGAGGCGCTGAAGAGGTTGGTGGAAATGGTAGTGAAATAGTGTAGAGATGGAAAATTGATTTAAAAATTTTAATGGGTCAAAATTAAATGTTAAAAATAAATTATTAAGGCTAAAAGAAAAAGTTAATTTGAATTAATGTTTAACATTTCAGATTATTTTATATGAAATTAGGAAGTTATTTCTCATTTTCAAGCAGAGAGTTTATTATAATTATAAAAATTTAGGGTATTAATTATAATTTTCTCAAATTTTGGAGGGTTAATCCTAATTTCCCCAATTTAATAACCTAAATTTCTACCAATTTTCATATTCCATTTTCAACACTAAAATTTTGCAATCCAAAATCATAAAAGCATAAATAATAAAGATACATAGCGATATATAGTGGTTCGTATCTAATGATTAAAGTTGATCGGGAAACTACATCCACTCTTGATCTCCTGAGAATGATCATCGCTCGTAATATTATAGATCAAAGTGCATTGCAGTACAAGTTCACAATGACAAGTATAATCATAAAATCTCAAGCCCTAAATGCACAAATTCAACATTCAACTAAAAATCCCCAATCTAAGAATCTCAATCGTAAAGATAATCACAACCTTCCTAGATCTACCAAGATCAACCAGAAAATCGAATCAAGCAAGAGAATTATAGCATACAGAGATCGCACAAGTCAAAATCGCAAGAACGAAATGAGCACCCATATTGCATAAAGAGAGAAAACATCATAAGGGAGAGAAATTGCTATCATTAAAATGATTAAAGTGAAAAGGGTATAACCGCAACATGTGGGGTCACACCTACACATCTGGAGCAATAAACGGGTAACCTGAGGCCCAACGGGATAAACCCGAGTCCAAGGGTTTCCATCATTAGGCTTCACACAAATGTGGCCCAATAATCTCTACCTTAAAACTTAAATGAACCCTTTCAACCATGTGTCACAAACACCATAACCTTAATCACTCATAGCTTGTCACCTATATATAATAAATCCAAACAATATTTGAATTTCATTACTGTGACTATTTTTCTTCTTGCATCTGAAGGATTCTCCCCCATTATAACTTTTGAGCATTAATAGCATCGGAGGCTATTTGATCTTGAGTGAAGTGGTACATGATACATGCTTCATCCACGAACTAGATTCTTGCTAAGGTGGATCACGCTTTAGCTATATGAGTTAACCGTACATGTCTCATACATTATATCAACTTCCTTGAGGAGCCTTTGAAGCCATAGAGCCTCCCTGAATGCATCGGTCAAGGCTATATACTTCACCTTTGTTGATGAAAGTGTTACAAGTGGTTGAAGTTGTGATTTCCAACTTATACAATTTTCACTAAGTAGAAATTAATAAAAGGTTGGCGATTTTCTCGAATCTCTATCACCTACAAAATCAGAATCTAGAAAGCCTACCAGATTTAAATCATTAGTTTAATTAGAAAAATTTAAACCAATATCAAAAGAGCAACAAATATACTTTAACAACTACTTTAAAGCCAACCAATTATCATAGTGCGAATTATATAAACCTAGTCAATAACAAGATGACAAACAAATCCAGTCTATTACTTATCATTGCATACATCACTGAACCTATGGCATTAGCATATGCTATATTATTCATTTCCAACATCTCTTACGTGTACCTATGATTTTGAGATTTATCCAAAATAAAGTGAGTAGCTAATGGTAGACTAACTTTCTTACAACCTACAACTTCAAATTTAGATGCTACTTTCATCAAATATGAATTTGGATGCAAGGCTAGCATGTTTTTTTTTTTTTTATCCCTATTAATTTCCATGTCTAAGACTTTTAGCTTCACCTAAATCTCGCATATCAAATTTAGAATCTAATGATGCATAATAAAACAACTATCATACATGTTTCTTTACAAAAAAGTTTTTTAACTATACTAAGCACAAACATATCAAACCTCTTATATTATTGCCTGGATTCTTTAAGATCATATAATGATTTGCGCAAAAGACATGCATGATTAGGATGCAAGTCACTTACAAAATCACTAGGTTGCTTTTTGTATATGACTTCTTTTAACTCACCACACAACAATGCTGCCAATGCTAACATAATCCTAATAGTTTTGAACTAAACTATTGGTGAGACGATTTCATGAAAGTTAACACCCTCCTTTTGTGTAAAGCCTTTAGCTATAAATCCAAGCTTTATACTTAGGAGGGTAGTTAGAAGTCATATCTTTCTTTATTTTGAAGATCCACTTATAATTAATTAGACGATGTTTATCTATTTTAGCACTAATATCCAAGTCTTATTTTCCATGAGTGAACCCATTTCATCCTTCATTGCGGCCCACCACTTATTGCTCTCTTTAGATGTAATTCTTTTGTCATAAACTTCTGATTTTCCCCCTAAAACTTCATAACCTACAGCTAAAGCAATGAAGATTAGATTTGCATAAGAGCATTTAGTATTTTTACTATTCTCTTTTTCCTATCCCGGGTTAGTTTGTAACCAACTAGATCATCACGACATGATCTTTTCAAAATCTCGGTAGTATTCGGTTCTTGATCTTGGCCATCACGTGTGTCTTGCACATCATCATTTGGCTCAAGATCATTGAGAGGAGTGTCATCCTCTAACTGTCTGAGAGGATCAACAAGGGTTTCATACTCTACCTCATTATGAGAATCCTCTTTAGAAGAGGAGATACCTGCTTTAATGTTATTATACTTGCAAGGAAATAATTATTCCTTAAAAATGATCACTACGGACAATCATTTTAATGCATACCGCCTTTCTATCCAATAACCTCTACATATTTGTATCTTCTTCATAACCAATGAAAAGATTTTGGAGGCCTATGATCCAATTTTCCATCCATTTTATATGTATAAGCAATACACCTAAAAGTTCTAAACTACCTTAAATTCGACTTTCTTCCCAACAAACTTTCTTCTAGATACTTAAGATCTAAAATGGTAGACGAACTCTTATTAATTAAGTAAGCGCTATTTTTTATTGCCTCTCCCCAAAATCCCTTTGAAAGATCTTATGTAAACATAAAATACCTTGTTTTCTCTAGTAATGTCATATTCATCATTTCTGCTATCCAATTTTATTGTGGAGTCCTAATAACTATTATATGTTTGTTTAGTTATACCACTTTCTTTACAAAAGCTATCACATAAAATATTACAAAACTCTAAGCCATTACCCTTCCTAAGAGTTCTAACTTTTTATTTATTTGATTATCAACTAGAACTTTATCTTTAAACCTATCAATAGTTTCATCCTCATACTTTAAAAGTATAACACAAACATTCCTACTAAAGTCGTCGACTAAAGACAAAAAAAAAAAGCTTACTACCACCAAGAGATTGATGTTAATCTGCGAGTAATCTGTGAACGAAATCAATAATTTAAAATTTTTCGAATCTAATCCTAAACATGGATATACCCCAAGATTAATCATACAAACATATATCAAATGTATATTTAATGAAAAGCATAGAAATGTTCTAGGAAACTAAGAGTATAAGATCTAAGAAAAATTACTGATCTTAATAGAGAACTGAACGAATCTCAATCCTGCTTCATCATGGCCGAATTCACTAGAAAATTTAAGATGCCCAAGTGTTCACTCTCTAATCGTAATCCAAGAAATTCAGTTTATTCAGTTGATTTTTTACTTTAAGATTCATTACATGATTCAAAGAGCTCAAAAAAAATGAAAGGAAAAGTCTTATTTTCTCACACTAGGGATTTCGGTTAAGAGGCAAGTACGAGCCTTATGATTTTCAGGCACCAAAATGGGATATTTCTGATATTCTATTAGGTCTCAGATTTTCTAATAGAATTAGGTTTCCTTAAATCAATTAAGGAAACAATGGGTTAAACTCAATTAATGTATAGTCGGCCTTGTCATAGGTTTTTAGCCCATGTATTTTAATTAACACTTTGATTAATTTGGCCTATGAAATGCATTAACAAAGTTAGCCAATGTACCCTTTAATATCTAATTGCTAATTTTGGACCATAAGGACACTTTTATAATTAAATAACTAGTTCTGATGTAAATTCTTAATTTTTAATTAAATTAATATCATGCTTAGTTGTGCTAGCAGAGCTGCACGACATTAGATTTAAAGAATTAATAATTTACCATTTTGCCTTTGTAGTCATACTCTAAGGCAAATTACTATTTTACCATTAAAATTAAAATTGTATGTTTTATTTATCCTCGTAAAAACTTAATTGAGTTACGTATGAACTTTAATGTGTATAACCAATTATGTTCTACAATATGCTAGTAAGAGGATCTCACAACACTTTATGATTTTATCTAATTCATAATTAGATTCATTTAGCTTTAAAATGCCTTTTAACTTAATAGTTAATTTAATCGTCTCATGATTAATTAATTTTAACCTCTAAGTTAAGATTGATTTCTAGCAAAAATATCAATGCTACCCGAGAGGTGAGAAATAAGCATCTTCCAAACAAAGCTACTGTGACTAACAATTGTACTATAATGATCATTCCATCTAGCCAATGTCTTGATTGGTCATAGGGCATAATTTAACTGTTAAATCCTAATAGACAAATCATATGAACTATTATATTTTTAGTGAACATAAACAATAGATTTACTGAAACTATTTTCATACCATACTACAATGATTTTATTGTTCAATAAAACATACAACTCATAGTACTTATGTTCAAATACTGAAGCGATGAATTCCCTCTTTATCACTCACAACCTTCATGTATAACATTTTATACCTAACGGTTCTCCTCATGTACACCCTTGGCCATATCAGGTCCAAGGACCACATATAATATAGTCATTAGATAATTTTCATTAATATTTAATATTAATTACCATTAAGAATTATTTAAATATTATGTTTAATATCTTTAGTCTACTAAACACACATAATAATCATGATGTTCCACTAATACCAACTGTCATGAGATCAGCCACCCTAGATATTAGATGATGTACTGTGTGATTGTCTATACGGATAATCAATGTCCATTCTTAAGATCCTATGACAACAAAAAATTTGTATCTTTAAGTTTAAGCAACTTAAGTATCAATAAGCATGATTTCAGTCATGGTCTCCAAAGTGCATGACTTAAAATACTAGACTTTATCATTATATGTATTTATATAATATAAGATATTAATTCTAATATAATTAATAAACATGATAAATAGATAAATGCTTTTACTATTAGTGAACAAATAATATCGTAAATATTTATAAATATGATTATATCTCACAAAATGTATACTCCCGAGTCTTACTCAATTGGCTTGACGAACATACACTTGCAATCTCTCACTTGCACTAAAGTCAATCGTTTCAGAATCTAATTACTATCTCATCAGGATGGTGATCTAGCTTTTGTTGGAAAAAGTCCTTTAGTTAGTCAATCCATTGTATTTTTATTTATGTCAATTTTCTCTATATTTATGTTCACATTCCGAGTCACTATCCGATTAAGTGAAAAATGCAGTAACACGTGTTTGGACCTTGATGAGACCTAGGTTCCTCTTTCTTGTACTATTGCATCATTATTATCGTAATCAACTACTACGATATTATTAATACTAGAAATCATATCAAGTATAGTTATGTACCTTTCATCCAAAAACATCACTTTTACTACATCTAAAACTGTAATAATATTCGGCCTTAGTGGAGGATTTCACGTTCGTTTCCTAATTTTGAACTTTTCTAGTTTTACCACTCCTTCAAAATAGGCGAAACAAACCAAAAGTAAAACTAATTTACTACCATCGATATCCGATTGAAAATTAGAGTATGAAATCTCAAGTTTCAATTTGGATGCTTCATAAAATTAAGAATATATTCTCAGTATTTCTAAATTAATTAAAGACATTCTTAATAGAATCTCAATGCTTTAAACCTGCTCATAACTCTTTAGAGCATAGGCTAAATCTGGTTATATACATAGTATATCATATTCATGTTCTACTTCTCTTTTCATATCTTAGTTGACATCTCTTAAGAGAATTAGATTCTTTGACTCATCGACAGCCATCTCTTGGAATTCTTAATGCTAAACATCTTTAGTAATTTTACATATATTTATTGATTGGTTCAAGCCAATCAATCTCTTGAATTTATCTCTACAGATCTCAACAACAGATTATTTACCCAAATAGTATAGAGGATTACTTCGACAATTACAGTTTAACATACTATATCATAGCTATCTCATTCTCTAATAGTAATATGTCATCTATGTAAGGAATTAATGAATATTTTTGTACTCCCAGTAACCTTCTTATGCACACAAGGATTATCTTCTTTTTCAATGAAATAAAAATGACTTGATCGTTTCATCAAAACATATAACCCAATTTTGAGATGATTATTTCAATCTATAAATCAATCCTTACAACTTACATAACTTCTTTGCGTAATATGATGTGAAAATCTTAGGTTGTATCATCCATACTTTTACTCGTAGTCAACATTTGTAATAACGGTTTTTCACATTCTCTTGTTATATTTGGTAATCACGGCGTAAGCAACATCTGGGCATCATTTAAAAATTATTCCTTTAGGTACATTTATTTATTGGAATCTGAGGTACTAATAGTCTCAAAATGTATTGTATGGTCATCATTTATTACTGGACCCTTATTAGGATTTTCTACTATAAATTTGTGTCATTTAGGCTCACCAGAAAAATACTAGATCTACGAATCTGTTGCACACTCTCATATTCCATAATTATCTTTTTCGAGGACGTTTCAGATGTATCAGTTCAGTAAGTATAGAATTCTCAATTTGTAATTATTTTGTGGTTCTATAATTTCTTTAAGTTGTATCATACTCTCAACATAGAAGTGATGGAATCCTAAAGGGATTCTACAATAAAGCATACAACTCAAAACACTTATTTCCAAATACGGAAGTGATGGGTTCTTCTCAATCACTCACAACCTTCATATACAACATTTTATACATAACTGTTCACTCCGTGTTCACCCTTGACTAACGCTATTTGCAATGATGTTAAAGTATGAAACTCGGCATATAAGACACCATAGTAATCTCAGGTCTAAGGACCACATGTAATATAGTTACTACATAATTCTCATTAATAGTCAATATCAGACACTATAGTTCTTCTCGATCACTCACAACCTTCATATACAACATTTCATACATAACTGTTCACCCTTGACTAACGCTATTTGCAATGATGTTAAAGTATGAAACTCGGCATATAAGACACCATAGTAATCTCAGGTCTAAAGACCACATGTAATATAGTTACTACATAATTCTCATTAATAGTCAATATTAATTACCATTAAGAATTATCAAAGTATTACGTTCGGTATCCTTAGTCTCTACTAAGCACCCATATAATAATCATGATCATCTCTACTAACACCAATTGCCATAAGATCGGCCACCCTAAACATTTAGGTGATGAACCATGTGATTGTCTATCCGAATCATTAATGTCCATTCTTCAAATCCTATGACAATAAACAATTTATGTCTTTAAACTTTAAGCAACTTGAGCCTCAATAAGTATGATCTCTATCATGATCTCCAAAATTCATAACTTAAGATACTAGACTTTATCATAATATGTATTTATAGAATATAAAATATTAATTATAATGTAATTAATAAACATGATAAATGGATGGATACCTTTACTATTATTGAACAAATAATAATATCGTTAATATTTATAAATAAGATTGTATCTCACAAAATGTATATCAATCGAGTCTAACCTAATTGGCTTGATAGATATGCACTTTTAATTTAACCCTTTTAGATCCTCACAAATCAGCATGCAAATATTCAAGACATTCCTAGGCTAGGTGCAAACCCTTATAAAAGCTAAGTTTATATTGTTTACTAAGAAAACATATTTCACAAGAATCGGGTAAGGTTAAAGAGTCCTTAGCAATAACCTTGCTTACTCAAAGCATCTAGGTTCTTTTTTACTCATATGACTTAGCCTAAGGTGTGAATTCTTTGTTGCAATATCGGAAATATAATTATAATAATAAGCACAAAGCACATAAAGATTATTTTTTTTTAAGATCTTAAGAATTAATTTTCCATTTTTAGAAACAATCGAATTTCCATTTTCGGCTATATAGGAGCAGCCAGCTTCATCTAGTGTTCTTAGGGAAATAAAATTTCTTTTTAAGTTTGGGATATATGTGTAATCCCCTAATATCTCTAGACTAGGTATAATAATGGGAAAATAAATTTAAAGTGGACTTATTAGTAAATTTTAATTTCCACCTATACCTAATTTTAATAATAGAAATAATTAAGGACTTTTTTATAATTTCAAAACTTAATGGGGGCTAAAGTGTAATAATAATAAATAAATTTTAAAAAAAAATTCTTACTGCAGCCATATTTTTTTAATTATCCTTAGTCATCCTTAAGAAAACAATTACCTAGACATGTGGCTCTCGCTTGTCACTATTTCAACCTAAAAGAATGACTAGGCATTCTTACTTTCATGCCTATAAAAGGCTCATCCGCAGCATGTACCAGCAGTAAAGGGAAAGAGATGGAAATGAAAGAAAAGAAAGAAAGGAAAGAAAGAAAGGAAAGGAAAAATGAGAGAAAAGAAAGAAAGGGAAGGAAAGAAAGGAAAGGAAAAAGGAGAGAAAGGAAAGAAAGGGAGAGAAAGAAAGGAAAGGGAAAGGAGAGAAAGGAAGGAAAGGGAAGGAAAGAGAGAAAGGAAAGAGAGGGAAGGAAAGAAAGAAAGAGGAAAGTCAAGATCTCCGGTCAACCAACTTTTGTAAGTATAATCTCACTGCAACACCCTGATATTGTTTGTTTATTATTATGATTATAATTATATTAATTGAGGATAATATTAGTTATTAAATAATGACTTGGTTATGTCTGTGTTAGTATTATAATTATAGCATGCTAAGTAGAAGTGAAATACTATGATTACCATGTTAGAAATAAGGATTATAACTAGAATGAACATAATATAGCAGGATGGTTTGAGGAGAGTACAAACTTTAAATATTAAGTGCATATGTTCATAATTCCAGAAGTTAATATTATACTAAAATAAATAAGAAGCATAAGCATGCATAATATTAAAGTGAGGTACTGTCGGGTCAAAAGAATGATCATTTGTCGATCAGAAAGGACCCTAAATGATATTAAAGAAAATGTCATAAGTGGATCGTTGCAACGATCATAAGCGGACCGCTGATTAAATATCAGTTGACATGCCGGTGGTAGCATCCTCAAGGCCCAAGTGTGTAGAATGATAGGAATTTATGCACGTTAGATATAGGTCATAAAAGCACCAACTCACGATAGTCATAAAAAGAATAGTGATGTGAGTAGGACATTATCCTTACTGAGCTTCTAGCTCATCGATGTTTACCTTGTGTTGTAGGAAATTACAAAGGTAAGGCGGTAAGCTAAGGAACATGCGAATGAAGGCTATCAATTCGTGAGATTGTACATATGAGACCCGACCTCTGTAAGCAATAAGTTTGAAAATTTGGCACTTCTTATGTATATGTACGTATACGTATATTCAAAAAAGAATAAAGTATTTTAAAAGTTTTGGAATTACTTTTCTATGACAAAGACTTCCGCAGTATTTTCAAATTATTATGTATATCCTTCAAACCGCTTTTGAAAGTAAAATTAATTTTAAGGAACAAAATTTTATAAAAACAAGAAAAGTAATGCACCTACTAGCTGTATATATTTCCTTAGAAAAGTATTTGATAAACTAAACAGCTAGTAGGGCGGGCATTACAGTTTGGTATCAGAGCCTAACGGTCTTGTAGACAACCCTCATATGTACAAGTCACGGAAGTGATGTCTTCAGTCGCTATAAGTATGAGTTTAGATTTACTTAAATTTTATATTTAAAATATATATGAAATAATTAATGAATGACATGTATCCTTTAGACTATGGAGAAATTAATGAATACTCTCACCACTACATATATGGCAATATGCCAAGGACTCACGAAAAGGCAGCGTGGGATGGAATTGGTAGCTGCATTCCGCATGGCCGCTCCGCCCATTTTTGAAGGATACGAAGGTTGGGACTATTTACACCACTGGATTTATGAGATTGAAGATATATGTATAGGAGCGGATGTGACGGAGAATGTATGGGCTAGATTGGTTATACACCAATTAAGAGGTGAGGTCAGGACATGGTGACACGGGACAAACCTAGACGCTACAGATGTCGCATGGATTGAATTCGGGGTAAGGATACTCGCCCGCTTCCCACCTCCTAATCCGGGAGAACTGGAAGAAACCCCAGAAGAAGAACCAGAGATAATGATAATCCACCCATGAAAAGTAGCTGACTCACCCACAACCACTAGTATCGGACAATGTATTTTCTTTTGTAGTCCGACTAATATAGACTAGAACCTTTTGTAGAAAAAAAAAATGATGGTTTGACATGTAAATAGCCTAGTCCGTTTTGGGCAATAGATGATCAATTTTTGTAATGTAAATGAAGATCAATAGATAAATATGAAATATATGTTTTAGTTAAACTTATCTTTGTATGAAAAAGAAAAATTTTCATACTTTATATTTCTAGGAAATCAAGCGCTCTCTGCCCAAGTGTAAGCATGACAAGAGGACGTACTGCTAGTGTATCCTCTATTGGATGTCCCGCTAGTCCAATCTATGACCCAAGTCAACAAAAGATGAGCGAGTTACGAAACCTAACTCGAAGACAAGGAGAAATGATAGACACACTACTTCAACAACAACAATAACTCCAGGAGATGCTATAACGACCGACACCCCCTCGAGCGGAAAATCCAAGTTCCACGGCCGAGAAATTTATGAAGTATAAACCACCTGAATTCTCAGGTGGTTATAATCCAAGGATAGCTAAAAATTGGATCGAAACTCTAGAAAGACTCTTCAACTGTGCAAAGGTTCTAGATAGCGAAAAAGTACATTGTGTAGCATGTCTATTATGGGACGACGCGAGTTACTGGTGGGACACCATGACAAGTATTCATGATGTTGGAACCATGATTTAGGCTGAGTTCCGAAAACTAATAGAAAACAAATATGTAACGGTAGCTTTAGTGGAAGAAAAAGAAAGGGAATTCCTAAACCTATGAAGAGGCAACATAACAATGGAAGAATTACTACGAAAGTTCGATGAGCTATCCAGATATGCACAGCACATGGTGGCTACGAACACCTTAAAGGTGAAACACTTCAAGATGGTCCTTGACTCCGACACTCGTAAGGACCTGGAAATTGCAAATTTAAACGATGCGCCTTTCTCAAATGTGGCAGATAAAGCAATAAGAATTGATCGAGCACGAGTGATTCAAAGCAGGAACAGAAGGAAACTACTAAGAAAGAGCATGTCAGAGGAGCAGCCCCCGGAACCCAAAATAATGTCCAATCCTCTACACCTATAGCCCGTGAAAACCAGCGGAGTTTTAAACCTCGATGGAATAATAAGAAAAGGTTAGACAATAGGGATGTCGACTCAAGTCAAGAAGGAAGACAACCCAAGAAAAATAAGTTTCAAGGTTCGTGGGCACAGGGAAGACCTTATAGCCAATGTAGCAAGTGTGGCAAGAGTCATATTGGTGAATGTAGAGCCGGAACCAAAGAATGTTATAACTGTGAACAATCAGGGCAAACTCTTATAAAAGCTAAGTTTATATTGTTTACTAAGAAAACATATTTCACAAGAATCGGGTAAGGTTAAAGAGTCCTTAGCAATAACCTTGCTTACTCAAAGCATCTAGGTTCTTTTTTACTCATATGACTTAGCCTAAGGTGTGAATTCTTTGTTGCAATATCGGAAATATAATTATAATAATAAGCACAAAGCACATAAAGATTATTTTTTTTAAGATCTTAAGAATTAATTTTCCATTTTTAGAAACAATCGAATTTCCATTTTCGGCTATATAAGAGCAGCCAGCTTCATCTAGTGTTCTTAGGGAAATAAAATTTCTTTTTAAGTTTGGGATATATGTGTAATCCCCCAATATCTCTAGACTAGGTATAGTAGTGGGAAAATAAATTTAAAGTGGACTTATTAGTAAATTTTAATTTCCACCTATACCTAATTTTAATAACAGAAATAATTAAGGACTTTTTTATAATTACAAAACTTAATGGAGGCTTAAGTGTAATAATAATAAATAAATTTATAAAAAAAATTTCTTACTGCAGCCACGTTTTTTTAATGATCCTTAGTCATCCTTAAGAAAAAAAATTACCTAGATATGTGGCCCCCACTTGTCACTATTTCAACCTAAAAAAATGACTAGGCATTCTTACTTTCATGCCTATAAAAGGCTCATCCGCAGCATGTACCAGCAGCAAAGGGAAAGAGAGGGAAAAGAAAGAAAAGAAAGAAAGGAAAGGAAAAATGAGAGAAAGGAAAGAAAGGGAAAGAAAGAAAGGAAAGGGAAATGAGGGAAATGAAGGAAAGGGAAGGAAATAGAGAAAGGAAAGAAAGTGAAGGAAAGAGAGAAAGAGGAAAATCAAGATTTCCGGTCAACCAACTTTTGTAAGTATAGTCTCACTACAACACTTGAATATTGTTTGTTTATTATTATGATTATAATTATATTAATTGAGAATAATATTAATTATTAAATGATGACTTGATTATGTCTGCATTAGGGTTATAATTATAGCATGCTAAGTAGAAGTGAAATACTATGATTACCTGTTAGAAATAAAGATTATAACTAGAATGAACATAATATAGCAGGATAGTTTGAGGAGAGTACAAACTTTAAACATTAAGTGCATATGTTCATAATTCCAGAAGTTAATATTATACTAAAATAAATAAGAAGCATATGCATGCATAATATTAAAATGAGGTGATGCCCGATCAAAAGAATGATCGTTTGTCGATCAGAAAGGACCCTAAATGATATTAAAGAAAAGGTCATAAGTGGATCGTTGCAACGATCATAAGCGGGCCGCTGATTAAATATCAGTTGACATGCCGGTGGTAGCATCCTCAGGGCCCAAGTGTGTAGAATGATAGGAATTTATGCACGTTAGATATAGGTCATAAAAATACTAACTCACGATAGTCATAAACAGAATAGTGATGTGAGTAGGACACTATCCTTACTGAGCTTCTAGCTCATCGATGTTTACCTTGTGTTGTAGGAAATTACAAAGGTAAGGCGGTAAGCTAAGGAACAGGTGAATTGAGGCTATCAGTTCGTAAGATTGTACATATGAGACCCGACCTCTGTAAACAATAAGTTTGAAAATTTGGCACTTCTTATGTATATGTACGTATACGTATATTCAAAAAAGAATAAAGTATTTTTAAAGTTTTGGAATTACTTTTCTATGACAAAGACTTCTGCAGTATTTTCAAATTATTATGTATATCATTCAAACCGCTTTTGGAAGTAAAATTAATTTTAAGGAGCAAAATTTTATAAAAACAAGAAAAGTAATGCACCACCTACTAGCTATATATATTTCCTTAAAAAAATATTTGATAAACTAAACAACTAGTAAGGCGGGCATTACAATATGTAGCTTTAGTGAGCATGATTATTCTACCATCATGCAACTTAAGAGTTATGTTTCTTATCCATGTATTCTGCACATTTAATTGTTTCCCATGAAAACCATACCATCTTCAATTTTATTAAAATCTTGATCTCATGTGGAAGGTGCAATCAAAACTCAAGATTCACTCATTCACTATAATGCATCTAGACACATTGAGGACCTCAAATGTGCATGTTGCATTTGCCGCATTGCCTTCACTATTTCATTGAGATGATTTCTTATTCTTTAAGGCTAAACAATTTTCTTTAGGTGGCCATTTCTATTAAAATGATAGTACTTTCTAGTTTCCTTGTTGCCATTTGTTTTAATCATTTTTATTCTTCTTAGTGTTTTTAGTAGTGTTTACGAACTCTCTCTTATCATGTTTACACTTAATAAATAAGTTTGAATTTGCTTGTTTACTAATGTTCAACTCAAACTCTCTAGTCTTAATGCCCGCTATGACCAAATCAAAATTTAGGAACTACACCTTTGTATTTCAAAGTATTCTTAACTACTACATACTTAACTAATATCTTCTAAGACTTAATCGGTTTCTTTTAGGGCTAAGTTAAGTTTCAAGAACTCATCTAAGTTATATTCTAAATTTTTACTAACATCCATTTCTAAATAAATAGTATACCTTTCAAGTAGTCCAACTTTGGGGCTATTTGTGTGGAGTAAAGAGTTCCCAACTTTGCCCAAGGGCTAGCAAAGTACTTGCTCCATCCACTTTGTGAAGCACATTGTCCCTCAAATTTAGCGCTAGCAAAGTTATGTGCCTCTTAGTAAATCTCGGCATTTTTAGTCGTGCTTGCTAGTAAAATCTCGACAAAATGATAGTCTTAGAAATGATTTATTAATTTAATGAAATATTAAATAATTATTAAATTATAAATTATGATATTTTAAACTTATTAAATTTTAATTATTGAATTCATTTGAAATCTAATTAATATGACAATTAACATTTGTGGCTTTATAAGGAAAGTTTATTAAACCTTAATTTTAGCAATATAAAGTGTAAATTTAAGTAGTAAAAAAAAATTAAAGATAATGGTTTCAATAATAACTAATTATTAATTGAGTTAATTTTAAAAGTGTATTATAATTAAATATAAATATTATATTATTAATTTATATAATATTTTATGATTTAATATGTTATAAATTTATCAAAACATAAATTTGATATATATATTATTGGGCTCAATTAAAAATATTATTTAATTAAAATTACTAATTTATCAAAATTAGACTATATTAATTATTGAAAAATGTGAATAATCTCTATGTTTATATCTCATAAATTCTCGGACTAGACATTCCTAATATCAAATATTTCTCAAGGTCCACGAGAACTTAAAAAAAGAGGGGAAAATCAGTAATAAAAAAATTGAACCCATTTTTTCGTTCTTTGTCTAGTTTTGTTCGATCGATGTTGACCAAAGTGGTTCACTGGCTTTGTTCATTTTGCTGAACATCTTCCAACATTAAAAAAACAAATAAAGTAATTAAGACAGAGGGAGGTAGGGTAACTGGGAAACTTGTACTATACTATCCAGCAACCTCTTATTGTTAAATATTGTAGCAAGACATGCATCTAGTTACTTTAAATTTTGTATATTGCATCATCAAAAACTAAATAATTAACGAAAATGATTCTGAGTTCTTATTAGAAAATCGAAATATTCATCATCAAAACTAAACTAATAGTTGGAGAATTCAGCATGACGACAAATATAGATTTCAATTGTCGTTTCAAGGACACAAAAAGCTACATATGCAATATTCAATTGTCGGCATAAAAATTTATTTCGGTGTATATGTATTTATAATATTGTCATGAAAGGTAATCTAGTTTTTTTTTTTAAGCAAACTCATGGTAAGATGTAGTAGAATTTGTTAATCTACCTCCAAGATATTATAATAAGCATGTTTGTCTATGTATCATTTGACATGGATTATAAAGCCACAATTAGCCTTGTGTTGTGTAGAAGAATCATCAGTGTTAACCTTCAACCAACCAATTGGAACATAATAGCATTGAATCAAAAGAAATTTGAGGCATTTATGTGAACTATGATTTGTAGAGAGTGAGCTAAAATATCATCAACCTTATTGATTTGTCCCAGATGCAAAAGGTCATAGAACTCTTCCTTAAATAAGTAATAATTCGGTCTATCGGAATAGTATATATTTTGCTATATATCATCATATTTGACTCTATTTCTAGCAAGTAAGCCAAGTAATCGAAATAGAAATAATAGTTGTCTTCTTCAAAGCAAGAAGACGGGAAGAATGTTGAAAACAATAAAGGAAACTAACAAAGAAACTTTTAATAGATTGGTCATGAAAATGAGAGATTTCGAAAGTGTTTACTAGGCTCTTTCGAAATGATAGTTGTCTTTTGATAGTCTATTGTGTTTTCAAGTAGACTTAGACGTGAACTCTCCACTAGAATCTGAAATCCAAACCCAATGATCATCATCTTCCTGTATGAGTTTCTCTATTTCTTCACAGAGTGAAAGAAATTGGCGCCAATATCTAGAATGAATTAACTTTGGTTGAAAATTCCCAGCACTTACTTGATAACAATTTTTCTGATGCAAATAAGTAGATAGTAAGGAACCCGAGGTCTTAAAATTCCACCAACCCCGCATGCATATTCCAAGCTCTTGAAACATTTTCAAGATTTCGACTTCAAATCCTCATTTTGGATAGAAAATAAAGATGCAATCTTGTTATGACCTTTTTCGGCAGACATATGGCAGCAAGACGGAGTGATGGCATAGAAATTGAACCAGAGTTAATCGACGTGATTTTACCGCCCATGAATAGAAGTTCGAATTGCCAAATATCAAGCTTATCCTCCACCTTTTTGAATAAATGGATCAAAGTAAGGAGGTTTCAATCTTTCCACATAAAGCGGACAATCTAATTAAATCATCGGAAAATCTTTCAAAACAAAACTCAATATTACCCCATAAAAGTGGAACAAGAAGTTAGAAAATTACGTTTTTTTTTTTAATCATTAACCTTTTGAGAGAATCCCTCTCACAAGCATCAATAAGTACTTCCAGCAAACAAATAAGCTAAGACTTAATTGCGTGATTTTCATTAAGAGAATCATATAATCCGCATAAACAAAGTCAATTCATTATTCTGTGAAGAAATAGAGAAACTTATTATGATAGAGCTTACATAGCCTAAGTTCTTTGATTCAAAACCCCCTATGCATTGGTAACTACTTATCAAGAACTTCTAGTGTTCTTGTATGGTAGATATACATATGTTCCCAATATAGTTAACTAAGTTCCAGTTGACAGAGGACTGATTTTATTGTTTATTTTATTTTATTTCTTTTCAATTTTAGGGTCAAAAGTCTAATTTGTGAAAACCATATAGGTTTAAACAGGATATAAATTTATTTGCATACAATATAATTGAGCTGTAACTTAACTAAATATTCGTATTCTTAAGTTTACCACTTTACCTAACGGAATATTGGAATTTTATTTTTTTTAAGAGTATTATTATAGGGTTCTCCAATTTTATTGACGAAGGTGATAATGTTTGCAAATAACTTTACTGTTTGAAATAATTAAATATATCTAATTATGACCTCATTTACTAGCTATAAAATTTTTCCCTTAAGGAGATACATTGAACATTTCGTTCCATGACGTTTATTGCGTGGTCATAGATAGATATAGATGTCTAACTAGCTCGATCTTCACAAGATCTTATAAGCTAGTCAAAGATTCATTTTGATAACTAATTTTTTATTCAACGATGTTTCTTTTTTCTTTTTTTTCTTATATAATTGCTAGATTTAGAAGAGGACAAAATGTCATGAGTCCTGCATTTAGGTTGAGGCCTGCAAACCCTATATATCCCATGATGAAGTTCTTGTCTTCTTGGTGAGAAACTTTACAGGAAGACATTCATGGGGGAAGTCGACAGGGCGTGATATTGCTTCTGCCCATCAGCCCATCTGTTTCTTTATGAACTATGAGGGACGAGCAGAATCAATATCACTCTTGTATGCTTCTCTTAATTCAGGGACAATCGGATCGGTAAGCACATGTACATGTGTAAGTAATTAAGAGGATCTAAAACGGCTTACCATCGACCGATAATCTCATCATCGTCTCGGCTTTCTTCCTGCCTGGCCTTTTCTTTCAGGTTGTTGAAAGAAGCTATTAAGTCTCTCATCATTTCTTTCTTGTTTGAGTTACTTTCGTAAGTACTCTTGCTAATTGATAACTATTTCACATACATGCATGTTTGGCTGTGTGAGTGAGTGATCACATATTATCCAAGTTTTTTAAAACTATATATATTAATCCAGTTATAGTACATGCTAGGATGCTATTTTGATATCAAAGTTCATTTCATTTCACAAACCCAAAACTGCAACACAAGCTAAATATATAGTAAATTTCTAGATTTTATAATCGACCATATGTTCTTTATTTAGAACAATGTTCATATCTAGAAACTGCAGCCATACCAAAAGTAAAAACAATGAATGGAAACCCAAAAGTACAAAAAGAACAAGTGTATATAACATCTCCAAGTTGTTGTTGACCAACTAGATTTGAGCGAGACGACGAATATCAATCGGGTAAGCGTCGGTTGGACGTTGAGCACTGTAAGCTCTCCTCCCGACCACTGTATTCCCTGCCTCCGTTGGATGAAAAGCATCCCAGAATAGATACTCGTTTCTATTTCGGCATGGAGTTTGAAGAGGCAAACATGTAATTTGTCCGTTGTTTCTTCCTACCCCACAGCACCCTGCATTTGTCACCCTGAAGCCTACACAGAGAAATAGCACGAGTTAAATTATCGATTATCTTAAAAACTAATGAACAAACAAATACCAATGCTATTCTAATATATCGCGTATTTAAATTAATGTATTCTTATATTGTGTTACCTCACTTTACTTATAATCCCAAAATATTAAAATGTTGAAGATTGTATTAAGCGTTAATGTATAAAGATTAGATAGATGCTGGCAAATGAAAAAGTAATTACCAAAGGAAGAGGGGCTATCGATTATGTCTTGGAAAATGCCATAAGAATCAACGAAGATGAACCTTCCATCAGCAAGATTGTTGTTGAATTCATCAACAAGAGATTTCAGCCTGCCGTTGAATATTTGATTGGCAGCATTGATTGGTTGTATGCATGATCTCCCATCTGGGCTATTCTGGGCCAGCTCACTTGGGCTGCAACCTACCTGGCCTACTCCAAACAAGACAAACTTTCTTCCTCCATAGTTATACAATGTCTACACCCCAAAAGAAAGAGAAAAAAAAAACACATCAAAATTGAAAACCAGAAAAAGAATACCCATCAAAATTAAAAAATAAAAAATAAAAAATAATGATATATATATATATATATACCCTTAGGTGCTGTGAATACTCTTGAATAAGAAGATCAGCCCATTCCTCAGTTGAGTATCGATTTCCAGATGAGTAATATTGAGGCATAAAGTAGTTGTTAAGGTAATCGTTGCTACCCAAACCAATTGAGTAAATGCATTTACGTAGATAATCTGCGGCTGAGTTCTCATCTCCCATTAAACTCACAACTTGTGACACTGTATTCTGGTAATTGTTCACTTGCCCACTAAAACTTATCCGTCCTCCCTATATACACAAACAATTAAGGGGGAAAATTTTGTATTAATAAAGCAAAAAATATGGATTGTATATGGGTACTCAATCAATTAGTCAGTTAATTAATTAATCACCAGCTGTTGTCCTGTTTCCTCTCTAATTCCGGCAGCTGCCGATGCATAATTCACTCCTCCGAGTATGTCTTGACCGGATGCCGTCACATATGGTGGTATATAATTGTCGAACCCTAATAGCTCGGCTGTAATTGGCAAAAGCATGATGTTTCAGACAGCGTTAACATAAAAGTTCATTGTCCGACGTTATTTTGGTCTAATATTTTTAACATTAGTGAAGGTAATTAACTAAAAGAGGTTTGGAATTTAATAAGGTGATCGTGCAACATTTGCTCCCATTTTTTTTCTTCTGGCCAGCTGCTTTGATATTAAAGTGTAGGCACACACTTCAAAATAGTTAATGCATTCTTAGATCAGGCAAAAGTTGTTGAGTTCATTCATTGCAAACTAAATACTGTCGTCAATAATATTTTAAGACACTGTCAACTTTTGCATCATCCTCCATATTCTCAAATAAGAGAATGAGAAAAATAAGTTGTTTTCACTAATTTATTTAATAATATTTATTTTATTTAATCTAGAGCAAAATTTTAGTCAATTTAGTATTGAATCCATAATATGAAATCTAGGTAGATACATAAATGTAACTAAACTATGTTACATATCATGTGATTAGTGTTCATTGGTTAATAGAAAGTTGAATTTCTTGCAAGTTGCAATCTCATTTCATGGTCTTAACTCTTATGAGAAAGACTGAAGATGCACAACATATACGGGAACTATCAGTCTATCACATCAGCTAATTAATAGATACTTAAAGCCTATCTCTCGTAAATCGTAACAAGGAAGGCATATTACCGCCCTCAATTTTTTTAAATTAGTAGTTTATTTTAAAGATTTTTAAATTTTTGGTTATCACTGTGCCCTAATTTTCATATGATATGTTTTTTCGCCCTCAATTTTTTTTTACTAGTTCCCCACTATCCTTAAGATGGCATGTTTTCAAGAATATCTCACATGAAGTATGTTTATTTGTATTATTTTATAATCTGACAAATAAAATTATAATAATCGGTAGAGCTATTATAGATATAAACCATGCAAGAAATATTGTCTTCAATTAATTGAATATTAATTGTCCTGCATATATGTGTAATTAGGTAGATCCAATTATAACTAGCTTAATTTTAAGAAAATTGTTTATAAAAAAAAAAAAAAAGTTAAGAGTTACTCGTTCACCTCAAGAGTAAAAAAAAATGTAATTTATTATGCATGAACAGTTATTATTATGAGGTGAATGGAGAATTATAATGAAGGAGCTCACCAATGACATCAACGGTGGTTTTGCCATTAGAAAACCTTCCGGTGGGGCCACCAAAATCAATCCCATAAGGCAAGTAATCAGCCCTAGCCAAAGATTGAAGCTGATTATTGTTACCATTATCAACCAGAGAATCCCCAAAAATGAAGTAGCAAGGCACTTGCGGCTCAGCCTCTGCACAATTCATCAGAATGCTCAAAACCGCCGCAGCAACCGCCCACCACCACCGCATTGTCTTAAGCTCAGCCGCCATCTTCAAACTTGGAAACCCAGAAGCCCAAAATGGAATGCAACAATTAAGATCGATCAGAATGATCGTAATTGTAGCAAATGTGTGTGTGCAGGAGACAAATTAAAGCAAGAACAAGGGAGTTCTCCCCTACACACATATATGTAAAGACTTTGCATGCATGGGCCGAAGGTGGGGTCCATGTTTTTGGCTTTTACAGTTGAGGGTGGGAGATAGAAGCATTAATTTCACGCGGATAATTATGTACCGTGAGCTGAGTTGGGTTACAGGCTTACATCAAGTTTTATAACATGTTTTTATTTAGATTATGAAGTGAATTAATCTCTAATATGTATCGGTAGATCAATTTTCTAACAAATTTAAACTTTAGAGATAACTGGTGACTTATAATCAATTTGACATTAGATTAGAGTTCTCTTATTTAACATGTATCTGATAACACTGATAGGATCCAAATTGTTTCGGGAGCTTAATGCGAAAGCTTATCAATGCTCCTCATGTTTGGTAGTTACTGTAAGTTGAGCCTTCTTTCTAACGACTTTTATTTTTTTATATGGAATAATCGGTAAGTAACAATAAAAAGATGAATAAATTCAAGCTTTAGTTTTCGTACTTGAGTTTGAGAAACAAAGGGTTGGAAATTGAATTGGGATTAGGATAAATGATGATATGTGATCATGTGATTTTGAAACATTATTAAGTTAATTAGGGAAATAGGGAATAGTGAATACTTAATTGGATTGGATTTCGAGTTTGGAAAGTGAGGTTTGATCCTATCAGTGCATGGTTTCTTCTGACCCTTTTGCGCTAAAATGGCCGCCCTGTCGGTAGATAATTAGATGCATGGCGGCTAATGGCTTTTACTCTGCTTTTTCATGACATTACTTTTCCTACTTGAAATAGACAGTTGACATAAATTCCACACTACTTTTGTTACAGTACAACTTTTAACAGTCTTATAATATCTTGAGTTAAAAATTTTTGTGAAAGTGATTAGATTTATAATGTTATCATGTAAATTTGAAATATAATTTGAAATATTATCTGAGGATTTAAATTAAGAATAAATTCGGGAAGTTATTTTTATTCAACGATTTAGTTAAATTCTTAAAAGTCAACGATCTTAATGTTAATACATTAAGAAATAACTTTATACTGACTTTAAAATTTCTTTTAAAACTTTCCTTTTAATATCAATAATGGTACAATAATGTTATTTATTACATTAAGAAATTCACTAGTAAAATTTTTATTTTATGATCATCTGGTTAATTATTAAATTTTATTATAATAGTAAATATTACTCTGATATTATATATCACTTTATCAATCACAAGAGAGATACTATTGACTTCATCACATGTAGATTATATATGTCCAAGAGAGATACTATATCACGTTATATATCGGAAAAATTTGTCATCGAAAAATTTAAAAAATTAATGTTAGTTAAAGATCGGGATCGAAATCATATGGTTTTAACTCGGCAAAATTGACTTAAAAGTGCGAATAATATAGGTGTGCCAGAAAGTTAAAATGGTTTTCACATTATAAAATAAAATAAAAATATATATATATGTTAAGAAAATTAATCTGACTTCTAACTAGATATGAGGATTAAAATTAATCTAAGTTTGACTTTTTTTTCAACATATCAACTCACGAGCAAACCGAACTAATGCTAACAAAGTAAAATGATAATAAATAAAAGTGTAATTAAAAGTTGAAAGGAGAAAATGAATGAATGAGTAAAAAATACTTTAAAAAAATAATAAAATTAAAAATAATAGATCTAATCAATGGTAAGAATGTCTTTCTCTTTCCGTCAAAATTCTATAGGAACTCCCCCACTTCCCCCCAAAATTTGGCCATATATCAGATTATGTGTGATTTATAGTCACTTTTTGAGAAAAAGTTAGAGATTTCCTTTAAGTGAATGATTTTGTTTGTAATCTCCTCTAACTCTCCCCGTGTCGGCCGAAATCCTTTCTCTCCCTTCTCCAATTTTGGCTGAAATCTTAGGTGATGGGAATGATTTTTATGTTTTCTCTAAACGATCGAGATCGAATCATAAATGATCATTATACTCTTGATCTATGATAATCTCTTTACCATATCATCAATTCTTATAATATATTATTATTTTAAGAATGCTCTCATATTTAACTAAATTAAATTATTTAATTTTACTTGATTAAAATTAATGACTATCTTATTAAATTTAATATTTTAATTAATGATATTAATTAATTAATTTTAATTACAACTGACTCATTTTTTACTTTAATTCTTCTTAAGATGCCCACATATATATATATATATACATATTGTAACCCAAATTTATTTGTATCACGTGATAAAACCTACAGAACCTGCAAGCATATATCACTAATTACATTATTGATTCTGATTTGATCCGTATACCCAGCCATGCCATGCATGTATACATGTCCTATCAGCTAACATGCAATGACCCACCCATATGATCATATTTAATGCTGGTTGGTGGCCATAAACATGGATCGTTTTTCTTAAAGCATTGACACGACCAATTAATTACAATTCATTTTTTATGCATTATTAATTCGAAAGGATAAGGATGATTGAGTAAATCTTGTTCGCAAATCCATTAGCTTGAATATCGCTTGAATATATGTTAAATAATTTTCGAATTCATCAAAAATTTGAATCTAATGAACTGGAAGGCTTTTCTTTTTTTACTTTTAACGAAAGATCTTTCTAGAGGCACTCCAAGCTAAGTACTTAAATTGGATGAAAATGAAGTGAAATAAAAATATATTGTTTAAAAAAAATATATAAAAAAAATCTGAAATTTATAGAAATTTAAAAAAAAGAATGGTCAATTTGTATAAATCTGACACTGAACCCGAAAATTATTATTATGCATCTTCGCACAAGCTTTTTATAACATTCAAGGGATTGAATGGAAATTGGAAAGCCAAAATTCTGAAACTATTTTGAGAGATTGACTCTAAATTGATTGATTGAATCTTCCAACTTTTTTTTTTTTTTTTTTTACCTGTTATGATTGAAATGAAAGATATGTCGATCGACGGTTGACTTTTTATATTTCAAGGGTGAGTTGAAGGAATCAACGTTTGACCACCTCAAACCATTTTTGAGTTACTATGCACATTCATGATTGAGGAAGACCATTTCAACGTGGTTTTTGGTTTTGTATACGATATTTATTACGCACTTAGAAAAGTCAATATCATTCAATTTTATTATTCTTCTACGATCCAATTAGATGTGAGCATATATAATGGAGAGACCATCTAAAGATGAACAGCCAAGAAACACGAAGGGAGGAAGAGATTTGAAGAACTTAACTAAAAAATATATATATATATATATTATATAGTTAAATTTATAAAATTCGTGCTAGCCAGACAGATTTGATGAACTTGAGCCTAACATCATTAAGTATGAGACGCGTAAGAACATGCACGCGTTAAAACAGGCACACATGATTAAAAGACAGCTAGAGGTTGAACAATACAAGTGAGATGAGATGGGTCGGAATGGGAACTGAAGTTTAATCAAGGAATGAAATTAAATTAAATTAAAATTAAAGAAAAAGATAAGATCAAAAGCATCGGCATTTACTAAAAGTTATGAGATTTGATGATTGTGATGATGACAGAGTGAGCTGCAAAAATGGCTACAGGGCTGTGCAACTCATCACATATTCACATGCAGCATTTTATGATCCACCACGGTGTTGTCAGAAGCATCTAGAGTCAAACTCCTTTCGACATCAACCTATTTTGGGCTGAAGCTCAACGACTGTGAAATATTCCTTGGGCTGTAGAGCATTGTTGGTTTATGTTACTTGTGTAGTTGGATCGGCCCCTTTCATTGCATATCTAACTTTAATTGCCCAATTTTTTAGTGGAGTTGCTATTTGTCAATTTTCGGAATCGATTTGGATTCTTGCAAAGATCTTGGATCGGTTTGTTCCAGTTCTTTTTATTAATAAATCGGATCGGGTTCGTTTAGATTTCCTTATAAGAAGAAATAGAATTGATTTGACAGGTTTTTTTTCAAAAAATCAAAATGATTCAATCAATTTTTACAAAGATAAATTAATTTCATCGCTTTCATGTAGAAAAATCAAATCTATTTAAATCAATTTTATTAATATATCAATTCGATAATTAATATTTATACGAAAAATTAGATCAAGTTTATTTATTTACTTTTTTTTTAGAAAAATAGGGTCAAAAGTTGTTTGGAAAGAATTTTAAAAAATGAAAAAAAAAATAAAATATGATAAAATAAATAAATAAAATTTGGATCGGATCGAATCATATTGAATCAAATTAATGATTAAAAACCGATTGATCGAAAAAACTTAGGATTCATGTATTGGTATTTGTTAAATTCTTTGTAAATATTATTCTTGAATTCCTCTTTTGGGAAAGGTTATTCCATTTCATATGAATTCATTATATGAATATGATATATACTTATAGATTTGTCATTATCTTGTTGTAGTGAGTGATCCAATACACGTTCACTTTCAAAGATGGGATGAGCTCCAATTCTTTTCATGGCCGTTTTCAACTTTTTATATATTTTTTCCTTTGGTGCCAAAAATGGCCGTTTTCAACTACAACGCATGGGGTGGAAGAGGACGAAAAGCCATTTGACAAGAATTTGCAATTGGGTTGATTGATATAGTTCCACTCCACATCGGTAATGTCTGGCCGAATCGTTATTCTATAATATATATTACTTCTAAGATATCAGTTATATATCCAAGCATAGTGTTGAAATCATGCCACACTTGATCATATGATTATATCATCTCATGTTTAGAATGTCTTAGTTAAGAAATTGCTTAGTAAGATAGTAGGACATAGAATACTAATTGATTATGAATCGAACACATTAGATTTTGAGTTTGATCCTTAACTTATAAGGACAGAGCGCACTATGTGTCGTAATGCAAGTAGATTGAAAGCAAAATGGCATCTTCATTTTTATAATACGTCAATGTAAATGAAAATAATAGGTTGGAAATTAGCTAATAAGTTTGTAAGGTAGAAATCGTATATTCCAAGACAAGTAAGATTACGACAAGAAGCATTATAAGTAGTGTGACCTCCATTAACTAATAATGAGCATGTGGAACTAGTTTGGAAATTGAGAGTTTGAGCTTGACACAAAAAGAGAAAAAGAGTGGCGAGAATTCAAGCCCATCAACCTCCCATTTTGAGCCCATCCTATGCCTAATTAAGCTGCTTTACTTGCACGCTGGCTAAGTGGCTAGCAACATAGATAAGCCCACTAACCCATCTAATAATATCTATTTTTTCCCATTATCAAATACTAAATATTTCTTATTTTACAAGAATATATTATAGAGGTTAAATTATTAATATTATCCGTTTATTTATTTTTTTTCATCTTTTGATTTTTCATCTTATTTTAATTTTTAGATTGAACATAAAAAAGAAAAAATTAAAATATTTTTAAATTCTTTACTTAATTTTAAAAAAAAAAAAAAAATTGAATATCTTCTTTTACTATTAACAACATCTTCGATATCACCATATCAACTCTTGCCTTATTTTTCTCTCTCTCAATTCAAACCGAGAGATAGAAGAGTAAGAGGCAACGATGATGATAGAGTTGATATGATGGCAGCCATAATAAAGAGATATAGTTACTAGAAAAATAGGTAGAATTTATTTTAGAAAAGTTTAGTATTGGATTTTAAAGACTTTAAATATTTTCCTTTTATTTTTTTCAAAGATTAAAATATGATGAAAACTTAAAGTTAACAATTAAATTGAGAGAAATTTTAAAAACCAAATAAATAAATAAAGAGGTAAACGAGGATATGTACTCCGTCAAATACTTATAAATTAAAATAAATCATCTATAATTTTAATAATTAAAATGCATCCTCTATTTTTTTTTTTTTTTAAAAAAAATAGAATAAGACCCCTATTTTTGTTTGAAAAAATTATAATTAATCCCTAAAATTTCATATAAATTATAATTAATAATAAACACACAAAATATTTATTAATAATAATAATAAACGTACCAAAAAAAAATTAAATTAAAATAAACACCTAATTTTTTTTAATGGACCCATTCCAAGGTATTAATCTGAAAAAATATAATCCGGTCCAACTTATAAAATTAAAAAAATAAATTTTTACTTCCAAAATAATCTCATAATTTATCTAAATTAATTTTAATTACTTTTTTACCCATTTTTTTAAAAATATTTTCCTAGATAATCTCACAATTTCCGAATGTCGCCAACAATCACCATCGCCAAAATAATATTTTAGCTTCTTGAAAAAAGAAAAGAATGAAAGTCGATTTAATTTCTTTTGAAAAATAGAAAATTTTATCTAATTTCTCATTAATAGAGCGATTGAATCAATTTGGTCTTCATGAGAAACTGGCCTAATCAGTCATATTTCTCGCAAAAAAATAACTCGAATAGATCTAGTTTCTCGCCATAAAAACTGATCTTCGCTCGTAGAATCAAATCATACCAGCTCCATTTTCTTTGTATGTAGAAACCAAATTGATTTGATTAGTCTATTGCGAGAAGTAGATTGGGTTTCTATTTTTTTTTTTTACTGAAATCAAATCGAGTTTCATTTTATTTTTTTTCAAGAAATCTTTTTTGTTTTTCGCATCGATGGTTTGGTGACGTCAATGAAAAAATTGAGTTTGTTTGGGAAAGGTTAGAAGAAAAAAAATTACCGTAAAAAAATTAATGAAATTAATTTAGATAAATTAAGATATAATTTAAAAAATTTATCAAAATTATAAAAAAATTATTCTAATTTTAAAATATTTAAGAAGATAAATCCTAATTTATCAAAAGCAAGGGATGAAAATGATATAACTTTAACCCTATTATTATTAATATTATTACTATTAATTTAGGCCCAAAAATGGTCCCTTTTTTTTTCCTTAGCTCTGGCATTTTTAGTTTAGTTTAGTTTTGTTTAACCCTATTAGATTGGAAGATTGCATCCAATAACATATTATGAACAGAATACGAGACCACTCTTATATAAATCATACCAAATATCCATCTCCCTATTATAGAGAAAGACGGGGGGGAAAAACTATATTTTTTATTTATAGATAGCCTATGAGAATCCCATATCATCGTAGTGACATAGAAAAAATGAAGTCATTTTTCTCTTCCACTACTCTTCTCCTCCTCCCTCTCTTGGTCTCATGTTATACAGAAGAACGACAGGTCGTCTTGTACTCTTGTGTTGATCGGTTATTAGAAACGTATTCTACATATGGTGATCAAAAGTTACTATACTCTTTTTCTTACAATCTTTTGATGGTTTATTTTTCTCCTTTTTTATAAATAGGTTTACATAGTGTATTTTGGAGAGCATAGTGGAGAGAAAGCATTGAAGGAAATAGAAGCAACTCACCACACTTATTTGCTTTCTGTGAAGGAAGATAAGGAGGAGGCTCGTGCTTCTCTTCTTTATAGTTACAAGCATAGCATCAATGGCTTCGCCGCAGTTCTCACTCCCAGTCAAGCCTCGAAACTCTCTGGTAAATAGTTTATCTCCTCAGCTTATGATGTTGGGATATGACTACAATAGTTAATGAATGTAACTTGTAGATAGAAACGTTAGAACTGATTGATGCTTGAATTTTGATAGAAATGGAAGAAGTGATATCGGTTTTTCAAAGTCGGCCAAGAAAGTATATGATGCATACGACGAGGTCGTGGGAATTTGCAGGTTTAGTGGAAGGAGGAAGACCATGGAGAGGCCTAACCAAGAGGGAAGGAGGTCTAGACTTATTGTCCAAAGCCAAATATGGAAAACATGTCATTGTTGGCCTCTTGGATAGTGGTATGCACGTTAATTCTACAATTTCCATCTATAGTACTTTTTTTTTTTAATATCTTATTGGCTAATATAATTACAATTCATAAGCATGCTTAAAATTTAAATTTAAATTTCTTATTATGAATGTCATATCAAGACCTACTTATCCGATCGATTAAAGATGAGCACAGTATAGTTTTTTGAAAAACCAAAAATAAAACCATATAAAAGGTTAACAAGACAATAATGGAGAATAAGTGTTTGTGAATTATTATGAAGAGATAAATAAGGATGGGGATTGTTTTTGAGTATCAGGTGTGTGGCCTGAATCAGAGAGTTTTAGAGATACAGGAATGGGGTCTGTTCCTAAAAAATGGAAGGGAATCTGCCAAACTGGAGTTGCTTTTAACTCCTCCCATTGTAATAGGTTAGTCCTCCTTTCTCTGCTCTTACTTCTTAATTTGAACTTTTTCTTTTTTCCTCATCTTTTAAGTCACTATGTAATTAACGTCTGATAATAGACAAGAGTTAGCGTTGTATTCTTACTATTCTACTAAATATATGTATTCATGTATAAGATTCGGCTTCTCCACCGATCACCCGATATTATGTGTAAACTAAAAATCTCTCCTAAATTCGAACTAAAGCAAAACTCATGTACGGTGTTAAATTTTCATGATTGACCTCAGGGTTTCAGGGCATGGCCATAAAGAAATAAAATGACAATAATAATAATAATAAACTGGTTGTCACCAATGAAAACAAAAGGGTCACGCAGTACTGCCCCTAACTGGAAAGGGTACTAATTTTTGTTTTTATATTCCAGTACAGTTTGACTTCAATCAGTGTCTGACAATTGAAGCAAAAAAAGCAAAAGAGCCAGATATGATCTGTTGTGTAATGTTATGTTAAACTTTGGACGCAAGTATTTGTGTTTCTGCCTTCTGTGGTCTCTACATCAAAATCGAACTGCATGTGTTGCATGTAAAATGATATAAATCTGCTTTTGGCTCTTTTCTATCCCCCATATTTTTTGTTCGTTATCTTACTATTAAGCAGATACTCTTTTATACAGTAGTTAAATTACTATTTTCATCCATAAACTTTTAATTTTATTTCACTTTAATCCCTGATCTTTTCTAACGCTTGATTTCGTCCTTAAAATTTTGAACTCAAGAACAAATTATATTCATATTAAGCATTACGTGTAACGTGACGTGATAATAGAGTTGATTTTTATAACTATTCAAGCATTGTCTAAATTTTAACTACAGGAAGATAATTGGAGCTCGATACTACCTCAAGGGTTATGAAAAAATGTACGGCCCACTGAACGGTTCTGAAGATTACAGATCACCACGAGATAAAGACGGCCACGGTACACATACAGCCTCAACAGTCGGAGGCAGGAGGGTCAGGAATGCCTCGGCCCTTGGTGGTTTCGCCGGTGGGACCGCTTCAGGCGGTGCACCACTGGCCCACCTGGCTATATACAAAGTGTGTTGGCCGGTTCCGGGCCATTCTAAAGCTGAGGGGAACACTTGCGTTGAAGAAGACATGCTTGCTGCCATTGATGATGCCATTGGGGATGGAGTTGATATACTGAGTATATCAATTGGGACAGCCAAACCTGTGACTTATACGCAAGATGGTATTGGTATTGGAGCTTTACATGCTACAAAGAACAACATTTTGGTTGCTTGTAGTGCGGGTAATCTAGGCCCGGAGCCTTCAGCTTTGTCCAATCCAGCTCCGTGGATCATTACAGTCGGTGCTAGTAGTGTGGATAGAGAGTTTACCGCCCCTATTGTGCTTGGAAATGGCTTGATAATTAAGGTTATTACATCTAACACAAACTGTATATATCATTTTCTGGCCTAATTAATAACAATTTACATTGTTGATGGATTTAATTAGGGACAAACAGTGACTCCATCAAAGCTGGAGAATAAGATGTACCCACTTGTCTATGCTGCAGATATTGTCAACCAAGATGTGCCCCAAAACACATCAGAGTAGGGAACTAACAATAGTTTTCAATATTATTTATTTTAAGAAACGAAATTACAATCAATCATTAGTCAGTTTTTTAAAGATTTAACTTTATATGGGTTTTGTAGCCAATGCCTTCCGGGCTCACTTTCACCAGAACAGACGAACGGAAAGATAGTGTTGTGCTTCAGAGGCACCGGACTAAGAATTGCAAAAGGCATAGAAGTCAAAAGGGCAGGTGGTGTTGGTTTCATCTTAGCCAATAGTCCAACAAATGGAAGAGAAATATCATGTGATGCTCATCTTTTACCAGCAACAGCAGTAACCTATAACGACTCAATTACAATTCTTCAGTACATCAATTCAACCAAGAATCCAACAGCAACCATTATATTAGCAAAAACCGTCCTACACTCTAAGCCGGCACCATTCGTCGCATTGTTTTCAAGTAGAGGTCCGAACGTTGTTGACCCTTTCATTCTCAAGGTAGTAAGGAGCAAATTAAAGCTCAAATTGTATGGCCATTTTAAGTACATGGTTTTAAAGTCAGGTTTTGCCAATTTTACAGTGTTAGTTTATTTAAGTACTGTTATTGTATGTTGGTACGTAGCCGGACATTACGGCTCCGGGATTGAATATATTGGCGGCATGGAGCGAAGCAAACCCACCTACAAGATTCCAACAAGAAGATCACCGTGTCGCTCGATACAACATTTTTTCCGGAACTTCTATGTCTTGTCCTCATATCGCTGCCGCTGCTGTACTTCTAAAGGCTATACATCCTAATTGGAGTAGCGCTGCTATAAGATCTGCTCTCATGACCACAGGTAAGCTTGAACATCAACGGTGCCAAAAGGTCTTTGCTGCCTGTTTGCCTAATAGTTCAAAATATCCCATTTGAATTTGATCTTTTAATTAAAATTCCAATTTAAAAAAAATCAGGTCACATCAATATCTATATAATCTTATTCTACAAATCCAGTTCTATAACTGTTAAGGCAAACTGGCCCCTTGTTCAAATCTCCACTCCAACTCTTCGTCATCTTATAAGTATATACCTAACATGAAAAATACTTTCCGACTTGTAATGGAGGTAGTTATGTTCATGTTCAAGCTTTTGAGATTACTGATAATTCTATGTATGATGTTTCAGCTGGGACAAGAAACAACATGGGTGCGCTATTAACAGACGGTTCCGGAAACACTGTGACTCCATTCGCATATGGATCGGGCCACTTCCAACCCACCAACGCTGCGAACCCTGGTCTCGTTTATGATGCCACCTATACCGACTACCTTCTCTATCTTTGTAGCAATGGAGTGAACAGTATCAATCCTACATTTAAGTGTCCAAATGTATCCCCATCATCAATCAACCTCAACTATCCTTCCATCGCAATCTCAAAACTCAATGGAAGCATTACAGTTAACAGGACCGTCACAAATGTCGGTGACGGAAAAAGTGAATATATCTTCTCCGTTAAAGCACCGTCCGGGATCTCCATAAAGGCCTTTCCGAGTAGATTGTCATTTGAATATGTTGGGGAGAAGAAGAGCTTTAGTTTAACGGTTAAAACGAGACGTGATTATGATGGCAAGGTTGATCAAGTGGAATATAGTTTTGGTTGGTATTCTTGGAGTGATTGTTTTCATGTGGTAAGAAGTCCCATTGCGGTTTCTTTTGCTTAGATTTGAACTATATAGATTAATTATACTGGGCTATATTTCATAAAATGTAACAACCTGAGAACTATATATATCAAAGATTGATTGCATTTAAGAGTTAGCATAAACTTAATTATTGCTCTTTATTTTATGTTTAAGTTTCTTATGTGGTTCTGGTTCTTACCTTTTGGGCCTTGAAAATTGTTGAACAAGTCCATGTTGCACTATTTACAAATGGGCCCTTAGTAGTCCATGCTTTTCATAGTTGTAATTTTTACATGTGGGCTTTTGAGTCTTTTTTTTTGGGCCGAGAAGCTTTTGAGCTTTTGACTAATCTAATAATTGGGGCTTGACTGATTTGATTGTTTGTCAAATCGATCGGCTATTTGATTTGAGGGTGTTGGTTCCAAAAATAGATCTCCGGGCTTTTTCTGTTGGGTCGAAAGAGAAATGGGCTTTCTGTGTCATTGTCCTTTTAGATTGAAGCATCCGGTTAAAGACTTTTTTCAATCTCCCCATTTCGCTTCAGTCTATAAGAAAGAAAAACCTTGCCATTTTTGAAAGGTGGCACAACACTACTCTCCCATTTAGCCCAAAACAGAATCCTACTAAAGAGTTTCCCAGTTAAGGGTAGATATGAACTCAAAACGCTCTCTCTAGAGTTCGATTTTGCTAAGTACGGATAGAAATGAAGTATCTTACCATCTCGAATGCTATTTCTATGGTGGCGTAATAGTGAAAGAGTACGTCATTCTATCACTTTTGGTCTTGAATTTGATGTCGAATGTGCAAATACATACTGCCTCACCCTTACAAACGATGTGGATAGAGGCTCTGATTAATAGGTCTGTAGTTATCTTGATTGAGTTATACACAGGTCTGTAGTTATACACAAGTCATAGGGGGTGGTGTGGGGGGGATGAGATTGAAGTCACTGTCTTTAATGATCAAATTATTGAATAGATTAGTAATATGAATGAAAAAGTGAGTGAAAGCAACACTTACAAATAGTACAATCGAAATGTTTCACAATTATCCAAAAGGGTATGTAATTTAAGTTGGTTTACTTAAGATTATAAAATACAAAGGAATCAAGTTAATACGGTAATTATGGGGATGCTGTCTTTATTTCCTAATAATTTGTCTTTATTAGCATACATAAGCAATCAAATATGGACATTTCACGAGCTTTTGTACTATTCTGTCTAATTTTACCAATAAAATATCTTTTTCAATTAATTTTTGAAAAATTATATTTATATTTAAAAAAATATATGAATAAAAGTATAAATTGAACAAAATATTAATTAAATATTAATAATTATGAATATTTTAAATTAATCTAAATATTTTTAAGAAGTTAGAAAGAAAAATAAATAAATAAAAATAAGCGTTTAGAATTTCCTACAGATATAGAACACAAAATAATGTTTGGACTATGTAAAATTCAAGATAACTACTAATTTTGAGAGGCACATATTTTATTATGTAAAATCAAGCACAGTTACGACACGTCGAATCTCAATCGCTTTCCCCATTCAATTGCAAACAAAGAAGTGCGATTGTCGTATTTACTTACAGACCCACACGACGAAGCAAACACTCGCGAAATAATTGAGAGACAGATTCTTCTTTGGGCTGGGCTCCACGGTAATTGTTGCCTGGTGGATAAGAGAGGATGACGTGTCAACATACACGTGTCGAAGCAGTAATGGTTGTCGTACTCGAAATAATTCCCTCTCTCTCTCTCTCTCTAAAAAAAGTCTTGGACCCCACGGAAATGGATGAAATTGGACACATATTTACCCGTGGGACCCACATCCCTTGTCTTCAGCTCAGCTCGAGCAGAGTTGAATCTTGTGGCAGCCAAATTTACAGAGAGAGGAGAGAGAGTCTCATAAGTTTTAGAGAGAGAAAGCGGAGACTCCACTCAAGCGGCTTTTATGGTGACGCCATCTCACGAACACAATTAACCAAAGTGTGCTCACTACGGTTAACCCTCTCTCTCTCTCTCATCTCTTTCCTTCTCTATAAGTTATCGATCAATCCCTCTCTGCTCCAAAATCTCCACTCCTCTCTCTTCTCCCCCTCTCTAATCATTCTCTCCTCTCCTCTGCAATGGCCGTCGAATTCCAAGAATCCGATGTCGTATTCTCCGACCACCACCATCACCGTCTCTACCACGAAATGAACAATTCTACTTGGAGGCAAGGTAACGGCCGCAACTCTCCGAAGAAGAGCATTTCGAGCTCCGTCCCTGTCAAAATCCCTGAGACAATCTTCCGGTGGAAGGCGGCGGAGAGAGATCGATCTGACGAAGAAAGCGACGACGGAGAAGAAATGTTGCCTCCGCATCTGGTGGTGGAGCGACGAGTCGCCCGGAAAATGGCATTCTCTGTCTGCACCGGAAATGGGAGGACGTTGAACGGCAGAGACTTGAGTCGAGTTCGGAATTCGATTCTTAGAATGACTGGATTCTTAGAAACGTGACTAGAATTTGAATTCCACTTTATTCTTGTTGAATTTCTTCCCGGAAAAGAAAAAAAAGAAGGAAAATGTAAAATAGATCCCTTTGTTATATATTACCATATATATTAGTTTATTTTTCTCCAAAAATTGGTTGTACAACGGTAAGTTTTAAATAATTTAACTGAATTATTAATTAATTATAATTAAAATTAAAAATAAATAAATTATTATATATATTTATTGGATTAATTTATATATATATATATTTTTATAAATCAAGTATAATTTTTACTATAAAAGTCTAAATGCATTAATTTGGGTGTTCATAGAAAAACTTACAATTTTGTTAATACGATATATATAGAAGAAGAAGAAACTTAAGTAATACGATTAAAGAGAGATGGAGACTATTTTCATCCCAAAAAAAGATATTATAATAAAATACATTAATTTTGTATATTGTCCCCCACCCAATATGATGAATACATTAAGTTTAGACCTAAACAGGTCATATAATAGTGTTATTGTCTGTTCTTTTGTGATGAATCATAATATTTCAATAAAAATTGAATTTAATTATTAGCTCACTTCAAATTCCAACAAAATAATAATAATAATAATAGTAATAATAATAATAATAATAATAATAATAATAATAATAATAATAATAAGGACAAAACTTCTTTGTATGAGAAAGAGTTGAGTTTCATATATACCTCGTTTTATCACTTTGCTTTGTCTTATTTGTATGAGTTTGGAGAATTAATAAGTATAACCTGTGATTAGATTTAGGTGGTGTCGAAACCTGATTTGATACACTCACTGTCTACATAACATGAGCACTAATAATCTCTAACGTGATCATTCATACATAAGACCAGGCCCAACTTTACTTAACGACAATGTACATGACGCCTTCCAATAACACACAGGTAGCTAGCCACGTGGATCCAGAGAAAGAGAGAAGAAAATGACGCCTTCCTCCAATAACACACAGGTAGCTAGCCACGTGGATCTAGAGTTACGTGTTGGACAGGATTTTGATGAATTGGAATATCCGAAGATAATTCCCTTGCGCTTTGTTTGCGCCGTTGGATACAATGGAGTGCACATTTATTTTGGACAACTGTTTACATTCAATCTTACTCAAAAAGGATCGCAAAACTGTGCGTTGGATAAGTCTTGTTGTCACTCCCCAAAACCAAGCTTTTATAGTTTGGACGCGTGACAAGGCCGTACACATATGAGTTTGAGTTCACATGTACACAAGGCCACAAATGTATGAATTCATGGAATGAAAGGGAATTTTATTTGCATATAAAGATTATTCAATAAGGTAGAGCAGTTATAAAAATGTCATGACTTGATAGAAGTACGAACTGTCAATTTGCTAGAAAACTTTCGATTTGCTAGAAAACATTAAACTACAAGTAAATTGATAACAAGAAATAACTTCTTAATTTACAAAAAGAAGAACAGTAACATGAAACATTTGAATAACTCAATTCATTAACAAGATACGTTATACAATAGGTTGGTTTAGAGATTTAAGAACAACCATACAATTTAGTAAAATCAAATATTTATGAAAAGCACAATGAGCCAAGGAAATCTAATTATAATTAACCAAATAGTGATTACGAATCGAGATTGGATTCACGACCACCGACACTTGCTCTACCTTGATATGAACTAGGAAGCCTTGCTATAGTTTAAGAACGGGGTGATGATGTAATTTCCAGGAACAAGAGCAGTGTCGAGGAATTTAAAATGGAGTAACTAAATCAAAATATCAGATTTTTAAGATAAGGGAAAAATATTTAGAAACATGCATATACATCATATGCAGAATGTGTAATGTAATATCATATACATGAAACTTGTAACATTTTATACGCTACCAAAAAATATTTAGTAATTTCTTGCAACGAATACCTCTTGCTATGATGAGTTCTTCTTCTTTATAATAGTTGAGTAACCGCTTAATAACAATTAGCTCTCGTGTTTACATGTTAAAAGGCTTAAAGCAAGAGAATGTATCCTATATCGTGGCTCCTTATGAAGCAGATGCTCAGATGGCTTTCTTGGCCATTACCAAACAGGTTGATGCAGTTATCACCGAGGTCTTATTCCATTTGGTTGCCCTAGAGTAACCAATCTAGTATTGTCACTTTCAAAGTTTGATTCATGTTAGAGTTTCAAAATGAAGTTTGGACGTATCGGTGGCAGCAGTATCAGTGACAATAATTAAATTAGGATGACCACAGTCCCACCCTTTGAGCATGACCATGGTGGCACAGCACGGCACGAATTTTTGTGAGCCGTTTCATACATGATATATGATGTGTGCTGTGTACGTTGCCAATTTTTTTCTGCTTCACAAAAATCAACTTCATTAGAAGAAGAAGCTTCTTCGTTTAGTAAAAAGTTCCAAGGATATCAAATTACATTTCTAAATATGTGAAAGATCTGGAAAAATGTTGCATACAATATTGTCTAGTGTGTACACACCCATACAAACACAATAAACGGGTGGGTCCCATGCTCGACCCGCCTCTGTCATATTTGCCTCGGGTCCCATTAGGAATGAACTCTCCTCTTTCGTCTTTCCCTACCTATAAATCAAACCCACGAGCAGTATAAAGTAAATAAAAATACCACAGCAGATAAATTAAAGTATTAAACCAACACATAAATACATCAATTTGGAACTCACTCGCTGTCACCAAAAGGTAAAATGAATATTTCCCTCTGGTTGCTCTAGCCAATAAAGAAAATCCTTTAACAATAAACCCTACTTCACCCTTTTTGACATGTTAACCCGGCCCGGCTCTTATTTGGTACGTAAGCAAATTTGCTCAAGTCCATAATACCATTAGAACTTTCAGTAAAATCAAGAGAAGAAAGTCTTAGACAGTGAATAAATGTAGTACAGCTTAATAAAAGGAAGTCAAAGATCAAGATCAGGGCAGATAAACTTACTGGTTAGGACAGATATTTCGAACATCTTTGAGAGGGGCTCTAAGGCCGCTGGCACGAGAACCAGATGAAGAATATCTAAATGATGATATTTTTGAAACAAATCTTTCAACTGATTTCTCCGATATGTATTTTTCCATTGATCTCTCTGCTATATCAGAGTACTTCCCTATATGTGATATCTTGGATCCAAATTTTGCTTCTTCATTGTTTGTGTCCACAACTTCGTCCTCATTTTCAGGAACTGAAAAACCTTAAGTCAAGGAGAAAAAAAAAATGAATTGAAAAATGAAGGCTTCTAATTTATGAATGCAAAAATGAAAACCTTGATGTTCATATTTAATTGTTGACCATACCTTTGTCAAGAGGGAATTTATCTGAATGCATGAGCTTCAGTTTCGTATTTTCCTGAGCCTGGACAAATTAAACATTAAAAAATCAATATTAGTTAAAACTATGAAAAAAAAGGGGGGAAAAAAAAACGCTTATAAATAAAAACTTTGCATGGTAAAGCACCCACCAGTTGAATATCATTACTAGGCGAAATCTTCCTTTTTGCAAGTGAACTGTGAAAAGAATTCCTCTCTGCTGAAGCACTTTCGGAAACTGTTTTCTTATACATATCAATAGCTGGGTGATCGTCATGTAAGCTTTTTTCTCGTTTATTTTCCTTATCATTTTCACTTTCTGGCTTGTGCTTGAAATAGGGACTCCTTACAATGACCTTTCTATTCTCTGTCCCTGTTTTTCTTTCTGAAACTGTTTTAGTATACACATCAATAGCTGGGTGATCGTCATGTAGGACCTTTTCTTGCTTATTTTCCTTATCATTTGCACTTTCTGGCTTGTGCTTGAAATATGAGCTCCTTACAATGACCTTTCTAATCTCTGTCCTTGTTTTTCTTTCAGTTGCATCAGAGATTTCATTACATTCTCTTTCCTTGTGTGTTCTTATACATGGTTTATGCACCAAATGCGTAGACTGCTGCAAAATAATATTCTCTGTACATTTTTTCTCACCAACTATTTCTTCCATGAACACTTTCGGACCAAGTGAAAAGTTCTCATCATGACTGATTAAATCATAACTGTGACTAGCGTCAATGTTAAACTCATCTCTTACCTAGAAGAGGGAAAGAAAAAGAAGAGAAAAAAGGTTTCAGCTTTCAAATAATATTTAATGGATACTTATAAAGGAAATCTACTTACTAAATTGCTTTCAGAAATGATATCACCCTCCTTTTCAGAATAATCTATGCATCCGGGTAAGTGATTCGGATCGAGAGAAGCAATATCTTTGGGTGATTTCTGTGGGGCTTTGAATTTTCTCTTTGCTTCAAGAGAGGCAAAGCCTATTTTGATGTTAAAGAAAATCTTAATTACATTGATTGTGAGACAAAAATATCAACAAAAAACCTTGATGAAGGGTAATAAAATAAAGTTAGTATACCAGAATTCAAACCATATATGATATTGAAAAGGGGAGATGATTGTTGAATGATGTGAAGGAAAAAATAATTAGAACTCAAGAGGATACAAAAGTACTTAGTGAGCACATTCTTTTGGACCGGCAAATCTAGCTTTTTCTTTATACTTCCGGGGCTAATATTTTGTTGTTGGAGAGTCCCTTCAAGTTCTGCCCCGCTAATACATTTCTCTTCCTGTTCTTCCAAACAGAAGTTAAACATGCACAAATTTTTGAAAATAAATTTGGTAAATGAGTCCAAGAAAAGCAGAGAATGAAACTATGAAAGGATGCACCTGAAATGGCACTTTAGTAAATGGATCGAGGTCACCTTCCGCTATACCCTTAGCTATATGTTGTGGTATGAACGGGCCCAAGAAGTCCAAATCATCACCTATGTTTTCAGTAATTTCGAACAAATGTACAATATCTCCAGCAATAGGATCATAAACCCTTTGGTGTTGGAAAGTCAATATTGCTCTCTTCAACGATTCTTCATAAAGAGGAGGAACAGATACAGTGCTGTATCTCAAGTGCTTAATCACCTAACAATAGTCATATGCTATTTCAACATCTTAAATTACGTCCCCAAAAAAACAAAAAAAACAAAAATTATTTGCTCACAGAAAGTTTTCGAAACCACTTACGTTACTATAACTTGTAAATTTCTTTATAAGGGCATGTGCCCTTTTGAGCCCCATTCCAGGGAGTGACGGCAAATAGTCACAGCCACTCAAAATGCACATCTCAAGAAGCATCTGCTTTGTGAACCCAGAAAAACTCAAGTCCCGATTCTGTTGCAATGTGCTATACTTAAATTCGACTCCTTGCCCATATTTGTCCATTTTAAAGATAATCTGGATTTTTATAATTGGATTAAAACAGAGAATGATAAAGACACTCTAGTTTGAGTGTCGTCCAAACTCCAGTTTGAAACTCTAACCGGAATGAAACTTTGAAAGTGGCAATACTAGAGATTGCTTACTCTAGGGCAACCAAATGGAATAAGGTCTGAATCCTCAGTGATAACAGCATCTACTTGTTTGGTGACAGCCAAGAAAGTCATCTGAGCATCTGCTTCATAAGGAGCCACAATATAGGATATATTCTCTCGCTTTAACACCTTTAACATGCAAATACGAGAGCTAATTTTTGTTAAATGGTCACTAAACAATAAAATAAATAATAATAACAATAAATGAATAAATTCACAGCAATGTTCTCCTACCCGAATTAGTCCATAAGCAATTGAAGGTGAAATATCAACAGCCTTCTGGTAGCACTCATAAGCAGCACTACTATTTCCATTCAACTCGTGTTCTACGGCACGAGCAAGATTTTCCTTCCTGGACCTGTTACCATAAATGCTTTTAGTTGTTGTTTTTTTTTTTAAGCATACATTTTGGCATTTCCAAATATTCTAAACTTTGATTTTGTATTCATCACATACCTTGCACGCTTGTTCTCTTGCTCAATCTTCATAGGAAGAAGACCTCCATCAAAGACAAGGATAGGCTTGATTCCATAATGCCGTAGAAGATTTACTCTATGCATGCAATAGTCAATGTGCCTTCGAAACCAGAAAGAAGATGACAGCATAAAATACTATGTAGGAGAGATTAGCGTAATGCTGGTATATAATTACTTAACAGCCGTGAATAAACCCCAAGAATTCGTTCTCTGGAAAAATGATAGAAGCTCAAGCAAAATTTTAGGGTACGAAGGGGTCATTGGGGGGGGGGGGGGGGGGGTGTAATCTTAAATACGAACAAACCCAGAAGTTAAATTCTGCGAAGAATTGCTTTTTAGAAATTGGGTATCTGCAGATTTAATTGCGAACGACCAAAAAAACAACATTGAAATAGAGAAAGGGAACATGTAGAGAGAGAGAGAGAGATACTTGGAAGTGGGTAGCGATTTGCAGAGGTCTGAGCTGCAAGAAAGTGCACCTTTGTGGAGCCAAGAATAGGTGTCGACGGCAACAGATGAGCCCTCTAAGTCTTTGATGTGGATTGGTACCATTATCGATTTCAGAAGCGGCAAAAGCCCTTGAATCCCCATTCCTCTTCCTCCTCCTGCTTCTTCTTTGTCTAGATAAAGATTTTGGTTGCTTTAGCTGCCACTGCGGATCGACACCTAAATCTTGGACGACGACGGAGAAAGGGTTAAGTTTAGAAGGTTTTGGGAGGGACCGTGAGCTAAATTGGCGGGAATTTTTCAGAGGGTACGGATAAGGACCCAAGCCTACTCCAGTAAGAATGGAGGAATTATTAAAACGAAAATAGATATTATAAAAATAAGGAGTGAGGAACGGTCTTGCTCTCACATTGTCTGATCACATTATTAGAACTTTCACATCTTTTGCTCTCATCACATCTACCTTCAAAACCTTCAAAATTAAATAAATATGTGAGTATTATTTGTGTTTTTATCTTGGGGGGAATACACTCTTTGTTAATATTATTATGACACTAAAAAATTCTTATATTTTTTGTTTCAAAAAGCTTCCATATTTTTCTAAATATGCTAAATATGCTAAATCGTGCGGTAGAACGATTTATTTTATCACATAATATAATGATTTATTTTAATAACATATAAAACGGTAATTTATTTTAATCAGTTAATATGACATATATCTAGAGATATCAACTATCGTAAATAATTGAGATGAAGCAATATATCATATACACGATTTATCCATACATATCTAACATGGCAATTCGGGTTAATATTTAAGTAATCAAACTTTAATGCAACAGGATCCAACAGCCAGTTAATCTCCTAGGATACCAGTTTTCTCGTGTCTCTACTTACTTTCAATATTGAACCTTTTCATTTTCAATATAACGAAAGTCTACTGGATTTCATTTGAACGAAATACAGACAGAACAAGCAGGCAACTGAGACCTGTTGCAAGGCATCTAAAAATTCTGATGCACAGATGTCTAACTGTCATTAAAAAAAAAACCCCCACAAAAAGAGACCCCCACAAAAAGGAAAAAAAGGGGAGCATGAAAAGCCCACTACTAGTCAGTAATCAGACTCTATTATGGTCGTACGTAATAGCCATGCCTGTACATCGAACCTCCGTTTTCTGGGGCTCTAAGTGGAGACCATATACATCATGTTGTGTAGCGGCTCTTTGCGTTTCTGTCCAATTTAATAGCGTCCTCCTAGAAGAAAGAGTAGAAATTGTAATCACATTTGTCGCCAATTACTACAGAAATATATATATATATATATATCAAATGCTTATTAATCAAGTAAATCAAAATATATCGCACTCACGTGGAATATAAATCCTATGGTTTCACTATAATCGAGGCACTCCTTCCACTGTTTCCCAATGCTCACCTGCAAGCACCAAAAATTTGACATGAGGCATCTAGATTACAATTGCATCCTATTAACAGGCATGGTGACTCACACTGATATCTTGAAAGTAGAGATAAGATGGCATGATGATCGATAAATATCAAAGTCCATCCTTGTCATCTATAGAAACATGTGGCTATAATCCATAGGGAAAACAGTGACATATATGCATATTAACATATGAGTCATGCTATGTCCAAGTTCTGTCTCAGCTTTCCCTCATGAGTATTCAAGATATCTACTTAAAATGAAGAAACATAGAAATCGATTTGACTGATAATTTGGTCAATGTTCTCTTTGCTAGTCAAGTGAACAGTGAGCCTAGAAGGAAAAATAGCAACTTTGTGAGTATATCACGTAATGTCTGTTTAGTTTCCAAGGCAAATAGAATCCATAAAGTTACCATATAAACTGGAACTAGTTCATCAAACTAAAAACCGTTTTCGTCAGGTATTTCTTCCATTGTAATCTGACAATCAAGTTAAGTAACAAGTAGCCCATCCAAAAAAATAATCCTAGAAAATCAACTATTACAAAACTATCTGGACCAGAGACCTTATGGATCCTCATGCAGTCGTGCACAATCATAGATGTTTCAATGTACAGCAACCGATTAATAAGAGAAAATGTAATAGCACTATAGATATGTGTGATCTCTCTCTCTCTATATATATATATATGATTGATATGGTAGCAATTACCTGAGCTGATTCATTAGAAGCATTCCTGGTCCAGATAGAAACTTTGTCCTCTTTGTTTCTAACATTAACAACAGCCCCACAAATTTCATCCCCGTGATCAAACTGCTCTCCGATCATTGCAAGCAACTGATATCAAGCGATACAAAATACCAACTAGAGTTAGTGGCCCATAAGGAATTTCCCAAGATTTTAAATAGCAGTTCACAAATCTTAGCGTTACCGTATATAGCCAATAAGTATCAGATTTTCCTCTAATAGTGGTTACAGTCCACTTCCCTCCAGTCACACAAATAGGATCCTCCCATATTGGTTCGATATTATGCTTGAAACAATACAAATCCGCTTTCAGAGCTAACTTGCTTGGATGATGAATGTTGTTGTAAACGCTAAACGGAGATGTCGAATATACAGAGAATTAGCCCCAGTCAATCACAAGACAGGTTAAAAGATTGCAAGAACTATTTGTCAAAGAACATGGAACACCATATAAAGCAATCAAGAGAAGCAACCAATAAAAAGTGAGGTTCTTGATATTTCACGAATAGAAAGTCGGAATATAAAAAGATCTAGAGAGAACTCCAATTCGAGCGTCGAGAAAAAAGAAAAACATTCTATTTCCATCGAGATAAATACAAGAAATACAACGAATCTTACCCCCAAAAATCCTCGACAGTGGAGAATGTATAGATCGGGCGGAGGGAGCTACCCCAGGCAGCTTGCTTGGGCCTAACGGAGGGATTATCGAACCAGAAGGTCCATGAAAATTCCAGAGGATGCAGCGACCGACCTACCGCCGACGACGTCGAATCAGTGTCTCCTACGATCTCTCCCTCCTCAGGCTCCTCCTCGTTTTCATCGTTTCCTCTAACCCTAGGGTTAAGGCTTGTAGTAGAATTGATCACCTCCTCATGAGCAGCGGCAGGTTTGATTGCCTCTAACATTTTTGCTCTCTGTCACTTTCTCGGCGTTTTTCCGTTTGGATGGATGTCTTCTCTCCGCGTCTCTCAAATGCTATAATGGCCAGTCTAGAAAGCGTACATAATTTTGGGCCGGGTTATGGATTGGGCTTTTGTTGGCTTGCTATTGGGTTTCTGTGGGCTATTATTGACGTAAGACATTAATTCAAACAAAGGTACTATTGGTCCAAGAATCCGTGGATTTTGTATTAAGTTAACAATTTCTTTTTCTTTTTTCCTATCAGCTTATTTGGTTTGATTTATAGGCATAATAAAAATCGATAAAATAAATAAAATAAGAATCATTAAAATTATAAATAGATTGTAATTTATAATTATTATTATTATTATTAATAAGTTAAAATTAAAATAAATTTTAAGTTAACCATATGTTCAAACCTAGATCACCACTAAGCTCTATATAATGATTTGATCAACTATTTTTAATACGACTAATGTTCTCCCATGCATCTTACAATAATAATAATAATAATAATAATAATAATAATAATAATAATAATACTATCTCTATACTAAAAATATTAAGCAGAAAACTCAAGAGCTTATTAAAAGGCAATATATTATACAAAAAAAAACATTTATAACATTCAAATTTCACTCCAGGCATTCTTGAGTACTCATGTAGTGAATATGATATTTCTACTCCGATCATTAATAATAAGTCACGATATCATATTATTTGTATATTCTACAATTTTAAGCACATGACATTACAAAGTTATTTCCAAATATAAACCTATATACACTATAAATACACAGAATAGTTATAGTGCGTATATAATTTATTATATGCATGCATGCAGTTGGATTAGTCGATCTTCATACGCTCCAAGTGAGACTTGCCGTTGAGGCTACGAGAGAAGAATTCTTTGACATACTGTTCCATACCAATTCTTCTGTAACGTGGCGGATTTTCAGGGTCTATCATACCCCATGCAGGTCCAATCTCCACCTCAAATTTAGGGTTGAAGAACATGGCGATAGAGATCCTTCCTTTCTCTGGATTCACTGCTGCCCTGTGCTCCATACTTCGATACACCCCATTACTCATCATCTGCGCTCATGCACGATGATCATCATGATTAAAACAACTCTCTTTTACATATGGAATGGCAATCTTCATTCGTGCATGCATATATGTATGTCCAAGGATTGATTTATTATCTAGTAGATCTCGGATGAGTTATACAGGGAAAATTGAGTAACCTATAATCCGATCCAACAACTGAGATACAGTACTATAGGAGTCAAGATTCTAACTTAAGATAATTCAGTTTTGTCTTTTCAATTTTCAACCGTCAACATAAATACATGATAAAATATTCATGAGAGAGAGAGAGAGAGAAACCTCTAGAATGTCTCCAACATTGACAACAAAGGCATTTGGAAGGAAGTTGACCGTGGACCAAACCCCATCTCTTTTTACTTGCAAGCCTTCAACTCCATTAACCTGGTGAAGGATAGTAACTCCTACAGCGTCCGAGTGTGGGGTCAACCCCATCACCAACTCTGGTTGTGAGCATGGCGGGTAATAAGTCATCCTTATTGATTGCATCCCATCCTCAAACACTTTCTTTATCATCTCTCCCTTCTCCATCTTTATCCCTCTACCTAACAATTCCAGAACGATCATCGCTACTTTCCTTAACTCCAATATGTACTTCTCAAGTACTTCTCTGCAATATATAACTCTTATATAAGATACTTCAATTTCTTTATGTAATATGGTGTATATAAAGTGTTACGCATATCGTTAATTAACTTATATATAAGCATGAAAAATTAGAATGTTTAGAGTTGATCATGATCATCTAGTACCTCAAGGATGGAGGGAGTTTAGGGAAAAGATGGGGTTTTCTTCTATGGATGGGATTAACGATCATGTAGAACCTGTCACCCCAATCAAGTTTTTCATCGTTCGATCGGACGACGGTCCCATAGCCTTCAACATCACCATGTCCAATCTTGTATTTCATTTTCTCTTCCAAGGACAGTGCAAAAAAGTCTTCAATCTCGTGTTTCAGATCACTTAGCAGAGACAGGCTAACCCCATGGTTCACCAACTGTGCACAAAAAGGCGTGTACAACTTAATTTGCACATGGGTTTTTATTTTTCTCATGCTTTAGTCATTAGTTCTAGATTATATATAGGCCTAATTACTCTAAAAGTACTGTTAGTTGAGAAAATCATGTTCAGGCTTTTGCCACCTTGGAAAGATAATATCAACATATTCCCGCTTAATCAAGAACATAGATCGACTAACATCAAGACTTCAACTTGGGACAGAAGAATCATGTTTATTACAAAGCGAACAAAATATAGCGCGACCGGAGAGAAAAAGACGTGAAACTCGATTGAGAAAACTAACTTCGAAACGCAACTAATTAAACAGCAACATAATTATAATTGAGAGAATTAATATACCTGAAAGCTGCCCCATTCTTTGCAAGTAGAGTATAACTTGTGAAGTTCAAGTTTAGTTTCTTGATCAGCATCTTCTATAAAGAGTAACTCTTTCATGTCAATAGTAGGGATAGGTTGGGAAGAAGTTTTGTCAACGATGGCCAGAGGTTCTTGATCTAGTCGAATATAGTTTTTTAGGATTTTAGAATAATCAAAGGATGGGGAGCTTAACATTGATTTGGCTACCTCTTCAACACTAAGCACTACGTGTCGATCAGAATTTTGATCAAGGCCTTGTGTTTCTGATGAGGATGCCATTTCTTTCTCCTAAGCACTTCACCTATGCTTTCATGTTGTTATAAATCTAATGCTATAAGCCTATTTATAGTGTTAATTTATATATTTATATTAATATATTATTATGAGAAATTCACATTTATAAGTGGTGCTGTGCAAATTGCGAATATCCTTATCAACTATTTGAATCAATAGGTAGTTAACTGCTCATTTAATTTTTTATTTAAATAATAATTATCGCTCAGTTTCATCATAGAACGGGCGGTACCATGAACGGATATCCACCATATCCGTCCGCGTATTTTTACTTATTTTATTTTTTCATCTTCTTATTTTGCTATAATAATAACAGCTCAAAAACATCGAGCTTACGGTTCCCTAACAAGGAAGAAACAGAAAAATATTACTTAGAACACTTTACCACTAACCTTATTACATTCCACTACAATCTATCACAGAATCTATCATTCAAGGTAAGATCAACTCTCTAACTCACACATTTCTCGCCACTTAATTATTTCTTAGCCGAAGAAAGTATAAATAGTTTGTATTTAAAATTAACTAAAATAGGTTAGATATCTATTATCCATTAGATATATGTTAATTAGATGAATAATTATGATGAGAAAGATAATTGGCCGCCTAAAAAAATTGAAATATTTATTCGCCCTATCGGTTTCGCGGGCACACATATCGGACGGATATTATAGATATGAACAATGATTGCACAATCCTATTTATAAGGATTAGTAATTAAGAAAAGGATTTGTATTCATATTGTCAATTGCAACAATCAATTGCCATGTGGATAGAAGTATAGAACTAGAAGTATAGAGTTGATAACAATTTTGAAGGGATCAATTGCTATAATGTTTATGGATTAGAGATAAAATCTCGACTCATAATTTTCTGTTATTGGATCGACTTTAAACCACTCTACAATACTTTAGTTTTGAAACATGAAATTTAGGCAATCTTTACCTACTGGGTCTATTTGGAAACACCTTTTAAAATGCCTTTTTGTATTTTAAGAAGTGAAAAATCGAAAGAAAAAAAAGACCCAATAACTACGTTTGGCCATGAATTTATATCAAAACATGTTTTTTAGAAAGTGGCAAAAAACGTGTTTTGAACACATATTTTGAAATTCGTTTTCTACTGTTTCCGTGATTTAAAACTTGAATTTTGAAATAAAATATACTACTTTTCATTTCATTGTTCTAAGATATTCAAAGCCCAAACAAAAATTTCAATCCAAAACATGTTTTGTGGCAGTTGAAAAAGGCCTCTAACACATGTTTTATATATCTTTTTTAAATTCAAATCCTGATTTTTTTTTTTTTTAATAATTCGAATTTGCAATCTTGACTTTAAAAATGTTGTGCTTTCTTTAAACTTTTTACAATCTTTTTTAGGTTACCGAATTGAAAATCTAATGCCTAATCGAGTTTCATGTTATGATTGAAACAACAAAATTGGAATATATATTGATTAATGTGTAGAAAATTAAAAAAACAAATACATTTATAATAATTCACCTATAATGATCGAAAAATCGATTAATATAAATTATATCCACTCTTTCCTCTGAAAAATTGGGAGAAACCGTATGCACTAGTGATGATATTATTTATATAAGTACAACCAATGCCTATACATGATTATACAAGGCTCAATCAATCAAATCTGAAAAACCCCCAAATCAAGAACCAATACCCTAACTCAAATATGCAACTAACATGGAAGCTCAACCATTAGCAATCAGACAGATTCATCCACAAATCAAATAGAGAGGCAAAAGAATGAGCTAACTGATCGAAATCATGAATCGAGCCACCTAACACAACAGAATGAGATCATACGATAGAAAAGCTAAGTCATCCAAAAGAGAACCGCACAGCACAAGAAGAGGAATGAAAATGAGAGTCTTCCTAACCTACTGGGTTATAATAATTATACATTAAACTCAGTTTAATTTGACCCGACAAGAATTATCGGGTTTCAGGTTGAGACACAAAAGGCAATTAGCCTCTTTTTACAAGTGTTGGGCAACTCATTTTAAGCTCACACCTAAATCCAACAATCTCTACCTTGACCCAATAAACCGTTCATCACTATGCCTCCACCGTTCCAATCTTGTTAATCCCTCGTAGCTAAAATTTTGAGTTGTCACCTTATCCAACACTTACTGCGACAACCTAGCTACTCAAACCCGTGTACACCAATTGATCTCCTTCAAGATTCAAGTTTCCTTGAGAAACCCTTATACCCATATAGCCTTCTTGAACGCCTCCTCAAGACTAGATACTCCACCTTAATCCATGAGAGTGCAATAATTGGTTGTAGTTGAGTCTTCCATCTTGTACGATTTCCCAAAACCTGTCACCTGAAAAACACAAGTTTATAAAGCCATCTAGATCCAAATTGTTAGTCAAAATACTAAAGTATATAGAACAATATCAATAGTAGTAATATACCTTAATAACCACGTTAAAGCTAACATATGATTATAATTCAGATTTGATCTAAATAGACTCACTAAAAATTAGAAACAATCAAATCCAATTTAATTCTAGCAGACGTATACATGACTGACAGCACATAATTAAAGTAAGGTATATTTTCCAATTTTACTACAATTGTTTTAATCCTTTTAAGACTTTTTGACTTATAAAAGATGATTAGATGGTGGAAGACTAACTCCTTTTGCAACCTAACACCTCAAATTTAGAAGCAGCCTACATCAAATATGAATTTTGATGTAATTCTCAAGGTACTGTTTTTTCTATTTATCCCTAATAATATCAATTCCTAGAACTTTCTTATCACATAAATCACAAGAGCATATATTTCACTAAAAACTCACTGTACTTTCTCATACGAAAACCTCAGCCTAGATTTTCAACCAAAGTATTACATCCTTAAAGAATCACAAAGATTCATACTAAAAAGTAAACATATTTAAAGATTAACAAAGAAATCATGTAATAATAGAATAATCAATCAAGAATTGAAAAATCTCTAAATCACGATCTCTCACTTTCTATCCTTATTGTATGCACGGACAACACATTATAAAAACTTTTAAATGTACTACTTCTGGTTTTCTAACCCTTAAACCCTTAAATATCTAGTTATACCACTTTCTTTTGCAACAGTTATCAAATAAAACATTAAAGAACTCTAAGGCATTACTCACCTTAATAGTTTCTAACCTTTTGTTTATTTGATTTTCCAATTAGACTTTTCATTCTTAAACCTATCATAAGGTTTCATCTTAAGTCTTAAGTGAGGTATCTCAAACCCTCTTACTAAAGTATTCTACAATAAACAAAGGAACCTACTAATTCCATGAGATTGAACCCTTTTAAGCCCCCACAAATCATCATGCAAACACTCAAGGTAATTCTTAGTTAGATGCATACAACCTGAATAGCTAAGCCTATGTAGTTTACTAAGAATACATACTTTACAAAAATAAGCGAGGTTTTAGATTTCATAGCAAAGCTTTCTTATTTGCTAAGGGAACCCTTTTGGCTTATTTAGCCTAGCCTTATATTACACTTGACTGTCACTTTACGATTAATAGTATCAGATGCAATAAAAGGAAATATATAATCAAAGTAATAATAATATAGTACATACGGTCCACTTTTCTTAATACCTTTAAGAATAAGTTTTTTATCTTATGAACAACCAAATTGTCTTTTTCGACATCATAAGACAGCCGGCTTAATCTAGAGAACTAAGTGAAATTAAATTTCCTTTTTAAATTTTGGAATATAACTAACTTTAGTGAGCATATATATACTACTATCATGAAACCCTAAAGTTTGATAGTAGTATATTTGATTATTTCACATGAAAAACTATACCATCATCAATTTTCTTGAATTGGTTTCATATTCTTTTAAGCATGAAAAATCCTTTATTAAGTGGCCTAATTTATTAAATGAAAATATTCTCTAGTTTCCTAATTGCCCTTCCTTTTTATCAACCTTATTCTTCTTAGAATCCTTATTAGTAATATCAAACTCCTATTTTCCTTATTTACCCTAAACAAATAAGATTGAGTTTGACCTTCTACTAATATCTAATTCTAAATTTTATAACTTCTAAATCTGCCACTAACAAGTTTAATTTGGTACAAAACTTGTCTAGTGTCATCTACAAAACTTGATTTGGTGGTACCTTTTTACAAGTTAACTTCAATTTTAAGAAAAATAACTACATTTTTTGTTAAAATTTCTTAGCTACATCCTTTTAATGTGAAAGTATACCTTTCAAGTAAACTGCTCTATAGACTATCTAAATAGAGTGAGGTAATTCAAAAGAAAAATTACCTCATTCCTTAAGCACTAAGATGTTATCAGCTTCCTCATTAGTATCCACCTTCTTAGAGTGCTTGATGCTGTCCATATTTTCCTAAGGCTATATAAATATCTTATTATGCACAACGAATGTCTCATCTTCTCCTTCCATATGTCACAATCGATCTCTCCATCGAATAGCGGAATCTCCATCCAAGCGGTCATGATTCCGGTTACGAGAATAATAACCACAAACAACCAAGAGAAAAGTCAAAAAGATAGTAACTCGTTTCTCTCACTAAATGCAATTGGGTCCAATATTCTCCTCCCTAACATATAGTGAGTAATCAACTATTGCACTGGTAAACTAGCCCCAAAAAAAAAAAGGTGCAGCTTAACACTCTAACAAATACGCCCAAAACAAACTGGCAATTGTAAAATGTGGTTGTACAAATTTAATATTAGGAACAAAAACAGAACATTTTGAAAACATTAAAGACTAAATTGAATCATTTAAAACTCATAAATAAAAATAAATAAAAAAATAAATAGTAAAAATTTATGAAGAAAAATGATCATTTCAACCATGGATGGGTATCCCACCATAAACAGGAAAAAGAAAAGAAAAAAACACACCTTAATTATTTTCATTATAATTATTATTATTAATAATTATTATTATTAATAATTATTATTATTATTATAAGTATTACTATTATTGCTATTTTCTTACAAACACACCGCTAAACAATCAATTTTAGTTTTCTATCTATTCAAAAGAGTCAAAACTTAAATTAAAATAAGTAGAGATGAATAAAACGTGCTTGATTTGACGATTTTTGTTTTTTTTTTGTTTCCTTCCCATGAGCTGATAAATAGGATGATGCATGTCTTTGACAATCCTTGTTCCCCACTCACTCTCTCGTTTACCATTGTGAAAACGATAACTATCTATATATATATATATATATCCACGTTTTCATTGCTTTTGATGAATGTTTCTTTTTTTGGATGGTGAATCGTCATCGGTGATGTCTAATTTTGATAACGTAGAAATTTATTTTTTTTTTTTATCTTAAAATTAATTAATTATAAAAATAATTAATATATTTTTTTGAGAGATTAATTTTTTAAATATTTTTTTTTTATGTATAGTATTATTTTAAATTTATATATAAATATTTTTTATATGATAACGTGAAATATATATAACAGTTAATTTAATTACGTATTAAATAAATAAAGAAAAACTTTAATCAAGAACACACGTTACTAATTAAAAAGTTATCTTAAAAGAACACACGTTACTAATCAAGCAAACTATTTGATTCTAATCAACTAACTCCAATAATAATCAACTTCTCAGATATATGAGATAACACCCAAAAATCTTTTTCTTAACTTATCGATTGTCGTTCGGAAATAATAGTATTAACATATATAAAGTGCATGCATAAATTTCTGTATAGTAGACTTGATGTTATCTACAAAATTTAGTTCTTACGACATGTAGTAATAATAGATATTTATTTGTCTATTAGCTTTGCGACCAAAAATAGGCGGGAATTTTTTAAAATTAATATTTAATTTTTTGATAAGTTTATAAAAATTAATTATAATAAATTCGTAGTTATTTTTTCATTTTTTTTTTCTAATAAATTTATCTATATGACATTTATATGTTCGCTAATTTCTAACATTTTTTAACTCAGAATTTATATTTTTAAAATTTTTAAAATTTTTCATTTTTATTCCAACCTGTTGATAGAGCTCGAGCTCCATCAATGGGTTGAAATGAAAATAAAAAAATAAAAAAAAAATTGATAATTTAGAATAGAAATAGAGATTTTTTTTTTTATAAATATAAAAAATAAATAAATTATAAGTTAAAAAAGTTTAAAATATCATAAATATGATAGACACGTAACAACATATGGATAAAATCCTTAAAATAAATGGAAATATAATTATGTAGTTTATTATAATTAATAAATTTTAGAATTTAATATGATAAATATAATGAAATTTTATATTTTCAGGCCATTAATAAGTTAAAGACACCTTGTTAACTTCGTTTCAAGCATGACATTTGATCAAACGCCAGATTGGACAAGGCGGTGGAAAAGGATCATGAGGGGGGACGTCATTACCTAGACAGGCAAACTTGAAACTGCATGCTTTGATACAATCTGAAGCAAAGCTGGAGCTGGCCACCCCATTTGTTCTCAAATATTGAGCCCAACACATGATCTCATTAACAAGCTATATGGACATTACCAGCTCTTCCCTTACAGTTATCGATTATTGTATTACCATAAGAATCAATTTCATTTCATTAACAAGATATATCATTTTACACGGGTATGTTATCTGTCTTGTTTCTGCATTTGTTCGTTTATTTTTTATTTTTCTTCAGTTTGGAAGTAGATGGGAACCCCCATAAGAGAATTCAGAAACTTGGAAAAATATGGGGTAGTATTCCCAAATAGGCAGCCAATGAGGCTATATTCAAGCATATGGAATGCAGATCAATGGGCAACAAGAGGTGGTCTTGTTAAAATCAATTGGTCAAATGCACCCTTTACAGCCTGCCACAGAGTTCAAAGTCAACAACCATGCAAGTGACAACAGTACCATTTACAATTCTTCGAAAACTCGGGGACTGGATGCAAATAGAAGAAAACTCGGGGACTAAGATAGATTCAAAACCATCACATGATTTACAATTATTGCAGTGATGTTAAGCGTTTTTCTAAGGGTCGCCCTAGAGAGTGCAGGCTTACCATGTCCCTCTAAAACCATGTTCCATGGTTTCTCCGTTTGTAATGACTATTTTTTTGATTTGATGATTGGTGCCTAGTTATCTACCTGAATCTTTAAAAAGAAAATGAAGCAATATGGGGCTCAAACTAAATTATCGAGAAATTATTGCATGAATCATACATACAACACTATTCCGTAACAGAGTTCCCTCTGAGACTATCATGTCCCAACTCCCCTGCTCTTCTTTCTAAAGTTTGGGTAACAGATGAATTTTGATTAGATTTGAATTTTTTTTTTTTTTTACACGACAAAAATTGTAAATGTAGAACAATTCCAAGCTAGCTATAGCAAATCAATTCACTATGCTCCCACGGACCGATGGCTTCATTCCCCCTTACGAACCCTAAAGAATGTCTATATCCATAAAAAATCCAACACGCACCTTTCTAAAGAGACAGATGAATCTTTCATGTATGATCCATGTAGCAATCGAGCATCATAGTCCTTAGAGCAAGCATTACTAACATCTACAAGCCTAGTACAAGATGAAGAAAGCAAAGAGAAAAAAAAATTATGCATCAACTAAAGGTGCAGAAGAAAACATTGATACTATGCACATCAAGTAGTTAGATGGAATAGGCAATGGAAACATATGATGAAAAGAGTTATGGGTAGAAAGAAAATGTCTAAGAACCTTAATCAATTTCTAGATTGCTATCTTTTCTACTCGTGAAGTTCATTAATTTTAGCTTTAGGTATATGGCTAAATCTTATTAAGAGCTTTACCCAGAAAAATTAAAAAAAAAAAACTCTCTCTTTCACATGCATACATAAGTCTGTATGTTTTTGTTTTGTTTGAACTGCAAACAATTACAGATTTCGAATAAAAGCAAACCCATTTGATTAACTTCCTATAGTTTACCCACTTGATACTCGAAAAAAATGTCAGGAATAATAAGAGCCTTTCAAAATCCCAGAATAAAGAAGAGGAGATCCAACTTACGAAATCACTGGAAATATACAGATATGTATACATAAACATGAGAAAAAGCAAACAGAGGAAGTGAATTAGCGAGTTGTTACCTTTGTGAGAAGATGTAAGAGAAGCCATAGCCACCCAACTGGGGTTGAGATCGAGTCACTGACCACATCTTAAACCCCTAAAAGTATGAACAGAGAGAGAGAGAGATCAAAATACAAATAAGTTTTCCTTCTTTCAAAAAACTTCAAGAGACGAAGTGTGAAAGGAGTTAGTCTTGGGCGTTATTGGAGTAGAAATAGATTTCTATTATTACTTCATATGATTTAATATTAATAATTGATGTAGAAATGTCTCCTCGAGCACTCAAGAATACCCTCGAGTGTGAAAAAAATAGAAGAGGGTTTTTGAGCGTGCTCTTTCATTCTTGCACGAGTCCCCAAGACAGAGCATGAAGATGGGGAGACAGAGACTGAGACAGAGACAGATCTTAGTTAATTGGGTTTTTTGAAACATAACTTGTTAACCCGCCCAGTCCTTTCTTTTTCCTTTTTATTATTTTTTATTATTTATTTTTCTATGTCCGGGCAGACAGACAAGAAGCAAACAATCTGTCTAATCAGCCGTTCTCACTCAGTCTGTATTTACTGATCACACACCCTCTTCTACACGCGTCGCCAACACCGCCCAATCACATCACACATTCCCAACCCCCTTTTTTGACTTTCCCTCCCTCTCTACTTTTTTCACTATTAAAATTAACCTCCTAATTTTTATTTATTTATTATTATTATTATTTCACTTTTTGTAAAACTATAAAACTTCATGAACTTTTAAGTCGAAAGAAAAAAAAAAAAAAAAAGAAAAGAAAATCATTTTGACACCTGCAAAAATTAAAAGGGAATCTTCACTTTATTATATGGTTTGATTCCCTACAAAATTGCTGTCAGACCAAAATTCACCTTAACACAACGCTACTCCAACAAAAGAGAAAAAACCGATTTACCTAGGAATGTTTGGGCTGGGCCTTTAGGATCGAGATTTAGCCCATCATTTGATATGATTGGACTCGGCCCATCATGTGATATCTTCGAATTTCTTTTCGTATACATATTCCTCGTTCGGTCGCTTCTTTTCACTGAGACTGGAGTCCTAAGCTGTCTGTCCACTGATCCACTCCACACCTATCAAATCTTAGGACTTCTAGAAGGTGACTTCCACGTGGCTAAATATACACTTACTATTAATTAATATATATGTCGGTAGAAATAATAGTATATATAGAAAAGAGAAATTTGTGATAGAAAAACCAGATCCCGTGATCCCGTATCTTCCCTTCATAAAACCCCGCCACTCTTTTCTTTATTCTCAAAGGAAAATTGTTTCTGCATTGTCTCGACGTTTCGTCTCTCTTTCACAACAACATGTACAAACAAAATTCCTTCTTTTGAGCGTTTTGGCGTTTCCTTTGGAAGAATCCGATCACTCAGTCAGATCATCGAGCAAGCATGACGAGCCCGAACGAAATGGAAGCTGGGAATGATAATCACAATGATCTCAGTGTGAGGTCGTCGAATAGTGGCTCACCGGCGGAGGAGGACACGACGAGCCAAGGTGGGAAAGACGAGCAGAAAGTTCCGCTCTACAAGCTTTTCAAGTTCGCCGATCGACTCGACATGGCGTTGATGATCGTCGGCGGGAAACGGGCTTTCTCAGCCGTTGATGTCGCTCGTTTTCGACCAGCTTATCGATTCCTTTGGCTCCGTTAAACAAGAGAGCATTGTTAAAGAAGTTTCTAAGGTAACTCATTCATGTCCCCTTTTTTTTTTTAAATCGAAACTGGCGTTTTGTTGTTGAATATCGACTGGGGTTGATTTTTGTCGTATTGTTTGAAGTTTTTAAACGGAAACTGGAAGTTAAGTCAAACTCCAGTTTTGATCAGCTTATTCAAGAAATTACTTCTTCTTTTTTCAACAGGAGGATGAAACCTACATTAATTAATCATAGAGTCTAAACTTCAAATTTTATTATTATTATTATTGCAATGTCAGTTTCTCTGTAGCGTTTAGGATTAACGTTAATTAATCAAGCATTAATGTCTGGCTTGGCTTGATTTTGGTGCAGGTGTCATTAAATTTTGTGATATTGGCTATTTGCACCGGAACTGTTGCCTTTCTTCGTAAGTAATAACGACAGAAACAATGACAAGCAACTTCATCAATTCGGGCAATTCTTATATGAATTATTTTTTGCTTACAATTTTTCTCTAAAATTGATATCATGACTAATATTTCGCAGAGGTAACATGCTGGATGGTAAGAGGAGAAAGACAGGCAACCCGAATCCGATGTTTGTACTTGAAAACAATATTAAGACAAGATGTTGCCTTTTTCGATACCGAAATTACCACTGGTGAAGTCGCATGTCCGGTGACACCATCCTCATCCAAGACGCCATGGGAGAAAAGGTAATTACTCAATTCATAAGTTCAAACTATATACTTAACAAAGCTAATACTTAATTCATACACATACTCAAGTATGTGTGTGTTTGTTTGTTATTTTTCGAGGGCAGGTCGGGAAGTTCATACAGCAAATAGCAACATTTCTAGGAGGGTTTGCGGTCGGCTTAACAAAAGGATGGCTTCTCTCTATGGTCTTACTTTCATGTATTCCCGTGATAGCCATAGCCAATGGGGTCATGGCAATGCTGATGTAAAAAATGTCGAGCCGTGGACAAATTGCTTATGCAGAAGCCAGAAATGTCGTTGAGCAGACGGTGGGATCCATTAGAGTGGTAAAACCTCCAACTTGTACATAACAGTTTACCTCTAGCAAATAACAGGTTTTCTCAAAATTTCTAATTTTTTTTCATTACACTTTTCTCAAAGGTTGCTTCCTTCACGGGGCAGAAGTCCACCATAGAAAAGTACAACAAGAAGTTGAAGATAGCGTACGCCACTATGGTCCATCAAGGGCTCGCCTCAGGGCTTGGGATCGGTACGATTACATTCACCATCTTCGGCTTTTATGGGCTTGCTGTTTGGTATGGGTCGAAGCTCATCATGGAGAAAGGTTACACTGGTGGGACCGTCATGAGTGTACTCTTTTCTATTATGATCGGAGGGATGTCTTTGGGCCATGCATCCCCATCGTTGAATGATTTCGCATCAGGCCGGGCCGCGGCCTGTAAGATGTTTGAGACGATTGATAGAAAACCCAAAATTGACGCTTACGATAAGACTGGGGATGTATTGGATGACCTCAAGGGGAATATTGAGTTCAAAGATGTTTATTTTAGCTACCCGGCCCGTCCCGACGTGCAAATCTTTGCCGGTTTTTTGCTGGATGTTCCTAGTGGGAACAGGGCTGCTTTGGTGGACCCGAGTGGGAGTGGGAAATCTACGGTGATTAGCTTGTTGGAGAGGTTTTATGATCCGGATTCTGGTGATGTACTCATCGATGGTGTGAAGTTGAAGATGATGCAGCTTAATTGGATAAGATTGAAGACTGGGCTTGTTGGTCAAGAACCTATACTTTTTGCAACAAGTATAAAAGAGAACATAGCTTATGGAAAAGCAAATGCAACTGATCAGGAGATTAGACGAGCAATCGAGCATGCTAATGCAGCAAAATTCATTAACAAATTGCCTCAGGTGTTATATATTTATATATGAAACAGAAAAACCGTGTATTTATTGTATTAATAAGCATCTGATTATTAGTTTTCGTTTTTCTTCTTTTTCTTTAATTTGGTTGGATAGGGGCTTGACACAATGGTAGGAGAGCATGCGAGTCAGCTATCTGGAGGACAAAAGCAAAAACTTGCACTTGCAAGGGCTATTTTGAAGGACACAAAGATTCTCCTCCTTGATGAAGCAACAAGTGAACTAGATGCAGAATCTGAACGCATAGTCCGAGACGCACTAGAAAGAGTCATGGAAAACTGAACAACCCCCGTTGTCACTCATCGTTTGACGACCATTAGAAACACAGATACTATAGCAGTGGTAAATCAAGGAAAAATTGTAGAGAGAGGTATTGTTTATATATGACATACATTAACCTTAAGATTCTCTCGTTTAAGCTAAACAATACAAAACTTTTTATTCTAAAAGGGAATCCATGTGGAGCTCATTGAAAACCCAGATGGTGCTTATGCTCAGCTTGTCCATCTTCAAGCAGGAAGCAGCTCTAAACCTATATCCTCCAGAGTCTCTGACAGTGACAAGGGTAATATGAGTTTAACTTTAGATCGGTACCTATCAAGGTCCGGAAGCCAAATAGGTTTATCTTTTAGGAGATCGAGCAGAAGAGACTCATCAGGTAGTAGAACTTCATTTTCGTTGAGTCTTTTCTCTGCCGTCTCAGTTAATATCGGAGACAAAGGTGATGTAGAAGACAGTTTGGATAGAACCGAAATAGATGAAGAAAAGCGTAAGAATGTCTCCTTGGGAAGGCTACTAACTTTGAACAAGCCCGAATATCTAGCTTTAGCTCTTGGAACCCTTGCTGCAATGGGGCACGGTGTGATTTTCCCCGTTTTTGGCCTCTTACTGTCTTCGGCTATTAACATGTTCTATGAGCCTCCACACAAGCTCAAGAAAGATTCGAATTCTGGGCGCTTATGTATACTGTGTTGGGATTGATCACTTTGGTCCTCGTCCTGATTCAGAACTATATGTTTGGGATTGCAGGAGGGAAACTGATCGAACGGATCAGATCACTTACGTGCGAGAAAGTGGTGCATCAACAGATCAGTTGGTTTGATGATCCAAGGAATTCGAGCGGAGCGGCTTAGCGGTCTGGTTGGAGATTCTTTGGCTCTAGTCGCACAAAATATTGCTACCATGACGGCCGCAATCATCATAGCTTTCACGGCTAATTGGATTTTGGCTGTTGTCGTTCTTTCCGTTTCTCCGATTCTAACGGCCCAAGCTCTGGGGCAGAATAAATTTTTGAGAGGGTTCACTGCAGATTCCAAGGTATGTATACATATATGTTTATATAAATATATAAAGTTTATTGTTTGATTAAGAAACCTAAACGGTTTCTCTCAAATTCTGTCTAATTTTGTTTTTTTTTTTGTTTTGTTTTTTGGGCTTGTAGTTGATGTATGAAGAAGCAAGTCAAGTGGCAAGTGATGCAGTAGGGAGTATCCGAACGGTGGCATCATTTTGTGCAGAAGAGAAAGTAATGGATCTATATGAAAAGAAATGTGAGGACCCGCAGAAAACCGGACTTCGCCAAGGGATAGTAAGCGGGACTAGTCTTGGTGTTTCCTTATTTGCACTCTACTGCACGAATGCATTCTGTTTCTATATCGAAGCCGTTCTTGTGCAACATGGGAAAGCAACATTCGGTGAAGTCTTTAAGGTAACTTACACGAAAGATTCCTCATATAATATTTCCTTCTTAAACACTCTTATCATTGATTTTCAACTGTCGATCTTCTTCCTCTTTTTTAAAGTGCTCTTCGCTCTGACGGTTGCAGCCGTTGGAGTGTCCAGTGCTAGCGGGTCAGCTCCGGATAGCGCCAAAGCAAAGGCCTCTGCTGCTTCTCTATTTGAAATCATTGATAGCCAGCCTAATATTGATTCGAGTAGCAATGACGGTTTAACCCTAGCCACTGTCACCGGCAATATCGATCTCGAACATGTCACCTTTAGATATGCAACAAGACCCGATGTTCAAATTTTCACAGACATGTGCTTAAGTATCCCTGCTGGAAAGGTAATTAGGCCCACCACTCTCTCTTCCAACAAATGCCACGATAAGATGCAACTCCTCTGAAGTTCGAATTGATATGGGTTTGTGCCATTTTACTAAAAGAGTTGCAATGATCGGCCTTGACTGTGTTGCGCTTAGTATTTCACGTGAAAATCATTATCATTTTTTTGTAAATTGATGCAAACAGGTGACATCGGTTGGAACTTGAGAAGAGTTGCATCTTATAGCTGTTATAGTATATGATCATTTTCTATTACTATAATAAATTAGCAAAAACATTTTTTACATCTTAATTTTCTTATAGACGGTTGCTTTGGTTGGAGAAACGGGAAGGGGGAAATCTACAGTTATCAGCCTGATAGAAAGATTCTATGATCCAGGTTCCGGCCGGGTCCTGCTAGACGGAACGGACCTCAAAAAGTTCAACCTCAACTGGTTAAGACAGCAAATGGGGTTAGTCAGCCAAGAACCTGTTCTCTTCAACGAGACGATCCGGGAAAACATCGCTTACGGCAAACAAGTGCTCGCCACCGAGGAAGAAATAATCACAGCCACAAAAGCATCCAATGCTCACAAATTCATCTCGGCATTGCCAGAAGGATACGATACATCGGTCGGAGAACGTGGGGTTCAGTTATCAGGCGGTCAGAAGCAAAGAATTACCGTAGCAAGGGCCATATTGAAGAACCGAAGATTCTTTTGTTAGACGAAACGACTAGTGCCCTTGATGCTGAATCGGAAAGGGTGGTTCAGGAAGCGTTGGATCAAGTGATGGTGAACAGAACAACGGTGGTTGTGGCTCATAGGCTTGCTACCATTAGAGAGGCCGATGTCATTGCAGTGGTGAAGAATGGTGTTATTGCTGAAAAGGGAAGACATGATGATTTGATGAAGATTAAAAGTGGTGCTTATGCCTCTTTGATTGCACTCCACATGGGCTCTCATTGACGGGGACATGTAAAGTGTTATGCTTCTCTTGTCGTGTTTGTCTCCTTCATTGATTAATCACGTACGACAAATTTTTGTTTTGTTTTTGTTTTTCCCACTGGGTTACAAAAAGTCGTTAGTTGATTGATATTTAGTTGTTATTATAGTTCTCTTGCGTCGTTCATTTGGGTACAAACTGAAGATTTCTGCATCCAAATTTGCATGGGACTGTGGGAGGGAGACTGAATTCAACACATGTTTGACTTTACGAGATAAAAGGAGCCATGAATGAAATTACTCTCTAAGTCTTGATGTAGTTGTACACATTATTATTATAATATATTTGATAAAATGTATGTATAGATATTTTAGAGTAAATCAATTCATCTTAATTTATAATATATATTAAAAATATAAAAATAATATATATATATATATATATATATATATATATATATATATGTTTAAAATAAATTGATCCTTATCAAAAAATATCATTTCATTTTTTAATTTTATTATAAAAAACACGTATATCTATGATTTTAAATTTTATACCCGCTCAAAAATCCCAAATTTTCTCATTTTTTCTTTTGGGAAATTAAAAAATTCCAATGAATGAATTTAGTGACATTATTGTAATCAAACCCTCTAAACTTAGAAAAACGGTCTTTATACTATCTATAGTCAAAGATTCCCATAACAAGAATCAGATTCTTCGTTTCCACAATCATGTCAAAATGCCAAAATAAAGAAAGATGTTAATTATAACTAATCTCCTCGATTTCTCCGCAAATTCCGAAAGATTTTTTATCGCCTACCTCTTCTTCTTCCCGCTCCCTAAATTTCAAATTTTAAAACCCACCCAAAGGGGAGAACCGTGAACAAACAGGGGAGAAGGAAAGAAGGATCTTTTTCGTTTCTTTTCCTTTCTTTCCCATTTTCAGAGAACAAATACACGATCTGGGTTATAGAGTTTAGCTCCCTTTAGACCCTTCTCCATTGTTTCGCTCTTCAATTAAGGGGCCTAAAATCATGCTGCCATCAAGCGCTAAAACGAGAAAGGCTGCCAAGAGAAAGAAGAGAAAGCTCGCTAAAGCCAGAGCACTCAGAATTTTCGAAGGTACTCAAGAAATCTAAATTATTTTCATCTGGGTGCTTTTATTTATTATTTTATGATTGATTTTGATTAATGGGTATCTGTCAATTTTATATATTTATTCCTTACTCTGATTTGAATCCTTCTTGTGTTGTAATCAGCTCAACTACCCATCTTTTATTTGACGACATCATTTTTTTATTGCCTTATTTTTTATTAAATGAAAACCGTGTTTAGGAAAAGAAGATGTTAAAATCAAAGAAAATGAAGGAAGTTTCTGTGACGAGATTGGCTCCCCTTCCATTAAGGATTGCAATATTGATTCATTGAAAGGAGAGAGTGAGAACTTGGGGAAGATCAATTCCATGGAGGAAGTGGTTTCTAGAGATGAAAAATCCACCCTGAAAGGACTAGGACATAACAAAAACCCTGATACAAAAACCGTTCAGGTCGAACATGCCGTTTTGGTAAAGGATTATTATGATGTGAATGATTACCCTCAAGTTGCTGAGAAGAAGAAATTAGAGGACTATACTTCACATTTCAAGATTTATTCTTCACCTGAAGAAGTAATTAAGGAGCACAAGAATTCATTAGTTCAAAATTTTGTTAATTCGGTTATTACAGAGATTTCTGTGGTCGGGGAGAGTATTACCCTTGAGAAGAATGCTGATGTGGATAAGTCGATGGTTTCTGATGTCATATCCTTCGAGTTAGAAGAATGTGAGAAAGACCAAACCTCCACTGACAATAAGGAAAATGAAGAATCGGTGATTTCAATTGATCCGGTATTAAAAGAAAACAATGAGAATGACAAGGTGTCTTCAAAAGGTTTTACGGAAAACGGGTTTAAAGAAGATGAAGGGAAGATTTTACTACAATCACCAACAGGCCTTGTCAATGAAGATAGTAATGCTTCCGATGGTGGTAAAGATTCCAAGATCCCAGAATGTTCCGCGAATGAGGTATGAAACCTGAATTCTATTTTACTATTGGTTGGTTTACTCTAAATATGACTCGGTTTTGACATATGTTTTTTTTATTTTCTTGTGTAATTTTTATGCAGCCTTTGGTATCAATGGCTCCTCAAATGAAACAAAGAACCACCTTCTTAAGTTGCTGTGGATTGTTTGAACTGCAAACGGGTCTGATCGATAAATTCAGGTTTGGGTATTAATAACGAGAATTGATTTATTTTGTTTTCTCATTCGATCTGACAAAGTGAACCAGTTAGAGGTTTGTGTCTGAGCTTGTTATAGTATCATTGAAATAGTTTCCCTGTTTGTGTAGAAAATAATACATCATGTAAGACGTGCCTTGAATGGATTTTGGTTAAAGCTTGTCAAACTTAAGAAGAATTCGGAATTAGATAAGTCTTTTTCTCGGCGGTTTTCCCGGATGAAAAAAGGGACAAGAGAGAGAAGATTGAGTCAAGATAGTTCTTTCTTTGTAGGTTTTGTTGCATTGCTCCTTTTTCTTGTTCTGGTATTAAACAAAAGCGAACTGATGTATTGCTCCTTTGAAGGCAAAAATCCACATTCATGTTCAAATCCAATCTTTTAGAAATTAACACAAGACAATTCGATTAAGTACATAACGGTAATTTCATATATATGAACATGTAGCTCCTATTGATTGTTAATACAAATCCAATCACAATAACAATCAAACACAAACACAAACACAAACCTGATAATTTTCTTACACGGTGAAGAGGGGGGTGAAAAAGAATGCAAATCCATAATCTCTTAAAACAAACCACAAACAAAAGAATGCTCTTTTTTTTATTACTTTCTTTTATCTTCTTGATGTTGCACCATGAATGGCTGCTATGTATAAGAGCTGTGTAGCAGAGAGGATAATCAAGAAAGCCTCCATTGTTCTCTGCAAATATAATCAAAATTATTCGTTTAAGCTTTTCGATCATTTCAATATTAGTTTTTTGAAACTCAAGTGATAATGTGTATGTAATGGATATTCTCTCACCAGACGAGCATTCCGGATATGAAGCTCAATCTCTTTGCAAGCAAATCTACAAAAAATAAAGAACCTAAAAAATTAGCCTTGACCCGGTAAATATATATATATATACATATCTGTTAGCTGAGGTACAGTTAGTTTAGTTGGTTAAGTATATATTAAAAGACAATCTTTACCCCATGGCGAGGAGAGTGAGGGTCCAGGCAATGCTAGCAGCAGTGGCAGCTGAAGGCAAGCTATCGGAATTCCAAGCACGAATATGATTAGCACCCGAGATGACAGAAGCGGCCCCCACCACACCAGCTATGAGAGAAAATGTTACAAAGAAGCCAGTCGCAGCATTCCCCATCGGAAAGTATATGGGTGAGAAATGGGCGGGAAGATCAAATCCTGGGCCTATAAAATTACATTTCATCAAAGACATGTTAATAAAAATGCTAACACTCTCCGTTGCGTGCCTAAAGATGATTTAGAATGGGAATTGAAATGATAACTTTTCAAAACTTACCGATGACGAAGCCGTGGTCAATTGCTCTATTCATCGCCCACCCACCAATGCCGAGAACAATGACATACATGCAGAAGTTGAGGACTAGAAGAAATGAAGCAGCAGATTTCATCTGCTCATTAGCCATTCTTTTCTTTAAGGAGGGGTGGAAAAGGTTGGTCTGACCGAGGAAGAAAGGATTATGATTTTCTCTTTTGGCAGTGGAAAACTGTGGCTTGAATTTGTCTCTAGGTGGGAAGCTGTTTATAAGTGAAGGTTTTTGGTGCTTTACTTGCCGAGCATGTCTTTCTGAAGAGGGGGACCTATATTGGGTTGTAAAGGGAATGCTTCACCTTCAAGCCTCCAAAAAAGAGAGAAAGTAAGCAATTATTCTTGCTTGACATACATTTTTAAGTTTTCTTTTTGCAATTGGTATCATTTTTTTGAGGTAAGAACTTAGAAGTGATATTCTTTGCCATGCTCGTGAGCAGCTTCTGTGTCAAAAATGACTTCAATTAAACTAGAACACATGAGTGTATATTGCATGTTGAGAAGAAAGACGAACATAAAAAGGAGAGAAAATAATAAGAAAAAATCTTCATTACCCCCAAAAGTGTTAATTGTATGTCAATTGTTTATTTATACTATAATCTTTATTAATATTTATACCATATTAATGTACATGGTATATGTTTTTATTTTCATCTTTCTGATCATTATAATTAATAATAGTATTATTAGAATTTGAGAATTTTATTATATCATATAGAATTCTAATAAATTTAATATTTAACCTGATTAAAATAATATTTTAATCTTACTAATAATTATAATTAATAATAGTATTATTATATTTTAAGAAATTGAGTAATTATTGATTTAGTAAAAAGGCATTTCAGGAAAGTTTGCATATAATCTTTCCGGATTGCTTCTTGGAGTGAAAATAACACATGGTAAAATTATGTGCTTCGGATTTAAGCATAATTATTATTATGAATAATATAATATAATATGATATATTGTATGAAATGATATATAAAAGTATTTTTAGAGTTAAAAATTTCAATAGATCCTTATAACTCCTAAAATCTTGAAATATCAACTGGTAATATTAGTCTTAAAATATGCACATTTAATTTGGCCAAAATTAAAATGGTACCAAATTGATTTATCGAATTGGGTTATTGATACATTTATAAAGTATGATTTAAATTTTAAATTTATTTTAAAATTGTTGAAATAATGACATTTTTTTGAAAGCATTTCTGATTTAAAAAAACAAAATTGATTTATTAAATGACTATTATACCCTTACCACCCTTACCGATAACTTTTTAGAAAAAAGAAAAAGAAATTGTTTGTCTACTTCATCTTCTTCCCTCTAATATAATCACATTAGTTTTTCAAATGGTAACCAAAAAGTCAGTTTTCATTTTCTTAATCTACTTCATCACATTCATCTTCCCATTTCTCTTATCACTTATTCAAACCCAAATAATTTCAAAATTATAGCTCATATAAGTTCGCAGAAGCAAAAAAGTGAGAAGAAATGGCAAAATGAGAATTCTCCAGAGGCAATTGCTCCCAATGGAAAGAGATTGAAGTTGTTGCTAGAATCAATGGTCGCAAACCAATCAACGTTGTCGCCACCAATATGTACATACTTATACTATCTGAAACTTAAGGATTTTTTCTTATGCATTTCTGAATTTGTGGATGGTTGCTGTATTTTTTAATTTTTAGTTGAATTTTGGTTATTCTAAGATTCTGAACTGAAGGCATTGAACCTTTGAGCAATTTTTCTGAATTACTCAATGGCTCGATACCCCTTAGTTCAGAGTCGTTGAGTAATACAAAATAAGGGTATCGAGGTTGGGTTCTAGATTGCTCGATAATCATTATTGCAGGCCATCAAGCAATCTGGAAATTAAAATAGAAGCTTTGAGGTGTCTGACTTACCATTCCAATTGCTTGATACCCCTTTATTGCTGAGCCATCCAACAATCAGAAAGTATAGTTAAAGATTCACAAGCTTCTATCTACTCTTCCTGATTGCTTGATGGCTCCGCAATAAAGGGTATAAAACAATCGGGATGGTAAGTCAGAAACCTCAAAGTCTCTGAATTCTCATCTCAATTACTCGATATCTCTCAAGACTACCTCATCATGCAATAGAGAATCAATTCCATAATTCGATTTTTTTTTTTAGCTTATAAGTGTTTCTTATTAATCTTAGTTGTTGTATGTTTGTGTTTAATTTCAAATGGAAGAAGGTGCAATGCCTTACACCCATCCTCATGGAAGATTTTTTTTACAAATTCTACATCTCTATGATTTCGAAGCAAGAAGTTGTTATTGCCGATATAAAGGAAAGGCTCACGGCGAAATTGAAACTACATGTTTGGGGGCACTTCCTCGATGTGGATCCGAATCTCAACAACTTCGATAAACTCCTTAACTCTTTCATTGTCTAATGGGCCAAGTGTGAGAAGAAAAATGAGTTGTGGTTTTTGGTTGGCGATAAGCCTATGTGGTTCAGGCCGAGAGAGTTTTCTTTGGTGACGAGATGGAAATGTCACTAGTATTATGAGGATAATGTGATCGATTAGTTAGGAAAAGACAACTAGTTGTTAAAGACGTTGATGGTAATCTCATCATAGTTACTGATCTAAGAAAGAGGTTTAGAAGTTGGAGTAATAAAGACAATGATATCATCAATATAGCTCTTGTGTACTTCATAGAGGCAGTTATAGTGGATCAAGAGATGAATAATAATATCAAGCCAATTACGTTTTCTGTTGCAACTAATCTGGAAAGATTCAACGCATACTCTTGGGGTAGAGCTTCTTTCGAGAACACAATTGATTTATTGATGAAGGATATAATGGCGAAAGCCGCCATAAATAAAAAATGAATAGAAGGTGAAGAGGAAACATATATGTTGGTAGGATTTTCACTTTCCCTACAGGCTAGTAACTTTAATTTTCTATTGTTTGCATTTCTTTTTGTTTCCTCTTAAAGTTTGATTTTTGCTAATCTATTAACCAATTAGGTATGGGCTTAAGAATCGGTTCATTTCCTTGCATTGAAAGCTAGGAAATAGGTATGGGAGAAGTTGATGCCCTTGATTTTGATTTGAAAGTCTATAGAGGCGCATGTGGTAACACATGAAAATATCGAATCGGTCTTAAATTATTTTATATGTTGTTAGCACATGTAGACCGCTGGGTAGTAATGGGGATAACACCTTCTTTGTCTTCAATTTAATTGCCCGTTGTGTGAACGTAGTATACATGGTGATGTTGACGGTGGTTCGCCAGTGATATGTCATTTAAGTTATCATAATTTCCTAAGAACCTTACTCCCTTGAATTAGTCATTCTTGTACCTTTAATTCGCAACATTATCTTCATTGTTGTGATTAGTGACATGTTCTTGCTCCACTCTTCAGCCCTTGTCATCATAATTAGCAATCTCATTCTCTTCACCCATCAACATCATTATTCTCAACCTCATCCAAATCCTCATATAAAACCTCATCATTATTGTGATTTTTTTCGCTATCATAATCATAATCATAAAAATCCTCATAATTGTCATGCTAATTCTTATCATAAAAATCTGCAACGATCATCATGACTATTAGCAAAACCGAGTTTGTCTCTCCTAACAAGATCATGAAGATTATGAAGCTTAGGTAATTGACGATGATGCTCAACATATCTCTTTGAGTTTTCGGAAACAACTTCACATACATGAGAGATTTTTCATTTTTAAATTGCAAGTGGCAAAGAACTCCCTTCAAGTTTTTATTTCTTATATATAACAGGAAAAACAACAATTTACTCTATGGCTTGTACGACAGTTGTAAACTGAATTCATTATGATCTACGTCGATAAAAATTATAGACAACTTTAAAGTTAATCCATCTGTGTTAGTTTTATGCCAGTATAACAAATTTTCTTTCTCATTTGAGTTTACATTCTCCTTCCATTCACTATCAAAATATATCATTACAAAATTGAAAATCATTTTTGTAGAAGGAAAAAATTAAAAGAAATCAATAATCTTGGTTATAAAGATGAAATAAATTAGTTAAACACATTAAACACCGGTGCTCGATTGTTCAAGGCCTCACATTCCTAGAGTTATCGAGCAAGAACTACATCTGGAAAATGAGATTTCTAAATTTTTGATTTTTCATATTTTCACATTTGCACATTACAGAAAGAGTCGAAAGCAGAATACAAATAAAATAAGAATAATGCGACCTCTTTATTATGATTATTATTAAGCATTCAAAGAAAAATAAAATATAAAAGTTTGAAATTTATTAAAATTGTTTATCTATCGCTAAACTCTTGACATTCCATTATGAAATTTGCAAAATAATCAAATCGACAAAATGAGATATAAAGGATTAGAAATGATAAAAAATAGACAAAATATTTGGTTAAAAAACTTGATTAATTCTCAATCGTTAATTTTTTTAATATATAATTCATTAGATAGATTTAAATAATTTATTTATTCTTATTTTTTGTAAAGTAATTAATAGCATGTCAAAAATAATAATAATTAAAATTGAATTTATTCAATCATGTAAAAATGATAATAATTGAAATTGAATTTATTCAATCCTAGGCCTAAAATTCTGAGCGGATTCCAAATCTTGAAAGTAGCCCTTCTAATCTTAAAACAACATTGGGTTTTCATAACCACATCGTTACCGTTGGTGAAATACGGCTATGCCAACTCTTCGCGCCAATATTCGAAATTTCACATTCTCACAATCTATCTCATGCTCATGTTCATTTCCAACATCCCAAAAATCCCCTCAATGCTTCTTGGGCAGGAAGAATTACACCAAATCACCATCTCTTTCTCTCACTTCCCTCCTCTCTTACAACCTAAAGTATCAGAGACTCGAGCAAGCCCGCACGACTTTTGATAGAATACCATCTCCTACTATTTCTTCATACACTAATATGATCAAGGGCTACACGCGAAAAGGTAGGCTTAAAGACGCCCTCAAATTGTTTGATGAAATGCCGGTTAGAGACACTGTCTCTTGGAACTCTATAATTAAGGGATGTCTAGATTGTGGGGATTTATATACAGCTCAAAAGATGTTCGACAGAATGCCTGAGAGAAATGTTATTTCTTGGACCACAATTGTTAATGGGTTCATGGAGTTCGGAAAATTTGGGATTGCCGAGCAATTGTTCGGTTTGATGCCAATGAAAGACATAGCTGCATGGAACTCAATGATTCATGGGTATTTTAGTAATGGTAGAGTTGTAGATGCTCTCAAGGTGTTTGATGAAATGCCTGAAAGAAATTCCATCTCTTGGACTTCTATGATTGCTGGATTGGACCAAAACGGGAAGAGTGAGGAAGCTTTGTTTACTTTTCAGAAGATGATTGATTTTGGTATCGAACCCACTCCAACCACAATGGTCTCTGTCCTAACTGCTTGTTCAAGTACGCTTATGCTAAATTTAGGTGTTCAGATCCATTGTCAAATTGTTAAGTTAGGGTATTACTTGGATCAGTATATATCTGCTTCACTTATAACATTTTATGCTAACTGCAATAAAATAGAGAACGCTTGTTGTGTTTTCCAAGAGACATTGTATAGAAATGTAGTAGTTTGGACGGCTCTTTTGACGGGGTATGGTACTAACTCGAAGCACGAAGATGCATTAAAAGTTTTTCAGGCCATGATAAGCAAGAAGGTTGTTCCTAATCAGTCTTCTTTGACTAGTGCTTTAAATTCTTGTTGTGGATTAGAAGCTCTTGATAGTGGGAAGGAGGTCCACACTACAACTATTAAGTTGTGTCTTAATACCGACATGTTTGTCGGAAATTCTCTTGTTGTGATGTATACCAAGTGTGGAAGTATAAATGATGGGGTTTTGGCTTTCAAGAGAATAGGCGAGAAGAATATCGTGTCGTGGAATTCAGTTATTGTGGGATGTGGACAACATGGGTACGGAGTATGGGTTTTGTGTCTTTTTGCCCTGATGATTCGTTCTAAAGTAGACCCAGATGAAATCACATTGACTGGGTTGCTTTATGCTTGTAGCCATTCTAGGATGTTACAAAAGGGTAGACTGTTTTTCAAGTATTTTATTCATGAGAAATCTATTGACATGAAGCTTGAGCACTATGCATCCATGGTTGATCTGTTAGGCCGATCCGGCCAGTTAGAAGAAGCAGAAGAATTAATTGAAAACATGCCGATGGAGGCAAACTCTCTGGTTTGGTTAGCTTTGCTTAGTGCTTGCAAGATGCATGCAAATGTGAATTTGGCGGAAAAGGTGGCTAAGTCTGTGTTTGAGTTAGAACCAAACTGTAGTGCTGCTTATGTTTTGTTATCAAATTTATACGCTTCCACATGCAGATGGTCAGATGTTTCTCGAATTCGAAAGAAGATGAAACACAGCGGAATTGTAAAACAGCCAGGACGCAGTTGGATAACTCTGAAGCAAACAAAGCATGTATTTCTTTCTGGAGACAGGTCCCACCCACTTAGTGAAAAGATATATCAGAAACTCAAATGGTTAGGTGGAAAATTGAAGGAACTGGGTTATGTTCCTGATCAACAGTATTCTTTACATGATGTGGAGACAGAACAAAAGGAGGAGATGTTATCTTATCATAGCGAGAGACTGGCGATATGTTTCGGATTGGTTAGTACCACTGAAGGTAGTACCATAGTGGTCATGAAGAATCTTCGTGTATGTGGGGATTGCCACTGTGCGATTAAGATTATGGCGACAATTGTGGGGAGGGAGATTGTTGTTAGGGACTCTAGTCGCTTTCATCATTTTAGAAATGGAGCTTGCTCCTGTGGAGATTCCTGGTAGGAGAATATGAGAAAATTATACACCAATTCACTTCATTTTGATAGATTAACGACAAGTCATTTCTCAACTTCTTAACAGCAAGAAGGTCTTTAAACGTTACTTTTGATACGGGCAGATTAAGATCCAAATTTGTGTCGATGAAGGAACAGATCCATATTAAGGTTGGATGTAAATTTGCATTAGGACAGATCCATATCTTTTTTCTAGAGTCCTAGGTGGAAACTTGTTGTAAGTTGTGCCTGAAGCTGTAAATTGAAAGGATTGCATTTTGCGCAAGATAGAAGTACTCATCTCAAATGCAAAAGCTTGCGAGTTTCATTGTCGTGGTCGGATTCCTTCTAAAAAAAGACGACTACAATAATGCAGAACGAGAGTCGTTAAATAATTGAAACCATAGCTGCATTGCAAAAGTTGTGTCTCAGAGTATAGAGTCTGGATAAACAGACATTTTAATGCAAAAGAGTACAAAAAACTGATAAAAAAAAAGAAGATAAATAGTAGCAGAATCTCACTACAAAAAAAGTTATCCAAACTACATGTTTGGTTTTCAAAATCACTCATCCTCCTGGCTGCGCAACCTGGCTAGCCTGTTGGTGACAACCACATCCAGTTGGGCTGCTCTCTCCACAATTTCCTTCCTCTTCTTTGTGGACACATCATGGGCAATCTCAGCACAGTAAGTCCTGAAATGTGCAAGCAACAGTCAATGACCAGATTAATAATGATGTTGTGCTATAGGACAATGTGTAAACATTAATTGATTCACAAATTTGTTACTCACCTATTGTGCATCATGAGAATCTCAAGCTCCTTGACATTGTGCACGACAAATTTCTTGAAACCGTTGGGAAGATAATGACGGGTCTTCTTGTCTGATCCGTATCCAATGTTGGGCATCAGAGTGCATCCCTTGAACTTTCTTCTGACTCGAGAGTCAATACCCTTGGGTCTGCGCCAGTTTTCCTTTTGGAAAAATTGAAAAAAGAGAGTAACTAAAAGGGGCTCAAGAATCCAAACACCAAAAAATAAAAAATCACCAGTCCAAATACATATCAAGCATCCTTTATTTAACACAAAATCCAATCAGAGTGTCATCTTTCACAGCGATTAAAAGTATGTAATATGATCACAGCCAAAAGAGAATGTTTAACAGAAAGATGTAAACAGGGATTTAGTAACAGAAAGCTCAACAAGTCAGGCTAACTGTGTCGCAAGAACTGTTTTTAAGTTTTATCTATGCCATTCTAACGAGATGCCCAGCTACCAAACAAACATGGACATCAGATACCACAGGCAAAAACAATTATTAATTAATTTATCCAATCAAATTACTTGAATAAAACTCTGCACTGGAAAACTGGTCATAGCTAGGTGTAAGAAACCATTGCGTCAAAAAGAGGTGATAATTTGAGACTACAATCGCAACCTCAGTCGAAAGATGGTGATAATTTGTAATAATCACGCAAAGTCATTATTAGGTTATAATTTGCATCATAGATTGCTGAAACATGAGGATTCTAAATGAAAGAAACATGAAAAAAATATTAAATATACATTTATAATATACGCACAATACAAGCATTATACAGTTGATCAGTTTAGGTAAGCTGAAATTCAGGTAGCAACAGTGTAGTATATGCAACTCTGATCAGATGGTAGTGCATGATATTATTCATCATTCAATTTCAGAATTAATGGGTTAACATCATCAAGTCATGCTGCATATACTAATCTCCGAAAAAATCATTTTCCAAATGAACGAAATTTTTTAGATAATATACTAAAAATTAGTATTCTGTATAAACTAATTCAATGAAATCTAATAATAGACATCAGAAGTCATTTCAGAACTGTGTCATACACGACTCAGTTACAAGCAGAAAGTAATGAAGAAAACTAAGAAAACGGAAAACGCAGACGAACACGATTAACCTGAGAAACCAATACCTTGACAGAGATCTTCCGGTCGCTTTGGGGCCTCTTGAACTTCTTGACCCTCTTCTTCACGATCTTCTTCGACAACAAAGGCACGGCCATTTCTGCTTACCCTCCTGCAAATTTAACACCACACAGATCTAGATTAGCTCAAGAGTAAACGTCGGCCGAAGAGAGAAGAGACTAAATAATTTGAACTCCATTTAGAGAGAGGGAAACGATCTCACCTAGAGAGAATGGGAAAACTAGGGTTCTTCGCCGCACAGAGGTTACGGTTGAGAGTTAGGTCGTGCTATTTATAATCCCACCGTGGGCTGCGTTTTAGGGTTTACATTTTTTTTTGTTTATTTAAAATTTTCCGCATTTTGTTGAGTTCGGTTCGGTTTGGATAGTATGAACTAAACTGTGTAGATATACCCCTGTGATAAAATAGTTCGGGTCAATACGAATATGTATAACATAATATGATAAAAACACAATATGAGCGAGCATGACATAGACCTTTGAGCCCGACGACTAAAATATGAGCCCAAAAATACTTCATAATTTTAGAAAGTGATTTTTTAAAAAATTATTTTGTATATTAAAGGTTATTCGATTAATATAAGATCTTGTTTGATAAAATAATATTTATTACAGTTTATTTATAATTTTAATTATTAATAATATTAATTTCTAATTTATTAAATAATAACTATTAGAAACGATTAACAATATACAAAATATGTATTACGATATTAATATTTTACTAATTATTTCAAAATTATTTTTTTTTAAATTAATTTTTTTTAAAAACAAGTTTTCGAGTTCACAGGTCAAAACAAGCTCACAAGCCAAAATAGATATATGAGCCAAAAAGAGCTTATGGTCTACTCGATCTCATGTGCCGTCACGACACATTAATAATCCGTTATTATGTTTGTACTCTTATTTTTAGGTACGAGCACAACACAAGTTAATTCGTATCAAATACGGCACGACACAATCCATATCATATCATATCGGTATGAATCGCCACCTCTACCCTTAAAACCATAAAAAAGAAAAAAAAAAACCTGCAAAAATGATAAGCAAAAGCCCGACTGAAAGAGCCCGCCAAGAAAACTAAACAAATCAAGAAAATAAAAGATCAACGACCAGCCTAGAAATACAAAACTTAACTCTATATAATTTAATCATATACTATCTTATATATTTAACTGCATGATTTTGCCATTCCGGAGAATCATTCTAACTCCTTTTTAGATATACCCCCGGATTTGGATTTGCAAGCCGGATCTACATTTTTTAAGATCAAATATTTATTATATAAATATAATTATTAAATTAGACTCATTTTAATTTAATAATTAAAATAATTAAATAATAAATAAAACTTATATTTTATTCGTATAAAATTTTGTAAGTTTTTAAAAATTAATTTTGAATCCGCATCAACGAAAACTGTTAAACTATTAAACCGTTAAATATATTTAACTAAAATCTACAGATTAGATCTAAGAAATAGAGTATATATACACGTTATGTAGAAAATGATAGATTTTATGGTTACTTTTTTACGTGCTATTTAATATATATATTTTTAATTTATTATATTAAAATTAATTAAATATATAATATTTTAACGTTCAATAATAATAAGTAATATTAAATAATTATAAATAAATATTAATTATTGTATTTAATTTAATAAATTTAAAAATAAGTAAAGTAAAAAATATATCCATAGAATCATCCTATGTAGAAATAATTAGCAGGAACTCCTCAAGGCATAATCAAAAGAGCAACAAAGGACCCAACATAACTATTCCTGCAAAATTACTAATTAACAAATATAGGACCAAACTTTTCATTCTGACGAGCGACAATTTGTGTACACATGACTACAATGTCTATTCGATTTCTATCCTTGATACATTATTTTCCAAGCATTCATTCTGCAATTTCTAACACGCAGACCTTGTCTAAAGGACAGGCATTCAACAGACTGTAAATCGAAGAACAAAGCTGGTATGAGTTTGGAGAGGAAGGGGTAACATCAACCCACTCTTTTTCAACCTTCTTGACATGCGAATTCGATTTTGGAATCGCATAGAATGGAAGATTAGCAGACTGTTTGGCTACAAACCCTTTTATAAAGCTCATTGAGAGTAGCACATCAAAATTTTCATCGGAATCTTTTGTTTCTTTCGAGAATTGGATGCCTATATCTGCTTCCCTTGAACTAAGAAGCCCGAGAAGTACTGAGTTCATGCCAACGTACATTTGGTTGCTGCTGCATATCTGCTAACAACAGATATTCATTGCGTGAAGGAATTACTTAAAGGGTATGGCCTAAGGGAATTTGATGCAATGGGTGGGGCAACACAGCAACAATATCTTATATCTATACTATGTCATGAATCACTAACCTCGATATACTCCACGCCTATTTCACTAAGCTCGTTCAGAATGTCATTTGATGAAAGCAAGTTGATAACACCACCAGAACCAATTGGTGATTGAAGTATTTCCCATGGCGATTTCATCAAAATCTTATACTTCTTCTGATCCTCCATTGAATTGCTAATGACAGGAAGCTTTTCTTCCTCCAAGAACCAAACCTGGTAAATGATTATGAGGTATTAAACACTTTTCAGATATGTTGATTATTTTAAGAAAAATAAAAAGGAAAAGGCAGTGACATCTGGCCAGAGGTATTGTCGACACATGCCTTTCATGCATACTTTGGCTTTTGAGGGGAAAATATTTTAGATCTAGAGTTGGTCCTATAAATACTAACATTGTCGGTATTTCATAACTACAGCCCGATGTCAATAAAGGACATATGCTCTTCACTTGATCCTATAAATACTAACCTTGTTGGAGTCAAAAGCAAAGTGGTCATTATCTGCGAAAAGCTTCTCAATGGAATGGATCCTAGAAGCTGGGCTAATCAAAATCAAAGGCATAGATGATCGGTCTTCAACCTGAAAATGACACATAAGCTTCCTGAAAACATTCTCCTAACAGAAGTGTGAAAAACTTATAATATCAATCCCAGAAATCCAACAAAATTCATGATCAAGAGCATTTGAATATTTTCCATTGTGAGTAACCAATAAGCATTCAAATAAGCATTCAAAAGTGTACATTCCCACAGTAAGAATGACATGCGTATTACTTGAAATCCAATGCAACCAACTGGTCAAGTGATGTCTAAAATTTTCTAGTCAAGTTTCACCTTTTTCATCTTGAGATTACTAAGGTATCCCAGAACCATAACACTTTTCCGGAGTTTGTGATAATCTAGTACCATTCACAGGGGTTAAAATATTTAGATAATTCCACCATCCATATACTAGGAATTAAATCTCTGCCAAATTTCCAAATCCAATTCTGATTTCAAACCGACAACCTCAAACACCCATGTATTACTACTATTCAAAACTAGTCCGTCACCACATTCAACAAAATGTACCAACATTAGCCTAAGTGATAAGAAAAGAGTTGTTACAGAAACTTTTATATTGAAATAGAATAATAAATGACCAAGGTTAATTGTTGCAGTAGGATTAGTTAGATAGACACTAGTGCAGGGCAATGGAGGACCTAGTGTATAGAAAGGGAAAGTGAGTATCACCTTTGCAAACCTCTGATCACCACTGAATAGAGCTTTAAGAGCAGATGATGTTGGATTTTCAGTGCTTTCAAGGCCGACAGCATTAGGATCATAGCCACAATCACTTCCAACTAAAACAATAGCAGCAGTTTTCCCTGAAGAGCTGAGACAAAGACCCTTTTCTTGTAAGTGGAAATTATCACCATGATTCACTTTACTAGCATTAGACGTGAGGCACTCCTCTGATAGCTTCAGAGTATTCCTAATTAGCTTAGACTTTGTGGCATCGAGTAATTCAGTAACAGTCCATCTGATTCAAGAAGTCATATAAAAGTAGAAATATCAACAAATATGACAACAGAGTTGACAAAAGGAAAAGCTTCTTTGAAAAGGGATGCAAATTGCATATGCACTCTATGACCACTCATGAACTTCCACCAAACTTGTGGAAGATGCAGATATTGAAGAGAAAAAATAAAATAATAATCTATTTATCCAAGAATACTAAAAGAGCTTTAATAAACCAAAGGATCAGCCAACATTTAGGATAAAAACCGGTCTCCCATGTAATAGCAGAGGTTCTCTGAGTAAGGCTTCAAAGAATACCAAAATATTCTGAAAGTAAATTACGAAAACTCAAATTTCACCCGAGCCCTTATAGAAATTACTAGTTCAAACCCGCCAAACCTCTTTGAAGGCATCACAATATCTTGTAATGCCTGCTGAAGTAACTTGGAGTTGACGCCAACTATCTCTTCAGCAAGTAATCTCCCTTGGTACTTCTCCCCATATCTAAACCCATGAAACACATGTTCCTGCTCTATTTCACAGAGTTTCTTTTTTGCTGCTATGAGACGCTTTTGAAACTTCTTCCTCTCTTTCCATTCCTGAAAAGCATGAAAGGATGACCGACTTAATGCACAAGTCACCAACAAGCTCATTATATACTTAACAAAGACAGCATAAAGGTTACAGATTTCCTAAACCTAAAGCAAGAACTACAGCAAGAGATATGAAAGGAGAATGTAGGATATTTAAAAAGACAAGAAGCAAAAGTTAATATATATGATGCAAGAATAAGGAACAAAAGAATTCCAACCAAACAACAAATCATTTTACTGTGGCACATGTGTGCAAAATCTTAGGCAGAAGTTGTCAAGGAAGAGAATAATAATATAGTTGGACCAGAGTATAACAGAGTATGCCTCACAAGCTGACGCCTTTCTTTCTTCGACCTCTCATCAGTCCTTAAATTCAATTCCAAAAGTCCACTTGGAGGTGTAATTTGCATTTCTCTTCTGTTCAAATCAACATCTGGAACAATTGCTTCAACAAACGGTATCCACACAAGGCGACCAAAAATTTCTGTATCTGCTGATGACGAACTTCCAGATGTGTTAGGGATATCTTGGGAAACATCAAGCCTAACCTGTAGAAGATCATTCCCTCCACTGTCGAACACATTAACAACGGTTCCTACATACTCACTAGTCTCCTGAAAGGTTGAAATGAAGATATACCTTGAGTTTAAATAGTAATTAAAGAGTACTGCAGCAAAGGAAAATAACAAGAGCCAAGGATGACATAACAAGGTGAGGAGGACACAAAAAATCAGAATGGATAAAAGCAACTTAGGAAACCATTTTTCTCAATATGGATACTGTGGTTTGTTGTATTTTTTTCCCCTTTTTAACACAAACCGACTAAACATTAAGGGCCAGGTAACAGATCACTTCAAGGTGATTCGAGGGTGAAATTGACGTTCTTTCCTAAACACCCCCAAAAATGACACACATACACACAGAAGTAAGATATTCATACCTTAAGAATAACTCTCATGCCAACAAGATCACGGGAATAAAATTCACCTTCCTGTAACTCTGGCCGATCTCCTTCCTTCACAAGTAAAGTTGATCCAACAAGTTGCTGAGCCTGGAACAGAAGCTGAAATTAACATTCTGGCACACATTTCATTGTTCATGCAATAAGCCATGACTACATGGACACCTCCCCGAGATAAAAAAACATGGAGGAACGGCCAAGGACAGGGCCCGCTTTGAGCATTGGGCAATGATTTGCTAATAAAGAAGAGCTTGAGTTATCAAAATGCATTACCTCCTAATACAGGGTCGATCAGAAAACACTACACATTTTGAGCATAATCCTACCCTTTTTGATCCTATATTCCCATTCGATATAGTTCATAATGCATTCTAAGAAGAAGCAAATGAATCAATTCTCAAGACATAAATGACATAAATATACTCACCTGTTCTGCCGTGTCAATTCCTCTAAATTTTAGTATCCAACTCTTCTGACCAGAGTGGCCCCCCCTTCCATCAACCAGCTCTACTTCCTGGACTGCTTCCCTCCCTAAAACTCGTTGCTTCAACCATCTTGTCCCAGGCTTAAAAAACATGGGAAAAACTGCATAATGAGGATCATTTTTGAAACAATTATCCACATCAAATGGTTATTGTGGAAGTTATGGTGATCCTTACCTTAGAAAGTCGAAGTTCAGGAAAGCCAGTGCTCGGTTTAACACGTATTTCACCCTGAATCCCATGAATATTGGATATATAGCCAATTTCAACAAATCCCAACTGAGTCTCGGAAGTTTCAACAGTCTCTTGAGTTGCTGAATGTTTCCAAACAAAAAGTTAAAGGACTAATCAGGTTGAGAAATTTTGCAACTTGATTGATACTGAGATATATTATTATCATCAAGTCAAATGTCGATGAATACATGTCATAATATAATCCAGGTTTGAGCATTTTTTTCATTAGCTAAAACTAGGACGAATATCAACAACATAACGCCCAATTAAGTAGGAAGAAAATTAAATAAATACGAGCAACCCCCCCCCCCCCCACCCCAACACACACACACACACAAAACAACAACAACAATTTCACACGTTCCAACAATTAAGTTTTGGAAACGAAGAAGCATAAGCATCCCGATAAACAGCTTTTTCTCAGGCTAAAAAAAGGAACAAATACCGATAAACCACTCTTAAAAGCTACAGCTAACTATAATAAGCAACACCAGAAAAAGCTCTAAAGTTTGAACCACGTTCCCTTCAACAATCAGATATATAGCAAGCTTTCATACTAAATCCCCACCCAGCTTTTCATTAAATCAGTCAAAACACAGAAATACAGAATCTCAGTACACTAAGACCGATTTTCAATTAAAATGGAAAAAAAAAAAAAAAGCCCTGACAATCAAGGACAGGAGGAAATTAATGAAATTCAAAGCAGTAGAATTATTATACCAACACGAGACGGAGAAGGCAGGGCGAGTCGTAAGCTATGGAGGTGACACGACGGAAATCGAACGGAGGTGGAAGCTGAACCTGTGCGAGAAGCTCCGGTTCCAAACGGAGCTGAGAATCGGCGAGTTTCGAGAAGAGAATGAGAAAATAAGGATGAAGAGGAGCAGAGAGGTGAACTTCTCTGTATCATTTTACTCACTCTACCTCAGCACCAGCTGACTGCAAAGAAAATGGGTGGCGGTTTATTTTTCGGCCGGTCACGAAAATATTTATCGGAGAAAAAACAAATATTTTCCATAAATAAATAACAAATATTTATCTAATTTTCAGATACCAAATACCAACGTACACAGAGTATCTTTTCCCGGAGCTGCACGTGTCAAAGCCAGATGCTTAGCTGGTTCATTTTGACACGTGGAGAAACTTTACCGGTTCAGACCAGTCCGGTAAGATCCTACCGTCCATTATCCTCCAAAGACCACATTTACCTCTCGCTGACCGTTCGTCTTCTTACTTTATGAGAAAAAAGAAGAGAGAGAAGAACTGAGTCAGAGTCTGAGTCAGGGAGGAGGGAAAGGAAGGGAGAAGGGGAGCAAGGAGCTGAGCTGCTCCAAAGAGTTAGTCAATTTCTTCTTCGTCTTCGTCTTCTTCATTTGTATTCGCTGCCACTTTAATTTGTACTCTTTGTTATTTCACTTGATTCTCTGTATTTTGCTGATATTTTTTTTTTCTTCTTCTTGCTTCTCTGCTTAGAAAATGTGGTGGTTTCTGCATTCAGCTTGATAGGTTTTGTGTTGGTTTGAATTCTTCCCTTGCTGTTTTCTTTCTTACTTTTTAGCTTCTGATTATGTGATCTCAGTAAAGTATTATAATATTTCACTTGGGTTTGACCTCAAAATCTCCCGAGTCTGTTAACAGAATCTTTTGTTTTGGGATCTGTTTTTCCAAGTGGGTTGCTGTTTCCTGTGAGTTTACTTTTGTATTTGCTTACTAGCTTACTAGTAAGCAACTTTTTCTATGATGATCAGTCGTGTTTCTGTGAAGAAAATAGAGGAAATTTGTTACTAATTCTAGTTGAATGAAGCCCTTGATTCAGTTCAATCTTATATATATGTATGTATATAGTCTAAATTTTGATTGATCGTTTTTTAAACTATTTAAAGAAGAAATCATACCGCCATATTTTGCTTTCAATGCAAATTTATGAAAAGATTTGTCTGTAATTTTTGTCTCTCTTTTTTCTTATTTCCATTTTATTTCTGACAGTCTCTGCTTCTGTTACGAATCTTACGATTGTATAAAATGGGGGGTATTGTTTCCAACTGATGTCCTCGAATCAAGATCGTGGTTCTTCATATTGAAAATACATAACAAATGCCATCATTAAAGATGAAGACCAATTTAAGAGATGACTGTTTAAGAGAAAAATGCGGTCTTCATGTATGTCAGAAATCAAATGTGATCTCGAAAAAAATGTCTCATCATAAGAAGATTTCTGATGACTCCACAGTGTTTGACTCTTGTATTCAAAATTGTCAAGATGGTGAGAAAATGGATTCATTGTAGTTGATTTCCTGGCTTTCTTTCTGATTATTTGTTTATTATGTGGAAGAAAATGAGCTGAAATTAATGTTTTGAAATATAGACAATGAAATATAAAATTACTTTTATTGAGGTCATCAATTTGTACTGTTATATTTCCTTTTAATGCTTAGATCGTATTTATTCATATTTGCAGTCATTCTGAGCGCACAATGCATTAATGGCTGTTTAAGCGAAAAAGACTTGGACCATCAAGGGTCTTCTATTGAAGAAAATTATCAGTTTCAGAAACAACCTTCTTTTTCGGTGAATCTTGCAACCACAGGAAGACTGGTATGAGTTTATCTATATGTATTCTCACTCTTGCTTTAAATCTATTTATTTGGGGATGTATTTTTAGGGCTAATTGATTTGCAGGAGTCTTTTACCCTCTGCCCCTCAGACTTGGAGACCATTTTCTCCCCTATCTTGGAGCATATTGAGGCCCAAAATGAGCCAGATATTGAGAATTTTGCAGGTACGAGTACAACTTACAAATGCAGATTTAGATCAGTGGAAATATAGTTTCGATTGCTTAAATACTTACTGTTTGTCTTTATACGCACTCTGCATATCTCCCTGTTTTATTGCGATGCATGTTTCTGTAAGAGAAAATTGTAGTAACTTTTATTTTAAGACAAAAAAAATAAGTCAATTAAATCCTATACTGGTAATAGGTGCAACATTTTTCCTGAAGATAGTATATTTCTTATGAATTTCAGCAGGGAGAAACAATGAGCCTAACATGCCCAGGTTCGGAATCAAAGAAACCAATGATAGTAGGACCTCAAGTTGCTACCAAACCTGTGACATTTCTGATTTCTGTATCTCCGATATGGTAGTTTCTAGCCTACCTTTTAAGGGCAGTGATGGTGCTGATATCAGTGGGCCCAGTTGCTTTCACGATTACTCGTATGCTGATTCAAGCAGGTTATATGATGTTGCTGATCAGTACATGATCCTTCCTTTCCTTGAGGACGCTAAAAAAACTAGCACTTCCTATGAAGATAAAACCTGTGAAGAAGAAGCTTCAACTGATTCTGCTAGTTTGTGCCTGGTAATTAATCAAATGAAACCCACCAACCAGGAATCTGATGTTAACTCCGACTCAGATCAGACAGAATGCTTTGATCCCCAGTTGTTCATCAATAATTTACCGGAACTCTCTGATGTGACATTACCCATGAAATCAGATAAAAGAAAGGGTGTTACCCTAGTTCTTGATTTGGACGGTAAGAAGGTTCAGCTATAAATATTTGTTTCCGTGAATTATTTTAATCTCCGTATTTGATGTTGTCTTTTTTTTTTTTTTTACTCTGTATGTGAAGAAACACTAGTTCATTCTACATTGAATTATTGTGAGGATGCGGATTTCAATTTTTCGGTTTTGTTCAACATGAAAGAGCACACTGTATGCGTAAAACAGAGGCCTTACCTTCACATCTTCTTGGAGAGAGTTGCAGAGATGTTTGAGGTTGTTATTTTTACAGCCAGCCAAGGCATCTATGCAGAACAAGTTCTTAACTCATTGGACCCCGAAGGAAGGCTTATATCACGCAAACTTTACCGTGAATCGTGCCTCTTTTCAGAGGGAAGTTACACTAAAGATTTGACTGTTTTAGGTGTTGACCTAGCAAAGGTTGTCATTATTGATAACAATCCACAGGTGCAATTAATTTCTCGACAAACTTGAATACAAGTATCAACACGTTCTAGTAGTGAAATATGTAACGTCTCACACTTTCAGGTTTTCAGGTTGCAAGTGAATAATGGGATTCCTATTAAGAGTTGGTTTGATGATCAATCGGACTCTGCCTTAATTTCATTACTTCCCTTTTTAGAGTCCCTTGTTGGCGCCGATGATGTTCGTCCTATCATAGCTCACAGATTTGGTAACAAGGAATAATGACCTGCCCCTTTCCTTTCCCGTCTATAACTCTAATTAGATGGTGTATACTTACTCTCTTTTCTTAGCTCAACATGGTTAACTATAGAATAAGCTTGGTGTTTGTCTTGTTTTCGAGTTAGCTCTCCGTCCTCATTTTTATTCTTAGCCGAAACTCCATGGAGTGGTTAGTCTAATTTCCGAGTGGAAGGTAGTCTCATAGAGAATGTCTTGTTTTGTACAGTTCAGGTTGCATTTATATATCAAGGGGGTGTATATGAATTAATATCATTTTATGCAGTATAAGTTTTGAAGTTTCTTTTCTTTTCTTTTCTTTATTGGGTGAAAATGATATCATGTCTTTATATCTAACCTTTTTGCTTTTTACAGTTGAAAAGAATATTTCATGCCTTGTCTGCAGGTGATGGGAAGAACTGTTGTAAATTTTCTGTTTATGGCAAAATGGTATATATGAACTTGTCCTGCCAGAGGACTCCAGACGGTCATGATTGCACCGCATCATCATTTGAACAACTTAAAAGGTCTCTGTCACACCATGTAGCTCCCCAACAGTTTTAGCATGTATCTTATGTTAGGCCTTATATGGACTTGTTCTGTAAGTTTAGCACATCAACAATGAAAATTCCTCCACCTTTTTCGAATGGTTGTTCAATGAGTTGAATCTCTTCGGATTCACAATTCACACTGGATAGGCCACTATGGTTGTGCATAATAGCTCCCAATTTTCCAAATATGGTAAACATTTAACAATATGGGGAGTTTGCCATCTCAGGTTTAACTGATCTTATATTAACTAATCAAGAACCTCGAAAGCAATATTGTTCCTCAGCCCAAATATACTTTCTAAAAAACTGAATTCTGCTAGCAAAAGTGAACACTGCAAGAAAAATAGGAACTCGAGGGGAACATGTAGTCAAAGCGTGATACAAGAGAATTTTATCGGGTGTGAGCGGAAAGAAAATTACTAGATAAGAACTTCAGCTGCCATTAATTAATTATTACTCTTACTACATGGATGTAGGAGATTCAGATCGAAAATCAGAATCTATGCCTACGCGCCAAGGTCTATATATTATCTACTTAATTTTTGATAATTGACAATGACTCAAATGTGTGAATACTATAAAATTTCAAATAGAAGATATTGAGAAGCCGAAGCAAGAGAATACGGTGTCTAAACAGGAACACATTGCCATCAAACCGCAACTTCACTGGTGATCAGGAAATAGTCGAGAGGGGATGGTGGATCGGTAAGTCGATGAATGGCCTAAACCCGAGTGGAAGCGTATTTCAAAAATTTGTGTTTCCGGGTTTTGGAACCGACTAAACCGAAGATCACGGGTTATACAAGAAGAATATCAATATTCTCCATCAGAGGTAATATATATATATATATACACATAAAGATAAGTTTATTGTTTATCACGTGTATGCTACTCTTACGAGAGGGGATGGTGGCGACGACGGATCAAGGTGGTGGTACGGTTCTGCAAGCTAACAGAATAGGTTTAACCTCATTTTCTCCTTCTTCTAGTTGTTTTCTTGAACTAGTAGATTTGGAAGTTCCGGTTGAGAAAGAGTTTCTCAATGTATAACCCATGATCTTCAGTTTAGTTGGTTCAGTAACCCAGAAACAAAATTTTTAAATACGCTTTCATCCAGGTTTAGGTCGTTTACCGATTAACATATCTATCATCCGTAAGAGTAGCATACGCCTGATAAACAAGAAACTTATATATGTATATATATAATTACCGCAGGTGGAGAATAGTGATATTATTCTCGTCCTTTGGCAAGAAAGCATGGGTTTCGGCCTCGACTATTTCTTGATCACTGGAGAAGTTGCGGGAAACGAGTGGAATTGGATGGCATTGTATTCCTATCCAGACACCATATCCGTTGCGATGGCTAGTAACAAGCCTTGATAAAGGAAGTGATGGTGCTACGTTAATGATAGCCTAGCACCATTAAAACATGTTACTATTGGGCCAACTAACTAAAATGTCACAACTCTTTACATGGATTTGAGTTTAAAAATATTAACATTGAATGTTAGGGCATTCCCCGTTATAAGCAATGTGCTCCACCTATGCTCGAGTGTAGTGCAAAATGAGCAAAGCACGCTGCAGTAACGACGATTGCAGTGATAAAATAGGCAAGGGTTCTCGTACCATATTAGACAGAGACGAGTAAAGAAATTAGTTTATACTAGAATTAAGAAGATTAGATTAACCTCTTAGAACATAGGAACATTGACAGACAAATCTATAAAGTTAGTGAATGCCATATGTAGAAGGAAGGTAAACATAGCTTGTCTTCAAGAGACAAAGTGGAAGGGGAGCAAGGCTAAAGAATTAGAAGAATGATTCAAACTTTTCTATTCATGAACGAATAAAACTAGGAATTTGATAGGAATAGCATTGGATAAATCTTATAGGAATGCAGTAGTTGTTGTTATGAGGTTTGGAGATAGGATTATGAGTATTATGTTAGCCTTAGAACCATAGATAGTGCATATCACTACAAGTGGGATTAAATAATGAGACTAAGAAAGAATTTTTGGACTCCTTGAGAGAGGTAGTTAATAGAATCACATTTTCAGAAAAACTCTTAAGTGGAGATTTAAATAGTCATATAAGAGATGGTAGAGTCGGGTATGAGAGAGTTCATGGAGATCAAGGCTTTAGTGTTTAAAATAATATCAAGATTCTTATTCTAGACTTTGACTTAACTAGTGATTTTGTAATAGTAAACACATTCTATAAGAAGGGGGAGATTCATTTAGTAACTTTTGCGAGTGATCATAATAAAAGTCAAATTGATTATTTTCTTATTATGAGACAATACCTAGGTAGCTGTAAAAATTTTAAGGTCATACGAGGAGAGTGTTTAACGACCTAACATAAGTTATTAATATTAGATTTTGATCTTATGAGTTCAGATAGAGTAGAAAAATATCAGATTAAGCTGAGAATTAAATGGTGGACTATGTAAGGAGATGTATGTTATATTTTTATAAATAAGATATTAGATAGTCAGTTAGTTCAAAAAGATGTGAGAACGTAAGACATAATGATAAAATTAATATCTCTAAGTTTTTTGAATACATAGCTAACTAGATAAAGAGTGGAGTGAGGGAAGTACTTGGAGAGGCTAAAGAAAGGGAAGGGCTTGATAAGGAGACATGGTGGTAAAACAATGAGGTGCAACAAAATATTAGGAAAAAGAAAATATGATTCAATAATTGGTAAAAAGATAGAGACCAAGGTTGTATGAGTTGTATAAACAAGCTAAGAGACTAAGTAGTAAAGCAATAGAGTATGTTAAGAAGAAATTGTATGATGATTTATATAATAGGCTATGTAAAAAAGAAGGAGAGAACGATATCTTTAAGATAGCGAAAGTTAGAGATAAAAAAACTAAAGACTTGATTCATATTATGTGTGTTAAATATGAAGATGGTAAAGTTCTAATGTAAGTAGATAAATGTGGGGATTACTTTCAAAACCTACTTAATATGACTAATACAAAGAGGTTAAGCTTAGAGAGATTTGAGATGCAAGAAAGGAAGACATCTAGTATTTTTAAGGAAGTAAGAGAGGCATTGAAGAAGATGAAACTAGGGAAGGCAATTGGACCAGATGAGATACCAATTGAGGTGTAGAAATCTCTGTGAGAAGTTGAGATCCAATGATTGACTAGACTCTTTAATAGGATTCTATATATTAGGAAAATGCCAGAATCATGGAGATAGTATTGTGGTACCAATTTATAAGAATAAATGAGATATACAAAATTGTTCAGACTATAGAGATAAAGATTATGAGTCATGCAATGAAACTCTGAGAGCGGGTTATAGAGCGAAACTTGAGAGTATCACTATTGTATCATAAAATCAATTTGGTTTTATGTCGAATATGTTTATGATGGAAATAATTTTCTTAATTAGACAAATGATAGAAAGTATAAAGAAAAACTACATATAGTATTTATCGACTTAAAGAAAGCCTATAATAAAGTGTCTATGGAATTAATCTGGTGGGTACATGAAAGGAAGAATATACTTCAATGTTATATCGAAATCATTAAGGATATTTATGAATGTGTTATAACTAGTGTTAGGTTAGTATGTGAGATGTCTAGTAAATTCCCTATTACAATAGGACTTCATCAAGGGTTGGCTTTAAATTCATACCTCTTTGCTTTAGTTTGGATGAGCTGACGAAACATATTCAAGATAAGGTACCCTGGTATATGTTGTTTACAAATGATATCATTTAATAGATGAAACTAAAGAAGGCATAAATAAAAAATTAAATAAGTGACATGAGGCTCTAGAGAATAATGTTTTAAAATTAGCTGCTCAAAAATGAAATATCTAGCTTGTAATTGGTCTCGAATCTCGAAAAATGTATGCCAGATTGACGGTAGGAAAATCGTAGAGTGTGAAGTTTTTCTATATATTTATGATCTATTATCCAAAAAATGGATAACATTCAAATATATAGACCATAGAATTAAAACAAGTTTGATAAAATGAAAAATGATATCAGGAGTTTTATGCAATAAAAAAATGTCTACAATATTGAAATGAAAGTATTACAAAATGATCTTTCGATCAACTATATTTTATGGCTTGGAGTATTAGGCCACTACGGACAACATATGTATAAAATAACGGTAGCAGATATGTGTATCTTAAGATGGATGTGTGATAAAACATGCAACGATGGAATTAAGAATGAAAGGATTATGATTAGAGAAATACATCTAACATGGTTTGATCATGTGAAGAGGAGACCAAATACAATTCCAATTTGATAAAGTTTAGATTGGTAGGTAAATGAAAGATATAGACGGAGGGGTAGGCCGTTGAAAACTTTGATGAAGATGATTAAAGAGATACCCAAGATCTTGGATTAAGTGATAATATGTAAAAAGATAGCGTAACTTAAATAACTAATATCAATATAGATGATCCCAAAAATAACGAAAATGGACTTAGATAATGATGCCGATGTTTTCACATATTTGAGTCATTGCGAATTAATTGATCAATTATCAAAAATTAAGTTGATAATATATAGACCTTGTGCATAGGCACCGATTCTCATTTTCCATCTGAATCTCCTATATGATGCATGCAGTAAGAGTACTAATTAATCTCCCACATCATGCACGTACAAACAAGTCCTCCTCAAAGGTCAGAGGAAAGATAAATGCGCCTCGAGTCTGTGATTATGTGGCTTCTCGGTCCTACATATATATAGAAAAGCAAAAGAAAAAAACATATTTATATAGTTTTAAACATTTGTACCTTAATTAAATGTAACAGCCTAATTTTACTTACCTTGGAAGTCACATCTGATTGCCCTGGATCTGTCCCCGCATAGCTGATACCATTGTTCTGCAAGAAGAGTTCCGTCTGCCTTTAGTCCTAAGGCCAAGATAAAAAATCGAAATAAAAAACTACATGCTAAACAGTCCCACACCTGTTGTTTGTTACAGCTGTCAATCCATGTCTGAACATATATCTAACCAGCCTTCTCATTTTCCTTCTGTTCTTCTTCTTCCTCAAGCTGTTGGAATAGCTGCTGCTGCTGCTGATATCCCCCTGTTTGCAACATCATCTGTTGCTGTTGTTGCTGTTGAAGATAAAGCATATACTGATGTTGCTGCTGTTGGTTATAGAGTTGCTGTTGCAACTGTGGATTTTGGTACGGGATTTGCTGTTGCAACTGAATATAATGCTGTTGGAGTTGTAACTGCTGCTCGTGAAACTGTTGCTGCAAAATTTGCGCGTTTTGAGGTTGTTGGTAAAGTAGTTGCTGTTGGTTGTAGTAATAGTATTGCCACATTTGCTCATAAGCTTGTGTATTCTGCATCTGTCCATATTGCTCGTTACTTTGCCACATCATCATCGCATTTTGAGAATTCTCAGGAGGTAATTGAGATTGAGATGTAGAGGTGACATTCGGCTGTCGCTGAGGTGGCGGCAGGGTTTGTGAAGACACAGGCTGTTCTTCGGTGTTACTTTGATAATGCGGCATTGCAGGGCCCAGTTTTTCAGCTTCTTGGTGTTGTTGTGCAGAAACGTGCTTGACTTGATCTGGGTTTCTTTGTGAACGTCCATGAAATTCATATTTTAGATCTTTATGGAATTTTCCAGAAGGTAGCTTAGTAGCCGTTTCCTTTTGGAATGAAGGCCCCTGATGAGTATAAGGAGCAACTACAATAGTTTCATCTAAGGAAAGACTGTCCAATGAAAGAGATTTCCTTTCCTGTCCCACAGCACTACCATGCTCTTGCCAAGTTTCATTCTCTTTAAAATCTTCTGGTGGGGCTTCTGTCATTTCAGTTGTATTTGTATCTTCTCCAAATTGCTCAGATTGAAGCTGATGAATAGCTTGGTTAGTTTCAATATCATGATATTCTATTACCTTATCATCATCTGCCTGATCAGTCTGAGTATCCTTATTTTCTGGGAGAGAATGCTTTTTATTTTCTATTGCTAGCTCGTTCAAGAGACCATAACCACAAGCCTTTGTAGGTATATCTTCCTTGGTGATTTTCAAGAGTTTTGTACCAGAAGCAGGGTGGTTAGACGAAATTGCCCTCAAAGAGTGTGGAAATAACTTCATGTGCCTATTCCACGCCTTACTTACATCGTGAATGGTTCCACAAAGGTCAACAAACTGTTATGGACAGAAAGTTTCATCAGGGCTGAATGACATAAGATGAACTACAAAATGATATTTAGATAAACTGATTGAAACCCAGAATGTAAAGGTAAACCAAGAAGGTGGCCAATTAGTTGCAATGAGTTCAAGAGATGGTTCACCTCTAAATATAAGACTGAGATATCCTCCCTATCCTTTTCAATCCAACCTTGAGATAAATCTGACCCAGGTGATATCTCATCAGCTATAATGGAATCTACTACATCTATATGCCTTGGCCCTTCATGCATCATTGTAAATTTTATGAGTTCCTGTAGAAGTGACAAGGACAATATACCTCAAGTTATCATTATTTGAGTATCAGCATGTGGTATATAATTCTGATAAAAAAGAAGCAATTATATTGATTAAATGGTGAATGGATATACCTCAATAAGCAATCTGCAGTGAGGTACATTTTTTATGCCATCTATCAAGATGTCCCTCGCAGCATCTGCATTATCAGTAATCTGTATTGCAAAAAACAGAAAAATGTAGACTAGCAAACATAGAATGGGATAGTTGCAATATCTGTGGACAACACACACATTTACACACATTTACACACACACACACATATCTTAATTATACAACCTGCTAACCGCACGGATTTACATACCATGTATTCAAGTCGAGAAAAATGAATATATAAAGTAGGCACAAGGTGCAACATTTTCTTTTCTGAAGCCATCTGAAGTGCTTCTTTATAAGTATTAGAAGCTGCTGCAAAATTTCCCTGCAATATAGCTGATAACACTTAGAATGCATTTGGTTCAACATTTCATAAAGAAGTTTGGGTAAACATTGGACACTCAACCAAAGGCAACTTTAAATTAAAGAATAGATGAAGCTGGTATGGGGGTAAATTGTTATTATTGCATACCATACGTTTCTCCATGTTAGATTTCATTATAATATTTTCAGTGAAGCTGGAATCCGATTCTGAGTCAAGTTGAAGAAATGCATTACTTGCACCAGATACATCTCCTATTTGCTCCTTAAATCTAGCATTGAAACGATGGATTACTGGAAATCTCTGCATTGAACATATACGATGAGATCATTAAGAACCTCTAGTCATGTACAAAACAATCAAGTCGAACTAGGATAAAAAATAGGAAAAGAAGTGAATATTTCAAACAAGTAAAATATCATTTGGGTTGTCACAAAACATATTGACAAAGCAATTAGACTCTTACTTGAGTTATCCAACATTGAAAAACTAATTAGACTCTTCGAAATATGAAATTATTCCTTGCCATGTAATATTATTGCATGAACCTTAATAAAAGTTTGTGTTGCTCGCTCGAGAGCAAAGCTAGCAATCTCTCTTCCACCCTTAGTTTCCATGAATTCCACATAACGCATCCAAAACTCCGGGTAATTGGCACACGGGATTAAGCATCTCTCATAAAGTTTAACAGCCTATAGATAGTTAACAAAAAGGTCTTTAAATATCACAGAGACAAAAGAGAGAAAGACAATGATCCATAATGATGTGAAGCACTAGAATTTAGTATCCTACCCAGTCAAAATCACCATGCCCCTCAACAAAATCCAGATAAAATTGCCAATTCTCTAATTGACTGGTTTCTAGTGGTTTTACGTGAAAATAAGTCCTTCGGATTTTACTTTCAAAGTTGCTGATTTTTTCATCCAGTTGACAAGATTTCTTATAGAACCTTTCCCCAATAGATATATACTTTTGCAATGCGTTGTAATTGGCCACGCCAAAAGATGGGTCCATCACTTCTTTGATAATACGAACTATTTCATCATCTTTGTAACAGACAGGTGTTTCACTATCAACTGTTGATTCTGACCTTAAGCGTATTTTTGAATTGCTCTGAGATTTGATCTGCTCTGTCAAAGTGGCAGTCAACTTCTTAAAACTGAAGAACACATCCAACTACCATTCGTTAAATTTACTATATTATCTAATATCTGGGAGTTAATTGACACGAATCAAGAAAAACTAAACCTCAAATGAAGATACGAAACATTATGAAAGATAAATCGCATTGCAAAGAATAAGAAGAGAAAAGTGCACCTCTGATAGTAGTGACGTAACTTTCTGGTTGGAAATCTCAGAGTTTGGATGTAAATCAGAGCTAATGAATCCCACTGCTGTTGAGATAACTCAAATTCAATGTATTTATCCCACAAAGTATGACACAAGTAATCCTTTCCAACTAAGGAAATCGCTCTTCTAAATAATCTGTCAGATAGTGGAATAACCATGCATTGTTAAATTTGTTCAACCTTAGCAATAGAATCTAAGGGTTAACAGAATAGACAGAGGAAAGGGAAGAAGAAGATGCCAATTCAATTACTAGATATATGCAAACTTCAATATAAAAAATTAATTACCTACGAATATCGTATGGATCTTCAAAAGCTGATAAGCTAAATGTGAAGTAGTCAATCCATACACTCAAAGAGTAAGTTGCTGATTCTACTGCTCGCTCAAATACTTGAACAACCTTGTCAATGGTGCTTAATCGAGCCTTATGAGAAACATATTTTCTCCAGTATCCAGAACACAAAGGAAACTCGGACAAAAAGGAATCATACACCAAGCATATTTTCTCCAAGTCATCCTGCAATTATTGCACAAAAATCATATCTGGTCTCAGCCAACAAAAATCATATTTGTATTCAAAGGCTTACACCCAGCATCGCTTGCATCATGAGAATAATGCCAAATATCAATTTTAGTAAAAAAGAGAAAAATAATAACAACAATATAAATGAGTAAAGAACCCAAGCCACACTTACAGGGTCTGATTTCTCAATTTCTGAAATACGTGCAGTCCATTCCTCAAAATCCAATGAAATTTCAGTTGTCCCTTTCGGAACTTCTAGATCTACAAAGAAAACGAAAAAAAGCAATGTTTCATATGCTACTTAAGTTGGCACAAACATATATATGTAGATATATGATCTTTTAACCAAATTGAATGGAAACAGGTTAGTTAGTCCAGTAGACTCAGTCAGGCTCAGTAATCAACAATAGAAGTCCAGAACCAGTAAGCATTCTGAAGAACTGACAGAAAAGGGGTTGAAATTTAATAACTTTCTATGAGTTCACAAACTTAAGAAAACCAGTATATTATCTTTCCATTGCTCCAATTCTAAAACAAATTTCCGTCACAAGTAAGAACCTTCGATTAATTCCGAACAATCTTGAGCGCAGAAATTAGGAATAGTAGAAGTAGTAATCCTTTGCATCACATAATAAAATTAAAAAAATGAAAATAGAGAGAGAGAGAATCACCTAATGATTCTGAATCCATTGGCTGAGCTCCATTTTCGGAATTTCTACAAACTTGAACCTCTTTCGCCATGAACCGTGAACACAATGATACGGCTTCAGCATGAACAGTTTCGCAAATTCATAGTTGCTCAAGAACAGAAATCCAAGAAATAAAAAATAAAAAATAAATGGTAAATTACCTTTTACTTTTAGTCCTATCAAACATCAGCCAAATACTACGTACTCATATTTTACTTAAACTTAGGGTTCAACGTACACATAAGTGAATAACTGCGCCTTCCTGCGTCTCGTCATAAATAACAGCCGTCCGATTTTATTTAATAAAATCGGACGGCTCAGATGTAAGGTTCCATGAAATTATTATTTTTTATAACGTTATGGTATATTTTTACTAAAATATTATAACATATTCTTCTGGAAATTTGAATGTTTATTGTTCATTATTTTAGTTTCTTTAGCCTCCTCTACGTTCCTAGATCAAGACCAAACATAATGTCTCTCGGTTCAAGTTCCCGATCCAAATTGAGGACTCTTTCCTCTTCCCATACCGAGATCTAAGATAACGCTTCTTGGTCTGAGTTTTCGATTCAGATCAAAAACTCTTTCCTTTTTCCCAATTCCTCTTCCCAGACCGAGACTTAAGATAATGCTTATCGATTTGAATTCTTGATCTAGATCGAGAACTTTTTTCTCTTTCCCAGACTAAGATCTAAGATAATGATTCTCAGTTTGAGTTATCGATCCAGATCAAGGACTCTTTCCTCTTTCTCAGACCAAGACCTAAGATAAAGATTATCGGTCTGAGTTCTCGATCCAGATCGAAACTTAATAAAATATCTCTCGATCTGAGTTCCCGGTTCACACAGAGGAATTTTTCTTCCTTTTTAGACTTTATGTTTTGTTTAGTTTTCTTCTTAGATTACAACTTAAACCCATCAACCTCCATTAATCATACTCAGCCTGAATATTCTACTTATCAGCTTCATATTTTTATTAACCTCTTACTGCTACCAAATTTCTTGGCAGTCATTATAGTGTACGCTAATGCATGATATAAGTAAATCATGTCTAGAACTTAACGAGGTAGAAGTTAGATACTTACTTAGTTCTTAACTGGCTTGTCACACTTATGTCTTGATTATAATATAACTTGATCACCTGATTTGTTTCTAAAAGAGAGTAAGGAACGAGAAGAGGGAGTCTATTTTGTTATTGTAAAAGATGGGTGTTTATGTAACATGTATGAGCCACCCATGTAATGAGAAGTATGAAGAACTTCTATAAGAACCACAGATGATTATTACCGTATCAGATCGATCTTCTATCTTTTCATTTTCTAGAAAATTTTAGGGCATGATTTAACTGTTAAACTCTTTTAGATTTTCTTTATGAATAACTTAAAAACTCTTATGCAGTTAGACAATGGATTTAAAGAAAACTTTTTTTTTAAACCATACAACTTTGCACAAATATTTTCTTTATACATTAGTTATATGACTCATAGAAACACACCTTATAATATAGAGATGATAGATCTCATCTTATCACCTTACAAACTGCATATATTCAAACATATGTCAATGGTTCACCATTTTAGTAGTCTTTGGATACGATCACATAGAGTGATATTAAAGCATGATATCTCATGTCAGTACTATGGTGTTTTTAGGTCTGAGTATCACAAGTTCAATAGTTACCGATAAAACTCATTAACAATTAATATCATTATCGTTGTGTTTTTGTCAAGATTGGGTTCAGTGGTTATGTATCTACTAATTACCTACATGTCTATCCCAATATTCCCCAACACCGATGAATATGAGATCATCACTCTTCTCTTCGAAGAGGACAACATATGTAATAGTCTCTTTAGATTGTCAGTATCCCTATCATGACAATTTTATGACAATGAACAATTTTGGATCTTAGACTTAACCAACTTAGATCTCATTCTTCCATATTCTCTATCATAAATCTAAGTACATATTTAAAAATTGAGAATCTATCAAGTATGTAAGTAATTTATATATGCAAGCAATTTATATATGCAAGCAATTTATATATGAAAAGAAGTTATTATTTCCAACTTAATAATAGCACGACAGATTATGTATATGCTATAATTAAATACTATGTAATCAATTATACTGATAATTTATACATTTTAAGATTGATTATCATAATTGTATGACCCGATCTAGTCATATTCGATTGGTTTGATGAGCATTCACTTTCACCATCCTCATTACAAAAAATAACAATCGTAAGTCTTTACTTATCTTATCTTATTTTTTTTCCTTCAAGTTGCTTTGTTATAAGAGAATGAACTGGTTGTAGTCTTAAAAAAATCTAGTTTCATCTATATTGAAAACATCTTTCATCTCCAATTGATCACCTTTCTCCCTTATGGAAATCAAATTATTCTTTATGCTCTCAATATCAACTGATCCTCTTTCTCTAAAACGATGATAGTTTTTTTATCCCATATCTTGATTTAAAGCACTCGAACCAACATTTAGAATATAATTTTAGATTACCATGAGGGTACATCTTTAGAAAATCTTTAACATTTTCTATGATTAATTCCCCAATCATATTCACACATTCTTGGTATTAAAGAAACCACTCACATAGAGTCTTCTCCATGTTAGAGAATTTTGTTGTTTTGTGTCGCTTAACATCACCTTTTTCAAAAGTAGCCAAGAGATATTCTGAAGATCGCTTGATCATATTCAATATCATCCCTTGACTCACCTATAAGTTAAATTTTTCTAGAACCCACTGGTGCAATTATATTTTAGTGATATCTGGATTCTCTTTATTATACTCGCATAATAATTTTCATATTTCATCTGTCCTTCTCGATTTCCTTACACTTTTGAGATGAGAATCCATCTTTATTTAAAATAAGAATAGCCTTTGCCTTTTTAATTATTCTTCTGGAATGAATAAAAAAAACCTATAATTTTATATCCTAAAAAAGTTATTTTGACCTATTACCTCCTATGTAATTTTGTCCATAAGAATGATTTTTTGGGTAAAGTTGTCAACATAAAAGTTGTAGATTTATCTTTTAGCTTTCTATGAGCACCCAAATTAATATATTTGAATGTTTGCAGTAAAAGTTATGTTCGATTTAATAAAAATATGTTTTTGATAATGAATATGGAGCAATCAACCATTAAGATGAATAGGACAATTTGCTTAAATTTAATATTTTCATTACCATGATTAAAGTATGATAAACTTTTCTTTACATTTATCAAAATAAATTTTCATATTTAATTTATTTCTAAATATAAATAAATTAAAAATATTTTAATAAATTATTAAATAATTAATAAATAAATTTTTTATTAAAATAATAAATTTTTTAAATATATAATTATTAATTTATCAAGATTTTACAACTTTCGTACTATTTGTCGACTCTTAAAATAAGTAATAAAATGTCATCTACCAAATAAAAAAAGAACTTTACAATTGGGCTTTACTGTATCGCTACTTTTTTCTGATGAGATACTTACCATGGGCCTTCAAGTAGCCCTAAAAGGCTAAAACAAAATGGAGTGTTCATGTTCTGGGCCTTTCGGACTGTTCAATTGGGCTTTACTGTTCAGCCTGGTCGGCTCGGACGCGAACCTACAGACCGGAGCGAAAAATTAAACCGTCCGCTCTTAGGAATCGGTCTGTCGGCCTGGACAAACCGGTGCGATTCAATAACTGCTTTCGGAGTTGGAGGTTAAGAAAGTCCGACATAAACGAACGAATCGCATTTAGTGATCATACTCACCGCACACGTGTCAAAACATGACGCGCTGACCCAGTATCGGTCAAGCATCGCGATCAACCATCGGAACTCCCCACGTGGCTCCAATTCTAACGCAATTTACAGTTTTCCTGGGCCCCACCTGTGCCACGTGAATTTCTCAATTATTACAAAAAAATTAAATGAAATATTTATTTAAATGCATCCATCTCTTTCATTTCACACTCGTTCGTAATATCTTCTGTTAGGCAGTGTTGTTTTTATTTGTTGGGGTGGGTTTCTTTTTTCTGCTCTGCATCTTTGTACAAGAAGACGAAAATGGCGTCTATAGCTATGTCATCTGCCATTTCAGGCCGATGTTTTTCTCTCTACAACAAGCCCTACGTACCTCGCTCTCTCCTAGCTCCGCCAAGTCCCAAAGCCAAGCTTTTCAGCAAAGTTGCTGCTGCTACTTACTCCAGCTCGCTCAGTTACAACCCTCTCAGGTAATAACACTTTCCCTGAATTTTCAGAGATTTTTAATGATCGGACTACAATTCTTAGCTGAAAGAGTGAATCTTTGTATTTTCCAGGTTTTCGATTGGTAACGAGGGGGTAGTGATGCCGACGATGACGAAGAAAAGGAGAGGATCCGGTGCGGTTTGTTACGCTTCGCCTCTTACTTCCCGTAATCTGCAGTGGATCTCCGTCATTTCTGCTGTGTAATTTTCTATTTCTCCTTCCCTCTGTCGACGTCACATTGCATACATACATACACGTGTCAACTTATATGGGATTCGAGTATGTGCCTGATCGTGTGTTCTTGTGTATAGAAGTGTGTTTCTCTGCTTCCCTTCTGCAGTGGAAGAAATTATAGTGAATAGTTTATATCTACAGAATTGTCTTATTTTTATGGACGACCTTGGATCATATTCAGTATTCACTTCTTCTTTCTGCTGGGTTTGATCTATTTAAGTATTCGAAAGTGTCCTCTTATAGATGTTCAAATTTCTCTCTCCCTCTCTCTCTCTCTCTCTTGTTTATTATTATTTTTTTTTTCTAGGGTTTTGATGCTTGCAAAGGGTACTGCGATCCAAAAATCATTTATCGTTCCATTGTTCGCTTTACTAGCACCTGCAAATGTTGTGGCTTGGGTCAAGTAAGTCTTTCAGAAACTTTCTACAGCTTCGTTGTCAAGTTCTATCTACTTAGAAAATGTATTTATTGAATTTATGTTGTCCAATTTTTTTTATTTTTTCTGGAAGGCAAAAAGTTAGATTTTTAATTGTGAATTTTGGTTGCAGGGGTGAATATGGAGTTTGGAGTGCATTTTTGGCACTTCTTGTTAGACTCTTCTTCTATATCCCTGGTGCGTTCCCCTGCTCATGTTAACTTAGACAACAGATTAAAGGAAGTAGCTTTGCATTCCCCTGCATAATGTGACTTAAAATGAGTAGCTTTTTTTTTAAAATTAAACCTCCTATTCTTATAACAGCGATATTGCTTTGTAGAGATAATAGAAATTTACCATGATTTTCTGAAATACTGACCACTAAGCCTGATGTCTTCTGTATTTGATAGACACCATCGTCTTCTGAAACCTTAGGCTATTAGCAACATTGGGAATCTTGTATACCCACATAGTGCTTTTAAAACATCACTTACTGATGAAGCCCTTAATAACAAAGGGAAGGAATACTAGTAATGCACCTTCTAACTTTTCCGCTCTGCATTTTGCATCGCATTCTACTTTTAACAGTCAACTGATGGAAAATCATTTTCCAACAAATGCTAACTTCGGTCTTTGGTTTCAGGGGAACTCGAGTTGCCATTTCTAGCATTACTTCTTGTGATTGTGGCTCCTTATCAAGTCTTGAACCTAAGGTTAGTCAGAGATGAATCTTTGAAAGGAATCAAGGCCAATAATATAAATTTCAAATAAGTCTGAACTGTTATCAATACTTCTCATTGACAGGGGAACACAAGAAGGGACAATCATTTCCATCGCAATTGCTGGATATTTGGCTTTCCAACATTTCACACGAGCTGGAAGCCTTCAGAATGCATTTAACCAAAATTCAATTGTCCCTACCATTGCCATTGCAGCCCTTTTTCTCGTCTCAATCCTGCTCTTGATCTAAGTAATTAGACCTTTGTAGACTACACATATTCTAATGTTACTCGAGTAACCTTGATCTAAGTAATTTGTGTAGTCTCATTCTTGCTCGTGATCTAAGTTTCGTTCTACACATAGAAGAATAAGTGTCTTTTAAAATTTTAGTTTGACATTTCTTTGTTGGTTTTGTATACAATAAATAGCTATAATGAAATAAAACATATTTTGCTTATATCAGACTTTGTACCCTGACTTCTTCCCTTACTTTTTTATGCGCCTGTTGCTAGAGTATTTGTAATATAGGTTTTTTTCTTATGTTCTTATATACAGCTCTGAAATGTGTCCAGGCTTACTAATCAAATGCTTTGGCATCTAAGACAAAGTACGGATCCCTGTCATCAATCTTCACTTTACCTTGTCTTACTATAAAATGATCAGTTAGACTGATATTTTAGCTTTTTGTTGGATCTGGTCCTTTAATCCTTGCATCAATTAAGCTTTATTATAGCTAATCCCCAGATTGAATCAAAGCATTGTCTTAATAGTCAAGCATTCTTAAGAGTTTCTTTACTCAACCAAGCACAGGGTTGATCCCGCCCACTACTTTCTCCACCATATAATCTTTTCTATCTCGAAAGTCGAAACCATATCTACCTGCTTGTCTAGACAAATTTTTTTTTTCTTTTTTTCAGATTTTTATACGTATTGTTGAAGATCGATATACATCATAGTTCAGAGCTAGATAGGACGAGTTGGGATTCAAGTTGAGGTCGAAAAAAGGTTAATGCAGTGAGATTGACATTTATATGCTAATCAGAATAAGAATATTTTCGTGATTCAATGTCTAGTTTATTAATCACTTGTCGGACAGCTCTTTAACTAAGCACGGGATTTTGCATCGATTTGCAGAAGGGAAAGTCTGATTCTCCCTTAGTCCTGATCTTGTGTTCTTTGCATATATCATTAAAGTGAAGTCACATATAGTTGTAGGATAGCTTTATCAAATAAATAAATGAATTTTGAGGCACTAACTAGTTTCTGGTATATGCCTTCTTCATTTAGAAAACAATCCTGAAAAAGCAGATGAACTTGTCTACTAATTATTATTGGGGCTAAAAGCCTAACAAAGTAGTACTATGTTTCTACAAGTACAGTAATTGCTCTGCTGCTATATTTTCCCCTGCTATAAATATTATCCCCCTTTTTTCTTTATAATGCATTATTCGTAATGCAAAAAAACAGTATGCTTGGCAACCTACAGATGCAATTGCCATATCTTCTTCTCTGTAGAGTTGAAATGGATAAATGGAATGAATCTCTTCTTCTTTCTCAGAGATGATCAGCCAGAAGAGGGGACCCCAAGACGCTACAAATCACGGTGAAGAGAACAAGATATAGATGATTTGATATTGAGGTAGCTGAGCTGGGACTTTCTGTTGGTTCTCCGTAAACTGAAGTGGGAGGTCCCAGAGTTGGCGTGGTGCTAGTCCCGTCGGTGGGAGAGGTCAGAATCATCGGACTCGGGTTAGCTGGTGTAGTTGTCCTGCATATTTGACTGAAGTCTTAGTTTCTGTTAACCAAAGTTGTCAGTTGCACCAAAAGCTTAAAACCAGTAAACTATTAAGAACTGAGATCGGAAAACGAACAAAGAAAAGTGGTTATGAAATCTTACATCGGTGGTGTGAGTGTTGTTGGCGTTGTTGCTCTAGGCGATGCATAGTGACAGTTACCACTGCCTGAAAAGAAAAAAAAAACAAAGAATTCAGAAACAGAAGGATTTTTGGGAATTAAAATCAAACAATATCAACAGCTACTTGGATGAGTATATATGTACGAGAAAATTGCATACTGGGGTCACTGTTGACAACTTGTGCTGTTCCTGCGAAATTACAGCTAGTGGGAACCGGATTTTTCTGGTAATAATCATTGAAGGCGTAAGAAGCATGGTCCCGCAAGGTGTTGGGCTCGTAACAGCTTGCTCCATGTTGAAGCGCAGAGCAATCAGCACCTCCATAGCCACAAGCATAGTCTAGGGCCACTTGCAAAGCGGTTTGCGAGGCTGTTTGGCTTGCTATGCACCAAGAACCACCAGCTGTGGTGGTGGTTGGAGTTGTCGGGGTAAGGGTGGGGACCAGCGTGATTGGAGCCGGTGGGGATGTCGGGATTACTGTTGTCGGAGTTGTTGTTGGAGTAGTCGGAATTGTGGTTGGAGTTGTGATTGGAGTTGTGGTTGGTGTTGTGTCGGGTGTTGTCGGGTTAACAGTTGGGATTGTATCCACTTTAGTATCTGAGAAGATAGTATCCGAGAAGAGTACTTGATTTTCTTGAGATTGCAGTACTCTTTTGTCGTTGTTTTTTCGGTTTACTTCGGAAGGAGGTTTCTCTGCCGGGCTTGAAGCTGAAGAGATTGAAAAAGACACTTATCAGGTTCTATACCTTTTCCTTTTTCATTGATACATTGATTCTACATTTGAGACTTCAGTTTGAACTAACAAAACTCCAGTTTCTCTCAAATGGATATCCACCCGTATAATGCAATTTACCTCAAATTCGATGTGAAAAAAATTTCAAAGTTCTTGCCGAATGTATCAAAACATTTTTTTTTAAGGGCGTTGTTACTTGGACCTGAAGGTAATTGTACTGTGCATTCTCCAGAAATCACAGATACCAAAATAGTGTAAAAATGATTTTGTAAATCATCATGCACGTTCTGGTTGGAGAGCATAGTGTGATGAATCATATAATGAGATGAAGAAAACATGAAGAATGAAATGAATAATCAATCACCTGAGCTGAGGAAGAAACACAAGAAAAATAACGTGAAGTGCGTAAATAACCCGGCACCCATCTCTGCAATGAGATTTGTACTAGAATCTCAGGTTCTTCTTCTTCTTTCTTAACTTATTGGTTGGGGTGGGGAACAATGCGATAGAAGCTAAGATTCATTAAATAAGAGAAGGGGAAGCACTAGTGTTTATGTGGTATCATGGCAAAGAAGAGGTTAAGCTTTTTGCAATGCATATATTATAATGTATAGAGGGAGGGAGGAATCCAAGCTTTCTTGGATCTCTCCAAGAGAAAGGCAAGAAGTGGAGGGAATATAAGAAAACTTGAGAAAGGAGGAATTGAGATTGTTGGAAATTGCAAGCAAGAGAGAGGTGCAAGAAGAAGGAGAACCTTAAAAAGTATGTGAGGGAGGGAAAAGGCATATGATAACAATTATGCTACAGCTTAATTCAAATTAATATTCGACATTGTCACTTATGATAAAGTCTTATGTTACTTCTGTGATTTTAGAGTTTGCTCAAAGTGGTCTCCTCGAATCATATCGACTATCGAGTCTCTATTAATAGTTGAGATGAATTATTATCAAGCCGACCTTTGGTTTGCACCGAACCGATGGTTACACATGCCTTAACCTACATACTCTAAATGGTTGTGATCAGACCATATTGGTATTTGAAACTAAAATGCGCTAATGTGACTTGATGTTAACGGTTTGATAGTAAAATACCTCTTGATCCGTGATGTTATTGTCAGGGCGGCATTTTTCTTTTGCACTTTCTTGATCTTCTTTTCACTGTTTTTTGGTACTCGAACCGAAAAGCTAAAGGTGATTCGGGTGACAGAATTTGTAATACCAGTTAGGATGGTATTCTAGGGTCTGTAATCAAGAATATTGTCCCCCCCCCCCCCCCCCCCCCAATATCCTTGCTTTAGAGTACATTCATGTGTATACTTTGCTATAAGAAAGTAATTAGTTTCTCTATGAAGACAATCTTGCCCCGAAAAGGAAATCGTAGGAGATGAATACTTTGGCTTATATAATTATATTATCAGTAGAGTTGCATCTAAATAATTATTCTGCTCGTAATTTCATATATCTTGATGATTAGAGAAATGGCAATGTACACACAGAATATAAGCGCTATTGTACCGGCGATAATCATATTGGCAATCTTAGCGTTTTTGGTACTTGGGAAATGCACAGCTATCCTGCATCACAAACAAATTTTTTGTAGATGAAATTAGCCAAAAAAATAAATAAATAAGGAAATGAGGAAAACCATTGTTACCCGAGTTTCTTATCCAAGGCATGGGGCAGAGCAGTGTGAAAGATGTTCGGTTACATCGGTACGCGCTGCAGAAAGAGGGTGCATGGTAAATAACATCTACTAGGCTATACGCATGTCACTGCAAGGAATTTGGTGATTTACCTGGTAAATTTCAGTAGTCAAGTTCTATTCCGTTGCCGCTTATATCCTTGTGGTTTGGTGTGACATACTTCTCGACAGTGACGACCATGCCAGATCCGTCATTAAGTTCAAATACGGATTGAATTAGACCCTGTTAATATTGGCATAACATCACTACTTTTGAGCCAAGTTCTCAGATAATTTGTTTGATTTTTATCATACAAATCAAGTAAAGACTGATAACTCATTTGGTTCAATGTTTGTAATGTTCATACAAATGCCAATCCAATTTACTTGTTTACAATCTAACCAAAATATAATTTTCTCAAACTTCAGTTTACCCAGACTCCAACTTGAAATTCTAACCCAGGTAAACCTGAGTCGTTTGATTATAACATTGTAGCAGAGATCGGTCGAAATCTTAAACCTTCCCGTAAGTCCTTTCTCCGACTAGAACAGCTCTACAATTATCATGAAGCGCAGAAGCAACCTGAAATTGAGAATCATTTACGATGTGAGCAATAGAGAACTCCAAAAAGCATCAATGGAAATCTGGTCAGCTTTGCTGCTCACAATTTCGCTTGCACTTGCAGTTTTGTTATTCACCAGAACCTGCATGTAGGTATGAGTCGAGCTTTCTAAGTGATGTAAGCAGCTGTAACTTTTTCTTAATAGCTAAATCTTTACAAGCACATACAATAACGGGATCTGTGATCATTGGTGCAGAATCTGTGACGACAATGGTTTAGTGCTGTTGCTCCCTTCCAACTGTATAAATAACCTGCACAGACATCATCGGGTAAAATTGCAGAATTGATATTGTTAGTCTTGTACGGCTGAACATAAATCAAATTATACAAGGGCAAATTCTGAGATGGTTGGCATTGTCAATTCTCCATCATCATCATTTATTTTAACAACTAGTATTAAATAAGCATATGCTTTCTCTATCAACTCTAAGTGCTGTCATCTTCAGTTGAGAAAAGTAAAAAAGAAACAGGTACATTGACTGGTAAATTTTCATGAATCGACATACCATATTCCCTTCACTTAGAATAGCTTAGCAGTTTCAATTCCAGCCTGAAACAAACACCAAAATTTCATGAAATTCACAATAAGTTCGATCTATAATAAGTGTCCAACAACCTTACGTAGTTATAGGCATGATAAAGGGTGTCCAACATACCTGTACCAGTCCACCACGATTATCTCTAAGATCTAGAATAAAATAGGAGGCACTCATATCCTGGAGACACTTCATTGCTGCAATGATCACCATTTACCTTAAGTAACTAAATCTTTGGATACTGTAATATGGCTAATAAATTATAACATCTGGCTGAACTTATTAATATATGTACCAATGACCAAATATTTTCTAGCCAATGCATTAAACTCTTTGAGGCAGATGTACCCGATGGAAGTGACACCATTGTCTATTTGTTCCAACCGGTAAAATACATGGGTCTGGCAATAACTTGTCTCGGGATTTGTATAGTTTGAACAGGCCCACAATTCCGATGTTTTACCTAAGAAAATATGCTTCCTGAAAGATGGTTAATAGAAACACAAAAGAGTTGTTAAAAGCATGTTTCAATCTAAACGAGACAAGTTCAGAATCACAACCTTAATTGTCACAAATGTTTCATTAGGGTCTTGTAACAGTGAAGACACTTCAAATGCCAATTTTCCATTAACAGCCAGAACTTCATCTCCCTAGAAAAAGTGTGAAAAGTGCATATGAACATATAACATATCCTCAGCTCCTTATACATAGAAACTAAAAGTGTAAATCTTTCTCCTCACCTGTCTTACACCAGCAGAATTTGCAGGACCATTCAAGATGAGTCCAAGAACTTTGAGTTTTATATCTCCGTGATCATCTGGAACTTCCCTAAGGTTTATTCCAATACCACTCATGTCATACCTTGCCATCTTGGAAAACTTGAGAACAGCAACATACAACATTAAGTGAATATGACATGTAAATTACTGACCATATAAACTACAGCATTGATCAATGCCCTAAAACAAAATTGAAAAAGTAAGAAACCTGACTAATATACCTCGTCCAGCTCGAGAAAACGCGTGTAAGGATCGCCCAAGCTTCCCAGCATCCGTCTGATGATATCATGTGTCTTTGTTCTCATTTGGATTGAAGTAGTCAGAATATCTTTCTTCTTTTGCTGAGATCATCGACATTTTAACAAATTTTCGCAGCTAAAAACGTAAGAAAGAGCTTAAATTATAAAAAAAAGAACGCGAATAGATGAATCTATCACTTTACCTGCCAAGTTTCTGTTGACCAGCGAAGGCCACCCGATCAAGGAAGCTATCATTTACGATTTCCCAAACTTCATCGACAATACCTTCATTCGTCACCAACTGAGACTCGGGCTCGGTCTTCTCTTCTTCTAGCTCCACTTCACGACAGCACTCGGTAAAAGAAGAAGAAGAAGAAGGATTTGGGATGGAAGTGGAATCTAGGGCAATTGAAGAAGAGACGAGGAGGCTAAATGAGAGAACTCCAGATAGAGCTCCGATTAGCGCGTTATTGAGCGCCTTGTTTTTATCGTTGCATATGTTCGACTTGGAGAGGATTCTAGGGTTTATAGCAAGTGATAATGAAGGACGTGAGGGCGTGGAGGAGAAGGAATTGCAGAGGAAGATGCCCCTCGTCATCTTCTTCTCTTTCTTCTTCTACTTTGAAGAAGCCTGTTAATATTTGCCCTTAACGACAAGCGGTCTCCTCAAGACTACAATAATTGGGCTTTGCTATATATACACTGGACATTCTGGGCCAAACATAATGGGCCACTCTATACGTGATTGATCCATCCAAATAGCCTTAGAAACTGGCGCATTTTAATAAAAAGCTTTAAAGGTGACAGCGTACGTTAGCAAGCTGGAACGTAAAATAGATACGATCAGAATTCAGATCATCCTCATCGAAAGGAAGCTGATCAGTTACTCCGCCTCAAGCAAAACGTAGCGGCCATTACCACCTCCGCCTCGTTTGATCCAACCTCTACGGCGCGCAGTCGCTTACATATGCTCGAAACGCTATCTGAAGCACCTTTCTGTAGCACGTTAGACGCACTGCCGCAGTAGTAGCACTGTAGCAGTGATTCCCTAGAGCCCGCGCATTTTAGCCTGCTTGCTTTTCTGTGGCGTAGTCTTGGCGTCTATCTCTCTCTCTCGTTCATTCCAAGAGCTAGTTCTTTTGCTGGTAACTTGGATTCTTTTCCTCTCACACCATGAATTGTGCTTTTATACATTTATCCTAGGACTAGACAATTTTTAGCCACACGTTTATATTTTTCCTTATTTTCTTGATTTTCTTGAATTTTTGGAATTTTTCAGTGATTTTTTGGTTATATTTTTTAGTACTGGGTACTCTGTTCTAGATGAGGTGATAATTGCATCAGTAATTGATTGAAAATCAAGTGATTTACGTTAGTTAGAGATTATACTTGGATTTCTTAAGAAGCCAGAGGGTGAGGTTTGAGGAAGAATGATTGTGATGAGTGGTAAACTGACCATAGCAAGTACCTTTTTCCAATCATGGTACACTTTCTGGTAATTATTCATCTATATTCGCTGAAATGTTTTATGTAATTTTATTTTTTTTTTATTTTTTTTTTTTTATAAATAATGCAGTTTGATATTTGCTTGGCAGATGCGTCTGCTCTAGATGGAACAGAAGATTGGGGCAACGAGCGAGTACTCCACTTCTCAAGGCAGTAATAGAACAAAGAAAACAGAATCCTGTAAAATGATTCCAAGCAAGGATGCTGCTATTCCCGATTCTGGCCTCTGGACAGATGGACTTATTTGTGCTTTTGAATATATTCGAGCTGAAAAAAAAACAGTTAATTCTAGGGTGGGGACAAAGATACGAGCACATAGAAATGGGCATGTTAAGGATTCTGACCTTAGAATTGATAATAAGACAAAATTATTGGAACCCTCATCTCCTAAAGAGCTTTTGAGTCGATCTGGCCATTTTCAAACCATAGAAAGAGTTGGGAATAGCCATTGGGTACCTATTGGGTGGGCCAGAATTTCTGAGCTAGTCCAAACGATTCAAGTAGATGCTGAATGGGCCTCACAGAATTTCGAGTTCACAGATGATGAAGATGACCTCACTGTTGCTGACTTGGCAGCACCTTATTGGGAATGCCCGGCTGGACCCGTATGGTGGTGTCATGTCTCTGCAGGTCACCCCTCCATTGAAGCCTGGCTTGGTAATGCTCAGTGGTTGCATCCTGCCATTAGTTTAGCTTTGAGAGATGAGAGTCGGCTCATAAGTGATAAGATGAAGCACCTTTTATATGAGGTACCCCCCTCTTCTCCCCTCTCTTTGCTTTTTATGTTAATGATTGTGTGGTATATCAATTGAGACTCTTGCAATATATGCTTATCAGGTTCCAGTTAGAGTTGCTGGGGGGCTGTTATTTGAACTGTTGGGACAATCCGTTGGTGATCCATTTGTCAATGAGGATGATATCCCCATTGTACTTAGGTCTTGGCAAGCTCATAACTTTCTAATAACTTCCCTGCATGTGAAAGGACCGGTAGCAAGTGTTGGGTATCACAGAAGTTCAGGTAGTTCTTCATCTCCAAAAACAGTCTCTTGAATGGACTTCTATGTGCACAAGGAATGATGATTAAATATGCTTATTGTTATCATTATTATTTTGTGTGTGTGTGTGTGTGTGTGTGTGTGTGTGCGCCTCTTAGGAGCTTCTTCTAGCCGGAAGTTATAAGTCACCAAGAACAGTGCATGAAGTGATAGCACATCTTACCTGCCGTCTTACTCGATGGGATGATCGGTAATAGTATTATGGGCTTTCTCACCTTTGAGTTAAGATTATGAATTGTTCTTTTCATGTGGATATGATAGCATGCAAATATACATCTCCTATGTCTATAACTCTATGATTCATGTCAGGTTATTCCGCAAATCCATATTTGGAGAAGCAGATGAGATTGAGTTGAAGTTTATGAACAGGTTGTTTAACATACTACAACCACATCAATTCGAGTTCATAGATATCGCAGTGTTTTTGTCATCCTTTTTTTTCCCTAATTATGTACTTCATTCGTATAATGGTTGACAAAAATCACTTTTCCCTGTGAATAGGAGAAACCATGAAGATATGAATCTATTGGCTATAATACTAAATCAAGAAATCAGAAGGTTATCGAGACAGGTACTCTACATATCATCTATTGAGATTGTTAATGGACTTAATTATTTACTTTTTTGTTTTATTTCTACTGCTGCCATCTTGAATGTGTGAGAGAGGAAATCAGGTGTATTGGGGTTCAGGCTTTTAAGATCTTCATTCAATTTCCTCTGTTTGCAGGTTATCAGAGTGAAATGGTCACTCCATGCAAGAGAGGAGATTGTGTTTGAGCTTCTCCAACATCTCAGAGGAAACATAGCTAGAGACTTATTGGAGAAGATAAAAAAGAGTACAAGGGAAATGATAGAAGAACAAGAAGCAGTCCGTGCTCGCTTATTCACCATTCAAGATGTCATGCAAAGCGTAGTCCGTGCCTGGTTACAGGTTTATTTTCAACTCCTAAGCATACCATGAAAGAACTTATAGGTCTCCCTGTCTAAAAGATTGATCTGGTTGTTTCTTACATCTTTTTATTTTCCATGAAACACGATTCAGGATAAGAGCCTTAGAGTGACCCATAATTTGGCTGTTTTTGGTGGCTGTGGCCTCGTTCTTTCGATCATAACGGGACTGTTTGGAATCAATGTTGATGGAATCCCTGGATCAGATAATACACCATATGCATTTGGTTTATTCGCAGGAATCTTAGTGTTCTTAGCAGCTGTGCTGATTATGGTGGGATTGGTTTATCTCGGGTTGAAAAAACCGGTCACAGAAGAGAAAGTTGAAGTTAGGAAGTTGGAATTGCAGGAATTAGTGAAAATGTTCCAGCATGAAGCAGAGACTCATGCCCAGGTTCGGAATAAAAATATTATGCGTAAAAACATGACTCCTACTGCTGGAGATGTTATCTCGAATGACGCAGACTACATTCTTATCCAATAATATTATGTTCGCATTTCTATAGCTCTAAGCGAAGATATAGTTATTGATGTTTAGGAAGATTTCCAGTTAAAAAAGGAATATTTTTCTGGTCAGTGGATTAGTGAAATGTAATAAGAAATGTCAAATTGTTTAGAATTTTCCATGTATCATGAAGTGTGATGTTACATATAAGTAGATAACATTGCCCATCGAACCATCATATGGAGAACTGATGTTTGTCCCAAAAGACATTAAATAAAACTTAAAGTTTGGCGGCTACAAACTTGAAACATAACAGTTTTTACGAGTAATTTTTGGATGAGTACGTTATATATGATATACCCAATGGTAGGATAACACATCATCTGAGTGATATCACTATGGTATACTCGTATTACTCAGTTTTCTAAGGACGATAATTTTTTTCTGGCCAAAACAAGGATGATATCCGAGTAGAAAACAACTGGAAATGATGACAAAATTATCACAAATAAGTCATAGGCTGCATTCCAAATCTTCCGTCCCTCGATCAAGTTTACCAGAAGACATGAGATTAAAATAGAAGAATATGCAACTTTCTATTGGATTGAAAAAAAAAAACCCTTTCCTCTCACCTCCCTCCCCATTTGTTATCATGTAAACACATTATTTCAGAAGAGATCTTGTTAGATGTTCACGGGCAGTAGCCAATGCTTGACTTATTGTCTGCAGGGAAAAATAAGAGTGAGAAACTTAAGCAATGGTCATAATCAGTCATAATATTTCTGATGTTTTATGTTTTCTCAATTACTGTACCTGCTCAGACAAAGGAGCCCCAGCATCTATGCTATGACTTGCAACCTTTCCGGCAATGACATTTGAGTCAGTCTCAAGAACGATACTGCATGGAGCATGAACAATTTTGAATCTTTTGCATATTCCACTAGGTATACTAATGGAGCCCCTTAACCCCAAAAGGCAGGCAGATAAGAACAGTATTTTGAATCTTTTGCTGGATATTCCACTCAAGAAGCCACAATCTAATCAATACCTCACAATAAACCGCCAAGAAACACGATACTTGATAAAACATGTGATGCTTGATTAAATACTAATTTTCAAGAAGTCTCTAATCAGTGGGGAAGACAAGGAGAGGCAGGCCAATCAATTTATGGAGACTAAATAATAACATATAACAGCCTAGAAATGATACAGAAAACAGGATCAAAGAAGCATTGTCAATTACCCGCCATCAATTATTTCATCAATACATAGCAAAATGAGGTCCAAGTTCTCAAGTGCTTCCTTCTTGTCTGCATTACCCCTGGAACAGAGGACAAACGAGAGTAACATTCTGGAAGAAATTATCAAATATAATGGTACACACTACAAAATGAGTCTTAATTGTTAAATACCTAAGGAGAAGGCCAACAGCATCAAAGAAACCCTGAAGGACTGTAGCTAAAATGATCTCATTTTCATTTTCATCCCCAGTGACAAAAAAATGAAGGTCCTGAACAAACTTGTAAACGACAACATTGTTCTCAAACATTGTTATCTCAGCTGTAGAAGAAGAAGAAGAAGAATTGTGTTAGTCATGAAGACATAAAAGCAAGGCCAAAAAGCAGCAAATGCATAAAAATCATTGCCATAGATAGATTTCATCTATCAATAAAGAAAACTAAGACCCTGGTTATAGTATGAAACCACAAAGAAAAGGCCTTGAACCAAAAAAAAAAAAGTTACCTTCTGTTCTAGCATTTGTCTTCTGAGTTTTGGTAAATATAGCTTTCTCAAAAGCTTCCTTAGAGCTATTTGTTGGCCAGTCATTTGAATAATACTTGACAGCTACACGTTTCCCCTCCGAATCCAAAAGAAGGATGTTTTTAATAGAAGGGCAAGACTCCTGCTTATGGTCGCAAGAATAATAATAGTAAGAGGATTGAGAAAAGGAATCAAGAAGTAAAACTTCAACCTAGATCTTATGGTACAATTTCATCTCAATGACTATAATCTCGTACCATTTTTGTCACGGTTTCACTGAATCCTCAGAATTATAGAAACAAAAGTGGAAAACTTTGTAGGCATGCATGCATGATCACAGATGTAGATACATTTTAGCGGGGAAAAGTAGCAGGATCTAATCTAATAGATTGCGATCTGAATCGAATTGTTATATTGTGACAGAGATCGAGCTCCCCTTATGAATGCAATAATGTCAGAGAGTTCAGATCTACTTATAAGCATATATATCTAACACCGAAATCATTATTTACAATTGAAATGAGCAGAACCAACAGCGAAATTGAACCCTAAATTTAGTAGATCGACGTTCGTTCGAAGAGACGATATTCACTAAAAAAAAAAGTTGAAAATCAAATGATAGAGAAAATTGCATGGAAAATATGATAAAATATGTTGTTTCGTTTACAGAGTTGCAGAAAGAAAACTGACCATTGTAGGCTGGTGAAGAATTTCCTGGAAAATCTATTCGAGCTGCGTCCTGGAAAATTTCGGGTCGCACGGTCTTTACAGAATATGCGAGGGGTACTTGAAACTTGAAAGAAGGAGAAATACTTCTTCAGAGAAAGAAGCCAGTGGACCCTTGAGAATTGATATTTACATAAAGAACCTCGTAGTTGTATATTAATCAACATTTAGGCTTTTTTTATTTATTTTATTTTTAAGGAATGTTTAGTATTTAATTATATGTCATGTTATAAAGATAAATCAAAATGTGTGAAAATTATGTCAGATATAATTAATCCAAAAGTGCTGAAAACTTTAATAAATTAATAATATGGAATTTATTTATTAAGATATTTCTATTTTTTTGTTTAAGGTATTTTTTTCTTTATCAAATTTATTTAGAAACAAATTAAATATAAAAATTTAGTTTGGTAAGTTTTGAAGATGTATTGTTAACGAGAACTAAATAAAAAAAATTTAGAAGCAATGAATTTTAGAATTTCGACTTGGACAATAAATATTCATGAAATATGGAAACTAAATATATAAATAAAAAAAAATAGAAGCAATGAATCATGAATTACGATAAATAGACATATTCATGATAGTGATGAGTCTGATGATGGTGAAGATAGTGATTCCGACACAGGATAGCAGATGAGAGGTGTGAGGAGAGAGGGGAGGAAATTTTTAAGCCTTCTGAGCTCGTGAAGTTCACGACTGAGGATGAAGTTCATGTTTTTACTTCTTTTTTTTCTATTTATTCATCTGACATGTTTAATTACAGGTATCTCATTAGATGCCTGTAATCCGACATGTCGGATCCATAAGAAATCCAATCGGATCAAATTCGACCAATACATGTGTTTGGTTTGATATCTTCGGTGGGAATCAAATCAAAATGAATATCATTCTTCTTTGGTTTGATTCCTAACTATGCCAAGAACGGTATTCATTCCTTAAGGGGGCGAAAAAATTATTCTCTCACTCTATTTAAAACATGTGTCGTTGGAGAAAAAACGGTTCATTTTTGTATACATTATATCTTTATATATTATTTAAATTTTATCGTGTCACTTAGATAATTTTCAAAATTTTCTTTTTCTTAACCTTAGAAAATTCCTCTAAGCCTATGATTGGTGGGAGGGGAAGGTGAGGAAGGGAGTTGTTGACCCAATTTTCAAATTATTTATTTTTATCTTTTGTTTTTCCAAAAGTAAAAGTGAAATGTTGGTAATCAACCAATGACTAATATTTAAACTGAAAAGATGTTTCTTTAGGAAGAGACATTATAATCAATCCAAGTTATTGGATTGATCGTGAAAGATGATGTCCTTATAAAATGGCATATTTGGGTCTATAAATACCTATGCACTTCATAATCTCTACAAAAGAAAAAAATTCAGCACTTACTTTTCTTTTCTCTCTACATCTTTCTTTGTATTTTTTTTTTTTTTTGTTACAAACATCAAATATAAAGTTCTATCAATCTAGAAAAAACTCATATTCGGTCTGTGATTTATTTCTTCACATGTACAAGTGTAGAATAATGAACGCTTCATTGTATCTTAAAGGAAATTTTTTATCCATCAAGATGACTTCATTAGCATATTTAAGATATATGACACTAGACTTCAATAAGTTACAACTTAATGGTGGGGATTTCTATCGTTGGTGAGAGAATATATTTTTGCTATTGACATCTCTCAAGGTGTTCTAGGAGATCAATAATACTCCAAGGCTTGAAGAACTAGCGGATGGAGAAAATGATGCAGTGGCTAAAGTTCGCAAAAGGAAAAATGGTACTAAGATGACTATATTTGCAAAGGCATATCTTAAATGCAATGTCTAACTCTTTGTTTGATGCATATCACACCATACAATGACAAAAGAACTTTAGTCCAATCTTCAAATGAGATACATAAAAGATGATGTAACAAGTAAGAGATTCATTATTACTAAATTTAATAACTACAAATAGTTGATTCTCGATCTGTTACGGATTAATTTAAGGAAATTAAAACTATCCTTGATTAATTCTCATAGACAAATTTCCCTCTACTTTAAAAAATTTAAGGAACGGTTTTAAAAAAGAAAGACCTATCTCTCGAAGAGTTAGACACTCATTTATACATTGAGGAAGGCCTAATAATTGAAGATATCGACAAAAATAAAAGTGAAAATATTTACAAAGTCAATATCGTAGAGGAAGAGAAAACTTCAAAGAATGAACCTCAAGATGAAAAGAAAATGAAGCAATCTTCTAAGTTCTTCAAAGATAAAAAGAAATTTAATTGTGAGAAACTAAGACACTTCAACAAAGATTGGTGTGCCTTAAACAAAAAGGAGAAAACGAACAAGTTTATGGCTTTAACTTCTGAAGCCAACACTCTTGAAGATAATAGGTCGTGGTGGGTAGATTCGGGCATAACTAGACATGGTTTCTAGGACAAGCACTTCATCATGATCTACAAGGCAATGAAAGGAAATATACTATACATGAGAAATTAAAATTCACTTTTGAAAAAAATTCTTACACTTACCGATGTCTATCATGTTTTTGAAATGAGGAAAAATTTAGTTTCTAGTAGTCTCTTAAACAATAATAGATTGATTCAAACTAGTATTTAAGGCTAATAACTTTTTATTATCAAAGGGAGGAATATTCTTTGGAAAAAAATATTTATATGATGACATGTTTATATTGTTGAGTCTTTTTATTTGTTATGGTATAATCATTTAGAACACATTAAGTCTTAGACTAGACGAATGCATGACATGGTTAAATTCAAATTACTTTTTAAAATTGATTTAGATTTGGAAAAATGCAATACATGTATGTTAACAAAAATTACAAGACAACTTATTCCAAGTGTTTATAGAAATTCAAATTTACTTGAATTAATTCATAGTGACTTATGTGATATGCATGCTACACCATCTTTAGGAGGAATAAATATTTTGCAATATTTATTGATGATTGTATTAGATATTATTATGTGTATCTTTTACATAGTAAACATGAAATTATGAAATACTTTTCTATATTTAAAAATGAAGGGAAATTTAATGGAATTCAAAAATAAAATGTCTAAGAACCGATTAGAGGTGGAGAATATTATAATTCATCGTTCTTTGAATTAAATGGAATAATTCATGAAGTCACAACTCCTTACACACCACAACAAAATTGTACGACATACAACAAAGAGAGAGTTTTGAAAGAAAAATGAAATTTCATGCTTTTTGAATTCGAGATTTGGACATGGTTTTTGGGGGGAAGCCTTATTAACGTGTTGTCACATTTTGAACTGAGATCTCACAAAAATGAACAAAACAATACCTTATGAATTGGTCTAATGTAGGCTATCTTAAGGTATGTGGTCGTAGAGCCATAGTAAGAGTTTCGGATCCCAAAAGAAAGAATTTGGGGGAAAAAGAAATTGAATGAATGTTCCTTGAATATATGTCTCATAGCAAGGGATATTGAGTTATGGTGATTGAACAAATAATAATTATTCAGTGACTAACATCATAGCATCTAAAGATGCATTGTTTAATGAAAATGGGTTCTATACACTTCCCAAACAAATTTTTCCAAAAGGAAAAGTGAGGTGTCGGTAGCTATTGGTAATCAATCTCATGACTAATATTTAAACTAAAGAGATGTATCTTTATAAATAGAGATTATAATCAATCCAATAACTTGGATTGATCGTGAAGGATTATGTTCTAATAAAATAGTATGTTTGGGTTTATAAATACTCATGCATTTCATAATCTCTACAACAAAATTTTCAGCACTTACTTTTCTTTTCTCTCTACATCTTTCTTTATATATATATATATATATTTTTTTTTTTTTTTTTTTTTGTTGCAAACATCAAATACAAAGCTCCACCAATCCAGAAAAACTCATCTTTGATTCGTGAATTATTGTTCATATGTGCAAGTACATAATAACGAACGTTTTATTATATCTAGAGAAAATTTGTCGGATCCTTTTATACCAGAAGTAGGGATGAATTAAGCCTTAAGAAAAATGACATGATCGTATTTTGAAGCTATTTCCTTTGGTTCTCCTGCAAAGGTATCATACAACAAGAGTTTCATTAAGGGAAGGGAAGGCTCATTTTTTTATGTTTGGATATTACTTTTACAAGCAAAGAGATATCAATTTTTTCTCTAATAAAATTATCCAAAAATTATAATAAAAAATGGGAGGTTTGTGATTATTTTTTAATCTTATACTAGATAATCCAGTATTTGAATTACGAGTAGTTATTGTCATTTCATGTAGAGTTTGGACCCAAAGGGAAATTCAGTGGAGAAAAATGCACTACAAGTGAAACCACATATTCATGTTGTATTATATAATCTTGTAATGATCTCTAGTCTTTCCTTATTCTTGTCATGCTGAAGAGTTCTTTTCTCGTATTCAAAAGCTCGCTATTTAGGGATCTATTGCCGATTAGGAATTATTCAGTCTAAAACTTTGGATGTCATACTGCCTTAAAATAACCACATATTTTTTGCCATCAAAAGATTTTAAATATAAACCTTTTGTTATTGCATCTTGAGTTTAAGGAGCATGAGCTATGTCTTTTTTTTCCATTTGAGAACAGGTGGAAGGGTCATCGCTCAATGAATAAAAGTTATTTTAAGGATAACAAGTTGATCTTCCTCGAGCTCACATCGACGGGAAGGTTTGACACTTTAATGTCGGTTCTTCATTACATGGGGTTGTAGTATGTTTCAATGGTTGGGTTGTTCGCATATTAAAATAATACGTGAGCTAGATTTGGAGGATCGTGAGACAATTCGGTTCATATTTGGTGTGAGCGTTAGAGCATTGACGTGACATTTTCTTAATACAAGAAGATAGTTTCATAAAAGAGATGAAGAAGATATTTTAATACATTCACAATTATATCCTTTAATAATAAATGTTTAATGAGATAGTAGAATTAGTATGGTAAATATATATTTTTATTATAAAAATAAAACAAAAATGTTATTTTCTCTTCCCTTCCCTCTCTTCTCTTACTCTCCCTTCTTAAAAATTCAACCAAACAAAGAAAGTTCACTTTTTTGGGCAAAGTACAATTTACTGTTAAAACAATATTAAAAGTATAATTTATACCAAAAGTTTTTTTTAACTAAAAAGTATTAATTACAGTCAAATTCAAATTTTTAACTCTAAATAACACCCTTTAAATAATAACATAATATATGTTGACTTTTTTTAAAATTGACCATAAATTAAATATTTTTTTATTTTTAAACCTAAAATTTTATTTATAAATTTTTTCATCCACTTAATTATTTTAAATCGATTTTTTTTTCTATATCCTTTACCACCACCTCCACCAACCTCTCCTTCACCGTTGCGCCACCAAAAAATATTGAAGATTCTAAATTTTACCAATTAAGAATTCAATATTTATTTTTAAACTATTTTTATTTATACATTTTCACCATTTTTAGGGTTGTATATTTTATATAGTATCCGCTATAATGGCTAGCCCACCATGATATCCCACATATATTCGCCAAATTTTTAAATAAAAACTCACTTATTTTCACACCAAAAAAAATTATTGGCAGAGCAAATATGAATATCTGCTATCCACCTTTTACACATCACTAGAACCTTATCCATCCTCCTCCCTCACCTCTATTGCCATCCTTCACTGCCGTTGAAGAGAGGTTGTGGTGACGAAGATGGAAAAATAAAATTTTTTATTTCAACTGTAGAAACAAATATTTAGTTTGAGGTCAATTTTAAAAGACTTAATGTTATATGCCTTGCATATGACTTATCACATTATTAAAGAAAAGTCGAATTTGGGTGTGATTTATATTTTTCAAGAGTTTTTGGTGTATATTATATTTTCAAAAGTTTTTGGATTTAAATTATACTTTGAGTGTTTTGCCGGTAGTAAATTTTCTTTGCTTGAACTTTTTCTAAAAAAATTATATTCCCTTCCCTCCAATCAAACGAAAACTAAGTTTGATTAAGTATGGAATAAAACTAAATAGACGTTAACATTTATTATCATTCTCATTATCATTCCCTCTTAGGAAATCAAACCAAACACTGATATCAGTGCACCAGCCATATTTTTTTAGAAAGTTTTTGTGTGTTAAGAAGCCTTGATGGCAATGGGTTCCGGGGAAAAGGAAGAAGAATGAGAATGAGAAAGGAGGGAAAAGGGAAAGGGAAAGAGAAAGCAGAGAAGGGGGACGAGCATGCACGGGAAGAAAAAACAAAGGGAGAGAGAGGGGGAAAAATGGGTATTTAGTTATAGTCTCAACTGAAATTAATTTTTGGAGTATACCACTACATACTGACCAATCAGGTCAATTTTAAATTGGTTTTAGGTCGATTTGGAGTATACTACCAAACACCGATCAATCATGTCAATTTTAGATTGGTTTTAGGTCAAGTAATGTCAATTTCTTCAAATGCAAAGTCAACCCCATTATAATAACAAATGTTACTCGATCATGCGAGTAATTTGTAGATATAATGTAATCTTATTTGACACGGCCAATGCTCGTCCAAAACCAAGCAAAAAAGCATTAGTACCAACATTGTCGGAAATTTCAGAAATAATATCTTTCCTAATCATTATTCGACTCATATGAAATCAAAATTATCATCTACTCATTTCAAATTAAATTGAAAAATCGCACTCCAAAGCAAAATTTGAAACTACAATGAAACTTTTTAAATAAAAAATTCAATTACAAGTTACAACATATATAAATTCACTACTTCTCCTTCACCATTTTACACTTTACATTCCCACCTTCTCTATAAAAATCCATCGAATAGCTTTGCTGAAAGTGTAACCCACCATTTTTTTCTGGAACTAATAGAAGTATGTAGCTCTTCCTTCATTGCTGTAATGATGAAGAATTCCATATGCATAAATGAGGAAAGCTCATCCCTAGCCAGGTCGAACCGTGATTTTCTAATCGTCCAAACACAATTAGAGACCAAGAACTACCTGCGAATAAACCGAAAGTGCACACAAACTACAATCAAATTAGTCCCAAATTCATATCCTTAATGCAGCTTAAACTTTTAGCAAAAGTAATATGCACTCTCATAACATTTGTTTTGTACAGAACTAAAGCTACGAAGAGGGAAAAAAAAATGCAGAGGATAACTTGGTTTTATTAGTCTTTTCCCTAGGCATGCTTTTATCACATCTTCAACAATGATACATTCTCTCTCTTTCCAATTTAAATACCGTAAGAAAAACAGCAAAAAAGATATAGGCTATATTTCATAATACGTCTTAGATTTTGTATTTATAAAATTATTTTTTTGTAAAAATCATGTCAGAAACAAAAAACCATTTTTTAAGATATGAAATCCAAAAACCGTTTTTTAAGATACGAAATCCGTTTGATATTTTAATTCGATTTCTTTTCAACCGAAATGTTAATACTTAATGTTATCATTACAAGTCCAAATTTAAAACTTCATTTTGAACCTCCATTTCAGATACCCAATGTGGAAACATAGGTCACCGAAACAGATCTCATCAACCAGATTTATTAAAATATGAATCACAGCTTTAACTCATACACAACAATGCAGACATTCATATCAAACAAAAAACTCTAAACCAAAGTTCAAAACATGAATTAAAAGCATGAGAGGAAGCGTGAGAGGAAGTCGAGTTGACGATAGCCCCATCGAAAGCATGAGATGAAGCTTTAACTCATACTCATAACTGCTAGTTTACTCTACAGGTCGAAGACCTCTTCGACCCATCAAGTATCATAACTTCTAGTTTACTCGACAGCTTGATGGGGACTTCGACTTGTCAAGTATCATAACTTCTAGTTTACTCAACGGGTCGATGGAAATTTTGACCCGTCGAGTATCATAACTTCTAGTTTACTCAATGGGTAGAAGATGATTTCGACTCATCGAGTATCATAACTTCTAGTTTACTCGACGGGTCGATGAGAATTTTGACTCGTGGAGTATCATAACTTCTAGTTTACTCAGTGGGTAGAAGATTATTTCGACTCATCGAGTATCATAACTTCTAGTTTACTCGACGGGTCTATGGTGACTTCGACCCATCGAATATCATATTTTCTAGTTTACTCGATAGGTCGATAGGGACTTTGATCCGTCGAATATCATAACTTATAATTTACTCAATGGGTGATACTTGACGGGTCGATAGGAACTTCGACACATCGAATATCATAATTTCTATTTTACTTGACGGGTCGAAGGCCTCATCTGCCCTAGGGTAAATTAGCATTTGATATTAATATTGATATTGATTATTTTTATGATTGAATATTGATATTAATTTTTGAAGTGGATGCAGTAGATACTCTAGAAGATTTCAAGGAAGATAATGTACATTCTTTTTTATATTTATTGTTTACTTCTTTTATTTTATCATATATTATTTTTATTCATATTTATTTAATTCATTAGCACAATTATCGGGTGCAAAAACCTCCATCATCTTAATTTTGTCATTAAAAATTAAAAAAAAAAAAGAATTAGAAGAATACTAGAGCAAGAAAAGGAGAGAGAGTTGAAAACCATACCGCATTACTGTGTGAGCGAGAGAAACGAGAAAGAAAGAGAGTAGAGAGAGAAGTGAAAAAATATTTTTACTAGAAAACCACAATTTATAATTTTTATAAAAACATCCAATTTTATTTTTTTCACAATTTTTTCCAGATTTCTGAAAAATATTTTTTAGATAAAAACTGCACAAAAACAGTTACCAAATAAGCTTTGTCCTCCCCCGAAACCAATTTTGATGTTTCAAAATGTAAAAAACGTTTTTTAAAAACGGTACCAAGCACTGCATAGCATGCATCGAGTATATGCAAATGCAACCGAGAGGGACGATAAACCCCACCTTATCTCTCTCACATTGGATGCAGACCCCTCATGCATGATGGTTAGATCAAACGAAACCTAACTTATAACTGTAATCAAACGAAACCTAAACTAGGATCAAAACCCGAGAAACCGCCAAAGACTTGTGGATATCATATCGCTGGGTTAGATCATTGTTTCGAAACAATTGACGATTTTACACTTAATTAACAAGGCTCAATAAGTTGCTAAAATGCTGCCCTATGTCAAGTTCTTCTACATAGATGATTGAAATAATGCAAGATAAAAAATCAAGTTCATTTTTATGTAACAATTGCAGTGATCCAATATGGAAAATATTGGATCAGCCTCATTAAATCATCAAGTTCAAGACATTTGATCGGCCCAAATCAAACTTACTAATAAAGCTTTCTACCAATTCAAAAGAAAACATTAAGAGCAATACCTCAATTAATTCGCCACAGGTTTCTGCAGCAATGCGGTCAAGTAAACCTCCCCATTCTTCAAGCCACTGGCATCGGTCTTATTCCCCGTTGCCCACTTCACTTTCCGGTAACCCAATTTTCCGATCAATGGCCCATAAACCTTCTCAAGATCCGCCCCTTTACTGAAAAAATGATCCAACCACAAAAACCCACCACCCCTCAAAACTCTATCCATATCATACAGCAAAAACTCCATAGCCACAGTAGGTATCCACCTATTCACGGCCCGCCCACATCGCACTATATCCACCACCCCATCAAAGACCGGGAAACGCTGCTGAAGCGGCACGTGGAGGGGCACTAAACCCCTAAGTGCAGCCGCTTCGTTATACGGCGCGTTCATATTCATTGTGGTGGTTAAAACGGTCACATTGTGGAGCTTCATGCGAGCGGCGAAAGTGCCGGTCACACCTCCGATATCTAGGCCAAGACGGAGAACGGATTTAGCCGCTTTCGCGATTTGAAGCAGTTGAGGGATGGGGAGGTCCAGTTCGGTCTTGTAGGTCATGAATTTGGTGATTTCGTGAGGTGGGTCGAAGCCTAAAGTGGGATCGAACCGATTCAAGCACGAGAAAGATTTACATGAGTATTTGGACCAGATGATGTTGGAATCAAGGAGGGAGGAGGAGAAGGGATTTTGAGGTAAGGACGAGGTGGGTTTTGGCGGGGTTTTGGAGAAACAGCGGCGGCGGGGGAGAGGATGGCAGCCGCGGAGGATGAGGGATTCTGCGGCAGCGTCGGAGTCGGAGGGGCAGAGGTAGAAGGGGGAGTAGGTCATGAAGCGGTGGAGGAGGTCTGGGTTGTTTTGGCAGGCGGTCGGGATGGGGGAGAGGCGGGAGAAGAGGAGGAGATCTGATGGGATAGTGGGATTGTTCGGTTTGGTTGCGGTGGTGGTAGTGGTGGTGGTGGGACGGAGGAGGGTGAGGTGGTTGATGGTGGCGCGTATGGTTTGGAGCTGGTGGATTAGGTGGTCGGGGACGGGTTGGGGAGATGGGGATTTCGGGGATTGGACGACGGTGGAGGAGAGATGGTAGAGAGAGAGTATGTTCGTTGCCACCATCGCCACTAGAAGGAGAAGATTTAATCCCATTGTGAAACCCATTTTCCTTCAGCTCTTCTTCTTCCTTCTTTTCTTCTTCTTATTTTTCCGATGCCGATCCCGATCTTCAGCTTGTAGGCTGGTCTGGTTTTCTTGAGCTCTTTTAAGCAGCAAGTTGAGCTCACACTCCTCAAAGTACACTTATTATCGCACAGAAACAGTGAAACAGTTTGACAGATTGAATTTATGTTGTTCTGAGAATCTGAGTTCTGATCCACTGCGGTTGATCCCATTTATAAACATATAGATTAGAATCTTCGTTTCTTAAGATTATGTTGGAACTTGGAATCTAATGGACAAAAATAGGTAGTTGCATGAGTTAGCGATGCATTACGGAGTAGGTAGAGCATGTTAGGATTCCATATTTATTTGAATAATTTAAATATAATAAAAAATATTTTGTAATAAAATAAAGGAATTGAAACCGATTTTTTTTTTTGTTACTAACATTATTTTTTTGCCAAAATTTCTTTGTTACTAACTTCAGCATGTGAATTAAGGAACAACTTGCGTCTTAAGAAGTATACTACCAAGCAGATTGCAGATTGCAGATTGTTTCACACCTAACCCTGCAACAAAACTGTTCTCAATTCTGTTCGTATTAGTCGGCTTTGGATCTGTCGATATTCTGCTTTTTGGAATGGTCAGTTACGTGCTTGATTTTCAGGAGAGTTACTTATTAAAAAATATTAAAAACCGGGTGGAGAAAGAGGCGGGAAAATCTTATATACTAGATGTGAAGAAAGGGAGGATGAGGATTAGGATGAAAGTAGGATTGGCAATAGGTGTTGTGGTGCTATGTATTGGAATTGGTGTAGGAGTAATGCATTTTGTGGAGAGGATTTGGTGGTTGGATTCGGTTTATCTATCGGTTATGTCTGTTACGACGGTTGGGTATGGGGACCGCGCTTTTGTTTCGATGGGGGGTCGTATTTTTGCTTCAATTTGGTTGCTCGTGTCTACGCTTGCTGTTGCTCGGGCATTTCTTTACTTGACTGAGGCGAGAGTGGATAAGAGGCATAGGAAGATGACCAGGTGGATAGGATACTTGGTCATGATATGATTGTGTCGGAACTCCTTGCTGCTGATACTGACAACAATGGCCTAGTGAGGTATGCTCTTCTTCTTCTTCTTCTTCTTCTTTTTTCGCCCCTTGTGTTGTTTGTTAATTGGTTAACGTTTCCGTTTGAAACTGGATTCTTGCTAGAAGTCTAGAAGATAAATGACAACTTCGTTAATTAGTGTTAAGAGTGTAGATTAACTGTTGTTAGGAAATTCGTATATTTTTTTGGTGTAGTTGCATATTGATTTCCATGTGCAAGGATATTTGATGGCTAGTCTTTTTGGAAGTTGATGATTGGAATTAGATTGCTATTTCTCATCGTTTGTTTGCTATATTTTCCTAGGACCCCAACACTTCAAGCTGACGTGCTAATGTCTCTCATCATGAAGTGTGCCCCCATGTATGGCCTACATGCATGGGGCCACACCTCTTTGAGAGAGCCGGGCACACCGGCTTGGAGTGCCATGCTGATATTACAGAACCTAGGGGGAAAGTTGAAGTATTAAGTTTAGTTTAGAAAATTCCTTACCTTCCATAGTGGTTTTGTATTTCCTTCAAATTTGATCAATTGACTTATCCTTTCATTTTTATTGATCTTGTTCATCTCGCCTCTTTAGTCTTGTTTATGTGATAAAAAATCTTAATCTTAATCGAGTGATCTCCTTTTTATATAATTGAGCCATTTAGGGTTACATGCTTTGTTATACTCAAGTTATTCTAATTCTAGCAACCATTCTAATTGGCATGTTTTTTTTTTCTTCTATTTTTTTTTTATATATATAAAATGCAGTAAATCAGAATATGTGATATACAAACTGAAAGAGATGAGATTAATATCAGAAAAAAATCTAATACAAATCTGCAACAAATTCGACATGTTAGACACCAGAAACTGTGGCAAAATAACTCTTGTAGATCTCGTGCAAAACCGTCATTGATCGAAGCACGGGTAATTCCAAGCTATTTGTACTAAAAAAAAAAAATTGTTTAGCTTAGACAAGTTGAAACTCCATTCTTAATCAGTTAATCTCATTACTAATATATCCTCTTTTATTTGTTCACTTTTATTAATAGATATCTCTTTATAAAATTATGGGTTAAAAACAGCCTCTCCCTAAAAGTCTTAATAGGAAGTATAACAACCACAACTACAACAAGCTACACAATAATTCAAAGGATAATGTTTTGAATCCTAACAATGTAAGTACATCTAAGACTGTCTGTCTTTTGATGATGGTCTTACTTGAGGGAGCAAAAGACCATAATGTCTTGCTATTGTTTCTATGGCGTGTACCAAAAAGGAAGTAAAAAGTATCAAGTCAATTCATCTAAACTATGATTTGGGTGGGATATAAAGGTCTTTTCTCTTTGTGTTACTATATTGAATTGTTTCACATGTATATATGCGTTTGGGTCAAACTTAGTCTTATGATATTAAAGTGGAGGGAAAGATGGTGTGAGTAGTTGGAATTAGTCAAGTTGAATTTTTGACCTTAAACTAAGAGAATCAAAACATTCAAACATGGGGAGGGAAAAAAAAAAAACAGTAGATTGATTAGTATTTATACTCCCAAAAACTAACCCATTTGGAACATTCCAAGTGGATTAGATAATGTATAATGAAATGGTGACTGAATTTCTTGACACTTGGGCTTTTACATTCCCTTTCAAATTTTAAAATTTTATCGAATAATTATTCTCAAATTCAAAAAAGGATTCAATTTTTCGGTGCGCACATCTAACAAAAAACCTGCCCTTTGTCTATATATGTCGACTGATGATGAGAGGAAGTTCCTCTCGCTCGCACATTATTCTTTCCACACATTATGAGTCCGACAAATGAAGGTCAACAATCACATACTCTATTCATTTCACCCAATAATTAACATTATGTAGTATAAGGCCATCATAAAACATTGTTCAAAATTATAATTGACTTAAGAGTTTGGTTTCTGTCTTTTCATGAAGACTTGTCAGTCTTTTTTTTTTTGCTTTTTTTTTTTTTTGTCCTTTTTTGAGGTGCATGGTTTTTGGTACTCAACAGCTAACAATTTGGCCTTAAGAAAAGAAAAAAAAAAAAAACACACAATTTTAAAAAGTAGATAAATGTCATCAAGTCATATCGGAGAAAGTAGATCTAACTACACCAACTCTTATAAACTAAATGAAGGACCAACAAAGAAGAATACGAAAGGGACCGTATAAAGGAGAGGGTAATTGGCAAGCATTTATATTTGGGTTTTTATTATAAAATTTTAATTAATTTTAATTAATTTTTTTTTATTAATATATTTATATTCTTAAATTTTAGTTAATTTGTTTAAATAATTTTATATTCGATTATTTATTTTAATTTTTATAATTAAAATGATAAATAATTAATTTAAATATAAATTTTATTTATTTATTTATTTATATTATAAAGGAGTTGTAAATTGCGTCACTAGATGTCATTTTGGATGATTAATCTTTTTGTTTTTTTATTATTATAATTTTGAAAAATAATGAATTAACCGAAATAATATTAAAAAATTATATAAATTATTGACGTCGGATAAAGTCAAAAGAAAAATGCTTGATTTGACCGAAATTCGATCACATGTTTGTTGGGCTGTCATTTTGTCAAACATTAATCTCTAATTTACCTTTTGACTATTTTAACTCGCCTGGCCCCACATGAGAATTCATTCCTATTATTTTTTTAATAAAATTTTTAATTTTTAATTAATTAATTATCTAAATCAATTAATCCTAAGCATTTGACTACTTTGACACTTTTGAAAGTTTGAACGGTGTTTGGAATAAGAGCGATTTAAAGGGAGCGTTTTGGTGGCTGAAAAAAGAGCGTTTAAAGGGAGCGTTCAAAATGTCGGTGCGACACGAGACACGTGTACGCTAATAACTATTTATTTTGTCGAGTTAAAAAAAATAAAAAAATAAAAAATAAATTTGTTTCTTCCCACGAAAGCAACAATATTTGAAAGGTGGAATGGTTGACCGTAATTTACCATTATTTATTTATTTAAATTCTTGTTAAAATATTGGTCATAGTCTTCTCTGACTCACCAGTCCAAATTAGACTAACAGCTAAATTCTGTCACAGCTTCTTACATGATGTTTCTCTAGTGTAAGCGAGGCACGTGCAAAACGGGAGGAAGAAAATCGCTGGAAATTTGTATATATATATATATATATATATATACAATTAATTTTAAAAATTTAGATTTCTATACATAACGTTTTATACTATATATGATATGTTCAGTATGTATTTATGATGGTGAAATATATTTTTATTTATATTATAATTATGTAAGAATGAATTTAATAAAATGTATTAATGATATTAACTATTAAATTTTGATGGAATAGTGGAGCTAATTACTATATTTATGTTATAATCAACTACTACTTTTTGTTGTTGAATTTCTCTCTAACACAAAAGAGAGCTAATTGCGGTTTGAATGGAAATTCAACATTCACACACAGTTAATGGTTTACTATCTTATCCTCTCATATACATACATATATATTTATTTCATGTTCCAATATGAAAAAGGCATGTTGATTGGTTTGTCAAACTTCTTTATGTATACACTGATAAAAGCATTTCCCTCACAAATATTCAAAGCATAGCCTCTCTCTCTCTCTCTTTCTCTATCTATCTATCTATATATATATATATATATATATATATATGCATCGACTAGATTGAGAAAGAAACCAAACGTTGCCCAAGCTAGCTGTTTCTTTTTACTACCTTCTTTTGCAATGTCTAATGAGCTGAGTGACATTTACTATCAAAACCCATTTCAAGCTCAAGGCCATAACAGTCAAGACATGATATCTTCTTCTTCCATGAATGTTTCAGCTGGTTCATCATCATCATCACCACCATATAACAGTCACAACTATCTCCAACCTTTTGATCCTAATTATCACTCATACAGCATGATGATGGGCTTCACCAACTATTTACAATCTGATCCAATGGAGTACTACTGCCACTCCCTCTCAAAATCTTTTGGTCTAACATCTCCTGCTTCCAAACCATTTTCGTCCGTCGATGCAGATCAAGAAGTTGATCATCATCACGATCTTGATTTAAAGCCGCTCCATTCTCATTGTAAGGACGTCCCGGTAAGTACTTTCATGTCTTCCTCTTCTTCTGAAGCTCATGCCGATCAAGAGATCTCGGGTGGGAATAGTACCACTAAGAACGACAACCAACTGAAAGGGGACATATTGGAAGAAGGAGAAGAAAGCTCTAAGAAAGAGTAAGGTCTTTCAATTAGTTAATTAATTTGTTGGTGTGAATGACATAAAAAATGCTTAACATGAATTCATTAACAGAAGCAAAGGGGGAAAGAAGAAAGGAGAGAAGAAGCAAAAAGAGGCAAGATTTTCTTTCATGACAAAGAGTGAGGTTGATCATTTAGAAGATGGATATAGATGGAGAAAGTATGGTCAGAAGGCTGTCAAGAATAGCCCTTACCCAAGGTTAGTGTTAAGTTAAGTTGTCTATTGTCCTATAAGTAAAGTTCGAACTATGATCTCAAATTGAGACATTAGTTATTAAGGGACCAATTATTCTAAATATTCAAACTCTCAACTATATTATCTATCATCAAAATTCTTAACAGTCAGCTTCATGAAGAAGATGGATATATATATAATGATTGATACCCTATTCATCAATGCATGCAGAAGCTACTACAGGTGCACAAGTCAAAAATGCATGGTGAAGAAACGTGTGGAGAGGTCATTCCAAGATCCAACAATTGTGATCACAACTTATGAAGGCCAACACAACCATCCAATTCCAACAACACTTAGAGGAAATTATAATTATAATTATAATCATAATTTGCCTGATTATTCTGGTATTTTTCAACCTACTAATAATACTACTCTTCTAACACCGCAAGCTGTACCTCTGCAAATGCCGGGTCAAACTTGCATTCCTCCTCTTCCTTCTCCTTATGATCATGATGATGATTACATGATCGATAGCCCTCATCATCATCGCCACAATAATTATCAACCTGATCCTGATCATCATCATCATCATCATTATGGGCTCTTGTATGACCACATAGATTCTTCCATGTTCCTTAAACCTGATCACCCATCAGATCAATGACTGATTTGGAGTTCTGGTTTTCATATTTCAATTTAAGTAGGATTTGAACAAGTATCAGTCTCATATGACTATTTGTTTACAACTTTTATCTTTCGCAATCGTATGTTGTACATATTGTTATATAGTTGTTAGATTTATATAAATATTATATGTATGAATTTATTTAGCTTTGTATATTTAGATGTTAATATGTGATGTTAGTCTTCATTGGGCGTTGGATTCTAGCTAGCTTGTACTAAAAGTCTAAAAGGGTTAGAGGACAGTTGATCTGAGATTTGAAATCTGCAATCCACCATTATTTTTTGCCATTGTACACTCCACTGTTCGTTGGATTTGCATAATTTTAAAGTATTTTCCTTTAGCCTCCAAGAAAAATAGGGATCAATTTAAAGTATTTTCACAGCCGCTTTTTGAACCCTCCTAGACAGGACATCAGCTACGAATAAAAAATAGATAGGGAGGAATGGAGTCCCCCCTGCCTAAATCCCCGAGAAGGAGAGAGATTACAAAATCTTTTCCCATTTAGCACCAACAAATAAGAGACACAGGATATACATTCTAGAATCCAATTCACTAAATCCTATAAAAACTAAGACAAATCATGGTATAGCTTCAAGAAAGTCCCACTCCACCACGCTTTGTTCATATCCATTTTAAGAGCCAACAACAAACTTTTTCCCTGATTTCATATAATGATCTTGTCTTGAATTTGTCTTTTTGGAACAAAGACTCCTTGATTCTGCGAGATAAGGACCCGTAGGAAAGGTTTCAATCTGTTGATCAAGATTTTAGACACAATCTTGTACCCATAACTGCATAAACTGATGGGTCTAAATTGTGATACAAGTTACGGACCTTTCACCATTTTTTGTTTCCATAATAAACAAAATCTCGGGGTTATGCATTTTCTTTAACTCTCTAAGAGTTTTACCTGTCAAAGGGGACCCCACCCCTTCACAGTTCCATGAGATAGACCTCAGGGCCCCTCTGTGTCTGTTGGTCAGCCACCACCGCCATTGAGATGGGCAACATCACAAATCTCACCAGCCCTGAATGTATGTTCATCCGTAGTAACTAACATTAATTTCTCCTCCTCCAAAAATTGTGTCCTTTCAACCCCCAAGAGACCCATTTCCAAGTTCTTTTTTTCTTCAATACTCACTATCTCCTTTGGTTTCCTTCCCCTTTTCTTTCCCCCAATTTTCTTCTCTACTATCTTTACAGTTTTCTGTTTTCTTCCTCCCTTCTTCGTTAGAACTACTTCTTCGGCCTCTTTATTGTTCTCCTCACTTGACCTGTTCTTTTGGATAACTGCTAGTTTCAACATCTTGCATCTTTCTTCATTATGATCTAGCCACTCATCCTCCAACTTTCTTCTTAAACATAGACTTCTGAACCCACCTGTCAACATCGTAAGCTTTGGACTTTTCACCTTTATATCATCATTATCCTCACTGTCCACAGGGAACTCTAATGTGTAGCTCGGAATCATCTCCCCATAATTCTTAATAACTAACTCATCCCTATTCTTATTCACATCAACATGTTCCTACCTATATAACTCAAACACCTTTTTTACCCAAACCAGAATAATTTGAATTACTCTTCCAGGAATCTTCCCTGTCCTCCCCACAAGATTCATCCACTGTTGTCTTCTCATTCCTCCTAGCCTTCCAATTATTAACTTGACCCTTCTTCCTTTCTTTGAGATCTTTTATCCATATCCCTCTAGTTGAATTTGGATTACAATTCTTCTTCCCCTCTATTTCCATCTCCTGTATGCTTTTTCCTTTCTCTAACTGCCCCCTTTTGCTAGCTACCCTCATTTTCAATTAGAAATTCCTGTGCTGTTAAGTTTTGGTTATCCCCTATCTGTTTCCTGATATTGGTCATCATCAAAGCATCCCTTGTCATATTAGCTTTCAAATGGGGACCATGTCTCTAGGCCTTTGAGGAAATTGAGGATCCACCTTTTTTTCTTCATTACACTCTCTTATACTATGCCCCATAATACCACAAGTAAAGCATAAGTCTGGGAGTCTTTCATACTTTAATTGTACCCAACTTCTATCCCCATTCTTTCTTGGGATCCAAAAAACCCGTCATCACTGGTTTTTCTACCTCAATGTTAACACGGACCTGTAGAAAGGTTCTCACCCCTCACCCTTCCTCATTCATTTCATCACCCTGTAAGAATGTCCCAATCCTTTGAGCTATTTTCTCTGCATATCTACTGTTTATCATCTGCAGGGGAAGATCATGGATCTGAATCCAAATTGGTATTTTAGAGAAACCTAGTTCAGGAACAGAGGTCTTGGATTTCCAGATTTGTGGGTTTATGCATTGCCCCATAACTGCCCAGGGGCCTCCATCAATAGCCAACCTCATCTGCTTCTCAGATATAAAATCTATAGAAAAAAGATTCGGCCCCACTGCTTTAATTGATAACTTGATTTTCTGTCCAAGTTCCACTCAAAATTGCGAGAACTCCAGCTCTGTTTAATTTTTTCTTCGTTATTACTTTGCCTATGAGAGTGAATTTCGTCACTATTTCTTCATTAACTTCATTTTGCAGGTCAATAACCAGATCTTTCATCGTATCAGCCATAGAAAGTCAGCTACAATTAAGACGGAGCAAAAACTAGGAACAACACGAGAAACCTAATCTCTTCATCCAAATAGTTCGCAACCAGCCAGATCTCAACTTTTCTCCATATTTATACTAGCACCAATTCAACCTCTCCTAGAAATGAAGGTCAGTACCGAAAAATCCAACCAAATCCCTACTTCACACTATAGCACCTAGGGATTCAAGATTCTCCAACAAAATAGATCTGTTCTCTTTTTGAGAAAGCCAGAGTCGAACTCTATTGAAATGGTGGAAACTATTTCATATCTGAATAATCATCCCTAATTTCTCACAATTTAACCTTAGGAACTCGAAAATTGCAACTCAGATCTAATCAGAAAAAAGATATAGCGATCAAACCTGATGCAAATCAAGAAGCGAGAAGAATCCAGAATACCTCAAGATCTCCATCTTCACTGCATGTAGGTGATTCCACGAACCACTAGCCGATCTAGCAGGTCTCCAAACCACTGAAACTTGGTAAGGATTCCTATTGAAGGCAACAAACTCTCATGACCGAGAGGACAAGATGCAACATTTAGGCTCAAACGATCGGGGTAGTTATAGAGAGAAGGTGGAGCTTCTCTCTCCAGTTGATCCCAGCTGGTAGAATGAAAAATTATCACATGTGGTTTACTAACTTCTCTCATACCAGCTTTCTTTATCATAATTAAACACAATATTAAAATCATTTTCTTACTAATCATTTTATTAAAAAAAACTACCATGGTTCTTTAACTTGTCGATCCCGTGATTAGTTTCAGGTGATCCATATCGGTCCTTGTCAGTCTGTTATCTGTCTATGTTGTCGGTCTAGTATTGGTCATTGTTAGTCAATTGTCCGTCCATGTCAGCATTTCCTCCTCATCCTTGTCGGTCCATGTTGATTGTTGTTAATCGCAAAAAAGAAGAAAGAAAGTAAGTAAACCGAAGTTGTTCATGTAATCATCCGTCGATTCTGTGTTTTCATGCATCGGGGTTGGTTTTAATTGGATAAGTTTGATGAATGAAAATTTGGTTCGCATGCTCTCTCATGTTTGAGTTTAAAACATGTCTTTAAAGAGGATTAGTTCTTGTAGTTATCTCTCGAGGAATTTAGCAAACCAACTCTTTTTAAAATTAAAATTTCAAAAACTACCCTTATTTGTTACTAATCTTTTTCATTCTTTTCTAATGATCGATATGCATGAAAGTACATGATCAACGGATACATGGAGAACTTCGACTTCTTTTTCCTTATTTTTGTTTTACAACTTTTTTTTTCTTCTAATATAAACTAATAACAGACTGATAATGAAATGATATGTACCGAAAACGAACTGACAATTAAACGATATGAATCGAGAAAGATTGACATGAACCATCAATAGACCGAAAGTTCTATTGTGGGATCTAATTTCTGAAAGAGATAAAATATGATCATTTTAATTAGTTTTTTCATAATAAATTGAATCATATTTTGTTATCTTAATTTTTATAAAATTAAAATTTAGAGTATAAAATTAAAAAGTATATAATAATAATAATATTTTTTTATATTAAATATTTTATTAATATATCTCGTCAATCTATTTATTAAAAAATATAATTTTGATAACAAATAAACTAAAAAAATTGTTCCCAAAAATTAAACTATCGGAACTAAAAATACATATAATTAACCATTATTAAATTTTAACTAATATATATATATATATAATAAAATGGATGTAAATGGTCTTGATAGATGATGATACGTCAGAAATACATTTCTGATAAATAAATGGATCACATTTTCATCTCTGTTACTATCTCTCTTTCCCTCGGTGCGAATGCCAAAGCCCAAAGCGGAAGCAAACACAAAACTACAACCACCGTCAACCACTTGAGAGAGAGAGAGAGAGAGAGAGCGACATTTCCTCTGTAATTTCCTCCATTCTTGAAGTAAAAGGCTTTCTTCTCCTTCTACTTGGATCTCCTTCTCAGTTCTCCCTCTCTGAGCTTGGATCTTTTGCGAGCTAAGGATCCAATGTGCTAGAAACTTACTCTGCATTTAGTAAGCTTATCGCTTATTAATTAGTACGTAAACCAGATCGATCTGCAATTTTGAGTTTTTCTTAATGTTCTTAAACGGTTTACGAAAGCCTGTTTCTCTTTAGTTGATTTGAATTTGTTTGCATTCGAATTTTACAGTATCGTGCGGGATCGAAAATGGCGGGAGTTGAGGGAATTAAGCCCGGACAGGTACGGTTTCTTTTTGGTTCAATTCTTTCGGTCTTACTGGATTCTGATCATTTTGAATTGGATCGTATGAGGATTTTGTGTTTGATTGGTTGAGGTGAATGGTGATTTGTGTCTTTGGATGGTGAAGACTCTTGTGATGAGAATTAAGATCTGCAGTGATTTCAGATCTTTATGGCATATATGTGTAGTGAGCTTTGTCGGTTGCTGCATTTCTGTATTTTGTTTGGTCATCACTGTAAATCTGTAGAGTCGCATTTGTTGAGTTTACTTTGCTTTTAAGACTAACGAATTGATACATTTTTTTTTTTTCCTTTGTTTCCAGGTTTCGTTTTTACTTGGGGTAATCCCCATTTTTGTTGCATGGATATATTCGGAGTTCCTAGAGTATAGGAAGTCTTCATCTCTGGCCAAGGCGTAAGTTTTTCAGCATAATGAATTAATTTAGCTTTTTAATTTTTTTTTTAAATATTCCCTTAAATGTTTCATAAGTGGTTTTCTTGAATTGCAGTCATTCAGACATTAATCTGGTTGAATTGGGAGCTGATCCTATAAAAGAAGATGATCGAACTGTTTTAATAGAAGGAGGTTTAACAAGATCAACATCTCCAAAGTTGAATAGTTCATCCATCAAAACGAATTTAATAAGGTCAGTTCCTATGATTCACAATATCTTGATAAATTTCTATTTTATGTTCTCAATTATATTGTTTTAATCTTCTGAAACCTTTTTAATTAATAGGTTCTTGACATTAGATGATTCCTTCTTGCTAGAAAATCGAGCTACCTTGAGGGCAATGTAAGTCTATTAAACTTCTTTAAATAATGCCATTAAACTTGAGAAACTTGCAGCTAATATTCCTCACGATATATGGTTGCAATATCATAGGTCCGAATTTGGAGCGATTCTGGTGTATTTCTATATATGTGACCGCACAAATATCCTGGGAGAGTCTAAAAAGGTATTCTTATCCGGCTCTGTAGACTTGTCTTTTGACAATCATCAATCTGCATGTCTCACACCATTGGTATCGATGCCAACTTGTTGCTTCCTATTATTTGTATGGTCGATTTCCTACAAGTCCATTATTTATCTACATCATTATACAATAAACTAATTAATTAAGGAGATTTAATACTTAACCTGTTGGATAAGATCGTGCATTCAGTTGCAAGTTCTACACAACAAAATAGAAACATAACGTGGTTTATCTCTTTTACACGTGAGTGTAAATAGAAGACACTTCTTTGACTTCTTAGTCTCACTGTCTCTCTTTCTACCTATATAGATGCACATCAGGCTAATGGATAAGGGTATCTGGTTCAATCTTACATGGATTATGCACCTGTTTGAAAGTTACTTCATCAAATACTAATCTGTTTTATGAAATGGCCTTCTCTTGCGCAGAATTACAATCGTGATCTCTTCCTCTTTCTCTACATTCTTCTCATCATAGTTTCGGCAATGACTTCTTTGAAGAAACATAGTGACAAATCGGCATTCTCTGGAAAATCCATACTTTACCTTAATCGGCATCAAACGGAGGAGTGGAAAGGATGGATGCAGGCAAGTTCCTCTTTTAAAACTTGGAATCTTTTAAAACTTGGAAACAAGTATCTGTCTTTCTTGACATTTAGTAAACTTCTGTTGGTCTGAAGGTAATTCCTAGCTTGTCATTCGTTTTATTTTATGTTTTGGGGGATGTCATCCAGGAAGGAGGGACAAGTTATACTTATAGTCACCTTTGACTTGAATGATAACCATTTTTGTCCGGCCATTGTTAGTATAAAAAGCCTGTGGTGATTTTTTATATTGTTCAATACTTTGTTAAGCCTGCTTGAAACATATTTACTATTGAATTATGTGGAATGAGATCTGATCTATATCAATCTGAGCAAGGCCCTATGCTCAGACCTATTGATATTCTATATTGTAAAGTGTATCCAAACTTCAAATTACTAGCATTATCTCCTTTTCTCTTATTATATTTGCAAAAATGCCTTGTTTCAGTGTGCTTAGTAATCCTGACTGCAATTACCTTTATTTTGTGTTTTGACAGGTTCTATTTTTAATGTACCACTATTTCGCTGCTGCTGAGATGTACAATGCAATACGTGTCTTCATTGCTTCATATGTTTGGATGACTGGATTTGGAAATTTCTCGTATTATTATATCAGAAAGGATTTTAGCATTGCACGCTTTGCTCAGGTGTGCCCCCCTCCCTCCGTTTCACAGCTGTATGCTTATTTAGTTGTTACTTTTTCTTTTTTCGCTGGCTGGGCGAGCCAACCCTTTAAATGTTCCAGAAATTTTGTTAGCCATATGTCTTGATAGCCAAACAGCACTCACCAAACTAGGGCGAGTGGCACATTTAGCCAACCGACCCTTTTTTATTTAGTCGTTACTTATTCTATGATTTGTCGCTCCTTTGTATGTTACTGATCTTTTCTTTTGGGGTTTTTCTTTGCTGAAAATCAGATGATGTGGCGGCTGAATTTCTTTGTAGCATTTTGTTGCATCGTTCTTAACAATGACTATATGCTCTACTATATCTGCCCAATGCATACGCTTTTCACACTTATGGTTTACGGAGCTCTTGGTATTTTTAACAAGTATAATGAGATCACATCTGTGATGGCTGCGAAGATTGTTGCTTGCTTTCTTGTAGTTATTGTGGTATGGGAAATTCCTGGAGTTTTTGACATATTCTGGAGTCCATTAGCATTCCTTTTAGGTAAGTACCCATGTAGTTTTGATTCACTTAATTTCAAATTATGGAGTGGGGGCTCTTTGATTTTGTCTGCCCTGTGTCAATTTAAAACTTGGGGACTTAATTTCCAATTTGAGTGGTCAGGTTGCTTTGCAGAAATCTGGTGTCCCAAGCCAATTTACTGTTGCCCCCCCAACCACACACTCGGCAGTCTTTCCTTTCTCGGTCTCTCCTTTGTGTAGCTACTGGCCTCATCCATTGACTCTGTAATCAATTTCCATTGCTGGCAGGCTATTCTGATCCTGCAAAACCTGATCTCCCTAGGCTGCATGAGTGGCATTTCAGATCTGGGCTTGATCGCTATATATGGATCATTGGGATGATATACGCTTATTACCACCCTAATGTAATTGGACAACTTTAACGCACCAGAGCTCTTTTTTATTTTTCATTATTGTATGACTTCATTTCTAAAAAACAATATTGATGCCCTAGGTTGAGAAACTGATGGAGAAATTGGAGGAAGTGGAAACCAAGAAGAGAATCTCGATCAAAGCAAGCATCGTTACAGTTTCCGTATTTGTAAGTTTGATTACTTTGTGACAACTGTCCATGTGAATGCATTGAGTTTGATAATCATCTTTGTATATTCTGGGTATAATAATTTGATCCATTTTGATTGTAATTTCTAGGTTGGTTATTTGTGGTATGAGTGGATTTATAAGTTGGACAAAGTTACATATAACAAGTACCACCCCTACACTTCGTGGATACCCATAACGTGCGTATTGAGGACTTCTTTATTTGCTTTCTGATGTGGTTGGTTTCTTTCTTTCTTTCTTTGGAGATTCTATCTTTGGCCCTTTATTACTTTCACTACTTTATTTTGTTCCAGCGTCTACATATGCTTGCGGAATTTCACACAGCAGTTCCGAAGCTACTCCATGACTCTGTTTGCGTATGTATTTTCATTCAAAATACACATAAAAGCTTCATTTGATGCATTCTCTAACTATATTCTTATGGTAATCTTTTGTTATCCTGCTTGCTCTTACCAGGTGGCTCGGCAAGATTACTCTAGAGACCTATATATCCCAGTTCCACATCTGGTTGAGGTCTGTGTAATTATTCCTCTTTCATTCACTTTCTCATATTCATATAATCCTTACTTCAGTAAATAACCCCTTTCTTACATTTCTGTGGATGTGCAGATCGAACGTGCCTGATGGGCAACCCAAGTGGCTTCTTTCCATTATTCCAGAATATCCAATGCTTAACTTTATGCTCACAACTGCTATCTATACTTTAGTAAGAGAAACTCTTCTTAAGTTTCGCCAATATTGGATTTCACTCTAAATGGGTTTCTTCTGCAGGTCTCTCTTAGGTTATTTGAATTAACAAATACACTTAAGACATCTTTCATACCCACCAAAGATAATCGCCGGCTACTGTACAATTTTCTTGCTGGAGCTGCCATTTCTTTATGTCTGTACTGCATCTCCGTTATCTTTGTGAGATTCCTTATTCAGTAATAGTAAGCTCTCTCCCCCTCTTGCGCTATCATAAGGCTAATTACCTGTTCTCTTGATCTGTAAGCAATGTTGTATGATGAAAGCACATACATTGCACACTGTATCGTAATATGCTAAATATGATCTGTTATTAACCGATTTACCATTTACCATTTTCAGGCGAGATAAAATGATATGATGTAGACTTGTTTGTTCCTGTTGGACTCTGCAAAAATACATAGGGAGAAAAATAAGATGAATATGGAAGATTTTTGCTTGCAGATTCAGATAATGATACAATTGTAGTGTTTGGAATGTTCTTGGGTATAATATTCAATTTCCATCACCCTTCATTTGCCAGGTTTCAAAGACGCGTCAGCAAGAGTTTACGCCATGAAATTCCACGAAACAAGGAAGATACCTCTTTGTAATATTTAAATTTCCATTTCTCTCTCACTCTGTATTGAGTTTCTTAGAAGATATCAGACATGTCACTGAGGTTACATATTGTTAGTAAACAAATGATTCGTTCATATGCAATTTTTGTCGTAAATTTTGGTTTTATTGCATTCGTGAGGTCATGTTTGAGATATTGATGGCTAATCCAATTACTTCAGCCATGAATATGTACTGTTTATCTTGGCTCAACCTCATCATGTGATCCTGCTTAATAATTGCATAAAAAATGTCATCGTATAACCAATAATTGCAAGGTCAGTATCAATTTGAGTCTTGATCTTTATTGCTTCGTGCTTCCTTCACAATTTAGTTGGTGATTAAACTCGATTTGCAGTGGTTGGATTCTCTGTGAAAATGGGAATGAAACGAGAATAATAATTTTTGGGTATCCATTTGGTATACATAAAATGTGTATGAAGTACAATGATAATTTTATGTCTATTTCAAAAAATTTTAAAATTATCTAAATATTATAGTAAAATTTTAAAAAATAGAAAAAAAAAATTCATATAAATAAGTGATTATTTTGATTTTCATCAAACATGCATATTCATGTATAAATCAAAGAACATCTTTTTCAGGAAGCAAAAATCATTCATACTTCATTTTTTCTTCAAATCAAATAATAAAATGAAATGAAAAAAAGTATTCCATTAAAGAATCAAACAAAACATATCCTGACATTGTCTTTTAGCATTTCTAACCCATATAGATTAGAGGTTCGGCCTTCCCGGTCCTCTCGTAACGTGGCATGGCCGAGTGGTAAGACGAGGACTTATCGTAAGCCTGATCCTCCTCAGCTTTTCAATCTTCCGAAGAGGCCTATAAGAAAGAAGTTTGAACAACTTTCAAGCACTAATCAAGAAGTATGCAATTTTGAGATTTTTTTTCTTTTTTTTTCTTTTTACTTTATTTATTTATTTATTTTTTTTGTATTTTTGGTCGGAAAACAAAAAGTATAATAACAGACTAACAGTCAACAGCCCGTCTCTTAACGGAACAAGAAGATCAAAAGAAGATTCGTCACTATCACCACATTAACAATTCACATCAAACCTGGAAAACAAATATACATCAACATCTACTCAACATTTTGTTTTTCTCCTACACTCATTTTCCGGGTACAAAGTTTGTGGCATAGGCCCATGCGTTGTTGCTGACCGGGTCTGCAAGGTGGTCGGCTAGGTTCTCTAGTGGGCCCTTTCCCGTCACAATAGCTTGTACGAAGAATCCAAACATAGAAAACATGGCTAGCCTTCCATTCTTGAGCTCCTTCACCTTCAACTCAGCAAAAGCCTCTGGATCCTCCGCCAGGCCCAATGGGTCAAAGCTTCCACCTGGGTATAGCGGATCCGTCACCTCTCCAAGTGGCCCACCTGCAACACGGTATCCCTCAACCGCACCCATCAAGATCACTTGTGTGGCCCAAATTGCTAAGATGCTTTGGGCGTGGATCAAGCTGGGATTGCCCAAGTAGTCGAGTCCACCTTCGCTGAAGATTTGGGCTCCGGCCTTGAACCACACGGCCTCACCGAACTTGACACCGTTGCGGGCCAAGAGCTCAGGGAAGACACATCCAAGAGCACCAAGCATGGCCCATCTTGAATGGATCACTTCAAGCTCACGGTTCTTGGCGAATGTCTCTGGGTCGGCTGAAAGCCCGGCAGTGTCCCAGCCGTAGTCACCGGGGAATTCTCCGGTAAGGTAAGATGGAGCCTCGCCAGAGAATGGGCCCAAGTACTTAACACGGTCTGGGCCGTACCATGGGCTTCCTGAGGAAACTTTCTTGGTAGCAGTTTTCCTCATGCTGACTCTACCGTTTCCGAGGAGGTCCGAGCCGGAGGGAGCGACTTTTACTGCCTGTCCGGAAAATGATGGAGAAGAGAGAGCCATTGTTGAAGCGGCCATTGCTTAGGATATCGCGGAAGGCGAAAAGAAAAGGTTGTTTGACTGCTCAAGAGAGGAGAGGAGGAAGTTGATGAGCTGAAACGGGTTGGGCTGGACGGGCTTTTATATAATGTGGACTAGTCATTAGAGCAATGTGGTCCTTATCTTGTGTAGGTAGAAAACAGGACCTCCTTTATCTTCTGGGTGTCAAAAGCTTGAACCTGATTGGAGTCTGAAGATTTTTCTCATGCCGAGATGGAGTTCTCCAATTCACCAGGTTCGTTGAATTCATACCAACCATACGGCTCTCTAGGCCAGTTGGCCTTGTGGACTTGTGGTTGTGGATGTCCCATTGTACAAAATATCTCGTTATAATTACATAATCGCAGAGGTTACTAACACTGATAACCTATGTCCACTCTCAATATATTGAACTAATGTGCAAAAACAAAGTCCGAGGATAGATATAAACTATAACTGTCAGATTATAGTATCAGGGTAAAACTTTAATTCAAGAAAAAGAAACACAAACATAAACGAATTGATGGAGGCAAGTCTCCCAATGGTGTCGACGCACTCATCGAGTCGGTACAGCACGTCGACGTACTGACTTGACCAGCCGGGTCAAGCTAAGTCTGGACCAGCTAAGGTTATGTAATGCACTAGCCGAGATCGACAAGCTCGGAGCTGGGACGACATGCAACCTACTTCTATCCCTATTGGAGGGACTTTAAGAGAGTTGGTTACTAGTATGTCGGTGAGATAGTCTACTTCAAGACTGGTGGAGGATTGATCATCCTCATATTGCATTAACTACAAAGTGGATAATGTCAACCCCCCTTAGAGCTGTAAACACTCTCACCATTTTGTAAGAAATACAAGCATTAACTTAAAAACCTCTACCAAATTTTGTAACGATCTAAACTTGCTTCTTGCTGAGGAGTCAATGTAGAAAACAAAAAAAATCAATTTTTTGAATCATCCTCTATTTAAGCAATTGGATCATGAATTCAAACGATATGGATAAATTTAGAGACACAGTTTTCTTGTTTCTATTTTTAATTTAGGGCATTCTACTAAACGTAATGTGAGTATATTAGGTTGGATTCAGAAAATAGTGATTTAGAGTATTTTTTATTTAGGTACCGTAGGAAAAATTCAGATGAAAGAATTGAATGATGATAATTAAGTTAAAAAAAGCCCCAACATTTTGAATGTATAAAAAGACTCATGCATTTTACTTTAAGGATGCAATATGTTAAACCTTAAGGTTAATTGTTCCGTTTTCATAAACAAAATGATGACATGGCATGTTAACATGACATGCCATGCCATGTCATCTTTAAAAAAATTAAATTACCTTTTTTTAATTTTAACTTTTATCGCTTAAAATATATATTTTATTTTTTTCCCCCCTAAAATCCAAATTTTCTCAATAAAATTCATAAGACAAGAAATTTTTTTTCAAGATTGCATCTAAAATCAAAACACAGTACAACTTCTTCATCTAGGTTTCGAAACCCGGATGCAACTGGGATCTATTCCTTGTATCTGGGTTTCAAAACCCAAATGTGAACCGCATCCGAGAATCGAACCCAAACATGATTCACATCTGGGTTTCGAGCCCACATGCAATTTTGATTTCTTTTTTGGAAATTAGGTAAATTCTAGAGGTAAAAATGATTTTTAAAAAATGGGAGAAAAGTAAAAAAATAAAATAAAAAAAGGAGAAAAAGAAATTCTAAGGTATTTAATAAAAACAGTTTTTATTAGTAGTCGATCGTATATTATATACAATATAATTTAAAACTATTCTGAATATACATTTTACGATAAATTTGTACAATTCACAAAATTTGTAATAATACAGGATTCTTAACTTTAATTAATATTTATTAAAATCTTATTTAATATAAATAAAAACCTAAATCTTATTTGGAACAATGTTGGCTCCAAATAACTTCTTCACTACTAGCATCGTTTCAAAATATACGTGGACGCCTAGTTCTTCTAGTTCTTCCCCTGAGCTTTAAAGCCCGCAACGGTGTCAAGTTCGGTGAGGCCATGTGGTTCAAGGCTGGAGCCCAAATCTTCAGCGAAGGTGGACTCGACTACTTGGGCAATCCCAGCTGCTGAGTTGAAGGTGAAGGAGCTCAAGAATGGGAGGCGACTATCTTGTAGACCCGGTCTTCAAATGAAATGAAATGAAATTCTTCTCATTAGGAGCATGGCTAATCTTCACTTTTTTAAAATCTCAATAACAATGTACAAAACATATTATAATTGAAGAGAGATTTAGAATTAAAAACACAAACTGTCGGATGGTTATATATTCCAGATATTTGCAGAAACAGAGAACAGTAACAGTGTTTAGAACTTGAGTTTCATTTCAAGTCTCAAGTAGTTAAGGAAGGAACAAACAATACATAACTCATAAGAACTGCAAATTTAGGCACACACCATAGAAGAACCTTCTTCTATAGAAAACTACAACAAAAGAAAAAACAGGAAGAAAAGCATAAATGAATCTCCACTTCAAAAGATAAATTATTTCAAGCCTGAGAAATCATAAACCCTCTGATGAAATCTGAACACACACTCATCAGATTCCCCTCCTACATATATTTGCAGCAACCATAACCTACCAAAAATAAAATAAAATCAAAAGCAGTCCATTAAGCCCACAACCAAAAAATACACCATAAAACAAATTTAAAAGTATGAATGAGGTTTACTTGGATTAGTGAGAGTGATAAGAGCAGATTTCTTGAAGTCACAATTCCAAGTGTTTCTGCCCATGATTTGGTAGTAATAATTCATGACAGCAGAGGCATGGTTTATTGTATTCTTAGGATCATAGCAATCTCCTCCTTCTTGTATGAGCCTGCAATCCACATATTTGCATGCAAATTTTATATTCTCGGCTAGTTCTTCTTCACTCGCGGATGGTTTCGCCACACACCATGTCTTCCCCTTCATTAGGGAATTATTATTAAAAAAAAAAAAAAAATGAATATCATGATAAGAAAGTTCCCATAACCTATAAAAATAGAAATCATATAGTGATTATAGATTTGGGTACCTGCCCATTTGAACACTTTACGGATTCATATCCTGCACAAAACTGCACTATCAAACAAACTGTAATAAGAAGAAAATGTTTAATAGAGGAAGAGAGGAATGCATAGTACGTACCAAAGATGGTGGGGAGAAATAGTATAGAAATGGTTAGAATGGGAAGTAAAGAGAAGTATGATTTAGCAGTAGCCATTGTTGATAACACAGTAAGGTAATGAATTTTGTAAGATAAGAATCTGTGTTTGAGTATTAGTGATGAAGATTGCAAAAGGTGGTGTTCCAGTTATTTATATCAAGAAAAATGGAAGTTGAGAAGACTAAAACGTTAACTGTTTTTCTATCAGAGTTGAACTGTGATTTAATTGTTTCTTTTAAATTATTATTGTTTTTTTGGGTGTTATGATAGTGACCGTTGGATTGGTTGCCGTAACTAATGATATATTTAATCACAATTACTTATGAAGATGAAGTGAAGCGTTGGGAAGGTGGGAGGGAGGTCTATTGAGGATTTTGACTTTGATAATCAAAAACGGAAATTATTGAAATTTGAATAAGCAGTTGTTGGGCCCAATCCGAATGGATTGATTGTTTAATGGGCTTATCTGGACCTTTAAATGGATGAACATATTAGAAGCAAGATCAGTTCGAATAAGATTCCAAAATTTTATATAAATTATAATAATTCTGAATATTTTATAATTATAATAAATATTAAAAATTTTAAATTTAAATTATAATAAATTTTCAATTTTTTTTTTAATAAGTCGGTCCCTAACCCTTTTTCTTAAAGCTAATTTTTTCATTTTTCAAAATTTCATTAAAGAAAATAATAATAATAAAAAAGCATAAAATCAAAATTCGTCCCCATTTTTTGCAAGAACCTGATGATGATCTGATGATTCCTTCGAAAGCACCAAATAGAAACTAACAATTTTATATTATCGAAATGGTAACATACTACTTTATTTAAGTCCCATCTGTATGCTTTTCTTATTCTACTTTTCTCTCTTAAAACTTCCTTTTTTATTTTCCTTTCCACCTCAAAACGTTTGTTTCTAGACTATTCAAAAAAAAAAAAAAAACCTCCATGATTATTTTGCTCGAGCTCCATGGCCGTGGAGCTTCAATCTCTATGGATTTGGGGCTCAAAGCTCGCAACCATGGTGCTTCGAGCTCTATAGATTGTGAGATCCTAAGAGATATGAAACAAGGAAAAACCTTGTTTTTCGAAAGAAGAAAAGTAATAAAAGAAAAAAATATTACGGATGAAAAATTAAAGAATCTAGGATCCTAAGAGATATGAAACACGTCTTTATATTGAATTAGACATGGAAGGTATTAATAGTCAAAACAGAAAAGTGAGAGCTATTTCCATGTTGAAATCATAACGTTTCAATTGAGTTCTCATGAATAAATTAGATTGCTTCAATCGATTTCTCGAAAAAAAAATAAATTATTACTATTATTACGATCGAATTCTCGTGATGAATTTTTTTTAAAAGAATATTTAAATTTTATATATTTTGATAATACGATTATATTCAATTTAATAATTTGATTTGTGACGTCAAATATTTCAAAAATCTATTTTTTAAAAAATATTTTATATGCTTATAATGCCTATTTTAATATTTTCATCACTTTATGCTACTACAAAAGCATTTTTTTTGTCATTAATAATTAAAAAAAATTTTAAATCCGCGTCCAGCAACCGCACCGAAATTCACTAGTGCAGTATCCAAAATACAAAAATGCAGTGCAGTGCACATTGCAAAATTTTGGCACGGTGCGGCGCCAAAACCGCACCGTGCACATACCTAATTGGCAGTGCTTTAGTCAGAACTTAGAACACGGCCTAACATCAATCTCTGCAATCAATACACAATCTAAAACATCAAAACACAAACATCAATCCCCAATGTCATATAAAAACATCAAAACACAAACAGATAACAAGCAAGAAATGGCAAATCCAACTGGCACAATCTAAATTGCTCACAGAAATTTGAGCTCTCAACATTATGTCTCAACATGCCAGCCAAGAGAGAGTCATATACAGAAGCCAAAAGACTTACCACCCACCAGACAGTACTCTCTTAACCTCAATACTTCAAATCAGTAATACCAAGCTTTTGAACTTCAACCTTCAGAGATTTAAGATACTTAACAGCTTCATCTAGGATGGTGACTGTATCCATCTGCTCCCCTCCAGGTACAATCCCTCTAAGTGCCCTCACCATCTTCTTCATTTTCTGCTGTTTCCCGTCACTATTGCAGCTGCCTGAACTGTCAGAAGGCTTTTGAATAGAAGATGATGACCCATTTTTCCTGGTTTTTGAACTGAATATGGAAACAGATTCAGGCATTGCTGCTTCATTATTCCAATACATTCGTGCAGTGCTGATTTCATCCTCATCACATTCTTCTTCATCTTCGTCACCATATCCTTCCAAGCTCAAAAGTGCATCGATATCACCTGAATCCTCGATGAAAGAAGAGGATACTTCTCTCTCTACATATTTTCCCTCATTGGTCCCGAAATTTTCCTTCCTGTAAGTTGAAGGGGTATCAGGAATGGGACCAGAAAATTTGTGGGTGATTCGAGGGTTGAACATTATCTGGCTCTGGTGCTCAGTCTGGTTAAAGATGATGAAGTTCTTTGGACAAACCTCAGATGGTTGAAACTCAACCCGATTGAAAGGTCCCAAGTTCTTAGCACCAGGAGGAAAGACCCCATCAAAGACAGATGGAACTGGAATCTTCATGTAATTATTATCCACTTGATCTGCAAGTGGGGGCATTGCATTTTTTAGGTAAAACTGCTGGTCGCTCTGCATCAGAAGTTCTTATAAAATGAACACAGAAAGGATGGGTTTTTTCCTTTTCTAACTTAAAGTAGACAAATATCAAATTTCAATCTAAATACAAATTACTGGGACCGCTAAGTAGGCTAAAATGGAAAATAAAAAATATTGCTTTTAGGAAGAAGGAGAGCCTCTATCCCTAATGAGCAATTATAATCAAATACTGCATTTCTTTTTACTGCCTTTTTTTTCCTTCTTTTTGTATGAATGGAAGGCAGTCCACCACAGAATTCCAATGTCTGAACACTTTATAACGTTCGACTACGTGACAGGTTTGAGCAACTGACGAAAATATTGAGCCTGTAAAAGTAAAATAGGAAAGCATAATCAGTAACAGCAGCACATTGTTCGGATAGCAACCCCCCAGAGATATAGAGAGAGAGAGGGGGGGGGGGGGGGGGTTTGCAGGAGTTGATTATAAGGTGGAAAGTTGTAACAATATATAATCTTTACAATTTACCTGACAATTTATAACCAAGTTAAATAAAAGAAGAAGAAGAGTACAATTTACCTGACAAACTTGCATTAATTGGTAGTAAGCAATGACCCCAACAACCATTTTAATCTTTCCAACTTCCTTAATAGCTCTGTATCTCTTTATGGTTACACCAATGTACATTCTCAAGACCCCAACCAATATTAGAAAATCAAACCAGGTAACCAAGCTCCTTAAAAGACCAAAGAAAGTTTTAACCTGCAACAGAAAGGATGTTGCTAGAATTAACAACTAAATAAAAAGACAATGATATTTCGACAGTGAAGAAAAAAATAAACATCTCTACTTACTGAACTAAACACACAAAAAAGAAGGAACAAAAGAAGACCACTTTATTTTTTATTTAGTTTCCAGCAGGTTACAGTAACATAAGTTCAATGGATTAGAATGTACCTTTTTCCTCCGACAAAGAATCTAAAAGCTTATACAGACAACCACCATATAAAACTCTCACTTGCATTATAAAGATAAAGCAAAAAATACAATTTCTAGAGAAATTACCTCAGAACAACGAACAAATTACAGAATAACATGAAAGAAAACCACCAAGCGGACGCAATTGCTATTGTAATTCACCCAAGTGGCTGTCCACGGCATCTTGTTCAACTTCTCCAACTCCAAATAAGTATAAAAAACAATCCCTCACTTCTCTACTGCATTAGATAAATAACAAGTATAACTATTTTTTCTTTACAGAAGTCAACATGCAGATCAATAAAGAAATACTGAATACTGAACTGTTTCTTACTATTGTGGGAAGTGATGAACCAAACTTTAAAAAATAAGCATCACAACAAAAAGCTAATAATATCCTTAGGTCAGAAAAGCCATTTCAAATATAATTAACTGATAATATAACCATTATTCACATTATTAGATCCTAACCAAACTTCAAAGGCTAAATTAGATAATGTCGAGAATCATATAACATTTTCAGCGTCCTCGCCAATCAAATCCCGATAAAGGAACCCAGTAATTATATCAAAATGTTCATATCAACAAGATCAGAAGATTCAGCACAAATTATACAATAACATTAACGATCAAGTAAAAAAGGAAAAAAAAAAAAAAACCCTACACATCGAGAACAAAATATATCAAAAACAAGATCGCCTCAACAAGCTTTAATGTCTCTAAAAAAGCAGTACCGAAAAGGAAAAAAAAAACAAAAAAGAAGGTTAATCAGCCAAACAATCCTAGGTTTTACATAGAGGAATTTTCAGACAGAAACAAGATACAAAGATTAGAAGCTTTTCTCACCGAAAAAATTGAAGAAAGTCCTTGGATTCGTTCTGCAAGCCGAAGATCTAATCCAGTAAGTGATCCTCCAGCGATAGAGTAAGATGTGATGTGAGCGGGATGAGAGAGATAGAAGAGAGATGAAGGGAAAGTTAGGGGCGAGGATTTTAATAAACTATAATTGGGAGGTGTGCAGACAGTGGGGAGTCAAATACGGAGAGTGGGAGCCGTCGGATTGAGTGCTTTCCGTGTAAAGCGGGATGAGATTCGGACCGTCGGATGAAGCACGCGTGAAGTTGAGCGGGGGTGGGGTACAGTGTGGGTCCGTGACGTTTGACGAATGCGTATCGTGGAAACGACTCCACGTGTGAAACCAACCAGACTGAAAAGAAAGTAATTAGATTAGACTAATCCGTCCATTTTGTTAATGTGTTTAATCATCATTATTTCCCAACTAATTACACTAATCACTAATCTCTATTCCATTAAGGGGAGACAGCTTGCTTTTGTTTTCATGTGGCCTGCGTCTTTTTTTTTTTCCCTTACCCGCCTAGTCGCTTTTCTTGTCTGTGTTCATATCTTAATTAAATTTGATAATTCATTATATTAAAATTAAAAATCATTAAAAAGCACTTAAGAATTTGGACTGTAACGATGGTCATGAAGACGAGCAGTCAAAGCATTCAGCTCAGCATAGATCAGAGGGGAATCATGATGAGTCCTGTCTCCATTAATAAAACCATGCATTCCATTATTACGCTCAATCCAACTACAACCCGGCTTTTTCTGCACCTTCTGCTCCCTTCATTGAACCTCTAACCTCGAAAACCTCTTCGAACCTTCCAATCCCTCCGTAAACAGTAGAGACATCAATACATAACTCCCACAATGCTCTGGTTCATGCTCTATCACTTTTCTTGCTCTTGCTTCCGCTAAGTCCAAATCCCCATGAAGCCGACATGTCGCTAACAAGGCCCGCCACACTACCGGACTGTCCCGAATGGGCATCGTCCGAGCCAACTCGTAAGCCTCTTTCAAAAGCCCGGCCTTCCCAGCATGTCGATCACGCATGGTAATGCTCAATGGTGGGATCCACTCCGAATTCCGGTCACGAAGCCCGTGAAAATCTCACGCCCTTGAAAATCTCCGAATTCCCAGCATGGCGATCACACATGTAGCCTCTTTGAAAATCTCAAGCCCTTGACCCACGAAGCCCGTGTGACTACACACCACACCGAACGTGAACTCGTCTGGCTCAATGTGGGCCCCACCCACACATGCTAGAGAAGATGTCTAACGCCTCCTTGCCATATCCATGCGTACCGTATACCTCATTGTATCGAAAACCACTTTAGCATCTTTCATACTCCCACATGCTGCATACATGTCCAGAATGGCATTGTTTACTAGCATATCTTCAAAGTCAAAATCTTTGTCGTTACTATTTTTACCTAATCCATTAACGAGCATGTACCAGTGTAGGGACCGACCATGAACTAAGGCTGCCAAATGAGAGCAGGCGGGAAGTACCATCGTGACAGTGGCTAAATCGGGCCGTATTTGTGGACCTCAACATCTTTTCAAACAATCTTAAAGTACCGTCATGATCGCCGCATTGTTCATGGCTAGATAAAATAGAGTTCCATGAATGTCTACGTCTTTTTCATCTTTTTCATCGACCGATTCGAAAATCTCTAACACGTCTTCCAAGCTCTTGCATTTCCCGTACAAATCGATCAGAGCGCTTGAAACTGCAACGCCTGAATCATAACCTGTTCTTAGTACAAACCCGTGAATCGCTCTTCCGTTGTTAAAGTCTCCTGTCATGGCAAAAATGGATAAAATTCCAGTTGTGAATCGACTCGGAAAGATTCCTTCCTCACCCATTCTTTTGAAAACCTCCAAGGCCTTGTCAAATTCTCCGATTTGTGCATGCCCATTGACCATTGCGTTCCAAAGCACGACATCATCTCTCTTAGGCAAATGATGGGAACATCTTGAAGGCATCTTCCATGTAATATAGGCATAAATACTCTGGTTTTATTTCCCACTTGTACTTTTATGTAGCTGCTTTTATGATATGATAGTTATGTACTATTTCATGGGAGGTGTAAAAAATTAAGCCTAATCATCATCTACAATCCTATTATTTATTTATTTATTTATTATTATTAGCATTTTTATCAGTATTATTCTCTATTAAATCTTGGTAAGCTAATTGGGTAAGGCAAAATATTTTGCCCTTCCCAGTCATGTGAAAACTAAAAATTAAAAAAAAAAAAAAAAAAAATCTGAACAGAAAGCTTGCTTAAATGCTGAAGTTATGTCAAATTGGTTTAGAACACAAGAATGATTGCAACCAAACCTATATTCCTGTTCAAAGCGAGCATTAGAATCATCGTCTAGACAGCTTATGATTGAAAATGAAAGATTGTCTATTCTGATATTACTTGTTAAAGGACCACAGAAAAACCCATCCTTCTAAACTAAAAATCTTGAAAAGAAAACCGTACAACTGCATATCAAAGGCCTTCTTTTTTTTTTATAACATTCATATTTGGTTAGCAAAATACTCAAATTACTTATCATTTTGAAAATTTTAAATAAATTTTATAAAAAATTCCAATATTAAATTATTTATATTTAACTTTTTATTATTTTAATTAAAAGTTTAATTTTTTTAATTTTTTTTTTCTTTCATCTCTTATTTTATTAAGATAAGAAATTATCCATATCTAATCCAATTCGATCTTATCTAATGAATCAGATACGAATCATATAATGAGTTGCAAAATATGATCCAATCGGATTTGCATTGGATCCGACATATTGGATACGAAACGGATCAATACTTGATCAGTTAGCAAGTAGTTTGAATTAGAAATATATATATATATATATATATATATATATATATATAGATAAAGTCATAAAAACTTATGAAGTTAAATGCATAAAGTTAACACGTTAGAAGTTGGATTAAAAAAAAACTCGGCAAACATTTAATCTCCGCCCCCTCCCCTCCTCTTGTCTCCGCATCATACCTCCATTAGAGAATGAATCATGTGAGACGGAACTAGAAGTGTCAAAATGGGTTGGGTTTTTTGGCCCCGACCGTAGCCCAGGGGAAAAACCCGGCCCTAAGCTCGGCCCAGCCCGTTTTTATCTGGGTCGGGCCAAGCCCGGAGAGCCGACCCAGCCCAGCCCGGTTGGGCCTTGCTAGGTAGAGCCCAAGCAGGACCCTCTTTGAAGAAATTTTTTAAAAAAATTTCTTAAATTTTTTTTTATTTTAACCATCTCATAAAAATAATTTTTAAAATTTCCCCTCACCCGAATTTTTCCTATAAATATTCATTCTTTCATTCTAATTTTTCCTCACATTTTTCTCACACACACTCTCTCTCTCAATCTCTTATCTAATCTTCTAATAATCTAATTTATAATTAATCTTTATTATTTTATAATTCATAGTTTTCTTATCATTAATCTCAATCTCTTATCTTTATTCCTTGTTATCTCTCTTATGTTTATTCCTTAATCTCAAATAATCTCTCTTATTTTAATAATAATTTATTATGAATATTTTATTTAAAAATGGGCAGTCCTATTTTAGGCCCGGTAAGGTCCGGTCGAACCTGGCCTATTTTAAGCCCGGATGAGCTCGGGATAAACTTAAAGAACTTTTCGAGCCGGGTCAATTTTAGGCCCGATAAGGCCCGGTCAAACTCGGCCCATTTTAAGTCGGGATGGGCTCGAGATAAAACCCAAAGGGCTTTCCGGGCGAGGCCCGAACATACTTTTTCAAAACGGGCCAAGCTCAGATTAGCCCATTTTTTTCCTGGTTAGGTCCGGGTTGGGCCCAGCCCAGCTCTGAATAGTGAAAAGCCCTAAAAGGGCCGGGCAGGGCGATCGATTTTGATACCTCTAGACGGAACACCCATGTGAAAGAAGATGTAGTGGGACCCACACGTAGATCCCACATTAAACCCACTACTCTCTCACATATATGTTATATTTCCATCTCACAAGATCGATTCTCCGACTATTACCCTCTACCACGATGAAATTATAATTTTCTTTCTAATTTTAATTAAATTTTCCTGCTAAGGTATATAGGTATGATTCGTTTCCTGTGGCCAGCCCTCCACCACGAAAAAAACCCTCTTCGATTATGTAATATATATGTTATGTTAGATCCCAGTTTTAATAGATAAAGATGAGATATAGTGCTGTATTTAAAATATGATTAACTCTCGGCCAATGCAGAGTATAGAATATATACTTTTTTTCTAGATAATAAAATCTTAACAATTTTTCACGTGTCTCGTTCTCATCGAAGAGTGAGTGTCCTGGATGTACTATGATCATGCTCCACTACATCTTAGTGGATTTGTTGGCTATAATCCTAATGCCTCTTGTTTTTGTTACCAGTGCCGACGGAGCAGAATTTTGCACTAACACGTACAGGGCATGAACATTAGTAATTCTAAGTTATTCTTACATATTTTGGCAGACAATAGAGTTACTGTTTACACTAATATAGGACTTGCCCTTGAAATCCAGATTTCAATACATGTCTGAGAAGTTACAGAAATTTATGATATAATTTATTTCTATTTCATTTTCCTTTCAAGTATATTTCAGAAAAATCTCAACTATTGATATACACGCACATGACTGATAAGCAAGCCCTCATATATAAGTACATCAATAATTGAGATTATTCGAACGAAAACTGAATTAGAGAGGAGTTGAATCTGAAAAATTTATTGTCTTTTTCAAAATATTAGTATTCAAATGTAGTTTTAAAAAAAAAGAAAAATACGTAATTTTAAATATAAAAAAATATCATACAAAAATTTATTATAGTTATTACATTGGATTTCATTGTCTTAACCAGCTAACTGATTTTCCTAACTGTTCTTGTCGTTGTTCTTCAGCTCGGCAGTCGCTCTTCCTCTTCAACGGCTAACTACTGCAATCTGCATAGTCATTCCACCAGGCCGGTGTTTGCGAGATCCCCGTGAGGTGTCGTCCACTGTTGCTTCCGATACGTCGTTTTCAGATGCAATGGAGGGTGGTAATTCTCTGATGGTCGTCCTCCATCAGAGAATAGTATGTGTTTGTGTTATAAAGCGGTGATTCAGGGAACGCCTTGTTTGAAATTTTCAATGTGGGAACTGTTATGCAGAGCTTAAATTTGAATTCCTTATGCATCTGAAGTACCCATCAAGCTGATGTTGATATATTGGACGTGTACAAGCCTTTTTAAAGAATTGAGTAAGTTTGCATAAGAGTTTGAGCATGAAATTTCTTAACAACCCCCCCATGACAGTTCTTTTCATGTAGAAAAGCTGCTGCCAAAGCTTGATAAAAGGTATAAGATCGATATGATCATAATTCGAAAATTTCTTTCGATTATACTGAAATCTCTCGAATAAATCATTCAAATTTCAAAACGGTCTCTACCTTTATTTCATTCTACCTATATAAATACCTATAATGTAATATAAAATAAGAAAAAACGAAGTATATACAAATACAACATTCATCTACTGTTCATGTCACTGGTACCCCAACAATCATTACGTAGCAAAAATCACTAACTTCTGCTATGAATTTGGAGTTAATTTGGGGAAAAAAATGTATGATGGAATAACAAAGAACATACTGCGATATCAGTGAGAAGTGAAAGACAGAACTGAAACAATAGCTAAACCTGCAACGTGCAAAAGGTAGAAGAAATGTTTCTAGAAGATTGGTTTGGTAAGAGTAAGAGTAGGTAGTTTTGTCTACAACCTGCAGCCACACGAGAATTGATGGCAAGATATTCTGCTCTTGTTTAACACTTTTGCCTTACCCAGTCATTTAAACTAGCAAGTGAAAAGCCGAACAATCACGACGGCTAAACGCATGGTTCACCGCCTCCTAAATGTTATCTCAGTTAAAACAATCTCAAACATTTTTGCTGTTAACCTTTCAAAAACAAAAAAAAAAATCATTTTTGCTGTTAAGTTAGTTCTAGGTACATCTAACTTTCCATAAGCCTTTGACCAAACAAAACAAAAAAACAAAAAGGACCGCATTACAGAAAGCAATAAAACCTACAGTCTTGTTCAAAGCGAGCATTAGAATCTTCATCTAGACAACATCTGATCGCTTGCAAATGAAAGACTGTCTATTCTGACACTACTTGTAAGAGGACCATAGAGAAAAACCCATCCTTCTAACCTAAAAATATTGACAAGAAAACCATACAACTGCATATCAAACACCCACAAAGGCTTTTAGGTAGAAGTGTTCCTCTAGTGCTGTTTATGCCGTGGAAATCATTACAGATAAGATCAAGAGTGTTAGAGGCTCTTAGCCATAGGATGTTGGTGTGTGTGTCTGTATGGGATCCATCTATGTTTGGAAGTAGAACAGTGGAGTGATTTGAGAATGAATGGGGATGTCAGAATGAAAGTCATTTTCTATAAATTTTGGTACCTCATTCACATGTTACGTCATCTTATGTGGCTACCAAGTAGTGCTTTCCGCATTGGGAGTTAGTGGTAATATCATTCATTCCCTTTTTGTTCGAAGTCATTTCAAGTTGTTATCTCTTATATTGTTAGGGAATGCAATTTAGTTGCGGATAATTTAGTAAATTTATATCTACATCTAAGAAAAAGATAAGTTGATTTCATTCTAAGTAAAAAGATCATACAAAGGATAAATCTATTTTTATGATTCAAAGAAAAGAAAAAATAGTAAAATATATTTACCCCCTAAAGTTTCTAAAACAAGTAAATTTAGTTCCATCAAGTTTAAAAACTAGGGAGGCACCTGAATTTTGTAAAAATTAGATATGCCCCCCCCCCAATCACATAATTACTCATTGTATTACATGAATACCTATGTCAATATAATTGTAAATAAAACAATTTTCTTTTTCTTTTTCAAGTTAACCCCAACTAATTAACTTCGTTAATAAAAAGAAATTTTAAAAATCGTTATAGAAATGATAAAATAAAAATTTACGGGCAATTATGCTGATATGGTATGTCAATTTGTTATTTTATTAGCTCTAGTTTTTTTTTTATAGTTTATGGGCGTATGTTTAAATTCTGAATCATGAGGGAGCCAAGTCTGATCGTTTGATAGTTTAAGGGTGTAAGTATAATTTACTCAAAGAAGGAAAAGAAGTGAGAGAGAGAGAGAGTAGACTACCCCTCTTCTTCACCATATAAAGAAAACTGGTAATAGCTAAAAGCACCTTAACCCCAAGTCCTAACATGGACTCCTCCTTTTCAGTCATCTCTTCAAAATCGGATGAAAGAAAATGGATATTGCAAATAAGTGAGGCATTCGAAAAAGAGATCAAGCGAGACGAAACACACATCTCGGTTTGTGTCTTTTGCATCCCAAAATCCCTAAAATCCATCAAACCAGAAGCTTATACTCCTCAATTGGTAGCTTTAGGACCTTACCATCATTTCAAAACCGAGCTCTATGAAATGGAGCGGTACAAACTCTCCGTAACCAAGCAAATCCACAACCGCTTTCAGCAAATCGAGTTCCAGCAAATTGTCGACAGGCTTTCCGGCCTAGAATTAGACATCCGCTCTAGTTACCACAAGTACTTGGATTTCAATGGAGATACTTTGTCTTGGATAATGGCCATTGACGGGTTGTTTCTGCTCGAGCTCCTTATTTGTTATGTAGATCACAAAGACATGATAAAACATGGGGGTGTAAATGTAATTTCTCGATTCCTTCAATCGGCCGGGAAGAAGCTGACCCAAGATGCTCTACTTCGAGATATAATGAAGCTCGAGAATCAAATCCCATTCTTTATTCTGAAAGAGATTCTAAATCTAGAATGCCAGAAAGCTGATCTTGTAGAGAATCACTTTCCTATCATGTTGGTCAGGTTTTGCAAAGCACTCTCTCCCTTGAAAGTGAAGGAGGATTGCTTTTCATCACCCGAAATTCTCGAGCATGCACATCTTCTAGATCTTCTCTACCATTTGATTCTTCCACAGAAAGAAGAAGGGTATGTAGACCCAAAAGAGGATAAAAGTCGACCATTCTCAGGACTTTCATCTAACTCGATTAAAGTATTTTCCACCTTATGGAAACTCGTGTCAAATCTAACAATAAGGGTGGTTAAGAACATCAAGAAAATCTTGACTTCTATTCACAAAGTCATAAAAAGGTTACCCTCTTCAATATCCTATGAAACTAAGAAAGATGATGATTCTAAACTTCAAAAGGGTGTTTTAATGGAGGGTATCATGATTCCTAACGCTTCAAGGCTTTATAATGCCGGAGTTATCTTCTCTCCAGCAGAAGGTGGGATCAAATCAATCCGGTTTGAAAAGAAAACATCAACTTTACACATTCCAGTCCTTGACCTTTGTGTGAATGCAGAGGTTGTAATGAGAAACCTAGTAGCCTATGAAGCAATGGCCATGTCGGACTCCTTGGTCTTTTCTCGGTTCATGCACTTCATGAACACGATTATAAACACGGGTGAAGATGTGAAGTTGCTTAGGCGTAAGAAGATCATAGTAAGTAGGCTACATAAAAATGAGGATGTAGCTAATCTCTTTAATGGGATGAGTGACTCTATCGGATTAACCTATGTAGATTACATTGATAGAGCTGTCAAAGATGTGAATGTGTATTATTCGGGTACACCAAGGGTTAGGGCATCTAATCTCGTGAAGAAATATGTGTTTGCCTCTTGGAGGATTCTGACTTTTATTTCTACCCTACTCCTCTTGGTTTTCACGGCGATACAGTCGGTCTGTTCCATTTATAACTGCCCTCAACTGTTCAATACTATTAAGCACTAGTGTCATGGATTGAAACAAACATCTATCTAGTTCCAGAAAAGATAGATGTTCTCTACCCTTTGTAATTGCAATTCCTAAATTGTCTCAATTATTATATGTTTCTGTATCATTTCTGTTAAAACATGAACGAAGTTACGAAACCACTACAAAATGCTAAAAATTCCACTTGGCTAACATCTTTGATCAAGTGAGACATGGGACTAAGATGAGTCATTGGGGGTTAAAAAATAAAAATTAATTAAAAGGGGGGAAAATAATATGCAATAAGGTACTCTACATGCCTAGAAGAATAAAATATCAGAAGCGTAGAAGCAATGACCTTACGGCTTTTGCCTCTGATTTTTGTTGGGTCAGTCATGCAGTTGCTTTTGTCAGGGATTTATTCTTTTCCAGCCCTTTGAATTGTATGGAAGCGGGTCGTGAATCATGATCAGTAATAATTCCAGCTTCTTTTTACAAATTTTGGCAGAAACAGTTACTTTCAGCACTTATATGGGACTTGCCCTCGAAATCTGCAAATTACAAGGCAGTGACCACTTATAAACAATTTACCTTTTGCATACATCTCAAAGAAGGTACAGAAATTTACTGTCTCATCCAAGTGTATCAAGGGGTATTATAGTCAAAACCTGATTCTGCAAGCTAGTGGTCGTGATCCAACTCTGAGGAGGATGATGTATTGAAACTGAAACATCATTGATGAAAGTTATGGCACTTGATTCTTCTTGTGGATTAGATGCAATTAAGGGTGGTAATTCTCTCATAGTCCATAGCACAAATGCAGAGGGTAAAGACGATCCTGCCAGAATAATATGTGCTTGTATCATAAACTGGCTATTCGGGAAATGCCTTGTTTGAAATTTTCAATGTGGAAACCATATAAATACCTATAAGGTAATATATGATCAGCAAAAGCAAAGTATATAAAACATTCATCTTCTGTTCATGCCACTGATACACCAACTGCAATCATAACGTAGCAAAAATGTCTGTGACTTCGGCTATGCAAGTTTGGACGAAATTGAAAAAATAAAATATAACAAAAAAGCAGTATGATGGAATAACAAAGGACATACTGGAATATCAGTGATAAGTGCTACAAAAGCACTTGAAGTGAAACACAGAACAGAAACAATAGCTAAACCTGCAACCTGCAAAGGGTAGAAATGTTCTAGAAGATTATTTCGCTAAGAGTAAAAGTAGGCAGTTGTCTACAAACTGCATCCGTTACTTTGGTTTGAACATGCATATTCTTGTCCAGATTAGGGTCATAATATATAATAAGTTTACCCAAATGAAGCATGGAAGAAAAATGGACAGCTGTGTAAATAGAAATCAAAGGAAATGGAAGATGAGAGTTATAAAAAGTATCATGGATTCAATACCTTTGACATTTCAGATGAAGCTCTCTCTGATCTAACTTCCCTCATTTTCAAGCATAATAGCAGTCCTGAACATAAACACAATGCTAAACATGTGAAAGAATGTCTCAACCGATATCATTATAGCCAATTCTTACAAATCAAGATACTATAGTATAATGTAACAGCCAAGTCATGGATCAAATGAAAATTGCTAAAAATCTACAGATGAGTACTCAACAGATGACCATTTCTCACCATAAAATGCTAAGGCTCCGCCTAATAAAAGTGTTGCTACAGCAATGAGATCTATGTATACCTGCATAACATGATACATGCACAAATCAATAGTGAATTTGTCATCAAAGATTTTCAAACAAATGTGCCTTTTTTTTTCCTTTTGCTGTTTGTTTCGAGTTTTACCTCAGCTGCCACAGAAGAATCAATCTGATTATTCCACATTCCGATCCAGATTACCACAGCAAATACCAACATTAAAACTGATGCAAGCACAACCACCTGTCATACATAAAACTAGTTATGTGATCCAGAATACATTGATCTTTGCACTATGAAAGACCAAGTACCACATTAAGACGTTCTCAAGAGATCCTTACCAACATGACGAATTTTTGGCGGCTTCCAACATGACTAAACCAGAAAGGAAAACACCTCCTATGAGTATGAGTTCTTATGTTAGATGAACGCGGTGCGTTCAACGAAATTCCCAACAAAGCTTCCTGAGATCCATTTTCTTCATCCTCATCATCTTCATCTCGAGGCTGATGGCAAATATCTATCCTATAAAATGCCTCAGGAAAAAAATATATTATGGCTTTTAAGAAGCAGTTGATTTCAATCTGAAAAAGCGAAATGACTAACCAAAACACAGTATTATCCAGCTTCTCAAGATTGAAATTTCTTGAGCTAAAATCTAGACATATCATATTGCATTTAAGCATAGAAATAAGAGAACAGTACGCCAATTGAAATGAATTGACACATGTAATTTCGGAAAGAAAAAAAAAAGCAGATGTTACCAGAATGATAAAAGTAGAAGAAATGCTGCCAGAAATAGAATTTGTGGGAAGGCTGCCAAGGAAAAAGCTCTCACAATTCAAAAATATGCAATCAAGATCTCCATATCAATATCAACACAACAATTGAGAGTGAAGGAATATACCCATGAGAATAAAACCGCATGAACCCGACCAACATGGCCACATATTGCATGCAGCAACGAACGCTAATACAAAATAAATAAAATAACCTGCCAAAGGTAGACTTCAATAAATATGCAACTAAAATGATACATGATAATGAATCAGATTTCTTCAACAATTATAATAAACTAAGCTTACCAATTTCAAAATATTATAATGTGAATTAAATTGAGAAATTGAAAGGAAAAAAAAAAGCTTAAGATATGGGTAGAAGAGAAAAATAAATGGAAACAAGAAATACATTAGAAAAAAATGGAAGCACGGGCAGTAAGACTTATGATATAAAGATAATCGGTTCCAAATACCACACAAATCATACATGAAGTTTAACTGAAAAGAAGGGAAACCATGAGCCATACTCCCACAGATTTGAGAAAGAGAAGTAAAAGAGTTTCATACAAGAAACAATTTCTTACCCGTATTAGAAGAACCAATCATTAAATGAAGCACCTGCAGTTGGACATACAAATATAATATGAACAGATATACCCTTTACAGTAAATTAGGCAGTCCTTTTTTAATAATTAATCTCTGAAAATCATTCAACTTTGATTAAATGAAGCAAAGCCAGATGAACTAAAACCAAACTACACTTACTTTTTGCCGAGTCCAGCCAAGTTCTCGAGTTCTTGAGTGTATCCTTACTAACTGCAACACGAAAGAAAAGGCAAAATAAAGTCATTACGGAAACAAATTGCCATTTTATATACATACTGATTTCTATACATTTTTCACGCATTTTATAATAACTATAATAACATTTTGGTTATTGCCCTTACAAGATATGGCCGGTCATTCTACTGTACTATTGACTTAAAACATTGATCATTTCCTTGGTCTAGGGCAGTTTTATCACTTTCAAGTTGAAATTAAATGACTACTATCATTCTCTTTGAATCAGTTCAATAGAAAACTAAGATGAACAAACAAAATGGTAGCCAAACCCGATTACCAAACTAATGAAGTGCAGTAGACTACTCATATAAACAGAAAATGACCGTTCAAACTCCTAAACAGATCAAACCCACATTGGAAAATCAATCAAATTATGTCCTTAACGCCAATTTGCATAACCACATTGACCACCTTTCTCTCGCCCTTTTCATACAGAATCTATGAATTAAAAAAAAAAAAAAAAAAAGGAAAGGCAGAAAAGTCGAATTCAAAGAGCAGAAGAGAACCTGATAGAATGAAAGAAGAACGATGATGGCGTCAAGAAGAGCAAGACCCACATAAACACCCACCAGAGCTGGCGGCAAGCAAGACCCTTCATCTCTTAATTCCAACATTCTCTTTTTTCTTCTCTCCAAAATATGAGAGAGAGAGAGAGAGAGAGTAAACCAAAAAAAAAAAACTAGAACTTTTGGCTGTAAAAAGGAGGTTGTTTAGGTGGAAACTTTCATGGGAGATCTGCTAAACTCGTAAATAAGCTTACTATCTCCGGATTCACAGAGAGGAAAAAGAGAGATTGGAGTATTGAACTGGAAAAAAGTGTAAAAGCAGAGGATATTTTGTGGCCGAAAGAGATACCGGAGAAAACCGGAGATACCCATAGATCCCTTTTGACCCAATTGGTAGTGGTGACCCTTTTAATAGTCGCTACGCCCAATTGCTGAATTGCCCATCAATTCTCACTTACTTTTCACATTTTTTATTTTGTACATGCATATATATGTCTTCTTATTTTAAGTCCACTTATTTTATTTTATTACACAAATATAATAATATATACCTTATTGTTCTTTCGCAAACATGTTTTTGTTTTTTTTCTAATCAATCTTAATCATACCATTAATAATTAATTTCTTTTTTCCTTTTATAATGCATGCTTGTTTCTTTCTTTTCTGTAAATTACAACTACACACCTTGAAGTTTACTTTTATTATACATGCACTCGCGTGGTTTCTAGACCTACTCATGTATCCCCTAAGGTTTTGATAATGTTAAATTTAAGTCCAATCAATGGAAGTGAATAATTTCTTACATAGAAGGAAAATTATTTAATTATAAATTAATTAAATATATTTTTTCTAAATAATATAAGATAATTTTAATATTCATTCTCATTTAAAAGTTGGTCATTCTAATTATCCAATAAATAATATAATATATAAAATATACTTTACGAAAAAGAATATCGACATATTTATTGAATTGGCTCTGATATTATATTAAATTTTTAAAATCTAATTATTTCTTTATTTAAAAGATTTTATATAAGAAAATATAATTATTTAATTATAAATTAACTAAATATTTTCTCTGTAAATAATATAAGACAATTTCAACATCTTTAAAAAATTATAACATCAATTTAATAGAATTATAACATTAATGAAATATGTAATATTTCACCTACTACTAAGTACTAAACCTCGTGTCCCCACATTTTTTTGTTTTTGTTTTATAATATGTAATATATTTCATCAAGAAGGAATAAAAGGATCAATCTTAAAAAGTAAAATTAAAAAAAAAAATTAAAAAGATAATAAGTAGGAAATTGAGGCTGGGATTTGTAATATTTTTTTAGAAATATGATTACATCGTCTTCTTCCTGCTTTCACCTCGATCGATTTTTAAAGGATTGATGGTTTTTTCACTACTCTGAATTGAAAAGAATGAATGACTTACCCAATCGCCTCTGATTTCGTACTTAAAAGACTCGCCGATGGTGAGATAGCATCATGCAAAGATGATTACAACAAAACGAACGGGTATTTTCTTCTCCTCAACCTCTTCTGCTCCTATTGTTGCTACCATCTCCTCTCCTCCGGCACTAATTTCATTACCTCAATTGAGGCAAACAAATTAGATACGACTCACATTGACCAACTACCTTCTATGGTTAACCATAGATATTGGGATAACAAGTCAAGCCAGCCAGCCATACATATTGGGATAACAACAGGTCTTCGGTTATGTTGATGGCTCAATTCCAGCACCGCCGAAATTTCTTCCTACACGGATGAACCACCAAAACTAAATCCAATGTATGCCCACTGGTATCAACAATATCAATTGATCCTCTCAACCCTTAATTCTGCCATAAGCGTTTATGTCCTCCCAGTGGTCGTCAGCCTCGATTCTTTGCACTTTGTGTGGGACGCTCTCGCTGTTATGTTTGTAGGATTTATATATAATAAACAAAAAAATAGTGAATGATATAAAGATAGAATACAGTAAATAATAAAATAATAAAATAGAATTAGAAAATGTGAAATAGAAAAATTATTGAAATGATAAAATATGATATTAAATAGATTATAAATAGTATAAATAATTAAATTGAAATTGGAAATAATAAGATAAAAAATCAAAATTTATTATGTAACAATTTCTTTAAAATATATTCACATCCTCACGTCGGTAAAAAATATGGAACGGCGTCTGTTTTTCAGGATACAATGAAGACGAACAATAGTAACGCACCACCAATACTATTCCAATAACTAAAAAATTGTTTGAATTATAATATATTGGAAACTTGGAACTTTAGAGGGAAGTAAGGAAAACTAGGAGAGACTTCATTTTCTTGGTGTATAAACATTAATGAGAATTTAATCTGAAATTTAATATGAGTTTAATACATATTTAAATATGATGAAACTGAAAATTAAATTATACATTTTTATCTTTATACATTTTTACAGAAGAAAAAAAAATTAGAAGAAAAATAAAATGAGAGTCAAGTCAAACCGGATCATTTTTTACGCGTCCAAGTGCGGGTGCATACAAGCCAAACTCGATCTGGTTTAAATTTACACCTCCTTGTAGGTGCATGTAAGAGAGAGCATTCTAGCTTATATTTTATTACTCATTAACAAATATGCAATTCTATATAAATATTCTCTCACTTGTTTCCATTTCCAATGTGAGACAAAATTTGTCTCCTTCATTTTTTTTTACTTCAAACATTTCCAACGGTTGCATTTTGAGATTCAATTTCTCATTCATTCATTAATCATTTTAAACATAGCATATATCAATTTGAAACTCTCACGAAGGAGAACTCGAATTAACTTTAATATTTCGTTTATACAAAGGATAAACATAGCATGTTGAGATGCTAATGCTCTCGATGTTCTCAATGCAATCTAATGCCCATGCTCAACAGATTCGATGCATACTACTTTTCACAAAGAAATGTTCCAAATCCATCACCGAATACTTCCAATTTATGGAAAATCAAGGGAATACCTTGGCATCTATCAGACATCCTCTCTCACCGGGCGATCTAACCAACTACATTCTCGACGGATTAAGACATGACTATGACCTTATAGTAGCCAGCCTCACCACCCGAACAAATCTGCCATTGCTTCAAGAAATCTATGGGTTTTCCTCAATTTTGAACATCAGATTCAACAACTAGATTCGTCACTCGATCTCATTAGCTTTGCCACCAACCTCGCTCACCAGACCTCCAGCTCCAATCGCGGCCGAGGACGCCATAACCATGGCTACTCTTCTTCTCAGCCACGATATCCCTCTCATGGTTCTCCCTTCAAGCTTTTCTCAAATTTCTCAAGCTCACGCAATCAAGGGAACCCCGAGCGAAGGGGTTTTGGGTAATGGGTCGTCTTAATTCTCCAAGCCCAAATGTCAGATATATAAGAAATTAAGCCATTTTATTGCAAATACACCATGTTGGTTCTTCTCTTATACGCACTCCATTTCATTCTTTTAAATTAAAAAATTTACATCATGTTCCTCACATTAAAAAGCATATATTATCTATTTCTGAAATTTCGTAAGGATAATAATATTTATTTTGAATTTCACCCGTCTCACTTTTGTATAAATGATCGCACAACGAGAGCCACTTTGCAGAAAGGCAAGCTCTACCCCCTCCTTACAATGTCCGCCATCTATTTCTGATGTTAAGACTAATTTTTTCAATTTCCAATGTTATCTTGAAAGATTTTTTTTATTAGGAAAATAAAAATGCTACAAACAGATTAAGATGGTGACGTCAACAAATATCTCAGATATATGATATTAGATAATAATTTAAATATATGATAATTTGACATTATACAATAATGTCGCATAAATTTGACTCTACCAAATTATACAATATCACTTATAAAATAATATATAAATAATTAAATAATCATTTTAGTCCTCCTATTTTCAGTACTTATATTTTGGGTTGAATCAATTTGGTTCTTGACGATGAGTTAGAAAATTTCCATGTTCAAAAAATAAAAGGGGACCAAATTGAATAATTGGTCGGTGTAGAGAGAGACAGTGCGCTGCCATTCCGCGACGGAGGGGGAGGGGGCGGAGCGGAGGTCGTTAGTGGAGATGGAGTGGAGGAAATCTTTGATGATGAGCTTTTGCGGGATGGCCTACTACTAGCCGTACCAGATGAGGTAGATATTGATCGGAGAGGAGGAGAGGACTGGGCCCATGTGGTACCGTAGATTGACCAGATCGGTAGATCCTTGGAATTTCTTTGAGGAGGGAGATGTGGGTTGTGGTACTGGATTTGTTGGTCTTTATTGAAGGTTTGAACCCATTTTAATCACCAATGAATGAGCCTGCCTTCCAGAATCCCAATTCTTTTAGACCACATAAACTCAAAACACTCGCAAAAGTGTACTTATCAAACCTAACACCCACAATATGCCTCTCACTGAACATACTTACAACTCCATCAAACCCACTCTCCACAAACCCAGTTGTTACAGCATTCCAACAAGCAACATTCCATTTAGGCATTAGATCCAACGCCTTGTGTACATACTCAACCTGATCCAACTTCGCACAAATTGACTAACGTTGTCCATGAATAAACATCTGGTTTTCAATCTCTTCAAACACTCTTTTCGAAGAATCCAAATCGCCAACTTTTACGTAAAGAGAGAGCAAAATGCTTGCGACATGAGTGTATGACTTGAGCCCAGAAGAGAGAGCATGGGCGTGGTGCTGCAACCCAAACGAGATTGCAGAGATGTTTGCTGAAGCGGCAAGGGCGGTGGAGACTGAGAACTGGTCTGCTTTGAAGTAGAGTGAAGAGTGAATTTCGGTGAAGAGAACAAAGAAGATTGAAAAATAATAATAATAATAAGGAGGATGATATGATAAGTTTTGCTGTGGCGGAGAATGATATATATCCATCTTTAATTTTATTGAGAATAATTAGTTATGTCATGTACGTTTTTACCGTTAATAGAATGATTGTAATAGAAAAGACGCGTTAATTTAAGGATCAAATTGATTCAATTGAAAATATAAGTACTAAAACAGGAAAAACATGAAAATAGAGGACCAAAACGATTATTTAACCTCTATAAATCAAACTAGCACGAGAATTTACTATATCCTATCGTTCTCTGAAATTATTCGTGTAGAACATGGGCTACTTTATCCCGAAAATTACTATATGATTATGATTAAGTAAATATAAATTATTAATATTAAAAACAATATCTCGAGAACTGCAGGTCTAGTTTTTACCTTATCTTATCTGTTCCCTCCTTCCATACTCCAACTTCCCTTAGACCTCTTGAACCAAAAAACAGTAAGAAAGAAGGAGAGGAAAGTCGAGACGAAAGAGAGATAATGCAGAGCTCAATCTGCATGCACACTTCACCACCTTCTTCTTCATTATCTTCTTCTTCCACCCTTTTTAAGTTATCTCAAAACCCTCTTTTGGGTCACTGTAATTCGCTTACACCATGCTTACCTCTCAAAAGAAGAGCCTCTTTAACTACAAGGGCAATTCTATCATCCACTAAAGAATCTGTCTTGAAAGATTTTCATCAGCAAAGAGCTCTCAAGGTAATCAATTTTCCCATTTAATTCTCTTTTATTTATTTTACTTTTGCAATTGCCTCTGTTTTAGCTGGTTACAAAATTTTCCCATTTGGATTTTTTTTGGGGGGGGGGGGGGGGAAGAGAGAGAGAGAGAGTGAGAGAGAACTAAACTAAACCATTGTACCTTGTGTACTTTGCAGATAATCTCAGGTTTGCAGAATTTCAACAAGGAAAATGTTGCTTCAGTTGTTACTGCTGCAGACAAGGTTTGGTTTTGATGTTGAATGAGATTCCTCTAATTTATGTTAATAATTGATGAACCAAGAAACCTAGATACTGTTTATCTTCAGATTATTAGTACATTCATTTATATAGATCCCTATATACATATATATGTGTGTGTGTGAAAGTTATATATGCATAAATTATTTTCTTTTGGCCTTTAGGGGGGAGCAACTCATGTGGATATAGCTTGTGACCCTGAGCTAGTGAAGCTTGCCATCAGTTTAACTTCTCTTCCAGTAAGTGTGTGTGTATATATATATGCATTGTAGGTTTAGTAAACAGAATATTCAGTAAAAATAGTAGTACAGAAACAGAATACAATATTGCAGAATTTCCAAAGACAGAATACAGAATAGTAAAACCAGTAAAACATAATTTAATGCAGAATACAGAATATATAAACTAGAACATTCAGAATCTGTAAGATAGATGTCAGAACAGATATGGAAACCGAAACTACAAATAAAATAGTAATGACAAAATAGAATGTATTTCGGAATCGAAAGTGCAAACTAGATTGTAGACCATATTGTCGGAGATTTATTATGCAATAGTGTCCTTAAAATAGATTCACTTCCTTTACATCGGAACTGAAGGTTAAACGGTCTATCTCTCATGATACAATGGAGATTAATAGTAGCGACGTATCACCGAAATTATTCTGACAAACTCAAGGCAGTCGGAAACTCTATCACACTATATGCTTAGAATTCTAGAGAGGAAAAGCTTTAGAAAGAGGAGGATTTTGGAAGTGTGTTTTGCAAATGGAAGGAGCCTCCAATTTGTAAGCTCGTGAGTGGAATAAAAGATTAATTTTCATTAATCTGGGCGGTTTCATGATGAAACCGAAAATTGAATTCTACCATTTAAGTTTTGAATGGTTGCATGGAGAAAAAACAAATTATACAGGAGAAATTCCAAAATATAAGCTAAGGCGAACTGGGTCGTTTTTCAAGCCATCAAGTAGCGCGCCGAGGTGCTAGCATACACACACGAGCCATTGATCCGGATTTGCACCCCCTACTAACGCGTGCAAGAGAGTTAATACTAACTTATATTATTATCCATTAATAATTGTACAATTATATATAAATACTCAATCTATTCTAATTTTTAATGTAAGACAATTTTTTCCTTTTATTTTTTCATTTCAAACCATTTCAATAGTGCACTTTAAAAATCAATTTATCATTCACTCATATACTATTTTAAGCATATCATACATCGTTTCGAAATTCTCATGGAAGAGAATTAGAATCTATTTTGACTTATCACTTTCACAAAGTGGGTCTCACTTAAAATGAATCCTAAACCTAGCATTTCAATGTGCTAATTTTCCAACATGCCTACCAACCGATCCGGTAATTTCTAATTAAAATTTAATTGCTGCAGGTTTGTGTTTCTTCTGTGAATCCATCAGCATTTCTATCTTCCGTTGAAGCTGGCGCTCTGATGATCTGACCATGAACTCATTTTAGCTTTCCATGTTTTGACCCGAGATTTCTAAAATAGAAAAAAAAGATACAAATGAATTTTTGGAATAATAATGCATGACTGAATACTCCATTGCAGGTAGAGATTGGAAATTACGATTCCTTTTATGAGTCGGGAGTAGTTTTCTCTGCAGAACAGGCATGAGGATTTTTTTTTTTTTTTTTTTTTACAAAAGAATTCATACACTAAGATTTGCATTTAGGTTCTCTATATCTTGTTAAATTAATACTGATTTTCTTTTTTTTTTTAATTTTCTTTGTAGATATTAAATCTAACAAAGGAAACTAAGAGTATTCTTCCATCTATGACCTTATCAGTCACCATACCTCACACCCTCGCCCTTCCTGACCAGGTTCCGAGATATCTCTTATTTTGCAAAGATCCTCTGTTTCGTAACTAATACAATAATATATTTCCATGATTGTTTTTTTTTTTTTTTTTTTTTTTTAATGAAATATAAAATCTAACAGGTAAAACTGGCAGAGTTATTGGAACAAGAAGGCGTTGACATCATTCAAACTGAAGGAGGAAAACGATCGAGTCCTTCAGAATCTAGTGTGCTTGGTTTGATAGAAAAGGTAAGAAAGACTTTGTCATGATAATTACAAGGACTTATACTACTGATACAACAATAATAATAATAATAATAATTAGATTTGACTAATTATCTCATAATTTTAATTCACAGGCAGCACCAACATTAGCGGCGGCTTATGCAATTTCACGGGCAGTTAAAATTCCGGTCATGTGCTCGTCCGGACTCAGTGCAGTAACTGCTCCCATGGCTATTACAGCTGGGGCTTCTGGCGTGGTATGTAGTAGACATATATTCACCATATATTGTAAAGTGTTTAACTACCTTTTGAGTTTTTAGTATATATTATTGTTTTCTACTTGAGGTTAACACTTAAAAGTGTAAATCTGGTTTTTTGTTTTCTCTAATGCTAGGGGGTCGGATCGGCAGTTAACAAGCTTAACGACGTGGTCGCCATGATTGCACAAGTGAGAAGTATTGCCGATTCGTTGACACCAGCAGGTCGACCTGGTAGAACCCAAGGGATCATAGGCTCGTACTAGAGTTAAGATAGAGACCTCAACGTAGGAAGTAGGAGCCCTTTGTTTCTACACAAACATGTAAAACTCTATGCAAATATTGTATGTGCTGCCATATAGGCTAGATTTACTTACTGTTCAGAAGGACCTCTAGTATTAGAATTTAAGCCAAGCGAATCATTTAAAAATTTAAAACTGCATCTGGGCACGTGACTGAGTTTTTGACGATGGGCCCCAAAATTTTAGAATTTGGGCCAAGTTAATCAATTAAAACTGTAACTGGGTAGGGGCCGCGCGAACGCTGGCCCCCGCTACCACAAATAATGACGTAGGCTCCGCCACGTTGGACAGACCTTAAGCGGGCACCCCTCCGTAAAGTGCAATGGAGGTCACCTGCCTAGGACATCGGCCTCTCTGATCACCGATTGACCCCGCCCAGGTAAGTATCTTTTAACGGGCAAGATTGCTCTTATTTATAGTCCTACTCTCTCCTCTGATTTTCGCTTCCTTTCCGATGTGGGACATAAAAATAGCAAAGCAAGCTGCTTTCACGAAACAGAAAATTAAAAAACGAACCCCTAAAAAGAATAAATTGCAAAAGAACCACACAAAAAGTAGAGCAAGCTGCAACTTGACACACTTCTCATACCCTCCATCGCCTAAAATTGAAGCTCTGGTCGTTACCGGAAGTCCGGTGAGAAACTCACACGGTCAAGCTCAACTGCCGCCTCCTCACAGTCTTTATCGGTAACCGACCTGATCTTTTCATTTTCTCTTGTTTTCTTTTACTTTTTCCTTTGAGCATTCTGAGTAGAAGTTGAAGAGATGATATGGTTTCCAAGTAGCTCAAAAAGGTGTTACTGCTAAATTAAGCATCAATTCTCTAGTAAATTGTATATGTGATTAGTTTACTTTATGGCAATCGGGCTTATTTATGATATGTTCGGGCACAATCAAAACCTAAACGAGTTAGTACTTGAAGATTGAGATTCCAAAGCTTGTTTGCTTCATTTTGCAATCTAAATTCACTGTATAGACTTTAGGCTGGCTATTTTTCCCTGGATGCAGTATTTTGATATCTAGAAGTTAAAAAACTTATAATGGGAACTCGGAAATGCCAAGTTTGCAATGAAGCATTGTCCAAGTACAAGTGCCCCTCATGCCTTGCACCTTAGTAAGCATTTCTCAGATATATATAGATACATATACATATATGCTTCACCTTGAATAATAAGCTCTTATGGTTCTTTTTTGCTGTCTGATTTTTAATCTGTTCTCCTTGCAGTTGCTCTTTGTCATGTTACAAGAAACACAAGGGTATGGCAATTTTTTGCTTTGTTGTTTCTATCCTTGTCAAATTGACACCTATCATCTCTGAGTTAATAGTAACAACAAGATTGAAGGCAAAAAGGGAAAAGTCCCATGTGATTGTTTATAGTTTATGTTAATTATGTGCTATTTGTAGGATAGCTAATGTGATTTTACATGAATGGTGCAGAGGTCCCCTGTGCTAAGCCTGATGTAACATCCGTGGACAAGTCATGTAAGATTCTGGTTCCTTAATTATTTGGCCAAATCAATCATAATGAATTTGCTTTGATTTCTAAACACTCATGCTTGTTCACCTGTTTTCTATTGAATCTATGTTTTTAGTTTTGCGCGAGGTACTTAATTCATTCCTCGGTATCTTTTTCCTTACTGCATTTTTACTCGTATATATATTTATTTGCATAACAGGAATGGGCTTTGATGATGATGATGTTGATGATGTATATTTATTTGCATGTTTTTCAGTTGCAAATGTTTCTTTTTGAAAGGATAAACTGATATAATTCATTTCTTTGTTGTTCACAGTTAGGGATGTGCTTACAATCCCCTGATTTCTCTTAACTCTAATTCTTAATCTCAAAAATAAGTTTCGAACCAATTTCACAGTCGCTTTGCTTTAGAAATTTCATGCCGATTCTTGAATTAAATTTATGTTGACATAGAAAAAACTTTCTTTTTATTTGCTTTTCGAGCCATTTCATAATGTTTAATTTTTCTGCTAATACCCAATGATGATGGAATCAGTGTACATATGTTTGCAAGGTCATAATTCTTATTTCTTAGCAGACTTTTATCATTCTAACTTTTTGGAGCCCTTGTGAATCAGCTTCTGGTTCTCATTCACTTGTGGAAAGGCCCGAGGAAGTTGATAAAAAGAATGAACTGCAGCATAAATCACAGCTAGAGGCTATAGGTATATCTTTACAGCTTTGATTAATAGAGGTGTTACTTGAGAGACAAGCCACGCCCTTGAAAATAATAATAATAATAATAATAATAATAATAATAATAATAATGAAAATTATGATGATGATGATGGTGAATTTTCTTATCACAGATCCCATTTCTGATTTGCTAGTTGAAAGGCCCATAAATGTTGATGAACCAAATGAAGTGCTGCAAAAATTACAACTAGATGCTATAGGTATGGCTTTACCACTTTAGTCTCATTACTTTGTTGTATTGACAATATTAAGAACCAAGGAAATGGAAAGATTACATCCATAGAAACTTTAACATGTCAAATGCTGAACCAGATGGGGATAGGAAATTATGTTGAATGGGTTGCATCTGAATTACCAAACAATGGTATAGAGAGGAGTTTTTATCACACAATAAGCAAAGTGGTGATAGTTTATTACTTTACCTGCAGCTTCGTCTACTGAAATACATGATGCTTTTAAGGACGAAACCGTTCAAAGGCTCATCCGTGCTGTTGATAGTTCCCCAGATGCAATGAATGTGAGTAGTGCATGCTTCACTAATTCACCAGTCAAATGGAACTAAATCGAACATAAATGGGTTTTTGTTTTCATGCAGGAACTTGATAAGGCTATGGAAACGGAAGCATTTCGCATATTCAGCGACAAGGTATTCATATTCTTCTTCTCTTAGTGCCGAAGTGTACTCAAAAGTCTAAACATCAGTGAGGAAGTGAACTTCATGGCGCGTTACAAACTGCTGTTTTTTTTAATATGTTCTCAGATATTATCTACAATCAGTGGGCCGTATCTACAGCCATCAGTTGGTAAAAGAAGGAAACAATAATCCAGGCCTTGAAATTTTAAGCATCCTCTCTGTTGTCTGGTCTCACTAATTCTATAATCTTTAGAATACTTTTATGCGGCATTCTTGAGAGATTGATGCATATTCAAGCTTGCATTACGCAATGTTCTGTTGTAGATCCCATTAATATTTTGATATATGAGAGAACTAGTCATCTTGCGAGAAAATAGCTTCTTTTGTATTCTATATATTTGATGAATTGATTGTGATATAAAGCCTAAAGGGCGTGTTTTTTCTTTTTTTTTTTTTAACGTATTTGATAGTTCAGGATTAAGCTTAGTTTACCAATAAATGTGTGCCTCTTCGAATTTTTGGGGACTAGTCGTTACTTAGTCAAAAGATTTTAACTTCTAGATAAAATTTACGAGTTTGTTAGCATCTTTGAAATGAAAGAGGAGGCATTCAAATTTATTTGTGAAGTAAAATATACGACCGTTTAGATTAATTCACGTTATTATTTTTTATTACTAAATAAATTCATATTATTATTTTTTATTATTAAATAATAATATTGTTTGATCATAATTATTTAACAATTCATATTATTTTATATTATTAAATACTATGACTAATTAATACTATTTTATATTATTGTCACTAAATAATCTAAATTACCAAAACCTTTCCGAATACGAAATTTATAGCTTGCCAAACAACACCAAAAACTATCTAATATAAAATATATATATATAGAAAGCATGCACGATCCATTTCCATAGCTATCATCGCCAGCTCGCCACCAACACACTTTAGGCACTCTCCGCCCAAGCTCCGCCAGAAAACCGCCACCATGCAGGCGCTCCACCTCGATTCCACCTCAAATCTTGGGGCAACCTCCCTACTTCACAAACACAACCACTCGCTCTTCCCAAATTCCAACGCTCTCAAATCCAACAAGCTCTTCTTCATCTCCGCCTCATCTTCATCTTCTGCAATTTCAGCTCCGAAGCGCGAGAAGGATCCGAAGAAGCGCATCGTAGTTACTGGTACGGGACTCGTCTCTGTCTTTGGAAACGACGTAGATGCCTACTACGATAAGCTGCTCGCCGGAGAGAGTGGGATCACTCTGATTGATCGATTTGATGCATCCAAGTTCCCTACTCGATTTGGTGGCCAGATCCGTAATTTCACTTCTGAGGGGTATATTGACGGCAAGAACGACCGTCGCCTCGATGATTGCCTTCGCTATTGCATTGTCGCCGGCAAAAAGGCTCTTGTGGACGCCAATCTCAGTCCCGATAGGATCTCAGAGGTTAATTATCTCACTTTTCTTCTTTATGAACTCTTTTTTGGTTTAATTTTGTCAGTTTTTTTGTCAATGCATGTATAAGCTTGCTCCAAATCTGTATCTGGAGCTTATTCATAATTCATGAATCACGTACTAAATTTTGGAAATTGGAGTTTTGGTTTTCCACATTCATTCTGTCCAACTTAAACTTTACCCCATCTGCATTTGATAATTTCTTAATCTATCAATTCATTAATTAAGGATTACTTACACACCCTAATTTCTTGTTGAGTATTGATAGATCAAGATTAAATTTTGATTGACGAAATTTTTAATGTTCTTCGAGTTAAGAAAAGAGATCCCTTTTGATCCCATCTACGTGTTGTTGTTTTGTTGATTTGATATTCACGGCAGATTGACAAGGAACGGGCGGGTGTTCTTGTCGGAACTGGGATGGGAGGTCTTACAGTCTTTTCAGATGGTGTTCAAGCTTTAATAGAAAAGGGTCACAGGAAAATAACCCCATTTTTCATACCTTATGCTATAACAAACATGGGGTCCGCCTTGCTTGGAATCGACCTGGGTTTCATGGGTCCCAATTATTCAATCTCAACTGCCTGTGCAACCTCCAATTACTGCTTCTATGCTGCTGCAAATCACATCCGTCGAGGGGAGGCAGATCTGATGCTTGCTGGTGGGACTGAAGCTGCTATTATTCCTATTGGGCTTGGGGGTTTTGTTGCTTGTCGGGCCTTGTCTCAGAGAAATGATGACCCAAAAACTGCATCCAGGCCATGGGACAAGGATCGAGATGGTTTTGTTATGGGAGAAGGCGCTGGAGTATTGGTATGCTTGCTTTTCTATGAAATCTGTCTCTCTTTTTGTGATTATTAACTGATATACTCTATTGGTGATACTTTATTCGACAAGAAAGTATCAAGTGTCTCAGGTGTGTGAGAGGAGGTAGTGGGTCTCATGCGGTTGCTCCCACTTTTACCTCTCTCACATGGATGGTATATACATGCGATAATTGATACTTTCTCGGACAATTGTCATTCTCTCAATAAATCTAAGCTTCAACATAAGGTGAAAATATTGTGTTTTCTTGAAGAAAAGGGTGGCAAGGGAATAGTAAATTCACATGAATATATTAAGTTTTCATAGAGGGGAGATGTAATTATTTTGTAGTAGACCTATCTAGAAGGAAGATGTTTTCCTTCTCAAGGGTGTGCGATTGTTGAGTATTATTTAAGAAGGGTAAGCGATTTTCTCTGAAAGGTATTGGAGAGCTTGGAACATGCATTGAAAAGAGGGGTACCAATCATAGCAGAATACTTGGGAGGTGCAGTAAATTGTGATGCTCATCACATGACCGATCCAAGAGCAGATGGACTTGGCGTCTCTTCATGCATTGAGAGCTGCCTTGAAGATGCTGGTGTATCCCCTGAGGAGGTATAATAGATAACTAACATCAGACCAATTTGATCAATCTTTTATCCTTCTAATTGGAAAATAAATTCTTGTTCTTGTTTACATTTTCTCAGGTTAACTATATAAATGCACATGCAACTTCCACTCTTGCTGGTGACCTGGCCGAGATTAATGCTATCAAAAAGGTTTTCAAGAACACTTCGGAAATCAAAATCAATTCGACCAAGGCAATCTTTTCTCTTTTCCTCTCTTTTCCTCTCTCTTACTCTCACACTTGTGCCATTTGTCACTAATGTTTTCTTCGTTCTTTTTGTCTTCTCTCAGTCCATGATAGGGCACTGCCTTGGTGCAGCTGGAGGTCTAGAAGCCATTGCTACAGTGAAAGCCATAAGAACTGGGTGGTTGCATCCTACCATAAACCAATTTGTACGTGCACTTGTCTGATTTTTAAATCTTCTCCGTCTTCTTGATTTGAATAATAATTTTTTAATCCCAAAACTGAAAATTTTAATTCCATCCATGTAGAACCCTGAACCATCTGTGGAGTTTGACACGGTTGCAAATGAAAAGAAGCAGCATGAGGTCGATGTTGGTAAGATGTCGACAAACCTTTGAACCTAATTTTTTTTTTAAAAATTGCTATATGAAGTGTCTTTATGTCCCAAGTTTATTGACTGGAGTTGTACGTGTGATTTACAGCCATATCAAACTCGTTTGGATTTGGTGGACACAATTCAGTTGTGGCATTTTCAGCTTTCCAACCTTGATCATCAGAATCTGGGCTCATTATCCATCCACATTTTTGTAGGACATTCATTCATCTCGCTCTAGATTAGCCCCCATGAACTTTGTCCTTGAGGATTGAGGCTGTATCATCATCATCCATTCATCTTCTGCATTTGCTCCAATCCATCTTCTTCTTTTTTCTTTTTTTTTTTCTTAATTGTAAGTTAGAGAGAGCTAGTTGTAGAACTGCAAAGGTTTTTTTTCCCCCTAATTTATATCGGAACTATCGTCGATGAGGGCTTTTTGGAGGAGTATCATGAGATCTCGTCCACATTCAAGTCATGTTTGATACCTTTCCCCCAAAATGTTTAAACGTTTTATAGCACAATATTTTAGTCTTTAGATTTATTTTGGCCTTCTAAACTTTTATCTAAAAGAAAAAAAAATTTGAGGTTCTTTGATACTTTTGTGATTTTAATCATTAAATCAAATTATATTAAACTGAGGAAGAATTTTTACACAACATTTACTCTCGAAAAGTGTCTTTGATAACGTTTTTCACATTTTGAAATTTGAAAACCGGTTTTGGGGAAAGGATAAGTTTATTTGGTAATTATTTTCGTATCAATTTTTGTCTAAAAAATATATTTTTTAAATTAAAAAAAATTATGAAAAAAATAAAATATAAAAATTATGAATTGTAATTTTTTATATTTTAAAAAATAAATTTTATATTTATATTATTTAAATTTTGATTTTTTTTTTATTAAGATGAACTAAATGGATTTGATATTCAAAAATTATTAATTTTTTATCATCTAATATCAATTTTTTTACTATAATTACTAAATTAATTTTTAAAATACAAAAGATAAAATTTATTATTAAATAAAACCAAACTGAATTTAACCGAATTATATTTAATTTTAATAGCTAGTGGTCGTCATTTTGGCCTAGTGAGCCAGTACTAATAGACAGCTACCGTATCGTGCCTTATCCATTGAAACAAAATTTGGGCCACGTCCCGGCCTCCGGCTATTATTTCCCGCCAATACTATTGTACCCAGCTCTGTATTTTCCCGCCAAAACTATACAAGGAGGAGGAAAGCAAAGCCGACCAGTCTCTGTAATCTGCATCTCTCTCTCTCTCAAGCTCTGAGTTTTTGAGGCAGAAGAAAAAAAGTGCCAAGAAATGGACCTCAGTGACGAAATTAGGGCAGCTAACAAGCGAGAATTCTTGGAATTCCTCGAACAAAATGTATAGTTTTCTCTCCATCTCTTCTCCTCGTGAACCTAATCTCTCTGTCCCTGCTCTTACTCTTTTACTCTTCCATATGAAACCAGGTAGGTAAGGGCATATATATGGACGAGATCAAAGCCATAATCAATCACAAGCGCCACCGCCTGATCGTCAACATTTCCGACCTCCATTCTTTCTGAGACCTAGGTCCCAGGTCTTGCTTACTTTCACTCTCAGAGTCCACCTTATTTAACCTTTTATTTCATTAGAAAACCACCATCAACTAGTTTGAGTTCAAACATATATGTTTGGCTTCTATTAGTTTTGACCAATTGTTTGGTTGATGAGAAAGTGTGGAGGCGTTTTACTCTTGAAGTATTGAATGGTTTCAAATATTCTGTTGTCTGAACACAAAGCTTACATTGATTGATTATCGTGGTTTATTTTTTATTTTTTATTTTTTTATTTTTTATTTTTTTTATTTTTTTTATTTTTTTTATTTTTTTTATTTTTTTTATTTTTTTATTTTTTTTATTTGATCCAATTTATTTCTTTTTGAGATTTAGGATTCTCAAGTATTGAATACTGTTTGTCCTGTGGTGAAATTATTACTTTTAACATTTCCAGGCATCTGAACAAACAGCAACAGCATATGCAGAGCTAAGAAATGCCAGTTCAAATACAAAGGTAAGTGTCTTAGATCAGAATTAGCTCATAAACACAAGTAAGATTACCACATCTGAATGCAATCAGGGTTTCGCTACATCATGTGATGTGATGTGCACGTATTGTGTAGACTGGGGGCACACTTCCATTTGCTGCCAGAACTTTGGAAACCATAATAAGACTCTCGACTGCTCATGTCAATGGAAGTTGACAATTAATCTGAACCTGCAGCTGATATTTCTCCAGAGAGGTTCGTTTACTAACAACCACTTGCATTATAATCGCTTTTTCTAATAACAGTTCTAGTCCATTTTGGCTTGTAATGCAGTTCTAATCTCTTTCCCAACTTCTGGCTTGCAGAATTAAAGCATTTAATTCTTTCTTTATTTGGTCAGCATATGCACTCAAATCGTTTGTCAGATATCTATTGAGGATATAGAGAATGTTGTCAACAGTCAAGCAGGGGTCCATTACTCAAGGGAAGAGATCACATTACTATTAGAGGTACCATTTTTTACCTCTCTCAATAAAACTAAAGCTTAGAATTGGTCTGTTAAGTTGTAATTGATTTACTATACTATGTTGTTAACTTGAACAGTAAAAGAAAGTTCAATTTTTTTTTCCATTATTTCAGAAGTTGCAGCGTAGTGGTGCAGTGATGCTTGCTGATGGAGGAATGGTCCATATGATAGCGTGAGCCACCTAAAACACTCCTGCCTCGCAACAGCTCTTGGTACTTTTTCCGTTGATTCGATTTTCAGTTTCACCCTTATCAAAAAATTGCTGGTTTTCTCTTGTTTTTCAAAGTGCTGTCTTTTAGCAACACAATGTCGGATGAATATTTTCAGGGAGTAGTAAATGGCAATATCGTCGGCAGCTTTGCGGTAAATTACTGCATACTCAAATGACTCTAGACTGAAGTCTCTTTTATACAGGCTACTCGGTTCTTTTTGTTTTATTCTATCTCCTGCTTGTTTTGCAATTTTACTAATCCTAGTTAGGGCAGCAAATTTTTTTTTTCCTGGTAATTTCTGGATAAATATTTATTTTCATATTTCATATGCTACAGTGAATTATGGTCATGGCTAATTAAAGATGACCGAAAACTTCTTCCCTGTAAATGAATTTGGGAGATCTTAACTTCCCTCTTGTACTCTGAATGTGATCAAAGTAATTAAGTAACGTGGACAGAATGTGAAAGCACAAATTTATTGAGTTTGAGGTGGTTACATTAACATTTTTCTTGACATTGAACTGAGAATCCATTAGAACCCAAATGGAAGGGAAATAAAAACACAGCTTTTTATTGAAATACACCAAAAAGTGAGTTGAAAATAAAAAATTAGAAAAAAGCAACAAGAGAAGCCATAGCAGAAAGCACAGCAGGAACAGCTAAAGCAAAGCCAGAACTAGCTGGGGCGGGGGCCGGTGCAATACTTCCAAGGTCATCAAACTCCGCATTGGCTCCAGAAGCTGCAAATGCAATAATCATGGTCATGAAGATAGCATAAGCCATGGCCATTCTTCTGCCTTCCATTTCTTTTTTCTTCTTCTCTTGTTTTTTAACTACCCTTTTTTTCTTTGGTGGGCAACAAGGTAAGGAAGATAGAGTAGAGGAGCAAAGAGGGCAAAGCAATCATTTTATAGGATTATAGGAAGATGGAATTAAGAATCTTCCAGCTATGATTAAGTAGTACATCTATTATTAAACCAATAATTTATACTTGTTGTGAGGAAGTGATTATTGTACTGATTGGACTGCAACCGGGAAATTTGTATTTGTTTAGGGTTAAGGAAGATGCTTAACAGCAATCATAAGTGTAACATTGTAGCTGTTGTGGAATATATGTTAGCATGTGATTTGCTTAATTTGCCACGCCACCAAAGTCTTTAGACAAGATGCAACCCACTGTTGTGACTGATTACGGTCTGTAATTGGAAGTCATGATCATAATGGAGTTATGAACAAGCCTTTTTTTTGTCCGTTTCGAGAGGAATAAGCATGCCCTATTTTTTGGAAAGTAGCATTTGGTCAGTGATCGTACATTGCCTTCTAGTTCTTTCACGTGGGAGAAGTTATGGGTCCAGAATTCTCCAGAGTTCCCTTTTTCTTTTCTTTTTTTCCACTTACCATCTCTATGTTTTATAGTTTATCAGTGAGACGTTAACAAGTGAATCCGGGATCCAATGGATAATGCGATGATCTACGGAATCAGAGATTCTGACCTCTATCCCGATGCCGAGTCGATTAATGTCACAAATAAAATCATTCTCACAGGAATATCATCTTCTGCTTTAATATTAACCCTTTCTTCTTCTACAAGTACTTATAACACTCTTTCACTTGCATAACATAAAATACTCACACAAATATATAATTTTCTACAAACTTCTCATAAAAAACCGAATGCTTTTTCTCCCAAAAAAATATATATAAGGTCAGAATGTAAAGCTGAATCATACTACCATATACTCTAGTCTTTTTTTGATGCTTGCACTTTATGTTGATCAGTGTCCATATATATACATAACTGAGTGAATAAAAAACTTTCACTTGCATAAAGTGCAGGCATCAAAAGCTAAAGTACTTCAAATTGATCAACTCCCAACAAGAAAAGAAAGAAGAAAGAAAAAGAAAAAGAATCCAATGTTTAATCAAACAAGTTCTTGAGTGCGTTTTGCTTCCCACATGGCTGAGGAGGCAGAATGATGATTTGTTGATCAAAGTTAGGTGTAGATTGTTGGGCTACACCTCCTCCTCTTCCTCCTTCTTCATTACTATTCTCACTTTGACCTAAAATGACTCCTTGCTTTTGCATGTATTCCCATTTATCTTGAAAAAGATAAAAGAAACCCATGAAAGAGACTTGTATTGTGAAAAGTATAGTCCAAAGTGCTACACTCTTTGATGCTTTGTTATGATATGCATTTAGGCCAATGTATATGTTTATGATCCCTACCATTGATATTATTGTTCCTAACATCCAATGGATTAAGTACCACATGCTTCTTTCCTTCTTTCCCCTGAATAGAATATGAGAATCACGATCTTTTAAAAAATAATTATACAGATAAAAATATTTTTATATATACATAATATATGATCATGTGGTACATCAAACCCTATTACAACTATCAACAATAAGATAAATTAGCCAATGGAGAAGGAAGAAAATAATTAATTAATTCATTATAGTACCTGTGAGGCCTGAAAATTCCTAAGAATGCTTGGACCAATATTGCAATGTAAAGGGCTAGACCTATTCTTTGGTGGTGGTTGTTGAATGAATTCCCAAATTTTTTGATGGACATGAGAGCTCCAGCTGTGCCCAGAAGTACTGATAGTGTCTGTTTTGCAAAATGATCAATACTCATTAAATATTATTAAAATAATAATAATAATCATTTTGATGTAGTAAACAAGATTGCCATATATAGGTTTCTTGCTATTTGGGTAACACAAATACCTATGTTCATGAGTACTAATGTGAGTAATAATTTGAACCAAAAAGCATGTGAAGGGCTAGATTGCTACATCAATATCATGTCTTGTTTATGTCTAGTTCTTACTATTCAAGTATTGAAAAAACCCTTGTCTAGAATTAAGAATGTGGAAACCATAATAGAATTTTTATCTAGGGTATTATGGTAGTGATGAATGATGATGTTCTTATACCAGAGATGATCAAACGTGGAATGCTTGGAACTCTGAATTCATCAACCTAATTGAGTAAAAGAAAGAACAACTTGGCATGTAATTAATTTTGAACATCCTCATGTGAAATTTATAGACAGACACGGTATATAATATCGCACGTAATGCTCAATGTACCGTGTCTGTCTATAAATTCCACATGAGGATGTTCAAAATTAATTACATGCCAAATTGAAATGCAGAAGATCAAGGAAAAATCAATTAATTGCAAAAGCTTAATTAATTACCTGCAAGAAAACATGGAGGTAGAAGAAAACCATTACTCTAGTGGATCTAGGATCCTCTCGGTTTGACATTCTGATTGTAAGTATTCCAACAGGCATTAACAACCCCATTGAAAGCCATAGAAGAAGTCCATGCACTTCAATATCATATATCAGTTGATGACTCAACTGCAAATTCATATTATACGTATAACATTATTATAAAAAAAAAACAAAAATATTATCTAATTACCATAATCAATTCCAGAAAGAAACATAAGGAAACCAAACATCCTGGTTTTACCTTGTCATTGTCGTGTCGTACGATTTTGTGATTCTTAGACATGGTCAAATCTTCATGCAATGAGCCTTTCACTAATGGTAAGAGAATGACATAGTAGAAACTAGTAGTGATGATCAAGGCAGCTAATTTGGGATCAGAAGTTTGCATTCTTAAACCTCTTATGATCAAGATGAGTAGAAAAACCTTCTCACTCTCTCTCTCTCTCTCTCTCTCTATCTCGCTCTTTTTAAGTTTGAGCTTATTATATATCTTTCCTTATAGCCAGCCTTATAGGAGAGACTAGTAGTAGGGTGCCTTAGGCTATTACTTATTTTCAATTTCATGTGGAGAAAAAGAAGATCATCCAAAAAGAGATAAAAGGATGAGTCCACCCAATTTCAACAATGTGGGGTTGAAATTTCGGAGACCTTTTTCTTGGGGTAGTCATTTTACAGATGAAAAGTCAAGATCCTAATAGATTGTGAGTTGATATTGTATATATAAAATGAATAACATAATGCTTGTTTTGTGTAATCTTTCAACATTTTTATGTAATAAGTAATTGACTTATAATAAGTACTCAATTTATAGAGTTGTAGGAGTGAATCAAGCATACAAGCCTTGCATCTCTACTGCTCATTTTATGTTAGTGAATTTAACCTCGTCTTGATGAGAATATATTTCGCGTTTGAAAAAAATTAAAAAATTAAAAATTTAATATATAAAAAAGATTAGTTAAATTTCTATATTTCTTATCGATTACCAAAGTTTAAATAATATGAAAAAATGTGAATCAAATAAAGAAAAGATAATGAATATATAAGAAATGATGAAGATAACAGGTACACCATATAAAATTGTTCAACTAAAGAGCAGCAATATCATATCAACCTAGACCAAGTCCCAAAAGGATTTAAAAAAAAAAAAAAAAAACCTCTCTATATATATACAAAACCTAACTGATCATGTGAGATGTCCAAACATCCTGTCCCCCACACCATATTTGCTTACAATAATATCCTCCATTTTTCGTTTGCAGTGTACTTAAATTGTGTTAGCCCTAGCCTACACTATTGCCTATTTGGATTCAGTTTCTGTAATTATGTGGTTGAAACTGGAATTTGATGTGTCCTAAGCAAATGGGTTTCAATTAAATTTTTGTCTGCCTGGATTTTAAGCTCAAACGAGTATTTAAGAACTATACCCAGATTAAATTTTGATCTCAAACTAACATTTAATTAGTTAGATTCAACTAACCCACTTTGGCCAATTACATAAGAAGATATAGTAAAGCAAGTTTCATATTTGAACGAAACTGGGTTCTTTATGAGTAGATGATGCATATGGTCCCACCACCTGCATGCACTCAAGCACCTGCAACTGGTTCTTCACTTTCATGATTTCTCACAAAGAAAAAAGGAGGGGACTTTTGTGGAGGTGTTTAATAATAATAATAATAATAATAATATTGAGAAATTTTTAATAAATGATAGGTTGATTTATTTTAATTATATCTATATATTTATTTTATATTATTATATTAAATTTATATAAAATTTGATATGTCTATTTTACCCAAAAAATTCTTTAATAATAAATAGTTACTACCATTTCTCTGATACTTCACTTTTTTTTTTTTCTTTTTTCCAAAATGTAGATGGGAAGAAGAATGATTACCCTTTTGCATCCACATGTACTCACTTAATCCTAGATCAAACGATAAATGAAAAAGGGAGAGGTTTTTCCGAGCAAGAAGAGGTAGAAAGATAAAAAGGACGAGGTTTTGGTAAATAAAAGACAAAGTGGAGTGAGGTTGATTACTAATCTCTTTTTCATTTGGTCTTAGAAATGGATATCTTGATTGCGACGGTTCTGAAAAAGATGGAGGTTGATACATCAAATCGTTAATTAGTGATACTCATAATTACCCAATTGCATTATCATTACTAATTTGGATCCAATAAATCTTCAAAAATATAGCAAAAGAGACCATCTCACCCCTCCCGCACTTAGTATACCATAAACTACTGAAAAATGAACCCAGACACAATGTGTACCGCAATTAGTCTACCATAAACTGAGAGCACCCGGATAAAATGTGAAGGATAATAAATATAATATATGAAACTTATATTGATCGCTCTCCTCCGAAATGTTTTGGATAAGCAGCAAGTTGGAATTTTAAGATGGATAAACAGAAATTCTGGAGAAGTGCTCAAAACAGATACAACATATTACGATGGTCCAAAAATACTCAAATGAGAAAAAAGTACACCCTGTTGACAAAAGAGACAAAATTGTTTCTACCAAAGAATTAAAAATAGAACTGCAATCCAACATTATCTTATCCCTTGTTTGATAGACAAACACAAACAGACATGAAAATTACTTAAACAAATTGGGTCTGGAGGCTTTGTATGTGGTCTTGAGCTTCCTGGTAGGTGGCCTGACCTTCTTATGGACCAAGGGGAACTTGATTTTGGAGTCATGGAATTGCTTTGTGCTCTCCCTCTTGCAAAGTTTGGCTGGTATGGTGGCTGTCTTGATGATTTGGATGCAAGGGAACCTGACCCTGTGCCTAGAAGCCATCTCAGTGTACATTGCCTCTACTGCCCCATTAAGAGTGGTGTCACGGTATTCCTTGTACATGTTATGGTAACCAGTACGACTTTGATAGCGGAGCCAGATGCCATAGTTCTTAATCTTGGTTGGGTTTTTCTCAAAAATCTGCAGTCAATTGCAAATATGAACAAGAATACAAACGCATGAGAAAAAATGTAGAAAATGCAATTAGAATCTACATTTTCAGGTATAAAGGAGGCACCGAACTAGTAAACTGTGGAACCATTAAACCACACGTCCAAGAAGACTAGAATTATCTGTGCCAAAGCTCAAATCTAAAAAATCTTTCTTCTCTCTTTCTAAAGATACTTATATGAAGGCGTGTCAATTAAGTAAGAAAATGTTAAAAAGGGAACTTCATAATGTAAGTGAAACAGTTGCACATTAAATATTATGGCAAACTATCATTTGACAATACCTGAGTACTACAAGTATAGTTAAAATAACAGAATAATGCATAGCCAATTCGAGGTAGAGAAGGTAGGTCAATAACACAGTCACTTCATGGTGGGTTACTTAGCCCCTAAGATAGAAAACAAAAAAAGCAATTCCAAACAATCCATTAAATCCGTGTACTGAGATGTGGATTTCCAATCCTCAATAAAAGATACCAGAAATTTCAGTCAACTAAAGTTTCCGATGAAAGATGAAACAAGTAACAGGTTCAATTGACAACATCTGCCAGCATTGTTGAGAGACAAGCCACACTTAGACAAATTGCTTAATGTTCATTTAAAAACGCTTCCAAGTTTTTTAACATATGTTTATATTAAAAAAGAACGCAGGTACAAAAAACATGATGTTTACCAAGCCTAATTGACTCATGAAATCTCAACAATCAAACACCCTTATGTTTTAAAAACATACTACTACGCCACAATTGATCAAATAAAGTCGAGTAATTTTCACCACATCTACAGCATAAAACACAATGGAAACCTGACTCACAAGCTCTATTATTTCACGGTTGGTTCATCTAAATAAATGTAATCTCACCATAATCTGAAAGTCGCCGGAATCCAGGAAACACAAAACGTAAGTACAAGATTTAATCTACCTCATTGATAGCAAGCATTTGACCATTGGATTTCTTCACCTTCTTCAGCTTCCTCAAAAAATACCTAATCATCACATAGAGACCAACCGAATTTGCAATTGAACATACAATTTCATCAAAAACCTAATAATGTTAAGGAACAAACACGCTTCAGAAAAAGCACGAAATAGCTTACCAAAACTTGGACTTGGCGCGAACCTCATTTGTCGCCCAAAGCTTCATTCGGTAAATCTTGGGATGCTCATCCGTTACAGTAGGGAGAGCCCTTCCCACGACATGGTACTGGTGGAACTGCAGAAACAACAAATCGACGCCATTAACTCCAAATCATGACTAAAACTGGTGAGAGAAAGCAGAAACCATGGAGATGAGAGGAAGAAGGTAAAGATCTATAATAGGGATTCAAATTCCTACCCTGAATTTAACCATTTCTGATAGGGAGGGGCTCGCCGGTCTGTCTCTCGCTCTCGAAGTACTAGGGGAAGCAGGGACGGAGAATAAGGTTTTCGTTTATATATGAGGTAGAAGAAAACCCCTAACTCGTACCAGATGGGTTAGAGTACACGTGGGTTAATCTTTCTCAAAGGCAAAGGAAGGCCCAATGCATAGCTTATAGGCCCAATGATAAGCTGTTGATCCTGGTCTATTTGGGTAATATTGAGGCTGAGGGATAACCTTGGGCTATTTGGGCTATGTGGCCCAATTCCATCTATAAAAATCAATAATATCATCTTACAAACTTGAACCCAAACCAAGGAGTCACCTACTACAGTTTCCCCTTGGGATGCTTTTTCTTGTCTTTCTCGATTCCATATGCACGTGCGTTTTTTGTATGTTTCCAGTCACTATAATTAATCAGCATATATCATATTACAAATAAATCCTGACAATTTCACAGTCGAAACCACAAGCCATTTTAATACACCGGTAAGGGAACGTACTAAAACGATTGTACAGTTTAGGTTGATTTCAATCCATCAAGCTTAATTATGGGGTTCAATGCGACTCCGTCGGAATATACCACGTTATGACTTGAGTTTCAGACAGAAATTTTACTCAAAATCCTTCAGACTCGTAAAATAGTCTATATTAGTCGTCCACTGCGTTAGATTGAACAAGGACATTATAGAACACATTATGCCAGAATGTTTAACATATATATCTATAGATATATGTATGTATATTACAGAAACCCCCACCATCTATTTACTCGAATGATTGCTCGACTGATACGAGATGTACAATTGTTTTGTGCAGATTAAGGTTTTTACCAGGCATGAGCACTCCTTGTCACCCCAAGCGTTAAAGCCACCACAGCAAGAACAGTCTGTGCATGAAGACAATGAAAGAAGTTAAGATTCCGATGCAACGTATTTGAACAAAATAAGAAACTCCCGATGTGGCGATTTAAATATTTAGCTTATGCTACTCAAATTGCGATGTGATTCTTAACTACAGGATGTTATTACTGCCGGACCCTTCCTACTGTGATCTAAATCTAAATACAACTATTCGGACAAATGAGAATTTTCTTACTCAGAAAAAAGATGCAAGTTATCATATAGCCACAAGTAACGGGGTCATAAATATATATATATATATATATTTGGCAAAGTTCAGAACCTTATGGATGCAGAATTTCAGTACAAGAAAAATGCTGCTCCATGTTTTTTTTATCTAGCAGTACATGTGTTATTATACTACCCACAATTATAGTGAAGAGCCGTGCCAAAATATTTGAGAATGATGGCGCTGAACACTTACCGCTACTAGGCAGGCAACACATCCAGGTTTCTCCCTGTAGTCCATTCGTACACATAGTAAGATAAAAGTTCCAACATACCATGGGATCCCGCCAAGGAAGAACCCAGCTATAAACCTTGCAGAGAAACACAAACTCAATAGTCACTAACGGTGAAATCATTATTCAATCACACATGTTTGAGGTTAACAGTCCACTCAAGTTATCAATTGACAAAGTTCAAATAGTTACTGCTTAAAATCGAAACAAGGAAATTTCACCTATATTGATAATAATTTTTCTGGAAGAATGTGATTTAAGAAAAAAAAAAAAAAAGAGAGAGAGATAGAATGAAGTGATTTTCAATATGAAGAAACTTACAATAACCAGCCAATGCCAATCCCACAGAATGGGAGACGAGGTTCTCTGAGAGGTCTTCCTGGAACGACTGCATAACCTTAACCATAAACAAAACGGTAAATTTTACAAGGAGGATAAGCAAAAACAAAATCTTCTGTCTACAAAAGCATATCTAATAACTATTCAAAATAGAATGGAAAGTTTTACACAAGAACCATTCGAGATATGCATCATACTAATATCATCAAACACATGAAAACAATATATAGCAAATATTATTACTGCATGAAACACGAGCCTATCACTTTGCATTTGTCGATCATGCAATACACGGGAAATAGGAAAACATCTAGCAACAAAAAGCAGTACTTATACAGTCTCTCCTTCAGATGTGGTCCAATGGATTTTCGTTTTTGAATATGAGTGGAACAAGTCGTGTGTCAATAGAGAACCAGCAAATATATAACGAGCACCCTCCCTCACATGCTTACGATCACTATCGTCCGAGCAAATCATCAATCAAAACTAACTCGAGAAATCACATAAGAGCTCATTTCCACTTCAAACCTTTTCCTAATTAATATTATTGGAGGCCACATAGCAATCTGCATAATTTCTCAAGAACGACGTCAATCTAAGCTAAACAACAACTATACTTCTCCAATAATACCAAAACCTGTACATATTTCACGCAAAATTAAAAAAAGGGACTCAATATCAATCAGAATAACGAAGCCATCGTAACCGTATAAAACATAAAACATCAAATTAGACTCAAAATTTCACGGAAATAGAGGTTCCGTACCTGGAATAACTGGGTAAGCATAGTGATGGTGGTGCTGGCACGGCGGGTAAGCGCCGACTCCTGGAGGAGCAATAGGCTGAGGAAAACCGACGACAGGATGAGCCAGCGGCTCCGGAGCTGGAGCCGGTGCCGAAACCGGAGGATAGTAGTTGGCGACGCCTTGAAACGTGCCGTAGTAGTTCTGTCCCTGAGGCTCGCCGGCCACCAACCTACTTTTTCCCTCCTCGCTCATATTCGAAGAGAAAAATTGGAAAAATGATTAATTTAGAGGATTCTTTTAGTGATTTAGAATTGGAGGAGGAAGTAGGATATGAATTTTCGAGGGAGAATGTGTACGATTACGTACGGACTTTCATTATAAGGTTTGATCGATAGCTTCTTTTACGGTTGGTTTTGTGTGAATCGTATGGGAACTGGATTTGTTACTGGGCCAGGAAAATAAGGGCAAAATCCGAATACTATAGAATAGAGATGTTTCATCTGAAATGGGCCAAAACCTCATGGCCCAAGAAGTAGAAATATAACCTATATATACAAAGAGATGAGACAATTAAAAGGAAGGAAGCCCAACATATTTAAGAAACATTACTTAGGTCTCTGAAAGAAAATCTAAACAAACCAATGTAGAATTAGATTTGGACATTAGAGCAACCATCTAACTAAAAATGTAGCCATAAATTTTTAATAGGTCTAATATTATAATAAAATTTAAAAAATATGTAAAATATTTAAGTAAATGAATAGTTAGAGTAATTCTCACTAAATATGTATGTTTTGTTGGGAATTAAATGTGTAAATGTGTAACAACGTATAGGGGTACAAAAGGTGAAGCTCCGTACAATGTTAAATGTGTATTATCCAAATTTTCTTAATAACATATAAATTGATTATAAGTATGACCATGAAATATTTAAAAAATTTTAAAAATTTAGAGGCAAAGACAAAATGAATAATTTAACTTCATATATATATATAATATATCAGCCGAAATTTTTTATCGTTTGGCCGCCTCCTTTTTACAAGAAAACGATGGAGCAACAATACTATAACCGTTATAACGATACGGTATCTAGTTCACTTATACATATCGTATCATATGGTGATTTTACATAAAATTATGTAATGTATTAATTTTTATTTTCTATAATAAAATTTCATAAAATATTATTATTTTATAATCAATTTAAAATTAATTTTTTATTTTTATCTTTAAATTTTTATTATTTATTAATTTTTGTCCCTAAACTTTTTAAGAGTTCGATTTTATCTTTAATATTTTTAAAATTTTCGGTTTTGGTCCTATGAATCATATTATAAATTTATAATTAAAAAATAACATCTAAAATTTATGAATACTAAACTAAAAATATCATATATTATCTAAACAAAAATAATATATTTAGAACTAATTCATAATTTTAGTTTTTTACCCATTATTTTATATTCTTTCTAACTTTAAATCTCAATGACAATCATTTTAATTATATTTTTGATATATTATATATTAATTTTAGTATTTATAAAATTTTAGAAACTAATTTTAAACTTTATATAATTTTAATATGATTCTAAGTACATAAATAAAATATTTAAAAAATAATAAAAAACAAATTAAATAGTTAAAAATTATTATTATTAAAAAAAATGAAAATTTAATTTAATATTATTATATTTTCTTTAAAAATATATATATATATTATTCTATGAATCAATTTTAAATATTTTAATAGATCCGACACGATATTGACAGGCTGTGGGCAGTGTATATGTGAAATAGTTCCCCCCACCTGCATATATATGTCTATGTCGGCTAGTCTTACATCCTATCCTACCGTTATAAATAGTAAAAATTGGATTATTATAAACCGACAACAGCAACAAACCAATCATCGGAAAAGGTTAAGTACATATGTAGTGCTGTCGTATGCTTTCATTACTTCGTATTGATCTATCTAGGGCCCCAGGGCCTAGCCGTGCTAATAGCTATGATATCGAGGTACTACTATATTCTACGAAGTTATTTTTTTTAGATGATAAATCAAAATTTAATATTCAATATAATGTGAAATGTGAGATCGACTTTATAAACGAGAGAGAATTTAATTTATTATGGATATATATAAATTATATTGATTATATTTTGGTCCAAGAATTTGAAATTGAATTTTATTTTTATTTTGTATATCTTAATTTATTTGTATTTATAATTTATATTAATTTAATTATTAATAAAATATTAAATTATTTATAAATTAATAAGATATTAGAGAAATTATATAACTAACTTTGATTAAATAATATATATATTATTAATGATTAAATCGTCTATTAAATTAATTTGACTAAATTATAGGACAAAAAAAAGTAGGATAATATACTCAACTTACATTAATTTCGGATACCAAGATTTACTAAGCAACATACTAACATGATTATTAAGTTGAATTTTGGACGGTAAATGAGTGTTGTTACTTAGACTCAAAAGATGGAGTGTTTGCATCGCAAACAATAATCTCGAGAGAAATTTCTTCAAGGTCAGAGCCTTAAAAGATTATTCAGGGCGTGAAGCCTTAGAAGAGAGAATGAATTCACCGTCTGAGTGTTGTATTGATTGTTTGATATATTTTGTTTGTCTCCTATCTTTTTCACTTGGCAGGAGGTGCTATTTATAAGCGGCGGATGATTTACGTGGCAAGTCGCCTGAAAGAGTCTCTTCGGTTCGAATTTTATGGTTTAATCATTGAAAAGTCATCGTTTTGATGGTTAATCCATTAAATTAGTCAACTTGGATTCTCTATTTTGTAGGTGGGCCATTGAAATTGCTAAAAACCCTTTTAAATGGGTTAAAGTTTTCTTCTATCTTGTAGGTCAATTCTTAATTTTTACAAATTAATCCCTAAAATTTGCAAAAGCCTCCTTCACTTTTGTAGAATTATTCTTGAAAAAACCTAAAAAGGGACCAAATAGCATGAAATATTCTCATAATATAGCCCGGATATGCCAAAATCGACCACCCCACGCACAAGGGCCACATGCTCGTGTTTTCCAATTGGTCGAGGTTTGGTGTTAGAGGCTAGGTGGCCACCCGTACTTTTTAGCTGCCTAGCGGCCAATTGGATATTATCCGAGAAGTCACTTGATTTTACCTTATTCAAATAAAAAAAATTCAAATTATTCAACCTTTTAACTTTTTCCGTAATGTCTCATTCGAATTCTCTATCAACAAATCTTCTAATAATAAAATACATATTTTAATATCACAGTAGGTTTCACTTTATATATAATCCCGATGATTGAGGAAGTTAGGCTGATTCTTCTCTAATATCTAATCTCTTAATTACTCTCGAATAAATATGTCTCACGAGTGAAGAAAAGAACAAGTCGTAAATAAAAATGAAAAATAAAAATGAAGATTGGGCCTAATCTGAATATTCTCGTAAATCGTAAATACTACCTGGCCGGCTGGCCCCACACCAACACCAATGAGAGAATGACAATGATAGCACTTGTTTTGTTCTTTTTACGTGAGCTGTAAAATTAGGGCTTCTTTTTGACGTTTGACCAAATGAAAGTAAAATGGGGGCATGTGAGGGCCACTGACGTTGCTAGTACGATGGACGTGGGCCATCACCATAACCACCACTTTTCACTTTTCATGTTCAAAAAACAGGCAAAGAAACAGAGCATCGCAGCTCTACTAGCGCCCTATTGGTAAAGACGAGGATGATATAAAAGTCGACCGCGACGGCACGTGAACATGTATCATCAAATACATCTATCTATATTATCAATCGCATTCTAGAACACTACTAGAGGTGTCCACTAATCTTCTCGTCAAACTCTATTAATAACTTCAAAGCTAGCCCCTCAAAAGGAGATTCCAATAACCTTAGGAGCCATAGGTTCCGACCAATTATGTCTCTACGGTTATTGCACATTTGACTACAAAGATTCCTTACCTATCTTTTTCGACGCCTCATATTACTTGCATCCAAATTTTCAATATTAAAATACAACCACAATTTTTTATTTTTTATTTTTTATTTTTTTTAATTCGATTTTTCTCACTCCCAATAATCCAACCAATCAATGACAACCCCCACCCCCCATACTTTTTCTCACAAGAATCATAGCCCTCTGTTTTACATGACCACAATCTTATTATTAATACAAATAAAATAAATTAAAAAAGAAAAAGAAAAAGAAAAAAGACAACACAATGTTGGACCAATGTCGAATCGAAGCTTCCAGAGGGGCATTGAACATGCAACACAGGCTTTTGTTTTTTGGTTCTTTTGAACCGGGAAAAAGAAAATGTTGCAGAAAGGAAATGGACATTTCGTTTACTTCAACGAAAGGTTGGGATACCTTGTGCAACGCCTACTGAGGTAAACCTTGCAATCGTCCTTAGGGCAGATTGTAGGTATATACACGATATCATCACAACCGTCCGTTCTATGCCTCTTGAAATCAAGCAGCGTGGAGAACATAGCGATGAAGAGAACCAGGTGATTCAGGGCATACCGTTGTCCTACACAGTGGTGGGACCCAGCCCCGAACGCCAGGTAGTTTCGTTTATATATCAGCTCTTCTTCTCGCTCGACTGAAAACCGCTCCGGATCGAAACGGTCCGGTTTGGTGAATCCCTGAAACGACGACTCGAATACGGACGGGAACACGATTGTTCCCTTAGGAATCGTGTAAGATTGAGTCAGCGGGAAGTCCACATTGGCAATGTGTGGGACCATAGTCGCCGGAGCTCTGTACCTGATAACCTCACGCGCCACAGCTTGAGTGTATTTCATCTGCATAATCTGCTCTCCGGTGAGGAGCGTGTCCGATTCCGGTGACCAGAATCTCAGCACTTCTTTCCGAACCTTCGCCAAGACATCAGGATGAGAATCGAGGAGCGTAACAGCCCAGAGCAGGGACGAAGTCGAAGCATCTTGAGCTGCGAAGAGGAAATCGAAGAGATACGAGCCAATCTCGATGTTTCCAGTGTTAGCCGGCAGAGGCTCGCCGGCTTTAGCCGCAGCCTCGAGCTCCTTCACCAGCTCCTGAGTCCAGAAGTCAATCAAGCACGTAGGCTCTTCTTCTCCTTTCGCCATTTTCACTTTGCTCTGCTCCGTACATCCAGCTAGCGTTTGCACCAGCCGGTCAACGGCGAGCCTCGCATTTCGAAACGCCATTCCGGGTAAATCCAAGGGCAGAGTCATAAGTCCGACATTGAACAGATTATAATCGACGTTGAACCTCTGTCGGGCCTCACGGCCCAAGTAAGGCCCCACAAACACATCCTGCGAGGTCTCCAGATTCATATCACGGACGAGAAACCTCAACGTGATCGGCATGGACGCGTCTTTAGTGGATAACTTCTCCCACAGCTTGAGGTGCCTGACGATGATAATCTGCTGCAACGCGGTGTAGGTAGAGAGAGCATTAGGGGAGAAGTTAGGAGCGATGCGACGGCGGAGATCCTTGTGCTCCTGGCCGGTCATGTAAATCATATTATGCTCGCCGAAAAGCTTCTTGCCGAAGGGGTGGCCCACAACAGTGAAAGCATCGGGCCGTACATTGGCGAAAATCTTGTGCGACAGCTCTGTATCACGGAGAAACACAATGAACTTGCCGATGATATAGTTAGCCGAGAAACCGAGGCCGGATGACTTGGCAATAGTTGATTGGAGCTCCCAGAAGCGAGTGGGTTGACGGACCAATGGGATAGCGTTACCTAAGAAAGGAACGACCATGGAAGGGCCAGGAACCCCGCGTTTCTTCTTCAAGTATGAGATCTGGTCCAGAAATAGAAGCAGAAAAATCAAAGAAACGAGGTAAGGGAGAGTGGGAGAGGAGAAGAGGGCGGAGAGCAGGTAATCCATCTTTCCTTCTTAGTCTTCTTCTTAACTCTCCTTTCTATGTTCAATTATGAGTAGAATTGATCGTGTCGGAGAGAAAAAGGTGAGGGTTTTAGGCGTATTTATTGATCGTGTGGGAGAGAAAGAGGAGAGGAGGAATTGGCTGTTAAGAGGGAAGCTAGGAGCTAGAGTGAAGAGTAGGGGGCAGGTGAATTGGTGATAACAGATTACCAGGCAGCATTGCTTCTCGAGCTCTGATAGTTCATGAGTTCTAGGTCTCGAGCAGAATGATCAGACAGTCGTAGAGAGAGAGAGAGAGAGGAGAGGGAAAAGGAGAAAAGGGTGGGGAAGAGCAAAAGGGAGATAGATTAATCGGACGGCTAAAGGGGGAAAGACGGAGACGTAGAGAGGTCAGAGGTGACGTTGTAGAGTTTTTCCATTTACTGTCTTGAAAAGTGAAAACAACTACTTCTAACTTCTAAGAAAATGATTTATTTCTAAATTTATAATTAAAAAAAATATATTTTCAACCAATAACTTTATTAAATATAATTCTTTATCATTAAGTGAACAATTCTTTATACACCCTGTACTATAAGGTCAGAGGTGTGTGTTCTATTTAGGCAAAAATTCAAAAAAAATTTTTTGGTCAATTACGCGAAAGTAGAGTTCCCATTTGATAAAACAAATTACCCATGTTTTCTAAATTGAAGATATATATATTTCCTTTTTTGGGGATCAAAAAGAAGATCTAGTAAGTTATTAACGCAAAAATCAAATCCATACAAAAAAGTTTTCCGAAAAGTTGACCACTCCTGCTAGCACATGTTGTTTGCATATTGCTTTTGATGATATGGTTGAATCTAAATCATGATTTAAACGCTCTTCCAAAAAACAAAAAAAAACGCTAATTTGATCCGAACGATGACTTAATTGCTGACATATGACCTTTACTTTGTTTCTCAATTATTAATCGACCCATTGGCCACCAATGAATAATTAATATAACGTCACAATATACTCGTCTTTATCTCCTTAACCTTCTTCCTTTAGGTGATATATATATAAATCTTTTATTTTTTGTATTATATTATCTTTTTCTTACATTATATTCATCAAAACCAGCTTGTTCCCATTACTGTATATATATATATATATATATATTGAACATACATACGAATCAGGCAATCATACGAAGATAACATTGAGATGGGGCTCATTTAAGTTATACCAAAGCATAGTGATTTTTTTATGTAAGCTAATTAAGAAATTAAAAGGCCTAACGTCACAAACTGTTGCTTACGTGTAACAAAACAGCTAAAATATAAAAAGGCTCAATTCATTGTTCTACATGATCGATAATTGGTCAAAACTTATCTGGTTTTGAAAACTAGAATGCAGCATCAAGTTCATAAAAAGTCAGGGGTGCAGCCTTTTGGCCAAAAAAAAGAAAATCCGGAAGATATAGATAGTAAAATGCTTACAGCCTTCTTCCTCTTCGACCACCCTTTCTACGAGTGCTGTCGGTAGGAATCGGAGTCACATCCTCTGAAACACGTAGATGGAATGCAAAATGTGTTACTACCTCATACAAACGAAATATTAGACTAGGTTTGAATTTTGAAATCAAAAGGAAGTTAATAAAAGTTAAGCCTTAATTATTTCCAATTGCGGGTAAAATAATACTTTTCAACTAATTTTGGCTATTTTAATTTTCAGAAATCAGTACCTCAAATAGAATTCCCGGGAGGAGAGGGGGCGGGTAAAAGAATCCTCAATTCCATTTAAGATATATGGACAAGCCTTTTATAGGAAAATAAAATTGTTTCCTACAAGGATGAGGGACTGACCTATACGACCGATTCTCATTCCAGAACGAGCAAGGGCACGAAGGGCAGACTGAGCACCGGGACCTGGTGTTTTTGTCTTGTTCCCTCCAGTAGCACGTAGCTTTATATGAAGAGCTGTAACTCCAAGCTCCTGATTCATGAAACAACAAATATTAATAACAAAAAAAAAATTGTCATAAGGATAAATTTGGCAAAACAGCAAAAATCAAAGAGACCATATTTTGGTGGTAAACAAGTCAAATCCAAGACCTATTACAAGTTACATGTGTTTCATAAACTCAAAACAGAACATCTGAAAAGATGAGAGGGGTATCTTGCCAAAGCCAAAGGGATTATAAGCAGTTTGAACGCAAAACAATGTGTGATACCTTGCATCTCTGGGAAACATCCTGCGCTGCAAGCATAGCTGCATATGGTGATGACTCATCCCTGTCAGCTTTCACCTTCATACCACCTGAATTTGCAAAATGATACTAGCTTATAACCAGAGGCTATGCAGAACTTTCACATTTTCTACAAATTGCTATGGTCAAAAAGAAGAAACATAACAAAGATGCAATTATCCCTACAATTAAAAAACACCTGTTTTCAGAAACTATTGTCGCATTCAGGTTAGTTACTACTTAGGAATCATCTTCTAAGAATCAGGTTGTCGAATATAAATAATTTTTTTTACCAGAGAATCAATCTCAAACACGAAACAAAATGCCTGCATATTACTCACCTGTGATGCGAACAAGGGTTTCTCTTCCGGATAGATCAGTGACATGCTGAGGTTAAAAGAGGAACATTCATCAAATTCTGCATTAAGAAAAGACTAATACAATAAAAAAAAAGAGTAAGGTTTACATATCTCCCTTGTCCTTACAATGAAGGTGTCATTAAAGGAAGCAAAAATATGGGCCACACCAAAAACATGCTCTCCTTCTCTCACAGCAGGTCCGAGCGTCACAGTCTCTTCCTTTGGCTCTCTTGTCTTCTTCCTCGACTACAACACACCAAACAATCAAACGAGAACGAAACCAGAATCCAATCATCCTTGAAATCTATATTGATTCTTACACGTTGCACGAGAAAGACAAGTTAACACAACATTTCATCAGCACGATGCTGTCTTACTAGGACAAACATGAAGGAAAAAAGGAGGGGCTCCTAAGCTAATCCAGAAATTCCTTTGTATTAGCCCCCATAATTTCCACTAACACTCTAATGATAAAGAAACTACGAAACATAATGCACATGCATGCTCAGGACTGTGGCAAAACTAACCACGATGATTATCACAAAGCTCATTGAGCTTAAGGTCTGAAGGTATTCTGTTGAATTTTATGAACATGATCAAATATGCGTATGCGAAGAGCTAGCTTCTAGATCTAAACTATCTATCAGATTTCTCTAAGGATTGCAGAAACGCTCGGGTATAAATGATCGAACCAATAACGAAGAACGTAGTGGAGGAACCGTTGATAGGGGTGAGATTATCTTACCATAGCTTCGGAAAATGGGAGAGAGGTAGGGTTTCGTCGGGTGGTTCTCCTGCTGTTTCGTCGCCTGTACAAGCCGTAGAGAAGGGAGGGAAAATGTTGACCAGAAAGAGCCGCTATTTATATGGGCGAGAGGGATTAGGGTTTTGTCCTTCCTGAAGTAAAGAAGTAATTTTTTACCCAAACGGGCCCCGGGGGGGGGTGAAAATTAATTTGGGATGAAGATGTAGGTATCACAGCGCACCGATGAATATTTCACATTACCTTGGTAGTACGTACATATATATTATTTATGATGACAAATATGTACAAGATTAAATTTAGGGAGGTTCAGGGGAAATACTCTTCCCATTAAAAATATTATGTTTTTTATATTTATTTTTTTTAATTAAAAAAATTAAAATTATTATTTAATCTTTTTTTTTCTTATTTAATTTTTCGATGCACATTTTAGCTCGTATTTACTACTAAAATTACTTGAAACATAAATATTGAACTTGCTCAGTAGTTTGAAACCTAAAATCTAAAATAATGACATTTATTATGTTACTCCGATATATATATTAGGTTTTTTTTTTTTTTTAAGATCGATATCGATTCAATAAAAATGGACTGATATTTTTTTTTTTGTAATAATAAATTCATTTATATTCATATATTTATGTTTCGATGGCGAATGAATAGATGACAATGGTAATTCGAAATCTTGGATACCAAGATGGTCTAAATTATATAAGGTTATTTTAGTTGAGAGAAGTGTATCTTTTACCGATTGATTAGAAATCGTCTATAATACAATTCATAAAATTTATCCTACTGAATCTGGTATGAAAATAACATAAAAGTCGTTATTGTTCTCAACTATTCGTCCAATATTTATAGAAAATAAGACAAATATGAAATCGTTTGTATAAATGAGTAATCCATTTCTATTATATATTACGTTAATTCTGAAAGAGAGAAGTAGTGTGTATGTTTAAGAGCGATGTCACATACCTGATCTTGTAATAATGAAAATGAGAATTTTATGAGTTATGTTAACAGTAATGATGAATATCAAAATTAAGGTCTGAATTTGGATATGGACCGACATGTTGATTCCGATTTCCGAGATTAAGATTGAGGATGACGAAGAGAATGAGGATAATATAAAGGATGAAGACGACGAGTTTAGAAGAACGGATGAAGAATATGATAATTGTCATAACAATAAAATGAATCCTAATTTTCTTTTGTACGAGGGTGATTTTTTTGATAGAGTAGTACTCATACCTAATATTTTATCTTCTCCAAACAATACAGCTGCTATTTTCCACTATATGATATTCAACAATTGGAAAATGAAGACGAGGAAGGTAATATACTCCCTATTACTTCTTCACAAAGGATTGGAGATCAGTTTTTATTGTACTCACTTCTTTGATTCGAAGAAGGATCTAAAGATGCGTCTGCAGATGCATGCGATCCGACAAAATTTTGAATTTAACGTAAAGAAGTCAGATAAGACTATATATATTATTGGTTGTGTAAATTCAAATTGCAAGTAGATACTACGTATAAGAAAGATTGTTCATTTTTTTTAAATTCATACTTATAATGATCAACAAGCATCGACATTAGTAATTGGATGACATGTAGTTTGGATTCCTTATGTCACAAGCATCAGTATTGGTAATTGGATGACATGTGATGGATAGTTTTAGTGGTAGCAATGAGAGTCATACTCCAAAAATGATTAAACATTTAGCCCAAAATAATATGAGGATAAATATTACTTATTGGAAAGCAAGGTTTATTGTGTGATCTTATTCGGAGTACGGCCGAAGATAGCATGCAAAGTTACCATGTTACTCTACCGCGATAAAACTCGTGAATCCGGATATTATAATTACAATTCAGATGGATGGAGAAGGAACATTTCTTTATTTTTTTCATGGCTTTTATGGCATCCATTAAGTGGTTTCATTCAATGCAAAAGATTATTGGTATCGATGAGACTTTTTGAAGGGTAAATATAACGGGACGCTTCTAACTGCAATCGCACAAGATGGTAACAAGCAACTATATCCATTAGCATGAGTTATAGTTGATTCAGAGAATGAGACATCGTGGACTTGGTTTTTGCCTAAGTTTCGAGAAATAATACTCGATACTCTCAATTTGGTGATTATTTCAAATCGAGCACAAAGTATTATAAATGTTATACAAAGTGTTTACCCAAATTCTAAATATGGTGCATGTATTTAGCACATCAGACAAAATATCAAGTCAAAATTTATGAGCAGTGAAATGACCCTTTTATTCAAAGCGGCAGCCAAAACATATATAATAAAAAATTTCAATAAATACTTTTTTGATATCAAAAGAGCACATCCTGGTGTGACATCGTACGTGGAGAATATTGGTTTCAAACATTACTCAAGAGCACATGTTCAAAGACTTAAATACATCATCATGACAAATAATAATTTTGAATAGTATAATAATACATTGAAGGATGTGCGTGAATATCCAACTGTAGCATTGCTCGAAAGTATTAGGAAGATAATGACAACTTGGTTCAACACTAGAAGAAATGAAGATAATCAGTATACCGAGTGATGTACTCCTAAGGTAGTGAAACTGCTTGGAAAAAGACACGAAAAATGTCGGAAAATAAAAGTTGATAGTGTGGATGCTGATTCGTTTGAAGTGATACAAAATGATATTAGAGTTGTTGTCAGCATACAGGAAAAGAGTTGTACATGTAAGATATTTGACTTTGATAGAATTACGTGCACACATACTATAGCAATTATGAATTCTATAAACGTTAGTATATACTCATTTGAAGTAATTTTTTAGGTATTGTTTTAGCGAAAGGTATTTATTTTTCCTTGTTTTTGTGTATTGATTTAGAGATTTGTAGTATTGATATGGCTTGTATTTCATTCGAGTCTTACACTGATTTTTTATACTGACTGTGGTATTGATATGTGCTATGTTTCCTTCGATTCGTACACACTGTGGTTTGTGCTCTAGAGAATGCCATAGGTTTTGGTACTGATTTTTGTTCTTAAATTTTCAGATTAATCGGATTATTACTAAAATCATTGCATGCAGTATGAAATCGGGTTGTATAGGTATATTGATATGTGCATGACTGTGGAGTCTAGTTTAGTTTAGTTTAATCTGTGCTTAACTCTTCAATGACTGTGATATTTGGGTTGGATTACAGAAACAGTTTTGTTGACTGTCTACTTTAGTTTAGTCTATTTCCAATCTTAATGGGTTTTACTCATATGTTGTGTTCAATTAAAAATCATGGTTTCAGGTCATTACCAAGGTAACGATGGTTGTTAGGATAAAAGCTCTCGCCATGAAGCCACGTTAGGTGAGACCAGAGAATCGGCCACCGCTTGTTGACGACGACAGTACTAGTGACAGCAATAATATCGATGGCATTAATGGTGAAGAGACACTAACGAGGAAGCCAATAACGGTGTTGACTACACAAACTTTGATCCAAGGTTATTCAAGTCAAGCGATACCTATAAGAAGTATTTTGAGCGCATTGCTACTCGCCCAGTGTTGAATGAGAAGACTATTGACTTCGATTTTTTTTTAGAGGGAGCACATCGACATCCAATAATTTGTTGATGACAATGGGTGGGCTTGAATTTGTGGATTCAAATGCAAAGTAAATTCGGAGCTTGTCAGGTACTTTTACTCAAATTTAACCGTTGGCCAAGAGGATGAAGATTTGATTCAGATGTCGTACATGAAGGGGGCAACATTCAAGTTACTGAGGCCAAATTGTGTGATCTACGGCACGTTCGGATTGGTAGTGGTGACAAATATCAGCTATATGTTAAGAAAGAGGCCTTACGGGAGATATTTAGAAATGTGAAGGTCGAAGATTCGCCAGCACCAACTAGTTCCCTTTGTATTGCAATGAGCTTGAAGCACCATGTGGTTGCAAACATCTTCTGCACTCGATCTAGTTAGTAACTACGCTTACGCTTTTTTCGGATGATATGAAGCTTTTGTGGCATGCAATCACGGACAATGAGATGTCATTTCCCCTGTTTATGATGCTGCACATGGAGAGAGATTATAAGCAGGGAAAGGAGGGGGACAAGGGAACGGGAACGGGGAAGGGAAGTGGTCCATTTTAATACGGTAATCTTTTGACGACCATCTTCACTCACCTAACATGACATTGACTCAAGAGTTATATGTGAAGATGAGTCACTTTGATTGCATCGACAGGGGGTCATTGCAGCTCATGGGATATAAGAAGACGGACGGTAGTTGGGTCTTAAAATAGAGGCCAAAGCAGGCATCAGATGATTCCGGCCAAGTATAAAGCTGCTTATCCGAAAAATGCAACAAGGACTAAACAAATTAGCTTTCAGATGAGAAATGGTTTTGATTTGACGAGGACTGAAACTACAGAATGGTTGGAATATTTGACGGGTGTCGTCGAAACTCTCGCATATGGCTGGGCACGTCCTCAACCAACTATTAGTGACAACGTATCGGTGGATCGTGGAAGGTGCAAAAGAGGGCATTCGTTAGGAATTGACATTCACTTTTGTTCCGTACTAATAGCACCAACCAGCATTATGCTGACTTATAATTAATTTAATTTATTTGGTATTTTATTCCACATGTGTACAGGTACTACAGAAGGATAGCCATTGTCCCAGTTACAGCGATTGAAGGATACTAATACGAGAACTGAGCACAAATTATATATTTCGGACAGCCTATTACTAGAACAAGCCATTTTTCTTCCTGTCAAAGATTTACAGCTATTCCATTAGATAAGAGGGATACATACAACACGGCTAATGCTTATGTAGATTCGTACACTTAGGATCGTGGGGCACAGTATCTAGACATCACAAAGGAGCTATAGAACAAATGCAAAGGTAGTATCATAAAACTACACAAAACAGCCAGGACACACACATTGCATAAATACAGGTCGGAATTCGAATCACAAAAGATACATAATAACGATATAGATCCGTGACAAATCCAAATTCTTTGCTAACTTTGATTGGAGAGTGGAGGTCTACCACGTCCCATTGTGAATCCCCTAGTTCCATCTGGCATCTTTGGTCCTGGGGGTGGTTTCGGGACTTCACTTGTATGAGAAGAATAGGTAGTTCCACTCCCATGGCCCCTTCCAGTTATGCCTTGATACTTTTGCCTTCTTGACTGTCCTCTGTTTCGGCCTCTCTGCCCATTTCTCCGATCCCCTTCCTAACATTAACATGAAGCAGAATAATTAGTTAACTTAATATTCAGAATGGTCTCAAATGCAATAACATATGAATCAGCCACTACGTGTGCAGTAACATATGCAATAACATCTGAATCACCCACTACGTCAGCAGTAACATATGACTGTCTTAAGTCATTAACTTAACACTTCTAAGCATACCTCTTCATCTGGCGTATCATCATGATGCTCACTTAAGTTGTGAATATCTTCCTCTTCACCTCGATCAGAACTACGCCCAGCACTACTCTTTTCAGAATCAGGTCCCTTCCAGACTTGTCTTCTCTGCCCATATTGACCCTGAAGCAGATAACTACATGTGAATTCACTCTCAATTTGCTAAGAGAAAAGGAAGGAAGAGAAAACGTATCTGAGACCAATTACCAGTTTCTTGAGGAGCTTGACTCGCATGCCATTTCTCCAGTCCTCTTCGTGGTTTAAAGTAGCCGCCTAATCCAATAACCCATAAGAGACCACCAGATAATTATTATTACAGAAAGTAAATGCAAGCCTATTTCAAATAAATTTTGATTCTTACAGCTTTCTCAGCAGCATCCACTGTTTCATACTCAACGAGAGCATGCAGCTGTAAAGAGTAACCCAGAGAAAAATTAACATCTAACAAGTGACACATGCGCCTCATTTCACAAACAGAATCAAGAAAAAATAACAAACATCGCAGTTTATAATGAGATATTTTATAAAACTTATGTTAAGATTTCTTGCTTATCTGCACTAAAAGACAATCCAATGCACAAACCCCCGCTCTTATTTGATTTCATACCTTGTGTCTAATTAGTGGATCAACCTTGCTGCCTTTTGCTGACTTTTCCACCAGATGAGGGTCGTGAATTCTTATTTTCTTTATGCTGATAATTTCAAAGGCACTTATTCTATCAGTAAAATGTAGAAAAGCACCATCACTTTAAGCAGAAATAGAAAGACGTGGAAGGATACCTTCCAACTGCAACAAATATCTTACGGATATTCTCCTCTGAATGATCCTCTGGAAGATTCTCTACCAAAACAGTGCATAACTAGGACCCACAAATTAGATACTCTAAAGTAATAAAAATTGCATATTCAAATGATTGTCTCAATTTTCTTAGGGTAAATACCTTGGGATCCTTGACTTCAGTTGATGGAAGAGGATGAAGTCGTCTGACCTTCTTCCCACTGGAACTTACCACCTGTAGTTACCATGTAGAAATTATGCTATTATGATTTCGCTTTAAGAGGACATCAAACTTACCACCTGTAGGACATCAAAGTTTGATATCTTTCAAGCTGAAAATAGAGGATCTTACAAGAAAAGTAGATTGCCTCAATGCCGCAACTATCAATACATCATCTTTGGTGAGCTTTTTCATTTTCCTGAAGGAAGCAATGATCGGTATAGGAACTAACCAGAAGAAAAGCCAAAGTGGGTCTCAGGTAATTTATAGAGCTAAATAAACAATAACAAAAGTAGACTAATGAAAAAAATGGCCACCCTCAACCAATGATAATACGAGGCAAAAAAAAAAAATTGCAGAATGATGTAACCCACTGGTAAATAGAAAGGGGATGATAATGTAATTAACGGTGTTGAAAAGATTATGCTCGGTTTCAATGGATGAAAAAAAATTGCAATTTCACTCTCTCTCTCTCTCTCTCTCAACCACTAATTCCAAATTGGAGCAGACCCAGACAGAGCACTTATCGCTTTATGATTTTTTCTCTATCTGATCAGTAAAACTAAGAAAGAAAAGAATCCTATCTTCCCCCTTTATTTTCATCTCTCACTTTCCTTCCAATATGATAACAAAGCTGAAGTTTCTGAATTGAAACTGCATTCTCAGCAGTGTCTGAATAGAGAAGTAATCAGTCAGCAGTTGAATGTATAATCATTAGAAGCAAGTCTGAAGCTCGGCACAGCAATTACTGGCAGCACCAAGAAAGTTTTCAGGAAATGCCACCCATCAGAAGTACCTGCTTTATTCATCACTTCATCATCTCTATTCGTCCGACAATATGGTCGTGAGATCCAAATAGAAGGTTAATTAAATTCTAAAGAGGAAAGGAAAAAAAAAAAGCCCCAAGACAAAAGGTATTAATGTAGTTTATACTATCTCTAACTGTGTATCATCCAATCCATATATAAAATCTCTCTTTATGAATCATGTTGCACATAAGAATTATGTCGCTCAAAAAATTTCATTTAATGTTATTAAACATTCTATAAACCTTGGTACCTTAGTTAATTGTAGGTCATGAGGGAGAAAAATGAACAAATAAGCAAATTAACATAAGTCTTTTAAAGTATTGAAGAAAGCGGACTTTCGAAAACCAAAGATTATATCGCAAAAAGCCAAGCACATACTGAACCCATCTTTGTCCTTCTTAATCAAGGCCATCATATACTTGTCAGTAAGCAGGTTTTCATCGCTAAAATAGTACTCCACCTGCAACAAAATATACCAACTTTGTAATTTGAAAAAAATAAAGATTCACTTAAATGCAAGAAAACCCAAACAAACAATACATTTAAGTTTAGACACACCCCCACAATTGGCAAGATACATTTTTTTAAGCCTAAAATGCAAATAACTTATAACCCAAATGGTAGACAAAAGTGTAATCATATATCAACCAAACAAAAAGCTTCCAAGGTTTGACTTAATTGCATAAACAACCTCCCAATCCCCAATCATGCTAAGAAATTAAAAAGTGAATTACAAGTAATCAAATTCGCACTCAAATTCTACTCGAAAGCAGAGAGAGAGAGAGAGAGAGAGAAAGGGAAAGCGATGGATTTGCCTGCTTGATAATTTTTTTCTTCAACAGATCTCCTGAGAGATCCTCACTACCAGAAGGCTGATCGTTTCCATGATCGTCCTCATGGTCCGGTTCGACGACTTCCTGCTGATCGAGATGATGGTCTTGGTCATGATCACGGTCATGGTCACAGTGAGCGTCATCAGATGGCGCCAGTGGTTGAATATCAGACACGCCATGGTCAGGCGATACACTGGACTCAACGGTGGGGACATCGTTGGCGGAGGGGATCTCATCGCTCTCCATCTCGAGTAAGAGAGAGAACGAGAGGAGAGATAGAGAGAGGAGGTTGAGGAAAAATATGTAGGCGATTCTGCAGAGCAACAAGGCCCTCCCCCCACACCCTGCGCGCCCCTTTCTCCTGAGACCCGTGTTGGCCCTTTTAAAGCGATCCGAGTGAGTGAGACCTCTATTGACGCTACCAATATGCCAATTAGTTTGCTGTCGTTTCGCTTCTTTTGGAATGTCGTTTTGTCATTACAGAGGCTGGCTTGCTAATATTAACGTCTTTTTTTTTCCTCATTTTTTTGAAGTCCTATCATAAAAGATATAAAATAAACTAAAATCTGCGTAAAACCAGACATTTTTTTTAGGAGTAATAGTCGACTACAAAGACTATTGGTTCTATTACTTGTAGCAAAGATATGTTCCTAAAGAAAACTAGGATACAAAACAGGGATGGGAGTTTGGTTCTTGCCAACCCTCACATCTCGTAGGTAATAACAACACATAAACTCTCTCAAAACACTAAAACAAAGCACAAAAAACCAGCATCCACAGCCCCAGCACCATGAGTCCAATTCCTTTTCGGGTGGACCCAGAAAACCAGACCCTGACATCATCCACAACGGGCCCACATAATGAGCTCATGTCATCTGTCCTCGTGTTGTAATATATGCTATAGAATGCAATTCGGGTGCGATCAGCCTTGGCCGTGAAGTTCAAACCAACATTATGGAAACTGGAGTTAGAATCAGGCGTGTAATGGATGTTTTGCGCTTGGTCAGCAGCAAAGGCCATGACTGCAAGTGGCTGCTTGCACTTGTCATCAGCATGGCCTAAGGCAAATGTTAAGGTGTAGAGCTTGTTTGGTTTAGTTTCAACCATTTGAGAGATTATACCTTCTTTGCCTGAAAGCAGTTCGATTGCCCGTTTACCTTGTGGGACTGCAAAATGATACGAGTCGATGTAGCGAACCGCCCGGTTTGACTCAACATTCCAACCGGGTAAAGAGGATGTTTCTTCGTCCAAGTTGGTGGGAAGTAGTACGCCTAGTGAAGTGTTTCTAAACATCCACGGTCCTTCTTCGAAGTCGCCGTTTATCACTGCATTGTCTGCATACACAAAGCCCAGTTAGGAAAAGTAGTGGACAAAAAGGAAAAGAGGGGCCTAGTGTTTTCACCTTTGGGCCGGTCGGGGATGAAGAGCTTTTTGATAGCAATGTCGTCGATTATGGGCCCACAAGTGGGGTCATCCTCCATACCGGTGTTCCGAAAAACCAAGCGCACGTCCTCTTCGTCGGCCTCAAAAGCCCACGCGTATGGGTCCCACCCTTGCACACTGTACAAGGTCTGAAGGTCTATCGTCTGGGAAGCTGGTGGAACCGATACGTTCAACGACTCGAGCTGGGCGCACGTGCGAGCTGCACTGAAAGTAACCGAGTAGGTGGACCCCTTTTCCACCTTCAGCTCCTGGCTGATTTCAGCGTCATTGCCTAATCTTACCGCGTGTCTACCTTCCGGTACGATAAGGAGCATCCCACCCTGTTTCTGCCCCGACTCCACGATCTCAACTGTGCCATTTGATTTCCAGCTGGGTATCGTAGTGGGCCCGTCTACTACCGCGCCTTCGCTCGGAAAACCGCCAAGTGGGGACGTCTCGAAATCGCCATTGGCCACTAAACCTGTAGAGGGCTAAATTCGTAATCGATACGACAAAACAAAACACAGTTCATCGTCCATTAACGGGAATTGAACAAACAACAGGTACAGAGTAACAGAAAGCCGCGTTAAGGCCGGTGGGCCCTAAGCCCAGTACTGCCAGCTGGCTAGCCCAGTATTTTTTAATGCGGGTTGACATAATTTTGACTAAAAAAAACAAAAGCGAATTTTATTTTATATTCTCACGGGCTAAACAGAGTAAAGTAAATCCGGATCCGGCGGATCCGCTGTAAATAAAGCTCTGTTTGGGTTTGTTGGTTAAATTCATAATCCAATTATATTTTCTATTTCATATCACTGATGAATTATTTTCCTGTGACCCTTCACTCAAACAGGCCACACCAATCACTACTTTACCGAAAAAAAAAAGGCAAAAGAACAAAAATAGGATTGATATTATTCGGCGGGAAGATATTTTTTTGATATTGTTTTCACACCATTTTGTCCTTTTTTTTTCAATTAATGCTTGTTTAAAAAACTCAAGGAATGTTTAAATTAAGATAAAAATCAGAGAAACTAAAAAGAAAAATATAAAATAATGAAATTAAGTAAAGATTATAGTTCTAATCTAACACATTTCCTTGAGTTTTATTTTATGAAGTTCCATCCCAGATATCAAACAACGGCCTAAACAAAAGTAAGCAAATTATCTACGAAATACGAATCATTACGTACGACGTCGTTCGATAAACGCATCAAGTAAATAAACGGCTAAAAAGCACTAAACTCTCTTCAACTCCTTTTTCTTTTCTTCAATCTTCCATTTCCTTTGCTAAATGTACTAATTAAGGTAGTCGATTAGCATAAATTGAGCCGAAATAAGCCATAAATGAACACTAAATAGATTTATGACAGTTGATAAAACAAAATGAGCTCTATAATCGCATAAATAACACCGATGAGATCCGACAAAATCCAGAAATGAAAAGAAAAGTAACGAGTCAATATAGATCGAAGAGAAGGCATACCGTCTTCTGCTGCGTTAAGTGCAGCAAAACGAGAAAGGAGAAGCAAAATCAGTGAGAAGAGGTTGCTGCTCGGGGAGAAGCGCTGAGCCATCGTCAGGAGCTAATAAATTTGCTCACACTTTCAGCGTGTGAGTAAAGTGTGGAGTGACTGAGATCCGGAGAGAGAGAGAGAGAGAGAGAGAGAGAGAGAGACGTTTTATCCTAAAGATTCCGAGGTAAACGACGTCGTCTGTGACTCTGTAAAGAATGTACAAAGAAAGTGCTATATTTAAAGTTGCTAATAAATATTAGAGCTTTCTTTAACTAAAGCTACTTTTTAAATGATTAATCTGATAAAAAGCCAATAGAACAAGGGGAAAGGGGATTCCTCTTTTATTTTTATTTTTTATTTTTTATTTTTATTTTTTATTTTTTATTTTTATTTTTTATTTTTTATTTTTATTTTTTATTTTTTATTTTTATTATTATTTTGGTTCGCGCGTTTTGAGTTTTCTGGCCTGACATGGTGGACCCCACCGAATTTTGTTTGTCGGAGCTTTGAATTAATTACTTCGGGCTTGTTTGTTTGGTTTTAAAATGTGTTTTGAATGATGAAGTTATTTTAAAAATTATTATTTTTTCGATATTTTTTTTTTAATAAATATTCTACATCTTTATTTATTTATGTATTTTTTGCTTTTGTTATGTGTCCATATTTACTTATATTTTACATGAGATTATTTAATTATGTTATTATTTTTATAGTAAATTTAAATAATATATATTTAATTAAATTTTAATTAAATAATAATTATTTTGAGAAGAGAGTTAATTAAATATAGTTTTCTAGCCCTCTTTGCACTAAATTATTTAAATACATTATTTTTTATAATAAGTTAAATTATTTATTAATTGAAATTTAATTGAATAGTAATTATTTAGATTTATGTTTTATTTGTCAAGTGATTTATATATTATAAGAAGATATAATTACTTATAAATAAGTTGAGATATTATTTCTTAATAATATAAGTAATAATGAGAATAATAATAAATAATAGAATTAAGATAATTATTAAATTATATTAATGTTAAATATATTATGAAATGAGTATAGTTTAAAAAATTTTGATTATAAAATATGACATGTAACATATTAGAGGAAATTTAAAATTGACACGTATTGGAATAATATGTTTCCCTCCCCCTTTAAAAAAAAAATAAATATATGATAGTAATTATCAATTTATATTTAAATTAGATTAATTATAGATTCATGATATTTTTAAAAAAAATTGTTATAAAATCTCCGTCATGTTATGATTTTTTTCTTAATGTTAATTATTAATTTATATTTAATATTGAATTTATTATGTGATGATGGTATTTTAAAAATTTTATGTATAAATTATGAAATGAAGATATTTCAGAAATGAGTAAATTTTCAATGCATTCATATAATTCCATATAATTTATGGTCAAAATTTTAAAATGACAAGTCTAACGGGTCTAATTAATCTAACTCATTCAAAATAATGGGTTATCAGATGGAGGGACTTTTTAAAGATAAAAAGGAGCAAATTGCAAAATTCATAAGAAGATGACCTTCTAGACAAAAAAAAAATCCCTTCTCTGCAATGACATCATCTTATTCTTCCTCGTGGAACCTATAGAACACCCTCAACTCAGAGCGTGTTTACTAACAGAAGTACTCGAAGCTGTAGGAAGTTAATATATATAATAAACAGTAGATATTGTGAATAGTGAATATGAACATTATACAAATATGAACAATAAATAAGAAAAACAGTGATGCTGTAAGTAGAATAGTATATATAAAATAGAATATAATTTGTAAAAATAGAATAGAAAGTAGAATAGTAGGTAGAATAAAATATGTAAAACATAATAGAAAATGGAGTAGTAAGCATAATAAATTATAAAATATAATAGAAAACAGAGCAGTAAGCATAATAAAATCTATAAAATAGAACATAAAACAGAGCAATATGCAAAACGATATATGTACAATAGAATAGAAATAGAAAATCAAATCGAGACATATTATGCAATAATTTCTTTAAAATATATTCACCATCTCATGTCGATGTAGAAAGTTGAACGACATTTGTCTCCCAAAATACAATAGAGACGAATAGAAGCGACACACCACCAAATATTCCCGACGAACTCAAACAATGGCTCGAACTCTACCACACTAGAAATTTAGAACTCTAAAGAGATTAATGAAAATAGAGAGCTTTCGGGTTTTGTTAGTGTATTTCCAAATGGAAGGAAGCTGTTAATTTATGTGCTCATGAGGGAAGACATGATTAATAAAAATGAATCTAAAATTTAATCTGGTTTAATATAGATTTAAATATGATGAAACCGAATATTAAATTACAACTTTTCATCTTCATACGTTTTTGTAGAATAAGATAAAGAGAAAAAAAAATTTAGGAATAAAATAAAAGTGAGCCAAAGCAAACAAGGTCTCCGTCACACCCTAGCCCCTGGTTCTCTCACTCAATGTTATGCTCTAACCCTAGATTCTGCCTCCCGTTGCCTCTACACGTCACTCTCTAGTGTATGTGTCAAATGTAGGTTTTCATGTGAATTAAATAAATAATAATGACCAATTAAGAAAAAGGATCGGGAGTCTTAATACTGGGACCAAGATAGAACTAATGGTTTTTATCTCGATACTGAAAAGTCGAGACTAAGACAATATCACTTTGTCCCGGTCTAGATGAGACTTTTGCCTACGTTTAATCATGTGGCATATAAAATTTCATCATAACTATTAACTTCACTGTTATACATCACATCATTCATAATTATATTTATGATTGTGATGTAATTTGATTTATAACATGATTATAAACTATGTCCATCTTAAAATATAAAATAAAATTAAAAAAAAATTCACCAAAAAATTTGAATGAAAGTTATCTAAATAGTAGTTATTTTGATTTATATTTTAACTTGTCAATTTGCTAATATTATGAAAAGATTTATCCCATATAAAGAAATTGAAATATATTTCGAGAATAATAATAAATAATAAAATGAAGCCGTTATAAAATTATATTTGATGTTAAATTTATTTTAAAATAATATATTTTAATAAGTTTGGTTATAAAATCCGACACTTACCTTATTATATAGCGTGTTTGTTTGTATGTTTTTTCCTTTTTTTTTTTTTCTTATTTAATAAAATATGATTATAATTATTAATTTATATTTTATATTATCATGACAAAATTAACCCGTCTTAAATTTATAACCAAATTTCCTACCCTATCCTCATTTTATAATTTATAACAAAACTTTCATAAATACTTTCATTCTATAACAAATTCATCATTTGTAAATTAATAAATGCAATTAGTTTGTCATAATTATTTAATTTTTTTTATTAATTTGAAATTATATTGATTTCTCTAATTTATAATTTCTATTATTTTTTGTCATAAAATATTGAGAGCTCAACATTTTTCATTGATTATTTGTTAATTATTATTATTATTATTTAAAAACTTACAAGCACCAAAGGCGACATGAAAAAAGTAAAAGGTAAAAATACAGATAACCCAAATTCTCCTTCTATATTCATCTAGTTAATAATTTATTGAAAAATAACATATCTTATAACCTCATAATTATGATCATCAAGAAGACAGATTCATCACTTTCGTCGTCATCAATTTCATTGAAGAATGGATCCCTAAGTAGTTCTAGGAAGTACGGATCTTAAACATGCCCTTGATTGAAACATTCTTATGTTTCTTCCTATACTCTCTCAAATTCCCACTTGCACAAACTTCTGTAATGAAATTCAAAATGTTGTGTTCCTTATCCCTCCTCCGCACGTTGTACAAAGATATGATGTTCTTGTTCTTTAAGGTTTCTTAACAACCCTATTTCTGAATAAAGTATATCTATCATGCCTTAGTTTTTACTTGGTTTCATGCGACCTCTATCCCTTCTTTTTGATCAAAGGCTCGGTAAACTATTCGTTGTAGCAGTGGTATCTATCCGTTGGATCGGTTTCGAGATCTACACTAGATATCTGAAAATTGCGTAAAATGCATAGTACTCTTTAACTTGTGACAAACTAAAATTTTGTAGGATATTTGATTCTTAGACACAAGGCAAATAGTTGCTTTAATAACAAGCATAAGTCTTTGTGAAGTAGATAGGTTGCAGTTTCGGAAGAATGATAAAATATAATTATAGGAGAAAAAGCAAATGTAGAGAAAGCAAAAAACCAAACCGAAAAGAAGCTTGAGGATTATGAAGTTTGGAGCAAGAAATTACGTACCACATAATTCAAAAAAGATGTTCTTGAGCCTGAAGAACAAAGCAAAGCAACAAAAAACCCAGAACATGAAATAAGAATGGAAAAGCAAGAAGGATTTGGAGAAAAAATCAATACCATTCTCATATAACTGAAGTAAATTAATAAATTGAAGATCGAAGAGTCTAAAAAAAAAACAAAAGAAGAATTAGAGCATCTTATTTTTAAGTAGTGTATTTTTTTTTTAGCTCAAGAGAACAAGAACATCATATTTTTAATTAATAAATAATTTAAAATAATTTAAAATAATTTAAAATAATTTAAAATAATTTAAAATAATTTGATTTGAGTTATGAATGAGTGGAAGTTAAATCCGGGTCCAAATTTTATGAGTTTTTAAAAAAACAAGATAAACAACTAATTTTATAGTTAATTAAAACATATAAATTATGGATGATTGGTCCCATTTTTTGTCGGTAGGTGACCGAGTTTACTGTCCACTCTTCATTTTGACGGTTCGTTCATTATCTCTGCGAAGGCCCGAGTTGTTATACAAACCGCAATCAGAGCCCAAACCTCCTACATTATGTCCCGCCCATACCTGGGCCTGAGTATTCAATCAACATTTAGGCCCAAATTCCATTTCGACTGAAGAAGACGACGACGACGCAGAAGGATGGGGAAGAAGAAGAAGGTGTCAGAATGAGCTCGTCCAGTGCTCTTCGAGAGCTTCAGCGCGAGCTTGAGACGAAGGCCAACGATCTCAGCAAGCTTCAAAAAGGCATAGAAAACCTCTAAAGTCTTGATCTTTTTCCTATCCTTCATATAAACCCTAGCCCTCCTTTGTTTTCATTTCACTTACTTTTCTAATCCTAACTTTGTGCAATGATTTATCTAGATATTGCAAAGAATCACCAAGTGAGGAAGAAGTATACGGTTCAGCTCGGCGAGAACGAGCTTGTCCTCAAGGTTTTTTTTTTTTTTTTTTGCATCTAGATATATCGAATCGATTTTTTTTTTTTTAAATATATATTTTACATTTCCTTGTTATTCAGTAGCGAAATTTCGATGTTAGGCGTTGTACTTGAAATTTAGTTCTTGGATTTTAAATCTCGCGTTGTTCGATATAATTAATGCCGTTTTCAAAAGCCATCAACAAGGTGATTGATTCTATGAGTTGAGTTGAAGAGAGGTTTAGCAATTTGTTAGTGGCTTTAATGTGAGAATTTTCTCTGTCCAGTAGTATAATGTGAAGCAACTGGTGATTTTTCTCTTTTGGTATTTTTGCTATGTAGGAGCTGGATTTGCTAAAGGAGGATGCAAATGTGTATAAATTGATCGGTCCGGTACTGGTGAAGCAGGATCTGGCTGAGGCAAATGCAAACGTTCGCAAGAGAATCGATTACATATCTGCTGAATTGTATGTTCCTGTTCATTTCTTAGTTCATGAGTAACCCCTTGGTTTCAGTGATAGGTTTCTTGGTTTCATTTGTTGTTTCTAAGAGATTTGGTTTCAAGAAACAGTTTATTTGTAGCCTTTAAAACTTTTGACACATTTTCACTATACTCTTATCATGGATTTTGATTCTAAGAATTGAGAGCTTGTTTTATGATTTCTTTTCATGGAAAACAGGAAACGGCTTGATGCAACTCTTCAAGATTTGGAAGATAAACAAAATAGCAAGAGAGATGCGGTTTGTTTTTACTCCTTTCAATATGCGTGCTAATTTTGACTAGCTCTGTCTGTCCTGTGGCCAAAGTTCATGCTTATTTTGTAGAATTTGTATATCCTCAATCTTTTGCATATTTATTTGAAGTTTTATCTTGTCTGAATGGTAGTTGTAATCTCCTTGTTATATTCTTTCTTCTTCTCTCATTCCAGTGACTAGCTCTGATAAGGATAGGAATATAGGACATGATTTTAGGGAGCCACCAGTACTTTACGATAAGACTGCTTTAGATGGAGGATTAAGTTGCAACGAATGACCTAATAATGAGTCATACTATGAAAGACACTAATTTCATTAAAGCCCATTACAATGATCATGTCTACTCCTATGCAAACTAGAAGGCTATCCACTCTACTCCTCTGCCGTCTGGTCTACTTGATTCAAATTTTGAAAAGCTGCAGTGGGTAGTCCCTGTTTCTTTGATAGTTACTTTGTAATCTTGGATCAAATTCGCAAAAAAATCACTAAATGATCATGTCGGGTCACTAGGAAATGCTTTCGTATTGGAAATTTTGTGCCATTCAATTAGAAATATCTTTTAGCCTTGGATTACATGGATATTACTCTTCTAATCATGAACTCAAAGTGTTATTATCTTGCAGATTTTAAAGTTACAGCAGAGGATACAATCCCTACAAGCTGGAAAAGCCAAGGCATAAAAATACCCGAGTAGTTTGTGTTTCGATCAGCTGGTTTTCTCGTCTGTTTTAAATCACCGTTACAAGTTGTGTACTGTAATCTCTTCTGCGCCTTCTGGAAAATATTAATACTAGACTGGAGAATTTTTCTATATCCTAGGATGAATGCGTTGATAAGTTGCTCAAGAAGACTCTGATATCTGGTTTTGGAAAGAAAGATTATACTTTCACTCTTCAAAAAGGACATATAATTGTAAACATGTAGTCTTTCAGCATTTGATAGGTCATGTGCCTTGTCCATCTAGTCTAGATTGCTCTGGACATGCTCGACAACGGGATCCGGGATGGATAACACAGACCTCATCTCCTTGGGACCTATTATTCTTCAAATCATTTTTATTTGAAATAATGTAACAAGTTCTAAGCTCATCTCATTTGATTTAATTTACATTAATAAGGTAAATCAACTGGAAGTAGGAAAAAAAAGAAAAAGTGAATCCTATGGTAATGCACTAATGCTGAAGTTTATACTTTTGTAGAAACTTCCTTAGAATTACCTCCATTATCAAGACAACGAGAAACACCAAGGCGTATAGAAAGGGATACGATTCAAGTTGATCTGAAAAGTGACAATGTTAATCAGGTGCTTCCTATGGATCTCAGAACGTGAACATAATTGTCAACATGACTTTAACGGTTCTGATATGATATTACAATGTGACTGTTTTGCTGTCCTTTTATTTTATTAAGTGCATGACACCGTGTCTTTTATTTTTCGAGATATTTTTATATATACATTATATGATAATATGATATACGAAACATAATTTTCATATATTATATCATCCGTCACGTAACAATAATATTTATAATCATAATAAAATTTAAAATCCGACGTAATAGCACCTTTGCCCTTGTGCATTTTGCAGTCCATTCCTTTTCATAATGGAATATTTGATCAAATCAACTAACTTATCAACGACAAGATTTTTACGTTTACATAATAAACTCCATTAGCTAGGGATGCAAAATTCAACCAAACGATGTGGGAAGATGTAATATTATCTCGTAAAAAATGGAGGGGGGCCTAGCTAAAAGCAAGTTGGAGGTGAGAGACAGAGGGAGTAGAGATGACATTTATTCTCAGGCATGCATTAATGAAGGATCGAGTTGAGTCTTTTCTCACCTAATCATAATGTTGCTAGTGCTAGAAGCACTTCTGTTTTTTTTGGTTTTTTTTTTTCAAATTTAAAATTTTATTTATTTATTTATTTATTTTGTGTCCGGCAGGAGGATGCACTTAGTGTTGCTACAAATATACATATTCCACTCTAAGTTTTGTGGCTTTTGTCTCCTTCAAGATAAGAGAGAAGGAGGTTAATAGTGGGGGGAGCAACTTCTCACGTCTTAGGATATATCTCCATTGCACCTACTACTACTACTACTACTACTACTACTACCTATGTCCACGTTTTCAAATTTGTGCAGTATAGATCCAGTTAGTCGGTAGGAATGATTAACTTCAAATTTATATTCATTAAGGAAATATGTAATGAATTAGTGAATTTGGTCGAGCATCTCTTGATCTAGCGGCAACTATCTCCTTCTTTGGATCTTTATCCGAGAGTTTCTGTTCTCAATTAAGAATACAGGCTCTCCTTCATCTCTTTTGAAACTTTTCATCTCTTTTTAAGATTTATTTTCTTTTTTGAAGAAGTTTTTTTCATTGATTCTTTTGAGTTTTTAGATCTTAAATAATGATATTTTTCATTTCTTTATTCAAATTATAAAATTATTTGAAAATACTCCAATCTCAATATTTTAGATATATCAATATTAAATTCTGAAGTATCATGAAGAAGATGAAGAACCAAACACTACTTATGATATTTTTGATAAGATATTTTCTTTGAGTTTTATTAATATGTATATTTATACTAGATCTTTTTAGATTTTGCTTACGAGGAGATATATGAATTATATAGAATTTTTAGGAATTTATTCTTAAAGTTCAAAATATTTTTGCTATTATCATGAAAGAGTCTCAAAATTTATAGGATGTTGTCATACCACATGACGCAAAGGATTTAAACTACATGACTCAAAGGACATAATCACCTTAATTACAAGAAGATCATGATCATTCATTCATATGTAGCAGCCAAGCATGTGCCATGCTTCCAGTTCCAGCACGCGGCAGTTCTGAATATTGTATATGATGAATGCACCTATATCTAATCCCATTAATTTGACCCAAGAGATGTCCCTACGGATTACAGACTCTAAATGGAGCAGACATATAACGATGGACGCCGATACCAAGCTTGACATCTTCAGTGAATAAGACTAGCTAGTCAACTTTCCCCAGATACTCACTCCTTACCCAAGATTGGATGTTTTCAATTGAGAGGTTCCAATCTATCATTGTTGTTGCAATGAAATGTCATACTCATTACGATTGCATTCAATTTGTAAAGGGGAATAATGACTTACAAAAAAGTATCTAATATATCGGTTATAAACAATCAATGAGAGAGAGAAATGGGTGTATGCACAAGTACTATGCAGCTGATCAGCAACTTGAATGGTCCGAGACTCAAAATTAGTCTACCAGTGAACTACAATTTTTTTTTTCCGAAAATATTTAAACTGATTTGAAATATCATGATTATTAACATTAACATCCGATTAATTCCCGACTACCTCCCAGACTACCCTTGACACTGAAGATTTAACATCCAATTCTTTGAAGCTAGCCGATGGTTAGTCTCAAAAAATGGTCTCTATGGATTTTATGTTAAAAATTTAATATAGCAAGTATTCATATAATTCACATTAAATTTAAGATGCAGATTAAAGAACGTATTAAGAAATTATACATGAATTATACCTAGCAATCATCCTCAAGTAGTGAATTTTCTTGATGTGTCGCAGTGCTCACATGAATACTAAAAGCTAGAGCTTCCTCTCAATCCTAGTAGAACCTTATATGATGGCTCTCAATGGGAAGAGATGCTAAGGTTACTAGTAGAAAAGAAACCTAGGTAATATATATAAGTATCAAGTGGGTCATCTCATTACGAGTCATCACTCCACTCGGATTTATATTGTCGTCAAACGCATCTAATAAAATACAAGATGTGCTAAAACCCATAATCAAAACTGATAATATAATTGTATTATGCTATCAAACATATCTTGTAACCCGATAATATTATACGGCTCATTTTTATAAAATCTGAAATACTAAACTATTGTTAAGTCAAAATAAAAAAATTCTAACATTCTCCCACGTAAGCGAACATTAATTTAATTATTTTATAAAATAACTTATTTTTAAAAAACAACTCTCGAGCCGAACTATTTATAAACTTTATGTGGCCACAATTTTGAAAACAATAGGGTCGTGCAGATACATCTTTAACTAATCTAGTCCAATAAAGTAATTAACATTAGATCAAAAAAATAGTTACATCATTTAGCGACATAATATCTCTATAATCATAAATGCTAACCAACTTTATCAACATGAATTATAATGTGGTAATATAGTAAGAAAATAACATTTATAATGTGATCTTAAACATGATATTTTCTTATCGGTCGTCCTTATAATTTCTCTAGTGCCATGTGTTTTAACAAAAGCTATTTAGAGCAATTGATTTCTCTTTCCTCGGATGCTTAATCAATAAGCGTTGGAAAAGGAATCCCGAGCTTCAACAAAAGCCATATATGTCTCAAATTACCGTCTTGAGACTTTTCTAAATGATGTCATTCATGAGACATATCAAGTTGACAAAACAATCATACTTAAGATTGACACCAAATTTTAAGATTTTTTTTCCTAGTCAAATAACATGTCATAACCCGATGTGCACATATATATCATAACATCAATTCACACTTAATAGAATCTCAGTGCATAATTATACACTCTTCTTTGGGTAAAGTGTATAACATGTTAATGAGTATTCTTCACATGAAGCTACTTTATGAGGCTAACAATATATATACCTACAACCTTATGTTTCATGATATCTTTAAATTAACATATACAATGACACCGTTTGGGAAGGTAATTGAATATATTCATCTGAAAGTATAAACTCAAGCAATTTGTTTATAATGTATCACATGGTAATCTAAATGTATGCAAGCAGTTCATATACCTGATGAGATACTAATACCGTATGTATCTTCAAGATTATCAAACAATTGCATTCAAGTAGAATATGTCCATATATAATCTCTATTTATTACATTATAAAAATTAAATGTATCTCTCATAATTCACAAAATAATTTGTTTCATTTAGATTAAAAATTTATTTGTTTATTATGTCACCAAAATAAGCATAAGACATTCGAACAACATACCAAAAGTTGTTTATCAACTATAACAATTTTCTAAATCTTTCATTTATAGAATTCACATAAAACTAATTCACACGGATTCCATAATTGCAGATTTTGATCAAAACTATATGACAATAATAATTCAATTCAAAATACAAAATTTCAAAATTAGAAGCAAGATGAGGTTAGGTCATAATCAAAATTATGTGCACAAGACATCATATATATTCATACCATCATAAATTATAAACACAAAATGAATACAACACATTAGTTCAAATGGGTAACACCGAGAATTAGTTTCAGTTACAAATAAACTTAATTTATTAAGAGAGTCCAAATGCATCATTGCATCTTTCATTTGGCCAGAGAATACAACATGTTATAAGTTTTTCCTATCATGAATTGTACTAATGATAGTTCTTAACGTTCGAAATCAAAAAGTCAAATCCCATTTGAGCATGTGATTATATGCACTAAATAAAGAATATCTTGTACCTAAATGTTGATATAACACTCATGAATATTAATAAATGAACTACTTAACATTCATATAAACTCACAAGACTATCTAGTTGAGATATAAGCACAAAATACCCAAGAACAACATACATATCCAAAGACTTAATATATGCAAGTGATCAACCAAACATATTTAAAATATAACCTACCCTCAGAGATCTTATCATTAATTATATTCTAGTTACCAATTTCCATTAGTGACAAAATCAATATAATTTCACTACATATGCATATTACTTTAAGTCGAGAGATTTTAACAAACTTACCTCTTTATGAGATTATACAAAACAATCACACTCGAATCACATAACAAACTTCCATGAAGTTAAATCTCCGATACATATACTCATAAAATGAGGTGAAATTAATATGATAATAAATAATTTAATTTAATCTTAATTGAAATTAAATTAACCATATTAACATAATATGCTCATCTATGTGTGAGCGTGATAGTCCATCATATTGATTGATGCATATCACTTGAGAGAGTACACATTTCATATAAACTCATCACACAATACATTAATTTCCCATGAAACTAATTTTCAGAAAATATGCATGGAAATCGGAAGTGAGATTGATAAATCAAACATAATACATAAATAATTCATAATAAATTCCATACATATCAGACTTTTAAGTGTAATACTTTTATTTTATAGGAAATTTCGCAAGAAATTCAATTGTATCTTCAAATCCATCATCCGACCTCTCACACCCTCGCACAAGCCACCCCAAGTGCATGGTACTCGTTCACATGTCACTGTTTATCATCACCTTCGCCCAACAGCCCACGCCCGACCCAAATTTGATCCGAATTTTGCCCAATTGCAACTAGTTCCGCAAAAATTGGAGTTTTTTTTTATTTTTTTTTAAATCTCATTGTTTCCATAATAATTCTTATGACTAAGATAATATTTTGATGCGAATCTATTAGAAACATCAATTTTTATCAATTTGTTTTGAAATCTAAACTTTTGAATTTTCACATCTAAGATACATAGAACCTTAAAAATTTCAGAATTCAATTTATTACCATAATAGGATTAATAATCAAAGGAATAATCGTACAAGAATCACATCAATTTATCAACCAATTATTATAAATTCATACAATAACTCAAATATCCGAATATAATCCGAAAATATTAGAACTTGAAATTCTTCTTGCGCATATCATATTTTTTGAAATTAGAATATGAATTTTAATCATTACACAGAGGCGAAATAACATCCTCACTCAATTTAACAAAACATATTACATAATTCAAATTTCTATTTCATAGATTGATGTGAATTCAAACAATATCATGCAATCCGATTTTCAAATTTATTGTTTATAATATATGTTAGATAGCATACATGTGAACATGCATAACATGATTATATACATGAACAATGATACACATCATATAATCACAAAATTCGATCTTGAATCTAAATACGACATGCTCTTATACCACATGTTAGAAATTTAATATAGCCAATATTAATATAAATCGTATTAGATTCAGTATACAAATTAAAGAACATATCATGAAATCATACATGAACTTGTGTCCGATTACACATGGCAATCATCCTTAAGCAGCATAATTTCTTGATATGTAGTAGTGCTCACATGACTACTGGAGATTTGACTTTCTCTCTATTCTAGCAAAACCTTATGTAATGACTCTCAATGGGACGAAATGCTAAGATTACCAGTAAAGAGGGAACCTAATAAATATAAAGGCGTCAAATGAACCTTCTCATTACAGGTCACTAATTTACTCAAGTCTATATTGCCATCGACTACTTTTAATAAAATACAAGATGTACTAAAACGTATAATCAAAACTAATCACATAACTATATTGAGCTTTAAAATATTTCCCCTAACCCAACCATATTACATAGCTTATTTTTATAAAATTTCAAATACTAAATTAATGTTAAATCCAAAAAAAAAAAATTCTAACATTTCAAACTCAAAATCTCAAGATAGATTTCACTTAAAATTTTGTGCCTCTGACCACCGAACCAATTTAGTATGCCTCTACAACAAACCTTTTGAGGTTAAGCGTGCTGCATTCATTCACATGAAATGCATATACAACGTAAAGATTTGCAATTATTTCGAGTTGAGTTTGAGGGTTTTTCATACTTTATTTTTTAATTTGTTTTGTTTTTTTCTAAGCACAGAAGTTGAGAGAATCGGGTGAAGAGGGTGTTGAAAGGAAGTGATGTCAGTCCCCACCATTCCTTAATTGCAACTTTGGGCAATTTGACAGTGTCTATGGGGTTGAATTTGTGTGTCATCCTCAGTGAAGCCAAAAATAATCATAATAAAAAGGGCTAAAGGCATTCACATATATCATGCGCTTTGCACGTGAAATGTAAGAGGCAAGTGAAGCAATTCGTGCAAGTCAAACAAGGAGTTTCTTTCGGCCTGAACGAAAGGACAAAAGAGATCAAAGTGACAAGGCCCATAAAACCAATGATTTTCGGGCAATTTTCGACTTTTATTATTATGCAATTCCATATGCATCAAGTGTTAACCATCTTTTTCTATTACTACAAATAATAATAATATTTATAAAGATTTCTAACGTACATCATTCACGTAATTGCAAGTAGTTTCAGAATGTAAGAAGTTATTGCCAAAATCTATACTCAAGTAACTTAACCTAGTAGATAAAATATAGTATAAAATTCTCTCTTTTTTTTTTCCCCTCTTTTTAAAAAACTCTAGTTGTTATTATTATTATTTTTTTGGGTCCAGGTTTTACTCTCTAATAAGGATCTAAAGCTATTTTTCATCTTATTTTGAGATTTTTAAAAAAAAAAAATTTCAATACTTGTTATTAAATTTTTTACCTTCAATAATGATAATTTGATTTCTAATATCCAACCTAGTCCATCCTTGAAAATTTATTGATATAAAAATAATATCAAATTTTATTGGTGTCTTGAGTCTCTTCAATCTTGAAACATCATCATGATTTGCTTTAGAACGTTATGAAGATGAATTGAACATCCATAATATTTCAAATTGTGATGTTACCTATAATTTTTTCTTTGGGTAGTAATAGATTCGATTTTTGTTTTGGATTTTGAAAGTTTTGTTCAATTATGATAAAAATGGAGTGATATATTATATAACGTAGAAACAAGTTCTTTTTTCCCTCTACTTTAGCCGGGAAGATTTTTTTTTTTTTTTTTTTGTACAACCTTTATATTCTAACTTCTTTTTACATTTAATGCATTATTTTTATCGGGTTAAAATAAAAATATTTTATATTGTTTTCTCAAGCAATTTTTAACATCTGAAGAATATGGTCCTAATAAATAAATATTTCTATTTTTTAATTCTTTTAAATTTATTTATAAAATATTTATTTATGAACCCTTTATCTAATATATAGTTTTACTATTAAAAAATTAAACTTTTTTCATTTTCACGAAGAAAATAAAATAAAAAAACCTAGCAGAAAAAAAAAGAAGAAGAAGAAGAAGAAGCAATTGTTATTATGTTTTGGTGGTCACTAATATTCCGGAATAATTCTAGTAATCCACATTCCTTGGTATACATAAAAATACAATTAAAGGACAGATTTCATTCCAAATTACTAAAATGTTTGACTAACACAACAGTGTCTAGAAGTAAAATAATGACGGCTGCTAATTGATTGATACCATTGAAAACTCATTTTCTTATAGTCCATTCATGTTAAGAGTTTCAAATCGGAGTTTCGGAAACTAAATTCTGATTAAAATTTCCGTTTACGGAAATTATTCAGTTTGGACCTTCTGAGTGTTAGTTTTTAACAAATGATTTTTCAACATACAAATTGAGTTTACTTCAAAATCTAAGGGTAACATAACCTGTCAAACTTCATGACAAACCCTAATAGTAGTTTTTGGCCAATTACATACATGGTTCGAAAGGCTTGCGAATAATGGACCACCTAAAATCTTAGAAAAGTACAATATATCCTTACTCTATTTTCAAATGCTGAACTAAAGGAACTTAAAGACTGCAAAACGATTCCGAGACATATAGATCGAAAAGAAAGAGGCTTGTGAGTTGTGAACCATATCTCTTCAACAGCTCGGGACTTAAAAAAACTAGATATGGAAAAAGTTGATTACTCTCTAAAAGTAGCCCCAATTTCACATGCTTCAAATTAAGGACCACTTGATGGAGAAATACTTACAAAATTTGAGCTAATCTCATGAAGAACCATTCATTTTAACAGGACCGCTGGCCTTCATTATTATTTATACAAGATTGGGCTATGGTCTTCCAGAATTCACCCAAGTCGTGTTTTCGCCCTTTTGGGTGCAAAGTTTGACTTTCTGACCAACCAAAACATAAAAAGGGAAGAAAGAAAAATATTTTCACTGATTTACCAAGAAAATTAGAATTTCTTAAAATAATGACTCGTTCGGTTTGATCCCTAATTAGAAATGGAACCATTTTGATTCCATGGAAGGCTCAAAATCAGGAACAATTCCTTGCTGGAGGGAATGGGAAAAAAATTCATACCAGATTCTTTAACCCCACAAATCCATTCATTAAAATATTTTTAACTAACCATATAAATAAGTTGAATAAAATATGAAAATTATTTCTCATTCTTCAATACAATTAAATAAACGCTATTAATTACTTTATTTCATTTAATTCATTCTCATTTCCACTAAAAAAAAATATAACTAAACGAGGCCTAAGATATTAGTTTGCTCAATTTTATACTTTTTTTTTTTTTCAATAAGTAATAATTTGCTGAAATCATTCATCAACAATTATTATTATTATTATTATTATTATTATTATTATTATTATTACATCTGTGCCCTCGCATATAAGGAATTGCAGGCATCACAGATTGCGTTCTTTAAGTTCTCTAATCACTCAGTAATTACCCACACCCATATTCACATATAAATAAAATAAAAAAAAGAAGTTGATAAAAATCTTATGATTATTTTTTATGCAGTGAGGTGGACTTTTTTTTTGGGTTACTAGTGGGGAAGTTGGAAGCTGGAACCTGTAATCCCACCTCAACAACAATCACGAGATTAATGAGGTTGCCCTGATAATTGTTTGTACTACACAAAAATATAATATCAGACCACTTATATTTCCAGCCTCTAATTAGTTTCTTTTTCTTTCCGACACGTGACTAAATATGCACCTAGACTGGCCCACTTGACCAACAATTTAAAGCTGAATATTTTGATAGATTAGATCTATTATAATTATAATTGATAATTAATTATAATTATAAATATTAATTTTATATTTCATGATATATATAATTATACTATTTATAATAAATTAAGTGACCTCAAAACTTTTCTAATTTGAACCTAACAACTCTAATAGCTCGCCTGTACGTATCGGTTTGCCTAAGATCATATTCTTAAAATCTAATTCAATACGCAATCTAACAAAAGTATTATTAATAATTATTAATTAAACACTTGGCTTCAATCAAATAAAGGAGAGACGGAGAGAGACTTGCCTTCGCATGGTTCATGAGACGTGAAGCTTCCGAAAAGTGAGGACAGCCAGCGGGCCTCATGAGAGAGAGAGAGTCGTCAAGGACATAATTTCAGAGCCACTGGTCAAAAAGTATCTTGATGAGTCGAAATTTTAATTAATCAAACCCTAAACTAAATAAAAAATTTTAAGAATTCATTTCTCGTTGTCACACCACACGTGCCGCGCTTGCCAGTGCCACTAGCATACCTGCATGTCATTCTTGTACCTACTTCCACAAGCCGCTGAACTTGAGCTTTTCTCCCACCAAAAAGAAAAATATAATAGTAATAATTTAATAATAACAAATCGGTGTTTATGTTAAATAAAAAGAAAGAAAAAAGATCACTCAATAAGAGAGAATCTTAAGCAGAAAATTTTTTCTTGTCAAACATATGCGAAGTTCAATTCCTTTATTCCCCATTTGTTAATTTCGTACGTTTGTCGGTCAAATCTCTCTTCCTTTTTCAAGCATCTATTTTGTATAGTTTCTGAAAGTTTCTTGCTCCCATTGATTTCCCAAAACAATAGCAGATAATATAATTTTCATTTTTTTTTTGTAAATAATAAAAAATTGAAAAGGGTCACAAACGACTAATCAATGAAAACAAGTTGCTTAAACCTTTTAGATTATAACAACGTAGAAGCATAGAAATTATCCATCATCACAGTTCCTTGAGCCAGAAATTAACTTATTTATCCAATAACCTTAGCATCAAAAACAGAGCTCATAAAAGCTGTCAAGAGTAACATCTTTGTGACAGCTCTGTTCAAGGTCCAAAACCATGAGGATAAATAGAAGGATTGGTTATATGGTTCTTTCTGAATTCAAAGCTTAAACTGTGTTCCATAAACAGACAACCTCTACACTTTCTAAGACGAAGAGAAATGAGGGTTAAAATTGTAGTTCATTATCAAGGTATTTTGCATAAACGAACTCACCTTTAGAAAGAAGATCGTGTTGGTCCACGTGTCATCCACATGTTGATCTCCTCTCAAACTCTTCTTCAAGCTGTCTGCCTCCATCTCTGAATTTTGTAAAATGAAAACACCGACATATTTTGACTCTTGTTGGTTCTTGTAAGAAGCCATTCTATTTTGGGTATATGTATATATACATACAATATATATATCTTTACAATATCATATACATACACATACATACATATGTACTCTCCAATGAATTGATGATAGAGCTCCCACCGAACCTATCCACCAATAGCAGAATTACAAAGCTAGAAGCACCAGGTTTAACTCAGATTCTTTTCCCTATTATTATAGCCCCTTTAACGTATTTACCTTTCTTGTTCAAACAAGATAAAAATTCTCATTTCACCTCTTTACCACCTTCTTCTCCATTCTTAGTGACGCACTCATTAAACTGCAAAACTCCTTCTGCTAACACATACTGACACAAACCCACCTATATATGCACCTGTGTATAACTGTCTCCAAGGGGACTTGTATCCTTGCTAAAATTTGAACACCCTTTCTCTCTCTTTCTCTTCTCTTCAGAAGCCTTGAGGAATTAAAACACAATGCCGTTTTCTTGTGCGAAAAGTTACTTCCAACGTTTCTGTATGGATGAATTCCAAATGGATAGTGCAGCTCATACCAGTTCCTTCTCCACCCATCTCCTACCATCACTTGGAGCCAGAATCAACCAGACAACTCAACTTCGTCGATTTATTGTTTCACCGTTTAGTCCCCGCTATAGGTGACAGACACTAGCTGCGGATTTGCTGGAACATTTCTCTGTACATTGTAACTGTTTCTTCTCGTACTTATTCATCCATTCACTTTCAGGGCATGGGAGAATTTGCTGGTTATTCTTGTCATTTACTCGGCTTGGATTTGCCCGTTTGAGTTTGCATTTCTACCATACAAGCAGGATGCCTTATTCATCACTGATAACATTGTCAATGCCTTCTTTGCTGTTGACATCATTCTCACCTTCTTTGTCGCTTACCTTGACAGCCAGTCCTATCTTCTTGTAGATGATCCAAAAAAAATTGCTGTCAAGTAAATACATTTCTCACACCCTTTTATTTCATTTTTTTTCTTTTATAAATATTATGTTATATCTCCTTTCTCAGAAAACTTCACCTCCAACCATTTTTTTACTCAGTAACTCAGTTTTCTTTTTCTCCATCCATTGAACATATAGGTACATATCTACCTGGTTTATTTTTGATGTCTGTTCCACAGCACCATTTCAATCTCTCAGCTTCTTGTTCACAAATCATAGCAGTGAACCGGAGTTTAAAATACTCAACATGCTTAGACTTTGGAGACTCAGAAGGGTCAGCTCTTTGTTTGCAAGGTACATTCAAATTCTTACCTGTAGGTTTCTCTTTGAATTCTCATAACTCATGGTAAAAGTACTCTCTTCGGCGTGCTTTCCTTCAGACTCGAGAAGGACATCCGGTTCAATTATTTCTGGATTCGATGCACAAAGCTCACTGCTGTAAGTCATGATTCTCCATTTTCATTTTCTTTATAAGGATCTTGTCCAGGTTTTTTAAATGTTTATTTACCACTCTGGTGGCCAATTTCAGGTAACCTTGTTTGCAGTACATTGTGCTGGATGCTTCAACTACCTGATTGCAGACAAATACCCTGACCCAGAAAAGACATGGATTGGCGCGATGAACCCCAATTTCAAGGATGATAGTCTTTGGAATAGATATGTAAAATCAATTTACTGGTCCATCACAACATTGACTACTACTGGTTATGGTGACTTGCATGCAGAGAACCCCAGAGAGATGCTCTTTGATATCTTTTACATGCTGTTCAACTTGGGATTGACAGCTTATATCATCGGAAACATGACAAACCTTGTAGTTCACTGGACAAGTCGCACCAGAACTTTTGTATGTATCTCTCACTCAAATTTCTCTGTGAAAATTTCATTAGTGAAATCTATATGGCCGAACCTATAAACTCAGTCTCCACCAAAGTACAAAAGAAAAAAATCCCATTTGTTAGTTCTCCTATTATCCCAACCCAATAAAAACCTTGTTCTATTTGATGCATCAGTTTCATTTGTCATTGTAGTTGTTTCCAAACAGAAAAGTCTGTTCAAGTCCCTTACTGTTGTGGGAATCTTCATTGGCTTTGGAGATGCTAATATAAAGCCCTTTTTTGTCTTTTTCTCTTTTGGGAGTTGTAGAGGGATACAGTGAGAGCTGCTTCAGAATTTGCATCACGAAATCAGTTGCCCCCTCACATACAGGATGAGATGTTGTCACACATATGTCTCAAATTCAAAACGGAAGGACTGAAGCAGCAGGAGACTTTAGATGGTCTGCCAAAAGCCATCCGTGCCAGCATTGCACAATTTCTCTTCTTTCCCGTTATTCAAAAAGTCTATCTCTTCCAAGGAGTTTCTCACGACTTCCTCTTCCAATTGGTAATACTTCACATGCTTTGTCTCTGCCTTTTCTTTGATATTTCACAAGTTCGCATGGTCAGTTTCTGTCAAGAAGCATAGAATAATGTTAATGAAAACTGGTTGTCGTTTCTATAGGCATGCAATGCAATACTAAAGCTATTTACCCTGTCATAAAAAAGGTCACAGATATAGAGGCCGAGTATTTCCCACCCAAAGAAGAAGTAATACTGCAGAGCGAGCCTCGGACAGATCTTTACATTCTGGTGTCAGGCAGTGTGGTGAGCGACCAAGATATTTGGCTTGTGTAATATTCATAGATCTTAACAACAGTTTGCTGATAGTGAATTGTACTGAAAATGGTGATGATTGCAGGAAATGCTTTCCAGTATCAATGGGCAGGAACAAGTATGTCACAGTTCTATGAAAATATATGTATCTATATCATAAACAAGAGCAACAAGATTTATAACATCACGTTCCCATTTGTACTATCCAGGTTCTTGGGAAGGCAATTGCAGGAGATGTGTTTGGAGAGGTTGGAGTCTTATGTCAGAAGCCACAACCTTTCACGGTTCGGACTACCAAGCTTTCTCAAGTACTACGAATCAAGAGGACTTCCCTGATGTATACTATTCAGTCAAATACAGAAGATGGGAACATCATGGTGAACAATCTTTTCCAGGTATTAAGGACTAGATGATTCCCATTTTAATATATACTCTGTGAACCTGCCCTTTTCTTCCAAAAACATGCTGACAGTTCTGCTGGATGTTTACAGAAACTGAAAGGGCGAGAAGGCATAAGCTCTGTATACTCACATATGGATCCAGGCTTGGACCTCGGTGAATGGATGGACGGAGGAACAATTAGAGGGAGTTGTTCTAACACAGAATGTCAAGATTCTTCACCAATAGAGCAAACAAATCCCAAGGGACAAGAGGTTAGAGAACCTGGAGAAGGTAACAAAATCATAAAGGATCTCTTACTAAGACATGAAAATAGAAAAGAACCTGGAGAACATAGAATAGAGTTTAGGGAACCTCAAACAGCCAACAACGTTGTGTATGACCAAAGCAAACAAGGAAGCCGAGGAGGTTCTTTATTTTCCAGTTCCAACTTAGAAAATGCAGCCAGAAACTCATACTCAAGAACTCCTAGCTGCCACGGAGACAGAAAAACATGTATGGCCGTTAACAAGAGAGTCACTATTTACATGCAATCTCAACTTGGAAGTACAACACAAAATAATCTTGGGAAGTTAATACTCCTGCCTGATACGATAGAAGAACTTTGCAGAATAGCCAGTAAGTTTCATTGGCTAAAGTTGGAGTAATTATTGACTCAATTAGTCCCGCATGTCGAACTTTTTTTTTTTTTTTTCCTACTTTGATAAAGTTATGCATGTTCTGAAATGCAGGTGAAAAATTTGGAGGCGACAAACCTGAAAAAGTCATTAGCACAGAGAATGCAGAAATAGATGACATAAGTGTCATTAGGGATGGTGATCATTTGTTTTTCATCCATAAGACGTGAAAATATGGTCTGCAATGCAAACCAAATTTAAATCAAAGGCAGTAATGTCGATATTTTGATAGTCTGTAACTTTAGGAAATGAATAGAGATACAAGTATAACACATTTCTGACTATGCGAATTTAAGCCAAACCTATACTTGATATCTCTGTAAGTTTCTGCCATTGATGTGGTGCAGAAAGATGATCACCGATCAATTCCACAAAAGGTACAAAACAGATTAACGAGTTACCATTACAAATCTTTAGGACTCTTAGGGCATGATTCGAAGAGTACTATAACATAATTTCTTCAATTAAATTGCCACAAATGAAAATCCGAGTAAAAAAATTCAGATGAGAGAAGCTGATTTTCAAGAAATAGAAAACAAATTATACTTAGAGCCAACGAATTTACTTTACACAGAGGTAATGGAAATTTAATCAGATTAAGCGAAACAATGAGAATGAATGAGAACCTTGAATTGCGACCGCCGGCGTCTACAGACATCGCTGTAAATATCTCCGACTAGGTTTATGCGAGATCTGATCACCAGCTAGGTTTATGCGATCTCCGCTGACAGGACTAGGTAAGAGAGAGCTATGAAGAAACGGAGAACAGAAACCGTTCCAGTGAAATTTATGGATTTCCCTCGTGAATGTGGCGGGAATATTTTGTTAGGGGTTCCAAATTCGTTTTGAAGCCAATGGCAATATATACACATAATCAATAAAAAATAGTGCGACTGTGCGGTCATGTATTTATTTATTTTTAATTCATTTATTTTATTTTTAAATGGGAAATTTGATATTTGAAGAGACGGAGGAAGGGGAGAAGGGGAGTTGGTTTTTCCTTTACAAAAATGTCATTGAGGACATCTATCAAACACCTTCGCTGCACCCACCTCCACTCCATCACATCCTTCTCTCTCGGTCGCCTTCTCTCTTCCCTCTCCACCCATCGACCACTGCGGCCGCCGCCATCACCTCCAGTGCAGCTCCAAAGCCATCACAACCATCAAGACCAAGATCCATATTCTCTCCTCAAAGAAGACCCGATCGAGATCTGCTCCTCATTGTGGGTCAAAACCTTCTCCTCCCCACCCACCACCCCCTTCCCTAACCTCACTGGCTTCCTCTCCAAATTTGACCTCTGGCTCTTAGCCTATCAACGCTCTTCTGCTTACGTCACCGGAACTTTCCCCTCTCGCAGTGCAATACACTCTCACGTCCTTCACGACCTGCTTTCTCTCCGAAATACCGTTGTTCAGGGAAAATTCGAATGGAACAAGAAGACACAGCAGTTAATCCAAAGCCCCAACGGCAAGTCTCGGACCCACCTCATGTCCAAGCGAAAGCTGCAATCGTTTCTCGAATCCAACGAGCCTTTGTTTCAGGACCGGATCGTTCAGGAGGTCGTGTTGATGATACTCGAGCCCATTTTCGAGGCCCGGTTTTTGCCCAAATCCCATGCATTCAGGCCTGGACGGAATGCCCATACCGTTATTCGTACAATCCGGAGTAACTTTGCAGGCTACCTCTGGTTCTTGAAAGGTGATTTGAGTGAAGTTTTTGATTATTTAGATACAAATGTGGTGATGGGTTGCATTGAAAAAGCCGTAAAGGACAAAAAGTTCTTACATTTGATCAAATCTGGACTTAAATCGCCTGCTCGGAATCGACCATACTCGGAATATGAAGAGCTAGAAAAGAAGAAGAAAGGGAAGAATAAGTCTAGGAAGAAGAAGATTCTGGATGAGAACGAGCCAAAACCTGACCCGTATTGGCTAAGATCGTTCTTCAATTTTTCTCCCGAGGAAGCTGCAAAGGTACCTTCTTATGGCCGCTGTGGAATTTTAAGTCCTTTACTTTCTAATATCTGTCTTGATGAATTGGATCATATGATGGAAGAGAAAATAGCTGACTTTTTTAGTCCCTCTAAGTTAGATTCGATATGGAGAGATTCCATCACTGATGGGAGTCATAATCCGTCTTGGCCCGAATTCGTTCCATCTAGTGGTAAGGAGAAGACCCGAAAAATGGATTACATAAGATATGGAGGTCATTTCTTGGTTGGAATAAGAGGACCTAGAGAAGATGCGGTTAGAATTAGAAAAGAAATCATTGAGTTTTGCGAGAATAAATTCGGAATTAGGTTGGACAATTTGAAAGTAGAAATCGAACACATAACTAGAGGTGTTCAATTCTTGGACCATATAATTTGCCGTAGAGTAATACACCCTACACTTCGTTACACGGCTTCTGGAGGTAATATAGTAAGCCAAAAAGGTGTAGGAACTTTACTTTCAGTTACAGCCAGTCTAACCCAATGTATCAGACAATTCAGGCGGCTCCAGTTGGTTAAAGGAGATAAAGATCCTGAGCCTTTACCATGCACCCCAATGCTATATTCGGGTCAAGCTCATACCAATTCTCAGATGAACAAATTTTTAGAGACCATGGCAGATTGGTATAGATATGCTGATAATCGGAAAAAAGTGGTTGGCTTTTGTGCTTATGTGATTAGAAGCTCTATGGCCAAACTCTACGCCGCAAGGTATAGGTTGAAATCCCGTGCCAAGGTTTATGGAATTGCATCGCGCAATCTGAGCCGTCCATTGATCGAGAGTAGTAATAATGCGGCACCTGAGTATTCCGATCTTTTGAGGAATGGACTTGTGGATGCGATTGAAGGTGTGCAATTCTCACACATGTCTTTGATTCCGTCATGCGATTACACGCCGTTTAGGAGAGATTGGGTACCTGAGCATGAGCTAGTACTGAGGGAGTATATTAAGTTAGAAGACCCTAAGTTCTTTTGTGAGTTGCATAGATCGATTCGACGGCAAGGATTGAGTGTACCTCAAGATGAGGTTTCAGAGATTGTGTGGGATTATAAGACGCTTGGTGTTAGACATTATCAGTCTAATAATGTCGACAAAGAAAACACGGACAGATAAGGGTTTATTATAAATAGTATGCTTGATTCTTCGTCGGAAATGAAGTTGCTGTCTGGGGAAAAGTTATAATGGCTTCACATGACTTAGTGCTATTGGATGTTTATATAGAATATGTGGAGTAACTTGTATGAAAATTATTTTATCCTGGAAGTGATGGGATTATGAAGTTAGAGTACGGCGTGCTACGTTCTGAAGATATATGATATGGAGCAGTCCATCGAACATAAATATATACATACATCTCAAGAGTCATGGCCGTTTCTGCCTGCTATAAGAAGGTCTTGCAGGTAAATATAAAATTGATTCCTTCAAATGAAGAAGAGCATGGGTACTATTATTGTTTCATATCCAGTGGAATTTGTATACGATCATAAGGAGCAGCTCTAGTTTACCTAGTAAAAGAACTGAACATGATGTGGTCTTGTCTATAGGAGTTAAAAACTTTTTTGCTTACATTTCCGGTGACTCTTAGAAGCTGGTGAAGGTTTTATTTGAGCTTGCAAGACATCATGCACCTTCAACCCTATTCCTCGACGAGATTGATGCAATCATCAGTCAACGTGGTGAAGGACGAAGCGAGCATGAAGCAAGCAGGCGTTTAAAAACCGAGTTACTCATCCAGGTGATGTTTGTCCCTTACTCTATTCAAATTCTCCAGCATCTTAAACCTTACCTGATGAAGCGCATTTATATGTTTGATCCATTAAACGGGTAGAATTTTTAAAGTGCAGTAGATAAGAGTTACATACCTAAGTACATGAGTGGATCCATTAATTTTTTTAATAGAATTAAAAAAAATTAGAAATATAAATCTAGTTTACAAAATATTAAGAGATATGTATATCTAATTTTATAAGCATATTATGCGGTTTAAGATTAATCTGATTTTTTATTTCAATTTTGTGTAAATGCATGATGATAGCTACTTGTCCTTAATATTCGTAAATTTAAGTACACGAAACAATTAAAATCAAAACTATATTGCAAGCATGAAATATAAATATAAACAAATAATGAACTGTGATTGAATTCGATAAATAGTAGTCTGCATTTGCACAACTTCAGTCGTCGGCTGACATGCACGAAGCATATGACAGATATAAATTTAGAGCCGTGAAAATAGGCTGTATGTAAGGGTCGGGCCGAGCTTTTTTGCTAAGCCACGGACCGAGCTGAAAAATTCAACCCATTTTAGCAGTTCTATCGGTTAATCGTTCTTATCAAGATTACACTAATTAAGCCAGATCGGATCTCTTATATTGTCCGAGGTATGTATGCATCCTTACAGCATCCCCCATCTCCGCTAACATGCAGATCCAGAAATCCATAAAATGAAAAGGTTTGTACAAGCTTGAAAGAAAGATAGCAAGAAAGCCTTCTTTTCTTTTTATTAGAAAATAATTAAAATATTATTTGTCAGGGAATCATGAAGCTTTGCTGACCATAGTTGTCAGCTGAAGATAACATAACGCAACAAAGAACAAAAATGCCCAAATTAGCTTTTTTTACACTTTAATTACTTACTTAGGGGCTTCCTTATTTTTCACCTTATATAATATATGTTATATATATAATTAAGATCTTCAATATTTTTGTGGCTTGTACCCTTTGTTAGAGAGAGGAGAGAAAAAAGTTGAAAACGTTAAAAAACATTTAAAATGTATAAGTGAGATATATTTCAAAAGATACTCTTTTATGTAAATGATTAATAACTACGTGATTCATTATAATTATAATTAAGTATAATCTTAATAAATTAATATATTTATTTAAATAATATTTTTTGAAATTTAAATTTAAAGGATAAGATATTAATTTTTCTAAATAATTTAATATTTCATTAAATGAATAAATTTATTCAATTTTAAAAATATTAATTTATCAAAATTTTATTATATAACATCAATTATTACTTAAAATTTATATATATAATTACGATAATATTTAATTTGTTACGTAAATTTATATCATATACTTTACATGCAATAAATTTTCCCTCTTTCATATTTTAGCTTATTGGATTCCACGTCTAAAAGAAGACTACTTTTCTTCCTACGTACAGACGTCGGTAGCTAGTCATACAATTACATATACTTTCTCACCACCCACTATGAATATGTACGTAAGTTGACTGAATGCGACGTCCTATATGGAGATGGGTGTTATTACATAGGAATTAAACTCAACAATACATATTGATATTGCGTTAAAATTAAAAAAAAAAAAAAGATTAATTAAAGCTAACAGCTGAAAACGAACAAGAATTGGACATTGATTAACGATTAGAAATTAATAATGATAACAGAGTAAAAATGAACATTATCTTATATCAAGTAAACGGATTACATTAGGGAATTTGTTGAATAATTACTATATATTATATACAACATCCTTTTGCTACTTCCGACATAAACCCTAATTAAAGCTCATTTATTTTTCTTATCATTAAGATGCACGGTGGTCTTATTTTGCACGTGCTGATTATTTTCATGATAGGAAAAAAAAATAATGATTTCTTTTTCTTTTTCTTTTCTTACCAAAAAAATACTAATCATTATTCATATAGTCGACGTGGCCATTTGCTTAGTAAAATGGTTTTCTCATACAAACTTGGAAGGTCATCAGCAAGTTTACAGACATCCAGTAGACCAAGCTGTGATATTCCATTGTTGCTGCCTGCACGTTCAATCAGTCGTAGTCGATTATAAAGAGCACAAATTAACCAAAATCATAAGATATGATATTAGCTTTCTATGTATAATGTTTCTAAGTACGTACCCATTAAAAACGACCCACTTTAGAATCGATACTATTTACACTAATAAAGTGTACCGACAACACTTATTTTCTTAAATCAAACTTTAGGAATAGAGGAATTTATTTATTTATATATATATTTATTTATTTATTTATTTATTTATTTATTTATATAAAAGAAACGCTACCAATCACTCCATTCTCAGCAAAGTCATTAGCAAAAAGTGCAACGTAAAATGTTATTGATCATTAAAAGCTAAAACAAAACAAAAGAAGAGGGGGCATGGGAATGAAAACCTCCAACAAGTAGAAATTACTTATAAAAAATCTAGACCAAATTTATAATAAGAAATTAGGAGAGAGGAATCTGTAATAAATAATATCCTTATATACAGGTTGATCATGGTGACATCCTAATAAGTAATCACATTTTTATGTTAATAAGTATTTTGTTTATCACATTTCCTTATTAGGTTAAAGAGTATTTAGTTACTGATTGATCTCAATCTATAAAACTATACAAGAAAGCTTTGTGCCTACGGCCTACTGATTTGACACACATTGGTTAATTAGAAAATAGGAAAAAAATAAAATAATAAATAAATAAAGTGTGAAAAAAAAAAAAAAATCCTTATGGGTTTACCTTATTTGAAGAGGAGGTAAGAGAAATTGGAGAAGAGGAAGTTGATGAAGCATTACTAGTACTCAACAAAGTAGACAAACCTACATTGTAAGCCATGTTTCCATCAGGCTGATAAAGACCATAATTCCTCTCAGAAGTGGGTCCAGGCTTCAAATCTTCATTGAACAATGCAAACAAATAAACCTCCAATCTCATATTAGGCCTCAAAGGAGTACCTTCCTTTGCCATTTGCCTCCTCAATAAATTCATATTATAAATTGCTGCATTCACAGACGTTGCACCTATTTCATCTGCATCGCCACTGGACGGCCACCCGGTCTCAGAAACCTGAACTTCTATCCCCCCAAATCCCATCTTGGACATAGCAAATATGACTGCATCAACTTGAGCGTACAACATGTTATCATAGTGTAGTTTAGTATAAGGGTCCATCATCCCTGATTTTGTATTAAAAAGCACATAGTCTAAGGGGATTCTATTTGGGTCATTCTTATAAGCAAAATAAGGGTATGCGTTGATCCAAAAAGGCGATTTTGTGCTCGATAAGTATTGCAAGAATTGTACCATGACACCTGATACGTCACTTTTAAAAGTGGCGGCAGAAGGCGGGAAAGATTCTTCAAGTACGGCTAAAGAATTAGGTGTCGAAACATGAATGTACGAATCTATCCCTAGTTGAACTAGGGCACCGTGTATGCTAACAATGGCCAGGATGATACTCGTGAGGAGGGACTTATCGTCGTCTGTGAACACTTCATTTCCAACGGCAATGCTGGTGATTCTCGTGGCGGGAAAGTAGGGCCGGATGTGGGTGTTGACCCATGCTAGGGCTTGTTGTGGGTCCGTTAACTGGGCTAACATCTTGTTTTCAATTGTCACTATTAGCTCTATTTTGGAGTTGGCAAATGATGTTAGGATTTGAGGATTTGTGTCGTAGATTCTTGCTTTCGTGATCTTAAGGGAAGTTAACATCTCAACTACTTTCTCGGGTTGTGGTAGATTATTGCCCAATTGACCATAGTTGATTCCAACCGATTCAACTCCTTGTAGTGAACAAAACCCTGTTTTTTTTTTTTTTTTTTTTTTTGGAAAGCCAATTCAAAACCAAAGTAAAAAATCGATGTATCAAACTATAACTAAGAGACAGAACGACACAGTAAAAGAAATTACGTACGTGAAAAGGAGAGAGCAAGCAGCTGAAGAACGTGGATCATGGAAATCCTGCAGGTTAAAAGTGCTTCCATAAGATAGACGAAGAGGAGGGGAGGAAGTAGATAATTCCAGTATGGAAGAACTTTATACAAAGAGAGAGTAATAGAGGATCGATCAGTTCCCTTTCTTTTCTTGTATGATTGTAATGTATTTTTGCCCTTTGGATCTTACCTCTTAAATGGGGTTTCATAGCTTTGTCTCTTTCCAACTCACGCCAAGCGTCAAAGTGCCAAGTGCCAAACACTAATGAATTTCTTTAAATGACAAAGGTCTCCAGTCCAACCCACTTCTCTTTTCTTCCTTGAAAAAGCAAATGGTAGCACATTGTAAGCAATTTGGATCACAAATTGGTAATTAGGAGGTCCGCAAAAATGACATTTCAGATTTTTTCTACTTTAATCAAAATGTTATCTATAGAACTACATGTAGATTTTGCTACTTCATATGTCAGCATGATTGACCTCTTGTGAAAGGTAACTTCTTTTAGTAGAAACTTTTGTTGATAGGACCGGCAACCAATGTCGATTACTCTATTCATATTCAAAAGGGCAAAGAAATTAAGATTGAATTGTCGTCATATTGTTTTTTCTTACAAAAGTAATTATTTATTATATTTTTAAAGGTGATTATTAATATGAAATTGATCATTTTCAAACATCTTAAATATGTAATTTATTATCTAACCTAATTATTTTTAATGATAATTAGTGACATGTATGTTTGATGAATTCTCTATTATAATGAAGAGAGATGATTACCATTTAGATGTCAAAAAGCTAGTAATTAGATTATCAATGTATCCCTTAGGTGGATTGGGGATACAGATTAAGCGGAATGTGGAGATTTAAGTTCATATTGGATAAGTTTTGATGCTTTTAGTAATGATCAATAACAAATTGAAATCTATGACAAATCCGTTTTTTTTTTTTTTTTTTTTTTTTTTTTGTACTTATATATTGACTACATAGGTTTTTATTCATTGCGATTCTAATATAGTGCAATTATTAAACAATTCTATAGAAAATTTATCCATATATGCATACTATAAAAAGTACAACCATAGAAAATTAGATCTAACTCCACTTCATTTCAACTGACTATAAAATTGTATGGTATACTAAAATTAACGCTGTTTATATTGTTTCATAAGTTTCACTATTGAATTTAAGGAAAACTGTGCTAAACTCCAAATACTTAACAAACTATAATGAACGCTTATCATTTTTAGAAATTATAATAAATACTTAATTTAAAGTTTAAATTATAATAAACTCTAAATATCGTTAAAAAATAATGAAATAGTCATGTGCATGTCACATTTCTATTAAGTAACTATTAAAATTCTAAATTTAATCATATTTAAAATTTATATTTATATTTTTACCTCTTTTAATTTAAATATGATATTTTTAGCACACTTATTTTTTCTTCTCAATTCCACCACACCAGCCACCGCTACCACCCTTATTTGCCACCGCTGCCACCACTATCCCCACCATTGCTATCACCAACATAAAAATTTAAACTTTTAATATTTAATATTTAAAAGAGAGAGAAAAAGAGAAAGAAATAAATAATTAAAAAAAATTGTCGACGGTGGAGGTTGCGTAGGCTGTGGTAGACCACCGATATAAAAATTTTAGAGATAGAGAGAGAAATGGTGAGAAAATAATTAAAATTTTAATTTTTTATGTTCATGGTGGAGTGAGGACGGGAAGGTGGTGGTAGCAGCGGTGGAAAATGGTGGTGTAGGCTAGTAGGGTGAAGATGGGGAAGAAAAATAAATAAATAAATAAATTGGGTTAAAAATCAAATTTAATTAAATGATATAAAAATATAAATAAAAATTTTAAGTTTAATCAATTTAGAATTTTAATAATTATTTAGTGACCATGTGATATGAATATAACCGTTCCATCTATATTTATAATAATTTAAGTTTAAAATTAAATATTTATTATAATTATTAAAAAATTTGAATATATATTAAAATTTGTACTAAATTTTGAAGATTTATAATTCCAAAATTGGAATCACAAATTCAATACTGAACGGCGTTAATTTAAGTATAATATATGCTCAATTAAAATAGAGAGAAGTTGAATTTAATAAAAATTCTACCTCCAATCTTTTCTTTAGGGATACAAGTTTGTAAATGATATAATCGTAAAAGTAATAAAATATTTATTTTCTATTTTTTATAAATTTATCCAAATAATAGAGATAAATTAACTTTAAATTCTCTTATTAAAAAAATCCAAACATCATCCTCTCTTTCCTTTCTTCTAAAGAAGTTTTTTTCCCTCTTTCTAACTCCACTCAAATATAGGCTAAGCAACGTCTAAGCTTTTAGAGTTCTTTCCTTTCCTTTCCTCCGCTCACTTTTTTTTTTCCCTCTCTATAGCTAGGAGCAGAAGATCAGAGGGGGGGCCGGGTCGTAACCGGATAGAGTGTTAAATGTAGGTTGGGACTTTGATTTGAATATATCCAGCCCGAGTTTCTTTTTCGTCGTCATCGTTATCATATGAATTCATATGCCACTTCCTTTAACAAAAACAGCAAATGAACATGATATTCCCAAAAAAGGCATGCATTAATGGATAAGGGTCCTTGAGGTACTGGTAAAGGTAAAGAAGTACCCTTCCCTGCCGTGCAATGGTTAAGGGGTCCTTGTGCTGTTCTTAGCTGCCGTGCAAACTTGTGTCCCTACAAGAGAGGAAAGTAACGTTTTAACATTTGTGATTATATCATCTAATAATAAATATGTAATTAATTAATGAGATTAATATGATAAAATTATATTTTCTAGAAAAAAAAATATTTTTTTCCTTTACTTTCAATCTCTTTAAATTTGGAGGGGATCCGATCAAAATTTCTCTCTTTTTCCTCCGCTTACTCTCCCATCTTAAAATCATATCCAAATACAAAAAAGGACCTCGCCTTCTCTCCCTTCCTTTTCAACCAAACATATAGGCTTAATACCGAGGAAAAAAGGGATATGCATGCAAGCAGGCAGGCGAGTTGAAGATATTAATAAAGTTGATAAGGAGGGTGACGTTTTTTGGTATTGTTTTGGATAAGATTTGCGATTCGTGTTGGAATGATGAGATCATCTTGTCATTCTTTTCTGGTCATGCAGAGTTGCTTTAATTTTTTGATCTCTCATGAATCGCGATCATCTTGTCATTCTACGCAGACAGACAGGATTTGATCAAGATAATAGGGTAATAACCCGGATCCCACCAATTAATCAAACACGTGCGCCCTCCAATATTATTCCCATTTATATTCATTATATTACGAAAGCACGTGTTTCTTGACCACAATCGAAGATAATATTTTAGGTATGAGTAAAATATTTAAATCTCATTTAATTTATATTTATTTGATTGATTTAGATTGAATTATCCGATATGTCAGATTATAATCATTTGATTGGATGCATGTATATTCATCATATAAACTTTTGATATTTTGAGAATTTTATGATTTAAATAGATATATCTACTAAATAATCATATGTATATTTATTATTAATTCTTCGTGAGATTTTTTGCTCAAATTATCTTATTAAGAGCTTATAGGCTATTGATTTAGAAAATTCTAATGAATTATATCTGAAGGTTTTAATAGTTAATATATGTTTATGGGTATAGATATTAAATATTTGATAGCATATATTCCTTACATAAAATTATCTAACAAAATTATTTATGAAACACTTTTAATTAATAGATAGATCGTTACTTATAAAAACAAATCATCCAATTTTTAGGAATATGTTACTTTATATAAAGCAACATTATATACATCAAGCCAAAATATATTATAAATTATCCTTTTTATAATTGGCTTTTGATCAGGAGCATATTATCTCATAAATAAAAATATTTGATGTGTTGTATACTCCATCACAATGCACTTAAATAGATCACCAAACAAGGTTGAGAATAAATGTTGAAAATGAGTATTATTTGATAAATAAATTATCGATTGAAAATATTTTCACACTGAAATTTATCGGTAGTTACTTTAATGAAACAATTATTCAAACATTGGGGAGATAAAATAAGAGGTTAGAGAAATTTTTTTACATAATATTATTTATTATATAATCTTGATTTTCATGCAAAGTAATGTGAATAAGAAATTCAAAAGATGATTCATAATAAATCAAATATCAAATGCATTTATTGACTATAAAATTATAACCAATTATAACCAAGTTAAATATACCATCTACAAATATATCAGCTCAAATTGATGTTATAGTAGGACAATATGTTAAAATCTTAGAATATCATTATATGACATGCTTGAAGCATAGTAAACCAAACAACTCTAAAGAATAAACACTAAAAAAGTTGAAGTATTAGATGTCCTAATTATGAAGATGGATACTCATAAAAAAACTATAGACATAACAAATCATAAAGCATTAGAAGAGATTCGTGTACCTAAAAATTATAAAAATAAAGGGATCTCAATAAGTTATATCATTTCAAGGAAAATATAGAAGTATAAAAATAATAGTTGTCGACAACACTTTTATATAGTATGAAAAAGAAAAGTGAGGATCTTGAAAAAAAAAAAATCAATCGAAGAATATCGACTTAAAAATAATTGGCCAATACAGAAAAATATAATTCTTGCGGAATTAAACTCAATTATAAAATATAAAATTTTTCAAGACCTGCTATCCAAACACTTCAATATGTGAAACTAGTAAGATGCAAAAATATGTTTTTATGAAAAATAAATGAGTAAAAATTGAACTTGTAAGATATAAATGATTTGTGATTGATTTATAGTTTAAATATCTAATATTGAGTATAATGATACATATCTCTTGTGGTTGATTTAAGTATATTCCAGTATCTTATTAGTGTGGCAAGATATTATGACTTAATATGTGTCAAATTGATGTAATTATAATTAATTTGTATGGCTAGCTTTATAATGATACTTTATAAAAATTCATAAATGATTTAAAATAACTGAAGCATGTAAATCAATATTTGAGAATTTATTCAATTAATATACTTGTATCTCTATATGGCTAAAGCTAACTTGACATGTGATATAGATATATTTATAAATATTTGATTATAAGAATAATCTTATATGTCATTATAACGAAATATAGTTATAAATTTATAACATATAATAATGAATTGAATATTATTAAATATTTTGAAAAACTTTTAAGTTGGTAGATTTTTTAAAGAAATAATTCAAGATAAAAGATTTTGGGAAAACATAATTTTGTTTCGGCCAAAAAATCAAGCATGTAGTTGATAAAATTCACGTTAATCAATAAACTTATACAGTAAAAATCCTATAATATTTTATATAGATAAAACATATTCATTAAGTAACTCATTGGTTATTCAATCACTTGATTTAAGTAATATATTTTTTCAACCTCGAGAAGATAACAAATAATTATTTACTTAGTCCTGAAGTCCCACAAGATGTACATTAATGTATTCATTAGTAAAATATTGTTACACTCCAACACAAATATTTTAATGAAGTTAAAATATATTTTTGGTTATCTATGAAATATATTTGATATAAATTTGTTTAAATCAAATAATACTAGTACATAACTAGTTGGTTATGCTAGTGTAATTTATTTATCTGATCTATATAAAACTTAACCTCAAATAAGCTATTTATTAACTAATGGTGTGATGCTACATCATTCCTCTAATGAAACAAACTATAGATGATATATCCTCAAGCGATATAGAAATACTAGTAATTCATAAAACTAGTAGAGAATGTATTTAGTTAAGTTAATTTTCAACATATTCAAGTGACATGTGACTTGTCTTCCAAAAAAGAAGATCTAGTAATATTGTATCAAGACAATATCGAATGTATAGCTCAACTGAAGGGAAGATACATCACAAGAGACTTAACAAAGCACATATTACTTAAATTGATCTTCTTCACAAATGATGTCAATAAATATGGTAATATCAATACTATTTAAATTTGCTCGAAATTGATAGTTCAAAGACTTAAACTGTTATTTCCACAAGGAGAGTAAATACGTACTACACTCTCTTTCCCTTAACCAATATTTTATCTCATTGGGTTTTCCTGGTAAAGATTTTTAATTAGATAGTTTCTAATGCTATCTTACATGAGAAGAATGCATTTGTTTTTCCTTTACCATGATTTTTTTTCGCTGAGTTTTCTTAATGAAGATTTTAACGAGCCAACTTCTCGTATTATGGACATTCAAGGGAGTGTTATGAATGATTATGAGTGGATGTCCATTGTTTTTCCTCCTCCATCTCTTCAACTCCCTAACTCTTGATCATCTATCTTAATCTCTTTATTATTGTTGTAATTAACTCATATCTTTTTGTATTCCAACCATTATGATCATAGATTATAAATAGAAATATCGTATAGAATGGAAGTTCTCTCTACTTTTCCAATAGCTCTTTTTGTTGCTGTTCTTATTTTACAATAATTAATCATTTTTTTAATAAAAAAAATGAAGATTTCATTTATTTTAGAGAAATATATGAATATTTAAAATATTAAAAACCCAATAATCCTTAAATAAATTAAAAAAAGGCAGCGAAAGTGAAAATTGCATAAGTTAAATCTTGAAACTTATTTAAACTAATAGTAATAAATATTTTAAATTTAAGAAATAAACACTTAAAATTTATCCTTAATCCATTTATTATCTTCTTATGAATAAAACTCATCAAGATACGGTAAAATTATCCAACCAATTAAGACCCAATCAAAAAAATTTAATAAATATATAATTATCAATATTATTAACATTTGATAATTTTTATTAAATGGCTAAATCTTATTTTCTTATCCACTAAGTTATTGGACTAATGATAATTCAACATTTATTTACACGGGGAGGAGGGGAAACTCTTATTTACACCGATAACATGGAGTTGTACTTAGAATGGTTTTATGGGTCGTTTGGTTTCTTAGAAATGGTGGGAATGAGAATGAGAATGATGATAAATCAGAATTTTAAGGAATTAGTGGGAATGAGAGGATTTTCATTCCATCATTTATTTGTATCAGAGAATGACTTATTTTATTCCTTATTTTCAATCATTCCACCGTTTGGTAGTGAATGAGAGACTTTTTAGGGATGAGCATTTTTAATCTGATCCGACCGAATTATTAATGACTTTTGGGTTATGGTTGGATCGGATATCCGACTGCTTCCTGAATTACCCTCTGATCGGACTAGATTTAAGAAAAAAGAAAAATAAAATAAAAATAAAAGAAAAAAAATCAGATCATCCGATCCGATCCGAAATTTGACCGATCCGACCGAATTTTTTTGATTTTATATAAAATTGGAAATGCCGGATAATCCGCAAGTTAGATATGAAGGTCGGATAAAGTTGGAAATTTTTTGTGAGAAATGGGTGAAAATGCATTAACCAAATTTTATCAATTTTTACTAATTACCTATTATTCCTTTATCAATCACCATTCTATATTTTTACCATTTTAGAAAATGAAATTAATTCTTTAAAACAAATTCTAAAAAACTAAACAATAAAATAAAAATCAAATCGATTATCACTCGTTATCATTTTTACTCTTTCTAAAAAACTAAATAACCCTAATGTCCAATCTCTATGATGAAATTACGTACTAGTTTATAAATAATAGAATATTAAATGTTTTAATCTTTTTTCTTTAATTTTTAAATTTAAAATTTAAAAAAAAAAAAAACATGATAAGATGTTAGATAAGGATCGTAAATTGACGTAGGATATTTGACATGGCGTTAGTGCTTTGTTTGGTCGTATTGATCAACAAATTCGAAAGACATTTCAGTAACGTACATGGCGAGAGAGGATTTCATAGGTCTCGCTAGCTAATTTCATCATTTACTATTTTACTATTTCACCTTCTCCTTTCTCTCTCCCCGCTTTCCTTTTTTTTTCTCTGCATTTTCCCTCTCTCTCTATCTTCTCTCTCTCGCCCACCGGTTTCCTCATTTTTTTTTCTCAATTTTTTAGAGCTTTCCGTCTCTATACATTTGACGGTTAGAGTTGATTGGTCATGAGTAAATCTTGCAGAAAGTATTAGGCATGGATAAAATAACAGAGTAGAGTACTAATGTACGATAGAGCTCTTCCCATGAATGGAGCCAACTGTTTTAATGAAGTTCTAGGTTCTAAGGAAAGTATTAGTAGTGAACTACAAACCTTAGGGGTGAGGAATTTATTTGGTGATTTCTCCTTTGATCTGGAAGAATGGTATCTTATGGTTATAAATACTGGAATCACTATCGAAAGTTTCAAGAATCATGGATGGGTATCTTGAATTTTCATAATAGTTTTACAAATCACTTTTAAAATATTAACTCTGACCTAAGATTCACTTTTTTGCATTGGGAGTGAGTTCGGTCTTGGTTAGAGACCGAATCCACTATATTAGAGTTTATTTTAAATTAAATTTTATGAGTATAATTAAAGCGATGTATAATATTTATTTTTATAAATTTAAAAATCTTTAAAATAATAAATTAATTATATTTTATTTATAATTGTTAAATAAATAAAATATAATAATTTTCAATTAAATAGATTAATTTAATTTAACAATTTATAAATATTTATATTATTATTTACTTGATAAAATGAATGTATTCCACTTCTCTAAATTTTATCTATCTATCTCTATCTTGAGTCATTAATAATTTTCGTTTTAGTTAATTAAAAGACTATGCTTCATCTGATCTAAAAGCCCATATAGATATAGTGGGCAATAATTACAGTACTCGGCCTTCGGCCCAATTTCTATATAGTCTACGGAGTGTGTGGGTTGGGCTGTAAGCCCATTAACCTCGGCCATGGATAATTTAAGTAAAATTTAAAGTTGAAACAACAAAAAGGAACTTTGTATCATAAAGCCTTAATAGTTAGTTAAGCATCTGATAATAATCATCTTCCCAGCAGAGCCAGTGGAGGTCCTCCATTAGTGAAGATGGCTGTATAACTTCCCCATCTACCTCCTTAACTGTCCACTCCGAAATACTACATGTCGGAAGTTCGGAGACAGTACTAGTACTGTTTCTTCTAGTCCTGCCATTTGTATTATCATGACCAGTTACACAATAATCACTGCGTTTCCTTTTCTTCCGTGCTACTTGACCTGCTGCGGAATTATTAGTGGTAATCTGTTCTGCCCGTGCCACGCTGGAATTCTTGCCCGTAAATTCCTGAACCACTGATTTGAAGTTGTTTACATCTGTCTCCACGTAATGAGTATCGATCTGCACCACTTTCACTTGTGCCATTCCACGCTTTGCCTCTGCTATTGAAAGATTAAGAAGAAGAAAAAAAAGGCCCTTCTAGCCCGAGCTTCTTATTTTCTTGCTCTTTACCTTTTCCGACTTCTCTCTCTCTATATATACACGTAAGACAAAAATTACGAAGGAACTTCTGATTTTTTCAATCGTAAGGAGGTCAAACCGAGAGAGCTGTAGTCAGGTAGCCAGCTAGGTTGACCGGCTTGACCGGGTTGACCGAGTTGACCGCTGATTGAAAGATGCATGAAGGCCAGGCTCATGCAAACCTTTGCCTAAGTCAATGAGTTTGTCTATCTGTTTGACTATTCTTCATCGTACAAATCTCTCTTGATGACTCATGAGCCTCTATTAATTAGCAAAGAAATTAAGTTAATCAAGGTCCCTTTTGAAGTTGACATGTATAATATCTCGCTTAGCTCCAGCTAGCTAGTGCATATCGCAATCTCTGAGAATGTAATTCAATTTGGGAAGATCAAATATATTTTAATTTAATTTCATATTATTAAGGAAATGATCAAGAATTAAGATATAAGGTTAGCTCAATGCTGACATATTCATCAAGGCTTTGCCTAACTACAAATTTGAATTTTTCAAGTTATGGTCAGGAGTTATGAGCAAAACAAATATGGAGGGATGTTGAAATTATTTGGCCCGCAATTTAATCAAAAATCAGAAAAATGGTTGATTTTTTGAGTTTATTTGATTTTGGCGTTGACTTCTCAATCATTAGCTAAAGGTGATCAATTTTGATTTGTGGGGGTCGCAAAAATATTTTTGATCAAGCTCAATTGCTTCAGGTGCAAGTAAATGAAGAAAATCAAATTCTACTAAGGGTGATGAAGTCTAAGTGATCAATAGCAACATGCTTTGAAGAAATTTTGGATCATCAAGATCCGGTGGTTATTGACCACAGTAGGTGAGGAAAGTAGCATGCTTTCTGCTTTCCTCCATGACTTTTGTACCTTTTATCTTAAAGCTTTGGTTTGTATTTATTAACAGCATGGTTGTGTTTGTAATCATATTTTTAAGTATGGTGATAGAAATCTCGATTAATATAATTTTTCTCTTATTTAAGTTATGAAATTGTTGTTGAAAAACTAATGAGAAAATTTGATAGCAAAAATAGAGAAGTTTAGTTCTGTTCTTATTTTCAAATAACTCTTTGTTCATCAATTCTCATTCCATTTTGTGCTTGATTTCCAACAAAGGCAAGTGGGGAATTTATCTGTGGTAAAATATTCAGGAGCTGCGGTAGAATCCATTTGGTTCAGAGTTTGAAAATGTCAGTTCTGGTCGAAAAAATGCAGTTTGCTTCAATTGGATAGAAAAATGTTGAAAGATTCAAGAAGTATTGATCGGCCTATCATATATCAAGTATATCTGAGAATTCCCTAACTCTTAAAACTATCCAATTTCTAAAATGTTCTAAAGTAGTAGTTCTATTGCAAGTTAATGAAGCTATTGGTTGAATTATGAAAAGTAGGAACTAGAAAAGTAGTAAGCCACACCCATCTAATAATCGAACTGTTCCAGCAGGTAACCCAATTACTTAACTTGTCTTATGTTTCTGCAACTATGTTATGCTACTATCTTGTTGAGTGTTGTGTCATAATATTTTCGCAGCTAAAAAATCCGCTCAAACCTGCTGATCTAAAGAAAAGGATTGAAGCCCTTATCGATGGAAATATGCAAACATGGAAGAAAAAACCTGACATAAACAATCAAACATGAACAGTTGGTTATTGAATAGAAAGAAAATGTGTCGAAAATTTTTGGACTGCATGTTCACGCGTGGGTCGACAGTCCCACCTGATCAGTGTCTGCATCACTCTATTCAATACCTGCTAATTTCTCCAACACCTTCTTCATAGATGGCCTATCCCGACGTTCTAGCCTGGTACATTTTAAAGCTAGTTGTTCTATTTGTAATGACGACTTCGATGGATATTCTCCCGCCAGACGAGAGTCCATTACATCTTTCAACTTTCTTCCACTTGGTAAATATGGTCTGATCCATTCCATCAGACAATGTTTCCCACATCTCTCGGTTCGTATCTATAGACCTTAAGCCTGTAAGCAGCTCTAGTAGAACAACTCCGAATCCATATACATCATTTTTAACACCGAGACGACCTGTTTTTTAATGTTAAGGCATGGATTTGAAAATGTTTAAAGTCGATCTGTTTTTTTTTTTGTTTTTGGTTTTTTTTGGTGTTGGGGGGGATAAAGGATTGAAGTAAGAAAAGGCAAGTAGTGAAATTTACCTGTGAGAACATATTCGGGAGCTGCATAACCATATCCATAGGTGTCATGAACTGTTCTTGTAATATCTGATTCACGACGACATATTGTGGCTAAACCAAAGTCTGATAACTTGGCATTATATGACTGCAAATAATAACAACAATAATAATAATAATAATTAAAAAAAAAAAAAAAAAGAAGTATATTGGAGTTTGAAAATGGCAGTTTTGGTCCGAAAAATCCAGTTTGCTTCAGTTGGAAAGATCAGCAGTTTTGGTCTGAAATGCAAACGTAATGAACATTCAAGCAGTTAATCAACTTACTGTATCAAGAAGTATATTGGAGGTCATGAAATCTCTGTAAATGCCTTGCTTCTCTGAATTATGTAAGAAAGAGAGACCTCGGGCAGCTCCTATAGCAATTTGGAGCCGTAAATCCCATGGGAGCGGCCGAACAGAGGCTCCCACTGCACAACACAAAATTCTTGTTCATAATTATGGTTTTTTTATAAGTTGATTGTTTTGTATAATCTGATATAAATAAATAGCTCTTACATTCAAATAGTTAGTCCTCTAAGCTGCCTTTTTCAATGAATTCATAGAAGAGGAGAAGCTCGTCTTTCTCCGAACTGTAACCCAACAGCTTTACGAGATTCGGATGAGAAAGTGTTCCTATGAAATTCACATCAGACTGCAATAACATCAAGAACTAGATACTGTCAGTCATGTTCAGCTTGAATTTTGCTAAAATCATTTCCCAAATCATTAGCCATCTTCCGTTTTAGTAAGTATTGTATCCTTTTCGCTATTGATAATTAACTTGTTATTTCCAAATCAATGAACTCTTCGCTATTGATAATTTACTTGTTATTTCCAAATCAATGAACTCATATTACAAGTTTCAAATAGCTATGAGTTAAAAGAGGAATGCATACTTGCAACATTTTAAATGCTTGAAATGCTGAAAATGGGACCACATATGTATATATTTAACACAGACACATAATCACTGACATCTCCGATGGTGCACGCTCCCTCTGTCTGACAATATAAATGATCTCATGCTTAGGACTAGGTTAAGAAATCAATAGCAATTACCTACAACTCCTCCAAACTTTGATTGCTTTAAGATTTGAGCTTTCTGACGGCAATTACAGTGGTAGTACTACTTCCACTCTTTCCGGGTCCATTCTCTTCAATCCGACCTTTGAAGACTTGGCCAAACCTTCCTTCACCAACCAATGTATCAGATTAAAATTTTTCGTAGCAGAATCTGCAAAACTGAAGGTCATCAAATTTGGAACCGACAAGATCTGGCCGAGCAGAGAAGCTTCGCAGCCACTTGGTACTAACTGGCTGTCCCCCTCCTGAGGTTGAAAAAAAATCAATTTGAAAAGACTAGCAAAGTTTTAAAGTCAGAGACATTTAGACAGGGTCACAAGTTACCATACCTGTGTTAGGATTCCCAATCCTATGTGAGGTAGATTTGTCATCATGAGATCTCAAGCAATTCCCCATCAAACCACACTTTCTCTTTCACTTCTTTGTTAAGAAGATTAACTTTGCAGTCTTTATTGGCAGGTCACAGACTCGCAATTACTAGGTACATCCAGAGTAATGGTGAACTTTTTTCTGCAATTTTCATAAGAGAAGAAAAAAAAAATTCGAGGAAAACAGGCGAGCAATTTATATAAATAATAGAACTGCTAAAAGCCAAAAGGGATCAGCACAAAACCAAAGAAATCTTTTAAACCGATATTTCTGATGAACTAGTTTCAAAGATTATTAGTAGTAGTAAATCATTGCATGTGCAAGATCAGAATAAAGAAGATACTTCATCAACGATAAAGGAACCATTTCGGTGATCTTTGGTTGAGACATGGATAAAGTAGTCTTAGGCAAAAATAGCAACAGGAAGACATCAAATGGCCATTGATCAATCAGCATTTGACTACTGATCACCTGTTCACATTATATCACGCTTACAAACACAAAGCTTTCAAAGCAAGGAAACAGAGTAAGAAGCAGAGTATGTTTACTGTTTCTGTTTTGATCGAGACGTGGAAAAAAGTCATCTCAACAAAAATATTAACAACTCATGTGACTAGATTCCACCGTCCCCTCGCGATTCCAGCCGCCACCACCACTACGAGTAAATGTTGATATATCTATTAGTTTATCCTTGGTAGAGCAAGAGCATTAATTATCGTTCGCTCAATTGATCTTCAAGCTCTATACTAATACCAAATGTAAAGTTCAGATGAAGGAAACAGTAGAGCAGAATGCAAGCACCACAGAAACAGTATTTCAAGACCGTCACCATCAGGTAATTAAACCGTCTTGCTACAGTCTTGCTGAGTGTTCTGTCATAATATTGTTGGGGTTGGATTCAATTTTTATTTTTTATTTTTTTTTAATGCTAAGCAGCTAAATTATCCGGTCAAACCTGCTGATCTGAAGAAAAGGATTGAAACCCTTATCTCAATGGAGATTGCTTGGAACGGGATAAGAACAACCTTCACATATACATACAATGACATTGCCCGAAAGTAAATATTACATAGAACAAAAGGGTTGGTATATAGATTAGAGAGAGATCATTGATTCTTTCTCTTAACATTGGAGCGAGTACTTTTTACCGTTTTTGTTGAAATTAAATGGATCAAGACTTGAAACACGTAACAGATACGTTTTCCAAAAAATGATATTTTCACCCTCTCAGATTGCTTTAGGTTACTGTGAAAATAGTTTTCGGGATATGACAAGCATTTACAAAAGATCACAAGCAACAGTGAAATTTTGTTATGGAATATATTCGGTTTCTGACAGTACGAAAACTGAGAAGAAGATTGGTGTGTTTGGTTCTCTTCAGGTTTCTCTTATTTATTGGCAAATTTTGGCACATGTTCGTGAAACAGTATACTGTTTCACAAACAGTCACACTTCTTTGTTTAAAACAGTTTAACTGTTTTAACAGTCAGATATTTGAATTCCCGAAATTCAAACTCTAATAAGCGTCAAGTGCGCCTCACGCCTCACGCCTCACGCCGTGCGAGTCTCAGCCAAACCTCAATACTTAGTTATTATTACAAATATTTACTATTTGTAATTACTTATAAATGCTTGAAAATGTTTCTCATTTTCCAAGGATGCATTTAATTGCATTTATTAAACATTTTTTTGGACTTTGGATCTTTAATCAATTTCACTTTAGCCAAAAGAAAAAGTCCAACCGTTTTCCCTTGTTCATATCAAATAGTTTATAATTATACAAATCTTGCTTTCTTTCGGAATTATTAATAAACGACAATTGCCTAACAAAAAAGATGAAAAGAAAATGGAAAAGAAATTTAAAAAGAGAAAAAAAAAGATCAAACGGTCTTGATGGCATCAGAGGTGGATAAAGCCTTGATATCGTCCGAATTGGGATTGGGATTTTGATGAGAGTGCGAATGCTGCTGTCGTTGGCGGTGGCGAAGACGGCTTCGTCGGGATCGTAGTTGGGATCGAGGGAGTGATCAATGGCGTCGCGGTCTTATTCGAGGCAAGGTTTACAGGCGATCTCGATTGTGATCCAGCCAAGTATCACTCCGGCTATCGCTATCACTGCGCTCGTTATGAGCCCATTTCCTTCTTTCGTCTTTCACTATCTTCTCTGTCCTCTGCTTGCTTAATGAATGCCGTCAAGAAGGAAGAAGGGCGAGTCATAAAGTGGGCTCCCAGGGCACTTTTAGTTGGGCCTGAATATGGGGCGCTAAGCTTTGAGAAGCCCACCCACATGAGAAACACTCTCACCTCTGATCCTATTATGTACGGGACCCACATTTATGGGCCTAATAATAAAAAAGTCGTACTAAAGTAAAAGAAGTTGGTGGGACCCAATGATGTCTCAATTATCTCTCATGCACAATTCATACATAATTCATGTGGATAAGCAGATGCATAATTGATGTCAAGATTTGCCCCGTCAAATATGTACGTACCAAGTTCACAAGCAGAAACCAAAAAAAACTAGACAGCTAGAGAAATTTTAGGGCTTTCTTCATATTACTAATTGTGGGAATAATTCCAAGTGTTATCGTTGAAACACAGTCCAGTAACACCACCATGATATAAAGATAAAAATTCAATAAACATAAACATAAACATAAAAAAAGAGTAGACACCAGTGCACAGTTGATACATTCTAATAACTTTTAGACAACTCTTCACACAATCACCATAACCACTCTACTCTGTATCTCTCTCTCTCTATATATATATATACTTACAAATTGTATTCTTCATCAACAACACACAATCAATCCAAAGGCACAACAATATGAATGGGAAAGACAGGTTGAAAAATGGAGACAGAGAACCTTCCCTACGCTAATAGAACCTGCGAGCTGGATGGCGTCAAGTCCGTAAAGCACTCCGGCGCATCAACCACATGCCACCGTACACCAAAAACACACTTACAAGATCCCTCTTTCCCGCTCAACTTAGAAATCCGGCCCACGGCCACATTCAAATTCCGGCCCACAACATACACACTAGACTCACAACCATTCACGGCAAAAGGCTTGCATATCTGCTCAGGTAAAGGTGGCCCTTCAATAGCTTCCCAAGAATCTGTCTCCGCATCATAAACCTTAAGCTTCATCCTCTCAAGCTCCGAAACCACAAACAAGTGCCCATAAATCACCACACTAGACCCGGTCCACCCTTCCCTGAGCCCAACGGCCATACTCTCCCAATTATCCGTTATGGGGTCATAAACTTGACCACGTGGAGAGACATAAAACGGCCACAACCACCCTTCTGTTACAAGAAGCTTCCCGTTGAGAATAGCTGCATCATATGAAGCCATGTTTGTTCCCATGCTTGAGATTGGATCCCAGCTCCCTTTAGTTAGGTCTAGGACCTCAGCTGAGTCGAGCTCGTATAGGTCCGTACTATTCCCCCCTGCCACATAGATCTTACCGGAAATGACCCCGCTTGCAAAAAACGATCGAGCCGTGATCATTTGATTCATCACAGTCCATCGATTCTTGTGCATCTCAAACTTGATAACCAAGTCAAGGGGACAGTCAACGTCAGAGACCATCCCTCCGCACACAAAAAGTTTACCCTCATGTGGTACCGATACGGACCGGAATCCATGGGGACATACCTTATCCTTGCACGGCATGGCCGGGATGGTATGCCAAGTGAAGCGGGTGAGGTCAAGGACTTGCCATTGGATCTTTCCGGTGCATTTGTGGAAGGCGAAGACGAAGAGCCATGGGTCCTTGAAACCTAGCTCCTTCCGAGTGGTGAAGAACTGGTCCTTGGTTCCGAGGAGTAGGCGCCATCGTTTGCACACAGCTCTACATGATGGGAGGCTTTGGACAGGAAGACGGACAAGGCAGTTCAAAGCAACGTCATCTGGAAGTCCGGGAATAAGGGGTCCTCCAGTTAGAGATAGTTCTAAGTCGGTTAATGGATCATTTAAGAGGGGGGGTTGGATTATAGCTAGCCTGAATTTGGGCGATAGTGACATTTGAGAGTCTCCTAGCTTGTGGACAGGTGCTTGTTGAGAAGACAATCGAACCCTCTGCATCTCTCTCTCTCTAAAAGCCTCAGAAAGAATCTCAAGGCCCCTTCCTTCCTTGTTCCAGTACTTGCATATTGATCAAGAGCAAGAACAGACTAAAACAAAGCGGCAATCAATCCCCCTTCTGGAAAAACTTCAATACCCTTTCAATCTCTTTATGCACATCATTTACTACATCTAGATATCACCTTTCTGGCTATTATTCAGTATATCGATTCAGGGCCTCTAAAAAAGGGAATTTCATGCGATTGGTATCAGCAAAAAACACCCATTATGATTAACCAGAAAGTTTAATTCCAAAAATCACCATAAATCTGAATTCCGATTTATTATTTTCCCATAACAAAAAACAAAGAGGGGGGGGGGGGGGGGGGACACAAAAACCCAGTTCAGGAATTGGGTGAAAGTTTGGAAGTTGTGTGGTCTCTTTTGGATAGAGAATCGAGTAAGAAACGGAAAAAACCCAGAACTTATTTGGTACTATAAAAAGCTTAATAAGTAAAAAAACACAAACCGACGAAGAAGAAGAAACAGAAACAAAGCAAAAGAGAGGTGGGGAAAAAAAAGAGCCCAACAAGTAATCAACTTACAATAAGAAGAAGAGAATAGCTGAAAAAGTTATTGATAGAAGAAGAGAGATGGCTGAGTTCTTCTTCTGGTCTGTGCGTATTCAATCTGAAGGTGACCCAAATGGTGTAGTATCCGTCCTCCTTAATCAGGGGCCTTTTTCTGTCTAGACGAAGATTTATTTATTTATATATGTAATAAATATATATTATTTGTGTGGTAAAAGTTGGCTCCTTCTTTCAAGTTTCAAGATTCCTGCAGCAGTAGTACCCACGCGCCAATGGAGCAAGTCCCAAGCAGAGAAAAAGCTGGACGGTGATCTCCACGCCCTTAAATGCTGCCTAATGCTAGCAGTGTATCTAACTTCACACAAAAGAGTTTGGATTTCCTCTTAAACGCTGATTTTTCTCTTCAAACTGTAGCTCACTAGTTCTGATGAGAATCTGGCTTGATCTAGCGTTTTAAACATCCGTTAATCATTAGAATTTTCAACGTTTTCTTTCCTTCTGGGGGTTTAATCGTAATATTTTTAGATTACAGAGGGTTGTAGTACAGATAAGAGAGTGGATGATACTTGTTTTCTTTTCTGAGTATATTAATATTTGTTTGATTGAGGTTAAGAAGAAAAAGAAAAAAAAAACCGTCTATCTAGTCATATATATTTTAGCTCTCTTTCATGCTTGTTGATGTTGATCCTATACTACGCAAGTATATATATATATATATACACATATATTAAAAATCTTGTTGGGTCAGAAAAATTTATTAATTTTATTTAAAAATAAATTAAATATAAAAGTTTAGTTTGGAAAAAAAAAATCATCATATTTTAATTATGATAATACAAATCTTAAATTTAAATAAATTATCACATATCAAGAGTTGATTTTTTCATATCCTTACCAAAAACCTATAGATTGATTTTTAGTGCCCATAAAAAGATAAAAGAAAAACCTATAATTTTTATGTTGACAACTTTGTACAAAAATCGTTCTTATGGAAGAAATTGCATAGTAAATAATAGGTCAAAAAAACTTCTTTCAAGTAATAAGATTGTAAGTCTTTTTTACTCACTCAAGAAGAACAACCAAAAAGAGGCAATGACTATTTTTCTTTTAGATAAAGATGGTTTCTCATTTCAAAGGTGTTCCATAAAAAATAAGTATTTTAGAAGCAATGAATCTTGCAATTGCAAATTGATTTCAACATTGTAAATTTTGGTATACGAATGATATGGTTTCAAATAATTTAGATGAATATTAGATGGAGATGACATTAAAAAACTACAAAATATAATCAAAAAATTGAATTATTATAATGGAATTGATATTGAGAACTTTTTGAACTACCCTGAAAAAAACAACACAACCTTAAAGATGTTAACCGATGAATAGATAATCGAGAGTGTCGTAAAAAATAATCAAGATATTGAAAATGAAGATAATAGTTCTACTGTGACCTTGTTTCACGAAAATATGCTATCAAACTTGTAATAAAATTAAATACTTTTTTTATTTGATATATGACAAAACTATACCAAAACTTCTTATTATATTACAAAAAGTTAAAAATAAAATCCAAATTAATGTCAATTTCAAGAAAAAATAATAATTGAGTGAGTCATATTTTAAAAATATCTCATAATCAAGTCATAAATACAATATACTAAAAAGTTATCGATTTATATATTTTCTAAAACCAATATAAATTTTCTAAAATATATTTTTATAAATTTAATAAATTATAAATTTAACACATTATCTCTTAATTAAAACCGATAAAAATTATTATTTAAACAAAATTATTAATTTATCACGATTCTCCTACATTTCTTAGGAGAAGACTCTATAACTAAAGTTGCGTGGTACGGTCCTACGTGGATGTTTAAGTAATGACCGCATCGGGCTAAATGAACATAAACATTTAACTTGCTTTTAACACAAAATGAAATTTAATTACGACCAATACATAAATCAAATAAAAAAAAATTTGAGTAAACTTTATTTATAATGAATTAATAAATATTAATTATAGATATCAATTTCATGCGTCATATTATATATAATTTTATATATAATTAAAATAAATAAATTTATTGATTTATTTAAAAAATATTTTCAAGATATTTATTTATTCATTAAAATTAGATCCATAATCTAATTTAGATCTAGATACCTAATTTAGGTCAATAGTATTTCAATAAAGTATACATTATGAAAGTTTTAGTTTCTCTACTGCACATCTGGAAAATCTAAAACCCACGTCATTCTTTTCGGCAGCAACGTTATCTTCACGGGTTTAGGTCCAATTAATTGTTATATTGGGCAGTGTAAAATGGGGAGAAAAGTATAATAATTGAAATACTTGGGCAGCTTTGGTAAATTAATGGAAGTTGCTTTTCTTTTTTTTTTTCCCTACCTTGATTATTATTATTATATGGTTGCTTTCTGCAAGCCATGTCATTTTCGAGAAGGCTGGAGTATAAATTGCTTCTTTGAACAATCCTTGAATCAGGGGTTCTTTAATTAGAATAAGCTTACCAAATAGACTTTAAAACATCTATTTGAAGTTTGAACCTATAAAATGGTAAAAAAATGTTTTGACCTAAACTAGAGTTTTCCCTCACAATCTTATCAAATTTTAATTTGCCTAATCCTTAGCCTTAAACTCTCTCCCAATGTACTTACCCTACATCCCAACACAATTTATCAAGATATGATAGAAATAACTTGTTACTTTGGTTGTTAGAGCACGGCCTGCGACCAACGGCGGATGAAAAATAGTTTGTTTCCAATGCCACCCAGTGATTTGATAATTTGGTATACCCAATTAAGGAATTCTTATATGGGTCACGCAAAAACTCATCTAATGGCCTAGTATTCAGTATTAGGTACTTGCCACCTAGTCAGCAGTATGTGACAAGTTTTTATCCGTCTGAGTGATGAAGTTGGTCGTAAGTATGACCTAAGTGAGAATTTCTCCAATCAATTCACCACTGTTTAGGGGGAGACAGTTAACTACGGAAACAGCTTTTAACATGACTTACCTGATAACTAACGGTTTAGACATAGGCTTTGTCCCAATCCCATGAGAATACCACCTCCTTACATCTACTTAAACCTGCTTAACAGAAAAAGAAGAAAAGGCAAAAAAAAATAAAAATACAGTAAATATGAGAGTGTATCTTTCAGTCCTTCCATTATCGAAAACAATGAAATAAAGGGAAAATAGAAACCGACGACACTGCCCGGGTGTCTAAGAGCATGCGTCTGAAAACAAGATTGGATAGAATCGGTGTACGAGCAACCTGCAGTTTAAAAGACAAGACATTTTTATGTCATAAAATATTCTGAGGTACACAAGTGAAATTTGATATAGTAAAGAGAAGAATAAACCAAAACGAACACACACACACAAAATTGTCTTTTCCTTCAACAAGAAAAAGAATGCCTCTCCTATTTAAACTGTTATGAATGAAGACATTTTCTTTTTCTCCTAACCATGCAAAGCCAATTTACTCAAGCAAATAGAATCCCGCTCTACACTTATGAGAGAGAGTGAGAGAGTCCATTACTTTAGGGAAAAGCCATAAAATTGATCATCACTCATACATTTTTTAATTAAAAGACAATGCATTAAACCTAAAGATGAAGAGATAAATCCAGATCGATTTGGTCCTCCATTTCAAAATCAGGTGGAATCCCCATACCAGACAAGGAATTATCAACATCCTTGAAAAGGAGGAGCTCTCTTTTCACTGGACGGTCGAAGTTGATCTTCCTCTTGGATACAGCCAGCAATTTCATATTCCAAGGGATCCCAAAAAAGCGACGACTCTCGCCTCTACCAGAATTCAAGACCATATCCCTAGAGGTCCGATCAGCATTTGCTCGGCTTGAGCCAAGCCCATCACCAGGTTGAAGAGAGCTATTGGTGGTTCGTCTATTCCATTCAAGCAAGTGAGTTGAAAACAGGCTAGGGTCTGAACTGGTTTCAGCATTGACAAAATAAGGAAGCCTATTGAACTTGTAATACGGATAGCTTGACGCTTCAAAGCCAGGGATCGACATACCTCTTAAAGTTTGAGACTCATAAGTATTAAATTGACATCCATTTGGACCCAAAGATAATAACAGATCCACAGGAGGGCCTGTGATCGAGTTGTTCCCAAATGGAGAAAATCCTGGAGGGCGAAAGAAGTTAAGACGTTGAGCTCTAGTTAAACCACTGCCAGAGAGTATACTCTGATGCAAAGAATATGGACCTCTGGCATATTCTGTATCAAATTCAGCTGAGGCTTTTCTAAGCTGCCTCTTGGAGTGAAGATTATGGCTAATGCTTGTAGTGTCAGCGGCATTACTCAGATCATTAGATCCAACCAAATTTCTCCACACCTAATCTCCCCTTGATGAGCCCTAAGATGGCCCCCCAGAGCCTGATAGTTTTTCAGCACCTTTGCACAATAGGGGTAGGAGTGCAAGCACAATTGCCTCTCGTCAGCATTTTCTGTCTCAAAAGCCAAAAGACGATTCATAGCTAAAGTCGGAAAAGACTTCTCGAGAAGATGAATTCTAAAGGGAATATGGGGATTGAAGTAGAAGGAAATTCTTGTGAATGCAAGAATAGCCAAATACCATTACCCTTTTTTATACCCATTTTCGGGAAACATAAAGTTAACAATGGTTACGACTAATTAACGTAAACGACACGAACTATTTACTTTTATCTGTAAAAGGATAACCTCTAATGCACAAATGGGAAGAATTTGAAAAGAAAATCTTCATGCAGTGAGACCATTAAGGCAACCTTATCTGTCATGACCCACATCACGAATAAAATTCATAATGCCCATAGAAAGCCCAGAAAGCGTGCGCAAGAGCAATCTGTACACTACCTAATAAGGGTCTAACCAGTGCTATAATTCACTTTCGTCCTTTTTGGGGGTACTTGGAGGTTCTAAGAAGCTAGAGCCAATGAAGGCTGATTCAAGGCCTTATTCACATGTCCATCCTTATTTATAACATTGGTTTAAATGGCCACTTTAAATATTTATTTCATTTACTGTAAAGTTTATTAAGAGAGATTTCTTTAAACCTCTCAACTTCAATAATCCAAGAACACAAATGTTAAATCAACATTACATACTCTATTCACACTAATATAAGAGCATTTGCAAAAAAAAGGTCATCATAAAACGATAGAATGGGAATTAATGAATGGTACAAAGAAAAACTAGAATCAATTCAACAGTAGTAAGTAATTATTCCTCAATTGACTAAAAGATTGGCGTATTGACGGTTGCATGAATTTCAATTTTCAACCTACCACTACCTATGTTTCCTTAAAAAATAGAAGCACCGCAAAAATTTATTAACACTACATGTCACTGATAACATTTAATACCCCTGTATGTCAAAACACAAAACATTTCCTAGCATATATTTTCCAAACCTCTACGAGCTTCATTAACAGTTGCATAACAGGTTCAATTGTTTTCTAAAGAAGCTCAATAAAAAGAGACTTTTGTTATCTCTATCATCACCGTAAAGCACTAAACCCATACTTGAAATTACACGGAGGTAGACATATAAAAGTAAACATTCTTTTACTGAATCCTGATTTCCAACTTTTTTCAAACATGAGGGTCAATGATCATCTTACAAACTCTTTTGCATGTACTATTAAACCCTTTCTTAAGTTAGAGCAGTGAGAGTCTGTGATACATGATGGGTTGGCAGCTGGCAGCTAACATTAATGAAAACACTAATACTCCTTTATATGTTTCTTCATCAAAATCAGTTGAGTAAGACTCAACAGGTGCTACCTCTACAGTATCACTAACACCTAATTCAGGAAACTAGAACACTATTTTAGCAACATCTCAACTATCATCATGATTCATTATTGCAAATAACAGTTTAGCAATATTAATAGGAAGCAAATCAATACTACTTATATTAGCAACATAGTGCACAGTGCACTCCAAGAGGTCCCACGTTAAATAACTATAAATTAAGCTTGATTCTCGGTTCCCTTTCCACATAAATGTGATCCTATATAAAGGTGACATTGATGTTTCCATCTTTGAGTTCTGACTAATTAATGAGAAATAGAAGATGGTGACGGAGGACCTATATGAGCTGCCAATCCCTTCTACTACTACTATCTTTTTTTTGGTGAATAATTTGAATGGATAATCCATCATTCGTGTCTACATTTTTATTCTAAAATCCAGCCCAAAAGCCATGCAGAGCAGAAATGAAAACAATTTTTATTATAAATTGGAGGTAACCACTCGGGCGACACAATAAGTGGAATCAAACAGATGTCCAGTTAATTTTCCTTTCTAAACATTTATCTCCAGTCTACTGCAACTAAACATGTTCCTGCGACAATTTTACAGTGACAGCTATGACATGCGTCGAATGAATTTCTAAGAAAAAGAACTAAGCACTCTACACACTACCATATGTGGCCCCACAGATATTGGATCTTTCCGCTGGGCAAAAATGGGACAGCGCCCTCAATGTTCGCAAAGTGACCTAACAGCGATTAAGATGGTCAAACAGAATGTCGAAGCCAGTTCTATCCAGAGAGGTTTGATGCAGGCCCCGAGTCTTACTGATTAATAGCGAATAAAGATGCAGGGTATGACAACAAGGAAGGCCAACAATTAGACTGAAGCTGGAAACTTTAGGTAAGCAGGTCTCAATAAGGAGCCATTTGATGATTTGATAGATAGAATCCAGAGAAGATGACTTGGAAAACCTCAAAAGCGTATATATATCCATTTCGAAAAGCTCCCGTTTCTCATCGCAGAGAATAAGTTGAACGGGAATTAAGGAAAAGAAAAGGCATCAAATAGCACCAATTTTCCGTATACACAGTTCCCCAATTCTTATAAGCTTGAACCCATCACCATCACCCCCCCCCCCCCCCTCTCACTTCTCTCTTCTCCTTCTCTCCCTCGCAAAAAAAAAAAAAAAGCACATACAAGATACACCACAGCGATCCTATATAACAATGAAATGCAATTCTTATTCTGGATTCGCTGTTCGAATTGAAGAGAAAGAGAAAGAGAAGCAATACCTTCCTTCTGAACAGATTAGACGCCTGCAATGATATCACCGGCGATTAAATTTCCGGGACGTGCAGTTACGACTTACGACACTTACCGGTCAAATCTTCAGATTTTTATCGAGCTTCCACATCTGAAAAATACTTATGGGCCAGAACTTGGAAAACGCTGAACCAATCGGCCTATCTGTACTCTCCCTGGTCCATAATCTAATGGGCCCTTCATGACTCCCCATAGTCTAAGTAACTGATTCCCTACGGCCTGGAATGCATTTCTTTATTATTATTTCTTTTATAGTTATTCTATTTTTCTTATTTTTATCTTTTTATTTTCATTTGACTTAATCTTTTAATATTCACATTTTTTTTTTCTATTTTAGTCTTTCAATTAGAAAGCATTAAAAAAATAACTTTACAAATTAAGAAAATTTTCACTTGATTTTTATAAAATAAAACTGTATTCCTTCCGCTTCTATTTTCTTCATTTTCATTCTATCACCATCATCAAAATTTTGTTACTTCCATAATCGATACTTCATCTTCTTAAACTCTTCCCTCCCATTTTCATCATAATCGATACTTTATCTCAATTTCTTTATCATCATAATCTCACCTTTACTACAATGACAAAAAAATTAGGATAATTATCCCAATACAGCGGACAACATTGGAAGTGGGGTCACAGTAATGATAACGGATGAAAGTGAAAATTAAGAAAATAAGAAGAGATAAAATTTTATTTAATTAGAGGTAATAAAAAAAAAGTTTGAGAATATTTATATATTTCTTTTAGTCCTTAATTTAAGCTATATCTAACGAAGAACAGTATTTAAACTTTTGAAGGATAAATTAGGATGAAATTCCTAAAATTTACATAAAATTATATAATATACCCCCAAAATTTTACATAGTAAGAAATTAATTAACGTCTAATTGAACTTTAAGGGGTTGGTAGACAAGGTACGAGGTCTTAGGTGTGAGATCTACCTTCTTGAGGTCTTTTAGTTGAAATCTATAGAGATTAGTTTTGAAAGTGTGGATGTATTCAACTTGATGTCTGCAGTGGCCAAACACTGAGTAGAGGACTAGTCAGATTATAGTTGAACAACTACTCGAAGACCTCAAAATTTTTACACTTAAATTTTTTACACGAAATATTTAAATTTTTCTTAACTGGCGAGAAAAATTGGCCGACTGTAATTCCAGACACTCTATTTTGTGTGTACAGACATATTGATATTGAAATACACTTTCAGCTAGGATGGACTTCCACGTTAGTATCATCCTGCAACGTTGTGGGCGATTGGATCCGGAAACGTGGATCCTGTCAAAACCGCAGATCCTGTCTTGGTGTATGATCTGACGGCAGATGTGTATGTTAGTTTTCTCTAGCAGCAAAGACGTGATCGTGATTGCATACAAGACGGTGAATTGCGAAGCGGTAGAGAAAATGAATCTGTGGGACCTGAACTACCCGGCGATCTCGGTGGTATTTTCAATGAATCTGACGCGTTGAAATCTGAGTACGAGGCTGTAGTGACAAGGACTGTGACGCAGATTAGTGATGCAGCAGCAAGCTACGATGCGAGTGTAGTAAATCCAAGGGGAGTCACAGTGAGCGTTGAACCAGAGAAAATGGAGTTTACTGGGAAGGGTGAGAAGCAGAGCTACGTACTTCGCTTCGTGGCTGACGCTGGTAGAGATGTACATTCTACGTATGGATGGCTGACGTGGTCTGATGGGACCCATTTTATCCACTCACCTATTGCGGTGACACGGTGGAAGAAGTAATATAATAAGCAATAAGTATGAAGCCTACCCGATCCATTGCTGCGATGAATTATGAATGCACAAGTATAAAGTAATAAAATAATCATTTTCATTTTTGAATCGGTAATATTGCAAAAGGTTGACTAGTTTTTTTTATATCAATTCACGTTTTTCCATTTATATAATTTTTTTTTAATTTGTTTGATTCAATTTTTTTTAAGAGAATGATAATATAAAAAATTATAATAAAAATACAAAATAATATTTCTTTTTTGTATCTATTTAATTATATAGGAAATGAGGATATAAATAAGAATGATAAATAAAAATGGATAAAAATATAATATTTTGATATTAAAAAAATTATGAAAATTATTTTATTATTATAATAAAATTTAAAAAATATGTAAAATATCTTGTATATATGAATTGTTAAAGTAATTTAAATATATTTTGATGAGAATAAAATAATTTTTTTTTATATTCTAATTGGAATAATTTTTTTTTATTCTCACTTTATTAGTCTTTGAATCAAATGATGAAATGCAATTCCCAATAAAAAAATCAAATCAAACGTGACCTTAACCACGACCCCATCTAACACACGCTACACCCTTCTTCAAAAACAACAAATGTTGGATATATTATCTAGTTACTTCAAGCTCATTAACAATGGGGCTGCTAACCACAGGCTCAGCAATGGTGTCTAAATGATCATGATCATGTTCATTGTGGTGGCTTCGATAGCAATTTTCAAGGCTCAAGCCGATGTGACGTGTGATCAAGTAAAAGGCTTATTAAAACCATGCATGCCGTTCGTCCAAATTACCCTAGCGCCGCTTAGCCCTTATCCACTAAAACCTTTGATAAAGGTGATTGTACTTTAGCCAGCATGGCAGCCATATCAACAGCATCTTCATTTGTCACTTCATCTTGTCAACGTTAGAATTCTCCCCGAATTCCTTATTCCTTGCCAGCTTGCGCACTACGGGGGCGAATCACGTTTATGTTAATTGATCATTTTAGCATGTTTTTTAGCGTGTATTCACTGATATCATTATACTCATGCACATTATATATACATAGTCCTTTTCTCTCTAATTGTTTGTGAGATTAATAGAAAGACATTATTATTATTATTATTATTATTATTATTCATTTTCTTTTATTCTGGTATCAGATCCTTAAATTGGTTTCTGAAAATTATGTTTGTCCTTTAATGGCGAACGAAGCTTCTGTAAATATTATACCCCAAGATTTTGCCAATCCAGCTCAAAATGTTATAGACCAATATACTCTCTCTCTCTCATTCCTCTACCAAATATTATTTCAAAAACACCACCTTCAACCATTGAGTTTAAACATCCATTTTATTTACACCTATCTAATACATATGGATTAGCTTTGGTCACTCAGCCATTGCAAGGTTCCAGTAACTATAGCATTTGGAGTAAAGGCATCATGCTCATAGAGCTCATGGTGAAGAACAAAGTTGGGTTTATCAATGGTTCCAACATTCGTTCTTCTCATAATCTCATTATGGCTTCTAGTTGGGATAAATGTAATGTTATTGTCCTCTCATGGATCATGAATACAGTGTCAAAAGAGTTATACTGTGATATAGTATACTCTATCTCAGCCTTTTTGGTTTAGAAACATTTACAAACTTGTTTTTTAAAAATCAATGGTACTCGAATGTTTTAGCATAGAAAATCAGATTTCTACCACCTGACAGGGTACAAATGATATAGCTAGTTATTATACTAAGCTTAAAGAATTATGGGATGGGTTTTCTTCTCTTATATCTATTCCATGCTGTGAATTAGTTCTCTATCTTTGTTGATTATCAATAACATGATCAACATATGAAGTTGCTTCAATTTCTTATGAGCCTTCATGAATCATATATACCATGATGTCATTCTCACATAGGATGAATCACATGAAATGCTTCTAATGATGTTGCTGCTTTTTGGCCAACTCATCCGGGCATAACAATGCCACTATTCCTTCTAATAAACCCTCAATGAAATGGCACTAGGTATATATCACTCTTTATATCCAATTATATTCTTTTAAAATATTTAGTGAGCGAATATTATTTTTTTAATAAACCCAATATTTGAAAATATAATTCAGTAGAAGTAACCGTTAACTGCAAAAGAGAAACATAATTCATTAGTGGTACTGGTATGGATTCATTTAAAATTCAAGATTCAGTTAGAAAAAGCTTGTATAGAGGAACATAATTCTCTAAAATTCTTTCTAGTTCTTAGGAATTTGAACTATACTCGAAATAGTTCCTGTCAGTTTGATCCAGTGTCTTAAAACGTTTTCTTTTCTTTTGGCGCTTTAAGCGTAATTAGATGAAATAATATTTTTAATAGGAAATTGGATGATAATCATATGAATTGGTGGCATTCATGACTACTATATTAATATTTGTTTGATTAAGAAAAAAAATTAAAAAAAAAAAAAACCAAAATCTATCTAATTACTACTTGTCTAGCTAAAACACTTGTTGTATAACACACATCATCACTTTATAAATTACAAACTCAAAACTGAGTTAGCTCTAAACATATTATTAACTTGTCTTATGTTGATGCGGAAGTCTTGTCAGCATTGCAGCGGTCAAAACGGGTGTCCAGCTGGCCTGGCCTACATCGATTTTTTTTTCATACAGGATCGTGCCGGGCTCATTGGGATATGGGTTCAATCGAATCGTTACAATGATTTTTTTTTTGTAATATAGTCGAATTATTTCAGTCCTTTTTTTCTCTAAAAATTTTATTGGATTTTTTTTTCTCCTTTTATTGTTTCTTTAAATATATATATATATATATATATATAAAATAATAGTGACAACCTTGACCTTATCATCTCCTTCTTGAATCATAATACCAAAACGGTATAGTGTTCTGCCGCATGAAGTTTCTTGCAAGTTAGTAGCGCCAACCCCGTCAAGATACTCACTTCAGAAGAATACAATTTATTCATGTGTATAAGTTGGAGATGCCTGCTTCAAAATAGAACTATGTTTAATTGCAATGGCAGGTGGAATTTTACGGCGACATACAATTTAATCCGATTCATTTTTAAACTCAAACATGATAGAATATCGTTAAATCAAATATCATCTTCCTTCTCAAACTCGGAGCACTAATGTGGACAGTTAAATCAATCGGCTCTCGTCTTCCTTCTAAAACTGAGAGCAAAGAACTAAACTCAAAAGTGCAAACTCCCTCAGGTGGTGGAATGGGTACTAGATGGGACTTGCAAAGTTTATGCTGTTTTCCCTAAGCTTTTGTTGCTTTGCTAACACCTTTTCATCTTTTCTTGTGCATGTCTAATGTCTATGTTGTATATAATATATTGACAAAGAAGAACACATGAGCCATGAGCCGCTCCAATAACATAAACATTAATGCTGGGGCGCCCAACAAAAAGTAAACAGCGCGCCCCACAACTATCGCCGCCCTTCTTGGCCCATTCAATGGGAAACCAGACCAGCCCAATTTTTCTTCTCCTCTCTTCTTCTTTTTATTTAATTAATTAATTAATTAATTAGTTATTAACGACCGGACCCGAAATATAAGGTGGATAAAAAAGTGGTAAAATTGTTTTGAAATCTGTTTGGAATTTTGAATTTAGAATTAGAGCAATATCTGCATGTACTTCTGGATAGTTGAGATCTAAAGCTAATTTCACTGTTTTGGTTTTTGAAAATTAGAATTTGCTAATCACAAGTGGGTCCCTCCAGCACTCACCTACTTCCAAAGCAACAGCGCGCGCGCGCGTATTTCTTCCATCATCACCGTCTGTCTACATCCGATCAGAATTTCCCCTGACAATGTGGGGCCCGTAGTTTTTTTGGACGGCTCAGATCGAGTTTGGGGAGTTTCGGAGCCTATCTAAGTATGGAAAGCTTTCTCCCTTTCTTTCTTTCTTTCTCTATAAAAAAATGCGTCGCTACTGATCTCATCGTCCCGTCCTCCATTAACGACTCTCTGTTTCTCTCTCTTCTCTCTGATCAATATTAAATTCATTCACAGTACTTACATTCTTCTGGACTGTCCCACTCCTACTCTGCATTAAATTTCTTTCCCTCTCTCTCTCGCTCTCGCTCTAACAGCACCATTCATACATTTGCAAAATACAGCTTAGAAGATACGATTCTAATCAGCTCCGACCTCATTTTGCTTGAGAAGAGGTATTACCTTCACTTCTTTCCCTTTTTCTTTTCGTTTCCTTTAATTTCTTATCTACTCGGTACTGGTATTACTCAGCACTGGCTACTGAGCTTGTGATTTCTTTGCTTCTTCATGCGAAATTAGAAGTAAAATTCATTTTGCTTTGACAATTGTATCACGAATCTCCTGTTGCTATTAGAAATCTTCCAGCGATTTCAATTTCAGATTACGTGAAGCTAAGCTCCGATTGCATTACTTGTTTCCGAAATCCTTTTAGAAAATGAAAGTTCTGCGTTTCTGGTTCGATTTTCCTGCTTTACAAGTCAGATCCCTAACATTCGTGCCGATCGTTCTTTCTTGTCTAAAAGTGAATTCCTCTTTTCAATCAGCAACTTTTGTAAACTGATTGTTAGATTCAAATCATAGTAGTAGATAACAGGTTGAATTAATTTATTTTAGGGGCACATGGTATGATGGTAAAGGAAAAAGGCTCTGTTTATTTATTTTTAATTATTTTCCTTCCATTTGATTGTCGGACACTTAGACCGGAAAGTTATCATAATTACTTCTTGATTATTGGATACTTGCCTTCTCTTTTTCAGTTGAAAACAAAGAAGATAAATCTATAAATTCTATTTACATTTTTTTTCTCCTTTTGACTGTCCTTTTTCTGTGGACATACATATACGTTGCTGAGCGTACAAAGCTTATTTACTACTCGAAAATTTAAAGCTGCAAAGCCTGCAACTTTTTGGTCAATGGAAATCAAACTTCTTATGAACTCTGGTCTTCACTACTGAACATCTGTTGTCCTGTACTCCTATATCAACTAGATGAATGTTCATCTGTTTGTTTATGGAAATATTTTTGCAGGTCGTGGTGATTAGTTAGCGTTCACAGTACATGAACAAAAATTTGTAATACAATGATGTTGATTCGGAGAAGGCTGGCTTGCTGCACTCGAGACAGAGAGATCAGCTTCGACTTTGATGAGCAAGAGAGTAAGCCCATCTGCACTATCCTTTCTTATTGCTCCTTTCCTATCCTACTAAACTAATAAGTAATAACCGACTAGCGATAACTAATATCTCTGTCTTCTTCACTTTTTGTGATTTTCTTAACATGCCTTGATTTATATGCTCAATCAGTCCACGAAGGAAGGAAACAATGAACAGTTTTTCAAATTGTTGTTTTAGTTCACTGTGGGCCACATCGTATACAGTATAGCTTAGCCGTGGCTGTAATAAACCTACCACATGCCGACCTAAGTTCTACTGAGAATAAACAAAGAAAAAAGGGGAAAGGATAAAACTTTTGGGCTCGATATTTTATCACCCCCCATCAAACTTCCTTCATTATGGTATAGGAGGAGAAAAAAAAAAAATACCGAAATTAGATTGTGAAGAGGTAGGTGTGAAAATATGAAAAAGTAGCACTCAGAAGTGACAAGTGGATTGGGTAATTGGTCATAGTCTTGATACCTTAGTACGTGCAAGGCACATGGGAGAATCCCATCATCTGAATTTTTTATGGCCATGGCTTTTAGAGACTTTGGGTTTCGTGTAAAAGATGTCAAAAGATATTAGAGTGAACGCGACGTGCCAATCGGCTGTGGGGCATGGCCCTCGGAAATTAAATGGCACTCACGGATTATATGTTATGGGTTGGTAGGATGGATGCTCTTAACTATTGTACTGATTAGAAACCCTAGGGAAGCAAAGAAGGTTAAGTGGGGATTCGAAAGTCAAACTGAAATCTGTGGATCGATGATTTTTTTGGCTGAAAAGTTCTTTGCATTTTTTCATTTGGAATTGAGCTTCCACATGGTAATAATACTTGTCTCGCTGTTGGTCTATCCGGATCACCCTTTGTATTTAGTTTGCCATGTATCTGTCGTGAGTGATATCCACCTTCTATTGGGCCCACTATGCAGTGAGGAACATTCTGCCTGTTATTGGATTCGTCCCTTTGTAATTATAATGCCTGCTTCATCCAAATGGTATTGCATCTAAAATATCTACCTACGGGACAAATTTTACCACCCACCTGCGATACGGTCCTAGATAATTACAAACCATAACAATGTGGACTATATGTAGTGCTGTTTAACAAATCATCCACAGGGTTTCTAATTTTAGTGGTCAGTCAATATTTAAAATTTTGCGTGGCATGGATATGGAAACTTATGTTTGGTAATTGTTGTCTTTCTTTATTCTCCAAAAAAAGGGGAGTCTTGCTTGCTGGCTTGAATCAAGGAACGTATGTCCTTTACTTTCATCTCTTATGAATATAATACACTGGGATTTTTTTTAAGGGATAATGACGTATAATGGCCTTGGGAGTTGCATTCTCAACAATCAAACTTATGAAAATGAAAGCAGTACAAGTAAAGGAGAGGAGTGTGTGACTGACTCCATTGAGGATTATGATTCAAGTTGCTCTTCCAGCAAAGATGTCTCTGGGTCCTTCTCTTCTCAATGGTTGAAAGTTAAAAGGGATGAGCAGGGTTCAGATGAGTGGGAACTCTCAGAAAACCCTAAACACTTTTATGTCAAAGAGAAACCTACTTATTCTATTCAAGTTTCAGATGTGGAAGCAATGAAAGATAAATTTGCAAAGCTATTGCTGGGTGAAGATATTACTGGGGGGAAGAGAGGACTTAGCACTGCTTTGGCGTTGTCTAATGCCATCACAAATCTAGCAGGTGTGCAGGACATTCTTTCTTTTAATAAGGGAAACATATATTTTCTCTGCATCAATTTTTTCTCTTTATCTCTGTAGGTAGTGATTCTGTTAACCGCCCTCGACCTGAAGTTGGGCTAGTTAGCTTACTCCTATTCTTCTTCAATTCACATAGTAATTACCCATTTGACTTTGCAGCAACGGTTTTTGGAGAGTTATGGAAATTGGAGCCTCTGGCCGATGAAAGGAAGAGCAAATGGAAAAAGGAAATGGGCTGGTTTCTTTCTCCTGCACACTATATGGTTGAGCTGGTTCCTGCTAAGCAAACTGGCCCCAATGGTGGGACCTTGGAGGTAATTTTGATTCATTGGTAATAAGAACAACGAAACTATATACCTAATAGACTAATAGCTTCTAGTGATCTTGTGCAGATAATGACGCCAAAAGTCCGTTCAGACATCAATGTGAATCTTCCCGCGCTTCAAAAGTTGGACACAATGCTTCTTGTAAGTAACCACTGAGAACATTTTTAATAATAACCTAGTCTATGTTGCGTTTATCACGATTGTTTTGTATAATGGCAGGAGACGCTGGATTCAATGGTGAATACAGAGTTTTGGTATGCAGAAGGGGGTAGCCGAGCTGAAGGAAGGAGTAATAAAGATGAGTGGAAAACCAGGAGATGGTGGCTCCCATCACCTCGAGTTCCCACTTCTGGGCTCTCAGATACTGAAAGAAAGACCCTACTCTATCATGGCAGGGTGGTTTGTCAAGTATTCAAGGCTGCTAAATCCATCAATGAAAGCGTTCTTTCTGAAATCCCCGTGTCAGGCCTTGTCAGGGAGGCAATATGCAAGGTAATCAAGAGTTTAGTAATGAACTAGTAATGGTAGTTATTTTAAATGTGGAGTGTATAATGTTTGCAACCTTGAAATTTACTTTGCAGTCTGGAAAAGCAAGTATTAATGATGAGCTCCACAAGATATTGACTATAGAATCAAGTACACCCGATGAGATGCTTAATTCTCTGAATCTAAATTCCGAACACAGTGCGCTTGAGGCCATTAATAGGTTAGAAGCAACCATATTTGCATGGAAAGAGAAAAATGTAGAACAAGTTGGAGAAAAATCGCCTGTTCGTACCTCATGGTCCTCATTCATTTGGGATTCAATTTCTGAGATGGATAAGACTGAGCTCCTCTTGGACCGAGCCATAGCTCTTCATCAGCAGCTAAGAATTCGATACCCAAATCTTCCACAATCTTTTCTTGACGCCAAGAAGATCCAATATTGCAAGGTCAGTACAAAATATTAACAACTTTTTCTTTCTCAAGTTTTTGGCCAGATCATGTTGGCTCAATGTGGGTTTTTTTTTTTTGGTAATGAATTTAATAGGATGTTGGGCATTCAATATTGGAAGCATATTCACGAGTACTCAGTAACTTGGCGTTTAGCATACTCTCTAGAATAAGAGATATACTGCAAGAGGATGCTCACAGCAATCCAAATTCGCGTGTTGAATTAACATGCTATTCTGGGATAAGTCTTCTCAATGCCCCAAACACTCCAAGTAGCAGTTGCAGTATCGAACTGTCACCACCCAGCGAGGCTAGATCAAGCTCCGTAACAGAAACACCTAGTCGAGGTCGACCTTGGTGTATTGGCAGAGAGGCTTGTATTAGTACGTCTCCTGCTACTTCACCTTGATTCTAGTGATTTTTTCTCTTTTGACGATAGAAAGAGATAAAAAAGACTTGCACTTCACCATATTTTGTGTATATATTATATGACATCACTTTCGTTTAACTAATTAAAAGCCCATAGCAATTTCGTTGTTTCTCTCAAACCACACGGATGCTTCACTAAACTACAATTTAACCAGTTCTACTTACTAAACCTTCTAATATAATCAAGGTTTCGAAATTGTTATGCTCCTACTGTCCCAAAACATTAACAAGATACTAAAAACCACCTGCTATATCACCTGCAAAGAAAATGAGCAATCCCATTAAAAAAAAAAAATCAATTTTTTCTCGGAAATAATGGGTGATAAAAAATTGGTCATTTACCATGCATGGACTTGATGAAATAATCCAGCTCTGCGAAAAAAAATTTCCCCTCTATTGAAGGAGTTGGCTGCCGATATACGAAATAAGAGAAATGGCATCGGTCGGGATCATTTCTTGGCTTGGCAATCTCTACTATTCTCATAAACCCATCTCTGTCATTACATGAAAGCGCATTTTCACCTGCTACTGTAAATCCCCGATCCCAGGCTGAATTTAGAACCTTCGGAGCAAAATGGGGGAGATGGGTTTCAATGAGATATTATCTAATTTAATGGGTATATAGCCCAAATTTTAATCTTTATTTTGGAATTTGAGATATTGAAGGGTTTCTTTACCTGCCAACACAATCCTTCTGGATCAGCTAATGCTTCATCATTTACCGGACGAACAATGTCTAAACCCGGGCAGACAAGCTTCACTGTGACTGAATGTTTCTTGAGAACCTCAAAAACTGGGGAATAACCATCCTGGTTTGTAGGGTTATAGAATCCAGCAGTAAGCTCTGCTGCATGACTGGAAGTCTTGTACCACCAATAAACAGCTGGGACCTGTTTATAAATTTCATCAATCTACTAATTGGTCCTTAGAGGAATCTGTTAAAAGATTTAAGGAAAGCTTGATAGATTAGATCATACATACCTTGACAATTAATTTAGTATCCTCAAAAGCCAGGTTAGCAAGAGATAAAACATTATCAGCATGGGATATCAGTGATTGGGCATACCAATTCAGGAAAAAACGCCCGTAATAGCTGTCATAATCACCTCTTTCACAGAAGAACCCGGATTCTTGTGGCCTAGAATTGTATTGACCGGCATTGTCAGGTCCCCTAGCCCAGAATGGGTGACCACGAGATTTGGCTGCCTTGCGTAGACTTTGTTGTAGATACTTATCATAGCACTGAATATAAGTAAGCATAGTTAGTGAAAGGCGCTATATAATCAGTGATCATATATATCAAAGAATTCATTTTTGTCCACGACGGCGAGAATATTTAGTAATATGTCTGCCTATCCTGATAATTCTTCACAACATTTGACATTAGCATATGGACTTGCAATAAATCCAGAAAGGAGATATCTATAATCAAAGGTCTAAGCCTCATCAGATACCTGAAACTCACCGATGCCAGGAAATCTCCATCCCATCCTTTCTGGGAAAGATGGATACTTTAGTTCTCCAGCTGCTCCAAGCCCTATTTCTACAGCAGACACAAGACCCGCCGAAAATAGGTCATCAAACTCACTCCGAAAGCTTCTCATAAAGTCAAAATAGACCTGCATTTATATATGAGAATGTCATTATTACAGAAAACTGAGAAGGCCTATCAGAGTTTTAACAAGAAATTGCTTTGGCTGCCAAGTCAAAATATTTATCAAAGTTAACATGCTTCAAATTTACAATAAAAGATCAAAATCCGGTATCCTACTGAATTTACAGCTAAGACAAAGTACACAGATTCACAACGGTTACAGTTAAACATGAAGATAGCTTACCTCAATGCCAGTTCTTCCTTTTAGAACTCGTTCTTTGTCAATACCCCAAGATAAACATTCATCATTCCTTCTTCCTTCCCGGTCGGTGAAGAATATATCCCGGTTTTCTCTTCCTATATCCAAAACCCATTGTGGGAGGCTTATCAGTGCATCCCCAGATTGAATTCCACCACACACATGAAATGCCATCACAACCTTGAGGAAAACAGTTTGAAGATGACTCAACAATGAGAATGATACTCACAGACCAACGCTACTAATATAAATATAATCACAACTTTGCACAAACACACAGGAAACCACATACAAAGATTAATTAAGGTCTGGGAAAGCTACCTGCAGTTTCAGCTTGAACTCTCGTATGATGTTGAAAAGCTCCCTATATCCTGACCATACATACTTCTGGGGGCTCCAACCTTCAACTATACCCCACCAACAATCCACAACTACACCATCCACATTCAATGACTGCAAATGACTTAACTCCTCTCTGATGCCCTCCGGATCGACCAACTGGCAGTAGTTATTTATAAAACTAGCCTGACACAGAAGCCTCTATTTAGTAGAAACAGATGCAAATCTTAGACCGCCCTTGCTCTAAAATTTGAACCACTACAATAGATTAATTGAAGTAAATAACTAAAAACGTACTGCAAGTGTTACATAAACAGGGATATATGGAGTGCCTATGATCTCTCCAGGGCGAAGATCCTGTAAAAGCTGCGCCAAACAACCATATTAACACATTTTTCATGTTATAAAGCCTTAAATAAATCAGGACTATCAGCCGAGAAAAATGAACTTGCTTATATTAGTTTCGGAGGACTGCTGTACAAGGACTTAACATTAGCTATAGTACTTGGTAAGAATTACCTGATCAGCTTCTAAGCAGTCAGCTGAGTTGATGGGGCTGGGATACTTATCATTTTTCACTTCTCTCTCTGCGATTACAACCGAATCAAAAGAAGCTGGAGACAAGGTCTCGTCAATTCTGAGAACAGATGCCTGACAATCTAGTGTTGCTTTCATGGAACAGCTCTTCAAAGAACCAGAAGAGAGCGGGCTTTCTACTGACCTAACAGGAAATGCTGCCTGTAAAATCATTTAAACAGAGCATTATACAGCACCACAAACAGGGAAACGAATCAGCTAGTTTTCATAAAAATGAAAAATAATGAGCTAGTTTTTCCATAGGTAAAATATCTAGATCTCCAACTAGTTTAAGTCCAGTCAAAAAAATCAAGCAAGAATTGAGAAACGAACCGGTTGAGACTGAGAAGGAGGAGGAGGAGGAGGAGGAGACTGTCGGTACGTGGTTCCATCCGCCTCAACAATCCAGCCAGCCTCCCTAGCAAGCGCGGCAAGCACATCGTTCATATCGGCGCGAGCTGGGAGAGGGAAATTACCGTATTGACGGAGTCCAGCTAGCATCCTGCTTGTAATAGCTCGGCGATGGCGTTCTCGAAGTTTCGTACGCTCTTTCTCTTTCTCTCTCTCCCTCTTTCCTTTAGCTCCGGTCGTACCTCCCGCGGCACCGTCATTTGCGCCCATTCCAGCCGCAGCGGCAGCCGCGGTGGCGGCAAATCCACGAGGACGACGGGTCTGGGGCTGAGACTGTGGTTGAATTGAGTGAGCTAAGTAGTGACTGTTTTGTGGATCAAGATGAGCTTCGAAGGTATCGTCGTCTATGCTGTTATTCATTCTCTCTCTCTCTCTCTCGATCTTCCTCTTCTTCTTCTTCTTCTTCTACAATGGGCCTTTAAGCTTACATTTCACGCTCCCTCGATCTCCACCACACACACCACTCCCCGATCAAAGCTGAACTTTTCCTCTTCGGTTTTCAGATTTTCTTTATTTATTTATCTGATTTTTAATCCAAAATGCCTAATTTTTTATTTTCTACATATTTTCTATTTTTAGTGTAAAATCAAATTTCCACTATTACTGTAACTTGATAAACAAGCGAGCCTAATTTTTCATTTGGCAAAATGCAAAGCCATTGAACTAGTTAAAGAAGAAAGGAAGAAATTCCATTCAATCAAAAATTCAACCAAATGATATGAATACAAAAATACCAACGTTTCCTACGACTCTCTCTCTCTCTCCCCTTGAGTATTCTTGCTGGGTTCGTTGTACGTCTCATTGTGCAGTGCAGTGGTTAAATTGAAGAGAAATACAAGAAGAAAAGTAGAAAACCATCTTCTATGAGAGTCGAAAAAGGCAACAACAAGACTTGATTTTATAAAAAGAAAGCTCAAACTAGTTCTCAACAGACAGCGGCTCGGACCGGCATATATCCCTCCGGCAAAGTGGACAAACCCTGCGAATGAGGAGCAAAATATTAGCTCAGGCATTAAACTGATCAACAGCCTCCAACTCTTTAGAGATATAGAAAACACAAGATCCAAACCTGTGAATCTCTTTCAGCCACTTATCTACGCATGTTCTGTGAAATTCATGGTGGCAAGGAAGTATTCTCATGTCGTCTCCTTCTTCATACTCTACTAGGCAAATATAACATCTGCCGAATAAAAAGACGTTACACAGATTTAGTCGGGTTGAAAAGGCCGTAGTCACATAAGAGCCATGTTTCACAAACAACTTACTGTGGGATTTCATCAGTCTCGTGTTTCTTTAACTTGGAGTATAATTTGACAGGCAAGGATTCCACAGCTTCAGTAGGTGCAGGAAGGGACCCAATCGAAGAAATGGACGGTCGAGCAGTTAGAACCGCAGATTGCTGGTGAATTTCATCCAGAACCTAATTAAATACGTAGAAAAAGTATTTAAATTGCATAAACAAAGACAAGATAACAAAAGAAAACAGAAAAGGGTCATCTCAAAAGGTAAAAACATACAAATTCTACCTCAAATAAAGCTTCTGCTAACATCACGATTCTTGATATACTGGCCCTAGCACCATTATTATCATTTATGTTATCATCTCGGGTATTAATTCGACATGTACAACGACCTGTTCTATGTTGACCAGATAATATGCATGATCTCTCATGCCCAGATAGGTTCTCGAATCGACTTCCCAGTCTCTGAAGTGCACGAACCTGAATAACATATAAGCAAAATTCAGGCATAGAAGAACAGAATTTTCAAGAATTCCAAGTTGGAAATTTTTACAAACCTGAGACCTAATCCTTCTTCTTCGTTCAAGAAAATTTGACCTATGCTCATGAAGATCCTGGTATCTAGCTTCTCTCGGCTGGTTAGTTTCCCCCTCATAATCTTGAATGCCAAACAAGGAGTTTGACAGGCTAGGAGGAGGATAAACCAATCTAGTTGGAGAGGTCATAGTATTACTATGACTAGTATTATTATTTTCTTCTGGTGCTACTACTACTCTTGTCTGATCAATCTGACTCCCACCTTCTCTCTCTTCGCTCTCTTGTTGTAAAGGACAGAATGTAAAGTCAGATAACGAGGATCTACGAAGTACTCTATCTCGGAGCCTCCCTACACTTAATGTCCGGCTAAAACGGACAATCCGTTCAACTGGTTCTCTATCACCAATCCGCCTATCAGGTAATCTAGTCTCATTGCTTTCTGCATTGATTCTTGGAGGGTATAAATTTACATCGGACCCTACTCTTATATTATTATTATCACACTCTCTAGCCATGTTAGAAAAACTAGCACTAGTACCACCATAATGATTTGAAGAAGGCAGAGCTTCATCTATAGGAAGAACACTAGTAGAAGGTTGTCTATGTGAATGAAGTTCATCTTCATTGTTTAACATTGAGGTGGGGCTTGTTGAAGAGACTGGAAAAGACCTTGAAGATCCTAAACTGGTAGCTCTACTTAATCTAAAGCTTACATTACCAGGAATAAAACTAAAGCGGGAAAGAAAATTGCTTGAAGGGTTCAAAGATTGAGTGGAGGAATCTTGAGCTGAGCTAGAACCAGTTTGGGTGGAAGAAGAATTAGGGACCCTTGCTCGATCCCATTCATTGAGGTGAATGTTGGAAGACAAAGATGGGATTTCTACAGATTGGTGGTCAAGTTTGACCCCTCTGTAATTATCAATCTTCGTCTGATCTGTCTCTGTTCCAGTCTGATTTGCAGATGGAGCATAAGCTTCGCTCTCTTTGTTCTGGTTACTACAAACCTGGAAGAGCGATTTTAACCAACCAGTCACAATACCGATTAACATCACTCTATATAGTAAACAGAACCAGAATAAAGATGGAGCACTTTTATCAAGGTGTTCACACTAAAAATAAAAAGAAAGAGCTTTTGAAAATGTGAATGTCTCATCACTTGTTAATCCACAAAGGAGGTAAAAAACGAAAACCCAAAATGAAAATTCGTAACGAAATGGACTACGGTACCTGGTCGCCGTCATTGTCACTATCATGAGATCTAGAAGAACAAGCGAGGCAGGAGGACTGGAAAATCCGACGGCCTTTGTGTCGAATCCTCAGAGAAGAAGAAGAAGAAGACGACGACGACGTAGCGGTCGAAGGTTTGCTTCCAGTCGATCCCATAGGTCGGAAATGCGAATCTCGTATTATTCCATCACAAATCAAAGGAGGAGGAAGAAAGCAACAAGTATGAGCTCAGGTTTCAGATCTAGATTTGAAAACCCGAGGAAAAAGAAGTTGAATCAGAAGCAGAAGGAGGTAGGAGATGGTGAAAGCGAAAGGAGTTGGTGTGAATTTAGGGAAAGAGAGAAGGAGAAGAAGCCAACTGTTATGTAAATATGAGGATGAGAAAGGGGAAAGTGACTAGCTAACTTGCAGAGATGTAGAAGTGAAGCTTTCTTTCTTTTTTCTCTTTTTCTTTTATTTCAACGACGCTTAATTTAAAGGAAGCAATGAAGCAAAGCAAAAGGATGGGAGGCGTAGCATGGGAAGTTTGATGTTTGCAGTGTTTGAAGAGTTTCCATCATAGAGCGGACAAAGCAGAACATGGCGTTTTCTCTGCCCTCTGTTTCGGGAAATTCAAACACTTTGGTCGGGACGAACTGCTCCTCTCTATGTGGACTCTGGATCTCTTGGGCCCAATCAATGTTTACTTCGTTTAAGACCCTTCTAAGACTGGCCTCGTAGACCACGTCGAGTGTCATTCAATTTTTTTCCATAGGCTCGGCCTTAGATTCTACGGGTCTTACCCAAAATGAAGAGTATGCATTTGCTCTCATCACACTTCACTCCTACATCTGACTGCAACTAGCTGTTGTGCCGTAATAAGCCTATTCAGTTACGAGACATATTCCCTTAGTCTCAAACCTACCAGTCTCTCTTTTTAATTAAATATTATGTACCCCGAGTTAGATTATTTCAGTAAATATTTTGATTAGAATGATTTATGAGCTCAAAAGTAAAATCGAATTTATTACTTATAACACTTAACACTCAGCAGCATAGGGTTGCTAGGAGGAGTATTGTCTAAAAGGCTCGAAACATAATGAGTTTAGTGTCGTCTCACGAGAAAGAGTCTGACATATTACCTACGATATCATAAATCTATCCTCAACTTAAGGGAGAATTTCACGGACCTTATTAGATCAAGAGAGATTTTCCCAAATTTTATCAAATCAAGAGTTTTACTTTAAGAAAACTCTATCAAGTTAACCTTATAAATACTTATTCTATGAGACACCTAAGGTACATGTTCGAATGCTCATAATTCAATTATTGATTATCTTGAATACGTTACTATAGCATTAGAAGGGGTTCGTAGATAGTAACCTCTACATTCCCTTCGTGTTTTCTTTATTGTGCAGGTGCAACTCAATAAACATATTATTGGGGCGAATTTGGCATCAACAGTTTGGCGTCGACCGTGGGAAATGCCAATTTCCCTTCGAGATCAAAAGTTCACTTGAGTAATTCGTACTAGGACAAGACTACAAAAGACAAAGAATACAAGGCGGGGCCATCACCCCATCAAAGCACTAATAGAGCTCGATTTGAGCACAAGAAAATCTTGAAGCTTGGAGGACAATTGCGAGATGAAGAAAGGCAAGCGCTCAGCGATTGCTTGAAGGAGAACTTGGATGTATTCTCGTGTGGAGCTCCAAAGACCTCTAAGGGGTAGCCGAAGAAGTAATCATCCAGAAGCTGGGCATGGCATTTGAAACTAGACCTATCAGGCAGAATATGAGAACATTCAATGAGGAAATGAAAGCAGTGGCCGAAGAAGTCGACATGCTACTTGGCATAAGAGCAATCAGAGAGGTTTAAGTATCCCGAATGGCTCGCGCAATGTGGTAATGGTGAAAAAATCCATCGAAAAGTAGAGGATGTGCATCAATTTTAGGGACCTAAATAAGGCGTACTTTAAGGAAAACTATCCCTCCCGAGTATAGATCAGATGGTAGATGATACCGTAGGCCACCAACTATTTAGTTTCATGGACACCTATTTTGGATACAATAAGGTGAAGTGATGATAGCATAGCCAAGAGAAGACATCTTTCATGATAAACCAAGGCTATATTGCTACTGGGTGATGCCATTCGGGTTGAAAAATGCAAGAGTAACTTTCCAACAACTAGTGAATGGAATGTTCAAGTAAGAGATCAGAAAGATGATGGAGGTTTATGTTGATGACATCCTCATAAAAAGTGTCGAAAGTGTTGATCATAGCTCTCACTTGAAGAAGGCTTTTGAAATAATGCATCATTTTGAGATGAAGCTAAACCTTGAAAAGTGCGCTTTCGAGGTGTCGTCTAGAAAATTCTTAGGGTACATAGTGCATCATTGGGGCATCTAAGCCGATCCAGAAATGGTTCAAGCGATCCTGAACTTGAAAGAGCCAAAAAAACAAAAAAGAGCCCTAAGGCTTAGCTTAACAAGGAGAATTACGATATTGAGACACTTCATAAGCCGATCATCGGACAAATATCTCACATTCTTCAAAGTGCTAATGAGTGAAGGAAACCAGAGGTGAACTGAGCAATGTGACCCGCTATTCAAGCAGCTAAAGAAGTATTTAGCCGATGTACCAAGTTAAACCAAACCTATCTTAGGAGAAGAGTTAACTAATTACCTTATTGTGTCAGGTGTGGCGATTAGCTCAGTGCTAGTACAAAATGAAAGAAAGAAGCAAGTACATGTGTATTACATTACCAAAGTGATGAACGCACCTAAAAGTAGGTATCTAAAGGTGGAAAAGGTAGTCTTGGCACTGGTTGTCGATGCTCACAAACTCCAGCCCTATTTTTAAGCACACCGCATAGAGGTGCGAACAGACCTACCGTTAAAGAACATTGTTCAGAATTCGAATACGTTTGGGAGACTCCTCTAGTAGTTATTAGAGCTGGATGAATTTAACATCCATTATAAAACCTCGCACGATCATAAAGGCTTACGCTTTTAAAATATTTTATATCCGAGTTTACTAGCTCGGAGCTAAGCAACCAACCAACCAAAGGCTATGACCAGAGTGAAGGATGCAACACCCTCGTCCTCTTCTATGCTCTAAAAACTATTTTGGATGCTCCAAGTTGACGGCATAACAAATAAGGAAGGATATGGGGTCAGACTAATCTTAACCTCATAAGAAGGGTCAAAAGTAGAATGTGCATTACGCTTCAGCTTCAGGGTCTCAAACAATGATGAAGCTGATGATGAAGCCATCTTGTTAGTGTTGCGTTTGGTAAGAGCAATCAGAGTATAGAGGATACAGATCATGAACGATTCATAAGTAATTGTATCAGCAGTAAAGGGAGACTACCAGATAAGGTTGAAAGCAATGGTGGCGTACTTAGGGAAAGCCGAAGCCATCTAGGAAAAATTTAGAAGACATGAGATCATGCATACCCCAAGAGAAAAGAACGCCAAAGTTGACGCTTTTACATGATTAGCCACTACACTAATCGCGAAACTACTGCTACAGGCTAAGATAAAATACCTAAAAAAAACTAAGCGCCACCATGGAGCAAGTTTTACAGATCGAACAACAATGGTGGATGACCCCTCAATTAGAAGCTACTTGCTCGGAGGAGACTTGCCCCCTAACAAATGGGGTGCGTAAATTAGACACTGGGTAGCGAAGTTTGTAATGATAGGAGACGTGTTGTATTAGTGAGGCGATTCAATACTATTACTGAGATGCCCAGATGATGATGAGGTATTCTGTCTTGCGGGAAATACACGAGGGCATCTGTGGGAACCACTCAGGTCCTAAGAACCGAGCAAGGAAAGCTCTGCTCCAAGGCTATTTTTCGCTCACTATGAAGAATGACACCCACAAGTTATGTGAGCTATGCGCCTAATGCCAAGTCCAAATGGATATTCATAGGAAGCATTTTATTCTTCTTACATTTGTAGGAAGCCCGTGGCTATTCTTCAAGTGGGGGATTAACCTAATTGGGCTTATGACCAAGGTGGTGTTAAGGCAAAGGAAGTACGTGATTTTGGCAATCGACCATTTTACGAAATGGATTGATGTCGAGGCTCTATCAAGATAATATAGCGTCATACCATGAAATTTATCAAGAAGAACATAATATGCCGATTCAGATACCCAAGTTCTTAATCACATACAATGAGAAGCAATTCGATAATGCAAAGTTCAGAGAGTTTTGCTCGAATCTAGGATTAAGGCACCTAATCTCCTCTTTGACACCCATAGGTAAATGGCCAAGTAAAAGCAGCAAATAATGTCATAAAAAGCTCATGAAGAAAAAGTTTGACGGTGCTAAAGGACATTGGGAAATCGAAATCACGGGGGTACTCTAGACGATTCGTACTACTCCCCAATCAGCGATAGAGGAAACACCCTTCAGCTTGACGTACGGAGCCGATGACATGGTTCCCACTGAGGTAAGACCATCTTATAAGAGAAATATGGCTGACGAAGGAAGAAATACTCAAGCTATGGCTGAGGCGTTGGACTTCCTCAAAGAGTCAAGAGATGAAGCTAGTATTAAAGAGGTTGCCCTTAAACGACGAGTCAAAAAGGTACTCTAGTAAGCAAGTGAAAGCTAAGCCAATAAATGTCGAAGATCTAATGCTAAAGAAGATTATATCGGACATAGGAATGTTATGAGAAAATTGGGAGGGACCCTCTAAGGTTACCTCAAAAGTGAGACCATCGACCTATTTGCCCTGAAATGTCGAAGGAAAAATGTTGGAATACCCATGGAATGCGAAGAATTTGAAGGTTTTCTACAAACTACCATAAGACTCCCTCTTCTCCATCGACGATTTTTGCATTAGTTTAGTTTTTATGATTAGTTCTTACTTTAGTCAACAAACTATTTTTCAGTACCTTCTTCAAAAAAAACTTAATACGTTTTCCTTCGTTTCCTATATGTAACGTCATAAAAATAAATATTCACTTCGCAAAAATTTTGCATATAAAAAAATAAACTTACATAAGAATGAAGCCCGTATAGCCATAACAAAAAGAGGAATATCCTCATTAAAAGCAACCGAGTTGAAAAAGACCGAGTCAAAAAGACCAAGAAGGTTATATAATGCCATAAAAGAGCTCAAGCCAAAGATGAGGAGCTTAGTCGAGCCTCATGAATAGTGGTCAGAAAGATCTCAAAAACAGAGACATGAAAAGAAATCCATGTATATAGGCAAAACCCTCAATGTAGTCAACTAGGAAGAATAAAGCTGAAGAGGCATGATCAGTCCTCAGCAATAGGTAAGCACCAAAAGACGCCTCGACATGCGAAGTGGAAAAAAAAAGACTTCGCCATGTTGAGGCGCCCTAAAAGACGTCTCGACACTCCGAGGCAAAAACTTGAAAAAAAAACCTCCCCATGATGAGGCACTGCATAAAATACCTCGGAACACTGAGGTGCAAAATGGATCTCACCCTGACGAGGCTTTCTAGAAGACATTTTGGCACAATGAGGCGCAAAATAGAAAAAGACCTTATGATGATGAGGCGCCCCAAAAGACGTATCGACGCGTCAAGGCGCAAATTGAGAAAAATGCCTTACCACGATGAGGTACCCCCAAAAGATACCTCAACATGCTGAGGCATAAAATGAAAAAAATATCTGACTATGATGAGGCACCCCAAAAAATGCCTCAACACGCTGAAACACAAAATTGAAACAAGACTTCATTATGATGATGCACTCCAAAAGACGCCTTGACATGCCAAAGCATAAAAAAAAGACCTCACCAGAATAAGGCAGCCTAAAAGATGCCTCAGCACGCTGAGGCATAAAAGAAAAAGATCCCACCATAATAAAGCATTCTAAAAGATGTCTCAGCACACCTAGGCGCAAAAGGAAAAATATCTCACTATAATGAGGCACCCCCAAAAGATGCCTCAGCATGTCAAGGCACACAAAAGAAAAAGGCTTCAGCATGCTGAGGCACCCTAAAAGACACATTGGAACGCTAAGGTGCAAAAAAGAAAAAGACATCAGCATGCTAAGGCACCCTAAAAAAAAGGATGCCTTTACTTTTCATAAGACTCCACCAAAACTGAGTAACAAAGAAAATAATGAATGCAAAACAAGTGACACTAAGATGAGGCCTAGGACTCTTTAATGTATATGTCTCGACTTTTTTAAAAATAATAAAAAAGGCAAAGAGTCTACTTCAACCCTCTATAAGATAATCTCGATCCTAATAGACCCACATGAATTTTTCTTCAATCATGTATCGACCACAAATAAGAACCTAATATTAAGTAAACTAATTAATCTGCTAAGGACCCTTCATCTGCCATGGGCTCTTCACCCACACTTAAGTTCACACCTAAGAGATTAAACATTATAGTCAATCCATGCAATCCGAAGTCGGAAAAGAAGGAAAGAAAGTAACTAGAGAAGTGCCCAAAACCAACAGGATGATGAGAGAATGAAGGATCGAGTCTAAGGAAGAAGATTCACTTATAGGTTGAGGGGGATCCATGACGAAACAATAAAACAAAGTTAAAATAAAGTTGACAAACCACCCAACAAATAAAAAACATGGTCAAATACTTAGGCCAATGATTGCTAAACCTGCCAAGCAACATTAAAAAAATTTAACAATAATAAATAAAATAAAAAGATGAATCTGCATTATAAAAAAAAAAAAAAATATATATATATATATATTCCTTATTGTATTGTTCCTATAGTTTGCAGAGAGAAAGTGAATTGTCTTTACTGGGCTAGACCAAAAGTTTGGAATGTAAGACTAATGTAAGTATTTATGTCCGAAGATCATCAACCGATGAGAAAATTCCAGTTCGATGAATTCTAGCTATCAACTTGCAAGGACACAAGTTAAGATTTATGTCACAATGTGCAATATCAACTTGTGCCTAAGAGCTAATTGGTGGACTAAAAAGTACCCCTTCAACAATATTTACAAAATGCCATTACAATGAGGACTTGAGTCCATACCCCGATCAAATTAGCTTATGACCCCAAAAGTGAGATCTGATATCGCCTATAAGGTCCAGCACTCATCGTCCCATAAGTGTCGCTGGGGACGTCGGCTATGGAGCTCGAAACATGATGGGCCAAGGGTCGTCTTGCGAGAGAATGTTTGACCCATTACTTACGAACATTAGAAATCTGCCCCCAAATCAAGGGAAATACTTGCATATCCTATCAAATCAAGGGAGATCTTCATGGATTCTATCAAATCAAAAGTTCCACCTTAAGAAGACTATATCAGTTGAACTCTATAAATACCCCTCTATAAGACCCCTAAGGGACATGCTTGAATGCTCACATCCTTACCTTCCCTTGCTTCACTATGCAGGGATGACTCAATGAATATGGCGAATTTTGACATCAACATGCTCAAACTGGATTTTTTGCCTTCAACTTCCATTTAATAAAGATACTAAATGAAGTTGTAAGGCATAGTGTTGGGTAAACTGACATTTGAGACAAACTGCAGTTTTCCAGATAGTGTCGGGTTTTGTGAATCAAACTTTGAACCCTTTTCTTCTGAAAGATTCACAAACACCATAACCGGTAGTTTTCAATAAATTACCATGAAAAATAACATCATAAAATCTCCAACAGAAGATCAATTACACTACCTAATTTTACAAAACCATTGAAAATGACAGTCAGAGAGTTTTCCGGGTCAGCTGCCATACAAACTGATCAGCGGCTGCCATAGCCCGAGATGCAGAGGCGATAGATCCATCGTACCTATCAAAGAGTTGATTAGGAGAAATCGCAGAATAATACCTTCAGACCAATATTCATGGCAAAACATTGTAAGAAACTGTACTTACAATGCAACCAAAATGAAGGCCATTGTTTGAATAACAATAACACCTTCACCAGCAGGGTTTGATGTGTTAATGCACCTTCCACAGAACCAATTATCATTAATCGACGTGGCTATGTCTGCAATTCAGATTTCCATTTACCACATTTCAGACCATGAAGCAAACCTATACATGAAGATGTAGATATATATGTCATGTTCCAACACTAACTGACTGAAAACAGACTTACATTGATTTGGTCCAATTATGAAACTCTCAGTCTGGGGTTTGCCACGTTTGATGAAACTAACTAGCGGATACAATTCTGTAGGATTTGCTTGTATTCCTCCTTGCTCTGCACTACATGGAACTAAATTCATTTATTGCTTCCCAAAGCAAGTGAAGAAAGCAAAATTTAACTAGATAATCGGTTAGCCTTCCCAAATCCCACCATCAATTGAATAATTAAAAATGTCATAAAGCTCTAATGTACTCCTACCAAACAGAGTTCCATCTCTACTAAGTTGCTCAGTACAGAATGATTCATAGACCTCATCTGTGGACTTACATGGTAGATAGCAAGCGAGATGGTCCAGTTGGATCGTAGTTAATCAGCAAAGCAGCTTTCAATGGCTGATCTAGAGAGCAAAAGAAAAACCAGAAACTCTATTTAAAGAATTAGGCTTTCATTACAAAAACTCGAGCAAAGAAAGGGGGTTGGAAGAACGGGTGTTTACCAGAAGAGCCAATGTTGATGGAAGCCCACTTCTCCCGAGCTTTATTCAAGAACACCCAATCCATCTCGATTGCTAGTTTCAAGAAACTTTCTCCTCCTTCACCCCCTAAAAACACCACGAAGACGACGTGAGAAACCTGGAGAAATATAACAAGGACGACGTTTTGTTTGGGCTTGGGCTGTAGGAGTTGAAAAGTGTGGAATAAATGTTTCATCTCAATTCTCACATCTTTCCACTGGGTTATGCTATAATGCATGCTTGCATACTTGACGGTCAACACTAGGCCGACCCTACATGTCGTTTTTCCACTTTTTTCGTTGAATGAAACGACATCTAGAAACTTTCTTTTTTCCTAAATGGCGACATGTTTTCTAGTGTCTCCAATAATTTAACGGAAATATTTTCTCCGTAGAATAAGGTTTTTTCATTTTTCTTCATATTTGTATAGCTATAGTATTTATTTTTCTTTATTTCCAATTTATTTCCTCAATTAGTACAACTTATTTATATTATAAAATAAATAATAAATTATCAATACAAATTAGAACAATTTATTTATTTATTTAGAAAATTAACATAATATCAGAACTTAAATAATTTTGGACATAACTATAAACTCTTCCCCCATCTTTGAGGCTAGAATCAACAAAAAATTATTCCCCAATAGCCATCAAACCCTTCCCCTCAATCAACAAGATCTTCTCCATCCTCTTTTAAGAAGAAAAACATAGATTCCTAAAAATCTCTAACCTTATAGATGCGACGGTCATGGCAATCCACAAGGTTAACCCTCACAAAAATCACTACAAATGTAATGAGTGCGTGAAGGAGGGACATACTCATGATTGATGTTGGCGAATTGTAGTATTTCCTCTAGGTGAAGAACCACGCCCGCGCCACTCAAATTCCATTCTCGACAAACCTCCAGCCCTCACCTCCTCTGTCCTCACATTGCCCCTCTCCACCCCATCTCTCTCGCCAAACTGCCAGTTGACCGATCTCCTCCGGCAGCCTTTACATAGTTCCAGTTTGGGCTTAAGCTCAACTCCCACAATCAATTTTGTGGGTAATCTCTCTACACCTTGTTCCAATTTCCTCTCACCCTCCATTTGGATCATTAATTTCGATGCATCTCATCATATAAGTTGTCGTCGGAACTTGTTTTCCAACCTCAGACCCCTTCCCCTCCTAATCTCCCTCTCTCCTTCCCCACCGGCACTTCTCTATCCATTCAAGAAGTCGGGACCGTCTCCCTCTCCCCTACCCTCATTTTATTAAATATTCTTTTTGCCCCCACCTTTCATTTTAATTTATTAGCAATACCCTTATTAACCCAATAACTCTCTTGTTTATTTTTTTTTTCTCCCATATTCATTGTTTTTTTCGGGACCTGATGTCAAGGAGGCTGATTGGAGCGGATGAAGCGCGTAATGGGCTCTATATCTTTGAACCTGGCTCACAAAACACTCATGTCGTTCTTTCAATTTGCTCTTCCGAGAATTCAACCTTGTGGCACTAATGCTTAGGTCACCCTTTTCATATTTCAATTTCTGATGTTGTTCATGTTTCTAAACCTTATCTGATTGTGTGATTCGTGCTCGTTTGAAGCAAACTCGAACTTCCCTTTGTAAGTCCTTCTAATAAGAATTTATTTCCTTTTAATACAACTTTTTGTGATATTTGGGGTGGCTATAAAACTCTCTTTAAATGGTGAGCATTACTTCTTTACTATTATTGATGATTTTTCTCGATACACTTGGATTTTTTTTTATTACGTTTTAAATTTGAAGCCATACATTATCTAATAAATTTATTTGCTCTTATCTGCACCCAATTTTCGACTTCCATTAAGATTATTCGGACCGACAATGGGCAAGGATTTCTCTCTAATCAACTTTAAAGGTTTTTTTTTTCTTCTGCAAATGGCATCTTACATGAACGCATATGTGTTGAACATATATCTTAAACATCGTTATCTCTTAAATATTGCATGATGTCTTCGTTTTCAAGCAAACCTCCCTCTTCAATTTTGGAGTGACTACATTTTAACCATCATTTATTTGATAAATCACTCCCAGTGTTTCTCTCAATAAAAAATCTCCTTTTGAACTCATTTATAATAAAATTCATTCCTACTCTCATGTACGTGTTTTTTGTTGCCTCTCTTATGCTCAAACTCTTCGCATGCACCATGATAAATTTTATGCTCGCTTACCGCTTGTATTTTCCTCAGTTATCCAAACAACTGCAAAGCCTACAAACTTTATAATCTCGAAACCCACTTAACCTTATTCTCTCATGATGTCATTTTTATTATAAAAAAAAAAAAATCAATTTCCCTTCTGCACTTGTCAACCCATCCCTTCTGAGCATGTTATTCCCCTTCCTATTAATGACTCTCTTGACATTTCTTCTGCTCTTGAATCATTCCCTTCTTATCTAAATAACTCATCCTCCCCTCCTATACCTCCATCCCCCTGCCCCGACTCGTCTTCATCGCACCACTCACACTCCTCAACATCTCTCCAACCACCTTTGCCCGACTTTGAAAGACAGACCCTCTACGCCCTTCGTCGCTCCAATCATCTCAAATACGTCATATCTGATAACTTCCTTTATCTCTTATGATTGTTTTTCCTATTCTGACACAATATTTTTAAATGTATTAATTGCCATTGTTGAGCCTTCTTCTTATTTTGACATTGTTCGTATCCTCACTAGCGTGAGGCCATGCAGTCTGAACTCAAAGCCTTTGTGAGAACCCAGTCAAAAAAAAAAATTGAAAAGTCAAATGGGCAAAAAAAATAATTATAGTGAAAGAAGGGGGTCAAACTATAAATTTTTGAAAATGAAACCTTTTTAGCTCCCTTGCTGCTGCGACAAACAGAGAAGGAAAAATAAAGAAAAACAAAAGAAATTTCATTCTCTCTCTCTCTCCCTACCTTCTGCAAATTCAACCTACGTGGCTAAGATTTTCGAATCATGGGGGCTTCTTCAAATTCTACTCGTAGTTAGCTTGGTTCCCTCCTCAATTTCGAAAAAAATCGGATCATTTCTCCTCTATTTGCCGAATCTGAAGTAAGAACCCTAAATCCCCAAAAGTTTCGATTTCTCTTTTTGGCTTAGATGTTAGAAATTGTAGTATGATGATAGGCTGATATTGATAGAATGAGGATGAATTTGAGTTGGTGGAATCAAATTGAGATAATTTGGAATTTTTCAAAAATTAGGGTTTGTGAAGGGATTATTAGGATATGGGTTAAATGGTAACAGTTATGGTAGAATGAGAAATGAAGAAGGAGATGTTTTTGTATATGGGTTGCTAGTAAATGAAAACAATCATAGTAAAGTTGAAGTAATGTTAGATTAGTAGAATATTAGTTCATAAAACAAAAATCGAATTGGGACAATTAGGGCTTATGGTGGATTGATTAAGTTAAGTTAGCTTTAATACCGGCTAACTAGTATTGTGACAAGAAGGGGGCAAATCTAAATTTCTTATTTAGTCCTATAGTTATTTACAATAGTAGCTATAATTATAAATTCATTGTTTTTCGGAAATAGGTTCATCGAGAGACCCTCCGCCGGAGTCCAGTTGAATCGATGTCTTTTATAATTTTGACGTATCCCACTGTGAGTAAATGTTATATGGTTACATAAAGTATTTTAAATCCTTCATGCTTGATAAATTATTTCATGGGAATTAATTGATTGGATATGATAGTTTATGATTTGTTTGTTGGATATAAGTGATTGAAATTAATGATTCGTCATATTAGTGGTTTTATGAAAGACTTGGTTTTAAATGGTTATTTGAATAAGAAAAGAAGGGAGCATGCATTAGTCGGGACAAGCGCATAGGAAATTAAGTTCATATTGAAATTAAAGTATACTAACGTTTCATGATATGTACATGAACTCTTTGTGAAGACATGGTTGTCTTAAGTATTGTGATCATGAAGGAATTGTAGGACTAATGGGTGCGATTCTACATATGGATTTGATTACGATACGATTGCATATTGTCTGATTGATTGTCAAGTTTTCAGGATAGCTGTAGCTATCAGCAGTGATAATAGCCTTGGTGCACCTTGATTTGTTATATATATATGACGTGTGCGGAGTCACACATGTATACTAATATTATAGCCGTATATGGCACGATAATATATAACTGACGACTTGTGTGTGTTGATGTGAACCATTATGTGGTTACGTTGTGATGTTTTAATTGTGTTATGTTGTCGAATTATGATATCACACAGTTGATATGTTTGACATAGGTGTTGGGAAATGATAAGGGTATAACGATTGATTTAGCTATGTGAGTTTCTTTAGTGTGAAGTTAGTATATTAAATTTGAACTTTGCTAATGATTTATTTTCTAATTGTGCATGTTTACAGAAGTCTTGTCCTGAAAATGTAACTATGTAATATTTATTCACTGAGTTTTAGCTCACCCTCTCTTTTTGTTAAATTTTTCCTTCTCCAGATAGTGGATTGTTCTTAGTTTGGCATCCATGATACTCTGACAGGAGTTGACAGTTCCTTTGTCGATTACTCCTTCCAGGTTGTTAGGAGTTTTCTTTTGATAATTTTTGTAGTCCACTTTTGAAATGTAAATAGGGTTCATGTGGACTAGTAGGTCGCTCCGTCGAACATACCCAACATGTATATTGATCTTAGTAATTAATGAAATGAGTTTTCATATTATACAATGATCTTAGTAATATACATATGTATAAATATATATTGCTAAGTTTACAGGGTTACACTCAGAGGCTTACGTGGCCAGGAGAGTTATAAAAAGGGCCACGTACCGGTCACGAAAGGTTTGGGTCGTGACAGCCTTGGTCGACAATCATACTTGGAAAATGGAACCTTTTCCGACTAGTAAGAAGCCAATCGGTTGTAAATGGGCTTTCAAGACTAAACTCCAAGCCGATGGCATGTTGGACCGATACAAGGCATGCCTCGTAGCAAAAGAGTACAATAAGATTAAATGGTTGGACTATTAGGAGACTTTTTCTCCCATAGCTAAGATGGTTACTGTCCGTTGTATTCTTGCCATAGCAGCTACCCGAAATTGGATTATTCACCAATTGGATGTCCATAATGCTTTTCTCCATAGAGACCTTGACGAGGAGGTCTAACGGTCCCTTCCCCTAGTTACTGTTCCACCGATGACTCACGAGTCTGCCGTCTTCGAAAATCCCTTTACAGCCTCAAACATGCCTCACAAAACTAATTTTTTTTAAACTAATAAATGTTCTTCTTAATGCAGGTTTTACTCAGTCTTAGGAAAATCACGATCTCTTTACCCTCACCATTAGCTCATCATTTATCGTTGTTCTTGTTTACGTTGACGACATTTTAGTTGCAGACACTTATCTTTCTCAGATATCCTTCCTTAAAAATCATTTATCTTGTCACTTCAAGACTTAAGGCCTTTGAATTATTTCCTCGGACTTAAAGTGGAACAGACACCTACTGGTATTTCCCTTTCCCAAAGAAAATATGCTCTTGACATTCTCTCCGACAATGGTCACCTCGGCACCCGCCCAGTTTCATTTCCCATGGAACAAAACCTGAAGCTAAATCACTCTGATGGTGATCTTCTCTCCGACCCCGGTCATTATCATCGTCTCGTTGGTCACCTTATCTATCTCACCATCACTCGACCTGATATCGTCTACTTCATCAACATTCTGAGTCAGTTCATGCATGGCCCTCGCACTCCACATCTCACCGTCGATGTTCGTGTTCTTCGTTACCTCAAACGGTCCCCTAGCCAAGGACATTTCTTTCCCCCCTATAATAACCTTTAAATCACTGCCTACGCTGACTCTGATTGGGCTAACTGCCCCATTACCCGACGATTGACCACCGGTTTCTTCATATAACTTAGCTCCAGTCCTATCTCTTCGCACAAAAAAAAAAAAAACCACAGTTGCTCGATCCTCCACCGAAGTTGAATATCGCGCAATGATCGTTGCTACTTGTGAGCTCACTTGGCTTAAACAACTTGTCCTTGATCTCGGTGTTCCTCATCTAGCCCCTATGACTCTACTTTGTGGCAACCAACCCGCTCTCCACATTGCTTAGAATCTTGTTTTTCATGAATGCATCAAACACATTAAAATCGACTATCATCTAACTCGTGAAAAGTTACGTTATGGCTCCTCACCATTGCCCATGTTTCTTCTGCTCACCAGCTTGCCAACATCTTCACCAAAGCGCTCAACAATGATCTCTTCCATCACCTTTGCAACAAGTTGGGCATTACCAACCTCGATACTTCAATTTAAGGGAGCGTATTAACGGAAATATTTTCTTCATAGAATTAGTTTTTTTTCCTTTTCCTTTTCCTTCATATTTGTACAGCTATAATATTTATGTTTCCTTATTCATACTTTATTTTCTTAATTGGCACAACTCATTTATATTACAAAATAAATAACAAATTATCAATAAAAATTAAAATGGTTTATTTACCTATTCTGAAAATTAACATTACTACATCACACTAGCACTGTTACTGAAGAATCACATGGTAGAACTTTGAATATACACACTTCATAACTGCCCAAAATTCATTCATGGCCAAAAAGAATCAAACCAAAAAGTGTTGATACGAATTGCGTATCACCTAAAAAAAATAAAAAAATAAAAAAGATTTCATTCATCAATATATAAAGCAGAAGTAGAGATCCGACTATGTTCAAAGAGGTCATAAGCATGTCTTGTTCTCAAGAACAAAAGCACAGTACAACCCAACCCAACGACAGAAACACAACCCCACAACACAAAGCTGAGGAAATAACAACACCTCCCCATGCAAACCTCGGCCCCTGGGCTCACATTCATGTCGTAAACTGTCGCGGCAAGAATCCCATAAACCAGCGACCCAATCGGTATATTCGTGATCAGAATATTGTGGTTTACCCCCATACTGTTCGGCCCAAATAGCTCCGACGTTACAGAAACCGCCGCCGCAAATATAAATCCCGAGCTCAGCCCAACCAGCGCCGTCCCTACATGCAGTGCCACATCACTCCCTGACACTGCCAGCGTTATAAATGCAATTGGCGTCGGTACTAGCGCTATCGTTAGCCACCCTGTTCTTGCGAAATAAAACTTCCTGCAAAAAGATTTAAAAAAATAAACAATTTATTAAAATATATTGCAATTTAATAAACTCAAAAAGGAAAAATGGTAAAGCTTACGTTCGGATATAATCTGGTGCGGCAGAGAGCAATCGACCGAAGAAGGAGAAAGAAGAGTAGAGAGTAAGAAGAGTGGACGTGTATGAACTGAGTCCAAGTGATTGGGCTATTTGGCCCAGATTGTTACTGTATACAAGCCCAATTGTTCCACCAGAAAAGTAAGCAATGTAGTAGAGCCAGAAATCTAATCTTCTGACGAGCGATCCAGCAGAGTGTTCTTCTCCAAGCATTATTAGCTTATCGCTAGTGATCATCTTCTGGCAACACTCATTGCTGCGATCACCGGCACTGTAATTACTGTACACGAAACTTCCATTTGAGAATCCATAATCAGCTAAAAGGTTAGGGGTTCCATCATCAGGACCGTTAGTATTAGCATTAGCTTCACGAATGATAAGTTCTTTATGAAGCTCGAGATGTTCATCCTCTACTAAAAGGAATGCAGATCCTTCGAGCCGGAAGCTGGAATTCACTGTGTCGCGGAACCAAGATTTACCGTAGACGACGCCTGGGATGAATAGAGGTAAAATTAGGAGGAAAATTGATCCGCCGAAGAGGAGACGAGCGGTGATGGATGACGAATCGGAAATGGATCCGGTGAAGAGGAGGAGGTAGATTCCAGTGAAGACAGCGAGGAAGTTTAGGATGAGGAAGGTGAGAGAGTCGCGGCGGACGGCGTCGGGAGGGATTGGATCTATAGAAGGTTGGAGGAGGATAGGGATGAGAGCGGCGAGAGAGGTGAACAGCGGAATGATAGCGTTTAAGAGTAGGTAGATAGTGGTAGAGGACGTGTCTACGGCATCGCCGGCGAGTGTATATAAGGCGGCGCTGACGCCATTGAAGCTTACGGTAAGAGCTAGAGCTAGGGCTCGATTTGAGGGGAAGTTTTTGACGCAGAGAACAAAGCATACCGTGTTGAACCAACAGATACTACATCCGGCGAGCAAGCACAGAAGAAACACCTGCAAAAATAACAATAAAATAATTAGAAGTTCTATTTAATTAATACTTTCTCTTTTTTTTGGCGGGTCCTATCTGGCGATTGGGTCTGTGACTAGGATATTGGCGGGTCCCACCTGGTGATTTTGAAGATATTAATAATACATAATAAAATAACATAATATTAAGACCGGGTGGTTAATCTATGGTTTCTTGTAAGTCTTATCTTCGGTTTTTAATAATTTTTAAAAATAATAATATTTAACATATTCAAATATATAAAAATAGAGAAAGAATCAAATTTTAAAATTTAAAATTAATTTTATTTTTTTTATATATTATAATTAATAATTAATATGTGATATAAAAACAATTAATAATGGTAAAAAGTCGATTTTTTTATTTTTTATTTTTTATTTGTAAATTTAATTATATTAAAATAATATATTTTTTTATCGATATATAAAAAGATATTTGAATTTAAAAATTTTGAAATATTTGGATTCAAAATATTTTAAAGGCAAATAAATAAATCTACGAGAAATATTTAGATAAAATACGTACGGTTGAAATCAATTAGATATAATTTTGTAAAAAAATAAAACCAAGCCGTACATGATTCGTGGAATGTTACTGACCAGTAGAATCCAGGAAATGGAAAAGAAGTGGGACCTCTTGGTGGGTCCCATTAACTACCTAAAAGTCATAAACTACATTTCTCCGCTTAATTTTAGCTGCACTGATTCATCACTCATTCGTTGGGAGCTAAAAATAAAACTTACAGATTCAACAAAACTGTTCAGAAAGAAATTACTGATGGAAGAAAGAGGGAAATAACTAAATGGAGATGCTAAGAAGAAAATAGAGGATTGAATGAAATAAAAAGAGCGTACCATGAAATAAGGTAAAGTGATGACACTTCTTATAACAAGCCATTGCAAGCCGTAACCAATAAGGCCCATAAAAGCCGCCATGAAAAGTACAACCCACAGCGGAAAATACAACAACGCCATCCCTGACGACCATCCAAACAGCTTTCCTAGATCCGACGCCGTTGCCAGATAATTCAGCTGCACCTGAGAAATCCCTAGCACGGATTTTAACTCCGACGAATAAGCCGAGAAATCAAAATTCGTCCCTGTAAATGCTTGAATCCAAATCGTCGCTACCAGAATCATCCATTTCCTCGACTGCCCCGCCATGACGGTGAAGATTGAAGAAGAATATTTTTGAGTGTTTCTGCCGCCGCCGCCGCCGCCTCTAGGGGGAGGAGAGCTTGATTCACAGTCGCGCTTCGGTGAAAGAATCGGCGTTTATCTTTACCGTCCTCCAGAGATCTGCATGGCCTCATTTATAAACCACAATTAACAAACTTTCGCATTCAATCGAATTTTTCCTTTTTTTTTTTTTTTTAAATTTTTTTTAGTTTTTAATTTCTTAATTTCAAACCGAGATTTAGTTATAAATTATTATTTACCAATTACCAGGTTTACATGGTTTAATTTCGTACCATGTCTGGAAAAGCCAATTAGAAGTGTTCACGTGGCAGCATGTGATTGTAGCCACATCACTGAGTATGAATTTTACCTAACACCCCATTCTTAGGCAACTCTATTAAAAGAGATACTTTTTAAAAACTTAGATCCTCTTTACTTTACACTATTTTATTTTAACTATTAATTTTTATTTTCCACCCTTTAATTATTTATTTTCTCATTTTCACCCATTTATTTATTTATTTATTTATTTATTTATTTATTTATTAAGCATAACCTTTTTTCTAACCTACTTTGCGTTTCTCTTTGGCAAGAAAGTAGTCATAACATACATAAAGGAGAAGGCCAACTTTGTTTATATATATGCTGTTTCGAATAAGTAATATGAGCACACATTTATAATTCCTATGAGCTTTATTTTTACTCTTTACTAAAGGGAAAAGAAAAAGAAAAAACATAAGTGCGCTAATTTAGAGATGGAGTAGAGTGGCTGACATGGGCTGAAAGATGGAATCAGCCTCCAAAGCATCCGCCAACTCAGGCCATAAAATAGTGGAAACAGTCCACGACCCATCAGCCCTACCACTGGGCCTCTGATTCATGTAACAAACTCCAATCCTCTCCACAGTGGAACAAACAGTCCCAATTAACGGGCTTCCAAATCCAAAGTCTAATTCAGCAACCGGAAACCTCCGGCCCGATGACAACACAAGCGTAGGCCCCCCTAAGCCCAAAACCAAACGAGACAGCATCAATCCAGGCCTATGACACTCGACCCAATCAATCAAGTCTAAAAAATGTTCTTCGGTCGTCACCTTACAAATCGCGTCATGGACCAAACCCGCCACCTCCGATATGGAACTCCGTTTCAATTCTCCAACGCTGGCTTCTCCAAACGCGACGGACAACACGTTGCCTATGTAATTCGACATGTCGTTTTGATCCATTGTTAACATTCTCCTCCTCCCATCTACTAACCAACCCATCTTGCATTTCGAATCGAGACCACCATAATCAATGGAGTTGACCATAATTTTCCATACATAAGCGGAAAAAGCTTCAATCTTTGTTCTATGATTTCCCTTTTCACACGCAAGCGTTTGTAGCTTGTTAACATCTGACGCCTCAATGTGATAAAGGCGTTTGAGCAGCTTTTTGAACGTCGGAATGTTCTTAATGTCATCCATGGTGCATTTGACAAAGGTTTCGTCTAGAGAAGGGTGGTAAGACGGAGGCAAACGTGGGTGAAAAAGATAGTTTCTGCGATGAACAGGTAAGGTTGAAATTGGGATGTTTGTAGCGATTTGAGCCCATGTAAGAAGGAATTTACCGAACCCACTTGCGTCACTTAATGCGTGGTCGAATGTGAAGGTGATCGAAATCCCCCCACACGTGTAACTCGTGGCTTGGATTTGTAACGGGAAGTTGGGCTCGATTCTGACTAACTGGGCTCGGATGCATTGATCGAGGTCGTAGATGGGTAACTCTTTTAACGGGATGTTGGATTGAGCTGAAACGAAAAGGGCACCTTGATTATTGCAAACGATTTCGGGTTCGTTGGTTGTTGGGTTTTGGATTATGCGACCAGAAAATGGGAAGAAGTGGTGTAGAGTATGGGAAAGGGAGGTTTTAAGGGTGTTTAGAATGGTGGTGAAGTTGTGGGGGAGTGGTGGTGGAGGGAAGATGTAGAAGTAGGTTACCGGAAAGCGGCCGGAGAGTAAGTCCAGGTTGGAGAGATTGAGGATTTGCTGTGGCGGCTGCAGTTCCGATTCGGAGGGGTTGATAGTCGGAGCTTTTACAATGGATGTGTCGATGAATTTGACTTGGAATTTGGCCTTGACTTGAGGTGGAGATTCCATTTAGGTATTTAGGTAGGTGCACTTGTACAAGTAACAAGAGGGGAGCTTTTTAAGCTTATTAGTGTGAAGGTAAGTAAGAGATGAGTGATTCCTGCATGTAATAATCAGCACCAGGGCGGGGGGGGGGGGGGGGGGGCGGGGGGGGGGGGAAGAGAAGAAAATGGAGGGAGCAGTGACGCGCGCTTGCACGAAGAAGGTGATGTCTTTTCTGGAAGTGAATTGAATTACAAGGCAGCAAAGCAAGCAAGCAAACCCTGCGGTTGAACGGTTAGATTTGGGAAGCACCATCATTGTCTAGCCTGAATTTATTTCTTCTCCCTCTTTTTTGGGTGGGAGATTTGTACTAAATGCTTGTTGATTGGATTTTAGATTAGGGTTTTTTACTTAATGTAATCATGGCCATGTTGTTGTTTACTACTTTGCTTACTAAGAAGTATTATTTTACCTCAACTTTTGTTAAATTCTACCTATTATTTTTCTCCTTTAAAATGATTAGACTGGATGGGTTGTAGGATTCTGCCTGGCTCGGTTGATCCCATAAAATTTTAATAGTATGTTCACTAATGCGCTCTGAACTGTTGATGAAACAACGAAAATGAAGGTCAGGTTATAATTGTTCTGAACTTTTTGAACGTGAGTTAGGAGTATTAATACTCATTTGCTGTGAGACATTTGCTTGTTTCATGACCATTTCCTCATTGGAGTGTATTGTGTCCGAGCCCTCACGGTCTTTGCCATAATAGAATACATCATCCACCATTCTATGTCTGTTAGAATATATTTTATTTATCTTAATCTTCCAATCTCTTGCCCTCGAAATGGCACACATCTCCCACCGTGAAAAGGAACTAATGTTTGAGGATGAGGCCAGCACTTGATGACCTCAGCTGCTCACCCCAAACTTGTTGTGTCCGACGAGTATTTCTTTATATCCAGATTCCAGACTTAACTATCTTCTTTATAACTGAAGACATCGTCTTCCAAAACATGTATTGTGATACAAGTTTTATTTGAGACATGTTATACTTAATTCTAGGAGAGTCTTAGTTGGATAGCCTAAGAGTCTGAGATTGAAGTTAGTCGTTGTCAGCTCAAGATTATAGAAATAGAATATTGAGAATAGATGATATTGAGGCTGAGGTACATAAGATCTGATGTAGCATCAGTTCGGTTATCTATATTTAGATGAGGCGAAATATCTCAAGAAGATGATGAGGTCGAGCCAAGTATTTTCTCACTCGGCTCAGATACTGGCAGTATAACTGAATGAGTGGACAAGTAGAAAGTAACTGACACTTGAGTGAAGACTCTGTTCTTGGTATGTTAGACAAGGGCATCGTCTTACTGTCCATAAGGACAGGTGAGTGAGGGAGCAAATCCCTGATGTGTTAAACTATAGGGCGTTGATAGCCATCATAGAGCAGATGATAGAGCAATGAGAGGGTGATATGTGTAAAGCTGTTAGGAGCCACCCAGTTTAAATTAGGTATAAAAACCAAATATTTAAGAGAAAAAAAGTAATACAAAATTAATTAAGAAAAGAACAAGCTTCTTCAATACGCTTTATTTTCCTTTTAAAAAACTAATTAGAGCGATAGAGAAAAGTTAACCGACCTATGAATGTAATAATAATAAAAAAATTGTTAACGTAATGCAAAATGTGTCGACCATTTTCTATACTAGTACGATTTATAAAGAGTACTTTTGAATGATAAATCCAACAAACGCTCCAAGCCTACAACTATCTTCCACACGAACAACTGAACAAGCACACAGTTTCATTTCCAATCAAAAGGGCTATGGTGTTAGCAAAAGCTTGAGACCATGTCGGCTCGTCCCGTTGGGCCATGCTCAGTAGCCCAAGTAAAAGTACAAGCCCAAAAGCCCAGTCCAAACTATTAACGTCATTTATTTTTGGTATCATTTTAGGGATATAATTAATTTAATGTCATCTCAATAATATGGTTGAGATGTCAAGTTCAGTTAGGTCAGTTTTAAATTTAGATGGAGTAATAATTATTCGGTATGATTTTTACTGGGTGTAATAGTTCGGGTCGGGATTCGGGGCTCCCGGCTCGAGGGAAACTAATTTTTTATTTTATTAAATTAATTAATTCATCTTATTTAAAATTATTAAATTTTAAATAAAAAAATTAGTTTAATATTATTTATTATATATTATATTTCAACTATAACTCTTTAATTTAATTATTTTAAATAAAATAAATAAACATAATTAAAAAAATAAATTAAAAAAAATAACTCCACCAGCTCCTCTATCTAATTTAGGAGAGGGCTAATCACCGAGTTTGAAGGAATTAATCTTCTACTTTATTTAATAAATTTATTTATTCTATTTAAAATCATTTAATATTAAATAAATTTAATTAAAATAATAATTTAATTAATATTTTCATATTTATTATATTTTAATTCAAATATTTAAAATTCAAATAATTATAATTATCAAATTCAGGTCAGTCGTGATGATGTTAAACACTCAAACTAATCAAATTCAATATATAGGATCTTTAGATGTAATTATGGCTACGTAGTAAATTAGAAAAGAGAGAAACTTAATCATTGTAATAATGACGGGCTAAGATGATATTATGGCTAAAACAAAGTCTTATGAAAATATATGTCTATATATATATATATATACATATAGAGACGTAGTTGATGTTGGTTGGGAAGATGGCCTATAATCGATTATGTATATGGTCCATAAAACAACTCATGTGTTGTTGGGTCCATTTATAACTAAAAATTAATGTAAGTCAAATCTGGTACCTACACACACCTTCCCGTGTTTAATTATTGAATTTTTTTTTTTATATTAAAATAATATTTATATAATAAAATTTCTTCTAATTTTTTTCTTGTGCTTGTGAAATTGTTTTATTTTGACTTTTTTTTTTTTCAAGTCAAGATTAGTTGTTAATTAAACCAAGTCCAAAGGCGCCATCTTTACCGGGTCCCACACTTGACACTACCACTCGAATCGATCACCGACAATCACGTTTCCCTGATTAGGACTCGGTGTCTTCACTGATCCCTCTTGACGAATCATTACCCTCCACGTGTACTCACGAGACGATCGTGCTTACGGGACGCTGACATATGTCATGACTCCCAGCAGCAGTTTTCAACCAGTCCTGTCTGTTTTATTTAGTGTTATCTAAAATTTTGATATAGGTGGATGAATTATTATTACTTTATATTAATTATTTAATAAATTAAAAAATAAATGTTATTTTATTTAAATTTAATTTATATATAATTTTTTTATTGAAAAAGAGTAATAATATATTTATCGAATTTAGATAAAAAAAACTAGTGAAATTATTTTTATTTATATTATTACTTAATTAAAGGGTTAAGAAATTATTTATCGTATTTTATTTTATTTAAATTTTATCTAAATATAATTAATATATTATTATCTTTATTAATTATTTAATTAATAAATTTTAAAATATTAATATAAATAAATATTAAATCCTATTTTAATTCAATTTAATCCATTTATTATTTTTTATCCGCATCAACCATTTAATGTAATTTGGAATTCTCTCTGCTTCTTTTCACATAAGTTTATGTCGGAACGCGACATCGCGTAAACCGGTAAGATTCGTGTACAGGCTGGCATATACGGGTCGAATACGGAATGATTCGGGTCACTTGACACTTGCGGTAAACCCGACACATGCCACCGTAAAATATAAAGGAATGAGTGTCGGCTCTTGGTTTTGCTGCTCACAATCTGACAATAAAGTTAATCTATATAAGAAAAAAGAAGAGGAGCAGAGAAAAGCATAAGCTAAGCTTTTTTAGTTGCCTCAGGTTGTAAAAGCAGTTTCGAAAAACAAAAGCTTGAGCTAAGCTTTCTTGGACCAGTAGTTCTTTGTTTTGTTCTTCTCTCTCACCGTCTCACGTTTCAGCTTTCTTTGATTCTCTACATTTCTTCAAAAGCTAGCCTTTTCCTTGGTGAAGTTTCTTTCGTTTCCACCTTCTTTCTCTACCATTTCAGCCCTCAGGTATTATTAAGTAGTGACAAAAAACTTGGATCTTTTTATCTTTTGTTTCCTTATTACGAGAAAGCCAAACGTTTTGTTGTTGGGTTTAATATTTTGTTTCCCATTTCTTGAATCGTTTGCTCTGTCTTTTCCTCTCTGCCATGTTAGTTACTCTTATGATGCTTCTTTTTAGAATGGAAACAGAAATCTCTCCTATGATTTATGTATTTGTTTCCTTATATTCTCTGTAAATCAATTACAGTTAATTGTTTTGGCCAAAAAAGAAATTACATTAATTGTATATCATATATGAATCATACTCTGCTATATGTAATCGTTGCTACTGAATACTACTTAGAGGATTTTCTACTTTACTTTTCTCTTACTTCTAATTTGTGCAGAATGGTGAAGGCAAGATTAAGCTATTGGTTGAATCTCTCTGTATTGCTTCTGGTCTTGCTTAAAGCAGCACAAGGTTTCAATGTCGGAATTACTTATGTTCAAAGCGCAGTTGCCAAAGGAGCTGGTTAGAAGAAGAAAATCAACTTCTTAATAAACTAATCCAAAATTGATCGACTCTTTAATTTCTTTCAATCATAGGTTTTCATTAGTCGTGTAAATATTTCGCAGTTTGTTTGGACGGAAGCCCGCCGGCTTACCATTTTGACAAAGGATTTGGTGCTGGAATCAACAATTGGTTAGTTCACATTGAGGTTTGTTCTTTTCTCAAACCTCAAGCAACTACTTTCTTTTCACAAGATTGAAGTCATCATTGTAATTTGTTTCTAATATGTTGTTCTTAGGGTGGAGGATGGTGCAACAATGTCACGACTTGCCTTGCCCGACAGAACACTCGTTTAGGCTCATCAAAACAAATGTCAAAAGTAGTTGCTTTCTCCGGCCTTTTGAGCAACAAGCCACAATTCAATCCAGGTATGAATTTAATCGATTATTTTTATTCGGGTTTGTGCCAAACCTCAATTTGTTATCATCCTAATGAGAATCATTATATCTATAATCTCAATATGCAGATTTTTACAATTGGAATAGAATCAAGGTTAGGTACTGTGATGGATCTTCTTTCACGGGCGATGTAGAGGCCATCAATCCCGTAAGGAACTAAACTAAAGAAATTTTATTCAATATAGTAGATTTGGTAAGAAAAGGAGATTCATTTTCTTGTTTCTCATCAGTTGATAATTTGATTGATTTAGGCTACAAATCTCCACTTCAGAGGAGCCAGAGTTTACCGTGCTATTATCGAGGATTTATTGGCCAAAGGAATGAAAAATGCTCAAAATGTATGAAGTAACAATAGCATTGATTCAAATTATCTTCTTTAAGTTCCCCCATAAACTTTTCCTTATTTCTAAAAACAAAAACAAAAAAATCTTGACCATAGGCTGTTCTCTCGGGTTGCTCGGCCGGTGGATTGTCTTCTATTCTGCATTGTGATAGCTTCCGAGCTCTCGTGCCTATAAGTGCTAAAGTAAAGTGCTTATCAGATGCTGGATACTTTATAAATGCGTAAGTTCATTCTGCTTTTCTATTGTTAAGTATTCATCTTGTTTTTTCGTGTATTTCTTAATACCATGGATTTCAAATGATTGATCAGGAGGGATGTTTCCGGAGCACAACATATTGCAACCATCTACAGTGAAGTAGTAGCAACTCATGTATGTATAATTTCCGCAATACCTTCTTTTGGATTACTTTCTTCCATTTGAAAGCACAGAATTTGAAGAAGCATGTTTCCCTTCTATTGTGTTATGCAGGGTTCGGCGAAGAATCTGCCTACATCTTGCACTTCAAGAATGAAACCAGAATTGGTATATATGCATTTCCAAAACTGTAGTTGATATGGTTTCCGCAAATGTTATTATTCACATATTAATCCTTCTTGAGCATAACATTAATGTAGTGCTTCTTTCCGCAAAATGTGGCGCCGACTGTTAGAACCCCACTCTTTCTTGTAAATGCAGCTTATGATTCATGGCAGGTTAGTGCATGACTAAACCTCAGTATATAACTTTGTCAACATCACATTGTAACTCTTTCCAATTTGTCAATGAATCACAGATAAAGAACATCCTGGCTCCTGGTGTGGCCGATCCACACGGTACATGGCATAGCTGCAAGCTCGACATTAACAACTGCTCTCCTACTCAACTTCAAACCATGCAAGGTGACCAAAAACTCACATAAATCCTATTCTTTAGTCACAAATTCTATACTAATGTCTCGTTATTTCTGTAATTCAGATTTCAGAGAGCAGTTCTTAAGGGCATTAAGTGGACTAGGCTCCTCTACATCAAGAGGACTGTTCATCGATTCTTGCTATGCTCACTGTCAAACCGAAATGCAGGAGACTTGGTTAAGAAAGGACTCTCCGGTTCTAGGCAAAACGGTAATTTCACGCTCCTTTCTTCACGATTCATGAGCTTAATCTTTTCTTTCTGTTTTCTAATGAGGTTTCTTGTTATGCAGACAATTGCAAAGGCAGTTGGAGATTGGTATTACGACAGAAGTCCGTTTCAAAAGGTCGATTGTCCATACCCTTGCAACCCCACTTGCCATAACCGCATTTTCGAATCAAAGGACCTACTCGAATGAGAAGCATATGTGTTGATGGTACGTTTTATGTTAAGGGTGATAAGTTGAAAAAGAGTCTTGAAATTGTTGATAGCAATGAGAGAAAACAGAGTCATCATTCTATTAAGACTTGGAATAAGTAAAGCATAGCCACTACACATAAAATCTGCGTGTTGGGCTAGTGCTCTCATTATTTTGTACCCATTATCTTGTAGTTTCCATCCTAAATCAACTAGGGTTGATTAATAAGTTAATGTAACGGAGTTTGGATCACAGTTTAAAACCTCAGTTTGGACCTCAAGTTTAAGTTCTAGTTTTGCTTAAGGAAAAAAAAAAAAATTCTATACCTTATTGGGCCTGGGCTTGGATTTGGGTTTGGGCTTAAGGATAAGTACAGAATCTGTCATCTTTGATACAAAGGAACAACCTCTCATAAGCTAAAGCCATCTTAGTTGCAGTAAACATGGAAATCGCGTAATTCCGGCAGGCCCTTCCCCTCTGGATGAGCCGCCGTCGTCCTTCACTCACTGCCGCCTCTAACGCCTCTAACAACGAGTCCACATTCGGAGCGAAAGCAAACCCGAACTCCTGATCAACCACAATCGTCCCCTTAATGCTCGGAAAACTCGACGCCATTACTGGCTTCCCACTCATCATCGCCTCCATTAACGTCAGATCAAGCCCTTGCGGCCTAAGCGTCGGATTCACGAACACATCGATCGCGTTGTAAAACCCACTCAATTCCGACGTGCTCAGCGAACCCAGAACTAAAACCCTGGAACTCAGATCCCTATACCTCTGCTCCCACGGACCCGACCCGGCCACTATCAAGTACACGTCCGGGTATTTTTTCGTCAAAGCAGAGAAGGCTTCGTAAAGAAGAGGATGGCCTTTGTCTTTAACTAATCTCCCTGCAACTCCTAGAATTAAGCTTGCATTTTCTGGAATTTTAATTCTGGACTTGAATTCTTCCCCCAGATTATCATCTTGTCGAAAATCTTCTTCATCGACTCCATTAACGATGACGTGGACTCTTTTTCTGGGAATCTGGTAAACGTCACGTAGCATTTCTCCACAGCTATCGCTAATAGCGATGTGATGAGCGTATCTATGGAAGAATCGGATTTCGTTGAGCACTTTTGGAATGACGCCTTGTATGTTCGTATTGAAAGCAGGAGACATGGGTTCGTTGGGTTTACGGATTAAGTCTTGGAAGATGTTTGATTGTAAGGATTCGAGGGCGATGCCGTGCCATGAAACGGCGAGGTTAGGGAGCTGACGAGCGAGCCAATGAGGTAGAGCTACGCTTTCTGAGTGGACGACGTCGAAGGGTTCGTTCTGGTTTTCTTTCTCGAACTGTTCCCAGGCTTTGTTGTATCGCCACCGCCCGGGTTCGCCTTCGTGGAAATGGAGGTGTGGGTTTGGGTCTGAGGAGGAGATGTCTGGAGGGGTGGAGGTGGGAGGTGGAGGGGAGGTGAAGATGTGGATGCGGTGGCCGCGGCGGGAGAGGGCAGAATGGAGGGTGTAGGCGTGGCGTTCCATGCCGCCGGGAGTGGTCGTGAGGGGCCATTTCCGGGAGAAGACGGCGATGTGGAGGGAGATAGGGGGTGGGTGGGTTTGCAGGAAGGGTAGGCGGTTCCAGGCGAACTGGGCGGAGAGGAGGTCGCCGGACCAGGGTTTGTTGACTTGACCAACGACGGAGGAGGAGGAGGAGAAGATGTTGCAGAGGGAGGTGGTGGTGGGGGTGTGGAGGAGGAAAAGGGCGGGAATGGTGAAGAGGACGACAAAGAAGAGGGTGGTGCAGAGACTAGAGGTGGAAGGGGGGTTGTTGTTTGGCTTCTTTTGCAATCTGCTGGCGGTTAATAAGGCCATGTCTGGGAGGAAGGAAGGAATGGTGGGAAGAAAAGATCGATACTAATTATTACGAGAGATGAGTGCTCGTTGATTTCAGCTTTGAAATGCTCTACTACAATTTTCATGGCGTAGAAATGGAGGTAAGTGGAGGCCAATTAGGCAAATTGGCACTGCATCAAAACTGACGTTACGTTTCCAACTTCTCTCTTTTTCTTTTTTTTTTTATATTAGTCTCCCTTTAAGTGCGTTTCTCACGCTTCTTCAAAGTAAGATTTTGAAGAATGCACATCCTTTTCAAATTTTCCCATTATTTTATTTAATTTTCTAAATGTACAATGTACAAGGTATTATTTTAAGAATATTGTACATAGAGCTTATATCAGAAACTAAGAGTCACTTATCACTGTGCTAGTCCTGAAGTTGCTGCCTTGGCTTGAGCAATACATGAGAAAAGTAAGTCAACGATGCACGTGGTTGAAAATTTAGATTCCTCGTATCATAAGCTGTGACTTTTTTCGCGACCTATATCTTCCCCTAACTTGTACTAGTATGCATGTAATGTGATAAGTAATGTAAGGTTACTATTGGAAGGAAGTTGGAAGTCACTAATTTGCATGTTACTCTATTACTATTCACATGCGGGGCCGGCCTTCCACATTTCAAGGGAGAGTCTGGGCTCCTTTACGTGAAGATGATTTGCATCAAATCTTCCATCAATTGGTCAATTCCAAGCAATATCAGTCAAAGACATTTACCTCCCAAAAAACATTAGAATATATGAACACAACTAATGCGTGATGGAAACACCCAATTTATGTAATAATATCATTTACATATATGTTACATAGAACAGCAAGCCACGCTCTTACAACTTCCATTTATGACTAATTACACTTGCAAAAAAAGAACAAGGATCATCATGCAGATCTTATTTCGGACCAAGAGGAGAGGATTTCGTATGATTAACCCCACCTTTCCTCTCTACTCTGACCTTAGACGAACTACCTTTCACTCCATTCACTTTAGCACTAGATCTGGACGAAGAAGAAGAATTAGGCCATTGCCCGCAAGTTATAGCCATGTCCTTGCAATTTTGTAGGCTTTCGAGAGTCTGAATGATCAAAGGCATTCTGGGCCGGTCTTTAGGATTCAAACTCACGCACTGTGATGCGATGTGAGCCATTCCCTTGGCCCCTTTCACTGAATACTGCCCTCCCAGCCTTGGGTCCATTACATAGTGCAATCTCCTACTACTGCTTAGATAAGGTTTCGCCCAATCCACTAACTTTTGCTCACTTTTGGGTCTCAGCTTATCCATGGCTCTTCTGCCCGTTAGAAGCTCCAGCAGAACCACTCCAAAGCTATATACATCACTCCTGGTTGTCAAGTGCCCTACAACAACACAAAGTGACAATGTCTCGTCTTAAGAGATTGAACATCTTAATTTGTTTCGAATAACTAAACTGTTAGAAAACGGATTTAAACCTGTAGAGATGTATTCCGGTGCGGCATATCCATATGTACCCATTACTCGAGTGGTAACATGTGTATCGGATCCCTCAGGCCCCATCTTTGCAAGACCGAAATCCGACAGTTTAGCCGTAAAATCCTAAAAACAATACCAAAAAGAGAAAAATATGAATATTAACCCTTGCGTTGCAATTTTTATTTTATTAATGAACCATCCAAAGTCTTATATTTACGAACCGAGTCCAGCAGGACATTAGAAGTCTTGAAGTCACGGTAGATAACCGGGTTCTCGGCTCCGTGCAAGAAGGCAAGGCCTTTGGCAGCTCCGATTGCAATCTTAAGCCTAGTAGACCACGGCAATGATACGGACATCCCTGCAACAATATCTTATAAACATTAGTTCAACATAACAACTTGTTTGCAATGAAATAGATTGAACTTTGAGGGTAGAATTGTAAAAAGAGTAGTACTTTTGAACAAGTGATTCTCTAAGCTGCCTCTAGGCATGAACTCATAAACAAGAAGTCTCTCTTCATCTTCACAACAGTAACCTATCAATTTCACCAGATTGTGGTGCCTTAGCTGCCCTAGAAATATCACTTCCGCCTGTTTTTTTTATTTTTTTTTTGATAAAAAAATCGATTTTTTATTTTTATTTTTATTTTTAATCAAGCTATTAATTTTAATTATGAAGCTTACTAGCCATTCACGGTGTCCTTGCAGGCCTTCGATATCGAGAAGCTTAACAGCGACCGCTTGAGCCTTAAGACCCTGCCGGAGATTATAATCCAAATAGCCCTTATGAACTCGTCCGAACCCACCTTCACCCAACAAGAAATTGCTCGAGAAATTCTGAGTTATAGCGCGCAGTTCGCTCAGCTGGAAATCAAACAGATCGGGACCGAAAGTTTGAGCGAGATCTTCATTAATCCGCGCGGATGAAGAGTGGCTGAGATCTGAAAACGAAAGCCGGCGAAACGATGGCGAAGGGGCGACATTTTTGGAGAAATCCGACCTGGATGTTCTGCAGCGGCTGAAATTCCCGAAGGCGGTTTGGTTGTCGGCGGAGCAGCAGTTGGCCGTGAACGGCCGCCATGGCTTTGGATTAGGTGATGATTCCTTCATTGTTTGTTAGTAATGGAGGGGGTTTGGGTGTGGAAGGGGGGAAGGTTTTTTATGCAGAAGGTAGAAGAAGGAGACATTGTTTTCTTGTCTTTCTTCAACTGCTCTTAACCACTCTACTAATCGAGGCATGTTCTATCTCTAATCTTAATAATTTGATTAGCGTTTATTTTCTTATCTTTGTGTTTTGGTCTCTTATGTTATGTCTTGATGCAGAAAATTGATTTTGTTCGAATCTATTAACTTATTAGAGCGTTTTCACAAATCGTATTTAGACAAGAAAATATCAATTTTGTCAAATGAAAATATCATTTAGTGTAATTAAACGACTGCTTAAGAGTTAATTGAATGATGTTAGAATTTGTGTGGAATATATGTAATGCATATACGATAAGTCATTCTTAGGATTCTATCATGCCATATTCTTCAAGAAAAAAGGCGACACGACAAGAACCTGAAAAATCAAAGACACGATGAGAAGAGAAGGAAGATGGTAGCATGCAAGATTCACTTCTAAATTGATGAAGCTTTTGGTTAGCTGTAGTTTTCAACTGCAGTATTCTTTACTTTTTCTTTTCTGAATTTTTTTAATATTTTAAAAATAATAAGTAAATTATTTAAATTTAATTTTTTATTATAAGTGTATCTTTTAAATATTTAAAAATTATAAAGAGATCTTTTGTATATATATATTTTTTTAATGTAGTTTTAAAGAGTTTGTAAAAATATTATTAATGTAATATTATGGTAGATATAAAAAATGGTTGATCGTCGAATTATACATTAATTATTATAAATTAAATTTATAATTTAGTTCAAAGTCGAAAAGATTCACTTATAGTTTAAAATAAATACGATGAATTTTTTTATAATTCTAAAAATTTAAGAAATCTATTTATAATATATAATAAATTTAAAAATATTTATTTATAATTCATAAAATAATAATAAATTTATTTATAATATTAATAAATCTTTATTTTTTTTATTGAATAAGTAGTGTTTATGCGTGGAAAAGTTAAGGCAAACCGTAAATTAAGAAAATAATAAATAATAATTGTATTAAATATATAAATAATTATATTTGTGGACATATAATATATTAAATTTATTATAATTATAAATATTATTATTGAAATAATAAATCATATAAATAATATTTATAATTATAATAAGATATGAATTAACATAAAAACAAAGCGTAAAACTAAGATAATAGCCGAGAGGATAAGCTATAATAATGGTTGATTACTTCATTACTTACTTGGTGGGTTAGTTCATAAGGATATATGCAACTTTGCAAGGTGTCAAGAAGTAAATCATGTTCATAATGTTGTCTCAACTCTTAAAATATGATGAGTCGATTCTTGTTTAAGGATTTTGGATTGGTTGAATCAACATCAATGGTGGTAGCAAAGGCTACGTAATTGGATGGGTCGTAATATATTATGATAATATATAATATTATTTAATTATTATAAATGAGTACGAAACCGTTTACGAAATATGTATGTGACGATTTGTTGAATTGAAGAATGATATGTGTAATTGGCATACTAGGGGCACGCGTGATATGCACGAGCTCTTTTGGTTTTGCATGGGATGATGAGGGCACTGAAAGAATTCAATGAGGAGCGGTTGAAACTGAAAGTCGGAAAGTGTTTTAAGTGGGATGATTAGAATTGCGAGCCACATCCCATGATAATGGGCCGAAATATCTTTTGATCCAATTAATCAAATTGGGCCGCTCAAGCAAAAACTACATGCATTGAGTTATTTTTAATATTTTTATGTAATTTAATATTAGTGGTTTGATTAAAAATATTAGTTTTATTTTAAAAGTAATCAAAAATACCTATAAATATTTGTTGGAATCAAAATAATAAATAGTATTTATATGATTATGTATTATAATAAAATATATTAAAATTATTTTTATTTATTATATCATCTAAATTAATATTTACGATTATTTTATATTTTATATTGCGATACGTTATTATATATAAGAACATTTCAATCACAAATCAAATTAGCTTATAAAAATGAAAAATTTATATAATTTAATAAGAGTTTCAATTTTAATAAAATAAATATGATATATTGTCTTATAATTCAAAAGTAATAATAGTTTTCAGGCTCATATTAATCAGAAAAATCAATCAGAAGTATTTCTTGGCCAAAAATCATTGAGAAAAAAAATACTATTTTAAAACTATTAATTTTCTTTGAATTTATTGTCTCATGTGTTGAGATTTTAGATAGAAATTTAACCGTACAAAATAAATCGTGTAGATAATAATTAGATAGTAAATACATGAGCGTCTCTCAATCTTTTTTAAGAAAAGTTATGTAAATCAAAATAAATATATACTATTTCCCTAAATCTTGATGAGAATTTATCATGTTTTCTCTAAAATATAGTATATGTGATATAATTATTACATAATTTTTCTGGATAAAAATTATACATATTAGAATATGATTCAAATAAAATTTTAATATTTATTTTACTACATTTATTTTGTTATATACGTGCATCTGGTTCCTAACAGTTTTCTTAAACCAAAACTAACAAAAAACCCTAATGAACAAATACCAACTAACCAAAACCATTAAGTACAATTATTTATTCAACAATGTTGCAGTAATCATCAAAAAACATTTGACATAACCACAACTACAACAAAAACTCTGATGAACAAATATCATTTATTTAAAATCACTAACATTCATTACAACAATATTTGCAAAGTTTTCAAAATTCTCAAACTAATTATATTATCAACAATCAAAAGTTTAAACATCCTTAACAAATGACAAGGACTTTGTTGAAGATGGAATCAAGCTCTGCTCATTGTTAGGTTACTCATAAGTCATTACATTTAGAACCGTAGTTGCATGCATTGTGTTTTGTATCGAAGTTCTAGTTGTTCCATACACGCTAATTTCATGCCAATATAATGCATTATCTTTCTCAATTCACATTCTCCTTCCATTTATATATCGAAGCATATAATTATGAAAAAAAGTTTTCATTACTATAGAAAAAAAAACATAAAAAGAAATCAAAAGATTATGACTATTTTATCCGATTTCTTAATATCTACTCGTTATAAATATATTGAAAAATCAAGAATTGATGATAGGTTTACCCACTTATCAAAATATTTATTTACCTTCAAACACTTAATTTTCAAGTATGAAACTTGCCGATAGATTTAATCAATATTTAGACCCAATTCAAATGTAAAAGGATGAAAAATGTATGAAAAATAGACCCAATTCACATATGTATTCATTACAATCCTCGGAAAAAAATATATAGATGAAATGAAATGAAATTACAACAAGTCCTTGATTAATTTCACATGATCAGAGCTCATCTTCATTTTTGCTGGTATTTATAGAAGAAACGTCAATTTTAGCGGATTGCTGCTTGACCCAGGTAAGCACCTTCTCCGCCTCTCTACTAATCTTCTCCTCCTCCAGCACCGCCATCTTCAGCCGCCGGTTCTGTTCTTTCTCCGAGAAGGTGGTCCTGTCTGTTAATATCTCGTCGCTTATCTTCTCCCACCTCCCTACGTCGTCGCTTCTCGACCCCGCCGCTCCAGACACGACGCTTTTCCTAATATTCTTTCCATCGTCCTTCTTGGGATCGGAGAAGCAAAAACAACACGTAACCTCCATCTGATGCTTTTGACCGCAGCAGTCGTCTGCTGCGCTTTTTGGCTCTCTCTCTCTAAATTAATTTCACAAAAGTTGATGATTAGATGGGTATATGTAATATGTTACATCGTATCTAGAGTTCGTGCTTTCATATTAAACGGGATTATGGACTCAAAAAACGGAGTGGATCCCACTAGGAAGATGGAGGTAGGTAGAAATGTAGAACGTAGAATCCCTCTCGTTGCAAATAAATAAATTTGTGCTAATTAGATTTTTAGCTTCCATGTTATTCCATTTTTACTTATGCATTATTTTTTTATTTTTTTATTTTTTTAGTTTTTATATTATTGAAATTGATTTTAAAAAATATATATTTTCCAAACTAATAAATAAATAAATAAATAAGTGTAGGTGAAATGATAGAAGCATGAATTTTGAGACTATTAGCCGTTGCAGCAGGTTGCCCCACGTTTCCTTCCAATTACTAAGAAGGCTCGAGAATTTTCTCAGTAAAAGAAACTGGGCGAGGGACGCTCTTACTCTTCACTTCACTGTGACGGAAAGATGGCCGATTTGTCGTTCCTCTCCGACACCGACGAGTCGGCGGTGGAAGAACTCATTTCCCAAGCACAAGACCTCTCTGTTCTGGAACAAATCTCCGCCATCAACTGCTCGTCTTTCACCGACAGTGTTCTCCCCTCTGATCTCGAGACCCGTTTCCGTAAACTCAAATCCTTCCCTCTCACTAAAAATAAAAAGCCCATCAACAGCTCGTCCGTCGATCCAAAGACTCCAATCAATCACACTGGTAAAGAATCTAAAGATAAATCTCTCTCCGGCTCGCCGTCTGAAACGGACTCTGCTATTTTCTCGCCATCCAAACAGAACCCAGATGGGAAAATGACTCCGGAACCGAAATTCGAACCTGGGCATGCTTCATCGCCGGATTTCTCAACTGAAAAATCCACCTTTACACCTTCCAAGAAAAACCCTAATTCTAATTCTTCGAATTCGCTGACGAGCTCGCCGTCTCCGCCAAAGAAAAATGGCTGCTTTTGGTGCTCTCCCAAAAAGGGTTCGAACAGAAAGTGTAGAAAAGAGAACAGTGTAATGGAAAATAGTCTTGATTGGGGGAAGGACGAAGGGTTTCTTTCGGATTTAAGTATTTTCTCAACGAAAGAACAGCAGAAGATTCTGAAAAAGGCGATGAAGGAGGAACAGAAAGTTTGTAAGGAGGCAGAGAAAATCGTCAAATGGGCTAATAAGCAAGCTTCGGCCAGGATGAGCTTCTTCTCTGTTATTGCGGATGAAGTCAGTGATGAAGAGATCGCTAAATGAGTACGCATTTGTAATCACTCTTTGTAGTTTGTACTTGGTATACACTATAATAGTCTATACATACATACATACATTACTTTCTTTTTCTGATGGTCAGTTCCGAGATGGAATCAAATACAGTTTTTGCTTCAGAATTTGATGCTTACAGACTGAGAAATGATTGTGTTGATTTTGGTCTCGGATTTTTGTTTTTTTGTTTTTTTTACAGTAGTGTCTAGATTGTCCAACAATCCAAGGTGGTTTCAATAAGAGTACAATGCTGCATTTCTTACCTTGATGTGTACTGAAAGGAAACTAATAAGGGAAAATCAAACTTGAAGGGAAGTGTATAGATAAGGAAAAACTTAAAGACAACTAAGGTAAACAAAACTTAAAACATAACAAATCTCCATATATATGCAAAATATTATATTATTGAGATGATCAAAACATTAATTTTCCTACGTAAAAACAGAAAGTTTTGGAATAATCGGTATGACTAAACAAACAACTCCGAGCGGTGCTTTGGGAGTTGAACTGGGATTAATGGAGTATTAATAGTTATGATATTTCAAATTAGTTTCAATACATACAGAAATGGCAAGAAAAAAAAAAAACCAACATGCAGTGGTAGTCTGGAACAGATATTCGACCAAAAAAATGGAACAATGGACAGATATTGCTATCCAGTTAGACGTGAAATGGAAATCAAATCTCATGATTCGTGCTCATCAATAAACTTCCTTGATTAAAATAATCAAATCCATGCTCAAAAGAAGAAAACATAACCTGGAAATTTTTTCCCCATTAATCTATAAATCTATCACTTTCTGAACGCCAATCCATCTACCTCACATAAGTAAGCCATGGCTACCACAATAATCCCACCCCTCTCTGTTTTACTATCCCTCCTAATTATGCAAACAATAGCGATTAGCACCAAAATTAATCATGGATTTACAGTCGACTTAATCCACCGTGATTCTCCACTCTCCCCATTCCACAAACCGTCTCTGACCCATTACAGCCGCCTTAACAAAGCTCTTCTCCGGTCCATTTCGCGAGCAACCACCTTTTCCAAGAGGTTTTCAACCACATCCCCATTATTAGCTAGTGGCGGAGAGTACTACATCAACATATCGATTGGGACCCCTCCTGTCCAACTCGTCGCTTTAGTCGATACTGGTGGCGATCTCTCATGGATTCAATGCCAACCCTGCAACTGCTATAAACAGACCCCACCATTATTCGACCCCACGAAATCCTCCTCATTCACTAAAATAGCCTGCGATACTCCAGCCTGCTCGGCTCTTAAAGAAGCCACATGTAGTAGTGATAAAACTTCATGCAGTTACAACTACACTTACGCAGACGGTTCGTTTACCGTTGGGAATCTCGCTTTTGAATCCCTGACCGTTGGATCGGTCAAACTACCTAAGATCGAATTGGGTTGTGGACATAACCAGCGTGGTATATTCAACCCGGTAGGATCTGGAATTGTTGGATTTGGAGGTGGGTCGCTTTCTTTAGTGTCCCAACTTGACAACAGTCATATTCATAGACTGTTTTCTTATTTTCTAGCACCGAATAACGGTCCAAGTACAATTAGTTTCGGAAGTGATGCTGTCATTTCCGGGCCCGGTGTTGTCAAAACTCCGCTCGTTATGAAAAACCCTGTTACATACTACTACGTGACACTTAATTCCTTGTGTGTTAATGGAGGGAAGAAGCTGACATGGAACAATGACACGTCGGGAAATAGTTCGGGGAATATTATTATTGATTCCGGGACGACATATACTATGTTACCTCCCGTGATTTTCGATCAGTTAGTGCTGGCGGTGAAGGTTCTTATGAAGGGTAAGGATATTGTTCCGGATCCGCACGGTATTCTTCCACTCTGTTTTGAAGGAGTGAGTGATGCGGATTTGCTGACGATTACGGCTCATTTTGACGGCGCGGACGTAGTGTTACCACCTGTTAATATGTTTTCTAGAGTTGGTCCTAGTGTGGTGTATTTGGCTTGTATTTCTACAACTGATGTTGCTGTGTGGGGGAATATCGCTCAGGTCAACTTTACCGTTGGTTTTGATCTTGAGAGAAAAACTGTGTCGTTTAAGCCTGGTGGTTAATGGAGAACTAGCTTCGAAAGTCTTATAATAGGTTTTATCTGGTGTATGAATAAATTTCAAACAACAATAATGGGATATCAACTTACTTCACATAAGTATGTTGATGATATGTAAATTCATTACGAATAACAGTTAGTTAAATGTAGAGATCATATGAAACGGATATCGTATACAATGATTCATGTCATTCGGACATTATCTTTATTGCGACATATATTCTCTCCCTTGTTCAGTTAAAACCTCTGCTGTTGGTTTTAACCATGAGACTAAAACGGTGTCGTCTAATCCAAGCGCCTACAAATTATTACAATAGGATATGAAGAATAATCTTTTTCATATTTATTTATTTTTTTGAGTTTTTTTATTTATTTAATAAATCGATTTATTTTAATTATATAAAATAATATAAAATAATATTATGAAACGGTTAAAATTAGATTAATGGAGGTATAATCGGAAAATTTCTGTACATTATTTGATATTTTTATTCGAGGAGATTAATAATAATTATTATTTTGTTTTTTTTTTCCTTTTATTTTATTTTATATTTATATTTTATTTTGATAAGTTCTTCATTTTCACCTTCCAGAGGAGTCTGCCAACTTTCCAGCACCTTTTCCCTGTTTTCTCTGAAAGTAAAAAGGGTCATCGTCTTCTACTTCTGAACTTTTCAATTCAAGATCTAGTCTGCAGAAACTCACACCGAAGAGGAAAGAGAGTGGGGAGGAGGAGGGTCCTCTTGCTTTTGGTCACCCATCGAGAAAGCTTTGCTCAATCTCTGAGAACTTGTTTTGATCTTCCACTCGGTAGTTTGCTGCAGCTGCAACCATAGGAAGGAAGAAGAGGAAAGGATCAAAAGTGTAAATTCTGTTATATGGAGGCCATTCGCAAGCAAGCTAGTAAGCTTAGGGAGCAAGTAGCTAAGCAACAGCAGGTGATCCTATCTTTTTTTTTTCTTTTGTTTTTTGAAATCGTATATATAGAGCTTTGTTCAGACTTCAGATCAGATATCGAAAGTTCGAAACTTATAATTGGAAGATTTCAATCGATTGGATGTGAATTTTTTTTTTCTTTTTTTGTTTAATGGTAAATATTCAACGTGTTGCAGGCAGTGCTTAAACAATTAGGGCACTTTGGTAATGATGGCCTTTTGATCGATGAAACCGAGCTTCAATGTTACCACCAACTTCAAAGTCTGTACAATTCAACCAGGACAGCTAAGGTATAGTTAAGCTCAGTGTTTGCTAAATTGATAAGCAAGTTATAATAAATGATGAGGATGTGTCATTTTACTCAAATCGAATTTTGGAATGACACCGCCCGTGCAGCATTTCCAGAGGCATATTGTTCGTGGTGTCGAAGGTTTCATTTCATTAAGATCAAAGCAAATGGAGATTGGTAATTTATTTTTCTTTTACAAATTATGAACTCATCTGGTATATCTTCCTGTTTCACGAATCTTGTAAGCGATATTTGTCAAATATGTATTTCTAGTAAGAAGATTAGCAGATGATTGTTGCAAATATGGAGTTGACAATCAAACAACTGCCTCTCCTCTTTCAAAAGCTGCTCTTCACTTTGGAAACTCACATAACTCATTGGAAAAGGAAACGGAGACTCTGTTAGGGATCTTAGGTGACCAGGTTATTTCTTCACTTTCTTTGAATTTTTGTATAACGGATATAGTATGTTTAAAGGCGACTTGAAAACTAATTATCGTTTGTTAATCAGAGATTCCAATTGATAATTAAGTTTCTTCCAGTGTTTCTAATCTTGCTACAGGTTGAAATCCATAGGTTACTGAGCCACTAAGAGCACAAATAAATGGAGCACCTTTGGAGGATGCTCGGCATTTGACTCGACGTTATGACAAGCTCCGACAAGAGGTGGAATCACAGGCAGGTGAAGTGTTGAAACGCCAGTCTAAATCTAAGGAATCTGCTGCTATTTCTACTGAGAGTTCTATGAGGCTTCAAAGTGCTGAGGCGAGGTTGAGTGAACTTAAATCCACAATGGTGGCACTTGGGAAAGAAGCATCCGCTGCTATGCTTTCGGTTGAGGATCAGCAGCAACAGATGACTTTCCAGAAGCTTCTTGTCATGGTATTGAGATTAATTTCGAAAGAGATGTTAGATGTTAGATATTACTATTTTTATTGTTATTATTTTTCAAAACCCTTAGATGAAGGTGTTTTCCAGGTCAATGCTGAGAGATCGTACCATCAAAGTGTTCTTGGTATTTTGGACAAGCTGAATGATGAGGTTCATAACTTGCTATACTATTTTCTAATTCTGATTTCCTGTTAGCATGAAAATCATGGCTGATGTAATTTTATTAAATTTTTATTTATTGGAGGCCAGATGGTTCTTGAAGAGCAGGCCAATGGTGCACGGTTGAACTCAATAAGTGGCCAGAGAGATACACATGCCGATACTCATCAAGAGGATTCCAAGCGAAGCAGATCTGATACCATTCTGCATTTGGATGAAAATATCACATTCTTCCTTGCAAAAGTAACAACACCCAACTCTATGGTTTCTTTAAGAACCAAGAACCATTCTTTTTCGATAAACCGATTCTCTATGCACTGAAAAAGCAAAAAAGGAAAAAAATTATAAGTAGGGTACTTATCATTCATTTATGTAGGTCATTCACCCATTTGATGCTCAAGCAGATGGTGAGTTGAATCTTTCAGTCGATGATTATGTTGTGGTTCGTCAGGTACTACTAGTACTACTAGTCTACTACTACAACCTCCATCTCTCCCTTATGCACTTATTTCACAATAAGTCAGAGTGTTCTTGCAATTCCTCTCTTTTCTTTATCATTACTTTTCTTCTCTGGTTTAAGTGTATATTGTGATTCAAGCAGGTGGGTTCGAATGGATGGTCAGAAGGAGAATGCAAGGGAAAAGCGGGATGGTTTCCCTCTGCCTATATTCAGAGGCAAGAGCAATCTCCTGCTAGCAAATCGGACATCATTTCCCTCCAGTCCTGATAAAATATCTGTAGTTTGGTTGTTCTCCCTTGTAAAATTTTCCATTTGTATAAGAATATATATATTTGGTGATGGGATTTTCGCCTCGAATTGTGCCTATGATTTTGTGTATATTTTCAGAGGAAATTGGTGTTTATATCGTGTGAATATTAGTCAAACGATTCCCTAGATAATAATAACGGAGATTAAAGAGTAATATAGCACAGCTGTAAGCTAACTTGTTATCTACGTAATCTATTCTAATCTTTAAAGCAAAAATAAGTCTTTTATTCCTCTCACAACTCTGGGTTTAATTGATTATATATTCTTCTTCCATCGTTGTTCTTTTTCCGGCTAAAATCTCTTCTCAGGCACCATATCTGTTTATTTTTACTTTCAGCTGTCGTTCTTAACCAAGAAATTCGACATGGCGGCGAGGCAATACAACCTGCCAGAGGAAGTGGGTAGAAAAAATCCTCTCCAGATTTCCGATAAAGTCTATAACACGATTCAAGTGCGTTAGTATGACCAGGAAGAAGAGAAGAATCATAACGCCGATTCATAGACAGCTATCAACACGATTTCTCTTCGAATCATAACTCGGAACGCCTTCGCTGATCACATCCTTATTTTTCACAAAGATAAGAATAAGGAGGCAAATTTCTTATCATTGATATCCTCTGTCTCTATGAACGATATCATGATTGTCGTCTCGTTTTAAGTAACGCCTTCACTGATCACATCGTTTTAAGTAACGATATCATAACTCGTTTTAAGTAACGATATCACGTCTCGTTTTAAGTAATTTGCGATCCCTCACTAGAGGAACATCATAGGTTCGGGTTTGACGCTGTTGGGTTCGGGTGTGACCTCAAAACTAATGATTACAAGGTTGTCAGGATCGTAAGTTACTTGCATGCGCACGTGGGTCGTTTGTATATGAATCAGTATGCTAGAATTGAGATATACAATCTGAGCTCTGACTCTTGGAGACAGAAATGGACGCGCACATAGGATCTTCTACAAAGCATCTTGGAGCAAGCTATTCTCGTTTGAACCTTAATGGAGCCTTTTTATTGGTTGACATGTGATTACCCCAATGGTTATGGAAGATATAACGGTAAGGATGTCATTGTTGCTTTTGATTTTACTAACGAGGTGTCTTTCGAGATTGTCTTGCCGGAATGCCTCCGTACTTCGCCATGTCCTTTCACACATTATGATCTTAAAGAGTTCAGGGGATCGATGGCAGTGATAGCCGGTTATTGGATAATTCACAAACCGCACACTGATGTATGGATTATGAATGAAGCTGTAAAACGGTTGTGGCGTGGTTTCTTTCTTGGACCAAATTATATACGATTGCTTATCCAGAAAGATATTTAATTCCATTAATGTTTATCCATAGATATTATGAACTTCTTACCATATTTAAAGGAAATCTACACTCGAGAGAGAGTAGAATGGTACTGAAACTAGATTCATACAACCTTGACACACAAGAGATTAAATAGACACTCGTGCCTAACTAGGTTTCGAGATGGTGTCATTATTTCATCTATGTCAAGAGCTTGATGTCGGTTTGGGGAAGATAAAAGAAGAATTTGTTCTTCTTATGCTTTTTGGTTTGCTTAGAGATGAATTTCCTATTTTCTTTAATTTTGGGAAAAAAAATGTTTATTATTTTTCAAAATGGATAGAATAAGCTACGAATAAATTTGGCGTTCGGTTTCTTTGACAAAATCTACAAAGTAGAGGTCTTATAAGAAAAGAAAAGGGCAGGTGGCTATGGAGGTTACTATATTTGTCTACAATCTGATTGTTTTACTTGAAATTATAATTTACAAAAATGTCATAAATAAGAACAATAAAAAGAGTGGGTGAAAAAAAAAATGGAAAAGAAAAAAAAGGAGCACTTCAATTCGTACAAAATTGCTCGTAAACAATTTCAAATGAGAAGAACAAAGAAACAGATGGGACTTACAAAGAGGGAAAAGGGCAAAAGGCAATAGCAATAGCAATAATAGGAAAAATGGAAATAAAAGAAAAGCTAAATAAACCGAACCTTGTGAAGCTTCTTAGTTAACGGAGGATCCGACCTGGGGCACAATGAATTGCTCGAGCTATTGCTAGAAAAATCTGTAGAAAGAATGAAAACTTTGCAGATTCTGGCTCATTTCATTGCTTGCATATTTCGAAAATTGCTTACATTTAATCCAAATGGCTTTGCTTAATCAGAGTGTGAATCATAGAAGTCACTTGGACAAGGGGTCATAACCTCAGATTCAAGAATCTGGACTACCCTGTGCATGGTGGGCCGATCCTCTGGATTTGAAGAAACGCATCTAGTAGCAACAAAGAGCAAGGCATCAAGACTTTCTAGTTGCACCCCGTCGCACTGTGGATCAACAATTGCTCTTTGTATATTCTCCGTGACAAGAAAATTTAACTGCTAAAGTAAAATGAATAATTGATTAGCCAAGACAACAATCAATCTCAAAAGAGGGAAATGCAACAGAAAGGAAAGGAAAGAAGTTTCTACCCAGCCGACAATGTTAAGGCCCTTCTCAATGAATGATGCATCAGTGGGTCTCTTTCCATTTAAAACTTCAAGCACTAGAACCCCGAAACTGTACACATCAGTCTTTTCAGTTGCTCTACCACTTTGCATATACTCTGCCAGTTTAAACATACATGGAGTAAGATTGTTTGATATTACACAAGCACGTGTACCCTCATTTGTTGACACAATTGCAGTTTAGATTTGCTTACCAGGAGCCAGATAACCAAATGTTCCAGCAACAATGGTTGTAATATGAGATTCTTCATCCTCCAAAAGTTTGGCAAGCCCAAAGTCAGAAACTTGAGCCTCTAAATTTCCATTGAGTAGAATGTTGCTTGATTTTATGTCTCTATGTATGATCCTTGGTGAGCAATCATGGTGTAAGTAGGCCAAGCCTTTTGCTGCTCCCATGATAATGTTCAACCGTGCATCCCAGTCTACTTGCTCGGATCTCTCTGTATGAGGCAAAGAATGTAATTAAGATTAACCACTTCTGTATTTAGATATTTAGACAAAACAGAAAGGTAAAGTGCATAGAATTATTGGGGGGGGGGGGGGTGTGGGGGGTGAAAATCCCACCATGAAGGACATTGTCAAGGCTACCACCAGGTAAGAAATCATAAATTAACAGTTTTGATGTAGGAGAATTGCAATATCCTCGCAAATTTACTAAATGCCGATGTTTTATGCTTCCAAGAATTTCCAGTTCCCTCTCGAAAAACCGATCAAATTTCTCATTCATCTTGACGATCCTCTTTAAAGCAAAGACATTGCCATCATCCATTTCGAGCTTGTAAACTGTTCCAAAGCCCCCACAACCTATAACATGCTCCTCATTCAAGGCTTCCAATTTCTTAATAATGTCTTTTGAAGAGTATGGCAAGTCTCCATGAAACATTACAATTGATGCCCCTGAAAATTTTAAGAATCATGTTAGTATGATGTTGAAGACTTTAGATAGAGACCATTCTGAATGGAGAATACGAGCTGAAAAACAGGTTATTTAGATGGTAATGAATATTTTGGCCAAAAAAAAATGGTAATGAATAGAATTACTACAGCACCTTCACAAACATCCATTGCAAGCCCTTTACTGTCATTTTTACCAAACTTCTTATAAAGAAAGCAGCCCCAAAAACACATAAGTGCCACCAGAAGGAGCGCACCAACAGTTGCTGACGCACTAATAAGAAGGCGGCCAGAGTACTTCTTCCTTCCACCTGGGAATTCACCTGGAAAAAGTAAGATACTAGATATCATAAGTCTTCATCATAACACAAGTTCATGCTACAGAAATGATTTCAGAATGTGAAGATATATTAAAAATTTACACGCAACCAGGTGTACCTGAGATTGTATGTTGTGAGTTTGTTCCAGTGCCTCCACCATCAGTTTTGCATGCCACATTGATCTGTTTCCCGCACAACCCACGGTTCCCAACAAATCTACAAAATTGATACAAATTCAAAATACAAGGACTACAGGGTAAACGATCGCAAAACAATTCAAAAGTTTGTCGCAATCCTTCAAACATGAGATTAGTCAAAGTTCTGACTTCTGCATAACTTCATTATGATACCCCACATCCAAAATATGTCAGCTTGGAATAAGCTATACTTACGAGTTTTCTGAAAAGTTGATAAGCAAACCATCCAAAGGTAGTGGTCCAACCAGAAAATTGTTTGACACATTGCTTCAAGCCATTCATAAGAACATAAATACGCATATTAGACTGAAGCAATAAAACTAAACACCACTTCAGTCACTGAACGAAGAACCATTGGAAACCAAAAGAAGTGAAACTACTCACAGAGTAACGAGCTTTTTCAACTTTCCCAGGGATACGGGGATATTTCCACCAAGAGAATTGCTTGAGATATCTCTAAAATATCATAAGATATTACTGTTAGTTGATCTCATTTGATTAATTATGAAGTCAACTAAAGTTTCTATCCTTGATAAACTAAACTTGCAAAAAAGAGACACATCCATCTAGAACATCACAAGGGATGGGTAGCATTGACAAGACCATTTAAAAAGCACGCATTTCAACTCTTTATCTATGAATCTTGGAAATGAATTGAGTATCCAGACACCAATATTCTAGAATTCTGACTAGTGATTGATATTAAATGAAAAACTTACAAATTTTCCAGCTGTGAAAGATTTCCCAATTCATCAGGTATTGACCCACTTAAGTAATTACCCTGAAAGAATCTGCAAAATAGAGATGACTCATTTCTCCAGACATGAAAATGCGAACCTTAAAAATATATAAACTGAGTAGAAGAAGAATAAGAGAAAGCTTCAGCCATCAAGGCTACATTTGGAGAAACTAAAACTCAGTTCAGGCCCCCACAATCTAACTAAAATGCTCTTGGCATAACAGTTTTGTCCCACAAAATCCAACAGTTAAGCAACTCATTGGCAATGAACATGAGTGCACTGTGCACTGATTTTAGTAATAGTATATCAGGCACTTACACTCCTTGCAACTGCGAGCAATTTCCCAACTCTGATGGGATTGTTCCATAGAAATTGTTATTATGAAGAGCTCTGCAAAATTATATATTGGATGTAAAATTAGTAGTTGCCACAAATTCTACGCTAGAACCAAGCACCAACTACCAAACAGACAGCAGAAAACCCAGTGAAAAACATACAAAATCCTCAATTGCTCTAGCTTCCCCAGATCAGGTGATAGCGATCCACTCAGTTTATGATGTGGAAGACTCCTGGAAGATTAGGGGGAAAAAAATAAATCAAAGTTATAATGCAAAAAGGAGCAGTGATTCTAAGCATATAGTAACCAATTTTAGAATAGAAGGGGAAAAGAAAAAAAATAGTAATAGACAAGTACAGCGTTTGCCGAACTCACAAATATATTACTCTCTTGGTCTTTGGATCACATGTCACTCCTTTCCAACCACATGGATCTGGATCTTCTGGTCTCCACTTCGGGAGGACACCATCAGAACTAATAACTGCTGTTCTAAAGCTTAGAAGTGCCTCACCTACAAATCGCATTGATTGATAAGATATGGAATACATAAAATACACGCTCCGTCATACAAAAGATAGAAAAACAGACATAACAATCACGTAATGTTTTCTACATCATGATACTCTTCAATAATTGACCTAAATGGAAAAAGGAACGACAACTCCATACCATCAGAGTTAAGACTACTGCCTTTGTTTATTGTACAAAGCAGTAAAATATAATGTAGTAGCCACAGCCCTCGCCATTCACCAGACAGATGACCATGGTGGAACTTCCCTAGGATAATACACCTACTGCAAATCATCTGCCACAACACACTTTGCAACGGTTTCCTCGACCATGTAGATTTTTGTTCGATTATAGTTGCCACAATGACAAAGGAAAAAAGTTACCCTGTAAAGAATAGAAATTAGTTGAACAAGAGCAAAAGCTTCCAGCTTCTATTAGTCAAATACAACCGAAGCTATATTATAATTTCTTCTTAATGATCCACGCTTCGGGTTGAAATACTTGTATATAACTCTTCGAACTGTGATGAGTAGTTGATGTGTTGAAGAATGAATACATAAAGCAAATCGTTCCAGGTAAAAACAGAGTCAGCATCAAGTTGAAAGCTCAAAACAGCTATGCATCAGGTCTTATGCACTAGAAAGCACTGAAAATTGAAGCAGCGGCGAAGAATCGAGCTTAAATACCTCAAACAGCCCTATCCTCAGACTATAATGAATCTTCTAAATCATTACTCCGAAGTGACTAACAAATTACATTGCAGGGGAAGTGATGAGCTACGAATCAAACAGAATATCGATAACGAATTCGAAGAAGAAATTAAGAACATGTAGAATCAAGAAGGAAAAATTAAGAGAGAGAGTGAGGAACAGCAATACACAAGCACCTTGGATTCGATCCAAGATCTAGCTGAGATAAATGCAGATTAAGATAAAAATACAAAATCTTCAGTCTCTCTCCTTCCCTCTTCTCCCTCTCCCTTCAGGCTGAGATTTGTGAAGAGAGAGAAAGACTGTGGATGAGAGAGAGAGTGTGTGTGTCTGTAAAAAGATGAAAGAACATAAACGTGAGATTACTAGTAATCACCATTGAAGAAGAGTGATAATTAGTGGTAATTAGACCGGTTCAATTTAGATTCAAACCAATAAACGGACCCGAGCTGTCTCACACGTGCGAACGCTTACCCTTCAATAATTTTCATACGTGCAACTCACCGCCTCCTTAATCTAGATTATTAGATAAATAATTAAATTTATTTTTTCTTTTTTTCCGCAAAAGAAAAAATATCTAGTAACGAATCTCTCTCTCTCCTAAGTGCTACCCCCGACTCCTCTTTTTTTCTGTCTTGGCCTATCTTCCTGATTCTCTTCTAGGGTTTGGATTTTGCCCAAATTTGCGTGCTAAAGCCGTGGTCATCTCCTTCATGTTCCCGCCAAGCTCTTTCCGATTCAAAGAAGGATTTCTATAAATATGAATTAATCTAGTTCTGATTGTTCAAGCAAACTGATTTCTGAATATAGAACCCTATTCTTCTCTCGTTCCGATTCATCTCGTTGAGTAGAAGAAGCCATCCGGCATCAAGAATGTTTACGATCTGTAAACTATACGGGAACTCCATCGTTACCTTCTTGAATCTTCGTGTTTTCGGTCCTGGTTTGAATCCTTTCGCTCCCTACTGTGTCGCTCATCATTCTCTTCAATCTCGCTAAGTCTTTTCGTCCTTTTACCTAATCTTCCGAAGAAGTATTCGATTTTCTCTTTAATCTTTCTTAGATTATGTAAATCTGCCTTCTTCTTGGTGCAAGGTTTATTTCTGTATTCTATACCTTCTGCAAATCTTCCTACTTGATTTTTGGAGTGTTGTATTGTTGACTTTTAATTTCTCGGAATACTGTGATTGGAAAAAAGAAAGAAACGCGTCTTCTTTGAGTAGAAGTTTGTGAAAGCATGCCTCAAGAGCTAGGGGGCTCAGTTCGACGAAGCCTTTCGAGGAGGCGTTCGTTCCAACATGAGGTCGTTGACAGGGATGATAGAGGATGGACTCTTCTTCACATTGGTGCTCGAAAGGGTAACCTCAAGGAGGTATTTTCTTTCACTTAGTTACCTTGCTTTATACTTCTATTTTTGTTTATTTAATTTTTCTTTAATTATATTCGGGTTTTCTTGTATGCGAGTCCTTGTTCTTATTGCAATGTTCACTATATTGCTTTATACTTCTTTTTTTTTTTCTGTAATTATATTCGGGTTTTCTTGTATGTGAGTCCTTGTTCTTATTTTGCAGTCTTCACTATATTGATTTCTGTATTATTAGTTAAATCATACTTTAGGCTTATGTATCAAATGATGCCCAATGCCGTCACCTTTATTATGAGATTATCCATGGACATTGTGTGAATTTGCAAGTAAGTTAAGTTTTCTGGATGGTTGAGTATGTCAAAGCTAATTTGGTATAATGAAGAAAACAAGAGAGGTGTCCGTGAAATTAACCCAAGGAAGAGAGGCTAGGACTTATTGCTGCTGTTACTCGGCATCCTGATAAGCACTAATGTTTCACTGACATGCTAACATCTTTATATTACTCTGAAAAAAGTTATACTGGATACTGGATATCAGATGGGTTTCCTAAAATAGAACTTTTCAATCTAGTTATTAGTGTGGCTTTGAAAGATGAGGACCTTAGATACTTGATTCTGCTTTTTATTGCTTCTAAAGTCTATGTTCTCTAATGTATGGAAATTTGGCTCATTAATTACTTAGAAAACTATATCATTACACCCTGTTAATTACAGTTTTGAGTTGCAAAGACATTGTATGCCGAACTAAGAAAGTTTTAGCTGAATATTATTAATTTTCTTTGGACAGGTTAAGCGGCTTCTGGATGAAGGAATAGATGTGAATGTAGAAGCTTGTGGCCCCAAGTCGAAAGGGGTGACCCCTCTCCACCTTGCTGCTGAGGGGGGCCACCTTCGAGTTATGGATGAATTGCTTGAACGTGGTGCCAACATTGATGCTAGAACTAAAGGTGCTTGTGGCTGTAAGTATCAACCGAATCTGCACCCAGCTCCTCCTCTGTTTTTATTTTATTTTATTTTTTCTCTCTGCCCTAATAAGAGAAAAATACTGGATTTTACGTCTACGTGATTATAATCTCCATTTCTTTGTTGATGCTAATGTAGGGACACCGCTTCACAATGCAGCTAAAGAAAGGAGAAGGGCGGCAGTGAAATTCCTTGTGGAAAATGGAGCTTTCTTGCCTGATGAAATCTCCGATTGTAGGTTCAATCCACCACTTCATTACTGTCCTGGTCTTGAGTGGGCTTATGAAGAGTTGAAGCGTCTTCAACAAGAAGACTCATCTGCTGGTGAAACATCTTACAGTTCTGAAAGCTGAAGGCCTTTCTCATCTGGGTCGTGCAACTTATATACTCCGAGTCATAGGAGATTGTTATTTCTAAATGGATGATAGATATGCCCTTGCTGTGTTCTCTATATCATGGAGGTTATACAACCCAGATAATCATATGGTATACAACCTAGTATCTACCCCTGTGTGCTTATGGATTTTATTACTTGCTTTTCAATGTGAGATATTATATGGATGCTTCCTGTGTCTTGCGTCTTTTTTCAAGTCTTCTTCCTGTAATACCTTAGTAATACCAAATTGGGCGTAATTGATTAGATTTGGATGGTGACTTGTTTGAATGAATGTTCTAATACATTATTTGCTATTCGAACGATGAAAAGTCATGGGACAATGCAGTCCACGTTATCAATGATAAGTCATAACAATGCTCATGAGACAATACCTTGGGTGAGAGAAACTGTAAAAGTTTAAAAGACTACATTATGAATAGTAGACATCATAATTTGTTTCTACTTTCCATTAAATTCTAAAATAAATTAGTAATAACCTCATTTTCCATTAAATTTGGATATATTAATCACGCGCATGATATGTGCCAGTTAAACATTGCTCCCAAACCAACATAGATTTGGGTTTGTACAAACCTCAATTCATAATATGAGTATAAACAACCTAGATTCATAATGAGTATGAACGATCTAAGTTTGTGAAGCTAGAGATTCATATGGATTTGTGGATCCATATTTTTTTTATTTAGGTTTTTTTACACAGATTTAAGGGATGGGAAATTACTAATTTCATTTCAGATTTTGATAATTTAAACAATTGTTTCGAAAGGTTTTTTAGTATAAAATAATTTTTTTTTTGTTTAATCTATATATATATAATTTTTTTTATTTTGGTTAAATCATCTTTTGCATTATGCATATTAATGAAATCCTAATTTTATCTTTTCTTATTTTTTTAATTTTTTTTTCCTTTGATTGTTTCATATGGTATTAGAGCAAAGATTTATGGGATGAAATTTAATCTCAAACACAACTTTCGTGAGTCCAACTGGTATTCGTTTAGTTTCTACAATTTGATAATTCGTTTTCATTTCTTTTGTGATCTGGTTTTCTTTGTTGTTTTATTATGACTATTAAAAGAGATAATTCAATTCAGTCTGTGAGTGTTAGATTGGATGGAAAGAATTATTCGTATTGGAGTTATGTGATGAGAAATTTCCTTAAGTGTAAAAAGATGTAGCGATATATTAGTAGAACTTTTATAAAATCTAAGAACACTGATGAAGGTGATGAGAGTTATGCTGCTTTGATAGATGCCTGGAGCCAAACAATATAAAAATTATTATTTGGATCAATAATCCTGTTGAGCATTCCATAATAATAAGTACACAGTTGGCAAAGTATGAGACAACAAATGAGGTTTAGATCATCTGCAAAAATTATTCACTCAATCAAATTTTGCAAAACACTATCAATTGGAGAATGACATACGAGCTCTTCAGTAGAAGAATATGAGTATTCATGAGTTTTATTCTACTATGACAGATCTTTGGAATCAATTGGCTCTTACAGAATCAACAGAATTAAAGGCATGTGGTGTATATACTGATCGTAGAGAGCAAAAATAGTTGGTACAGTTTCTAACGACACTTCATAGTGATTTTGAAGGACTTAGAGGTTCAATTTTCTATCGTTCTCCACTTTTTTCTGTTTACTCAGTTGTCAGTGAGTAATAGGCTAAAAAAATACGTCTTAAATATTATTCTGAAAATCGAATTCTTTATACTTCTAATCATTCTGTGTTAGCGGTACCTTCTAAGCCACTCTCTACTAATCAGAATAAGCCTTATATAAGGGTTGCCTTCGACAAGTGCAGTTTGAGTAAGTAAAAAGGTCATTGGAATGCTCAATGTTCTAAGTTAAGATAACATCATCAATCACAGCAGTAAGTTCAAGCTTGAAAACTGGTAACCAGTCATAATCTATTGCTCATGTACTACCTCAGGGTTGCAAACCAGCACAGTTTAATATTGTAGCAATAATTTCGTCGGGTCCTTTCACCGATCGTAGTACTATGGCTGAGTAATTTCAGAAGTTTCTCTCCTTACAGCCACAAGCTATGTCTGCTTCTCCTTTCGTAGGTTATTTGCCTTAGAGTTCTTCAAGTAAGTCACATTATGTATGGGTCTTAGATTATGGTGCTTCTCATCATATGTCTTCAAATTTTTCATCTTTTGCTTCTGTGTCTCCTTCATCTTCTATTTCTGTCATGACTGCTAATGACACTCCTATACCTTTAGTAGGTGTTGGTTTTGTTGTCACACCTCACCTGTCTCTCCCTAAATATTTATTATATTATGAAACTTACATTAAATCTTGCTTTTTTTGGTGAGTTATGTGATTCTAGTAATTTAGTCACATTTTCTTCATATTGTTGTTATGTGCAGGATTTGCAGTATCAAAAGTTGATTGGGATAGGCCATAGGAAGAGGGGACTATATATTTTGGATGAGTTAAAAATGCATGTTGTTGCTGCTATTAGTGTTGATTTATCTTTTTATCACTTAAGTTCTTCTTTTTCTAGTTTTTATTTGTGATATTCTCGCCTAGGTCATATTTTGTCTTCTCGTTTGAGATTTTTGGCATCCACAGAGGTCTTAGGAAATTTATAAATTTGTGATATTTCTGATTATAGTGGATGTAAATTGGTAAAATTTTTAGCTTTACATTTTAATCGAAGTATTTTTGTTTCTTCTTATCCTTTTAATTTGATTCATTCGGATATATGGAGACCTTCTCCTATTGCCACAAAAAGAGAGTCTTGACATTATGTTTCTTTTATTGATGATCATATTCGTTGTTGTTGGGTTTATTTAATAAAACAACATTCTGAATTCGTTGAGATATATACAGCCTTTTGAGCTTTTGCCAAAACTCAACATTCTAATGTTATCAAATGTTTTAGTTGTGATTTGAGTGAAAAATACACTTATAATAATTTTTTTGAGTTGCTTGCCTTAGATGGAACTATTCATCAAACTTCGTGTTGAAATCTCCTGAGCAAAATGGTGTTGCTGAAAGAAAATATAGGCACATTGTTGAAACTGCTAGTTCTCTCTTGTTGTCTGCATTTTTCCTTAGTGTATTTTGAGGTGAAGTTATTCTTATTGCTGTAGATTTGATTAATACAATTTCATCTTCTCATATTTCAAGTTTTTCTCTTTTCAAAAAGTTGTATGGGTATGCTCCTAATTATTCTTTTTTTAAAGTTTTTTATTATATCGTTTTTCGTCCTCATGTAGAATGCAACAACTTGTCCTCTCAATTAGCTATTTGTGTGTTTTTTGGTTATGGTGAAGGTCAAAAGGGGTATCATTATTTTGATCAAATAACTCATAAACTTTAGCGTCTCATTATATTATTTTTCTCAAACATATACCTTTATTTTCTATTCCATCCAGTACTCCTAGCTTAACTAGATACGATCTTATTCGTATAGATCCTTTTTTTGAGAATTCTGATAGTCTGTCATCACAGGTTCCTAATACTTCAATTCGTACTGATCATTCTGCAGGTACTAACACATTACTCTCCAGTACACTTGAAGCTCCCTCTTCTCCTATAGTTCCTCAACCTCTATTTGAGATTGTGGATCCACCTCTATGTCAATCCATACGCATTTGTAAGTCTACAAAGTTATCAGATTTTGCTTATTCTTCATCTTTTACTTCTTTTTTAGCTTATATTCATTGTCTCTCTGAGCCCGCTTCCTATAAAGAGGCAATTCTTGATCCTCTTTTGCAGTAAGCTATGGATGAGAAACTTTCTGCTTTGCATAAGACAAGTACTTGGGATTTGGTTCCTTTACCTCCTGATAAGAGTGTTATTAGTTATCGTTTAGTGTATAAGATCAAGACTAATTATGTTAGATCTATGAGTGATACAAAGCTAGGTCGGTTGCAAAATGGTACTCTCAATAGTATGGTATGGATTATGAGGAGACATTTGCTCCTATTGCAAAAATGACTACTATTTGTTCTCCTATTACAATAGCTTCAGTTCGTTAGTGGCATATCTCTTAACTTGATGTTAAAAATATCTTTTTAAATGGAGATCTTCAGGAAGAAGTTTATATGGTGCCCCCTCCTGGTGTTTCATATGAATTTGGGTATGTTTGCAAGCTCAAACCTTGTGTTTGGTTTAAGAAATTCTTTAATGTGATATTTTCCCTTAGATTTACTTCTAGTAGTCATGATTCTGCTCTTTTTGTTAAGTGCACTGATGCAAGTAGTATTATTTTGTCTTTATATATGGATGACATGATTATTACTAGTGATGATATTGATAGTATTTCAGTTTTAAAGACAGAGTTAGCTAGACAGTTTGAAATGAAGGATTTGGATTCTTTTCGATATTTCTTGGGTATTGAGGTAACCTACTCACCTAGATGTTATCTTCTTTCTCAGTCGAAATATGTTGTAGATATTCTTGACTGGGCTAAACTTACTAATAATAAAAATATAGATACTCTCATTGAGGTTAACGCAAAGTATCCTTCTTCTAATAGTTCACCTTTGTCAGATCCTACTTTATATCGTATTATTGTTGGGAGATTAGTATATCTCACTATTACTCATCCAGATATTGCATATGATGTTTATGTTGTTAGTCAGTTTGTTGCTTCTCGTACTACAGTTCATTGGATAGATGTTCTTCATATTTTACAGTTTCTTCGGGGTACAGCCTTTCAGAGTCTTCTATTTCCATCCACATCTTCCTTAGAGCTGCATGCATACTATGATGTTAATCATGGATGTGATTCCACAGATCAAAATTTTGTTACTGGTTTTTATATTTTTATGGTGATTCCCTTATTTCTTAAAAGAACAAGAAATAATTTATTTTTTTTCAATCTTCAATCGAAGCAGAATATTGCGCTACAACATCTATTACCAAAGAGATTGTCTAGTTATGTTGGTTACTTGCAAATATGGGAGTTTCTTTTCCTCATCCCACTATATGTATTGTGATAACTAGAGTTCTATTTAGATTGCTCACAATTCAATTTTTCATGAACGAACTAAGCATATTAAGATCAATTGTCATCTTACTTATCATCATCTCAAGCATGACACCATTATTTTGCCTTTTTTTTTTTTTTGCAGATTACAGATTTCTTTATCAAGTTATATTCTATTTCTCATTTTTATTTTTTAATTGACAACATCTCGATACTTGTCGCTATCACATCATTAATTTAAGGGGAGATATTAAGAAATATAATATAATATTTTATTATTTATTAAGAGTATAATAATTTTTTTTAATTTTATTTATTTAATCTATATATAATCCTTATTATTTAAATTAAATCATCTATTATATTATATATATATAAATGAAACCTAGTTTCTTCTATTCCTAATTTTTTATAGTGGTACAGTGGCACTCCGCCAGCCATTTTTAGTCTTTCTTGGAACTTGATAGCATAATATGATATCTCTATTCCTGGTGGGTATGGCCAACATTTGTTGTTGTATTTGCCGACAGTCATTTGGATAACCTGACAGGTGGATTATCAGCTGAAGCTTGGCTAAACTTCAGTTTAACATCTGAAACCAATTACTTAATTTGAGGTAGGAATTCATTCATGTTTTAAACGGAAAATTTTAATGGGTTATTATTATTATCGGAATCTTCATCATTATTGTTAAATCTCTTTAATCAATTCATCTTAGTACCTGAATAATCGACCCATTAGACCTTATCAGAATTGTTTATCATATATTTAGAAAAGTGATTGCAATGCGTGGCAGCATCTCATTGGACCAGGTGTATGAGGATTTCTCATCGAACAGCTTCCATGCATTGGCGAGGTTTCAGACCCTAAAAAATGGTCGTACTTTTTGGTGATATAATTTGAATGCGTGACTCATGCATGATATCATAAATACCTGATGCGAAGAAAAGAGAAAAAGGAAAGAAAAAGAAAGCAGAGTGAGCAAAACCCCTGGATTCATGAGGCGGCCAGAATTATTGTCCCACAGGTGATAAAGTAAATGAGAAAGCAAAAAAAAGTATGCATACATGCTTCTTACAGGCATAGCTAGCTTTGCTCCTGGCCCTGGCTCCATGGTTATAAAAGGCCAAGCATTCCTGACTCCATTTCATGCATTCTTGACTAGGCTTCCTGACTATCATTAACCTTGCTCTGGCATTGACAATGGCGGCTATAGTCAACACTTTCATCGTTATCTTCCTTCTCTTTACCTGCTCTTGCTCGAGCTCTGATCTCGGAACTGATCAGGTAGCCTATTACCACCATGGAACTGAGGTATTATTTAATCATATAAAAATTTTGCACATTAAATGTAGCTAGCTAGCTTATTAATCTTAATGCATCATTATTAATTATACGTGCAAGGTGGTAATGAAGATGAAAGTGAGAAAGCTGGTGGTAGAAGTTGATGATTATGAGGAGCCGAGACCTAATCCGATTCATGGCGGTGGGAAAGGAAGCCCCACCGGTAAAGGAACCGGCAAGCCTTGAGTACGTTCGATCCATAATATAACTAGCCACGCCGGCTCATCATGCATGCATGCAAATTGCTTCATCTTCTTTACGTGTGAACTAATAACATTTGTGTATATATGTTTGTCGTTTTTAATAAGAGTGTGATTATATATGTATGAGAAATTCTCGTATGCATATAATAATGGTCTCGTATGCATATATCTCGTGTATACAAAATTGTCTATCTCTCTATATATCAACTGTTGACATGTTTCAGTAAGTCGATCCGGTGTAAAATTGAATGATGTGTTATTATAATTTCCAATTAAGCTTGTTACCGTATTAATCGATCTCCAATAGTAATGCGTAACGATAATTTAGTACGTAATGTGGATTATCGTCCCTTAATTTTAACAGCGCAGTAAATTTGATAATTAAAAAGATTCATAGCCAGCTTAAATTAGATTAAATTGAATTGACAAAGAGATCACATCCAATTAAGGAGGGATGATCTAAGATGATCTGATCTGATACATTGTGTTTTGATTCGGTCGGATCGGATTCGTCCTATTAAGATTGTATCCGATATCTAATCTACCCGAATCCGATTGTTCTTTTAATTTTTAATTTTATAGCGTAAATTATTTTAAAATTTATTTTAGTTAAAATATTTTTTTTTTCTTTTTTCATATTTTTTAATGAATAAATATTTTTTTTCCTTTCAAGTATTTTATTAATGAATTTTTATTAAATTTGATTAAATATTTTCTACTCTTAATTTTTTTTCACTTTTATATTAAATTTTCTTTAAAATACACTTATTTATTTATTTATTATATAATTTATTATTATTTTTTTTCCTTAAATATATGACGTAATTGCTCGATTAAATTAAAAATATATATTTTCAATTTTCCATTTATTTTGTCAATTATATTTATTACCTATTTAAAAAAGATTTATATTTATTATTTTCTTAAATAAAATTTTCAATTCATTATTTCTTAAATGATAGTTGATTTCTCCATTAAATATATAAGAGAAAATTTTTTTTAGTTATTTTAGAACTTTTGGAACTTATCAAATTTATCTGTGGTGTTCACCTCGATTTATCAATACATTCTTCCATTCCGGATTGTGGCGTCTTTCACACTCCCATTTGAATTTGAGTAGAACGATCTTGGATTTTTGAATTACAGGTTTCGTCATCTCTTGACATGATTCGTATCACCTTCTTCATGAATCAAAGAACTGATGAGCAGCTCCTCATAATCGTAGTAAGGGATAATGGATTCAGGTTCGTGATTCTGATTACTAGGATTTAAATATGGAGTTGCCGATTTTTGCTCGAAACTAAAAATGATTTTTAATCGGAAGACAAAGATGATTCAACGATGACTGAAGAAATTTGTGTGCATCACTCTGAGAAATCGATGAGATCCCCATTGTAGTTGTGGTAAGTAGAAGTCGTTTAATTGTTTCGATCTTTCGGTCGCCATAACCATGAAAGCTTGTGCTCCTCCCTCCTTTTCTTCCCTAACACTCTCTTGAGCTTGCTATTCTTTATTCCTTTGTGCATCGTGATAACTGTTTGCTTTCTAAGAAAATTTTGGATATAATAGTAAAAATTCTTTATTTCATTTGTATTAAAAAAAAAAATTTGATCAGGAATCTCCGAGAAGTTGAAACCGAGACAAGTATCACCTATACCAATTCTATAGAAAAACTGTTCAAACAAATATCACCTATGCAATATTATCGGATCAGATACAACCCATCCAATCATTGCTCATACCCACAATTAAAGGTGTCCTTTTGATTCTCTTTTGAAAAATGAATCTAATTATCTTCTAATTTTCTATCCACCGACATAGTTATATTGGGAAGCAAAGGGCAGATGTCATAAACTCAACTAGCTTTACTGCTAAAGTACTTTTAATGTCTAATTAAAGACATGTCAGGATAATTATAATATTAATTTATTAATTTATTAATTTATTAATTTATTAAACTGGCAATGTCTCAAACTTCTGTAAGTAGGACAGCTCGATCGTTACCATCTTTTGAATTCCTTTTCTTTTCGCGGAAGGGAAAGATTCGAAAGGAGGCTTCTTAAGGCTATAAGCCCTCTAGTTTGTTCTCTGATTTAATCTTAGGTCGCCCAATGGTTAAAATTGTAAATATTTAAGTAAAATTAATTTTGAGATCTTATTTTTAAAATTTATATAAACTGTTAATTGAAATTAATAATTATAGAAAGAATTTAATATTTAATAATAGTTCGAGAAATGAATAAATAATTAATTATATTTTAAACTGATTTAAATAATTTTAATAAACAAAAAATGAGAGCATATTTTTATTTAATAATAATTAAAAACACATTAAATAATTAATTAGTTGGTAACCTCACATAATTAACGTAACCCCACTACATTAATATAAATTAATTATTATTGAAAAATTTAATGTCATAACTTCACATTATTGAGTTGAATTAAAAGTAAAATATATATTATCATCATTAAGCATGATTATCCTAACAGAATTTCATAATTAATACCACCTTACCATGCTAACAACATCCTCATATATATATATATGTGTAAGTTTTTATTCTTGGTTTATTGAAAAACAAATATGTAACGCTTTCAATTAATAAATTTATATTTAGAGAATAATAAATAAATTGATGAGTTAAATTAAGAGTTTAGTCGAATTATCTTCCTCAATATTAATTAAAATGTACATATAAAAACTATATGTTATAAAATTAATTAGATAAAATAATAATAAAAGGATAGAGTCGCACAGCTAAGCCTTCACCCTCCACCCTCCAGCTCCACCTCCAGCTCAATCTAGCTCTGATAGTCAATAGGGAGAGACATCTGATCTACTGCAACTTTCATTCACAATCAACCTGGAATTCTTAGCTACTTTCTTCGTCTTTTTGGTAGCCTGTTTTATTCCCCTCTCCACCTTTATTCCTCTTCTTCTTCTTCTCTCTCTCTCTTTCTGCTAGTGCATCAAAACTCCTTGGAATTTTGCTCACTGCTTTTCGATTCCATCGTCTAACAATCTTCATCGATCAACGATGCCGGGTTTGGTGGCCGTCAAAACTCCCCCTGATGCTCCACCTCTCCGGATCTCCGTTCCGAGCACTCCAACGCAGATCCAACTACCCGAACCGGCTAACTCCAACGCCAAACCTCCCTCTCCTCTTCCGAGGAAACAACCGTCTCCGTCTCCTTCCCGATCTAAACCTTCTCCGGACCGGAGGAAGAAGCTCCAACCGGAAAGCCCTAGCTCCGCGCCCGTTCCACCCGATACCTCACTTGACAATCCGGATCTCGGACCTTTCCTGCTCAAACTCGCTAGAGACACTATTGCCTCCGGTGAAGGTCCGAACAAGGCTTTAGACTACGCGCTACGAGCTTCCAAGTCGTTTGAACGCTGTGCGGTTGATGGCGAGCCGAGCCTTGACTTGGCCATGAGTCTTCACGTGCTCGCCGCCATTTATTGTAGCTTGGGTCGGTTTGAGGAGGCGGTTCCGGTTCTGGAGCAGGCTATTCGTATCCCCGAGGTACCTAGAGGTCCGGATCACGCTCTTGCAGCATTCTCTGGCTATATGCAGTTGGGAGATACGTACTCGATGCTAGGTCAAATTGAACGGTCGATCTCTTGCTATGAGGAGGGCTTGAAGATTCAGATCGAGGCGTTGGGAGAGACGGATCCCAGGGTTGGAGAGACGTGCAGGTTGTTACTCCATCCTCTCTTTTCTCAGCTTTATATGCATTTTGCTTGGTTTGCTTCATTTAAATTATTTTTGCAGAGACGTGCAAGTTTTTCTTTTTCTAATTTTTTAATTTTTAATTTTTTTTGCAAACTAAGATTCAGATCAGGCCTTAGTTTGATATTCTTGCGGGACTGGAGAAGTAGGGGATTATCAAATGTTCATCGATCTACTTAAGTTTGATATTCTTGCGGGTCATTTGTAGCTTATTTCTCTGTGTTGAAGAAGAAAATGGGAGTGATTGTTGAATAAGTTGATTACTTGTTAGAATGGGTAATGCAGTTGTGCCTAGAAAATGATGCATTGATGTCAATTTGTGCAAAGGTTTCTGTGGTTGAGAAACAATGCTTAGTCCATTATATATGGAAACATAAGAGTGCAAATTTTTTTAATGTAGTTGTAAAAATGCAGTCTATGCAGAGATCAAATTATTGAAATGATCCAATTCTGCCCGCATGGTAGTTCTCTACGATTCTTAAAGCATTGCCTAGCAATTTTACTGAATTTTTATGTTAATATGATTCATTTTAAGTATCCATGATATTTAAAATGCAGGTACTTATCTGAGGCACATGTTCAAGCAATGCAGTTTGATAGAGCAGAGGAATTGAGTCAGAAAACCCTCGAAATTCATCGTGCACACAGTGAACCTGCATCCCTTGAAGAAGCTGCTGATCGCCGCCTTGTGGCCCTCATATGTGAAGCCAAAGGAGATTATGAATCTGCCCTCGAGCACCTTGTCCTAGCCAGCATGGCCATGGTTGCAAACGGACTAGACAATGAAGTTGCTGCAATAGATGTTAGCATTGGAAATATTTACATGTCCCTTTGTCGATTTGACGAGGCTGTCTTCTCTTACCAGAAGGCACTCACCGTCTTCAAAGCATCAAAAGGCGACAACCACCCTTCAGTTGCCTCTGTTTTCATACGCCTTGCTGATTTATATCACAGGACCGGAAAGTTTAGAGAGTCTAAATCTTATTGCGAAAATTCCATGAGGATATACTCAAAGCCTGTTCCAGGTACTACAGCAGAGGAGATTGCAGGTGGGTTGACTGAAATCTCGGCCATTTATGAGTCTGTGGATGAGCCAGAGGAAGCACTAAAGCTCTTACAAAAGGCAATGAAGTTAATAGAAGATAAGCCAGGACAGCAGAGCTCGATTGCTGGAATTGAGTCTAGAATGGGAGTAATGTTTTACATGGTTGGGAAGTATGAAGAAGCAAGGAACTCATTTGAGAGTGCTATATCAAAACTTAGGGCTAGTGGGGAGAGGAAGTCGGCCTTCTTTGGTGTTGTTTTGAACCAAATGGGATTGGCTTGTGTTCAGTTGTTCAAGATAGATGAGGCTGTTGAGTTATTTGAAGAGGCGAGACGAATATTAGAACAAGAATGTGGGCCATGTCATCAAGATACGATTGGAGTGTATAGCAATCTTGCAGCAACCTATGATGCTATGGGAAGGTGATGTCAAAATTTCAAATTGTGCTTTAATTGTTTCATTCTTCATTGTTTCCTCAAAATTCCAATACTGGTAGACGGTAGTAGCATTCCTGTTCTGATGGTTTTAATAATATCATTATTACAGAGTAGAGGATGCAATTGAAATCTTGGAGCATGTTCTTAAGCTAAGGGAAGAAAAGCTGGGAACTGCAAATCCTGATTTTGAGGATGAGAAGAGAAGGCTTGCTGAGCTTTTGAAGGAGGCAGGGAGGACTCGAGACAGAAAAGCGAAATCGCTGGAAAATCTAATCGATCCAAACGCAAGGAAGACCAAGAAAGAATCAACAAAGAGGTGGCCTGGGTTGAATTTTAGAATTTGAGTCCCCTCTTCCATATTGATACCGGCCTCCTTACACTAATTACTTTATGTAACATATAAAAGGCATGTACTAGGGTCGAAGTCTTAGTTTGGCAAAGTTCTTTTTTTCTTTTTCTTTTTCTTTTTCGGTTTCTTCCTCTTTGATTTCTCATTTATTTGTTTGTTAATTGTTTCATTAAACGTTGCTGTCGTGAGCTTCAAGCTTCAAGCTTGATGATGATGATGATGATGATGATGTCTATTTGATTGTATAACATTCGACAAGAATGTTTGGCTAGTAATTTGGTGTATTGTTTAAGCGTATGATGTTTAGGAAGCTAAATACTATTAGTTGAAGTTTTTATTTTATCATATGGTTTATTAGATAGTTATCTTACCCAAGTAGTTTTCTTTATTTCTACATCTCATATTAAGAAATTTTACTTTAAAAAAATTATGTTAAGAATATCACATGCAACTAAAAGTATGCATAATAAGTACCACATGCGGCTAATAAGTGTCACGCTTATGCCACACACTCATGCATACGTGTGCAAATCTCATTGGAGCGATACTTTATTTTTACTATAAATACTAACTATTTACTATTACTTATAAATACATTCTTGCTTTCCAACACGAAATGCATTCAATGATATTTATAAAGTAATTTTGGATTTGAACCTTTATTATTTATTTATTTATGTATTCTTTAACTAAAACAAAAACCTAACATGATATATGATCACCTGATACACTAAATTTCATCACAATAAAAAACTTTATTCTCATGTGACAGAGATATTGTCATATATTCTGTTGAAAGATTGAACACTCGTTTAGAAGTAGATCGATTCGCATTGCATGGTAATGATCGAAACTTGTAAGAGTAGAATCGTTTTTTCCAGAAGACCTGTTGATATAGAACATGTAAGGCCATCGCTACTTGACTGGTAAAAGATGGAAGAAACATAATTAAGCCTGATGTGTTCTTAGATTCCTCTTTGGTTTCTATACGGATTAGAAGTCTACCCCAAACTAGAAATAATGTATTACATGATCAGTGAGGGAAGGAATCGAACCTGACTACTTTGTATGATCGATATACACTGATAACAATACTTATAAAATAATTGCTTAAAATATGGTTCCAGATTCTCAAATTTTTTAGAGAGTGAATTTTTAGTGCTTAAATTTCTAGAAGAATAAATTCTATTAATCTTCTCAAATGTCAAGACAAATTACTTCTAAGCCAGATAAAATTAAAAGTAATAATATTTTTGGGACAAAACAACGTAATAATTCGGACTTAAGAAATGACATGTTTGGTTGTGTTTTTTATTATTCTGAATAAGTAGAATGAAATGAAATATATATATATATATATCTATATTTATATTTATATTTTGTGAAAGATATATATATATATATATTAAATAATTTATTTAAGAAAACTAGTGGAAACAACAGAAAGGAATTGAAGGTCGTTTCAGTTAAGGAGAAGAGAGAAATCTGGGGAATTGAGATTTGCAGTTGACAATTAATATGGTATCATATTATGTGGTGGTCCAAGCTGGCATATGGAAACTGGTGTTACTTTTTTTGTTTTGCTTTTTGGTCAAATGTAACTACTGTTTTGTCAAGTTCAAACATTCATTTGATGAGTAACTAGAAAGTGGAAAAGTTAGAACAGTGATAGTAATCTTGAATTAGCTTCAGGATTAAACATGTGTTACTAGCTAAGTTGGAAAGGAACCTTTTTGTGTGTTTTTTCCCTTTAAATATGAAGGAGGCCACTGGCAAGACCTGCCGACAGCAATGCGTTACTGCACGACAACGGCATGGTTTTCTTACAACTTTCGGTAGGACACAAGACCAGAAATGGTGCTCATATCCATCCTGCTATGCTGAAAGGCATGACCTAACTACGTACTCGTATCATATATATCATCCCTTCTTCCTGTCTAAAAACTCATCATCCCTACTCTCGTAAGTCATCATAACTGATTAATTTGACTAGAATCAATGAACACCAACTACTAATTAGTAGAGACCCAGAAAGCAAAGAAGAAAGGAAAGCGTTTTTAAAATAAAAAAAAATAATATATTTTATTACATACAGACGTCATGGAATGACAGAATTACTAACCTGGTGGAACGAATTCTGCATGTGACCATTTTGACCTGATGTTTTCTGGATAAGATTGAAATTAATTCTGGAGTGGAAATGCCAAATTGGACACAGAAAAAGACACTGTAAAATGAGTCACTGTCCTGCAGATACCTAAATGCATTGCTTAGCTGGCTAGGGTTTTTCTTTTCTAGAATCTGCAAGGCCAGTTTCTGCCACACAAGTACTCTCACGTACATATACATATATATATATATAGGTAGAGGTCTGTCTCTGAGCAATCAATTTCATTCATAGATGTATGTAGCTATATGATGATGCTGTTGAAGATGAAGATGAAGATGAAGATAAATAGCAGACGTTGCAAGTAACAGTTTTCCATGTGTTGCTTTACATTTCACCTGCCAATACATGTCATGCAAGTGACCGATCCTCTTTCTTTACAAATCAAACCGTTGTGTCCTCATAAAACTAAGGAGCTACCCTTACTCCATACACGCTACCGATCCGCCTAGCTCTCTCTCTCTCTCTACTTCTCTCTCTTCCTTATCCTCTATATTACTGACCTACGTCTCTTCATTTTCCTATTCACATTAACTCCTTCAAACCAAGGTCCAATATTTTTGCATTAGCCATGGTTTCTTTAGATGAGGTTCGCACAGTGGTTGGTATCATGGGTACGTACCTACATACCCTATTGTTGATGGGTCATGAGTTTTGTTTAGAGTTTGATCTTGTAGTGAAATGTTTGCTACTATCTGCAGGAAATGTCTTCGCACTCATCCTGTTCCTGTCTCCACTGTAAGCTTCAATATACTAATTAATAGATTCTAGATTCTAAAGCTTCTGTCCATATGCCATATATAATTTCTTTACGCTGACATGTAGTTTATATCATTCTGAATCTCTATTATTCAAACAGAACTGTACATGTTCAATAAGCTAATTGATTACTGGTTATATGCTATCGAATCCTTCTTACCTTTTTTGATAATACGTACAAATCGTTCATTAGTGATCTAAATTACTTTTCAGGCCTACGTTTATTCGAATATGGAAGAAAGGGTCAGTGGAAGAGTTCTCACCGATCATATATCTAGCAACTTTTGTGAACTGCATGGTCTGGATCTTGTATGGATTACCCATTGTAAACCCCGACCACATCCCGGTCCTAACCATTAACGGCTCTGGCCTGTTTATCGAGCTCGTGTTCTTGATCATCTTCATCCTCTACTCCAACAATAAGAACAGGCTCAAAGTCGTTCTAGCCATGATTTTGGAGCTCATTTTTATTGCCCTCGTTGCCACTCTAGTTCTAACCATGGCTCATTCTTATAAAAAGCGGTCCATGGTTGTCGGAATTTTATGTGTTGTGTTCAACGTCATGATGTATGCTGCTCCACTGGCTATCATGGTAATTAGATAAACTAACTAATCAATTTAACCCAGATTAATTAGGTAATTAAAACTTAAATCTATAATGTGTGGTGCAGAGATCGGTGATTAGGACAAAAAGCGTGGAGTATATGCCGTTATTTGTGTCCTTGGCTTCCTTCGCTAATGGTGTTTGCTGGACTGCTTATGGTTGCATTGGAACCTTTGACCCCTACATCGTTGTAAGAATCTGTAATCAGAATCTTCATTTTATCAATTACTCCATCATTGGAATCTATGACGCTATGAAAACATTGGGCTTATATGTGGCATTTTTTTTTTTTTTGGGAATTTCAGAGTCCAAATGGGCTGGGCTTGTTGTTGGGCTTGGCCCAGTTGATACTGTATTTCACATACTACAAATCTACACCGCGGCAGATAGAAGAGAGGAAAGGTCCAAGCAGTTTGTCAGAGGTGGTGATTGTCAATGGAGAGAAGAGTAGTAGTACAGTTCATAGTGATCATGCTGCGTCCAATCAGACCCATAAGATTTGATCCCACGTCCACTGTCAATGGGCCTGAAGACCTTTTTCAATTCCTTTAGCTCACTTCAAAATGATGTTGGCCCAATAAAGAACTAGGTTAATTCAGAAATCCAGTGTAACGTAAACCAAATTGGCAAATTCTCAATATAAGAGGGTCGATTATGTCTTATGGCTTGCTTAATGATTTCCATTATGAATTTTTGCATCTAAGAGATGTTGGAGATTGTGATGGAATTTGATTTGACATGTAACGTAGATCATAAACCACAATCGCCTCTTCCATTACAAATAGGTAAATAATCTCTACAATCGCCTCTTCCATTACAAATAGGTAAATAATAGATGCACCTTGTCGGATTGGTGTGGTTCATATGTTTACCCAAACTGCAAGAAGATTTATTGATCTGTACTAATAAAGTATTTAGATCTATATACATATTGAAAGAAGAAAAAACAAACATTTGATAAATAATGTACCTCCCCTACCAATTTTCCATCTAAATCTTAATTCCCAAGGGTTCTCACATGAACTGCCCAGGTTAGGAATGATATCATTAACCAGAAGCCTTACAATATTGCTCCCTGAAGCTTTTGATATCTCCACGCATTCCTGCAGGTCTGCATCACATGCTATCAAAACCAATTCATTATCATCATCTATGTATTTGATATCAAAAGTACCCACCTCCAATCTCAACCTCTTTGCCACCTCCTCGTTCAAATCCATAATCCCAGAACTCGATGGAATCCTAAACCTAATGATGATATCTTCCTTGTAAGTAGCCTTTATAGTCAACCTCCCCGTTACTTCCCTGCCTACAAGAATTGACATTGTCGGAGGACGAACATCCATGGTGGAAAGGATGTTGCTAAGGACTTGCTCATCCATAATGGCATCCGTGGCACCCGGTGGACAAAGATTCTTTAAATCTTTAAAACTTCCGGAACCTTCTACCAGCATTCCTCCAAAGGGCACCTTGTTTTCGGCCGTCAAGAGAATATTATCAGGAATGACGGCTAGAGACATTTCATTTGTGGGACTACCTTGGCAAGACCCATGAGATGTTGGGGCCACAGAACTCCCTTCTTCTGGCCAGAGCCCTTTTGGACCTTTGCTCGTGAATTGGTTCTTCTGGGCTAGAACTAGATGGCCCACCTTCTACTTGGACTTCGTTTTGTGGAGTTGCTGAGGCGGGTGATTCCTTATTCTCAATCTGAGGTTCCGGCTCAGACCCATTTTTGGAATTAGAAGGATTTGTGTTTTTAGTCAAAGAGTTTAAACCAAATGTTCCTTCAGCAACTTGGACAGATTCAATCACCCGTTTGAGCTTAGAGAGGGAACGGTTGACTTTATTAAACTTCCGGGATGGCCAGCGTGAGATTCCATGCTGTCTACATATCCGCTTCATTGTAGTGGGGCAAACTAAACCAAAAGTGAATCTTTCAAATGAATATTCTATTTTAGAGAAAGAAAGATTAATACATGAAGCAATCAAAGAGGTGATGACATAGAAACATACCACCAAGGCTTCTAGCAGCATCTTTAAGGCTACCAGAAAAATATTGCTGTAAAACCTCAAGATTGATTGATTTCTCGGTTTTTCCATGTTTACTCTCAACCGGCTTTTTATTAGTATCTCTAACTTGTGGAAGAAAAGGAACCAGATTTTGGATTCCACCCTCATGAATAGGTTTGCTTCCATCATTTAGTGCCCGTTTTTCAAATGAATCTCCTGCATCTAGAACCAAATCTGCTGCCTTTTCTACAGGATTAATAGACTTAAGTGGCAACTCCATGGATCGAGGAATTTGGACCTTTAGAGTACGGAAATGCTGCTTCATCGTACCAAGTAAAGACCCATGAAATTTTTCTGCTCGCTATCCTCTACAATGCTAGATGGCAGAAAAAATTCTAGGACATATTCATCATCTCCAGTAAAACTTCTCCTTGAACAGATTGCAAAACAGCTTTTCAAACCAAACATAAGTGCATAATGAGCTAGAGGATACTCCTTCTTGCAAAAAGGGGTTATGTCGCTACAAAAACACAAGCTTTGTGACAGAAACGCCCTTCCGGAAACTCCTTGACCTTTTTATAAATGATGTTCTAGACAAGCATCTCGAAAACCCCACATGTGAGCATCAACTACATAGAACGCTACATCAGTTGAAGACATACATACCTTCTCATTACATCTTCCATCAAAGCTAGTACAGCTTTTCCTGAACCCACCATTATAGGCTACAATACTTCTATGCTTGCATGGAACCCAGGTTTGAGCCAAGGGCAAGTTGTGCATTTCACATAAAACAGTAAGCACTTCCAAGATTTCTCCTAAAGCATTTTGGCGACCTTCATTGCATATCTGGCTCAAAAAAGACATAGTTTTGTCAGAATGAGGGGGAGAGAAAAATGATATAACATGTCCTAATAAGTTTCTACTTACCGACCTGTATATTTGGGTAATCCAAAATTTCTGACTTTTAAGATTTACCGCCTGCATATAAGAACATAAGCATGAAACCTAATTTATCCTTCTGATACAGCGGCCAGGAAGAATCCTGACCCAGATCGAAGTCCATGAGTGTATCATCTCTTTCTTCTACACAGGCTGGTAATAGAAATTTATCCTTCTGTTTGGGAGAGAATTCTGATCGGTTTTGCATCTCTGGTTCGGACATTTTATTTGGCAATCAATTTTCCCCGAAAAGTCTTCGTCTCTTTACTGGGAAAAAAATGTTGTGAAAGTCTTAATTAATAAATATTTAAAACTCGAAACTCAGAGGTTGAATTATACATATGACCTTCATTGTTTTGATTTGGTGAAAATGTGAACAAGATCAAGAGATAATTTGGGACCTTGTCTCATTTACTATGATTTATGGTTTAGGCTCAATGAAAAAAAAAAAAAAAGTTCAAGTAGTCTTTTTTTGTATTTTTCTGAATTTAAAAAAAAAATGGATTTAATGAATTAAAAAAAACAAAAAATAATAATAAATAAATAAAAATGATCGTTCTAGCTCACGTCCTTTCTCTACGTTTGTAGCCATTGTAAGTACATTCAATTTTATTCATGAGTTTTGATTTCTTCTATAATCGTCCCGTAGATTGAATGTTTTTAGTCTTGACAGTCACAGTAAAAAATCCTCGTAATCGGCTATTATGAATGACAATAAATATTTCATTAGGTGTTAATTAAAAGTTTATTATTTATTTTGAATGTCTCGGTTAAATGTTCGATGAATTACGTTATTGATATATTTTAATGTGTTTTTATTTGAGTATTATTTTATTTATAGGTGAACTCTTGATTATGTTTATTCAATTTATCGATGTTCTTCAAAACTTAAGATATTAAGAAATCGAATTAAAAAAAAGTTTTTATTTTTTTTTATCTAATTTTCTGATGTCTTAAGTTTTTTAATATATTGAGAAATTGGGTAAAAAAAAATTATATTTCTTTTACACGATTTGAAGTACAAAAGTTTAATCTTTTATTATTTTATATTAAGTTTGAATTTTTTCTATCATTACCCAATATTTAAATATTATATTAAAATAAAAAATATTGGATCTTACACAAAAGAATATAAAAGTTCAACTTTTTTTATGAAACTCTAGTACCTAATTGTTACACATAGAACCACAAATATTAAATATTTCATTTTAAATTTGGATTTTTCTATTATTACATAATATTTAAACATTATGTAAGGAACCATAAATGATGAATCTCTCACAAATGCTTATAAAGGTCCAATATTTCTATGCAACTTTAATACTTAAGGTTTATACATACAACCACAAAAGTTGAACCTTTTAGTGCTGTATCTTAAATTTAAATTTTCTATCATTACATATGTCTAAATATTATATTTAAAATCATAAAGGTTTGATCTCTCGCAAAAGAATATAAAGGTTCAACAATTTAATGAAACCATAATACTAAGGGTTATACATAGAATCACAAAGGTGGAACATTTTATTACTTCAAAATAAGTTTGAATGTTTTTATCATTACCTGATATCTAAACATTATATTTAGAACTAAATGATCTGATCTCTTGCAAAAGAATATAAAAATGCAATATTTCTATGAAATTCTAATATCTAAAGGCTTAGAACTACAAAAATTGAAATTGAATCTAACTAAAAAAAAATATATTTTTTCAATTTCTTCTCCAATTTTATGCTATCGCCGCCCCACTGCTAGAAGAAAAAAAAGAGCATGGAGCTCGAAGCTCCATCAATGTTCTATTTTTTTTTTTCGACAGCGGGGCAAGGGTAAACATGCAATTAGAAAAAAAAAACTGAAAATATAATTTTTAAATTTGTAAGAATATTTTTTTATTATTATTATAAATTAAAATATTTGACTATAGTACATCAAATTATATCTATCAAAAATTTGTTTTTTTTTTTTTTATCAAAATACGTTTCATTTTGAAACAAGTAGGCAAACATGACCTTAGTTGCTTCAAAATTCTCATTTTCAAAATTTCAATTTATTAAACCCATTTTTAATTAAAAACTTGTGTGGAGAATTATCGTGAAAGTCTTAATTAATAAATATTTAAAACTTAAAATTAGGAGGTTGAATTACATATATGACCTCCATTGTGAAAACGTGAATAAGATAAAAAAAAGGAATGGAATGTAATTCTTCACTAGTCAAACATTTCTTTAGCGAAAGAAATAAATGGAACGGCATTGCCTAGGATCGCAAAAGAGACCGAGTCGACAGCTGTATTGATTCGTTAAACAATTAGCAGGGAAGATTTCATGAGAGGAAATTTCTCTCTGTAAGCCTGTAAAAAGATGAGTTCATTTTGGTTTAAAAAATATAATGAAGATCACATTTTTTTTCTCTACTCATTCCTTCTTCTACCACCATTTTCTTAATAATTTTATATGAGAATTTCTGTAATCTTTCTTTTTTTTTTTTTTTTTTTTAATAATTATATTAAGTGATTAAATTTTTTATTATTCTTTGAAACAAAAAATGCGGCGCATCGATTCACTCGAATCCGACAATAATTTATAATTTATTTTTTGTTTTTTAACTTTTGATTGGAACAGAGTAGTGTAATGGTGTCTCCACTCCTGGAACTTATTATATTCTCTAGTTTGTATTGGAAAATCATAAGCAGAAAACAACATTAATACAATTTCCTTAATCAATCATGTATTAGATAATGACTGGGGCAGGGGGCAGGGGGCAGAGGGCAGTGTGGGACTATATGCTTGGGAGAGAATTCGTGGGAAGTCACAGTCGTGGGTTCCATGACAGCCACAATTTTGCAAATGGCTTGCATTTTCATAACACGGAAGAAATCAACCAAGTTGTTTTTTAATTTAAAAAATGATAAAAAGAAAAAAAAAAAATTGAGAGTGCCAAGTGACAATGCAAATACAAATTGTCGAATATCGATACAATTGAAAAGCAAAACGGGTTCTCTTGTAAAAACTTGCTACTGAATTGGGGAGGGCAGAGTATGGGAGGGAACTTTTTCGTCTTTACACAATCCTCTCCAACTCTCTTGCATAACTGAGAGTCTGGTTGATGAGTTGTAGAGAAGGTATCTCTTTGCATGGGGCAGACTCCTTTGCCTTCTGGAAGTATACAGAACCATTCTTTATCTCCCACTCAGGGTGTTCCTGCATGAATGGCAACAAACAAGGCTTAAACCGAAATGCCTTCCTTTTGACAAATGCAAGTGTGTTAGATTCTACTGTAACTCGATCCAACATATTTCAATTTTACCTCCTTGACATATTCGAAAAGGTCTTTGTCAGAGGAGAATAGCAACATTTGCCGTGTATCATTGGTAGAAAGATAGTCATATGCCTTCTCATTGCATCCAGCTATCTCATCTCTAAAGATGAGAGAAGAGATATCAACTAAAATGAATATCGAAATAAACAAATAAAAAAAGTAAACAGAAAAACAACAACCAAAGACACGTCTACCAGAAACCAAATCCAGGAAATAAACCAAGGTGTGCTGCAACTCACAAACCTATGAATCCATTAACTGAAGTTAGATCATACCTGACAGTCTTTGCCAAGAGATCCATGAAATAAACATAAGTTTCATGGGGCACTGTCTGGCGAGCACTCAGGACACGGTTGTAAGCCCCTTCCATGAAGGATTGCTCCAACTCAACAGCATGCTTGATGCAAGGATGCTCCAAAGCAGTAGATGAAAGCAATTCCAGTTCAGTATGAAATTCAGCAATCCTGTTCTGCACTAGAAGTCTCAACAAATTGAGGCCCAAGATTGGGTACTCCTGAGGTGATTGTGGAAGACGCTGACTGGTCAAAAGAAGCAAGTACTATGTTAATATACTATCAGAAAAGTAACGTAAAATGCATATGCATTAGGCTGAAGACAACAAAGAAGTTACCGAGCATCTGTGTAATATGGCTTCAACTGAAAGAAATCTCTCTCAAATGCATCTTGATCCTCTACCTTCACACTAAGGACAACAGCATGCTCATATATGTCCCCTGGAATCCCCAAAAACACTCACAGTAAGATAATAACGAAAAAAATGATGAATGGAAAATAAGATAGCAAAAATTTACATTATTTTCAAGCTTATCTGATGAATGGTTCTTACTTGCTATTGTAAGTTCATGGATAGCAGCAGGTGTATCTTCAAACAACGGAGGCAGACTTCTGAATGAAGTCAAAAAGACCTATAACAACATTATAAACACAAGCACATCAATCAAAAACTAAACTAGAACATGATTACCCGGAGAAAATAAGGGATCCTGAAAATCGAGTACTCTGTCAAGGAATCCACAAGATATAGGCTCCACTTACACTGCCAAATTCACTCTACTTATAGTATAAGATGCACATACATCGAAATTCATTTCTAAGAATATCTCCAGCCTAATAGCAACAACGTAATTTTTCCAAAAAAACCATTAGTAAACCTTTTGTTCCCTAACGAACCAAAATTTGACGATCTACCCGCTAAGAAAACCTTACCACCAGATCACTTCCAGAACCTATTAAAATGCTCAAAATACAATCACAAACTCCAATATACTGAGATAATATGACCAAATCCCCCACAAAGTAAGAAATGCATCGAAATCTGGGAGAAGAAAATTAAGGAACAAAAAAAAAATTTCTAGGGTTTCAGACTGGCACCTTGAGCTGGGAGAGGAGCCTGTTACAGGAATCAAAATCGTTCCTGATATAGGCGGATTTGAAGCGCTCGAACTGCTGCGAAACCTCTGTAAGCTTCGGATCCATATCGACGCTCGTCAATCTTGTCTTCCCTCTTCCTCGAGTCTCTCTGCTTGCTATAGTGGGACGATGAGTCGAGGACGCTTACTTTGCTTGTTGTTCAAGAAGGAATCCCATTTTCAGGATCGGCCCTCCAACCCGGAAAATTGGCCCAGTTTGAAATTTTTTAGGCCGACAGAAAAATAAGCCCATTGGGTTAATGGGCAATGGATGAAAGAAGAAAAGGTTTTCATAAGAAAAAATCTGGTGAAATAAAATGGTTAATGGTTTAAACGAGCGTATCATATCATATTTATATATGATAGATATATATATATAAAATAAAAGTGAAGTTTAGATATAAAATTATATTATAATTAAATTTTTAATTTCTTATAATATGTTATGATAGATTTTATAATTAAGTTTTCTAAGAGCATTCGCATATGCTTTTCTATAAAATTCTTTAAATTTAGTTGCAAACGATACTTGAATTGTGTTTAATTTATTTTTTAAGTTTAATTTTATAAATTCATCTGAAGCTAAAGTCCAATTTTTAGTCCTTATAAAGTCTAAATAAGATTTTTTAGTCTCTATGATTGGATTTCAAAAACATCGCTCACATGGCATACTCAATAAAAAATATTTCTTATTTTTTCATTGTTAATCTTTTATTATTTATTATTTTATCTATTATTAATTTATTATTTTCATTTATAATCTTCTCTTTTTGAAAAAAAAAAATTATGGGGAAAAAAATGAAATTAGCTTGACTCATGGGAAAAAATGAATAGAAATAATTCGATCTTTTTTACGAGAAAAATCTATCAAAACTATTTGATATTTCGGAAGATATCTAAATCGAATTGATTTTTTATGAGAAATTTGATCTGATCGAATATTCATGAAATCAATTCAGATCTTCATGAAGAATATGATCATCAGATCAATCCAAAACTTAATAAATAACATAATTTGACTTATTCAGATTTTCCTTGTGAACAACAACAACAACAAAAAACGAAAAATGGACTTACAATAATAGAGGTCTCACCAAGACCTCCAACAATGGAGATCTAGTTTCAAGACCTCCATTGTTGGAGGACAATGGAGGTTGATGGTATGTTCTTCGTATATTTTTTTTCCCTTCTGATGACGATGAAATCTGAATCGGTCGGATCTTATTTTTTGTGAAGTATTGGATTCTTCACAAAGAACCAAACCAATTTAATTTGGATAACTCACAAAGATATTAGATCAAAACGATCAATTTCTCATACAAAATTTTATATAAAAGGATTAGATCGATCCAATTAAATTTCTCATGAAAAATTGAGTCCATTTGGATATCCTGCAAAGAAATTGCATCAGTTCAATAGATTTTTCTCACGAAAAATTCAAATTATTTCAATATATTTTTCTTTATATAAAAAACATACCAGTTTCTTTTCATTTTTCCTTCTAAATTTTTTTATTTTTTTTAATGGATTATAAAAATAAATAATAAATTAATTAGAGAGAAAATTAAAAATAATAAAATATTATTAAATATTTTTTAATCACGTGTCAGCGTGCCATCTTAGTACTGTAATATGAAATCCGATCATAAGAATTAAAAAGTCTCATTTGATTTGCATATGGACTAATAAATTAGTCGAAAACTACAAAAGAATAAATTTATAAAAATCAAACTACTTAAAAATTAAAAAGTGAATTAACCTCTTAATTAATTATTTTTCAGACAACTTTCCAAGCTTAAATTAATTACATATTATATTATATTTTTTTATTATTTTTTTTTCATAAGGGAATTAATATTAAAAAAAGTACCATTAAAATAAATTTAACTTTACTAAAATAAATTTGAAGAATTTGAAGAATTATTTTATTAAAATTAAATATAACTAATCTAATATAAAATATTTTTTTACAAAATTTATTCACATATTCAAAATTATAATTAATTTGATGTGAATATTAAAAAATATATTTATTTTATAATAACTTTAATATATAATATATATATATGTATATTATTCGATTTGATATTGGTTTAGATCGGTTTTTGACATTGGTTTACAACATCGTACAAATCTGAAATATATATATATATATATATATATATAATTATTATTAAATAGTGTGTTCTTCTCCCTTTAGTTCGGTTTAGGAATATTTTTGTTTTATATGATGCAAGCTGATGATCACTTTAATTATCATGACATCAATCTAGACCCATTACTGCCTTGAATAGATATAATAAAGCAAATTCTGAAATTTTAACTATAAAAAGAGGTCATGGTGTATTTAACTATGTATTTAAAGAATTAACTTAATAAAATAAAATTTATTTTAATAAAATTTTTTATTTCTCATTAATTTTTTAATTAAAAAAATATTATTATTATTTATTTAATTTAAATAATATAATAATGAAACAATGCTCTAATAAATGAAATATTTATTATAATTATAGTAAGTGTATACTTGTTGCACCTACTAATTAAATTATTAAAATCTTTTTTATTTATTTATTATGTACGATAATAATTTAAAGTAAGAAAAGTGGAAAATAAGAATAAAATAATAGCTAGAGAATCTGGTAGTGGTGAAGTTTGAGATTCGATGAGGGAAGGCACTAGTAAATTATTGAAAGAGCAAGACGACACGAATAACGACAGTCTATAAATATCTTATCAATCGGGCCAAGAGACAGTATAAAATCCAATCCACCTCCTTAACTATGATTAAGCCTCTAACAAGTTGTTTAGTAGCTAATTTCCTATTTTATTAAATTAATTAATTTATCTTATTTAAATTATTATATTTTAAAAGAAAAAATATTTAATTATTTAATATGATGAATAAATAATAAAATTAAATAAAATAATATATTTTTATTTCAATTAAAAAAAATTTATTTATTTATTTAACATTTAATAATTTTAAATAATATAAATTAATTCATTTAATAAAATTAAAGATTAACCTCCACCAGTTCACTCACACTTCACTCTTGACTCTGACTCTCGAGAGGATGTACAACCAAAACTAAACATGGAAAACATTTTCCACTAGGACAGCATCAGTTACCTGGTCATTGTAAGAAAAAATAAAAAATAAAGGAAAAAATAAAATTTTTATTTATTTATTTATGTATTCACCATTGATAATGTGATATAAATCTCGAGGGAATGATAAATCTATCTTTAAAATAATATATTCGAAGTTTAAAATATATTTGTTACTCCTACTACCATTTGAGATACCCTTGATGGGCTCCATTTAGCTATTTATATTATTATTTGTTATATCATTAAAACAAAAGGTTGTAAGTAAATGATTTGAGTTGATAATTGTTGAATTAAATTTATGGAGACTTGAAATATGTGCGTTTTTAAAAAAATAAATTTTTTACCTTCTTCAATTACTTGCAGGTTATTATAAAAATAATTTTTGAGATATGACAAATATTTTACAAAATTTCACCAGCTATTAGTGAAACTTTGTTGTTGAATATATAAATATGTTTGGTTTTTCACAGTAAGAAAATAGGTAGAAGAAAAAATATTTTTTTTCTTTAACGATTCCTCTTATTTATAAATGAAAAATGTTTTTTTCTCTATTAAAACAATATATTATTTCACATTCAGTCACACTTTTTTTAAAAAATAATCAAATTATTTTAACAGTCATATTTTTTAATTTCCGAAATTCAAACTTCAATGGTAACTAACTTTTTTAACTGTAAACGTTTAATAAGCGCCTCACGCTCATGCCACGCGCGCAAGTCCCGATCAGATCACAACTCTTATTTATTATTATAAATACTCATTTATAAATATTTTGATATTTTTCAATATGTAATGCATTTATAAAATATTTTTAAACTTGAGCTTTTAATTTATTTTTCTTGAACTAATTAAAAGTCTAATAATAATTACACGATGGATTAGGAGCTGAGATTATAAGAAAGATGCTTAAAGCTAATTAACTTGATGTTCACCCATGTATAATACTAAATGATTATATATATCTATTTGTAGGCTATTTCAAAAAAAGCAAACTAATTAACTAAACGCAATCCCGAATAGATACATAAATCCGGAATTTTGACTTAAAAGCATTGATTATAAGTAGTGTGACAAATTTTTGAATTCTCAAAACTTCTTTTTAGATTTGAGATCATATATTATTAACATGTTCTCTTACGTATAAGCATTGATTATATATTTTTTTAATATATGAGTGAGGTGGTGTATATGTGTCAATTAGTTCAATCATGTATTGAGTATGATTTTAATACGATTTAGAAATTTAAGCTTCTAATTTAAAATTAATTGATAAGAGTAGTGTGACACATCTTTCGGTTCCCAAAATTTTTCTTTCATCTGTAATATTTATTCTCAGGCGAGTGGAACTTTTTTCAAGTTAATTTATAATGAGCTACAAGATAATATAAAATTTACATATTTTTAGGATCCATATATAATTTTAATTAATAGAATCTACATCACTACCTTATAATCCTTTATTTATAAACTAACAATTTTCCTCATTCTCGACAGTAACCCAACCTTTACTAATGCTTCAAAGCTCAATATCCCTCTTTGCCTTTGTCTATACAAGCAATGATGAAAAGGGCTTGTAAAACTAATCAAGCACTAAACACTATTAACTTCACTTAAATATAAAAAAGAATCTACTCCTTTTCTCTATCTCTTGTCCCCTCTAGTATATGTGTATTTTGTCATCATGATAAGGCATCATCAATATTAATATTGACCTTATGATATTTTATAAATATCTCACATAACATGATCATATCATCTATCTAAATAAGAAGAACTCGTTTCAAATTAATTTATAAATTAAGAATTATAAATTAATATAAAATTATATATAAATATGGATTCATATCATACAATTTACGAAGCTCCGCCCCTATCTAACTAACTAACTTGACCATTTTGAGAAAAAAAAAAGAAAAAAGGCTTGACCATATATCTATTGCCAAGTTTGCCAACCATGCATGGATATTGGACCAGACCATGAAGTAAGAAACTTTGTTGCTTTTATATTTTCGGTTTTTTCCTTTTTAGCCCAACTCATGATATGCCTAACTCACATTACAATTTTACCTACATCAGTTAGATATCCTGTCTAAAGTTAAAATGTGCAAGGGGGTGGGCAGGTAGGCATAATGTAAGATGGGCCTCAGTGCTTCTTACTGTTGGTGTGTGGGGCCCCTTCACTTTAGTGGAGGGTCATGGGCTTTTAGCTATGCATCATTGGCACAATGAAGAATGTGTACCCCATCCCATCATCATCATGTAAGCAAACGATATTTCCATTCAAAAAGATCTTTTTTTGATAGCTTAATTAGCTACCTTCTATTTTACCATACAAAAAAGGATGTCACTTTCTCTCTTTTTACCTGTAAGAAGACACAAGCAAACTCCACCAAAATGGGTCTCCTTAAATACATTCAACCAACCCTCCCCTCTTCTCTACCTATGTCTTTGATCGATCAAATAGATAACTCAAAAACTTCAAGCACTAGATTGATGGTCATGGGAGTTACTCCTCAAACATCACCAAGTACTCGTCCTCATCTCTATCCTCAAGCTCTTCAGCTAAAACTCTATCAGGCCTTCATATTCTCAATCCCTATACTCTTCTCTATCATTCTCTTTCTCTTGTTTTACTTGTTTTACCTCAAGAGGAGGGCCTCTTCTTCTCTAACATCTCCTCCGCCTATACTTTCAATCACTACTGCTCAACCTACTACTCATCAATATGCCATCTCTTCGGTAATCATCTTATTACTGTTCCTATTACTCTTCATGATTTTCTGCATGCACTTACACGTTTAGAGCCCTATCTGGCATAGCTTATAGATATGTATATATATAGTCGTTTCAATGAGTATATCTAATTGGATATGTGTGTTTATTTGTCAGGTGGGTTTGAAGGGAGATCTGATAGATAAGCTCCCAAAAGTCATATTTGATGAAGGGCGAAGAACGTGGGATTCACAGTATGTATTCAAGTACTTAACATGAATGGGTTTAATGCTTTTTTGACATGTAAAGAGGTTTTAGAATCTTTTCATACGGTCCGCTATTTTCTCAAAAAGAAAACTTTGTAATAGAAGTACAAAATTCTTGATCAAAAACTAATGAGATGTGGTGATAAAACATGGGAATAATATCATTAATCACCATGGAATGTTAATTAGACCTTTATTTTTAATTGTGATTAGTGATGTTAACTAATGAAAGTGATGGGTGAGTGCAGGTGTTGTGTATGCTTAGGAGAGTATGAGGAGAAAGAGGAGTTGGTTCAATTAGTGGGAACATGCAGACACATGTTCCATAAGGAATGTATTAGTCACTGGCTCCAGTCTAACTCAACTTGTCCACTTTGTAGATGCTCTGTTTTCCCCACCACTAACCTTTGCTGCTTCAATAATTATAATAACAATAATAATCATCCAACTCCAACTCCAACTAGTACTAGTACTAATACTACTACTCATGTCGCTGTTACATCTCAACAACAACAACAACATCAGCAGCAGTTGGAACAAAATGGACAGTCCGGCTCAGTCGTTATCAACATTGACCAAAGCTAGAATTAAGTTGATGAATATATCAAAGGTGCTTATCATGGAGTTCTAGCTGAAGGACGGTATAGTACTCATCAATTAAGCTTTTGCTCATGCATGCCGGCCGGGGAGCGACTACTTCTTTAAACTACTTTTTTTTTCTTTTTTATATAGTATACTCCAATTTTGTCGAAAAAATTAGGCAGTTTTTTTATCAGAAGGAGACGAAAGATCAGTGCTGTTATGAAAGAGGAAGAAGCGTTAGCATATATGCTAGCTCGAGATTACCTGATTAATATGATTCGATATCCATATTTCACTCTGTTTACTGGTTTCTAACTAGTTAATCACAAATTGCTTTGTGCTTTGTCCTATAGTGGACGCCAATCCAATTATATGCATCTTTGTTTGTCCCAACTTGCCTCAAATAAGCTTAACTCTCCAAGCCCCCACGTTTTCTTTAGTAGCATAACCTGCTATATTCATTAAACACGAACCTAAAAAACAAAACAAAAACATCTTATGGGAAATAAAATCGTCGACACATGGTTCGAACCTGTTGGAACCTGTGCGGGCGAAGCCCAACAGGTTTCAAGTCTGTCTCCTTAACCACTCGTACATATCATCTCATGTACTATTCTTTGAATTATCTCACTATAAATTCTACATAAGCTCGCTGCTTATCCTCTTCTGTTTGACTGTCTGTTTTGCAGAGCACAGCAATCTGTGCTCGTTACGTCAATAAGAGCTTAGAGCTTCACAATTCACAGCAGTCAGGAGCATATAATCTTAATGATCAAGTAATCATTCGTATTAATTCTCTTTATCTGATAGTACATAAGACATGTTACTAACAGTCATGCATTCCAACGTCTCAAACACACATTCCCGCCAAAAAAAAAAAATTACAGATCATAAATATGAATCTTCAAAACTGTTGATTGATAATACAACAAAAAAAAAAAAAAAAAAACAAACAAACATTCTCTTCCTCCATCACTCTCCTTCTACTCATACATTACTTCATACATAAAATTATCACCCAACCAATACAACAAAGATCATGCTTGCAACTTAAACAGAAAAAAGAAGCTTCTCATTCTAATTCCAAAGAGTAATAAATGCCAGAAAAAAAAAAAAAAAAAGCTTGACAAATAACACAGAAACAACACTAACTTTCAACGGCATTCTTCCTTTATCCCTCCTCAAAACCATCGCTTCGTAAACTGGCCAACTGTTAACAAACCCAAAACCAGCTACACCCATCTGCCCAAAAAGCCCCTCTAACTCACTCCCACTTCCCCTCATAACAACAATCTTCACCAACCCACATACAAAAGCGACCAAATTGACTACCGCCGCAGTTGTGAACGGAACAAACAGCGGCGATTCCACTCCGAACTGAAACAGTTCCTGCTCCTATCTTTTGCTCTGTTCGTCGTCTACTACTTTGTTCGTCACAGTAAGGCCCGCTGATGCTGAATTCATGTTCGAGGACTTCAGTATGAACTCGATTGATCCTATTGTGAAGCTTGAGAGTGCTCTCATCATCCACATTCTCTGATCGTTCCACCATCTCTTAAACGTTCCTCCCGCGTTTACGAAATCAAGTAGATCCTGCCCATATGCACCGACGACACGAAACATGTGTAGGATTCATGATAGCCCATCCATTCCTACTGGATTTATCCCATGAAAGTGCTGAGGAAACTGAATATACGCTAAATTGCTATTGATCTTAATGATCAAGCAGGTAACATAGCACACGCCTAAGAGTTTGAGTGTCGTTGGAGTTCGTGTCACAGTCTAATGTTGGAATTATTGGTACATTGGTCATGACAGTTGATACCGGCAACTTCAGACGACATGTCGGGAAAGAAAAAACAGTTTAGAAAATTAAAAAATTTCAAGTTTATATAAAATGGTCGAAAATTAATTGAAGAAGTTTATGAACATAACTTTTTACCAGGGCGTTAAGGGCAAAGGCTTTGAAATGATGGAACGACGTCGTGCTTTTTTCCCGAGAAAGGTAGATGAAATTTGGCATGACTTGGCCAGCGACATCAGGAACAGGAAGCGGATTCAAATCTGGTTCGTTTTCTTTGTATTTGTTCATAGTATCTCAATAATTTATTTTTATTAAAAAATTAGAAAAGTGTCGTGATCAGAAAAAAAAGTAAATCAATTCAAATATAATTAATTTATAAGTTAGAATTTAATTATTTTTCTCTCTTATTTTTTTAATAATTGTGATTTTTTTTTAAATATTACCGAAAGATAGACGATAACTCGCACTTAAATCTGAAATCTGAAATTTAAATTTGAAATTTAAAAATCGATATTTAATTTGAATCTGAATCTGAAATTCGAAGATCGATATTCAATCTGAATTTAAAATTGGATAGTCATACGCCATGACAAACAGTGCCATGTTGACCACATTCATCGGCGGCTCTTTGTACGGATCCTCCGTGCATATGAACACATCCAGCGGTGGAAATTTGGATTCTTCGAATTCATTTTCGAGGTTCTTCACGAATTCTTCGCGGTACATCGGATACCTTCGGAAAGACTGTCTAAAGATCCACATGAAGGCCAGAACTAGATCCGCGACGAGCATAGAGAGAGAAATGAAAAAAAATGAAAAAAGGCGGCGGAGCGAAAGCATATGGGTTGTAAATGGTGATGAATTAGAACTAAAATGGCTAAACTGTAAATTACTGCAAACACTCGGTTGAAGATAGTGAGGCGAGAGTAATGGATAATGTGAAGGTCGTTGCACAAAGTTCCGGCACGGTAGCTTCTGATCTCAGCCCCCATGGTTCTTTTGCAATGTGCGTCAGTCAGATGATGGTATGTATGCATGATTTAATATTTATTGCCAAATTGCCACACACAAAAAACCTTTACTGTAAATTACTCTTCTGACTCTTGTATATTTTATTGTTTTATATTGTTGACTGGATTTGATTGATGGTTGATGACTGTATCTGAGCAATGAGAGGTAAGAGTTGGATAACAATGTTAAAACACAATTACTACATTCACAAAGGAAGAGCTGCTATTGAAAACAGAACCCATGAGAGAAATACGGAAACAACAGCTATCTTAAAAGGCATCCTTCCATCATCATTCCTTACGATCATAGCTTCATAAATTGGCCAACTATTAATAACCCCAAAACCAGCTAAAAACATCTGCCCTAAAAGCCCCTCTAATATTTCTCCATCGCCTCTTGAAATTTGCACCAACCCACTTATAAACGCAGCCAAATTGACCACCGCCGCTGTTGTAAACGGAACAAACAACGGCGATTCCACTCCAAACTCAAACATTTCTTGCTCATATCTTTCGCTTTGCTCATCATCCACCACTTTGCTTGTTACATTGAAACCAAGCGTAGTCGAAATCTCTAAAGAGTTTAATAAGAACTCAAATGACCCAAACAAGTAGCTTGACAGCCCTTTGATTATCCACATTCTCTGATCATTCCACCATCTTCGGAATGTCCCTCCAAATACTATGAACTCGAGTAGATCTTGTCCGTAAGCACCGATGAAAAGAAATGCATATAACCAGAACCATTGGTCTGAAACCTGATCTTATCATGTTATACTTAGCGAAAGTTAAACCACGTGGCACTTATAATCAGATGATGAAACGATGAAATTATTAAGCTACTTACCTGGGGAAAGGTGGGGACACCAACGAAGAGAGCTAATTGGGGCAGGAACGAGTAGACAGTGACCGGAATGGACCAGATTGACAAAAATGCATAATGGGCACAAGAAAGGCCCATTAATGGGCCCATGCACTTAATCCCGAAAGTTACTGGACTGAATTCAGAGAAGGCCACCTCGTCAAGGCCGACGCTCCATCGCTTGATCTGACTCAGCGTATCAAAGAGACTAATGGGTGTGTCACCGTAGAATGCTGCGTTGTCTGGATTGCAAAATATGGGCTTCCATCCTTCACATCGGAGCAGATATCCAGTGTAATAGTCCTCAACAAGTGCCCCATACCTGAAGCCCAACTTTGTCCCCCATTTAGTGTCATTCTCATATTCAAAACCAGCAACGAGATGGGCCATTTCTAGAATCTGAGTCGATTGAATGGGCTTCTGAACGATATGATTTGGACCCAGTTCGGGAAGTTCTGGTGACTCCAGATGTAATGGGCTTCCGAAGAAGACCCGTCGAGGGAAAAAACAGCCCGTCCCAGTATAGTTAGGGCCCAAAATCCCGTCCATTCCAACCGAGTTGATCGTAGTTAGCCGCTTGTGCTCGGAAGCATAAATGTCGTTCTTGCTTATCGCGTAAAATCGTTGAGGAAATTGAATGTAACCTAAATTGTTCTTTCTGATTTCAGGGTCCAACATGTAGCACAGCACACGTTTAAGTGTTTGAGGATCGTTCGAGTACATGTCACAATCTTGGGTTAGAATTATTGGCGCATTTGTCATGATAGCCGACACTCGAAGCTTTTCCGACATGTAGGAATTAACAAAGTTAGAAAAAAAAAAGGAGGAAAATAGAAAAAATAGGAACAGTAAATTGGTCGAGGTTTTACCAAAGCATTAAGGGCACCGGCTTTGAAATGATGTGGTGAGGTCTTGCTCTTTTGTCGTGAAACATAAAAGAGATTTGGTAGAGCATGGCCTGTAGTATCTTTGTCTTTGCCTCCTTCCAATATAACCTAATCGTTCACAATATAAAAATTTATTAGAGGATACATATCTATAAATATAATGATATATATCTCTCATTTTTCTATTTCGACTATACATAATATTACAATAATAGAGCTTATACTAATTTTTTTTTAATACAAACCTCAATAATGGTGGGATGAGTTTGAGTGGTAAACTTTTCACTATTCCATTTGTTGAAAGTCATACGATGTCGTTCTTCTTGGATGTACTCTTCACCAACTTTCCCTTTCTCTACTACATTATCGACCTTCATTTTCATACTTTCATACATCATCTGGATGACAGTAGAATTCTTGGTGTGTTAAAAGATAGAATAAATTTGATTTATTTATTAGTTATGAAATATAGAAGAAGAAAGAAAGACAACCGAACGTAACACCTTTCTGGGTATGTGAAGCTATCAACTCGAAAAGAGACAACTACAGAACTACTACCATTAGCAGTTGTAATAATTCACAGATCATGTTCAGGATAATCGTTAAGAAATGAGATCGACATAAGTGGGAGCGAATAGTGAAAACTGAAAAGTAGTACGCGTTATAAATAGTTTTGAAATGACCATTATGTATTATAATTAGTCTATATTTAAAAAGAACTACGCGTCGGCATTACCACACCACCTTATTTCTGTCGGCATTACCTCCACGTGAAACACGACGTCGATTTCGAGTTCATTTTTAGATCAGAAGAGAAGAAATGTAAAAGGATGAAAAATTTTATTAGTAACTTTAGATTGAAGTTATAAAGACTAAGCGAATTTGTTTTCTAAAGTGAAGTGCTCATATTAATGAGCATGCATGTATGTAAAGTTAACATTTTTTAAATAGAAGGGAACAATGAGGACCTAATTTATGTTTTTTGAAAGTTAGAGGGGTAAAAATTATATACTCTTTCATATTCTTGCTTCTTTCTGCTGAAAACACAGGATTCCCTTTTTAATAAGACCTTAAATCATGGTAATTTATCATCGTATCATACTATCATGTAATAATTATAAATCCCTTACGTCCTTACCTTAATCTTCTCCGCCTCAGGAGTCAAGCTCCGTTTGCAACCAAAAAACACATCTGGATTCTTGTCTACAATGTCGTTCTCCCTACAAAAAGGTAACCAATGGGTAGCAAACTTGGCGGCTTCCAGGAAAGCAAAGAGAGTCATAGCCGAGCCGCCATCATCCGACACATAAACGGAAATCTTCTCAGCCGGATAATCATAAGCCATGATTGACAAAGCCGTGTTCACCACCTTAATCGGTGGCTCCTTGTACGGATCCGCCGTGCATATGAATACATCCAACGGTGGGAAATTATCGGAATCTTCGTTGCTCAAAACCGTTTCAATAACGTCCAATGATTCTTCACGATAAACAGGGTTCATGCGAAAAGATTGTGTGGTGGTCCACATGAAGGCTAAAACGAGATCGGAGAAGAGTAAAGAGAGAGAGATGAAGAAAGAAGGGAAGGTGGTGGAGTGGGAAATTGTGAGTGCATGGTGATAGAATAAGGCTAGGATGGCAAGAGTGTAAACTAATGCGAAGACACGGTTGAAGGCGGTGAGGCGAGAGGAGTGGAGAGTATTTAGGTTAGAGGCAGCGCCGTCATGTGTGGTGGTGATTTCAGCCTCCATTGAATGTTAATTGGTTAAGGTGGTCTAGTAACGCAGTAATGCTGCGTGTGAAGTGAAAATTAATAATGCTGCAAACCATATACCTAATTTCTCGGTGCGTGGTAGGCCAGCAGGAGCTACACACGTGTGACACGTGGGAGTAGTCAACATCATATGGGCACGTGCTTGAAATGACTGACCAACCACATATTAAATAATAAATAATATAATTAAGTTTATTTCCTAAAATTTTAAAGTAATTTAATATAATATTAAAATTAAGATCTAATTTTGTAGTCGTTCATAATTTTTTGATAATCAATAATTTAATATGTTATAAGAGGTTTGGATTTCGTTGAACCATTATTTACATGCCAATCTATAAAGATTTGGCTAAGTTCAATATACAGAGGTTATAGGCCCTCAATTCAAAATGTGACACTAAACTGTGAGGTGTAATTCTGGTCAAATATACCGACCCGAAAGGGTCGGATATTGAAACGCTATGAGAGGTTAAAAACTTACTAGTTATTTGATAGTTACATAATTGGTGATCATAATGAATGATATTGATTGAATGATAACTGAAGATAGACAGTCTTAAATGAGTATTAATAGTCATTAATTGGCTTAATTGCATGTCATTAATATACATGGTATAAATATATCCTAAATGAACAAGAAAATACTCATTTTTCATATCTTATCTCTAAATTTTCACAAAAACTTTACTTTCTCTCTACAAAATCTAACTTGATCATCGGAGTGGTACCATTGGAAAATAACCCTCCGACAACATTCTTTTGTTTTGCAGGAATTGATCGGATCAGTATACTATTGAAGCTTGGACACAAATTTTTGCATCAACAGTTTGGCCTTCTCTGTGAGAACGATAGAAGCTTCATCCGATTAATTCCAAGAAAAAAAAACTAAGGAACATGTCGAAGACAACAACTAACTTCAATCAGGAAAGGTCAGTGGATAGCTCCAAAAGCATCCCTCTTATATAAGCCTGAGACTAAGGAAGGGAGAATTGAGGCTCGGAAAATAGCCTGCATCTCTGGCATTGTCGAAAGTCATGTAGAATCACTTCGGAGACTCTTAAGCCAGATGCAAGCATAGTTTAGAATAGCCCACACTCCTAACTTCAGAGCGCCGATGATAAATGAGCAAAGGGACGAAGGGGTCAGCTTCACCAGAAATGATGTGGGAGACATGACCGCAGAGGAAAGGCTCCAGGAGAAGCTTTAAAAAGCTAAAGCCAAGAAAGCCGAGTTAAAGAAGAGGATTTCGGAACTAACTTCGGCAACAAATGGAGAAATCACACCCTTTTATATGGATATAAATAACCCTTTTACCAAAAAAATCCTAGAGGCTTAAATCCCAAAGATGTTCAAAGCACTCCATATACGATGGGTTAACAGACCTCAGAGACCATATTGAGGCATATATGACCTAATTGCGATTAAGTGGAATGTCTGAGGTGGTAGTCTGTCAATCCTTCCAAATAACTCTCGTAGGGTAAATAATGGACTGGCACAGAGTATTGACCCCAAGATCGGTATATTCTTTTTTTGAACTAAAAACATTATTCATAGCTAACTTTTCAGAAGCCACGAAAGCTAAGCTGCCCCTCATCAGCCTCAACACAATTAAGTAGAGGTTAGGAGAGAATTTGTTGGACTTTATCGAAAGGTTCGATCATGAAGTACAAAAGATGGATAGGTTGACTGATCAAAGGGTCATGCACGTTTTCCTAGGGAGAACAATCAGTAAAAAATTCATCAACACCATCGGAAAGAAGCATGCAGTAACTTACACCGGGGAAGTAGAGATCGCTTAGAAAATTGGAGTAGCATACAAGGTATATGAAACTCAGCTGAAGGCTATAAGGGGCAATTGCTCAAACCTCAGATTCTAACTCTCAAAAGCCAAAAAAATGAAGAGAAAAAGAGGAAGACCCCCGAGAAAGAGTAGAAGCGGCTGCTAGAAAGATTGACCCCTCTAATTGTAGACTGAGAGGTTATATATCTAAAATATAAATGGCAAAATATGTTCAAAAAGCCACCTCCTCTCCGAGGAAATCAAAATTTAAGAGACAAATCATTGCACTGCTGCTTCCATGGTGATGTAGAACACCGAACCTCTGATTACTATCAGCTGAAAAATGTAATCGAGGAACGAATACAGAATAAGGAGTTGTAAGAATTCGTGGACAGAGAATCAGATTGCCTGAAAAAGATATGGGAGGATCTAGGGCGACAAAGTACAGAAGGAGGTCAGGGTCATACCAAAGAAATACACTTCATCGTCGGAGGATCAGAGGGAGGTGACTCAAAAAGCCAAAGGAGGAAATAGATCTAAACTGCTCGTTTCGAGGTGTTTACCATAGGGTCAACCTAAGCGCCTCAACTGGTACTAGATATCACCTTCGACAAAGAAGATAAAGAAGGAATTGTATTCCCCCACAATGATGTGCTGGTCATCATAACTAATATTACCACGTTGAAAGTGCACCGAGTATTAGTTGACACAAGGAGCTTTATGGATGTGATCACCAGTTTGGCCTTCTAAAAGATGAGAATCATATATGCCTCATTGAATCCGGTCGCACACCTTTAAATGGCTTTTCTAGAACCGAAGTAATACCTGAAGGGGTCATCCATCACACTACCCAGGACTGTATGCAAAGAACTACGGTAAAAGATAGTCATGGTAAATTTCCTAATCGTTGATATACCTTTAGCATATAATGTTTTGCTTGGCTAACCTATAGTGAACAACATGGGAATAATGGTATCCACCAGACCCCTCGCTATGAAGTTACTTACTTCAGATGGCATCGGCATCGCGAAAGGGTGTCAAAAGAAAGCAAGAGAATGCTATGTGATGTCTCTAAAATGAAAATTTCAAATTGTCCACATGATAGAAGGAAGTTACACTGCTTGACCCTCATCCGCCGAACCTTTAAGGGAGGTCATTGTGAAAGACGAAAAGAAGCTGATTGTCAGAAATGGCTTGCAGGGAGCAAACACGGGCTTGGTGATTCCGACCTTGGAAGAAAATCTTGATGTCTTTGCTTGGAAGACTTCGAACCTTTAAGAGATTCCCAAAGAGGTTATCGTTTACAAGTTGGGGCTCAAGGCCAAGGCTAAGCTAGTTTGGAAAAACGTCGAAAGTTCAATGAAGAGCGGAATGTTGTTATGGCAGAAGAAGTCGAGAAATTATTAGGGGTCGAATCCATCAGAGAAGTTTAATCCCCGAAATAGGTGGCTAACGTAGTAATAGTCAATATAGTTTTATGAAAATAATATCTTATTTATTATGTAATTATTGTATAATATTCTCCACCTATATATATCTTCTCTATATATACCTTAATTTTCTCGGCTTCAAAGGTGTAACTCTGATTGGAAGAAAAAAAAGACATCTAGATTCCTATCCACAATGTCGTTTTCCCTACAAAAAGGCAACCAATGGCGAGCAAACTTAGTGGCTTCAATGAAAGCAAAGAGATTCATAGCCGAGCCGCCATCGTCTGACACATAAATCGAAATCTTTGCAGTCGGATAATCATAAGCCATGACTGATAAAGCTGTGTTCACCACATTAATTGGCGGCTCCTTGCACAGATCCGCCGTGCATATGAACATAACCAATAGAGGGAAATGATCAAAATCATGTTCTTTGTTCGTGAATAGATTCCCAATGTTATCCATCGATTCTTTAGGATAAACCGGGCTCATACGAAAAGATTGTAAGTTAGCCCACATGAAGGCGAGAATGAGATCGGAGAGGAGTAAAGAAAGAGACAAAGAAGGAAGGAAATGGAACCGTGGAGTGGAATATTGTGAGTGCATGGTGATAGAATAGGGCTAGGATGGAAAAAGTGTAACTTATTGCGAATATTCGGTTGAAGGTCGTGAGGTGAGAGGAGTGGACACTGTCAAGACAACGGGAGGCGTCGTCTTTTATGGTGGCGGCTGCAGTGTGTCAGTGGCTGATATCAGCCTCTATGAAGTGCGTAAATTTATAGCTAACTAATTGATGATAATGGTGGGCTCTAAACTCTATTGTATTGGCCACCAGTAGAGGTGGCAAAATGTGCCAACATGGCATGGCATAAGCACAATAAACGAGTTATATATGTGTCGTGGTCGCACGAGTTGTTAAGGCCCGAACGTACTCCTTTATTTTTTTTGTAAATTATTTATAAATTATAATAATTAAAATTAAAAATAAATAGGTGTATTGAATATACTGCCATAGACTCATAATATGTTTGTCTATGGAAAAGTGGAGCGTATTTACTATTTAGCTACCATTCTTATGTTGAATCCTTCAATTTTTTACTAATTCCTTACGGTAAAAGATTGGAATAGAAATTATGAATAACTAAGTAATTTATTAAATTACCTTATTCCTTCATTCATAAACGTTTCTTCTACATTTATTACTATTTAGAACTATGGAGTTCTAATACCGATAAATTAATCTAATTAAAAGATAAATATATTAAAGATATAATAAAAATACTAATAATATCTATAATCAAGTTTTATTATCTTCGTTGTTGATTGCCTCCTAACGTTCACACTCGCTTGAAAAGAATCACTGTCCTGAAATTTCAAGGGGGGATCAGCCGACACTCAACTCCTGGTCCACTTCCTCTTTCCTAAATCTAACGACGTGTCGAGGAATGAGATTGTTGCCCTTCACACAGCAAGAGATGCTACGGAAAAGAGAACCGACGAAAGAAATAGAGAGATGACAGTGATTTTGAAAGGGATCCGTCCTTTATCACTCCTTAAGACTATAGCTTCATAAATTGGCCAACTATTAACAACTCCAAAACCAGCTAGAACCGTCTGCCCGAAAAGCCCTTCTAATATTTCTCCATCTCCTCTCATAATTTGCACAAACCCACTTACAAAGGCGACCAGATTGATTACCGCCGCCGTGGTGAATGGAACAAACAACGGCGATGCCACTCCAAACTCGAACATCTCTTGGTCATATCTTTTGCTCTGTTCGTCGTCAACTACTTTGCTTGTTACATTGAAACCAAATGCAGACGAAATGTTCAAGGACTTTAGTAAGAACTCAGTTGACCCAAACATGTAGCTCGAGAGCCCTCTAATTATCCACATTCTCTGATCATTCCACCATTTTTGGAACGTGCCGCCGTACACTACAAAGTCGAGTAAATCTTGTCCATATGCACCCACAAAAAGGAATGCAAACAAGAAGAACCATCGTTCCGAAATCTGTGATTATCAAATTTCCCATTATTTTACCAATATTATATAAATAACTACTTGTATCAAGTCACGTAACAGTTGAAAATAATAATAATAATAATAATAATAATAATAATAAGAAGGATGAGTAAATTTAGAGATTTATAATTACTTTAGGGTAAAAATATATCACATAATTTAAAATAAATAAATAATTTAAATAATATATAAGCTTAATTTAAAATTTATTTACCTTGGGAAAGATAGGGACCCCAGCAAAGAGGGCTAACGGGGGGATGAAGGAATAGACAGTTGTAGGAATGAACCAAATGAGCCAAAATGAATAATGACCAAATGCAAGGCCCATGAGTGGACCCATACGCTCAATACCGAATGTTATTGGGCTATATTTAGAGGAGCCCACCTCCAAGAAGCCTATGGCCCATCTCTTAATTTGACTCAACATATCATCAAGGTTTATAGGTATATCACCATAAAATGCTGCCCTCTCAGGATTGCAAAGGATGGACTTCCACCCCTCGCAATGTAGCCGATATCCCGTGTAATAGTCCTCAACGATTGTTCCATATCTAAAGCCCACCTGTTAAGTTTGTCACATTCCAAAAATTACATGTTACCTTTGGGCCCAAACAGTCATTAAAGAAACCCAAGTCAACTAATGTTTACGCATATACCTTTGACCCCCAGTTGGTGCTACTCTCAAACTCAGAGCCAGCAACATGATGTGCCATCTCTAAAGTTTCTTTAGATTGAATGGTCTTGTCCACAATATGATTCGGGCCTAGTTCAGGTAGTCCTGGGGACTGAAAAGTTGATGGGCTTCCGTAGAACACCCGTCGGAAGAAAAAACACCCTGTCCCAACATAACATGGGCCTGATAGCCCATCCATTCCACTCGGGTTTGCTATGAACAAACGCTTCATCTCAGAGCCGTAGATGTCGCTCTTGTTAATCCCATGATATCTCTGAGGAAATTGAACATACCCTAAATCGCTGTTTCTAACCTTTGGATCCGACATGTAGCATAGAACACGTTTTACTGTTTTGGGATCGTTAGAGTACATGTCACAATCTTGGGTCAGAATTATTGGTGCGTTCGTCATCACAGCTGACACTCTCAACTTCACGACATTTCGAAAAAAAAGGAAAAAAAATAATAATAAATATATATATATATATATATACAAAAAATCAATTTAGTGTATTTTATAATTTTCATTACCAGGACATTTAGTGCACCGGCTTTGAAATGATGGTGGGAAGTCTTACTTTTTTGTCGAGAAACATAAATGAGATTTGGAATAACGTGGCCCATAACATCTCTCTCTTTATTCTTCTCCAATAAAACCTATAAAATTTTGTATTCATTAAATGTATGAAAATATTGTTTTTTTATTTTATTTTATTTTATTTTATTTTATTTTATTTTATTTTATTTTATTTTATTTTATTTTATTTTATTTTATTTATTTATTTATATTTTTAGTAAGGCGTGAGTAAATTGAAATAAATTTTAAAAATAAATAAATAAAAAATAAATAAAATAAAAGAAAAAGGAAAGTAAAAAAACAAACCTCAATAACTGTGGGATGATTTTGACGGGTGAAGTTATGGTCCCATTTGTTGAATGCCATACGATATCGTTCATCGATGATGTACTCGTCGCCAACTCTGCCTCTCTCCATAACATTATCGATCTTCATTTTCATGCTTTCATATGATATCTGTAAATTTGTAATTCAATTTATAGACATATTTGGAAGATCTCGAATTAAGTTTAAAGATATTATTTTAAATAATATGATTTTTTTTTTTTTTTGATAAATTAAACTTAATGAGCGGTATACTAATCATGATCTATATATATATATATATATAATTATATTTCATTATAATTATAATTAAATCTAGGGTAAATTACAAGCGGGTGTTCGTGTAGTCCTGGTCTCCGACACCAAATTCACAATGCTATGTAAGACATCAATTCCCTTCATCGTTATGCTTTCAATGTACCAATATCTAAATTTATTCATTATACTTACTTACTTTTAGGTTAGATATCATTTTTCTTATACTTTCTACTAATCATCGATAATCACTGGTATAATATCGTTATGAACTATTTATTATACGATATTAAAAGATTTGATTCTTTCTAAACAATTTATTATGTATTCAAGATCGAAACAAACTGTATTTACTATGAATCGATTTATTTTAACTATTTACGAATTTAATATATTTTATGATGTGAGAATGTAAAAATAATATGTATATATATTATTAAAATAAATCAATATACTATTAAAAATGATTCGTACCAGAATTTCTCTTATGAGATCATATCATGCATATATATACGTATATGTATGTACCTTAATCTTCTCTGCTTCAGAGGTGCAACTCTGACTGGAAGCAAAAAATACATCTGGATTCCTATCTACGACGTCGTTCTCCCTACAAAAAGGTAGCCAATGGGTAGCAAACTTAGCTGCTTCCATGAAAGCAAAGAGAGTCATAGCTGAGCCGCCATCATCCGACACATAAACAGAAATCTTCTCAGCCGGATAATCATAAGCCATGATTGATAAAGCCGTGTTCACCACACTAATAGGCGGCTCCTTGTACGGATCCGCCGTGCATATGAACACATCCAGCGGTGGGAAATTATCGGAATCTTCGTTGCTCAAAACCATTTCAATATCGTCCAGTGATTCTTCACGATGAACCGGGTTCATGCGAAAAGATTGGGTGGTGGCCCACATGAAGGCTAGAACGAGATCGGAGAAGAGTAAAGAGAGAGAGATGAAGAAGGAGGAGTAGGTGGTGGAGTGGAAGATTGTGAGTGCATGGTGATAGAATAAGGCTAGGATGGCAAGAGTGTAAATTAATGCGAAGACACGGTTGAAGGTGGTGAGGCGAGAGGAGTGGAGAGTGTGAAGACGAGGGGCGCCATCTTTTGTGGTGGTGCTTTGGCTGCGGGCGATCTCAGCCTCCATGGTTCTTGGTAGTTGCTTAAGCGAATAAGCGTAGCTAATATGATGATAAAACATAGGGGGTCCAATTATTGGAGATTGGATAGTTTTCAGCTGGAGATGGCACACGTGTAAGATGTCAAAATTTGACTAACACGTGGCAAAAAAATGAGTGGACAGGTAAGAAGATTCTTTCTATCTATTTTTATTATATTCGTATATTATCTTTTTTTTGTTTGTTTATTAATTTGTCTTGTTCATTACAGCTACTGTAATGATAGTAATGATTTATTTATTTCTATATTTCTATATTTCTATATTTCTATATTTTTCCTTTCGAAACTTGTTTGTACATTATTACGCTTTTGGCCTTTTCTACTATTATCGTGACCGTACTAGATTAGTGATTGTTTATGGTATATCTACTTGCTCATATGGTATGATGGATGGGTTCAGGTTCTTTTTTCTGATAGTTGATGCATATGATGATCTATCTACGTGTCTTTCCCAATCTCAATTATGCTCTACATTTTGTTTTGAATTTGAATGGTTCTTGATCTGTAAGACTCCAACTTTATTTCTTTCATTTACGTTTTGTTTTGAAATTGAATGTGTCCTCTTTTCTACCTCTCTCAGTTGGGTAGACTTCATGATTAACATCACTCTCTTTTCTTTCATTTTTCTTGGATTGTTATTATAATTCTCTTATTCTTCCATGGATGGACGGAGGAGAATGGTTCTAGTTTGAAAAAGATTGGCTTTCTCATTGTTTATGATGTAGTTTATAACAAATTTACCGAGACTGGATTCATAGAGATTGCAATACAGACAAATTATAGAAATTTCATGTCAGAAATTTGATTGTCTAATTTAATCATGTAAGAGTGTGTACTGGAGAAGGCAGTGAAACATGCTACCTTTGAGTACACCAAATTAAATTAAGATGTATGTAAAATTAGAATCACCAGCATGAATACTGAAGAAACCTACAAATCGTGCTAAAGATCAGTATTTCCAGAAAATAAATAATCAATACACCTTTAGATTCATTATACTATATATCTTTACCTCAAACAGCGAAAATAGCAAAATCAGTGTAAAGATAACCTGCAATGCGTCTAGGGTTTGAGGAACGTACGTAAGGGGAAAAAGCGCATTTGTTCAGAATCCCGAAGAAGAAGAGGGGAAACTACAAGTTAAGTCAATTAAGGAGGAAGGTGATCATTGATGAAGAAATCGTTAGAGGGTTGAAGAAGATATCGGATAAGCATAAGAGGAAAACGAGCTCCGCTTCAGGTTAAAGTTGGGAGAGGAAGAGGAAAATCGAATTGAACGGGATTTTGAAATGAAGAACACAACTTCTCACCGACCGTCTGAGGACCGGTCGACCAATATCTTAACGCTAAAATATGAAGAATGTAAGTACTTCAACCGAAAAACCCTAAGAGACGACGTGCCCTATTAGTAGGAGAATTTCTTGCCTTTACTGCATGACTTTAATAGAAATAATGTCTGGCCGAAAAAGAAGAGAATATAGAAATGAAAAATCCTTATGTGAGATCACCGCATATATTATCTTAATATGTATCAATTTTAAATATAGTTGAAATACTGAACACCCCAAAAATATTTTGATAAAAAGATGTCTATATAGTTATTTATTAAGAGCAAAATCTAGCAATGAAGCAAGGTAGGTACATTGACTTCATGTCAGTGTCGCAACAAGACCAAAGATTCCATTAATATATAAAAATGCTTTAAAATATGTACAAGAACTGAGTCAGAAACGAAGGCTATACCACAAAGGCCTCTTCGCCCACAAATCAGAGCCATAAATTCTTACCAGATTATCATCCTAACCTTTGACTGTTCCAAAAAGGAGGAGGGTGTCTTAACTTTTACGACCTTCAAACATTCAAAGTCAATTCATATCCAGTCAACGTCCAGTTTACTTTAAAAAAAAAAAAAAAAAAAAACCCAAGCCACGAATTGGCCATTTTTAGCAATACCAAACTTTCGTCTTGACCATATTCTACGAACCCCAACCCACACCTTTCCCCACAAAACAAACAGCAGAAGACAATGCTTCAGAACCCATTAAAAAAAAAAGGGGGTTAAAACTGTTTCAAATTTCAGCAAGCTCTGCGCTTTTTACAGTGAATTCACCTTCTATAGACGACATGGGCACCGAACTCATCTTCTTCATATCATGGCTCGAACGTATAAATATTCTTCTAACCATATCACAGAATTCACTGCAAAACAAAGATGCACAAAGAAAAAAAAAAGGAACCAGGATTAAAATTTGAATCGTATCCTATATGCATTAAACAATGGCAGACAAATACTCACTGCCAAGGATAATCTCCCATGAGCGTTGTGTCCCCTTCATCATCAGTAAATACAATGTCCCACTTGTCACGTGGCCGAAGCTGTCCCTTGATATCAAACAACTTCTCCAGTTCATCAACAAGTTGATCATACCCTTCCAACATTGTTAGGTCCACAGCTCGACCCACAGCCATCCCTTGCATTTGTACCTTTTGGAGTAGAGAGGAGGTAGAGATATTAGCTAAAGAACTAAAGACTTTTAAGCCATTGGTGTTATAATTTTGACCCTTTTCAGTACCTTGGTGCGGCTTCTGGCATTGCTAGAGCAATTTTGGTTGCTTTGGATATCTTTTGGAGATACCTGTAATACACTTGTATTTCTCTCTTTAGAACCCTTTAAAAAGTCCGACTTTTTATCAGAATCAGCAATTGACAGGTTACTGGCATTCCCTTCACTGCTGTCACTAGACATAAGTATTGGATGAGCACAGGCTTTTTCAGAAGTAGGGGGAGTACGTGTAGGATTATTAATCAGCTCAATACCAAACAATCTACAACTAGTAGGCATCTCAGTTTTCTTCCCTTTTTCCACAGGGTCAGGAATCATGATGGGGTCATTGTTCGGTTTTGATGATTGGGTGGTAGAATATGCTGAAAAAGCAGACACAGACCATGCAGGAACACTTTTATTATCTTCAGTCATATCAAGAAAAAGATGTTGAGAACCATTTGCATGGGGGGGTGGTGATGATAACCAGGACCCATCATTTTGATTCCTTGAAAAAGAGTTGCTGTTCATGGAGTTATCTGTCTGCATATGATGCCACAGGCTATGATTTCCATTTCTTTTGCTTTCAGCTGTAACATTGCTCAGTTGTGGTCTATCATGAGGTTGAGTCAATACAGAGTTCCAAAGAGGTGATGGAGTTGAATTACTAGAATCTATGATCCAGAAAGAAAACAGTTGTTAGAACATAACCATTTTGCTAAGGGCAATTCAATCATGTTAGCATAAAAATAGAACAAAATGGTTCTCACCAAGGGCAGGATTTTCAAAGGGTTGCCGAGGCCTTTTGCTCTTTACCAAAACTGGTTGAGCTAAGTTAGGAGCAGAAGCAGCCACAAAGGGTTCTATCTCCCAAGGTGAAACCCTATCAGGTCTTGAAATAGAGGCTGGTTCATCCCATTGAACCTGGACGGAAGAAGAATGGGGAAAAGAGGTGTCAATATAATTGGTCAATATAATTAATCAGAGAAGTTCTAGTTAAAATGTAGGGGCAATAGGCTAAGGTTCACAAGTAGGTTACTTTCAAAGATCTCCATTTCGAATCAGCCCAGTTGGAAGACATGTCTTCAACCCCAACTATAGTGCCTGAAAACCTAGTCAATGTAATGAAACAAGAAAGTAAAGTGACAATATACCTACTGAAAGGAAACAAAATACTATGTGAGAGTTTTTCATCTGTTTTATACCTTCTTTCTGGAGAATCCTCCCCTTCAAACCTCATCTTGAATTTTGAACCGACAGAAAACTTATTGTTGACAGCTTCGGAGTATTTCTTCAAGCTTATGATAAATTGGCTTGTCCTGATTATTTTGAAGGGAATAAAAAGGCACAGACAGGTTAGACCGTAAAACCCAACAAAATTATTCAAACTAAACACATATAAAAATTATTACCTTGGCTTATAATAAACTACAAACATTGTTTGGGACGAAACAGCATGCGATGCAGTAGCGAGCACTCCTACGTGCATGCTTTGACTTGAAATTACAGATGAAGGCATACTGCTCTTTTGACAAGCTTGACGTCTCACTCCAACACGTAAATCCCCATTTTCTCCCCTAAGTACCACAATAATTAAATTTGTATCATGGAAGTTTAATACAACCTTATACGTTATATAACAATTTCCTATAGTTTCTCAAAGAAAAAGAAAAATATTCAAAAATACAGTCAGAGAGCATACCTCAGGAATACAAAAGAATCCCCTGCAACTAATCTCTTAGAAGTAACAAATGTGCTCCATCCAGTTGTTAGCAAGTGCCTCCGTGGTTGACCTATTATCAGTGATACATTAACTACTGATTACTCATGTGCAAAAAAGAAAGTACATCAATGGAAAAGGGGTGGAGAGAGAGTTAGAATTCTTCACCTCTAAAAATATGTTTGAATCGCCACTCATAACCATGAAGATCCTTGGCTACCAGTTCTTGTATTGGAGTTGGCTGGGTCATGTCCTGAAACAAAATCCACCCATCAAAACAATTGAATGTAAGGTCAAGTGACTGAATATGAAGGAAAAAGGAGAGAAGGAAGAAAATACCAGGGGAGGAAGGCATTCAGTGGCATGCTTGCGGAGTACAGAAAACCCACCATGGGTACTAGTATCAGAAGCAGTTAAGACCTTACAAAATGAGTGAATTTTTGGCCTTGGAGGTTCAGAAACACATGAATCATGATTTGTAGGCTCAGGTTTCTGGATATTTCAAAGCACAATAAATGAATTTAGCAAATATCCAACAAATCTATAAGCAGTCCATATCTTCACAGACATTAAGATCGGAAACAAAGAGTTCGTACAGCTGGCTCCGGCAATAAAGTTATCTGTGCATAAACTTCATCTGTTTCCTGCTCTGCCTGAAAATTTGAAAAATGATACATAAGTACATCCAACTAACAAATTACAACAGTTAGCTGAAGATTTGTTTGGTAGCTGAGAAAAAAAAAATGCAGGGACGAAATGGAAGAGAAAAGAAGACAGAATATGATATACCAGGAAACTAAAATTTAAAGGATCGGAAAGAGAAGAAATACCATCAGCCGAGCGTTTACTACTCGACATGAAATCTTGGAAGGAAGCTTAAAATCAGGAAGTTTCTGATTCAGCACCTGATTTGTTGATGCCTCTAACTACAAACCCAAAAATATTAATATTCAATTTGAATCGAGATGAAAAAAGCACGCCCAAAAAAGAAATTTTTATAGTATACCATAAATGCTCAACACACCCCCATCGATCCACAAACCTCAACCCTTTTTAACATTTTCCCCTGAAAAAATCATTTTCTACCGAAACAAACAGCTAAATTCTTCTGGGGAAAAACAAAAACAAAAGAGCTCAGAATATTACTTGTTCCATGTGTCCTTGAGGAAAGTAGTAGACCATCTCCCTTGCAATAGGAATATCAACGAGTGGGCCTGCACAAGCTTTCCATAGCTCCGTGTAAAGATGATCGTCTCCTCCACAATCTGTCCGCAAACGAGAACTTCAGAAGGAGAAAGGACAAAGGAAAATTTTCTCGGGAAAAAATAAATGAAAAGGAAAAACTATGAAGCTGCCATTTTACCTCGGTTAGCCATCATTAAGCTCCTTGAATTAACAGCAACCAGAAAAATCAAATATATACTTCTCTCAGGCCGCTCGGAACCTCCAAGTACAGAAATAATTACCACTAATTATGAAATGAACTGTCGTCAGATTTCAGCCGTTAGTACAGTTAATAATAAAGCTCCGACGTTCCAATTCCACCACGCTTTCGACTGACACTCGCTGTAATCACCGCTACACCGCCAATCCACTTCGCAACCGTTTCAAAACCACCTTCCGAGATCGGAAAACCACTTGTTTCCCTCTCTTATCTCTCTCTTTCTAAAACACCTTCCAGGGAATTAGGGGAAAACGCCGTTACAGAGAATCCTTCACAAACGCTTCGCGCTTCCTATTAGACAGGGTAGTGCTTTAACACAGGCTCTCTCTCTCTCTCTTCTCTCTCCCTCACTTCTTTCTCTATTATCTATCTCAAGCTCTGCGCCTTTTTGGTGGTGGTAATAGAACTAACCTGAACTAACCACAGTTGTTATTTAACCGGATGGGGTAGTTAACCGGACGGCGTGCGTAGTAACGGCAAAGGAAAATTAAATGCGTGTTGCATTTCGCCGTCTGATAACGGCGGCTGGTTTAATGATTTGTTGATGTGTACGGCGCATCGGGATGCGTGTGGTGGGGGTAACGGGGACCGTGAACTTGTCTCGCCGTCACCGTTATCTGCCGTCCCTGGGGTTGTCTGCTTCTAAGCAGGCAACATGGTTGGCTCGAGTTAACCCCGGCAGTGCTGATTTCAATTTTAATTTTAATTTTAATTTTCTTTTTCCAGTATTTGAGGGAGTTGGTAAGATTCAATAATTGACCTTGATATTTTCTCGTAATTACCGGTCATGCCACTTCGCATCGGTCACACACACGTGGTCCATCGTGGATGGATCTTTCCTCCCCGGACGAGACGATGTGTAGTTTCCGGTCAACCCAAGTCAGCTCTACGGGTTCCTCACAACAGCTTTCTTTTTTGAAGATTTTCTTTGTTTTCAATAAATTAATTATTTCCACATCAATCCTACTTGGCACTGCTTAATGTTGGGAAGACTGGGAAGGGCATTTTGGTAACAACAAACTATATTATCATATTCTAAAGGGGACATTAATGACGCATATCTTATTATAAATATATATAATAAGTTACTATTGCTTGTTTGATCGCAGGTTGCATACTTGGTGCAATTTGGCAATATATATAACAAACAAAATTATACAAAATAGGCATGATTAGGGATAAATCCAAAAATTCCCAGAATATAATGTATAAAAGAAAAAAATTATTAATTTAATTATTTTTTAATAATATCATTCATTTTACATATTAGTATGGTCCCCATTTGGATAATTATAATACTTGATTGATTTATTTATTTATTTATTTCGTATGAATATTTCTATTTAATTTGAATATTAGTGAGTTTAAATAATTTTTTTTTATTGATATTGGCTAATAATAAGTATATTTTATTTGAATATATATTTTAAAATTATTATTCAAGTGATATGTTTTTCTATATTATATCATATTTTTTTAAAAATTTTCATATCAATATATTATCAGTAAATTTATATCAGATACCGTATCAGAGCTCATTCTTCCCATAGGACGCACTTCGGTGAATAAAGAACAAATTGAGCTTATGTTTTAGATAAGTGGTCTTTTTTTTTTCTTTTTTTTTTTTTTAACATCTTTATTAGAAGAACAATAAAAAGAAAGATAAGAAATATTTTTTAGAGGCAAAACTTTATTTGGGTTAATTAAATGAAATGAGGGGATTATATTCCTACTTTGCATCTTTTTAATACACCAATAAGAAACTCTTTGTCCCTTTGAATATTAATTTGTATATTATACCAATCTAAGATACCTTCCAAACCAAATCTATAACTTAATCGTCGGTTAAATTAAGCTATATTTTTCTAATCCTTTATTCTATTAAAGTATATTCCATCAATTTTATTTTAAATTATGCGGATGAAAAAGCTAGATATATTGTATAATTAATTTACTAAATTAATAAATTTATTCGGTCTCGAAATTATTAATTTATCGAGGTTTTATTATAATAATATATAATTAGTATAAAAAATATAATAAATAATTGGATATAAATAATTATTTAAAAATTAATTAGCTAAAATATAAAAAATATATATGATACATTACTTCGTAAGGTAAAAGATAATTTACATGCAAACTTAAACTTAAATAAAAATTATACGTAAAAACTATATGAAGTATAATTTATAGTTAGAAAATCTTTGAAAAGTATAAATAATATGCATTTCATTTACGACCGGCGGAATTAGTCACTAACTTTGTCCCAAATTAAATATTTATATTTTTTTTTAATTCCAAAATTTTAATTTGATATTTTAAATTCCATTTAGTTATATTTAAAATTAATTTTGTCTTTTCATCCCTTTACTATTACCTCCACTAACCACTCTGTCTATGCGTCCATCGATCGCAACCAGATCCCTTTAAACCGATAATCATGTTATATCATCAATTTTTTTTTTTAATTTATATGTCCTAAAATTTATATTTTATTTAATTTTTATCAACTAAAACTAAATTTCCTTTTAACATGACGGTCGTAAGCGGTGATAATCAATGATAGCGGAGTGGTTGCTGAAGGTTATGGTAAATGAATGAAATGATTAAAAAATTGATTTAAAATAATGAAATTAATTTTAAAATAAAAAATTAAAATTTTGTAACAAAAAATATAAATAAATATTTAATTTATGATCAATTATTTAGAGAGTTAACAGTCACGTGCAACACGCCTGACTAATTTCGTTAATTATAAACATAATTGATATTATTTATACTTTTTAAAAATTTTCTAATATAAATTATATTATAATCTTTTTTTTATGTAAAATATATTTCGCCCTACTTATTAAATATATTTAAATTTAATTAAAAATTTTATAATAAAAAAAAGAAAAAAAAAGGATATAAATACTCTTAGCTTCCGATTCACCTTTAAATCAATAGTTAATTAACTATCCAAATAATTGTTTCCAACATGAATTTATGTGGTTGTACTGTTTAAGGATGCTGTCTAACTTCATGTGAATACAAAATAAAAACATTACTTTTCTACTTAGTGCAAAAATGAGTTGGTCAACTCCACGCAAACAAGTTCTTTTTAAAATAGTTTACTAAACTTTGTTCCCGTGGATAAGCATTTTAGGTTTAAGTGCTTAAACCCTTTATTAATCGGCCATTATGGAGGGATAATAAGGACAAACCAAACCAATCAAAACATGGTTTTGTGTGTGTGTGTGTGTGTGTGTGGTTTGTTTTTCCTGTTCCTCTAATAAGCATATAATTAGAGCCCCAGATAGAACTTCTCTCTGGTGTATCCATGGAGGATCTCTTTATCTCTTCATTTATCTTATTATGGGGTTGTAGGGTCCTTAATCGAATGATCCCACAATATATATATAAATTTAATATATAATAAAAATATATTATATATTTTATTGTTAATTTATTTTAAAATTATTATCATTAATATATTGGATAGTACTATGATTGGTAGTCCTTATTTATTCTATACTGCCCTTCCCATGTGGATGCCAATTTCGTTGGTGTTCCTTGTTTCACCCTTCACCTGCACAAATCACATTTCAAGGACCACCAAAAATATATTATTTTTATTTTTATTAATATTATAAATAAATAAAGAGTTTAGAAAATTAGAAAAAGAACAAAAAATAAAATAAAATGGAGAAGGGTGGAAAAATTAGGTTATTTCCTTTTAGGGGGCCACCCACCACACATCTTCAAATTGGGTGTTTGTTTTTAGGATTGAAAACTAAAACATATTCCCACAACTCTCTAATTTGAATTACTTTCCATTTCTTGCCCGTCCTACTCACCTACACGAGCCAGGATTGGCCTATGTGGGGGGGGGGGGGGTGCCCTACAATTTTTTATTTCTTATTTTTTGGCAAAGAAACAATTATTTATTTATTACTCTATTGGAACCATTAATTAAATAAACGAGCACGTTGGGTAGGAATCCATGTGAAGACAATCATGGGCAAACGAGAAAAAGCTTCTTTTTTTTTTTTGGAGTGGAGGCTTCCTCTTGAATATTTGCTTCCTTCTATATAATTTTTGTTTAATTATTATATATGAATGTATTAATAACTATAAATAATAATAATAATAATAATAATAATAATAATAATAATAATAATATATAGTTAGGAATAAACTCTTAGTGGGAATTTGACCCATATATTATTTAATGATATTTAGATGTCTTCGTCATATTTTTTGGTTTGATTTGATAAATAAGTTTTAAGACTTTTTTGACCTTCTAAAGTTTTCTTCATCGGACTCATCTATAATATCGATAGTATCGGAAAGGCATAATCTAAATCAATAAATTGTATATCGGCTTAAGTAAATAAATTATATATACTTAAAAATAACGCAGGATTTCTTTTTCTTTTTCTTTTTCTTTTTCCTCTTTTTTATTAATATTCGCTTCCCCCTAAAACAAGTTTAATTTAATTTAAGATGCTCTAATTATCAAAACAGGCGAGTAATGGGAATAATTAAGATTCGAACAAGATATGTTAAAGCTCTAATTGAGCAATCTTGAAAGCAAGAAAAAATAAATAGAAAAGGGAAAAAGGAAAAGATAAAACAAGAAGTGCAGCCACGTAGGATTCATAAGATTGGTCAACCTGCAAAAATTATTACAAACTGATAAATTATCAAATCCACACTCGTAGACTCGGTAGTTAATTTATATGCTAATCTTGACATGGATTGTTTGTCTAGTTTAGATTGATGACACCATAAGAATACAAGCTTATATATTATTTTAACTATTTATATTCATATTCAACTACCCATTCCCACTATCTTTCAACAATTAAACTCATAATATGTATATGTATATGTATATGTATATGTATACATATAATGTATAAAATACTTCTCATGTATGTATTCCGGACGGTTAGAATTACGTTATTATCACATCATCTCCGATGATAATACGGCGGCGTGATCCTAACTGCTTAGAGTAAATACCCCGGAAACACTTTAAATGGCTTTTTGTATATATGTATAGGTGGCCTTGCTTAATCCTAAAAACAAAGGCAGTTTGGGTGCTTAATCCAACACTATATACTCTTTGTGTTTGAAATTGGTTGGGCAGAAATGTACGTAGTGCCGGCCTGTTGCCTTTCTCTAAAATGCATGGACTAGTACTATACGTTTAACTTTATAGAGCTGCCGAATAAACGTTAATTATCAATTACATAGCATGCATGATTCACTTAATTATTAACTAATCCTAGCCCAGTAATGATAAATCATACATATATATATATATATATATATATATATATTTAGTAGGGTCACTTGATTCTTGGTGCATGCCCAACTATATATTACCATATCCTTTGTGTAGCTCAAAATTCCCATTGATTTGAGTTTATATAAATATATAACAACACCAAGTGGGAAATAAAATGGCAGCTTGAGGATTCCAAGAGCGTCCTACTCAATAGGGCCCAAATTTAATCATCCACTCAATTGTCATTTCGCGCATAACATATCGGATTATGTACGTAATTATGATAGTATTTGATATGTCATGTGTCTATGAAACATAAACATACAAATATTTCTCTTACGAATTGATAATACCTACTTTGAGTATAATGTTGTTAGTGTTGCTAACTATCGGTTTAATAATTTATTTTATATATGTAGAAAATTTTTTGAATTGTTTGTATCTATAATAAATAGATTAATTTAAAAAATATATATTAATTTTATATCATCACATTATATATTATATCTATCGTTATTTAAAATAAATTAATATATTATAAATATGATTTACCTAATATATTCATATATTAAAGGGCAAAATCATATCTATCCCAAATTTGGCGATCGTGAGCTAAGATTCAAATTTAAAAAAAAATAATAATAATAATAATAATTGATTGATATATTTTTTATCTTTAAATTATTATTATTTATTAATTTCCATCTTAAAATTTTAAATAGTTTATTTTTATCCTTTAATTTATTTAAAATAATTTATTTTAATCCTAGGATTAAATTTATAAATATTGATGAAAAAATAATATCTAAAATTTTAATATATTAACAATAATGTGAATATCTTTAAAAATTAAAAATTCTTTTTTTTTAATTATAAATTTCAATTAAAATTATTTTTTTATCTCCCCCTAAATATAAGTAACAACCACTTTCGTTATTAATGAAAATTTGGAGGTATCATATATTAATTATATTATATTAATAGTGTTTTAAAAGCTAATTTTATATTTACAATATTGGCACTAAAAAAATATAAAAAATTTTAAAATTATAAAAACAAAAATAAATCATTTAAAAATTCATGAATAAACGGTAATTAAAAAAAAAAAGAATTTAATATATATATAATTTATTCCATGCTCATATGTGCAATAGGTACAGATTGATTTTTAATGAATCTATGTATAAAATATAATTTATTGAGTAACGATCCCAAGTATCATCGAGGCATATTCTTGACATCATCACCATCGTGTTCCTAATTATTGACCTTGTAAGAGCCCAACTTACACCTAATACTGTGGGCTTTGAGGGAGAAAAAAAGAGAGTTGAGGAAAATAATAATAATAAATCAAAAGATAAGCATGATAAGCATAATAATCAAAAGAGGCATTATCATGCCTCTCCACTTAATTAGTTAATCAATAAAGTTAGGTACTAATAAGATAAATAGAGTAACTAATTATATGTTCTAAACGTTAACCCGATAGGTTAAATAATCGTTTTAATCTTTTTATTTATGTATTTTTCTTTTTTTTATTTCACGTATTTTCAATTAAATCAATTTAGTCCTTAAACTAACTTGTTTTTCTATTTTCAATCCTTCTATTTATTTTGATTAATATTACTGATAATAAGAATTTATGTAGTATAATTAATTCCTCTTACTAAAATTAAGGATGACAGATCATCCTCCATGTCATCAAAAAAAAGATAAAAAGAGGATAATATGATAATTTTAGATGATGTGGAGATGACTTGTCATCTTCAAATTTAAATCACATAAATTCTTACAGTCAAAATATACTAACTGAAATAGGAAAAACGTGTTAGTTCAAGGACCAAACTAATGAAATTGAAAATATAAAAGCTAAAATAGAAAAAACACGAAAATAGGGGGACCAAAACGAATATTTAACCTTAATATTTAACCTTAATATGCTTTTGTCATTTGTTTTTCATTCATCACTCACCAATTACAACAGTAATCACTAATCAGCAGTCTGTTACCAGTCTGATTAGATTAATTTATTCTTATTACAATGTTTATATATTCAATTAACATTAGGACATCATGAGGGAACATGTCGGTAATAAATTAGGTGATTAGCTTAAGCATCATTAATCAATCTTAAGCCATGATAAGCCATGTCGATATCAGTTGGCTGAAATGACGCCACAGTCCAACACTTGTTGCTTTTGCATGATAAGCCCATGCCGACAGTTGGCTTTGCTTTCAAACAGCGATGGGAAGGGTTCATCCAATCTAATGGAGATACAAAACAAAGGTCCACATAATTGACAGTGGGCCGGGGCAGGTAATCGAGCCCAATACAGTTGATCGCGGGCTGTGTGGATCCACGTTTATAGGCAAACAGACTTACGCGTTACAGCCCAATCCGACATCCAAAGATTAGCAGCTAAGACATGTAATCAGATCTCCCAACAACATCTAACATGTTACAATTTACGTGTGTTTGTGTATCAGTTGGACCCACACCCACACTCCTTTCTAGAATCTCTCCAAAATCAACTCTCTCTCCACATCAAGCTCGCTTAACGCGTTTTCACGATTTTTCCCGACATCACACTCGTATCATGATACAAAGAGAATATTAAAGAAAAAAAAAAAAAATATATATATATATATATATATATATATATTTGATTGGCTTTCGCTTTCTATCTTGACATTTTTCACACGTTATCTCCCTAAAATTTCCTGGAAATTTCTCATTATTCCCCGTTCACGCTTGTATAAATTGCTCTGTTTTCCTCTGCTTTCAACTTTTATCTTACAGACTCACAGTACTTCGAAAGAAAAGTAATACTCTTTCGATTAAGCGAATTTTTCATAGTTAAATCTTGAATTCAACCGAAAATGGAGACGAATCAGCAATCCTTCTGGCAATTCAGTGATCAACTCCGATCGCAAACTTCAAACCTCGCGAATCTATCAGTCAACGACTCGATCTGGAGCAGCTCTTACGCCTCGAAGAAAACAGAGGATCGGAAAAACTTCGACACGAGAGTCGGCGGCGAGGTCAATTCTCTTCCATCCAAAGGATCCAACCTAAACGGGTTCAACGACGGTTGGAACAGCTTAAAGCCGATTATAAACGGGTCGGATCTTAACGCACCATGGAACGTGAACAGCAGCAGCAGCTTGAACCTGAAGTCGGCATACCCAAACCGGGTCGAAGATGGTTGGAACAGTTTTAACCCGAAAGGATCCGATTACAACGGTTTCAACGATGGGTGGAAGATGGGCTCACAGCAGGGTAGTTTCGGAATCAACGATGGATTCAACAAGGGGGTTTATTCCAAGCCGGGGTATTACAGTAATTTCATCAGCAATAACAACAACATGAATAACAACAGTAGCAGCAATCTGAAGGGGTACAAGAACAGTGGAAAGGGAGAACAAGATGAGTATGGAGTCAAGAGCTGGAAGAAGAACAATAGCAACAAAAAGAAAAATGGTGACGACAACAATGATTGCAAGGACAAGGATGGCAACAAAAATGGGGTTGATAAGAGGTTCAAAACTCTTCCAGCTTCCGAATCTTTGCCCAGAAATGAAACAATCGGTGGCTACATCTTCGTCTGCAACAACGATACCATGCAAGAAAATCTCAAAAGAGAGCTTTTTGGTAAGAACTCTCTCTCTCTCTCTCTCCCCCTCCCTGTTTTTGTTTTGTGAATAACTGTAACCTTACTGTAACTTGGGAATGAACTTTGGTCAGGTTTGCCACCACGTTATAGAGACTCTGTCCGGGCTATTACGCCGGGTTTGCCCCTTTTTCTATACAACTATTCGACCCATCAACTTCATGGCATTTTTGAGGTAATGTCTAAATATATTTCATTAATTTGTTTATTAGTTTGAGTTTATTGCAGTTTTTTTTTTTTTGAGTTTTTGAAATAAATTGGGATGGATGATTATAGGCTGCAAGTTTTGGAGGGACAAATATTGATCCAACGGCCTGGGAGGACAAGAAATGCCTCGGCGAATCACGTTTCCCAGCTCAGGTTTGTGTCAATTTGTTAATCAAAGCAATTAAGTGATAGTGATCCGTTTGTTAATCATTTTCAGAAGTTAATATATGATGTGGTTGGTTATATAATCTGGAGCAGGTAAGAGTTATGACCCGGAAAATATGCGAACCACTTGAAGAGGATTCTTTCCGGCCAATTCTTCACCATTACGACGGCCCTAAGTTCCGCCTTGAACTCAACATTCCTGAGGTAAATTCATTACCTGGTTGTTGGTTGTTTCAACATTAATGATGTTCGTTGTATAGATTAACAGATGACATTTCTTATTCTAATCCCTTTTTGTTATGTTACAGGCACTGTCTCTTCTGGATATATTTGCAGAACAAAACCCATGAGCGGGAACACTACTGCTACTCCTACTACGAGTGAAGAGATGTTATATATCATATACATAATACATGTATAACAAAGAAGAAGAAGAGAATAAGCAACACAGTGTTTGGAGTCCACGACATGTCGTAGTTTGTGTAGTTTAAGAAGAGTTTGTAGTGTAATGGTAAACAAGTCGCATGAATGCAGCCAATGTATTTTCAACCGTCTTTTTGTACAGAGGCTGCTTAACTTTAGCGAAATCCGATAAAAATAAATACTGTTTGTAATTTTATGTGGTCGAGCTGTTTTATCAAATCTGTGACACTTTTATTATTATTATTATTATTAAATATTTTAATGAAGTCTTGGTCTTAACCGACTGGTTAAGTAAAGCAGGTGGGTGGGTAGTGGCGATTGTTGTCATTTCTTTTTTTGGCTTAATAATTAGTTGTTACGTGTTCGTTGAACCTTTCAGAAGTGCCGGCAAAGATCAGGAATTGGTACTTAATTGATCTTATCATATGCTTTTCCATTTTGACAAAGACTAAATCAAAATGAAAGAAAACAATGAATGACGTGTTCATATTGTGAAGCATTGATTAAATGAAAGCTTGTAGAAGAACAACTGGTGGTTAAGCTAATGAACTGGAAGCCACTGGAATTTGTGCTCCATTTTGCTGTCGACTTAGGTACATTATTTTGTGTAGACATTTGTTTTGTGAGGTAATTGGGTGGTTGAACTGCTGCACCTAATCAATTTTAGAGGGTTGGGTTGGTCTAGTGCGCAAGGCATAAGGTTCTAGTCAAGATCCATCTTGTGATGTTATATTCAAAATTTATAAAAATTATTTTTTGAAATCAACTATCAGTCAGCTTCGAAAAGTTTGATACTTCAGCATTCAATATCTCCGGTGCCCGAAACACTAAGTAAGGGATTAGCTGTTCGGAGATGCTGTATCTATCGAAAAGAGGAAGGAAAAAAACTGCTGCACCTAATCTACTAGGATTTGGCAACCTTATTCGACGTATCTTTCACCTACTTTTTTTCTTTGATAAGTTCAGTACACAGTCATTGGATACAAAGTTTTTTGAATTAAAAATACCATTACATGTACATATGCCAAATGGGTCCTTAACTCAGCGGTAGAGCATTTGACCTCGGATCAAGAGGTTTTGGGTACGAACCCGTTAGGGCCCTGTTTCCTATCTTACAGTTTTTTTACCACTTAATTTTGGCACCTAAAATCTGCCTCGTCTCAGAAAAAGCAAATAATAATCATCATGCCCATTCAAGAGAAACATTTTCTAAGTCCAATTACATATGTACTGGTGAGTTACGAGTACGACACACTAACCTTTTGCTTAATATCATCATCATCTTTACTCTTTTATTCATCTATATCAGTATCTACACAAGCTTAAACAATGTCTGCTTCAAGCCCTTCTTCTTCCCCGTGACCGATACCGGACTAGCTGAGCTTCCACTTGCAGCCACCATCCTCATCTTATGAATTAAAGCCTCCATATGAACTTGCTCGGAAAACACCTCCTCTAACTGTTTCGGATCAATCGCCAGTTTCACCCTCCATACACCGTTCCCACCTGATGGTAACACCTCGAGATCCGGCCCGTTAGCTAAATTCTCAACCACGTCTGATTTGGCCTGTGACATTCTCACTTCATCATGTCCATCTATCGCCCCAAGTGGAAGAAGATAGTAGAGTTCTGTGCTAGAGAGGGACTCGTGGCGTGACAATGGAGTTGAGAAATGACCCTGCTGGAAGATTCCACAGCTCGGGTAGTTTTGGAGGACTTGATGAACTTGTTTAGGGCATTTGAATTGTAGGACAGACCCGGAATCCGTTAGTACTCGGATGAGATTCGAATTCTGTTTCGTGTCTGGTTTGAGAGAGCAGTTTCCCATTTTGCAGATTCTTCTGGCTTCAAATTGGTAGGAGGGGCTTTTTCTTTTGCTGTGTTGAAGAGATTGTATTTAAACCAAAAACATGACTATTGGGAAATGGGAAGAGAAGACAAGGAGGGAGGGGGCTATAGTCAGAAGCGACATTTTTAGACATCATGTTTTTCAAAGTAGTTGAGTGGCGCCATGTGATTTTAGACCGTTGAGGGGTAATTATCTAATCACTCTTAGAAAAACTTGTAGGTAAGCTAAGGAGAAAAATAATAGTATAGGAATGCGTGACAGTTTGAATATGAATTTGAATTCGATCCCAACAATATCCAAATTCATTCGATGTTATGATATAATCATTTAACCAAGCCCTTATTAAATGTCAATTTTGTGACACATTTTTATCTTAAAAATTTATTCATTGCACAATTTCTGCCCATCGGAGCGGATGGATCCACCACTATTAATATGCTCTAAGATTAATGGTGCCTGCAAAAACCGAAGTAAGGGCCAAACTCCGTTGACCAGCACACGTGTCCCAGGGGATCCACCGCCACCTTTGGAAGCTGCACTTGGGTGCTCGACGTCACACTCATCCTAGCAGACCCTCGTCACACACTCGGCCTCATATGTCTTCGAGCAACGAGAGCAAATCTGTCCGCCTGGGTCCGATGATGACGGTCCTTCCGTCGGGTCAGCATCATCTTCGGAAGCCACGTCTGGACAGTCAGCCTCATCCCGTCGGGGTTGGGTGCCACTGTGTGTTTGTGTCGCGGGCAATCGCTGCTAGCTGAAGCCGAGGCCATTGTTTGGCTGATCCCAACAAAGCTTATTCCTGAAAAAGACGACAAGTTCCAACATTTCATCCATGGTATATGAATTTGAATCAACATCAACACAGAAAACCAAAGAATATATTAACAAAATCCTACACTATGTACTGTACAAATTGTACTCTCCAAATACACAACGAATTAGAAATTTATTATTTTGTTTTTACTCTCTTCTTCTTCTCTGCATAAATATACAGAATCATTTCTGGGTTTCATACCTCTGTTATCTTCCGCACCGCTTCCTCGATTTTCTGGCGAGTTTCAGTTTCCACTTCCGTCTTTCTCGCTTGGGTTTCTGAATGACTGAAGCAGGTTTTTCATAAGCACAATTTCGGTAAAAAGCCGTACGTCTCCAGTTTTTGGCATTTTGATGACGCTTTGTCCAGGGTTGCATTTGGACCTAAACCCCGAAAATGGAAATTAATTTATGGGTTGGCAAAATTTATGTTTGTGATCACAATTTGTATGGGTTGAAATGACCTTTGTTGCTTTTAAAAATATTAATGGGGTTCGATTTCAAAATTAATTCCATTTCCGTTCCGTTTCCAATCTCTAGTAGCAGGATTGGAGCTGAGACTAGATCTCTTACCGAATTTTCGTTGGGATTGGAAATTTTGCCCAACCTGAGAAATTATTTTGGCTGAATTTCGGCCTGAATACAGAAATTTACTGTGAAATTTCCGTTCTTAGCATTTGTAAATTGGCAATTGACAAAAACTGTTGTTTGCATTATAATTTCATCATATTACGAACTCAGATCCCACTTCCTCAAACTTCAGTCTTCATCCCCGTTTGCAGACTCTTTTCTAAGTATAAAGCTAAGAGAACATGAAATGCATGACAATTCACTCACAATTTACATGTAGAGCAAGAAAAAAGAAGTGTAGTTCTGGTTTTCCATGATTTGGCAATCCCAAATTTTCCAACTATTATCGCCTTTTAAGCTGCCTTCTGAATCATCTTCTTCACCGACGGTTATGTTCAGGTGGATTGATTTCAAAATGCGGTCCGGATTTTTCTTGCTATAATAAGAGCTCACATGATGTAAAGTAGTAGTCACAGAATATGCTCCAAAAGTGTCGGTGAGTAGACAAATAAGAAGTTTCTAACTGCATTATAGGCCTATCTTAAGACTACAAGAGGTAATGCTGTAGAAATGGAAGAATGAACCCAATTTTTACTGTGACAGGTCCTCGATATTGGTGGTTTGAGATGTGGTCTCTCTTCGGGGGGGCCCGCCTCTTCCGAAGGCAACCTCATCCATGCTTTGACCCTGTCTCTTATACCTTCCACCAGCTGCAATGAATCCCGGACAAGGGCGGTAAGCCTTTATAGGCCACCAACCAAAACCAGGGAATGTAGCGATTCCGCCTTGAATCCTTCCTTCACCATTGCACCCCTTCTCGATCTCCACTCTCCCACAACCCTCACAACCTCTTTAGTTGTTGCATAGACAGTAATAAATTAATAACCGGAAAACCAAAAAGATGAGCACAAACCTTGAGAAAGGTAAATCAATAACTGACAAACATTACTATCATGGAGTAAAACAACACAAACGAACAGATTTCAATTAAGTTGAAATCAAAACAGTGAAATTTTTTTTTTTTTTGACCAAAAGGAGAAGATTTCATTTCTGTTTATACGTTTCTCTAACTTAAGATCCAGGGAAATAGACAGGAACCCAACACATATATTGTAGTCGGTTGTAATTGAGAGGGGAAAAGGACTAATACCTGAAGGGAAGCTTATCAGCGTCTTCAATGGCAGATTCAGGTGGAGACTGGCCTTCTTCTTCTACAACAGAAACTTGAGAAGAAGAAGAGGACGAAGAAGAACAGAAAAAGATGAGGGGCTTGTGTGAAAATTGGACTGAAAATTTTAAGCAGTGCAACTCGGTAGTAGCAGTGCGAATATGGGAACGTTGAGCTAAGGGGCCTGGAGAAGGTAAAGTGAGTGAGAGAAGAGCAGTTCCCATTAGCTCTCTCTCTCTGTGTCTCTCCGTCGCACACGATTTGCTAGTGGGAAAGAGTCTGGATAGCACCAACCAACTTCTGGTTTTATGTCAAATGTGTGGTCTATATTTCAGACCATCAAGCTTACAAAATTGAGAAGCTGTATTACTTTTTAACTCAAAATTTCTTACAAAGAATAAGGTACAATTCTAAGTATCTCATGCCTATATTTATTTACTCTTCCCGACTCTTTCTTTCTTCTTCCACCATCTTTTAGACACTCAAGCTTTCACGAATTCAATACCTTTTTAATTGATAGGACGAACCCCAACATCATCGCCACCACCGAATGCCTTACAGACAAAGCACCGAAAACCAGAATGGGAGGGGGAAGAAAATTAAGGAAAGCCAGACCTCTTTCTGAGCTCTGGCACATAAATACCCAAAACTGAGAACCGAATATTTAACAGAGGATCTTCACCAAGCAATGGCTGAGAAAGTATAACAAAAGAGAAAAAATAAAAATAAAAATTGGTTGCCGCTACCAAATAACGCTAATTCTGTGCCTAGTATAAAATCATTATCATTAGTGTACCATATCCAACTTTCTCTTCTCTTCGTGTTACCCATGCATAATCTGTTGTTCCATCTCCATCACAGAGCTGTGATGATGAACCATGTACCATCGACCATTATGAAACTCGTAGATATTAGTCACATTGAATGGCCCGGTGTCCATGTCAACATAGGTTTTCAAGCTGATCCAAGCCACGTCGGAAAGCACTCGGGCCCGCACATCTCTCACCTGAAAGTTAACTCCTTGCTCCCAGTTAAATGCAAGCTGCCAACTCTGTATTACGGCATTATACCTGGAAATTTAAATGATAACTCAGTTCCTAACAAACATAGCTGGAACTGCCAACACAGCTTCAGCAAGTAATGGTAAAATAATGAAAATAGACAAGGATGCATTTGCATATGGATTCTTCCACTGTTTAATGTAAAGAGAGGTTTTACTATTCTCTTCAAACAAATACATGACAAGTCAGCGATGTAAGATGAAAATAAATTTCTCATATCCCTAAAGCATATCTAAACAAGTTAACATGTTTAGCAATCTGTAGATTCTGTACGCTAGCAATCTAGATCTACATTTCATTGTACATACATGTGTATGTGTGTAACCTAATGAGGTTCTATAGACTTAATTATCCAACACAGCGGATATCTACCAACAATCAAGACCCCAGTGAAATTCTCGTCTCTGGATGCACGGAATAGGAAAACCCATCTGTAATCATATTTTCTGTCAAAATAAGTAAAAAAGAATATACCCTGAAAAAAATTCTCCCGAAGCATGAATACACTTCACGTAATCTGCATTTAGCCAAAAATGACTCATGTCTTGAATAGATCGTTCTCTGATTATCCTAAAGAATTCCGCATTGATATTTACAATTGCTCTTGTAGCAGCATAGTAAGCCTTCCACCCATTTATCGGTGTCACAGTATCCTGTTCGAATGTGAAGTCCTAGAGAACATTGTTAAAAAACGTAATGAGCTCCCATAAAAGGTAAAATCCAATTTATCAATCAAACATGCAATGTAAAGAAACACAGAAGTTAAAGGCACCAATCCAAATTCTGGGAACTACAAATGTGATAGCAGGAATGATGATAAGTTGATGACATATTTTAATACAAGTTTCCTGTTTTTGAATTATCAATGTTCTTTTTGAAAATACATGTCACAAAACCAGTTCAAAACTTTGAAAGTACTATATGCATAGAAACAACCCATATTCAAGCATTTTAGAATCTTAAACAAACTTTAAAGCATGAAAACTAATTATACTAATCCCAGGAGGAGGAAATCACAAGATCCAAAACTCACTTGCAAATGATTAACACAAACAAAAGGAGAGGATCACAAGGCAACACCTTGAAGACGACATACAGAAGGTAGTTGCACCTTGAAACTAGAAAATCTCATCCACCTTAACACCAAAATCTCATCCATCAGACAATAAATGGATTATACAATTTGAAACCCGTACCTTGTGATAAAGTGCCTTCCACGCATTATCATCGTTCGCAGCCTTACGCATGGACGAATTAGTCATGGAAAGCCGGCATAGACTAGGATAATCCAAGTAACTGAGTGCATGCGTCGTAATCTCTGGCACCAACTGCTCCATCATCGATGCGCCAATCTGCCGTTCTGTTACCATCACAGGCGTCCTCTCCAACATATTGGCCGCTCCACCGTTCATTAACGGAGCATTTACAGCCGTTGATGATTCCAACGCCATAGAGTCTGAACCACTGGCAACTACGCTACTGTCACAAGAACAGGCACAACCGCAGACTATTTTCCTCACTAACGCGTCGGAACCACTGCCCCTTGATTTATTAGCCGATTTTGTTTTATTGATGAATGGAATCAAGAATGATCGGAATGTGAAGATAGCGATAAGGAAACAGAACAGGGTGACGATTTCGGCTACCGAAAAGGTCCGGGATGAGAAGAAAATGGTGAGAGCAGAGGCAATCTCCATTCAATAGACATGAAAGCTTCGCAGAACATGAAACCCTAGGAATCCGGTGCGACTCCCTGCACGGTAGGTGTTTTGCTTCGCTTGACTGGACAGAGAACGATTAATCCTTTGAAAATTGTACTCGTCCTCTCTCTAATAGTATCTAGATTAGAATTGCAAGAACCCTAAGACTGTTTTGTTAATTTTCTTCCATGCGGAAGTTTCAGAAATCTGAAGTTTTTAAGCGCCGAGAAGAGGAAGAGGGGGGAGGACGGGTTTTTGTCGTAACTGACTGAGATTACAAACTCGTAAGCGTGAGGTTAATTTGGGTCAATTCCAGGGACGCTTTTGTCATTATCTACTCTCTCGTATTCAATTGATTTGATCATTATTAATTTACTATTATTGTAGCATTATTAATTTAATTTTTACAAAAATCCATGCAACAAATTATTTCGCAACATATAATTTACACTCAAATTTTATAAAATATATTTTATATCATAAAGTTTAAAAAATATATAAATAACATTTATTTTAATAAAATCAAAATGTGATTATTAATTCTTTTAAAATTAATTATAAATTAAATTTTTATTTTTATTTTTAATTCTAAAATTTTAAGTATATATATTTTAAATTTATTTTATTATTTTAAGTATTCAAACCAAACAGCTTCTCAAATCTTCAACAACTTTCTCGGAGAAAGCTATAAATTACATAAAAAGGCAACAAAAAACCAAAATTGCCATCTATAATGCTCGAGATCACAAGGTTTCAGTTTCCGACCGGGCAAGGATAGCTAACTCTGACTCTTCCCGTTTTACAAAAGGAAGGCTTCCGGGATTTTGCTCCTCCAGAAGAAGACTTAGAGGAGTTTGAGGCGGGTAATTGTTCAATATAAAATCGATTTCGTCACCGTTTATTTCCTTCTGATCGAGAAGAACCTTCACGGCTTTGAGCAAAGCTGTATGGTGCCTCCTAAGCAAAGACACTGTCTTCTCATACATGTCCTTTACCAGCTGTTCGGTCCTTTCTGTGACTTGATCGTCAAGATTGAAATTGACCGGTGGTTCGATCAGGCCATAGTCTTCGTAAAGAGATCCTTCAAAGTCTAGCCGTGGACCCACAAATTTCGGACTCTTCCTCCATGGTGGTGGTTCCCCATGTATTACCATCGGGTTCTCCAAATTCCAACTGTTAAATAGCAACGTCTGTGTTTAATAATAACATCAAAAGTGAGTGTTAAACTGAAAGAGAAGAAGGTAGTGAATTGAGGGTCTAACATGGTTAAAATTTTACGAGCAAGCCATGATGCATCAGCAAGGTAGCTAACTGAAGCCCGAGATGTGTCCCGTCCATAAATGACTTCTTCTGCAGCTCTACCTCCAAGCAAAACCTAAACGTACAGATAACTTTATAGTTTATATACAATGAGGAATAAGTGGTGCAATTTACTATCATCATTATTATTATTATTCTCATTATTTGTTTCTTCAAGACTAGCCAACCTGAAGTCGATGCAATAGCTGTGGCTGGCGTTCAAAAATGTATGATTCATCGTCAAGCCGATTAAATATGACTTGCGATAATGTCTGCCAACGAACCAATGTCAGAGAGGGTAGGGTCCACAGACATACCAGAAGCTTGTAACAAAAAGGGAAGATAAGAAATGGAAGTACCAGACCACGAGGGATTATTGAAATGCGATCACAGCATTCAACTTCAGCATTCTCATATCTCCTGAGGAGGTGAGAAGTCATAGCCACTCCCATTTCAGTAGTGGCTCTACGGCATTGACCCTGATGGCCCAATTTGATTCCGACCCGTTTGGGACCGACTGTGAGTCGGTCAACTGCATCGTCCATGTCTGTCTGAAGAATTGCCCCGTGCCCTTTTCTGACAGCAACTAGAGCCGCCTCCTGGAGTAGCTGGGCCAACTTTGCTCCCGTCCAACCTGATAATTAGAATACATCCTTTCAAATATCAAACATGAGAAATTTAGTTAAGCTTTCGAACAAAATATTACAAGAAAAAAAAAATACCAGGTAAGTTTTGAGCATATATGCTCAGATCTACAGAGTCTGCCATTTTGACTTTGCCTGCATGAATTTTTAAGATTTCCAATCTCCCCTTTGCACCAGGAGGCCGAATTCTTATCTAGATAGAAAAAGTACCAACTTTTAGGCAGAATCTAAAATTTTTTCAAAGTGGGGAGGGTTCGGCTAGAACTACCCTCTTCTGACTTTGATATGTAAAAGCAAACCTTTCGGTCAAAACGACCTGGACGAAGAAGAGCAGGGTCTAATAAATCCCTTCTATTTGTAGCAGCTAAAAATATAACACCTTTCCCAGTATCAAACCCGTCAAGCTCTATTAGAAGTTGGTTCAGTGTAGTTTCCCTCTCTTGAGTGGCTGCATTGTAAAGATGGTCCGTGGATTCCTTGAAAATCCCTTGACGCCTGAAGAATAAGTGGAAAAATGTGTTGCATATTACATAGAGAGAAAAAGCGAAAAGAAAACAACTCAATCAAGATATAAGTCAAGGTCAAATATAGAAGGAATGTGAATGCCTAGTCGCCAGGGCGTCAATTTCATCGATGAAGATAACAGATGGCTTATTAACCTGTATAAAGAAGAATATCAAGGGATTGTAGTTAATTAACTTATACTAAGAGAATTGCAACAGAATGAAACCAAAAACAGCCTCTCTTTTTTCAGTCACCTTAGCTCGCTTAAACAAATCCCTAATACGAGCTGAACCAACACCAACTAGAACCTCAACAAATTCAGATCCAGCCATTTGATAGAAGGGCACACCAGCTTCACCAGCTATGGCCTTTGCAACTAGTGTCTGCAAAAAGTCCCCGAGTAAAAAAATCAAATATTCATGAGGGCAAATTCATAAATCAATGACATGAAGAACTGGAGAGTAACACCAACCTTGCCACAACCAGGAGGGCCTTCCAAAAGAACTCCATGTGGGGCTTTTATCCCCATTTTGTCAAACAATTCTGGATTCTTCAAGTACCTCACCAACTGATCAACATAATGTTAGAGCCTTTAAATTAGCATTATTAATCCTTTATGATTTTAGATCAGAAATTTAAGGAATCAATTATCTAAAATACCTCTTGGAGTTCCTCCACCGCTTCATCAATCCCTGCAACATCACTGAACTTAACTCCAGTCGAACCCTGGAAATTTTAATCAAACAAAGATAAAGGAAAGTCAGCGCACAGTTTATATTAATTAGTACTTATCCAGAACATTAAATGAATACTAACATCAACACGAGCTTCTGCTTTGGATCGTGAGAAATCAATCCCTTGCCACAAATCCTGCATAATTGAAGAGTGGCTAAAATATATCTCACAAATCCAGTTTAAAGAAATACCAACACATTAAGCATAAGACTACACAACTTACCCACTTTCTGAAATTCTTAGGTCTCCTTGAAAGTGTGAAACGAACAAGAAGGACCATGGTCAAAAGAACGAAAGAGATTGGTTTTAACATCTCCAGACTCGCAGAAACACCACCAAATGTATAGTACTCATAAAACTTAGAGAAGATTCTTGTGTCACCGAACAAATCAACAACCTTATCCCAAACTCTCTCTAGAATACCAAAGAGGAGGCCAAGAGCAAGCCTGAGAAATGGTTTGGTGATAGGCCATACAACATAGACAACAGAGAAGAAGACAAAGCTAGTAACGGCAAAAAGGGCAGAAGCCAAAAACCCTCCAATGACAAGTGTGGCAGCCGCCATTGTGGCTGTTACTACTCCGAGCTCTACCATCATTCTGCTCGATATGCGAGATGCTACAGGATGAGGGTAGTCTGGTAATTTACCCACCCAAGACTGAAATGCACAGAATGAACTAGATGTTAAAAAAACACTAAATCAGCTCTTAGATTGAAATCAAATCCATTTTCTCCCTTTTCCAATCCATAAGTATGAAAGATGATCACCGTGGTAAGCTTCTCAATTTCATATTGTGGACCCGTGTACTCCTCCAGTATAGCTTGAGCTTCATTGTTATCCAGCCTCATAGCCCTACAAATTAAAGATAAAGCATCAAACCCAACTGAACTACATAAAAAATGCAACATAATTCCACTTTTACATCTGGTAGGGATGATAAATTTTACTACCATTTGGTCCTATGCAAACCCTTATCACCAGGAATATCTTTCAAATCAACGATGAAATTCTTATGCCCAGTATCATCAGACACTCCTCTGGTCTCCTTAGAGGTTAACAGCTTCACCTTATTGCTCTTCATAGCTTTCTGAAAATCCTCAAGGCTCAGTTTCGGCAATTCCTCGAGGCTTTTCTCGAACTCTTCCTCCTCTGATAACTCCGTCCCAAAAGCTTGTTCGGGCACATAAAGCTTCCCTCTATACTCCCTCAAAATATCTTTCAAATACACAGCCTCACTCTCATTTCGACACTCATTGCTTTCATTCGTAGACTTGCTCTTCGAATTCAACCTCTTTACCAAGAATTCAAACGCACCCACATCAGAGTTTTTGCTCAAATCCTCTTTCTGTTTCGAAGTATAGAACTTATCGCCAATTAAGTACCTGGGTTCGAGCTGGCTCGGGTTCTCCTTCAAAACCCGGGTCACAAAATCCTCCTCTTCATATCTGCTCTTGTCGCTGGGCCGTGAGGAAGACGACTCAGATGAGTTTGAAATTGATGGGCGCGCGAAAATCAGAGTCCGGTGAAGAAACGGTGATTGCGGCCTGTTATTCCTAGAAAACTTCGAACGCTTGGAATTTACACGGGCCGGGAGCGAGATAGGAAGGAAGGTTCTAGTAGAGAAGAGACTGTCAATGGAGGTCATTGTTGAAAAGAGGTATTAGGGTTCTCTTCAGGGAGCCTAATTAATCATGGAGACTTAAGGAACGAGAGCATCTTCTTATTCTCCGCTGGACGGGGAAGATGAAATTTTGGAGTCTCAGCTCAATATGATGTAAAATCCGACAAGAGGTTTAACGGAACAAGAATATCACGCCCGACTCATTAGCGACATGTCGTATCAACACGACGATACGTAAGATTTGATTAGGCGAACATATATATAGATAAAATTAAATATTGATTCAATGTCAGTTAATTAATGAATGATCTTTATATTATTTAATAAAAGTATTGAAATAATGAAATAAATTTTATAAACATTATAAAGATTAGATCTTAAATCTACAACCCAACAAACAAAATTTTATAAAGATTATATCTTGTTCAACTACGTACACAACAAGCATCTCCTTAAAATAGAAAACCTTAGATCAATTAGTTTTTATAGCTTTTCAATTGTTACAGCTTTCTTAGCTCCAATATTATTTATTCTCGGAGACTCTTTCGTCGACAGCAGAACCAACCATTTCTTACGGACATTTGCTCCGGCTGATCACCTTCCCTATGGAAGGGATTTTGACACTCACCTTCCGACGGAAAGGTTCTCAAACGGTCGTATGCCGGTGGACTATTTAGGTAATGTTCATGATAATTTCAAAGATTATGAAAGATTTATCAAGGAAATGGGATAGTTTGTAATTACTTTTATGATCTTTCTTGATAAATTTTTTACTCTATCCTTTGTTATTTCCCTTATCAACTGCATTGCTCTTACAAATAAGGAAATGGGAAAAATCTAAAACAGAGTACTGTAGTTTAAAAGGTAGTTCAGTTACTAAGAGATGTCCATGTTTTTTTTTTTTTTTTTTTTCTGTATTGTTCATTTGATTTCTGTTACAGGGTGAACGCATAGCATTTTTGACAACAGATTCAGCAGTTCACAGAGACCTATCAGAACTGGCTTACGAATACCGGAGAGGACGCGACTTTCGAATCCTATATTCTACATTTCCATTGGTATCAACGATTACATCCATAATTACATGCACAATGCGAGCGGAGTTGAAAGTCGTTTCCTGCCGTGCAATTTCAATCGCCTGTTAGCATCCATTGTTGTAAACGAAATTAAGGTGTTGGGTAGTTATCACTCAAATGATCATAGATTTTGTGTTGTTACTTGTAATGAAATGTTGATATATGTTTCTTTGTGTATATGTCCGCATATAGAACCTGTACAGAATGCAGGTGAGGAATGTAGTGGTAATGGGTTTACCACCAATAATAGGATGTGCTCCCCACCTCCTGTGGCTCTACTTCAGCGAGAATGGAACGTGCATTGACGATGTTAACACAGTATGGTTACAGAGTATAGTTATGAGATGAGATATATGTATGATTCACAATCTGATCGGGGAGCTACCCAGATTTGAATATCATATTCTGCGACTATATGGAAGGTGCCTTGGACATCATAAATAATCATGAGCGATATGGTAAATGCAAACCAACCATTTTCCCTTTTTGCTGCTTCTTTTACTTGTTCTTGATCTTTGACCCAACTTGCTGGGGCTTTAATCTCGTGGAACCTCTACAATGTCCTCAAGTGAGCCTTTTTCTTCATTTATCTAAATATTTTAAATTTATTTTAGATATATATATATATATATATATATATTTAAGAGCTAATTATATAAGAAAATTAATATTGGTAAGTATAGAAGAAAAATCAACTTATCTTAACACTAACAATGCAAAATTTAAATTCAAACAAATCATTATAATCAATTTTTTTTTTTTGGCCAAAATTCATTACAATCATCTTAATAGACTGATTAACAAAAATTTATCTCCATAAATCAATCTAACTTTTATTAGAAACATTCAAATATGATAATTTTAGGAATGCCTCAAAAGTATTATATATTTCAAAAATTATTAATTTATATATTACATAAAATCTATATAAATATTTTATAAATTTAACACATTATTCACAAATCGGAACTAACTAAAAAAATCTTATATAAGCAATGTTATTAATTTATCGAATATTAAATTATCGAGACTCTATTGTATTATGTGTAATTTGTTTGAGAAGATCTTGTGTAAGTAGTTTGAAACTTGAAATTAAAAATAATTAACCAATTTAAATTTATTTATTATTAGGTAATAATAGGGAGAATTTAAAATTTAAAATTATATCTTAAACTTAATTAATAATAATTTATTTATATATATATATATATTAAATTCACATTAAAAAAATAAATTAACTTATTAATTATTTATATCAATAATTTAATTAATATAATAATTAAATTACTATAAAACTATTAATTTTATTTAAGTTTGATCTTTCTATTATATTATATTTCTAGATTGAGAAAATGACAAAAACGCCCCATAATTTATCAAAGTAGTTTCTAGATCCAAGTATTTTTCTTAATAATCTACGTACCCTTTGTTTGTATGGTCGAAAATGTTAATAGCATTAATATTTATTAAAATCTAGAAACAATTTTTTTTTTTTTTTTGGAAAATAATTTGGGGAAAAAAAAAAACAAAAAACAAACAAATCTTTCCATTTCGCAGTTTCGCTCCTTTTCATGGCGAAAGAAACGGTCATCGTCCCCATAATGATAAAGAACGACGTCATTTGGTACGAGACAGTTGACCGTTTTTTTCTTGGGCAAAATACACGACCGTTTAATATGGTCGTTAGTTAGCAGAAAGCGAACAGGTACAATTCCGCTCCCTTTTGTCTCTCTCTCTCTCTCTCTCTGTGTCTCTTCTTCGTCGACTACAATTTTCTTGGAGCAGGAAGTAGTCAAAGCGGGAACGAGCGCAATTCATTGAACCTGCTTACCCTATTCTCGGTATGATCGTCGAAGTGGATCGATCCATCAGCAGTCCATCGCTATCACTGCAACTTCATGCAGTATAAGCTTTCATGTCTTCTCCCTTCGCTCATTGATTCTTTCCTTTCAGTAAAGAATCCACTCTCCATACCTAATCGGCTTCAATAGTAATATTTTCGTGAGTTTTTGTTTCTTCTTTTTTTTTTTTTTTCCTTTCCTTTTCTATCAATGAATTTCATAATGATGCCCTAAAACCTCCGAAATCGGGTGATTTGCGGAGACAAATCCTTTCAAAATTACTCATCTTTTGCAAGGATTTGTTCCTTCATATTGTTTTGGCTTCTCGCCGTTTCTCTTTTCTCAAATTTCTCCAAAAAAAAAAAAAAGAAGAAAAAAAAAGGGAGATATATTCATCCTTCAAATTTTAGGTTTAAAATTTTCTTTTTTTCTGTAAATTTCTTCCTATATATATATATTGTTAATATTCGAAATAGATTATGTTCATGCCTATTTTGAATAGGCGTGTGAAGGAAACAAAAAGCTCGCAATATGAATTAATTAGGCATATTTAATCATTATAATAATCATAATCACTTATTCCTCACATTTCTTCTTCTTGGGGGTGAAATCCATCGCAAAATGTCGGTTGCTGATGTCGCCCCAACTCCGATTCAGAATGAATCGGTCCGTTCGAGAAGATTCTGAAAGGAGGAATCCTCAGTTCTCCCCCCCTTGAATCAATCCTCATATATCTCACAGTTGGGGGTGAGACTGTGATTCCAATGCGTGTGTTGGAAACCGACTCGATTTCATCGGTGAAAGTTAGGATCCAGACATGTAAAGGGTTCATGGTCAAGAATCAAAAACTAGTCTATGGAGGCAGAGAATTGGCCCGAAACAATTGCCCTATTAAGGACTATGGAGTTACAGGTGGCAAGGTTCTGCATTTGGTCCTCAAGCTGTCTGATCTTCTTCCCATCACTGTTAAAACCATAGGCGGGAAGGTGTTTGAATTTCATGTCGATAGGTATTGTAGTGTAGGCTACCTTAAGCAGAAAATCGCAAATAAAGGCGAAGGCTCTATTGATTTAGAAGATCAAGAGCTGTTTTGTAATGGTGAAAAGCTCAATGACCAGAGACTGTTTGATGATATATGCAAGGATAGAGAAGCTGTTATTCACATGCTGGTTCAAAACTCGGCCAAAGTTCGAGCAAAACCAATTGCTAGAGATTTAGAGCTTTCTGTTGAGGCTGATGAAAGAGCAAATGGTGAAGAGAATGACCAAAATGAGAAGAAGGAGCTTCAAGTAGTTGCGTCTAGAGACAAACCAACTCAGGATTTTTGTCTGGACCAATAATCAAAAACCCGAAAATCAAACTCCCTTCCTTCATATGGAACATGATCAATTCAACATACGATGGTATGGAGAAGGGGTACGAGCCAATCCGGTCATCTGAAGGCACAGGTGGGACCTATTTCATGAAAGACTCATCAGGACAAGGGTACATCTCTGTTTTCAAACCTGTAGATGAAGAACCCATGGCCATGAACAATCCTCAAGGCTTACCCATGTCTGTAAATGGTGAAGGTTTGAAAAGGGGGACAAAGGTAGGAGAAGGAGCAGTAAGGGAAGTAGCAGCTTATCTACTGGATCATCCTAGAACCTCTCCCAGAATTTTATCTGGTGAAATGATGGGATTTGCTGGTGTGCCGCCTACTATGATGGTCAGGTGCTTACATAAAGGGTTTAATCATCAAATGGAATATAATGGGACAGAAACAAATGTTAAGATTGGTTCCTTACAAATGTTTATGAAAAACGATGGATGTTGCGAGGACCTGGGGCCCAGTTTGTTCCCGTTAGATGAGGTGCATAAGATATCTGTGTTTGATATAAGAATGGCAAATGCAGATAGGCATGCTGGTAATATATTGGTTAGTAAAGGACAAGATGGTCAAACCGTTCTCATTCCTATTGATCATGGCTATTGCCTTCCTGAAAATGTAAGCTCTTTCTTCTGCTCTTCCTCCTTTTCTTCTTCCGATATCGAAGACTTGGAAAATATTATTAATTTTTTGTCACCTTTTGCAGTTTGAAGATTGCACATTTGATTGGCTATACTGGCCACAAGCCCATAAACAGTACTCAGCTAAAACCATAGAGTACATAAATTCACTAGACGCGGAGCTAGACATTGCTCTTCTCAAATATTATGGGTGGGATATTCCTCTGGCGTGTGCCAGGACACTGCGTGTATCCACCATGCTTCTAAAGAAAGGGGTACAGAGGGGTCTCATTCCTTTTCAAATCGGAAGCATTATGTGTAGAGAAACTGTTAAGAAAGAATCTCCGCTCGAAGAGATCATTCGCGAAGTTAAAGATTCCTTGCTCCCTGGCATAAGTGAAGCTGAATTTATCGAAGCCGTCTCCCAAGTAATGGATTCTCATCTTGATCAACTCAAAAAATGAGTTTCCCCCACCGGTTCTTGAAGGTATATATATGTGTGTGCTCGTATGTATGTATTGTTTACAATCTACAATCTAAATGGTGAGTCCATTCTTGAAATGTACTCTGTTTCCTTTGGTAAGCAAATTGCTTCTTCTCAAAACTGTTAAATGGGCATGTATCTGAATGTTGAACAGAAGTCCTTAAGATTCTAAATAAGACTACTCTCCTGCTCTGACATAAATCAATTGCAGGCGTTGTTTGAGCCTTGAGGTACACTCAAACGGATGTAATATACTAATTTTGTACATATACATAAACTCAGTTGTTCGTCTGGAAAAGATTTAAGTAGCTCTGATATATCAGCTTCTGTGACGGTGAGTGAGCAGATTCTGCCTTTATAAATCAAGAAATGGACTTATACTATGTACGATATGCGGATGATATGATCTTTGTTATCAAAAAAGGGGAAAATTCAGAAAAGAGAAACCGAAATTTTCAAAAGTTCTTTCAAAATGCATTGGATAAACTTCAGCTCGAAGCAACTTCTTTCTCATTCATTCGAGGAAAAAGTAACCCTTGTGGGACTCTAGTTTTAGGTTTACTTGTCTCAATCAATTTGAAAGGAAACCTGGAAATAAGCACTCCTCTCAAAACTGTAACTCGAATAGATCATTAAAGACCATGCCTTCAAACTTCTTTCTAAGTTCAAAGTAAAGGCCATCTTGAGCTAACTTAACAAATTCAGACTCAGGAATATTCACTTGGCATCTAACTTTAGCCCTCTTGAACCTCATTATATATTGTTCAGTAGTTTCTCCAACTTGCTGTCTAATTCGGGCCAAGTCTGCCATGGATCTGTCCTCGAGAAATGGGACTGAAACAGGTTTGCATGTCCTCCCAAGTAAACATCTAGTTGAGTTTAATTGAAGTTAATTTAAGATTTAAGTTTTAAACGTTTGTGTTTGGGAAAAGTTTGTAATTTTCTGCAGTTGTAACAGCATCATCTTATTCTGACCTATAATTGCACAATGGTACTATGACTATCCCTTCCCTCTCTAGCCCATGATAGTTGTGGCTGTGCCCAGTGCCCGTTAGAAGACATGATTGCATAATTTGGAAAAACCCATTTCAGATTTTTCAGTATCTGACATGAGAAATTATTCACTCAAATTAATTTGACATCTTTAACATGTTGCCTGCCCTCTCCAGCACTACTTCCTGTCTGCAAAAAATTCACTCCTGTTGATTATAAGACACAAAAAAAAAATGTAACTCCTTAATATATAAGAAAAAGAGGGAAATAAAACAAAAGCAAAAATTCCGATTTATTTTTCAGATTAATTCAGAATTCATTCATCTCCGCTCACTTTTATTCAACTACTCGTCGTTTAGTTCTCAAGTTTCTCAGACTGCTAATATCTATCTATTTTAAAATTAAACCTCAAAAACGATTTCAATTTCGGTCTAATTATATTATCAAACACAAAAAATTAAATTTTTAAAAAAAAATTAGAAAAAAAAAAAAACATTTTTTTTCAGAACCTACTTCAGGGAAAAAAAACACATTTTTAGTTATGAGTGTCTCTCTTTCACACTGTTTTGACTTTTCAAATCCAATGTTTCTCACCTTATAATAATAAACCAACGTTGCAGCCAAACACCCCCCCCTAAGATTCTTTACTCTCTGTCTCTGTTTTTTCTCTCACTCCGAGAGAGAGAGAGAGAGAGAGAGAGAGTTCCAACTTTCAGACAAACACAGAATCCCAGATCCACCATCTTAGACCTTAATTTTCTCATCCATGGCGAAACCTCATGGTCCACCATCTGGCAGAACAAACCTAGCCTCATGCATAGTGGCCACAATTTTCCTAATCTTCCTCGTAATTATTATCCTCATTGTATTCTTCACCGTCTTCAGACCAAAAGATCCTCGAATCGCTGTTAACGCCGTCCAGCTGCCGTCATTCTCCGTCTCTAACGGCACCGTCAACTTCACCTTCTCTCTGTACGTCTCCATACGAAACCCTAACAAAGCCTCCTTCTCTCACTACGACAGCTCCCTCCAGCTCCTCTACGCGGGAAACCAGGTCGGGTTCATGTTCATACCCGCAGGAAAGATCGACGCCGGTCGGACTCAGTACATGGCCGCCACTTTCTCCGTCCAATCGTTCCCGATAGGAACGCCGGCCTCGCCGAGCATGGGGCCCGGCTTCAGTACTGACGGAGGGGCCAATGGGTTCAGGATCGGCCCAACTATGGAGATCGAGTCGAGGCTGGAGATGGCAGGCCGGGTCCGGGTCGTGCACGTGTTTACCCACCACGTGGAGGCTAGATCAGATTGCAAGGTTTCCGTTAGCATGGTTGATGGATCAGTGTTGGGTTTTCACTGCTAGTTTGCTTCTTTTTCTGGTGTTCTCTTTAACTGTTAACTTTAGTTTTATTATTTTTAGTTGCTTTCTTCTTCTTCTTCTTTTTAGTAATTTTAATCGCAAGAAGTGTAAAAAGAATCTAAAGTTTTGAAGTGAACTGCTGCTCTCTCTGTTTTGTTTCTACTAAATTGAGGTTTAAACTCTTAAGATTAATAATTATACAGTTTTACGCAAAGCATGAAACTGGCTAAAATAAAAGACTACGAGGTTAGTATAGTAAATTACGTTTAGCGAATTATGGGAGGTGGCCCAATCATACGAAGATAAAGTGGTTGCTTTGATGGGGGTGGAAGGATCAAAGACACTTTTAATTAATTAAATCGGGCAATAATCTAAAATAAATTTCGTCAAGCTTGATTCATCGGTCAAAGGTTAAGACAAAAATTTTCCCAACGACTGGAACTCATTTGACTCTTAACTAAAGGGCGAGCTACGCCGAAACTTGGAGAAGAAGGGAAAATTTGGTATAAATTGAGTTAAGGGTAGGGGGAAAGAAGTTTTAATAAATTTAAACTAAAAGAAGACTATATTTGTTAAAGATTCAATCGAAAATAAATCCATTAAAAAAGTGTGTAAAACTTACAAAGTAGGAAAATGGCTCCAAAAAAAAAGGAAGAGGGTGTATATCAAAGTAGACTTATTTATGGATTTACCAATAAAAGACTTGTATAAGGTAAATAACATGATCCAATCATTAAAAAAACCGAGCAACACTTAATATTTAGTCTTTAGAATTAATGTTCTCAAAGTATTCTTAAATTCATTTGTTTATTTTTTTCAAGCTTTTATTTTTCGTAATCGTTATTCATGTATATTAATTAATTAGTAGCTTCTAATTTAGTATGCTCGTCAGTAAATAAAGTAAAATTTAGATTAGTCTTAAATCATTCACTTATTCATCATAGCAATTACATTTAGTTTCTTTAGCAATTAGCATAATATTTATTATATTCATTTATTATTATTTTTAATTAATAGTGTAAAATCTACTCTAAATTTATAGTATGCCTGCATATTTAGCGCAGTTATTTATTTTATTTATTTACATTTATTAATTAGATATTTATAACCGTACAATTCTCGACGACGATGAATTTCTAGACATCAACAAATTGGCACGCCTGGTATACATGACAATGAATTTTTCCGTTATCAACATTGTAATAGTTTTATAAATATTATTATATATATCTGATTTTATTAAATAATATTTATATTTATAATTATATGTATTCGATTTTCTTAATTTATCATGCTACGTGGATAATGCACGACTAATTTCTGTTTTTAAAAAAAACATGGAGAGAATAATGACGAAAACTATGACTAATTTAGAGTCGTATTCGGCGCCGGGATGTGGTGGCATAGAGTTTCACCGGTGAGGTCCGGGTGAGGAGGTAGGAACGAGTGGAGGTGGTTGAGACGGACTACAGTACAGAGCAGAGGAGATATGGATTTGGGATTCGAGTCTACTCTCTTGACTTGTTTACATCACGGTAGACCCCACCATTTTTGTTTGTAGACGAAAAACAGTAGTTGTATAACTCACTACTGTCACGTGATAAGTAGTAAGATATCTCCATCTTCTATCTATCCGTACGAATTTTTGAGTTGATAGATTTATTTTAATCATAAGAGAAAGATCATCGATATAGATTTAAATAAAATATCTATATATATAATTCATTTTTTGGTAAACTTACCAATCGACAGGAGTTTAAGTGTAATGGTCCTGAAAGTTTGAAGATTTCCCTCTCAGAGGCCATCACACTGATATAAGTCGTCGTCTTCTTCAAATGTTTTCTCAGGGTCTAATTAGCTGCTCTGCATTTGAATATGAATTTCGATAACCAAGTTTGTCTGAAAGAAAGTTCCAAGTGGGTAAATGGGTGGGACAGAAGATGTAGGATCAGGGGGAGAAAGGAGTTGATTGTTACAACCCTCTTTTAACCATGCCAATCGTGTCACTTATACTTAGTTGTGCTAAATTACGTAATATGAAATATTTTTTCGTATTAAACTATATACCATTGTTGATTGTACCAAACACACACACATATATAACTATATGCTGATGATTCCATTTTCCAAGTACCAAGAAAACATAAGAAAAATATGAATGACGCAAAGCTAGTTGTAATGCAAATTATGTAGAAAACATGGAAGATAACATTTCTGCGTGTCAAATTATGTAGAAAACACGGCATCTTAAAGATAGTAAGATACATCCGGATAAAGAGCTGAAATAACTCTTAGTAATTTGGCAAAACCTACACTACCATCTCCTCAGCTATGTATATAAGCCAAAGAAATCATGAAGGCAATGCCATCCTTCCCATAATCCAAAAAAGGAAAAACCTCCGCTGCATTCTTACTTAGACCAAGCCACTGCATCAATTTCTGTTTGTGCACTTCTGTATAACTCCAACCTCTTCGCAAGATTAGTACGCCGTTCCATCACTGCAGGGTCCTCGTTCAATAAGGATGACAGCCTCTTTTGCTGCACATAGAATCCAATGTAAATAAACTATTTTCCCATGTAGATTTTTATTTCAAATTACTACTGTTATGTTAAAGAAAGACTATTCTGACCTCCAATTTTCCTAGCTCGGCGAAGAAATGATCGAGAAGGCTTCTCTTGGCCTCCCGCACTTGACAATAAACAATTGATTTGGGAATGGAATTTCGCAGTGTTGAACAGACCATGTTCACATAAGACAAAACCGTTGTTCCTGTATATTATTGACATCAAGGATAGAAGTTGGAATCTGAATTTGACAAGATTGAGTTAAAATATGTAACGATTGAGTTCCCTAGATGATGACTTACCAATGCGCCTGAGGTAGGTATCACTATATCTGTCAAAAATTGAGTGTGTAGGATTGCCGCCTTTTTCAACATCTTGAGGAAGTTTCCGGAAGAAATCAACAGTCAAGTAACTGCACTCCATGTCAACCAGCTGAAGAGTTGCTTTCTTGCTTTGCTCCCTCATTCTTTCGAGTGATTCCATAGCTGCATTTGCTACCTCAACTCTTAGGCCAGGATATTGCTTTAGCTCCTGTGAATTGAGCAAAGGTTAAAAATTAGTCAAAGCTTTTAAAAAGAAGGCGCACTAAGATAAGGATAGAGAGTTGTGAAAAGGAATGACTAATGAAACAAGTACATAGGATTAAAAAGCCTCCCATCTATTATTCACAACGGAATAAATAATGAATAATCAATAGCATCGGCAGGAAAAATACCGTGGTCTCACTGATAGCCTTCTGAACCAGAGCCTTCAATATGGAATGAACCTGGAATCAAGAAAAGGAATCTTCAAGCACTTGCTAAAAATGAATTCCACTAGAAAGTAGAAAATAATTATAGTTCCTTCTAAAATTTCCATACTGCATCAACAGCTGCTTCAGCAGGACCTCTGATAGTAACTAAAGTAGATTCGATAAGACGACGATATCCTTGCTCAGGAGCTATTAAATGAGGTTGATATCCATCAGCTTCAGTAACAAGCTTCTTTATATTTTCCATGGAAAGTTGCTTGTCAAACTGCAACCTTTTCAAGGCACCAGGCAGCTGATTGTCAAAGACACTGTAAATTTTATCACCACCAGGACGCCTGTCGACAATAAAATAGAAGATATAAATATTAAATACGAGTGAATAAGTTGGAGAGGTTATTTTAGTACCAATATTTTTGCTAATATTAGCTAAAGCAATATCAACATAAAACATACACGCCATCAAGATGCTCCTTGTAATTTGTATCAAAAATACGACAAATCTCCATAATAGTGTGCAACTTTCCCTGCAAGTAGAACGCCAATGATTAGTAGGAATTCCAAATGACTTTGTGGGATCACCTAAAATCAATGAGTCTAACAATCAGTATTCAGTAGCCCTAATAAAATGACAGCGAAATATGAAGCACTGTAACTGGTGTTATTACCCTAAATGCAGTTACCAATTTTGGAGTAATAATGGAAACTGAGAGTAAACTTACTCCAGCATCAGCAGCCATAGGCTTTCCCAGACGGTTCAGTTCAGTTTCAATATCGATGATGGTTTTGTTTATAAGGTGTTGGATGCCTGGAATTTTGGATTTGATCACAGTCTCCAGATGCTGAAATTATTATGATAGCATATTACGATTAGAACTATTCAAACAAACTGAATTAGATTGACTGGAGATACTATCTTGAATATCACCAAATAAAATAAAAGTCATAGAGCACAATATACACATACATATGTGTGTGTCTGTGTTTTTTACCAACCTTTGAAAGCATCTTTGCTAGATGCTCAGAACCCATGCGGTGGGCAAGGTGTTTGTACTCTGGGGTAGTAGTAAAATATTCACGTTCTCTACGGCGAGCCGCTATCATGTCAACATTCTTGTTAATATCCGCTTGAGAACGGTTCACAACACCAATCCACGGAAATTTCAGTCGATAAGAATTTCCTTCCAATATCTTAGCAGCACAAATAAGGTAAATTTGTATAAGCTAGTGTGAAAAGTGCGAAACTTGTATGTAATACATAACTAGTTTACGTTTCTCTCAGATTCATCCCTGATTCCGGACCAGGGACGAATCTGAATGGCTAAATCGGGTTTTGTCACAATGATATCTCAATATCAACGAAGTGCACTGTATCATGCAATGAAAAATACAAACTTAAAACCAAACTCACCTCAACTGCATCAGTACCCTTATCCATAAGATCGATCTTCGTCAGGACACCGATAGTCCTTTCCCCTGGAAAATTACAGAAACATGCTAAAATGTCACTCTAGATCCTTACGGAAACAAAAAAATGTCAAAATCTCAATTTGGACATTCCCCAGGCAAGACTGCGAGAAAAATTTAATAGAAATTTTACCTGTAGGATCTACTTCACGAGAAATTTTAATAGCATCTGAGGTGGCAAGATCTTGATTGGCAGGTGAAATAGCTAGAATTATACAGTTAGGCTGCAACACAATTACAAATGTAATGATTTCCTTAGTAATACTATATTCTTTCAAAGAAAATTCCACTTATATAAAAACTTTGAAAGTTGGTGTCAATTAAGAAAATTTTACTGCTGGTGTGAATATTACCTTTTCTATATATGAGCGAACCATATTCTCGATGTCATGCACAATACTTTCTGGCTGACCATCTACATAACCCAAGAAAATCTTCAGACATGGTTATGTATTTAAGAATGATTCTCTCATTTCATAGCAAAGAAAATTAAGGAAAATAAATTGATAGCTTAAGATCCTCTTTGAGATTTAAATGGAAAGATGACACTGGAAACATTGATCTTTATATTTCACTTAAATGGATAAACAAAAAATAGGAACAACCTGCAGACAGGGATTAACAAGAAAGAATGTCCATGAACAACTTGCAAGTCAAATCAGAAACACATCTAACTTACCAACAGCTACTTTGGTAAGCCCGGGAAGATCAATGAGTGTCAGGTTGACAACTGCAAGGATTTGAAAAGACAAACTTATTTGTTATACCAGGAAAGAAGGCAAGAATCAAATTAAATGCAACAGAACATTCACAAGTGATCTAAATTAACATGTCCGATTATGCAGAACCTAAAATGATGCATGACTTCGCCAGCATCCAGAGAAATGAAGATCAACACGCGAATATTAGAGAACACTACCAAAATATTCTAAAGCTTCACTACCATATTTTATGCTTCCACCAAAAGGCAGCAAGAAAAAAAAGGTGTAGCATAGATAACTAAAGACTGCTCTATCTTAAGTTATGCAAGGGGGAAAAAAAACATAGGAGAAAAATATTGACATGTAGTTATTTGTATATAAAATGAGATAGGACTGTGAAAAGTCACAAATGAGCGTGCTTTTTTTTGTAACACCCAAGACACCTTGGAGTACTGATATCCTTTTTATGAGCGTGTTTCACCATGCATAGCAATTGCAACCAGAAGTTGTAAAAGATTATCATGAATATAGGTAACAACCATGTCCAATCCCAGGAGAGGGAATATATAAACTACCAAACACAAATAAAATCATTACCCTACCATTAGGAGAGTAAATACTGAGATGAATTGGAACAGTGGAGATTTGTTTGGAGCGGCCAGTCTCTCGATCAGTCTCATCTTGAATCTCCTTTCTGACAGCAGCTGCAACACCATAGTTCACAATAAGTAGCAATTACAATTACAAATACGGATATATGCATTTTTATGCGTGCGTGCAAGTGTATGGATGCAACACAAATAAAATGCTTAGTACAAATAAGATGCTTTTAGATGGCCAAAAAGTCAAAACAATGTCAATAAGAAAAATAAGAATAATGACCAGGTAAAAAAATGTACCAAAATCAGTGAATCTCTTCCTTTGAAGATGAAGAAATTCTGCATATTCTCTGCTTCCTTCATCGAGCTTATGAAGCTGCAAGACAAGAGGACGCCGAGTAACAATTCCTGCAACAAAAATTTTGTACACATCATTTTCTCACCACCCAGTATATGACTTACCTTTACAGGAGTATCTAAATTATGTTAAATACCAGATCCACGAGGCAAGAAATCCTTTCCGACAACACTCTCTAGCACTGAAGATTTTCCTGAACTCTGCAAGACAGTATTGAAAAATGAGAACATCAGTCATTAATGCTTATGCTTAACAATGGATGAAAATCATTTCGATATGCAAGATATTTCACGTCATACTTCTCAGATCAACACCAAAGTTACTGCACATAATATTGTTCTATAGCAGTTATTAATAGGCTATTAACTAACAGCTCTTAACCATTATTGTAATCCTAGATTCTCAAAATAAATAGGCTAGCACAACCAAAATGGATGGTAAAATGGCCGCACAGAAAGAATAATTTGATAATTCAAAGGTCGAGAAATTCCTACAAATTACGGGTGCACAGAAAGAACGATTATACAGAGTTCCATATGTTCGATAGGAATATATACAGCTTCAGCTCGAATCGTGAAGAAAAGGACAATCAAACAGGGAAAAAATCGAGTCGACAGAAACTACTGGAAGCGAGAAAAAGAGAGAAAGGGATCTGAAGCTGACCTGACCACCAACGACGGCGATCGCCGGTAAAGAGTCCCAGAGTGTAGGTAATGCGTTGGATTCTCCGTGGTCACCTAGGGCAGTGCAGGCCCTCTGGATTTTGTTCACCAAGGAGATCAAATTCTCCATTTCCAAATCCAAAGATCCAAGCCGGCAAACAACGGCGTTAGATCAGATCGTCTAGATCTGCCGGCTTCTCCGGAAACCGCAAGGGAGATACGAAGAGACGAGATATATGCGAGTGTGACGATAAATTGCCGGCCACAGGTGAGAAAGAAAGGAAGAACGAGAGAGAGAGAGTGATATTTGAAGTTTTTGAAAGATGGAAAAAAATGTTGCACAAATATTAAGTTTAAAAAACACGTCTTGCCTTTATTTATTTCTTTTTCCGCGTGAAAGGAGAAAGGACGACTTTAGCCCCCCAAAAAAAAAAAAGAAAGAAAAAGAAAGGACGACATTTTTTGAAACACTTGAACATGTCCGAGTTTAGGAACAAGGCTTCGCTTTGAGTCTTAAAAATCAGTTTAAGACTAAAATGTATCTTAAGTTCCTTTTTAATCTTACCTAAATTTTGTAATTTTCTCATATTTTAATTTTAACCTACATATTGTAATATTGTCCATCTTAATTTCTTAATAAATTGATTTTTTTTATTTATTAATAAATATTGACGACATGTTTCTGAACCGAAAAAAACCAGTTGGTCCAGTTGATTGCAGAACCCAGAGAGGGCCCACTAGAGTCAGTCCAACCCAACGGCTCAATATGACCGACAATCGTTTGGGCCGTAAAGGTGTTTAACGAACACTTAAAAGCAGGGCTTATGATTATTATATGATACAATAAATTTATTTCCTCCACCAAATATTTGAATTTCAAAACTGGAAAGCAAAATGTAGCGTTACATGGACATAATCAAATCTAAAGTAAGCAAAAACCCCAAGGACTTGTTCTAATGAAATCTGCCTTGAAGTTTTAAGATCAAGTGACTTATCAGGTGTTAATAGTTACGGACTAGTCCCGGAAATGGGCACAACAGAAAATTGTGAGAGCATAATTAGTGATTAATGACCTTGATCTGTCCGAACTGAGATTTCAAAATGAGTGTCGTCTCATCTGAACCTACAGATTTAAAACTTCTGTGATAACACTACAAAGATGGGATCAGCTTAAGATATGACTTAACAAATCATACATGAGAACATCAAAAAGAGCATTACATCGTGGGGGTAAGAGTGCGAGGTACGCACTATCCTAATACTAAAATACTGGGCACTAAATAATTATCATTATTGTCATAAGCTCTTTAGTTGGAGTTTGAAGATTCATAGCCGTAAGGGTTTTTGCTGGCCCAGTTCCACTGATCCCTGCACATCTCGTCGATTCCGAATTTCGCCCTGCCAAGAACAGTATTAAGCTTGTAAGAAAATTATAAATAAGAATCATTTCTTTTGAGTAGTGCATTGTTGGGGGAAAACTCGAGCTTTGCTTACGTCCAGTTCAACTCTCTGGCTGCTTTCTCTGTCGATGCATAAACAACTTCAGCATCACCAGGTCTGCGCCCAGACAACACAAGAGGTATTTTCTGGAATAGGGAAGATTGTAAAAACAGATTAGATATCAAGTTTTAGTAGGGATGAAGTTTGAGTTATTGTGAAATAGGAAAAAATATTTTTTTTAATGAGGAATCAAGTAGTTATGCAGATTCCTTTCAATCTTTAGGGAAGATTTTAGTAGGGTTGAAGTTTGAGTTATTGTGAAATAGGAAAAAAGATTTTTTTTAATGAGGAATCAAGTAGAGTTATGCAGATTCATTTCAATCTTTAGGGAAGATTGAAGATGATGTTACCTTTCCAGACGCCTTTTCAAATGCTGCAACCATCTCCAGTACAGATGTACCCTTTCCAGTTCCCAAATTGTAAACCTCACAACCTGTAGATGCAAAGTAGGAAAAAACTGAAAACATCAAATTCGGCTCTCTATAATGTTTTATCTCGCCTTATTGCATGCTGACACAGGGGTGTATTTAGCATGGGGCAACCAACAAGCCCGAACAATTCTTTTGAAAAAATTGAAAACTAAAAATGTTGGGGTAAATTTTATAATTTAAAGATATTATGGCCCCCACATTCTCAATTCTCAAAAATTCTATAAGTAATTTTCCCACACCATTCAAGGATCCTAGATCCGCCACTATGCTGACATGTAACATGCATGGGTAAAATTATGCATACAAGTTACAGCCACAAATTATACATATTTTAGGATAGTCGTAAAAACTACAAAAATCATACATAAAACTTTGATCATATAGTTTATATGTGATTCCATTTCAATTCAGCTAGGTAATCGGACAAAGTAATAAATATTAGACGTGTTGGTCTGTAGAAAGAAAGGAACCAGACTCTGAGAATATACCTATTTTAGGCTCATCCAACTTTTGCAATGCAGCAATGTGCCCATCAGCTAAATCAACAACATGAATATAATCACGCACCTGAATGGAACATTAAAGACGTTGAGGTTTATCAAGAGTATAAGAAAAGGAAACTTGTTTTCCTATTCTTAGTAAGGTTCAAGACATGCCACCAAATTATCATTTGGAAATGACCGCATTAACTAAATAATAATTCGAACATTTGTTAACCTACGTGGAATAAAAGAAACCAGCTCTACAGTGAGCATTGAAAGTTTTTCAAGTCATCTATCTAACATGAACCGTTGCCCATAAAAGAGAAAAAATTCGTAAGACTTAGGGAAACATACCCCAGTTCCGTCCTTTGTCGAATAGTCAGTTCCAAAGACTGTTAGGGCAGGACGTCTACCCACAGCAACTTGCTGTACAAATGGCATGAGGTTGTTTGGGATTCCACGAGGATCCTCTCCAATATGGCCACTGGGATGTGCCCCCACTGGGTTGAAGTATCTAAGCAATATGATTTTCCACTCAGTGTCTGAACCATAGACATCACGGCAGATTTCTTCAATGAAAAGCTGAAAGGAGAATTACATTCAATCTCATTAACAAAATCTGAGAAGAAAATGGGGAGATGTATTCTATTCATCTGCAGTAACAGATATGAACTATAGATGCTATATATACCTTTGTTCGTCCATATGGATTAGCACCAGAGAGGGGGAACTCTTCTGTACAAGGAACCTCCTTTGGCCAACCATAAACAGTAGCTGACGATGAGAACACCAACTGCAGTTATGCAAATTTTTAAAATAAATTAGGAAGTTAAACTACAGTAGCAAGTAGCAGAAATTTGTTACAGTACTAAACATCAGTAAATGTATATGAACATAAGGGCTTTGCTATAGTAATGTCGATTTACAAAGTGTAGTTTTCATGATATAGACAGACGGGATAGTGGAAAGATGTACTGAATTCCCAAGATAATTTTGATTCAAATAAGAGTTATGGAGAAATGTTACTCTCCTCAAACTATATAACATTTCTCTTAGCAAATGAATGCGTTCTACAACTTTGCAAGACACATATTCCACTAATGCCCCAGCTTAACTGCTGGCATGATGAACAGAACAGAAAAAAGAACGTAAGCAAGGTGATGATGATATCCTTGGGAGACTCAGACAGGGAATCTCATGTAGATGAATTAATGGATTACTTAAATTTGGCTTGGTGCAAAGTAACCCATTTCATGTTTCTAATTCTACTACTTTTAGACTACTGTTGACTTCCGAATCATATGAAGAAACAGCAAAGGCAATAAATATTTTATCTGTTTTAAGCTTCAAAGGGAACCGTCTTGATACCGAATACAAAAATAAGAGAGCCTGCACAGAATAATGAACCAATCCTTTGCAAGGGAAGTACCTTTTTACATCCATGGGCGGCCATGACTTCCAATAGAGTAATGGTTCCCACCAAGTTGTTATTATAATAGAGCAGTGGTTTCTGCACACTTTCACCAACTGCTTTCAGTCCAGCAAAGTGTATGACAGCATCGAATCTGGTACAAAAATAGGACAGCCAGGAGAGTTATAGCATTGAACAACATAGGAAGCAAAAAAATAAGTAAACAAATTGTAGTGGAAATATTCTATATTCACCCCCTCATCTATAATTACTTCTTTTTGAGGTCTAAGACTTTCATATACTTAACAAAGGTCACCGATAGCCAGAGTAATATGTATTGTTGATCTATGTCTAGTTTGATTCTTTTGTTCTTGGAAGGCATCTATCTCCTCGACAGAGAAATGGAAACTGAAAGGGTCTTTAGTATATACACCATTAAGAAGGAAACTTTGCACAGAACTCAGAGAGATGAAACTGAAAGGGTATTTCTTTAATATGGCATGCGTTTTCCTACCTAACAACATAAAGTTTCAGAGTAAGTTTAGAAAGAGGCTCTTACGGTGTCGTAGCAAAGATCTTCTCTAGTGCTGGTTTATCCCTGAGGTCAACCTGCACTTACAGTCCAAAAACCAATTAATACTTTCTCTATAAGTTTTGTAATAAAATAAAGAGGAATAAAAAAAAAGACACCTTTTACATAAAAATAGCAGAAGAACTGAATTTTTAATGGAAAATAAAATTGAGCAATAAGCTTCATAGATTGAAAACAGGAAAGGGGGGAAAAACTTGTACTCGAAATTCAAAAAAGAAAGTAGAAAGAAGTCTAGAAATAACATTCATCTTCAAAAAAAACCAAATAAAAAAAAAACACACACACACACAGACAAACAGAGAAGAAAGAGGAGGAATTCAGTTTGAGTTATCGGAGAACCTTGTGGAAGGAGAGGTTTCTGCCGAAATCGCCAGCGAGTTCTCTGACTCTATCGACAGCAATTTCGGAGGAGTTGTCCAAGTTGTCGACGACGACGGTCTTGTAGTTTCCGAGAAGAAGATGGAGCACCGTATGGCTCCCTATATAACCTGCTCCGCCGGTTACCAGAATAGTCTTCACCATCATCAAAACAAAACAAAGAAGAAACTGGAACAAGAACTTGTGCAAGTGTAGAAGAAGAGGAAGCTTTCCCTTCCGATCGCTGGAAAATTATCAAACGGAGGGAGAATTTATAGCGGACAGGGGGATTTCAGAATTCGATTTTATTTTCCTCATCAGTTTTCATCGTTTTCTGAAAAGGAAAAATTAAAAAAATAATAAAAAATAATAAAAAATAATAATAATAATAAAAAGGAAGAAAACGAAGTAGAAGTAGGTTTTCACAAGGAAAATAAAAGAAGAGAATTATAAATTAAAAGGAAAAAGGAAAATTTTATTTTATTTTATTTTATTTTATTTTTAAAATTAGTTTAAAAAATAAATAAAAATGATTCGTAGAAGGTGAATACCAGATCGGCCACATGTTAAAAACTTTGTCATTAGCGGTCGTTCATGCTAAATGCTTCTGGTTTTAAATCAACGATCCAGATTGATCCACTTTGCTTCGCCCTATTGGACGACTGTGATTGAAATTGACAAGGATTATATATTAAAATAAATATATTTTATTTTCTTGTCAGTTGTCTCCTTTCTTACGCTACGACGCTTCCTTCAACTCATTCAGTCTTGTTTTTTTTTTCTTTCTCTCTTTTTCATATAATTAAAATTTTCTCAGATCTCAACCAACATAAGAAGAGATCGGACGGTCGAGAATTGATACCGAGATAGCACGATCATAATATATAGTTTTAATTTTAGACGAGTAAATATATATATATATATATATATATATATATATATTTCCTTATAATATCTTATGTAATCAGTAATATTCTTTATTCCTTGTATATATATATAATTTATTTTGGTCGACATAAAAAGAGAACAGTGCATATGACACATGGGGTGGGTGATCATGAGTGTTACTATATGATATGAATATATATATATATATATTTACTACACCAAACGCCACCGACCTCTCTTGAGATACCATCGAATGAGCGTGAAGTTATAGTGAGAGACTATAGAACGCTTTCCTTTTGATTTCAAAGTTGTCAACTTTATTCTGTCTGATCTGGTCTGATCTGGTCTGATCGTGCCTTTTTGCAACCAAAAAGTAAAAAGATAAGAGACAAAGCGGTGAGAATAATGAGAAAACAGTGATGTAAGTTGCCATGAATAATTGATAATGCAGAAAAAAAGGGACGAAGAAAATAGAGAAAGGAATGGAGGTGCGGGGAATCGAACCCCGTGCCTCTCGCATGCGAAGCGAGCGCTCTACCATATGAGCTACACCCCCACGTGGAAACATGTTAATAATCTAGATATCTTTATCACTTTTAAAAAGACAAGACGTTTAAGAGTCACGGACTACTACTATCATCAATTCATAAAAGTTTTTGGTCGGTGCAATGAATACAGAAATGCGTCAGATGTAGAATTTAATAACTCAAGTATGTAGGGGATTAGATATGTACATAAACTAGGACGGGTGATTAATTTAAAGTGCGTTAAAATTTGTTAAGTACAATCACAGCCTGTGAACAAGAGGCAACTTGGACATGTGAACATGCAGCCAACCTCCACTCCTACATCTGTCAGACTGTCACATGGTTTATACATAGTGCCAATTGTTACCGACAACGCATGATGTCTCGCCTCGCACCCAAAAGAGATTGAACTGGGCCCGTCTCTTACTAACAAATTGTTGTAACCCACAAGACCTTTTGTTCAGTAGATATTTGTATGAAGCTTCAGAGGAATGGAACCAATTTTTCATCACAAACAAATGCTGATTGGTAACAGATTTTGCATTTCAATTGACTTTTACTTGGACTTGATACATCAAAAGCTTAAATGCAGAGATGAAAGAAAAAAATTGGAAAAAATTACAAGCCCGTGAAATTGCATAGGGTAGTCTCAATTATATAAAAGAGCAGGGGTATTCAGGTAGAATTGGTGGGTGCCAAGAAAAAGTAATGGAAGAAACCCAGTCTTATGAAGTCAGCCAAGAAGTTTTAGATTCTTAAGTGGTCTCTCTTCTCCATGGCGCTCTTTGCTGGCCACCACCATTCCGTCTTGCAATGTCGCTTCCGTTGCTACTGCTCTGTTGTGAAAAAACCCTCATCCTCTGCACCTTCATATTAGCAAACAGAGAATCCAGCGTCTGAGGCTTCTGTTTCGGCGCCACATTCTCTTGCTGCTGCTGCTGCACCTGTTTTACAATATATAAAAACATCTCTTACTATCAATCCAAATCTGTTGACACCAATATATCTTAAAACTAGCTAGATCAACCTCTGAGAAAGCCCTATCTGTTTATTCTTGAAACAAGATGTATCAACTACACAATTATACCTTTGGTTGTGCAAAGACTACATTCCATGATCTTCTCTGAACGGGAGGGGCACCTACCCTGCACCAGAAATGAACACCATGATTGGAGGAAGCAACATACACGGGGAACCATTGAGAGTAACCAGTTCGGAGAGCTATATACTTGTCCATCACCAACACCAACACCAGAGTACAGACAATTATCTTACCATTATTACAAAGGGCATTCTAGTGGAATCCAACTAAACAGAAACTAATGACACAAACCATTTCAGGAGAAAGTAGGGGATTTCAAGAGATGAAAAAATCAGTTACTCCACAAATGCCTTTCCGTTCATGAAGTATAATATAAAGTTCAAACCACGCACTAGAAATTCTTAGCTTGCTTGAGTAACTCAATGGGAAAGATGTCCGAATGCAGCAGCTACCAAGAAACAATAACTGTCCTCCAGTGCAACGACCAAGCTCACATTGAACCAGAAAATGAAATCTTAATAGCTCTTGCAGCTAAGATTCACAAACTCCCCTGTTTGCGTACTATGATAAACACAAAATCTGACAGGGGGGTGTACCATACGCCACTCTAAAATTCTTTTTCATCCATTCCTAACTTGAGCTAATAATTTACTCAAGAACAGAATAACTCGACGAGTAGTAAAAATTCATGTTTTACAGGACCGGGAACGCCAGCATCCACTCCATGGCATCTTACAAAAGGATGAAAGGCATCCAAATGGTTGGGAGGAAATAAAGAAAATCAAGGACAGCTGTAACATTCAGCCCAGCGGAGTGGACATGTTCCCAAATCCCCAAAATTCCTTGATTAAGTGACCCCTACGTGACATGCTAAGGCCATGCAGTCCGCAGTATTTTATCTTCTCATTTCAGAAAACAACCATCAGGTTTTTTGAGAGGCCAATTGTTCAAGGTTACTCTGCCTAAATGGTGGAAGGAAAACAAAGGCAAGTAGCATTACAGTCGAGAATGAATGTTCTAACAGAAGAGGGGGAAATAACGGACTGCTAGCAACAGTCACAAGCCTATGATACCATAATTGTAGATGAAATGAAACCCCTACTTCGAACAGCCTAAAAGGTTCGACTATACAGATTATTTGGCTACTGCCCCACCGTAAAAAGTAACTAGATGATACACAGCTTACTGCTCTTGCTCTGATGTCAAGAACTGCGAGACTCAGCATGCACATAAATCATACAACCGGAGCACATCTGCGAGATACTCAACACCATAATACTTTCCCAAATGCTTCCATAGAAACAGATTTAAACAAATTATCTCCCCATTATCTAAATCATGTTCTTTGGTTGAAACAAATCCTTAACCAAAATCCAAAACAAAACTTCAAAACGGTTTAATGCCGTGTCCTTCAATTCCAGGTGGAAGAAAAGAAAAACCCAGAATACTTGGAAATAGATCCAAATTGGCTGCTGGCCCCCAAAACGGAATAATTATATACACATTCCCAACATAATTTTTGTGGACTATAGGGAATCCAATTGCACAAGGTAGCGGTCATCAATAAAATATACAGAAGCCATGATTTACCTGCCATAAAAGCCATTCAAAATTGCAATCATTCAGTATATGTATGTTTTGTAACCAAAAACTAGAGGGTTGAAAATAATTAATTTAGTATCAAAATACCTCGCTTTGTTCCAGTTAGCTCCTCTGCTACCATTAAAAGCTCTGTTATGAAGAGGAGCTAGAAGAGGAGCTACTGCAGCCTTTCTTGCAGCATTGGTTGCTAAAGGGAAGTGTTTCCCCTGAAAATTTGACCTTCTTTGGGCCAAAACCCCCTGTTCATTCCAGATGACATGACCATGGTAAGGAATTTGAACACCACTTAAAATACTTTTTAAGTAACAAACAACACAATGAAAACTGTTTACCTGTCTAAGAGTGGATCTCGGGTCCATAAAACGTTGTATCTTTCTAAATTTATCTTGAGAAAAATTATTAGAGAAAGTCTGATTTTTGTTCTGTACATATAACAACAAAAAGATCAGTATCTCGAGAAAATGTCTAACAAGCAGCGGTGAATGGCATGGGGCCGCCAAACATTCTAAGAAAACATAATGCTCACCGGAACTCTTTGAGGCTTCTTAGCTCTTGCTCCGTTATTTTTGGACATTTTAATTATTTCCTCTGAGCCATTAAAAGGAAGCGAAAAGAGAATAATAAATAAACGAGTTGGAGAAACAGTGACAAGCAGAAAGCAGAAGGCAAACTATGTAGCAGACCTAAAGTCATGTCCATTTTCTTCTCCGTAAGAGCAATTGCTTCAGTTGTAAGCGGTTTAGCTGCCATCTGAAAGAAAATATACAATCAAGTCAGATACGGAAACAGCACCACAAAAGAAATCCCAATCAAGAATACGCCACCAATAGAACAGGAACAAGGTAGATCATAAGTTCTTTTACTTGAAGAAACAAAACAGAAACCGTGCTTGAATCTCAAATTCTCCAGAGATTACAACCACAAGAATCGCAGAGACCGAAAACGAGCCGTCGACCGCACCTAAACCTAGAAAATTTCTAGTAGAACCCAAAAATCAAACCTTTTTTCCCCTGATTTTTCTATCAAATCAAACCTAGAACCCTAACATATACTTCTCGTACGACAATCGAACATAGTATAATCATAGCAGTAACTAAACACGATTAAGACTCACAGGTTCGTGTATTAAGCGATTCCACAGATAAAAAAAAGCTCCGCCGATTCAAGGAGAAGGGTTTGTAAAGGGATTCAGTGAATCACGAAAACAAAAAAAACAAAAAAGCAAAATTTATGCAGACAGATGGAAAGAGAAAATATTTATTTTGTCCGCAAGGAAAGAGTTGATAACACGGACCCTCCTTCTAATATGAGGACTGCGGATTCCAAATACTATTTCTGATCCGGTAACAAGCCGGTAATTAATCAGGGTTTCAAGTCCGGATTACCCGAAAAGCCCGCACGTCCTCCACGTAGGATTGAGAGTATTGGACGGTGCAGATTAAGCTCAGCTTTTTACCCCTTCTTCCGGATATGAGTTTGACACGTCATCAGTGATTCGTCTACACTTCTAAATGTTTAACCTATCTGTCATCCTATCAGATAAACACTAATTTTAACAAATTTTATTAATTCGAAAATTTTAACTCTAAAAAATTATAAATAAAATCTATAAATACCTCACATATATATATATATATATATATAACTCATAAAATATATGCTGACCATTTATTATTTCAGAAAATCAATCGCTTCTGACTTATGATTTGTATGTTATAACTACGTCCCTTTATATTTTCTCAATTTGTAATTTTACAAATGCTGGTTCATGAACTTACTATAGGACCAGATTTGGCATCTTAACACTCATAATTGAATTAAGCTTTCCAAAAGGTCAGATTCAGTTGCTAGTTTAATCACATCTTGAAAAGATATCGTACCCAATAAGCAATCACAACAGATGCAACTATGATACGTACTACGAGATGTGGAGAGGATAATGTGACAACTTGTAAATCATAAGCAGGACCGCAGGAGTCAACTCCAGAAAATATGAATATAACTTACTACAGCAAACTTATTTCCGAAAAAATTCTGTCGCTAATCAATCTGGTCAGATACCTCGGAAAAATAAATCTTACCCTTATTCTGATTATTATTTTTCTACCCCATTCGTTTTTATGTGGGGGCCCATCCAACTAAAGCTCCAAGAAAACGGATAAATTTTATATTATAAAAGAGAAAACTCGATATCATTATTATCATCATCATCACTGATCACCGAACACCGATTTAGTTTTCGCCATAGACCCATTTCTCTGCATTGCTTGTGTAACTAACCAACTCTTCTGGTTTGAACCACAAGCTAATTTCATCCTTGGCAGTTTCCGGACCATCACTTCCATGGATGATATTCCTGCGCAGCATAGATTACAAGACGATTGAGGCATGATTAGAATTTAGACATATGAAAATGCATAGTGATGAATCAATGAGAGAGATGTGAATTTTAAGTGCAAAGTAATACCTGCCAACAACAACAGCTAGATCCCCTCTAATGGTTCCAGGCTCTGATTTCTGTGGGTCTGTGGCTCCGATAAGCTTTCGGCCATACTTTATCACTCCTTCTCCTTCCCAAACCTGTAGAGATAGAAGGATTTAGAGTTCATATAGGTGCATTAGCCATTAATGAAGAGATTCTAATTTACATTTTTTTACTAACCATTGCAATGACGGGTCCAGAGCTAAGGAAGTCACAGAGGCCATTAAAGAAAGGTCTTTCCGAAAGGTCGTGATAATGCTTCTTTGCAAAGTCCTTTGAAGGAACCACTACTTTAATGGCCACGAGCTTGAAACCTTTCCTTTCAAAACGAGATATGATCTCTGAAATCTGGCATAGAATAAATGTTACATAGATATTAAATTCCACTGCGGGACCAAAATGAGAGAAAAGTTAAGTTCGCGTTGCCAGCTCAATTACAACTGGTACGAAGAACGATAAAGTTTGAATTATCTTACGAGTCCTCTCTGAACTCCATCTGGTTTGATTGCGATAAAAGTGCGCTCAAACTGGATACAGGCGAAAAAGTTGATTATGACAGAGGTAAAAGATGGGTGAAAAGTTTGTAATCAAAATTATTAGCACAGTACCTGTGCAGCATGGGCCTCCTGCTCTTGGAGCATGAATGCTTCGTTACAAGATAAGGAAGGCAAAGAGTGAGCAAAAGAATCAGAGATTGGGTTGAGGGTAACACCGATTAAGATTTACATCATTTTCTAAAACATATTTTTAATTTGGTTATTAGTCTTAAGAACTAAAAGTGCCAACTTGCGATGCAGTAAATAGTCATACGACAATATGATTATCCGACAATACATAATATGTTAATATACTCATATCCAAGAAGCCATCTAATGGAATGAATGGTAGTCTTTTAAAATCATAGGGGGAGAGGATGCTATAGAGCCATTAAACCAGTCATGATTGTATTTTGCATGACCAAATCACACTCTCAAGCTGCCAAGATAATCAATACCTGCTGCAGGAAGAGCCAAGATTCCGGAAATCCATCCCCGGAACGCATTTTGAGAGTCAGCATTCTCATAAGCCGAAGCTAAAAAATTCAACTTTCCACTCGACTTCACGGCTGCTGCAGCAGCTACAGCTCTCCCTTCTGTTTCAATAACAGCTCAATGACATAAAATTCAAATCCTCATGCATAAAGTATACTTATAAAACAGTAAGATATCATACTTTATGCTTCAACATTCAGGAATCGGCTCTGCAACCAGTAGCCATAGATCACAATTCACAAGGTAAACAGATCCAAACAAATTGTTTGAAACAATCAACACTCACTATCATAAAAATTCACGTGTAAAGTTAAAAGGTAGACCATTCCTTTTCTCTGAAATTTTCCCGGTCAAAATAAAACGAGATCGTGAAATCGAATCAAGAACAAACTAATAAACGATAAATCCAACAAGAAAGTAAGATTTGAGATAAAAATCAAAATGAAATTATACAAAAAATAAAATAAAAAATTATAAAATGATCAAATTTTCGGAGTTGAATTACCGGAATAGAACCGTGAGCTCCTCTTAGAAGCGGAGAGGAAGGACCTTGCGGCTCTAGGAGCAGATCTGCAAATTTGAGAGCTCATTTTCGGCAAACGTCGACTGAGAGATGAGAGAAAGAGAGAGAGAGTGCGTGTGTCTGTGAGTGTGTGTGTGTTTAGTTAGAGGCCTGCTCGAGTGGAGGAAAGTTAGATGCTGATTGCTTGCAAGTTGCAAGTAGAGAGGAATGGTCTCCTTTTACCTTTTACTTTGTGTGGTTAGGTCAAACCTACGCAATCTAGATGCGACAACCACCGTCCGATGGATTTGAATACTGCCTCTAATCGCTTGCCACGTTCCCCTAAAGTGATCTAAAAGATAACTGACTTTCATTTTGTCAATCCCCCTTTCAGTTATCCTCTAAAACTTTTAGCATGAAGATCTGTATCGTGTAGGGTTAAATATATTACATTTTAAAAAATGAATTAGGGTTTATATTTTAGAATGATATGTCATGTTTTAATCGGTGAAATTTAATCTCACCGTACAAATATGTCTCAATAAACATAGATCAAAATTTGCATCGAGTTGCACGTGGCCATTGGTTCGGTTCTGAGACAAGGGGAACTTATCCCTTGCCTCAATTGGTATTCTACTATGTAGCCTTTCCGTAGGGTAGAGAGGAAGAATCACCTATACTCTCTTCCTTTTCTTTCCGCATCATTTCCTGCCTAATAATCTCAAAAGTAATAATATATGGAAAGATAATTTTTTATAATGAATCGATCAATCTCATCTAAGCGTGCGTGTGATTCGTAATACATAATTCCCACAAAATTTTATCATATTCGATAATTAATCAAAGACAGAGCCTTACCTTTGCTTGAACTACTGTCTTTCTTTACCTACCGAGATGCAAATACCTTTGCTTGCTGCTCTACGGCTTTGCTTCTTTGAAGTGCGTTAAAGATTCTAGGGGAAGAACAAAATTAGTGACCTGATTTGAACAGAGCATGCTATGTCTAAAGTAACTTGATGAATGAAATTAGGCAAGTCGCAACTCGGAATCTTCTTTGAGAAGAAAAAAGGGATTCAATTAGGAATCTAGCTATATGTGCAACTTATAGTACAATGCACAAATGGTTTTTTTGACCCAGCTAAGCTAATGGGGCCAATTGTGTTTTGGTCCCAAGTTTGCAGTCGGTTCGCAGAGCCAACAACCATGAATTAACCTGTCAATAAAGGGAAACTAAATAAAAAGAATGACTATTTATTGTTTGCGACAGCCTAAACCGCTGAGTTTTTGTAAGACTATATCTCAAATCATCAGTTGACAAGTTATAGGAGAATACCTGAATCTTGGAGATGCTTGAACACTCGAATCGTAGACCCTGACGGGTTAAAATAAAAAAGGCATATCGTATTTCTGCATCTTCACGAGTAATGCTAGGGAGGATACCTATTTCAACAATGTCAGATAGCAGGGTGGAGTCTTGAGGACTCAGATCTGCATAAACATATATAATTTCAGCAATTTTAATTCCTCATGGAAATCACCCAATCAAATAACGGAGTCTCTGTCCAGTAAAGTGCAGAGAACAAAGAGCAGTTGGATAGTAAAACAAGTTTAGAAGCTGGATTGAAGCTGTAAACCAATCTAACTTCACAAAGTGATCGTTTTACTGACAATCAAGTAATGCCTAAAGTGTTCGGTAGTGCATGTAAGATGTTGATTGATGTCTTACTCTTTGAAATTCACTTTGCAGGTATAGACCAGTGTTTTAAATAACCTTTCAAATTAGAGTAACAGTAAAATGCACGGTATACCTGTGCATAACAAGTAGTAGAAAATACAAGGTCCCTGAAGGACAACAAATCGAGGAAGCCAGTCATCGACATCGGTATCATCGACTGGGAGAGGTTCTCTGGGTAGCTCCGGCCACCTCTAATAGACCAAAAAAAAAAAAAAGTAATGGAAAAAATAAACAGGCAAGCACATATGAAAGAGGAACCAGAAAAAGAATCTGAATTTAGAAAAGTGAGAAGGAGTAAGTACAGTCCGCATATATAAATAGCCTGACAGGCGAGCAGACAGCAAAATTTCATGAATATGCTCTATCCTGTTCAAAACAATGGAGGAAAAAAAACACTGATTAAGTTTATCTTAATTCTTCTGTATACTGGTATTACTTAGATGACTTGATAAGTAGATTTCGGCTGGAGTACAAAGATAAAAAAGTCTTACTGAGCTTTCAAGTGAGCTTCCTTCTCTTCCAAATCATTAACCTCTGAACGAAGTGATTCTACCTCTGCTGCAGTTAGCACAACCTGTAAGAGAAACATTTTCCAGGTAAAGGGACATGCGGCTTCCATAGTAAACAAGCAGCTCAAGTGAAGATTATCTTTTGAAGTAACCTTTTCTTGACCTTCGCTGCTAGAACCCCATGACAATCGTCGTAGACTGAACATATTTAACCTGAATGCCACACTTCTGAGTTTTCTTTGAGACCACGAAAGATTATTGGACCTATTCTAATTCATGCGAAAGGGGTAAGATAATGGAAATGGGTTTGAAGACTTCATTTCCACTTTTTATGTGTTAGTTTTCCGCATTCATTGACAACAAATACCTTGTCGAATTCTCAAAGCTAGGCTGTGAAAGAGATGAAGCGCTGCTTTGAGGAGAGCCCGAATCAGGTATTGTAGCTTGAAAATGATCTGGGATAAAATTTATATTTCCAGGCCTATGATAATCATCCATGGACATAATATTACTTCAACAGAAGTTGCACCTCTACAATAGGAGAAAATTATATAGATAAATACAATACATAGAGTACAATATATATCGCCAAAGTCAGATAATTCATATCAGCATCTTCGGTCCACCTTAAGGAACCTTTTTTTGGGCTACTATCTGATAACATAACTGCATCTAGGTCCTTGATGCTTTACTTCTTTTTTACATCTAACTCGGGAGTTTCAAAATAGAATCAGCTACAACAACTCGGTAGTTCGCCTGGAGGTAGGATGGATAAGCACGAAGGAAAATTCAGATCACCAGATTTTGGAGAGGGTGAAAGAAGTAGAGCATACATAATCTAACGGAGAAAGAAGTACACAACCAATCATTGCCTCTGTGTTTTTTAACAGATCTGTGGGAGTGAAACATATTTGACATTTCAAATTTTCAGACCTGTGAATATTCACTCTACCATACCACAATTCAAGAAAAAGAAAAAACAGCCTCAGTCTACTTGAGACCTGTCAAATGATTCCTTCATTTTTAACGAACCTTTTTCGTGTTAAGTGTTTGTCAACATGATTAACCATAACCTCTCATCATTTCCCCCCCATTAGACCTGCTGATTCTACATAACCCTTTTAACTAATTAAACCAATCAGAGTGGGACTATTTTTATTCCTCTTCTTCCTCTTAGTCTTCCTCTACTACTACTACTGTGTACATTAGGTGAAAAAACCATCCTCATAAGCTCCAAACAACGCTAACCAAAATCAACCGAGCTTAGGGCATCCGATCCAATCAAAAAGTGCTTTTAGCATTCAAAAGAAATCTCATAAAAGATCCATAATAAGACCAAAAACTTACGTGAATTCTAACGCACACTGCCTGTGAGCTGCAGTATGGAAGAACATAACCTTCTGAAAGGATCTGGGGATGATTTGCGAATAGGAAAGTCAAGGTATAAGCTAAAGGAAAGTTACAGAAAGAAGCTCGTGCCAGTAAAAGGACGCTTTCTCTTCTTCGGTAGGAAGTGAGACTGATAGATTCGGGTTAACCGGAAAGGGTTTGGCCCGTGAAGGGACGAAATGAAAAATGCGGCTGCTCAAGGTACTCTTCTTTTAGCCCTCCAGATCAACGATGTGTCGAGTTGTATATGGCAACCGTTACGACGACATGTAGAAAATTAAAAATGCATATGAACCACAAATTTAAAATTATCCAACCAAAAATCCTTTTTAGTGGCGACCGTTTTTTTGGAGGAGAAAGAAACTTTCTCAATCACGCTTCTTTGATCTGCTCATGGCTTCTTCGATCACGCTTCCGAGTCCTCAAAGCTCAGTTCTCAAATCCAAATTTCTCGGAAAATCGCAGCTCCATCTTCATCCTCGCCGGAGCTTCACTTTTCCGAAACAAACAGCTGTCAATCCCTCTGCAAAATTCAACTTATCGGAGATACTCGGAGGCAGAGGACTCTGCAATGGAGAAGAAGGTCTTCAGAAAGAACTAACCAGGAATCTCGACGATCCGGCTGGTCCAATTGGTAAAAAAGATCAACAGGAATCAATAAGCAGTGAGGGTGAAATCTCGGAATTCGTACCAGAAGACGGATTCGAAAAGGAATTGATGGGGCTGACCGGGGGATTTCCTGGTGGAGAAAAGGGATTGCAGAAATTCGTCGAGGAAAACCCTATTCCGGCGAAAGAATCATCAGTCGGCTCAGATTCAGGGAAGATCGTGCAGTTCTCCAGCTCGACGAAACCAAAACCGCCGGAATTGCCGTTGCTGATGCCTGGAATGATTGCGATCGTGAAAAACGAAAACAGTCCGTATTACATGTACTGTGGAATTGTGCAGAGGATTACAGATGGGAAAGCAGGGGTTCTATTTGAAGGAGGGAATTGGGATCGGCTAATTACTTTCAGATTGGAAGAGCTTGAACGCAGAGAAAAAGGACCTCCTATGAAAAATCCTAGATCTGCTGTTCTTGAGCCTTTCCTCCTCCAATCAGATTCTGCTTAACTGATTCTTCCACCACTTTTCGATACTCTGTTCTCTTTTCAGATTCTGTTGTTCATTAGTTTTCTTCCCTCATGCAAAAGATATCTTCTTTTTTCGGTTTTGTATATAAACGGTTATCACGAAATCAATCTACTTACATTTTGTTCGAAATTCTAGAAACAGAGACAATTTGGCGTCTCTTTGAGTCCGAAGAAAAACGGAGGATGTCAAAAAAACATACATGATCATTCGATGTGTGTTATGATTAAAATATGACACTGCTTAACTGCTACTGTACTTACTTCATTTGGAACAAACGACAAGGTGAAGGTTAAACTTGATCAAATTGAGGACCCATCACGCAATTATTCAAATCTTCAACTGGATCTAAGGATTTGATCAAGATTTGCATGTGAAAAAACCCATCAGCAAAATTGGCATTAAGCTAATAGTTTAAAATAAGGAAAATGATCGACCAATACGTCAAGCAAATATACCATAAAATATGTATGAACAAAACTCTGTTCTGGGCCTTTCATGTATTTTTCACTCAAAAGTTCGTGAATTTGGCCTGGATGGTCATGAGAAAACTCAAAAGACAGTCAAAAGACGATGACAAGAAAGGAAATTATACATTTAAAAAGTGTAATAATGATCATCTTGTGTCCAAAATCTGATCAGGTGCAGCTTCTTCTTCTTCATGAATGCTATCTAAAGATGGTTTCCAGTACCCTTCAGTGATATCGATTCTCTGATCATGAAGCTCTTCCCAGATATCTCCTAGATCCTTGATCTTCTTCTTCTTCTTCCCATCTGATCCCTTACTGCTATTATCCTTTAGCTCATGCATCAACCACTGTAACTGCTCCTTTGTCATCATAATCTTCACCCTAACAATACCATCATCTTTTCCATAACTGCTACGGTTTGAACTTGTACTTTCCATCTCTTCTTGCTTCGCGTGTTGTTTCTTCTTCTTCCTCGTCTGGTCTCCCATTGCGACACAATTTCCCATGACGTCTGGAGTGATTTATGAAATTAGACAATTAGTACTGGCTGATAGCTAACTAATAGGTTTAATATGTATATATATAAGATGGAGAAGACCAGAATTATGCTACTGATTTTCTTTGCAAATAGTTTGTAGTAGCTTTCACTTTTCAGACAAGTGCATGTGATCTTACTATTACAGAGATGCGATAGGGAGTTGGAGCCTGATATTTATAGCCAAGCCAAATGCCACAAAATTAAAAATTACAAAAAAAAAAAAATCACATAAAATAATAAATTAATTAAAAAATTGAAAATAATAATAATAATAATTTGATTGATTATTTTGTGGCATTCACGAGAACTGATTCAACTTGCTATATACACCGACTAGAAATTGATGGGTGACCAACATTTGTATTTATTTTTTTATTTTTTTATTTTTGCTTTTTATTTTACAAAAAATACTTATTTAAATCATATTATTTTGTTAGATAATGTAGAGAGATTAAATTAAAATTTAATTTAATTTAAGAATTATTTATATCAATTATTTATTACCTCATAAATTATAAATTAAGTAAATAATATAAATATTAATAAATAACTTTATTTAATTAAATTAATTTTTATTTCATCTCCCTATCATTATAATATTTTATTTAGTTTGTGGCTGAATATACCGACTAAATTATATATATATATATATTATTTATTATATATTTTTTGAGCATGTCACTCCTCCTGCAAGGTACAACCCTACCATGTGAAGTAGCTAATAAATGAGTGGTTAATATTGTATATAATCTTAATCTTTGAAAGATACATTATATTTTAATCTTTCTATTCTAATTTTCTTTCTCTCTTAGATCTCTTTTTTAGTTTTTCTGATCAGTAAAGGGTCATTAGACTATTCAAAATGAACACTCAAATTCGGCACAAAATGTATCAGAGACTGAAACTTTCTAACCGACTATAAATAATACTGTACACTTATATTGATACTATAAGTCAAATGAATAATTTAATGACTAACAAACTTAACATCAGCTATTACTTACTGTCAACGACACCCTCTCAAGATGGAGGGTGAAAAAACATCAAGAACACTTATTTTGGATTATAAATAACTACATTGATCTTTAGAGTAAATTAACAGGCTGATCATGCGTATGAACTAAAGCAGTTTGAAGAATACTCTATTGAAGTTTCTCTCAAATGATATGACAATCTATATTAATATATTTGGTTCTCTCTGAAAGATGGGATTTACTGTAATCTATCTTACTTTAGAGTTATCACAATAAAGCAATATAAGATGAGGAAACGAAACCTTCAAATCTTTAAACAAGCTGATAAGTCAGGTTATCTCACATGTCGTGGAAGCCATTGTTCGGTACTCAGTCTCTACATAGGTCTTGCTAATAGTAGACTATTTTTTAGTTTTTCAAGAAATAAGAGAAGAACCAAGCTGAATGATGTAGCGAGTAAGAGACCATCTAAACATAGGACATGAAGTGAAGTATAAACCTAAACCAAGATTCATCTTGATATAACTCAAAACCCTCGTAGCAGCATCATCATAAGATTGCTTAAGGGCCTACATAAATTCACTAAGGAGATGCACCGCATAACAAATATCATGCCTTGTAGTAATAAGATATATAAAACGCCCTACAAGATGCTATTTTGACAGAGTGTTCAGAATCCAAAAGCAAATCATTACATTGCACCGGTTCCATTGTTTGAGATATGGTGATGTAGATTATGACTTCTCAACTTCTCCAGTTATAAATTCTATCTTGTTTTGTTTTTAGTGAGAAAGACGAGCTTCATTGATAGCGACTATATGCCATAACTTTCGCTTCCAATGAGCTATGACAAGATTCATTCATAGAGTATCTAATTGATGAATATAAAGCGGACTAGCAACATCGATTTGAGGTACACGACTTAATAAATGATCTGATGGAAGTGGAGTTGGAAGGGGCAGATCTTGAGAATTAGTCATGAATGACAGTGTGAGCTAAAATTAAATAAGAATGTATAAAATTGAGATACGAGTGAATTGACTTGTGAATAAACGAATGTAAACGATGAAGAAGTGAAGGAGATTGATGGTGTTTGGTGTCCAAGAAAGTTGGCAGAAGGCGAGAAAAAGAATGAAAAAAAAAATGGTTATTTTCATTATGATATCATATCAAAGTGAAGAAGAGATAGAAAATAAAATAATCTTATTATTAACTTTCTAACTGATTATAAATAATAATGTATACTTATATTTATACTATAAGTCAAAGACACAAATAATCTTAATGACTAGAAAGCTTAACATTTGCTATTATTTAATATTACTAACAAAGTATATAGTATTACTCATTTCAAATTACTTTCCTTTTCCTACTTGCTTCGAGATTTTGATTAATCTACACGACCGAATCCAACCTCTAAACCTGGTCCGAATAAAAGTCTTCATCTACTAGTGATCCCAATTCCTACTGATCCAACTTATTGAACATTTCAAAAGAGGCGAAGAAAATGGTTTCTATAGCCCATGCATGACTGAGTCGGTAAAAGCAGTCAATGGGACTGAAGTAATCATGACAAGTAATGACGTTGTTAATCTGATTAACAAGTCAAAGTTGTTAGCTACTAGCTAACTAGGCCTAGGGAGCTGCACTGCATTATCTTAGTATACAATCATATATTTTATTTGACATTACACCCCGTACGTGCTTTCATGCATAAAGTTAATCCGACAGTCGGACACGGATAGGGTGCCTGCGCACCCTATACATGTCTGTGCATGCGAAATAATCATAACCGTCCGATCAATATCGGACGGTTTTAAATAATGTTAAAAAATATAAATTATATTTTTTATTATTAATTAAAACTATCCTATCAACATCGGACGGTGCATAATTACGCATGCATGTGTAGACATAAGGTGCGCAGGCACCCTATCCGTGTCCCCGACAGTCTCCCCTGTTTAGTTCGAATTCTGACCAGTTTGGTACGTAAAATCTGATTACTGTTCTGTTCTTAACTTGCACTTGCAGGCTGCAGCACATGAAATTTGACGCGAAAAATCCTTCCCACCTTTTCAATCCGACAAAACGTGGGTACCTACTCTTGTCTTCGCACGCAAAATGAGTCAAATGACTACTTAAATCGGTGTTGGAAAAACATAATCGCGTTCACACCTAACAAACAGTAGACCCACTGGACCCCGCCTAAGGATCAATCGGACAACGTGGAGTGAGCCCGGTCCACGTGGATGGATAGAATTGGACATCGACGATCAAGATTATGTGAGCCCAACTGCAAAAGCGGCGGTCTTAATTGTAACCAGAATATATAGATTTGGATTTGGATGTTGTGTTATAGACAAATTTAGACCGCAGTTTAAGTTAGGCTTTATATTATATTAATATCGATGTGGTATTTTCTCATCCATTTCATAAAAAAAATTAAAAGGCTTAAGAATAAGCACCGAAGACACTCAAAACTATGATCACCGAATCCATTCTCTAATTTTTAAACTTGCAAGTTCAAACACAAAGAAAAAGACAAACCTCTAACAGTAATCCTCATGCCACGGGGCATGAAACTTACATGTAATACGGGGATGCCATTGCTTAATAAATATCAGGTTATCACACAAATCAACAATTAATTAAGCGCCGTCGTTTTAATTCAACTCAAACGAGGCTCCTCTAATCCAGTTGTGTTTTTTGGGTTGTCGTCTCTGTAGTTTTGGTGTCGGCATCAGCAGCAACGCATTGCGGAGAAACAGCACGCGACATAATCCCATTAATTGTCTAATAAATTATTTAAAAATTGTCTGAAAATTATTGATTAAATTATTTACAGAGGAGAGAGAGGATATTTACAAGTTAAAAAAGGGTGAGAGAGAAAAAAAAAAGAAAAAAAAATAGTACTTAAAAAACACCTATTGTAGTATTGTATTTGTTTATTTATTATTTTAATTTTTTTATTTTTTACAATTTCGGTTGAATGGTTACCTGTATGATCATCTTGATTAGTCAATAGTATCAAACTCAAAATGGACAAAAAAAAAAAAAAAAAACCTCAATGACTATAAAACCATGTTTTATTGGGCCACATTTGGCTGACGGAGCCCAAATATAAAGGATTGGGCTAGAAATATGAACGAACTGGCCCTTAAAAAAAAAAAAAAAAGGCTACGCGACCGTCATGGCCTTCGTCCCACGAGATGGACTTTTGCATCTTAGGAAAGCTTCTTCTTCGTCTACTCCCGAAAGTACGGCTCCGATTCACAAACTACAGTCTCTCTTTCTCTCGCTTCCTTTCCTTCTTTTCTGGAGCAGCAGGAGTGTTGTACGAGTAAGCTTTCTCACACTTGCTCGAATCTGTTGTCTCTTTTTTAGTTTGATATTTCAATTTCGGAGATCCGGTTCTCTGATTGAATAACTTATACTGTGTTTGGCTGCTGAGAAATTGGTTTCCAAATTCGATTATGGTTTATTTTCGTGCAAAATGATTATTTTTTTTTTCTTTTATTACATCAATATAATGACTAATTTGATCAGCTTTGTGTTACGACTTGAATTTCCTCTCGCTTATCATTATCATAACTGATTTGAATGTTTCATATGTAATTTTGTTATACTCTACCTTTAATTTGATTGATTCCTTTTTTATTTGTCATTTAGAGGAATATCAATGGCTTATAGGCGTAGCCTCTCTACGAGGGCAAGCATCATAGCTAGAAGATACCACCCATCTTTTAGCTATATCCTACATGATGATGAAAATCGTAAGAGTCGTCAATACAGTGATGGAGATGTACTTTTACAAAAAGTTAATGATTTTCTCCAGAAACGGTCATTTGGAAGCGGCTTTAACAGGTCGGCAGGGTTTAGTTCCCATAGTAGAAGACATCCTAACAGTTTCCTTGCATCAAGTACTGGCTTGTGCTTTTTTCGCTGTATGTCGTCAGCGATTGGTGAAGGGTCTAACAAGATTGAACTAATGGGTAATGTTGCTGAAGTTTTATCAGATGCTACGGCCCAATCAGGTGCTTTCCCAGCTTCAGCAATGAGTGAAGTTGCCATTGCAGCTGCTGACTCTTACCTCCCTGTCAAGGGTTTGCAGTACTTCATAGATGTTGTGCATTCTTTTACTGGATTAGACTGGTGAACACCTACTTGCTTTATTTCTCATTTGCAGAGTTGATTGTATATTTAAGCTCTAATACTTAGTACTTGATATTTTCCTCAAGTGTTGTTACTGTCTATATGTATTTTCCTAATGTGATTGTGTTATCTAATTGTAGTCAACTGTCTTGACTTAAATCTTAACAAGTAGTATATTTATTTGTTTACCTTCTCATTTCCAATGGATTCTATGTATATTGTTATTTAATCATGTAATGCTAATGATTTAACCTTACCAGTAAACAATAAGGAAGGAATCCTTTTTTTTTCCCCCTTCTAATGGGTAATATGTTTCAGGTGGGTTGCTATAGTTTTATCAACCCTTGTTGTTCGAACGGCTGCAGTCCCACTTGTGATTAATCAGCTTAAATCCACAGCAAAACTTACTGTATGTTTCATTTCCTTTTAGCTTCTTCCTTAACGGTTTTTTATATGCATTTTCAAAAACTTGGTTATGCCACTTTAGCATTTCTCACTTTCTTTTGCAGTTATTGAGGCCTCATTTAGAGGAAGTAAGGCAACGGATTAACGATAAGGTATCTTTTTTTTTTTAATGCTTTCACAATATATAAACATTGTCGAAGTCAATTATTTTATACCTCGACTCCGGCCCCTTATTTTAATTATGTAATTAAGACTTTTCAAGATTTTTTTATTTGTGTTTCTTTGGCTCCCTGAAAATATTCAAGAAATCAAACTACCTTGTTTTAATAGCTTAGAAGTTATATTAGAAAAAGCCATTGAGTCTCAAAACCTTATCACTATCCCATCTTCATTTGCTCCAAAACCACTTATACAAATTGCTGGTAATTAATTTTCTTTTGGTGATTCTAATTGGTTAACCCCTGCTACTTCTGGGTTTTGTTTAACCTCTTTATACTCCTTTCATCAAATCATTCCATTCTTGCAATAAAGAGGATTACAAACTGCACCAAACGTTCCCCTACTTTTTGAGTTTGTCTGGAGTAGAAATATATATATCTTAATTTTTCTCAGTTGTTCGTTTACTCTGAGATGACATGTCAGACTAACATCTTTATTCTCAGGCAATGGACCCACAGGCTGTGGCTGAAGGCCAAAGAGAAATGAAAAGGCTATTTAAGGAGTAAGCTACCTTTCCTTTGTGCATATTATGGAGCCTGTGACAATTATATTGTTTGGCGTGTTTCATATTTCTTTTCCTTGTGTTAATTTGAGTTGAACATGATGACACTAACCGTTAGTATTCTGATATTTTGGCTGCGACCTTATTTTTTCTTGAATTTATCCTTTTTCTATTCATGAAGATTTAAAAATTTCATGAAGCCTCAAGTCTACTTGATCGCTGTGTTTTTATCTGTTCTTCCGTATGTGGATTTTTCTCCCCTCGTAATATCTCTGTGCTGCAATTATGTTGTCATTGCAGATATGGTGTTACGCCATTTACACCAATGAAGGGGATTTTTATCCAAGGTCCTCTCTTTATTAGTTTCTTCTTTGCGGTAAGATGCATCTCTTTCACAGTAATTACAATTAGTTAAATGTTTGATTTTTACCATTGTTTGAATATTTGTAATAATAACTAACATTTTTATTGGGCAGGTATCAAACATGACTGAGAAGATGCCATCATTCAAAGAGGGAGGAGCCTTGTGGTTTGTTGATCTCACAACTCAGGATAGTTTATACATTTTTCCAGTTCTGACAGCATTGTCATTCTGGCTCACGGTGGAGGTATACATTTATTGGTGAAATCCTTTTGGGTCAATATCTCTCATTTTTTATTCTAGGGCCCCCAATAGGATTATTATCTACTATTATGATGAATCTGGCTTTGGGCTTGGATTGTCGAGTTCATCTGTCATTTGTAGTGCTAGTTTGTCATTCTCTCCTCTCCTCCACCGATGCTTTATCTTCATACTTTGTGTTGATAATCTTAAGTCTCTTTATCCAGTCATACTTTGTGTTGATAATCTTAAGTCACTTTATCCATTCATACTTTGTGTTGATAATCTTAAGTCACTTTATCCATTAACTAATATTGAATTCTCGTTGATTTTTCCTCAGTTCAATATGCAAGACGGCTTGGAAGGAAATCCTATTGCAGGCACAATGAAAAATGTCTTGAGGGTTCTTGCTGTTGCTACAGTTCCTTTAACCATGAGTTTTCCAAAGGTACGATATACTTTGCATCGCTGTTTTCCCCATCCACTTTTAATGCATCCACAAATCCTTCAAAGTTATTTCCCTAACATTATATGGATTCTATGGCTTCCACTATTGAACTTTTAACCATTTAAAGTTCGCCTCCCTTCAATATCAATCTAAAAAATTTTGTCAGTTTGGTAGTCCTAAATAAAGTAATCGGAAGGACGTTCAAGCACCATTTATATAAAGCGCTTGAAAGAAACTTATACAAATTGTATGCATGTCAAAAATTTTGCAGGCAATATTTTGTTACTGGCTCACATCAAACATGTTCTCACTCATGTATGGAATTGGTAAGCCCTTTCAGAATCTACCTTACAGCCAGTTTTCTTTATCAATTGGTATTTCCTTTTTCAATATGCCGAGATTGTCTGTTTGTTCTTCCCTGTGGAAAACTCTTAATGATGTAATTATTATTATTGCCAGTCCTCAAAGCTCCTGGGGTGAAGAAGTTCTTGGGTGTTCCTGAAATACCAGTGGCAAAGCCAACGGCTAGTACTTCTCCACAACCTACTTTCTCGTCTTTATTTGCACAGCTCAAACAAGCCGCGTCACCTCCGCCGGGGCCCACCCCATCAACTGTTGAGCCGCCAAAGCTGTTTCTAAACCGAAAAAGTTTGTCATCTTCGGCTATTAGTCAGAAGCTTAAAAGTTTGGAGAGAGAAGTGAAGGGAAGAAAGAAGAACAAAAGGAGGTGAGAACAACAATTCCATTACATCACAACGGTAGAGCTACTTGTGGTGTTGTCTTTTGAGATTTGACTTCTGTCAACATTTTTGTATTAATTTTCTTGGAAACCAAACTTGCTCAACCACTAGTTTAATCTAGTGAGAGGTGTGTTCATTGTTGTTGATGACAAAGATAGAGAGGAATGTTTAGTTATGTATTTAGTTGTGTTTATCTTAGAGAGAGAAAACACGATCAAAGATTCTAGTAAGGGCTTTTGGAATTTCAAACATTGTATCCTTCCAGCATAATAAAAAAGTCAAAGGAGTTACTATACGTATGGAATATGGATGACTTGCTAGAGTTTGAATCTGCCTCCTATGTATCATAAATAATAGATGGTGTCTTAATTATCATATTTTATATTAATATTATTTGTGAATTTGAAATAAATCGGATTTATATGAAATACGGTCTATATTAGAAATTCTTTTAATAATATCTAAATTTTATTACTTTCAATTAAAAACATGTATTCAAGTTTCTAAGCCAAGCACGGGCAACCGTAGTTATCACTCTTAATGTTTTGTATTCGTAAATTTTCTTCAATGATAAATAAATATGTAATTTACATTTGATGGATTTAGGATTATCATTTTAGTATAAACAGAGCAATTCATGGTCATCATGTTCATCTAATATAATTGTCTAATTCAATTTAAAATAAAAAAATAATAACATAATTTATTTCTATAAAATAAAAAATATTTATAATTATAATAAAATTTAATATGACTATATATGACTTTTCTTAAATAAAATAAAAATAAATAAATAATTAATTAATTAAAGAATACATCCCCGGCCTCATAATCGAATGAATACTCTTTCTAGGATAAATTTAATAAATAAATAAAAAGTAAAACCTGTAAATTAATAGTTTTCTTCCCTCTTTCTTGAAGTCATATTATATAGCCCTTTGTTCACCCACAGCCACCTATTTGTTCTTGACTTCGATTTATTTATTTATTTATTTATTTATTTATTTTTCTTGTATAAACAACTCCGCTCAACCGCTATCGGATTCAGCATTGATTCCGATTTCTGGAGAGAGAGAGAGAGAGAGAGAGAGAGAGAGATTTCTGATCTAGATTTCAGGAATGGCGCAGCAGAGGAAGTACCTGATTGAGGTGGAGAAAGGAAAGGAAGCCCGGGATGGGAGGCCGTCTATCGGACCGGTTTATCGGAGTGTTTTTGCCAAGGATGGATTTCCTGCTCCAATTGATGGATTGGATAGTTGCTGGGATATTTTCCGGTTCGAATCCAACTTTATCTTATGTTTGGTTACTGAGAAAAATACAGAATCCAAACTTTTACATAAAAAATTTTGGCTGCTTTTTAAACAAAAGTTGTCATGAAGTAGTTTATTCGTTTTAGCTTTCAGAAAAAATTATCTGTTTTATTGGATTTCCGGATTCATCAAGTTCAGAACTGGTTCTTCTACGTGATTTTCCAGAAAATCGGTTCCAGATTTGATGAGTCTTACTTCATCTAAGTCGTTGCTACTTTGAGAAAGAGTTTGTTTTTCATATTTACTTCATTTAGACAAGAATCGTGCTGGATGGACGATTTCTCGGTTTATGCATGTTCTGTTCATAGGATCCAATCACTCCCTAGCAGAATAGCTTGCTGTTACGCATCACTAGTCAGTATAACCTTCGGATCCTATTGGAGTGGTCAAAGAGGAATTAATTTAGAATGCGATCTACAAAATAAAAGACCAAATATCCCCCCCAATGAGTTGATTGTTACATTCATGTGCAGCATGTCTGTGGAGAGAAATCCTGGCAACCAAATGCTCGGACGGCGTGAAATTGTGAACGGGAAGGTATTCATTTTATTCAGATTATCAAGGCAATGTCTATCCTTTGTTTCTTCTCTAAGCATGAACTAAGCTGGAGCATTCTGGGGCTCTCATACGTTGCAGGCTGGTCAATACGTTTGGATAACTTATAAAGAAGCATATGACTTGGTCATTAAAGTTGGGAATGCTATTCGCACTCGAGGCTTTGGGGAAGTAAGCTTGTAAACATTTCAACTGGACTCTAAATGTTTTCTTACCACCTGCAATTGAGTAGCTTATGTTTGGCCGTGCCTTTGGTTTCTAGGGTGCAAAATGTGGTATTTATGGTGCCAATTCCGCAGAGTGGATTATAAGCATGGAGGTACCCTATTGATTCCCTTGTTTTCTTCTTTGTGATTGTTTTAGCCCTACTATCTATGTATAATCTGTAGAAAATTTATAGTTACTACTGCAATACTATTAGAAAAAGGGAACATATTTCATGTAGGATGGAGGACCTGCAAATTATGCACACTAACTCATGCTTATGCGGTGGTCATTTGGTCGTTTAGCTATTATTACTGAACACTGTAACTTGCTTATAACACTTCGATTTGATTTTATACATCCTTAACTTATACTCATCAACATTTCAGGCATGCAATGCTCATGGGCTCTATTGTGTTCCTTTGTATGACACTTTAGGTATGTATTTATTTGTGACTCAGTTCTCAAATATTATACAATGAAAACGATGATGCTGTGTATTCCTGCTCTAGTTAGAATTGTGAATTAAGTGTTTAGGAATTTGGATGTTGGTTACTTAAAGATTTGTGCCAAGTTCTGGCATTTACTTGCATCGATCTTTTCCTCCTCACTTGTTCATGCCAATTTCCAAATAGAGTTAGATTAATGTTTGATCATGTCTGATATTTGGTTAGGTGCTGGTGCTGTGGAATTCATAATATGTCACTCAGAGATTTCTATTACTTTCGTTGAAGAGAAGAAAATTTCCGAGGTAAGAATCTTATTCCCTGATTCGCAATGCATTTCAGTTTTTGGAATTAAAAAATAAAAAGTAGGTAATCATTAGGGGATTAGGGAACAACTTCCGACACAATTTTCGTTTGCCACTAATATGCATATTCGCTTGAGCGTACCCATTTGTAAATTATTTCACATTTTGTTACCTTTTGTACCATATTTAGCAATTGTTTTTTCAAGTTTTAAAATGCAGAAATATATTTTGAAATGAAAAAACATGTTTCTAAAAATTTTGTCCAATTAGGCCTTTTATATTCTCATGATGTCAGACTAACATGATTGCCATTAAATTCCATGGACGGGCAACAGCTATATTGATATATCTGACACTCGAAAAGGCTATAACAATTTTTTTTTTGCCAAAATGAAAAAAAAAAAATATAGTGCTTGATGCTGTAGAAAAGATTACTATGTGGCTTTTGTGATATTCTTAAATTTGGTTTCTTTTCCTTTACAGCTGTTGAAAACGTTTCCGAACACAACAGAGCACTTGAAAAGTAAGGGCATGCTTGGCAACGTGATTTGGAAACCCTTTTTCATGATTCAGAATACAAAACATGGAGACAACAGTGTTTGGCAACGATTTTCGTTGTCAGTGACATTTAAAAGATGAAATTAAAAATCGTCCTTTTTAGTTTTTGAATCACAAAATGAGGAAACTGGTTTCCCCCCCTTTTCGTGTTTCATGATCTCAATTTTTCAATTTGAATGTTAAAAACACTGTTTACATTTTCGTGATTTCACATTTTCTGCTTCAGATGCGATGAACTCTCCTTCTTCTTCATTTCCCCCTTCTTCGTAACTGGCTTCATTTTCCTTTCTACAACTTTCCCTCTTCTTCGTTTTCCTCCATAGCTGCCTAACAAAGGTCCTTACGCTTGATCGATTTCTAGGTCTGCTGCCTCCTTATTTTTCCCCAAGTACAAAATGGTTCGTTTTGTTAAAAGACCTAAAAATCATTTTTTAATTCTCGGTTGCCAAAACCATGTCTTTTTTCTGACACCAAATTCCAAATTATAATACTGTAATCTGAATACCATTACCAAGCACACTCTAAGTTTCTCTTTACTTTCTAGGATCCCTTGTTAATGTTTTCCAGGTTAAACAACTTCTGTTTTTGTTATGTAGCCCTTGTGAGCTTTGGCAAGGTTACTCCTGAACAGAGAGAAGAAGTTGAGAAGCATGGGCTGGAAATCTATTCTTGGGATGAATTTTTGCAGTTGGTAGGTTTTATCTTTGACCTGTAGTGTTTTTACTTTTCAATGTTTCTGTTTCTGTCATAAAGTATTTACTTTACATTAAATGTAAAGATTTCACTGTAGTCTTCTTAAGTGGAAATCTTGTTTCTATATCATGATATTGTCAGCGAACAGCAATTTATGCAATTTGGAATGAAATATGGTATAAGTGTTTAATTTCGCATAATCAGCATTTTCTGTCTAAAACAGGGGGATAATCAGCATTATGATCTTCCTTTGAAAAAGAAAAGTGATATCTCTACTATTATGTACACGAGTGGAACTACTGGTGATCCCAAAGGAGTGTTGATATCAAATAAGAGTATCATTTCGCTCATAGCTGGTGTGCAATGCTTACTAGAAAATGTGAACGAACAGGTGACTGTCATTTATAATTCAGCTTATTCTAGGTCTGCATCCCGATGCGTATGAAAGTTCTCCCCCTCCCCCCCCCCCCCCCCCCCCCCCCCAAACCACCCCACACACACACACAGTGTTGAATACTCGAGTTTGACATTGCAATTCTTTATTCTGTTTCTTATAGTTAGATGGGAATGATGTATATATGTCGTATCTTCCTCTTGCACATATCTTTGACCGGGTGATTGAGGAGTTGTTTATTCTACATGGTGCATCAATAGGATTCTGGCGTGGGGTGAGTAATCAACATTCAATTCTTCCCTCGCCAAATACTATTTCAATGGGGATTTCTTAATCATAGTGTTCTGCAGGATGTGAAATTATTAGTTGAAGATATTGGAGAGCTAAAGCCAACTATATTCTGTGCGGTTCCGCGTGTATTGGATAGGATTTATGGAGGTGAACTTTATATTGTCTTAATATTTTTGTACATCTGGTAAACAACTAGAACAATATTTTTTTTTTGGCATCTTAGCAAGGACATTACTCTTGTGCCTTGCAAATTCTTGCACTTCGTGTGTTATAGGTGATAATCCATTGTTCATATTTCCAGGGTTAACTCAGAAGATAGCTTCAGGGGGCTTCTTGAAAAAGACGTTGTTCAATTTAGCATACTTATAGTAAGTAAAATTTTCAAACACGATAACTTAAATGTTTCTCAATTCTTAAATATGAGAACCTTCCTGATTGCTTAGTATCTACTCTAAATTTGATTAACCAGACAAATTCAATAAAAGGCTGTTTGGTTGAGATGCATGCATCTGTTTCTTTCAACCAGTGAATTCCACTCGCTGATTAATCATATTCCTTTCATTACGACAGCAAAAATCACAACATCCAAAAGGGGGCGAAACATCTTGAGGCAGCTCCCATTGCTGATAAGATTGTCTTTAATAAGGTTAAAAAAAAAATGTTTCTCAGCTTGTGGCTTCTAGTGGGCACCAGAACAGTTGCTGTAATGAGCGAATCAAGTTAGCCTCATTATTAATGGTTATCTCATTTGTTCTCTTTGAGTTTCAGGTAAAGGATGGTTTGGGGGGTAATGTACGCCTTATTCTATCTGGAGCAGCACCTCTCTCGGCTCATGTTGAAGCCTACCTGCGAGTAGTAACCTGTGCTCATGTTTTACAAGGATATGGTATCTCATCTAAAACTTTTGCAGGATATTATTCTGGGCATGCATATAAATTTGAACATTCCTATTTTATCTTGAACATGGATTGATTACTGAACCTCTATGTTAATCTAGGTCTAACTGAAACTTGTGCGGGCACATTTGTCTCCCTACCACATGAACCATCAATGCTGGGTACAGTCGGTCCTCCAGTGCCAAATGTGGATGTGTGCTTGGAGTCTGTTCCAGAAATGGGATATGATTCCCTTTCAAGCACACCACGTGGAGAAGTATGTGTTAGGGGAGATACATTGTTTTCGGGGTACTACAAACGTGAAGACCTTACCAAAGAGGTCTTGATTGATGGGTGGTTTCACACAGGTTCTGCCTTTCTGTTTCTTTTCTTATATTTGCTGCTCGGTCATTATCTTCCTATACCACTTTGCTCATAATTAACGTTTTCATCAGGTGATATTGGGGAGTGGCAACCGGATGGAGCCTTGAGAATTATTGACCGCAAGAAGAATATATTCAAACTCTCACAAGGAGAATATGTTGCAGTTGAAAATTTGGAGAATATTTATGGTCTTGTTTCTGCTATAGACATGGTATGCCTTTCAACTTGTCTACATTTCTAAGAACATCCATAGAAGTGGTACCTTACGAACAAAGTATAAAAATAGCCATACCAGAGAGCCAAAAAAAAAGAGAAAAAAGCAATGCTTTAGCTGTTGGTTCCGGCAATTGATGTCAATAATACACTTTTTTTTTTTTTTACATTTTAGATATGGGTTTATGGAAACAGCTTTGAGTCCTTCCTTGTTGCGGTTGCTAATCCCAACAAGCAAGCACTCGAACGATGGGCTGCAGAAAATGGTGTAACTGGGGATTTCAATACTCTATGCGAGGATCAGAGAGCGAAAGAATACTTCTTGGGGGAACTTGCAAAGATTGCTAAAGAGAAAAAGGTTCATTCCTTACTTATGAACTTGTAGTAGCTGTACTTTGTTATCGTGTGGTCCATGAAATCTTTTCCACTTTTGAAAACCAACTGAAAGTGTTTGTTGTTTTTCTCTGCAGTTGAAAGGTTTCGAGTTTATCAAAGCTATTCACCTCGATCCTAACCCATTTGACATGGAAAACGACCTTATAACTCCAACATATAAGAAGAAGAGACCTCAATTGCTTAAATACTATAAGGTTCTTGATTTCCTCTACGTTTTTTAATACAGTCTTAGTTACTTTCTTTTCCTTCCTATTTCGGGAACAAAGTTGGTGGTTTTGCAAATTCTGACTGGAAAATTTCGTGAACAGACCGCGATTGACAACATGTACAAGTCTGCAAATAAGCCACGCGCGTGAAGGAAATACTTGCAGAATCATATACCCCATGTTCTTTCTTTTTCCATATAACAGAAAAACTCTTCCCTAGACTGTATAACACCATTTGCTATTTACTTAAAAGCTTCTTTTGACTGTATATATGGCTATAGATGGACCATTTGAGATTTGTGTACTATTATAACAGCAGCTCGATGAAATAATGGGAAATTATTTATTGAAAAAAAAAAAAGAACTATAAGGCTGTTCGTTAAATTAACGATTGGCACATTTTCATGTGCTGGAACTTGTGAATTACGTTACTGATCTGCGAAAGAGCAATAGAACATTCCATCACACTATCAAAATATCGTCAATGGCAAAACTATACTTAAAAACCATCCATTCTGCATCCACCACATTATCATCACTGAGATTGATCTCCTCTACGCCATACTTGAAAATTCTGGAGAAAAATAGGTGTAGCAGGAACAGGATAAACATCTACATTCTACAGAGGATTTCTAAAATTGTGGAAAAGGAGTGGAAATGAATGTCATTCTCATTATTTTCTCTGGGGTTCAGCGCTGTAAACAATAGATGCAAGAACTAAAGTTGACTACATAATCAACGTTTTGCACATATAAAGAACATCTCACTTAGTCTTCAGACTCAAGGTATAGTGATCAGTTATAACTCTGCAGTTCGAGTAAAATTGAGTGATATCGGCTAAAAAATTTCAAGGAAGATTAAAAGTAAATTAAATCTCAGCTTATCTACCAAAAAATATCCTTAAAATTTGAATACAAAGCTCTCCAAAAGATCAGGCCATTCAATCCACTTCAAATAGGTAAACAATTCAGGAAATTATTTAAACATCTTCAAGCTAATGAATAGAATTATCTACTGACACGATCCAAAAACTTGAATCAAAAACAAGACTTAAAACGCCACCATGCAGCTATAAGAAGGACTATATCAGAAACCACTTCATCGAGTTCAATGACTTTCACTGGTCTCTTGCTGATTTGCTATCTTTCTAAATAAAAAAATAAAAAAATCAGACAATTATACGTGTGGAGAACATACTCGATCAAACAAGGATGGAGGAGGCGACGAGAGTGAAGACGGCAGAAAAGAGCTTCGGCGAGCTGAGAAGGCAAGCGCTCGATGCTACGCAGCTGCCTCCTCCATTTCTCAACGCTGTCCGTACTCCGGCAGGCGGACTCAATACGAAGCTCCACCAGTCGGTTCTTCTCCTCCATCGCTTAGATCTCAACACCTTTCTTCCCGATCTCTATTCCTGACTATCTCTGATCTGTTAATCAGCTTTCAGCAATTTCATCCTTCTATCCGCTCTGTAAATTAGTGTAACTAGTACTGCTCGTCACGAGTGACGACGACCCATAAAAAGTCAATATTTTCCCCTCTCTTTTTTTAAATTTTTAATTTTTAATTTTTTTTTAAATTTTTAATAGGGTATAAATTTAACTCACGTCTATGACGAATGAAATTGTCGGATAAATTCTCCGACTCACATCACACGAGAGTAGCGACATGTAGTTTGTCCACCTCAACTCACTGGCTTTAAGAGCCAGTAAGAGCGATTTCAAATAAATAAATAAATAAATAATAAAAAATAATTTTGATTCTCCGTTCTATTCTATTGATTCATTCATGCATTTGATTATTTAATTCAAATATATTTCAATCTGCTTATAATACTCTAACAAACTTTCAAGAAAATCTATTTATGATTTTTAATATATTTTAATTGCTACTTTCAATTACTTATTATTAATATTATTTATTTTAATCGTCGACCTCCGTAACATACACATATTTTATTTATTTAAGTACCCTTAACTTAACTTGAGATCAGCATATAATCTTAAGATCAGACCTCATACTTCAAACAATGTTCTCTTCGAACTTTCCCAAAGGTTTTGACCCTCAGATCCCGAGCCTTCTTCCGACCCTATTAGATCGGAATACGAACTTCGGCTCAACACTATATCACCGATCATATAAGAGTGACATTAGGTAGTTATAATTTGTTGAGCTCATTGGCTAGTTTATAATGAACTATGTTGCATATAAGTCACTCTATATCCATTTTAGAGGATAAGCAAAGATTAATCAAAGTTAATTCTCTCCTCGTCTCTCTAAACTATGTTTATTTCCCTGTCATTTCTCCTTCTGAATTCATCCCTGGTGAAAGATTATCTCAAATAGGTCAATGGTCAACCACGTATCATACATTTGTATTCATAATTAGATTTGAGATGACATATGACATTCACAATTTACATATAATTTTTTTTCATATATTAGTTCTAACCAAACCCATATGTTTCGGCATCCGAATAAAAAGATACGTACAAAATATATGAAGAGATGTGTAGTGAAACAAAACTCATATGCATAAAAAAAAAAAAGCGCCCGATTGTAGATTAGTATGAACTGAAAAACCCATTTGTCTTTTTATAAACTCCTAGGGTTTTGTTTTTTTACAACGGCCCGAAGAGATGTGTAATGAAACAAAATTTATATGCAACAAAACCCATAGTAAATACCATTTCTTCTTACAGACTTCCTTCTCCTGGCCCGATTGAAACAAAATAACCTTTTTAAGTATAACAAGTGGGCTTCTCTTGTAAGAGATGTGTAATTGTTCGGTAGTGGGAGTAGAAAAGCAACAGCCCATATGTATAAAAAAATTGGCCCTTAAATGTATGAAATAGAAAGTCTGTCTTTCCTTCCTACTATATATCTACTTTCGTATAAGCCCTTTTAGATCATGAGACTACGAACCCCAAAACAATAGAGCCTAAGTTAGTCAAAACAACCACATGAACTTTGACTTTAAAAGGGGTACAGTAAAAATGCTAGATCACGGAAAAGACAGAAAGAAAGGTCTTCGTGATCAATGGAGTCCATCTAACCGTCCACGTGTTGTCGGTTTTGCACGTCGGCTATGATACTCCAAAAGTCTACTTAACCAATTTCGAGGGCTCATCGAATAACGAAGTCTTTCCCTTTTTATATCAAATATTATTAATCATTCCGGAAGACTTAGGTCCCTATCAAACCAACTAGAGAAATAAATGCAAGTAGTTAATTAGTAACAAATATTTTTGTAGTTATACTAATCTTTTATTAATCAATTCTTATTATGCGGATTGTGGGGTCAATGTTTAGGTTTAGAACTTGGTCAAACCGACCTGGTTGACAAAAAATGCAAAACTGGTATACGAATTCGTCGAATCAAGGGTTTCGCATACGAAAAATTCTTCTACTTTACTTTACCCCAAGTATGAATTATATTAAATTTTCATAATTATAAGTGTGAGTGACTATATAGGATGATATATGCACATAATATATAATGTGTATCCTAAATCTCATTACAAAAATAAGTGTACAAACATCACAGCCATAGGGATTAGAATTGTATATTAGGATCCGGTTTTCAGATATCCGACCGAATCTTCCAGACTTAAATATTTCGGATCAAATCCTTAATATCTTTTACAATTTTGGATCCGATTCAAATGGATCTAAATATCTAAACTAAGATTTGAATCTATTTGAACATGACTTAATAAAAAAAAAACTTAAAAATTCAAGTTTGTCTTTCTTCTCTCGACAGGCGAGGAACATAGTCAACAGAGCTCAGGGAGGCGCCAATTTGTCAAGTTTGTTCCGGAGAAGGACCTACTAAGAATCTAGAGAGACAAACATTCTTATTGTAGAAAAAGCCAGCCTAGTTGTGATTTCTGGTCTCAGTGCCCACGAGCGTTTTGCTTTGTAATTCCTTGATCTGTAAGAGAATCTCTCTATCGCTTTCTTTAACTGGTTCTTAATTTGTAGAAATTAAAGTTTAGTCGCTACCTATTTTTGTTTGTCCTACGCGATTGCTTGACAAGCCATGGTATTTTACCTCCTTCCTTCACTTGTTGGTCCTTAATTCACATATTTAGCTCTCAAGGGAAGATGGATAGAGTAATTGGGGTTCTAGAGTTGACGAATGGTGAAGATATGAATTACCCTTTTGATAACTTTGTATGTAGTTCTATAATTTCTGGTTATATAGATTTATGGTCTACTTTTTGATGGAGTTTGAAGTAATTATGGATATTTCACTTATGAGGGATAAGATTAAGCACAAGCAATATAAACACCGGTCAAATTGTGAGTTTTGCAGAAAAGACTTTGCATCTTCTTTTTATTTTTTTATTTTTTCTATGATAACAGTAATTCAATACATAGAGGAAAAACAAAGTTAAAGATTTATGAACATCTGATGATCTATGCATCTATTTTACTAATTAATGTGATACATTCTTATGGAATTCGAAGTAATTATGGATATCTTACTTAGGAGTGATAAGATTAAGCATAGGTAATAGAAACACTAATCAAATTATGTGTTTGCAGAAAGAAGCATTTTGCTTCCCTTTTTTATTTTTATGTTTATTTTTATTGGTACTTTACTTTTTTAGCTGAAAGATCCAGTTCCTATCTAGAATAGATTAGGAACAAGGATTAGCCTTTGATATTATTTTCTATAGCTGTTGAATTTCTAGCAATATTACAAAAGGGATATTATTAGATAAAGCTCGGATCCTTCTTCTAAAATTTTATTGAGATAATGTACGATAATTTTTGTTCAATTCATAATTATATTTTTTTAATTGAAAAGTTACTATAAAATCTTTAATTATTGAAACTGCTTTCTTGCATGATATCACCTATATTCATTTGCTTTCTCTCTACTTAAATGATTTTTACCGTGCGAGTTTCATTTATGTTTCTACATTTATAATATATTTATAGAAATAGTTTAATCATGCTTCTTTTTCTATCAACTTTACTCCAATAATTTATCAGCAAACTAGTAAATCTCTTATAACATCACCTGTTAGTAGCAAAAGAAGTTGCAGCCAACCCCAAAATATCAATTTTACAAACGGTGGGATTTGTAGATGGTGATCTTTATGTTATATGTCATTGACATCTTAAAAATCAAATCATGTTTATGTTATAGGACATGCACAATGACGATTCTTCATCCTCATATGATTCATTATTTGACACAAATAGGGAGAACAATGATCAGACTCCATCGATTGAGAGCATAATAAGCATGCAGAGATTAAAGAAAAATAAATAAATCTATGGCAATGACAAGTATCTCGAAACCTGGGAAAAGGTAAAAGAGTATTGTATGAGCTAGTTTTAATTGAGATATTACAAACAAAACTATGACATGCAAACATTGTTCAGTTGTACTATCGTATATGGATGGCAGGATATTGTGCACCTCATCAATGCGTAAGCATCTAACGAGTTTCCTAGTAGCTAAAGGTAAAGGCCCATTAGACAAAAATGATGAGTTTAGCACGTATATGTATTCAATTTTCTTTATTTATTCATCCCACTTTATTGGTTTTTGATAAACCAAAAACTATTCCTTCTTCTTGGATTGTGATTAAATATTAACAAGTGGGAGTTTTGATGTGTACGGAGGCGGCTTGTGACCAATTAAGGCCTTAGGCCAAATTAAAATTTGGGGCATTTTTGATATAAAATAAATGTTTTTAAAAATATTTATGTATATAAATCATGTCATCTTTTTTAGTAGAGAAATTACTCTAACAAAGCGCATGAGAGGAGCTTCACTAATTATTTCATCTTTTTAAAATTTTTTCATATTTCCGATTAACATGGGAAAAGATATTTTTAGTACATTCTCAAATTTTAACAATTATATATGTCACAATTATTTGGAGCTTCACAATATATGAGATCTTAGAGCACTACCTTTCTGATACAAGAGGCGGTTCTGGATGTGTAGTGAAATACAAGAGGAATCAATCTCTAATAAATAAGGAGATTAAGGATTACTAGAAATCAAAGCAAAAGGTGGAAGAATATCCTCAAGACAAATGTCTGATTCATTAAGTTTAGTAATCTTTTTAAATATTAATCCCTTTTATTTGTTTCTAATACTAATCTTGATGTGGGATTATGTTTTAGTGAGGGCATTACAGGTGGACTAGTAACAACTGGGTAGCTCTGAACGAATCACATATTTTTGAAAATGTATCTAAAACATATGTCTAACAGCTCTAGGTTGCCAAGACGGCTTCTTAATTAAACAACTTGAAATACCACGGACTGTAATTTAGCGAGTACTATTTGATTATAAGTGTAGTATTTTACAATAGAAAGTGTTAGATTATATATATATATATATATACATGTATATTGTGTGTTGATTGATAAATATATATGTTTATTTTTTTGAAGTACTTAGTGAGACAATTCATGAATTATCGCAATGATTTTCACGTTTAATCGTAAAAATAATTAATATTAATATCATATGGTAGTTTACTTAACGAGTCGAAGGCTCCATCAACCTGTTGACTACCATAACTTCTTGTTTACTCGATAGGTATATGAAGTTTTTGACCCATAGAATATCATAACTTCTAGTTTACTCGATGAGTCAAGAGGCCTTCGACCCGTCGAGTATCATAATTTCTAGTTTATCCGATGAGTTGATATGGCATTCGACCCGTCGAGTATCATAACTTAACCCTATAATAATTTAAAGTAAGATAAACAATAGACGACCTGCGAAAGGCTCTTCGACTATTTAAAGTTATTCTACGGGTCGAAGACTCATTGGCCCTAAAATGTACACGCCGATGTCTTATATATCGTTATGTGGTCTCAGGCCGACATATTAGATATCGATAAAATTATTAGAATTTGGGTATAAGTAAATGATTCTCTGACGTAACCAAATAATAAAATTGACTTTCTTAAAGAATAAATATGTCGATTCTTCAAACAACCAAACATATATGTTGAAATACATTATTCTCATTTTCATTTCAACCATTCTCATTCCAATCATTCTACCTATTCTCGTTCCTTATATAAATTGAAACCAAACGAGTTATTAAGAAAATATGGAGTGTGATTCATGGAAACTCGCTTTGTAGTCGTTTTATGCATGGGCGATACATTTATAGTAGGCCCGTTTCTCTTTGGTGACATCTATCAAGAAGAATCCATGCTCGGACTGGACGGTTTTTATTTAATGGAACTCTACTCAATATTGATTTTTATCATTTCAGGTTAAGATTATTTATATTTATATTTATATTTATAGAGAGTCTAATAATGTTGCAGATGTTTGCAAATATTATTTGTTAGTCTTTTATTATTTTTAGAGATGAGATTACCATTCTAACCCAAATTAGACAATACATCTATAGATTAGATTTAACTCAATTAACCATGTAATTTTCTCATAATAATATTTATTTTCTTAAATAAATATATAAATAAATGATAAAAATAAGTTGAGAAGAGTGGGCCCCAACTTTGACTATTGCGTTTGGGACGGGAAAGTCAAAGGTTCTAGGCTAGGAACAAAGGAGTGAAGGACTAGATTAAAACGTTGCTCCTCGTTACGAGACATTCCATGTGTTAACCAAATGGGCTAATAATGGTGCACGATTACTTCTCTAGCTTTGGTTTTTGCTAGGAAAAAAATGGCGGGGGCCATGTTTGAGATCAGGAGCTTGTGACCAATTTACCTACCTTTCAAATAACAGATCATGTGATGCCCCCCCGGGGCTTTTAAAAACATCCCACGTCACCATGACATCATGATAGCTGCACCGTAAAGGCGTAAACAATCAACACATTCAAGAGGGTATAAACAAACGGTCGAGATTTGAGGAGATCTAGAGAGAGGTTGGGTTGGGGGTGTCATGATTATGATGAATATCAAGATATCGTTTTCAGATCGAGAGGTGTGAAACGAGTTGGGTATGACGTGTCGGGATCGTATGAAAGGATCACATGGATAGTCGGCGCACGAGATCGCCGGATAAAAATGAGAACAACTGTTTTAGCAGTATTCCGCGTAGCGCCAAAAGACACCTTTTCGCTCCTTTATTTATTTTATTTTATTACATTAATGTTAATATGTACGACTCAGACCAGCTGGCTCACGCACTCAGTTATCAGTTTAGTATAAAGTCAACCTCGCCGAGAATTGATAAATTATTATTAAGAGAAATTATAATGGTATATATGTGAACACGTTAGACATGTTAAAGCTAAGAAGACAAGCCCGCTCAACATTTTGAATGCTCACCTTTACGTACTTAATGGACCATACTGGACGTGGGTCCTACTTGTTTAGCTGAAAAGATGGCTTCCTTTCCCCCACTCGAATAGCCATTGTTATAGCCACTAATTACTGATTAGTGTGAACTTGGTTTACCCTAATCACTACTTATCACTTTCTTTTTTACCAAGTCGACATCAGGATCGAGGTTTGAACGGTTCATCAAAGAGAAGTATGCAGTTGATTAGCTGCAAGCCAACTGATTAAGAGGGCTTAATTTGTTGGTCGAGGAAGGAGTAACCGAAGGGAAGGCACGAGAAGAAGAAGAGAGAAGGGAAAAGGAGGAAAATGAGACGCGTGGCAATGAACAAGTTATGACGGTGTGGACTTTCTCTCTCTCTTCTAATAATAAATTCAAAAAGTAGGTTTTTAAAGCGTAGCAGCTGCTCAGAGTGAGAGGTATGGTTTTGTGATTTGGACCACACGGATCCCACACATCTTTAGGCCTACTTGCGGCTGTCACTGGCCCGGCCCGTGATAGTTAATCCGTTTGATTTTTTAAAAATATTAAAAAAAAAGTGTTAATCAATTTGATTTTAATTTTTTAAAATTTATTTTGAATAATTAATTTTATTCTTTAAAATGATGATTGATAAGAGAATAGTAGATAATAGATGTGAATTGACAAAAGTTGGTTAATACATTCCTACCCATTATTCTTCACAAAAAATTTTTAATTTTATTCGACTTTCGTATGTGACATGTAGATCATCCGACATTTCCAAGTTTATATCCGATCGAAATTTTTTTGATTTGATCGGTCGGATTTCAGATCGAATGATCCGATTTTTTCTCTTTTTTTTTTAATTTCTTTTTTTTTTTTCTTAAATTCAATCCAATCCGATCAGAAAGATAATTCAGGTGGCAATCAGATATCTGATTCGACCGCAACCTAAAATTTCATTAATAATTCGGTCGAATGATCCGACCAAATTTATTATGTATTTCTTAAATTAAATAAATTCAGTCGGATCGGTCAGATCGGATTAAAAATGCTCATCCTTTAATAAAGTCTCTCCTTCACTATCAAACAGTAAAATAGTTAAAAATAAGGAATAAAATAAGTGATTCTCTAATATACAACCAAACGATAAAAATAAAATATTCTCATTCCCACTAATTTTTTAAAATTATAATTCATCATTCTTATTTTTATTTTTATCATTTTTAGAAAACTAAAGGATCCTAATTCATATTTTGCCAAGTATAAGTTAATCACACATGCAATTCAACTTATCTCACATGAAGAAAAATTTCACTCTTCAATTTTTTTTTTGTTACAGCGACAAGTTTCTTACTGTTACAAGATGTTTTAAATTTTCTAAAATTACTAGTATTCTCAAATTTTAATTAAAAAACAAAAAGGGTATTTTATTTAATAATACAGGAGCCACTTCACAACGAAAAAGTGAACCCAAAAAAAAAAAAAGAGGAAGGAGGGGAGGGGGGTAAAATATCATGGAAAGTGGTTTTACCCAACGGTTATAAATAGGCTTTCAACTTCCGCATCAGTCATTTGAGTTCAGACCAGCTCTTCCAAAGAACAAAACTTCTCCTTCTCCCCCTCCTTAAAATCATCTCATTCTTCTTCCTCCTCACATCTTTGCTTTTCTATATTCCCACTTCTCTACTCATTCTAAGCCCTTATTGTGTGTACTCACAGGGGAAGAAGGAGCCGCTTTCTTTCAGTGCTTGTGTTCGTTCCTCTTCTGTTTCAAAATTTTCCGGGAAAAACTAAACTGGAAAATCTCACAAACAGATGGAAATGGACAGAATGCAAGAGAACAACATCATAAACGAGTTCCCAGATGGATCAGATATCCGTTCATCACTCTCAAACCTCCTACTAACCCAAAAAACAAACACTCTGGATTCAATCTTCTCCCACTACCCAGAACCAAGCTCAATCACAACCCCAACCCCGGTTTTCGAGCCTCTCGGCTCGTCTGTCTATCTCCACCAAAGAGATCTGGTCCAGAAATTCTGCCGAAGCAGCAAACTGCAAAACGCAGCGTTTAATTCCCTCCATACTTACGAATACGCTAGAACTTTCATATCTCTTAGCAAGAAGAAGCTCTACAGAGGCGTAAGACAGAGGCACTGGGGAAAATGGGTGGCTGAAATCAGACTACCTCAGAACAGAATGAGAGTATGGTTGGGTACTTATGAAACGGCAGAAGCAGCAGCTTATGCTTACGATCGCGCTGCTTATAAGCTTAGAGGTGAATACGCGCGTTTGAATTTCCCTAACCTAAAGGATCCGAGCAAGTTGGGGTTTGGAGATTGGACGAGGTTGAATGCTTTGAATAGTTCTGTTGATGCGAAGATTCAAGCGATTTGTCAGAAGTTGAAGATGGAGAGAGCTAAGAAAAGTGCTGCTAAGAACTGCGGAGGTGGTGAGAGTAGGAGTAATGGAGGAGGAGGAGGGGTGGAGAGAGTAGAAGAAATGAAAAAGATGGATTCTTGCTTGGTTTTTAGCGGCGAATTGAGTAGTGAACTGATTTCTGAAGCGGGGTTTTGGACGGGAGAGAATTCTCCGTCCTCCGTTTCGATGACAGAGCGTTCAATTGGGAAAGAAGATTGTTTAGAATCTGAAGGGTATTCCTTGGCCAAGATGCCTTCTTTTGACCCTGAATTGATTTGGGAAGTTCTTGCAAATTAGACAAGAACTGGGTCTGTTTGTTTGTTATGATTTTTCACGTCGATCTGAGAAAACGTTAGGATATTGTCGGAAAAAAGATACTTATAGTCTCGAGAAATATCAAGTGTAAATGATCGTGTTCTTGCTGTATTTTTCTCTGGTTTTTATTTTTTCTAAATTTTTAAATTTTTATTATTATTATAAGATTTTGCGTTGAGCTCTGTTTCTTGTGTCAAGGCTTTATGGTTGATTTATTAATTTTTTTTCACTTTCCAAGGATTATGGAGTGGTTTCTAGAACCAATATCGTAGCCATGCATGCACAAGAACACAACTAATATATTATTGAATCCAATAGGATAAGATCCAAATCTCGTTTAATTCTTGCAAGACGTATGAACTACGTGTAGCTTGATTAGAGACGACAAAACAAGTAAAATTGACATACTAAGAAAGATATGAATAAAGCCAATAAACCACTTTGTATAGGCCAGAGCCTTATCCTCTATGCATGTTGTTGATGCTGACAACGCTATGAGGTGGTCCTTTTTCATATCGCCCTTGAGTGAGAAACAACGAGAATTGCATTCATGATTTTTCTGACTATACGCATGATCAATCGACCACATATTTTCATAAGAATTGTCAACTATTTCGCTGCAGTTTTATTTATTATAGATAATTGAAAGATACGTCCCTATCGGCTTCAGTGATTGCTAATATGCTCTTGGCAGCTACAATAGTTACAAAGGCATAGTAAAGATTCCGGAGAAGTGTACGAACATCGGGACAAGAATCGTATTCTTTCTCCACAGAAGGTAGAAAACATATGTGCCATAAATATTGAAAGTGAAAGAAACATGACAGTAATAAGAACTTATTACCGAGATGTTTTGTTCTTATTACCAACTCAAGGGATTCTGTGATTGCTGCAATTTCGCGCTGTATGAGCTTTCCATCTCCTCCTGCAAAGTCGAAGACTCAAAGTTCAGTCGTATATGGCAGAAATGTTATAGGAATCTTGCTCTTTTACTATAACTAGGCACTTCAATTTGGACTAGGGTAAGAGTTCATGGATTCTGAGATTTGGCCTATACTTAGACAAGAGAGTATACATGATCATAGCCCAATAGTGATGTCAAATGGGCAAGTAATAGGACTGAGCTATGTACCTTGCAATCTTTCAAAAGAGGCTGCAAGAATGATGATCTGAAAAACCTGATTGATTTCCCAATTGAGATTCTATCCAGTTCTGTAAACATATTTACAAATTACGCTAGAAAATGAATAATGAATGATATCCCCACTTGCAAGAGCATAATATGCAAGGAAGAAGGTTCGAGAGCATCATTCATAGAAGAAAAAGTCTTTAAGAGTACCAGTTTTGAATTAACTTACCACTATCATCATCACTTGTGCTCATGTCTTCCACATTAAGTTCTTCTATAAGCTGCAAGTACATGATTTTAAACCAAGTAAAATTCCAGATTACTTCAACACATAGCATCGCAAGGTCACTACATGGTAGCATTATGATATGCATACACATATAAGGTAGGAGTGAGTGCAACGAGACTTTAGGTAGATAGGGTGTGCCTATTACGCTACCAACTGATAAAATAAGGCAGATCTTTTAGTACTTGAAAAAGAGTTAAGACTACTATGTGCCCGCATTAAGCATACTATGAACAATGATGGCAAGAGAAGGATCACACATTTACCTTAGAAAGGGTTGGCACAGCTGTTGGATCAAATTCGTCACAATGTTCAGGATCGATAGGAATGCAAACTCGACCTACAACATTCAACAAAGAGACCATATCACCAATTGGGATCCAATAGTAGAACACTGAATGTTCATGTGTTTATTATTATTATTTTTTCTTTGTAACTGCTGGTACCTGTTTTTGGGTGAACACAAAATGGAGCCTTTAATAGATGGTTCATGTGTTTAGAAACCTGAAAGAGATACAGATAGGTCCTTTCTTGAAGAGTTAGCTTAAAAATTTATAGATTGACTCCAAAATGGAAGGTGCAATGGAATAATCAAAAACCTAATAGACAAGACAAACGAAAAAATATTGGAGAGAGGAAACTAACCTCCATGTCAAGCCTGGGGTAAGTAAATGAGAAAACAATCTCTTCAACACATCTGCTTATACCCTGTGACTGAAAAAAGGGCAACAAGGTAGGACAAAACTGAAGTTTCACTAACAGTCGCATCATTTGACAATATCCGTAAAGAAAAATGTAGAGATGAATCTTGAAGACAGGGAAAATCAACCAGAGTTCCCTCCATTCTATACTTGCATCCCCTCTTTTCCATCCTTTGAAAGAAACACTGGTAAAACAAGAGTATTTTGTACCTTATGTTTAGCGGATTGTAGAATACGTTTTAGCTGCTCCCATCGTACAGAATTTATAGCTTCTTTTGAAATAGAGGATCCCCGATTGTCCTGCCACCTTCCTCGTAGCTCAGATGTAATGGCTGGAAAAGGAAAAAACAAAAGGTCGGTACTAATTCTATCTTCCCTTATGTGTGACAAGAAATGTACATATTACATACACTCATCAGGAATCATATCTAAAATCTTCTCATATCTCTCCTCGGTTGAAAATATCTTTTGACTTGAAAGCAATTTCGTCTCGAAATATTCCTTTAGGACTTCAGTATATGATCGCCTGAAGCAATAAAACATGGCTTAGAAGAGGAAACAGGAGATACAATATCAGAAGATCAAACACTCAGTTAGTACTTACGAAAGGAATGGGTGAAGAACAGAACCAGATAGAGAAATCTTCTTCTGACTGTTTTCGTTTCCCTGCACGGGTAGGAATCAACAGCTTTTAAATTTCACATCCCAAAAGATCTGTGAAAAGGTAATTACTATTCTAAAACAGCAGTTCAAAACCTGATATAAGCGGAAATAATCAGCAATGGCAGCCCTCTGTTCATTAGTCAACCTGCATTAGTATTGCACTATGTTTTAGACCTTTCCAGGACTGAAAATTTCTTATAATAAACGTTCAAATTCAATTACTTTACCTTCTTGCTCTCCCATCACAAACCCAACAATGAACACCACGTCTACCACTAAATACCCATAGTAAGTGATGGAATCCAAAGTCATCTGAAAGACAGATTTTAACAAAAATGTAAGCACGGGGACCTGATATTTCCTTTTATTTCTGAGGATTTTATTTTATCTCACCATGAATAGGTTATGATAAGATCAGGCAACTAGATTTCGATACAAGGAGTGTTTTGCCATTACCTTTTTTCACAATCACATTTCCACAACAGAAAGAAAGTACCCTATTAAGCCTCTGTATAATTAGATAAACTACCTCTGAGGGCAGTATCAATCACTTTGATTGCAGCAGTCATTAGTGGCCAGCAGTCCAAGCATACATCAGCTCCGGAACAGCAGTATCTAACATCATCATAATCAGTCATATCCTGATTATGGGGAAGGAGACGTCACTCACACATGTCAAATATTGCTCTCAGTAACGATGAACTCTTCATTCCGAATACAAAACTTTCAGCTTCTTAAATTTTGTTACTTACTATATCAAAAACTAGCTCTCTCTCCACTGGGCTGAAAACATTATCACCACTTTGGGCATAGGCGTGCCTCTTTGAAGGCTGGATCATGTAAGAGAGTACACAGCGGTAAGAAAACAACATAGACAAGCACACACATATACACATTCCAAAGGCACCATAACTCTTTATTTCACGCTACAAATTGATTCAGGCAACAACCATAGAGGAATTTCAGCAGTCGGGATGAAAAAAAAAAAACCGAACATGAAGAATTTAAGACAAAAAACTTACGTCTACAGTGTATACAGGCCCAATATCAATTTTAACAGGACATTTGTCTCTGATTGAACTTTCCATCTCAGACAAACTATTGAAAGACTGAAACCTCAGATAAATATCATTATCCAGTGTGAAAGAAAATTCTCTTCGGCCAAAGTAGGTCTGGTCACAGGCTGGATGCTTCCCATCTACAATAAACCAATCTAATTAGTTCATTCACCAACTCAACAGTTTCATAATTTCAATTTGTGTATAAGCAGTTTCAGTTTATGGGTATTTCGCTCACCATTTCCATAAGACATCCATTTATATACATCAGCATGCGGAAAGAACTTCCCTGCAACAATTAGATCTTCACCTTAAAAAGTGGTTATATACTGGAGCTCCAGGAAAATAAATTAGGAGAAATCATTCAGATAGGCAGAAGTTTCAGCAAATTAAAGCATTACAAGTATAATCACATCTGTTCTTGTAATAAATTACGACTCCATGGACATACAGAAACTAAAAGAAGAAAAAAACCCTAACAATTGACGAACAAGAAAGAAGCAGATTATATACAACACAGTAGGAGATCTGCGTACCGTAATAAAGTTTGAGATAATTAGCATCAAATACATCACCCTGCCTCTGCTCAGGTCCATCTATCACCATATCCTCTCTGCCATTCTCAACCTCTTCTCTGGCCATTTTAGATCACCGATTAGCGACTCCTCGATCAGAGACGTGTATTGTTAAGTTTTCGGGAGAATCAAGTTTCTAACCAGAACAGAAGAAAATGAGGACAGAGAAGGTGTAAATATGGCGGGAAGATGAAAACTTATGGCGGGAAGTTCATAGGTTATAGTGACGGCCCGTTAGAGGCCCGGTGGGCCGAATGTAATTCAGAGAATGAATCGTGGGCTTGGGCCCAAGAGGTCCACCCAAACTTTTTTCATATATATATATATATATATATATATATATTATATTAGTTGATTCGGAAATATAATTTTATAACAAAATTATTGTCCTGAATCACACGTCTTACGGTCTTAATATAAAATAACAATGTATGTGCTAAATAAAGTGGACCAAAATAGAATAAACTGAGAGAATAAGTAGACTTTTAGCAATATTTTAAATTAAAAGGGGTAGAAAAAAATATTAAGTTTATATAATTTAGAACTGGCAATGGGACTGTCTTTTTCATTCTTTATTTCTTTTCTTTAAAGGAAGAAATTGTAGACTGATGAGATTTGGTGATTGGGGAGAGGTTTTGGACCTCTCGCTAGTCGCTATTGGAGCTTCCAAGTTTTAATGGCGGTGCATTTTGGACGATTCTAAATTTTCGAAAAGACTCCTGCACGCAGATCAACAGCAGCAACACTAAACCCCTAGCTAACCACAGCCTATTATTGATTTCTCGGCGATTTTGATCTGCTTAGATATCGCCGGCGTATACTAGCTCCGATTCGGAGTTATTCTACGGTCAGGATGATGGTGACTACTGATTACGCCGCCATGAATGAGTGCGGGAATAGTAGAATGCAAGAAGATGAGTATATTAGGCGCCACCACAAGCACCAGATCAGAGAGAATCAATGTAGTTCATACGTCATCAAGCACATCAAAGCCCCGATTCACCTCGTAAGATCAACTCTCTTTTCTCTCTCTCTTTTGTTTCAGCTTAATTCCCTCCTTAGCTATCATTACCTTTTGAAGCTTAGATTTCGCGTAAGAACCATCGATACTCTATACAGATCCAAGAGCCTATTTGGTTCTGCCATTTTGCATTCGTATTCGAGGACTAGCGGCTATTATTATAGTTGAGAATTGAGGTTTAGATGTTCAATTGAGCTTGGATGAGATTAATTATCTCACATGAGAAGAAATCTTATTGGTTTATAAGTAAATTTCTTTACCTTTGATTGTGCTATTTGAAGAATTGGGTGCTTTCTGGTCTGTATAAATTGCATTTGTTCAATTTCCGGAACTAACCATTAAGAGAAGGAATCGAAGCAGTCATCTAATTTGGTGAGATATTCTGGTGTTTCAGGTCTGGTCTTTGGTGAGGAGTTTTGATCAGCCTCAGAAATACAAACCATTCGTTAGGAGATGCAGCGTGCAGGGTGACCTTCAGATTGGGAGTGTTAGGGAAGTCAATGTCAAATCTGGACTTCCAGCCACAACTAGCACTGAAAAGTTGGAGCTTCTAGATGATGACGAGCATATACTTGGCATGAGAATCGTTGGAGGTGATCACAGGCTGAAGGTAAAGAATCATCAACCCTTTTTTTATTCTGCAGTTGATATATAGAACAACTGGGGCTTTATTGGTTCTCTGCACATGCTATTACATGATCCAAAATTTGATAAACAATTTGCATGTTGGTATTTTCTAATTTCCATGTTTGCTAATGAATCCAATGCGCTTAGCTTGTGTTATGACATGAATCCATGTTGGTATTTTCAATTTACTGTAGCATGGCAGCGATCATCAGAAGGATACAGCTTTCAACTTCATTGTTAAAATTTCTTCATTTGTTTTGTTATTAATATCCTTCAAATTTGTATATAGTGTACAAGCGCAACTTTATGGAGACTTTATTTGTTATTACTACCTGTAGCATTTGGTGTCTATCACATAATTGCATGCTTGCCCGCTCAAGTTCTATATGTGTAAATCCTACTAATGCTCTGACTAAAGGAAAATCTAGTAAACTACCGTGCTTTAAATCTGTCACTGCATTAGTGGTCTTAGTTCTTATGTTGATGGTTTGAGTTTATATCAACTGTCTATTTTCTTTCTGTTTGCAGAACTACTCGTCGGTAATTACCGTCCACCCAGAAGTCATCGATGGGAGACCCGGAACAATGGTGATAGAGTCGTTTGTTGTAGATGTGCCTGATGGGAATACCAAGGATGAAACTTGCTACTTTGTCGAGGCTTTAATCAAGTGTAATCTCAAATCCTTGGCCGATGTTTCCGACAGGTTAGCTGTGCAGGATCAAACTGAGCCCATCAATAGAACCTGAGTCCTCAGTTGTTGCTGGTAGATTAGGGGTGATTGTGAGGCTCCCCATTATAATTTTGTACTATATAGGTAATAATACTCTGTTGTTAATTTTTCTCTTCCCTTTCCCCCCCCATTTTCACTTTTAGAATAAATTGGGTGTATTAGTATATGATTGAATCTACCTTTATATTGGCTAATGATTGAGCTCAGAGCTTAGTTATATTGCCTGTGTTACCAAGCCAATAAAGAAAATCAGATTTTCTATGATCCATGTGTTTACTTTCATTTCCAAACAGAGAAGAAGAAAATCACATTTCATATGGATGAATAATCTGACATGAATTAGGGGCAAACAATCTACTACACAAAATGATGACATGCTAAATCAAGCTTTACAAACACCTATGAAACACATGGTACATCCCTCACAAGATTATTTAACAACAACATATGGATATTACCTCCCACGAACGTTATTTATACAGACAGATACCAAAAAGAACAAAGGAAAAAAATAGTCTCTGAAGAGTGATCTCTGATATCACGTATCTTCACAAATTGTTCAAGAACTTGCGAAATTTCATCATTAAGCCCACGTCATGCTTGCGATGGTGGAAGGGTTCGTGGCGGTGCTCTCGCTCTTTTCCTTCAATGTCTTGATCCGGGTGGTACTGATGGTGATGATGATGGCGATGGTCAGTCCTCTCCTCTCTGTCCTCCCTCATATCCATTTCAGTCCTAAACGAGTGCTTGGTCTCTTCGTGGTGCGGTTTCAACCACCTGGCGGAAATCCGGCCAATTCCGTCTTGAGACTTCGGTACAAAACTCAGATCCTCATCGGAAAGGATCATATCGTTACCGTACGGAATCTCACGGCCCAGAGGCCTGAAGCCTCCACGCTTGAAGGCGCGACTGCGGTGGAGATGGCAAGGGCGACCTCGACGAGACGACAGTGGCCACGGTCGCCTCAAGAAGTGGCGGTTAGTCGGACGGAAACTGATCATAGTCAAATGAATCGAATGATCAGCCTCGGATTCTTTGTTCTCCTCCATCGATTCAATGGTGGTGGTTTCAGATTCCACTGATTCCATGCTCTGATCCGGTTTCAGATCGAAGACCGGTTTCTCGCTAGGGAGGAGGATCGTAGCCTTCGATTCAGGATCCGGTACGGCGATAACGGGTTCATCGGTGAGGATCTTATCTTCCACCTGATCTGACGGAATACTAGCCTGCGCGAAAGCAACAACGAATAAAAGGACAACGACGGTGAGCTTAGCGGCCATGTTGTTGGACCTGTGGTGGTTCGTGAAGACGGAGGGTACGGTATATATACATAGGGCGCAGATTTTCAGTCGGTAGAGGAGAAAGGATGGTAGCCGACCACGTGTCTGGATTTGGAGGGACGAGATTTCCGTTTGGATAAAAGCTCCCCTCCTGTATTTGCGCTCACAATTGAATCGCGACCGTGTATAGGAGAATTCGTGTGAGTTGACCTTGAAATTTACCCCGCCAATTACGTGACAAGTGTATAATATGGTTTCAAAATTTCAAGTGGCAATAAAATATATTGAATTCTTCCATACTTTTCTAATACAAATGAACATTTTGTAGGGGACAAGGGGACAAATAAGAAATAGGAATAAAGAAAGGTCAGCTTAATTGACATCATGGGGGACGTCTGCAATGAATCGACCTTGGCCTTGTAAACGTAATGGGCCAAATCATAGTTCGAGGCCTTTGTATAAAACCCAGCCCACTTAAAGTTCGACTGGGTTATTAAGGTGGGAGACACGTATTGGGCCGAATAAAACATAAATCTGATAGTGGGCTTTTACGGACTTGTCCTTTTCTTTCCTCCGTTACATTCATTCACACACAAAGAAAGCAAAGCTCGACAAATTCAACGGTGCAGAGAGGGAGGGAGAACAGAGAGTAGGAATATAGTATACTATCCACCTTATCAGAACTGCTCAGTATCTCACGTGTGGGTTTTTTTTTTTTTTTATTATATTTTATTTTTCTCTTTATTTTTTACCTGAGACCAGAGGGTTTCCAGTCTACCACGTGACTGACCGTGGTCGGTACCACTTTCCTGACTGGCTACCTACTACTGGTCCTCACGATTTCTATCCTTCCAATCAGAGGAGCATGATGCTCAATTCTCTTACCATCGGTTTGAATTAGTCAACACAATTAAAACACTTTTTAGCCACACAAAAAAAAAACATAATTAAAACGTTTAATAAATAAAGAAATAAAATCAATATATATTTTTTAGTAGTTATATACTATAATAAAGAATTATATAAATATTTTATTATATTTTTAATTTATTCTTCATTAATTCTCTATTACTGCTGCTGCCTCCCCGTGGCCGAAAAAAGAAAACAAATAGAACCGAAATTCCGTGATTGAAGTTTCGGGTAGAGGGCCAGCAATTTGAAAATAAATTTTTTAAATATTTTTTAAATATTTTTTATAATTATTAAAAATTAATTAAAAAAAAATCTATTTACTTAATATGCTCATCCCTTTCTTAAATTATAATATATAATCAAAATAAATTTTAAAATACAACACCGATTTGTATAACCAAACAGCCCGATAGACTCTCTCCGGTAATTACACAAGTGGTCCACTGCCTTGATGTTATTCATCATTGACACGTGGAGACGGTGACATACTATGATGTCTAAGTTAACAGGCTTTTGTTTCTTTGGCCACATCTTCTTGGAATTTTATGTTTTTTTTTTTTTTCTTCCTTTTCCTAAAATAAAAACGAAGCACTCTTATATGATCATATCTTAATTATATAAATTAAAATGATTATCTTCCCATAAAATAAAATAAGCATGGTTGACTTTTATCACAAGCGTACGTGCGGCTAACAGTTTATTATTATTATTATTATTATTTTGTTTAATTTAATAGATACTGGTAATTAGAAACCCTAGGTGATCAGAAGCTTCAGGTGTGAACACTAGAAACATGGTGCCTGCTACCATTACCAGCCTTAGCAGTCAAGCTGCAAAAGCTAGCATTCTCATTAGTCATTCACTAATCATGATTAATTAATTAGTTTCAATGAAACCGGCCCTAAGCATATGCAGGGCCATTTCCGTAAATTAAAGCATACATTTGCGTACGTCAAAACAATGCAGCTTTATAACTTTTTAACTTTCAAACTAGCTAGTAAAATGTGACCCTCTTTCACCTGCTTTAGATACCTAGCTTGCCTACGATTGTTAACTTTTTTTTTTTCCTCTTTATTTCATGTATAAATTAGCACTTAAAAACTTCTCATAGGATCAGTCTAGTAAACTTTGTTCTCAAAACAAAAACAGAGAATATATATAGAGAGAGAGGTAGATTACTGATCTGTGCGTAGAGTAATATGGAGAATGTAAAAACAGAGCCTTACTTCGTTTTTATGAACTATGATCCTGAATACGATCGTCTTCGAGCTCATCAGCGGTCAGTTTTGTCTTCCCTACTTTACATATAAATTGCTTGCATTCGAGTAGAAAGCTCACAAACTGGAGTTTTGACTACAGTAGCTTCTAGGGTTCTCTCATATACAAGTTATTGTATATACATGTTAATGCATTTGTTAATTTGGCTTCATATATGTGATCTTCTTCCTTGAAAATCGATGGTTTTTATAGTACAAAGAAGGGGGCATATGAGCTTGATGTATATCTAAGTAAGAAGCATGACGAGCTGCTTGCGAGCACTCTTGAGGCAGGAAGCTATCAGAAGACTTCTTCTCTCGTCATTGTTGATGGGTTCGCTGTTGAAATTACTGAGGACCAGGTATATATATAATCACTATTATATATGCGTACATTGGATTCTTACATTTTCTTTGTTGGGTTGTAATGTTATTTTCTTTGTGACGGAATATTTTCAGGCTAATGTGCTTAGATCTGCAAATGGAGTGAGGCTTGTGGAGAAGAATCAAGAGCTTGCTTAATATTATAGACACTAGCTAGGTAGCTTCTAGAGTTAAAATAAAGACAAGGCTGGAAGTTTGGTGCCCTAGCTAGCTAGTACTACTTAAAGATGGTGGCCATTTGGGTTTGGTTTTATCATTCATGATGATTCTTCTACGTATCGATTTCATCAAGCGTGATCTGTATTTGGGATAGTATATATAGCTTGTGTATTCGTCTCCGTCAAATTATTAAATTACATCTATCCCCAAAAGCTCGACTACAAAAAAAATGAGCCGAGCAATTTACATTAAACTTTTACCGAACACTAACATAAACATATGCGAATCTAAGTTAGCGGAATGCAGCAGCAGGCAGGTCGAGTGATAAGTATTTTGGAATGGGATACGGATTCCTTTCACACTTCAAAATTTTACGAGTATAAACTCACTTTCCAAGTATTTCTACAAGGGGTCAAGAAAAAACAAAGTTAGAAGAAATGTTAAGAGGGGAACGTGTCAAAGTGTGATTGAAGCATGATCGGCCCAGGTAGCAAAATCCTTATGAAAGAGTAGAAAGGTTGTGAAGTAGTGTTTTGTATTCTACTATCTTAAGGTACCAAGTACTTGCGTGAGTATTTATACATAAGGCTCATTAGTGTTTGCTAATAAAATAAAACAATAACGACAATTACAGATTTATCTTTTCATCCCCTCAAGTGAAATGGGAGATTGAACAATGAGCTTGGATAGAAGTAATTGAATCCGAGAGCAAGATAGACTCTTGGTAAAAACATCGACTATTTGATTAATAGTGGAAAGATAATAGATGGTAAGATGCCATTTAGAAACAAGATCCCGGAAAAAGTGAACACATCTCAATGGTTTAGTATAAGTATAAAAAATAGGATTTGCAGCAAGATAGGTAGCGCCGACATTATCACATCACAAGGTCAGTTTGGTAGGTAAGGAGATGTGAAGCTTAGTGAGAAGAAAGGTAAGCCAACTAAGTTCAACAATAGCAAGAACAACCGCTCGATATTCTAACTCGATACTAGAGCGAGCAATGGTTTGTTGCTTCTTGGAAACCCAAGTGACAAGATTACGACCTAAGAAAATGCAGTAGCCGGTGGTGGATTTCTGATAATTAGGTCAACCAGCCCAATCGACATTAGAGAAAGCCTTGAAAATAATGGAAGCGGACTTACATATATAAATACCATGGGAAAGCATTACCTTTAAGATTTCGAAGGATATGTTTCACAATAATCCAGTAAATATCAATCAGAGAGTGAAGAAACCATGATACCTTATTGATTGCAAACTAAATGTCAGAGCGAGTTATGGTGGCATATTGTAGGGCACCAACGACACTTCGGTAAAGAGACAGATAGGGAAGAAGAGCATCAGAGGTCTTGGATAGTTGTTGACCGGAGAGAGCCAGAGTGGGGTAAGGCTAGGCATTAGTCAAGCCGATGCGATGAAGAATATCGTTAATGTAGCCTTGCTACTAGAGGAGTAGACCGGTATGAGTATAAACAACCTCAATTCCAAGAAAATAGCTCAAAGAGCTTAAATCCTTGAGTTAAAACGAGAGATGAAGATCATGAGAGCATGAAGCGCCGAAGTGTTGCTGCCCGTTATAAGGATATCATCGACATAAACAAGAACATAGCATATTTCATGACCCTTTTTGTGAATGAAGAGAGAGGTGTCAGAAGGAGGGCTATGAAACCTAAGATCAAGAAGTCGTTGGGTGAGCTTATGGAACCAGGCATGAGGTGCTTGCTTGAGGCCATAGAGCGGCTTCTTAAGACGACACACATGATGTAGAAAGCATATGTCAAGAAGACCAGACAATTGAGACATGTATACTTCTTTGGATAAATTACCGTGAAGAAAGACATTGTTAACATTATCCTGTCGGACAACCTAACCAAAAGAGATAGCAATAGATAAAATAGTATGCACCGTGGTAGGCTTAATCATCGGATTGAATGTGTCGGAATAATGGCGTCTGCAGATTGATGTTAACCTTTAGCCACTAACCGGGCTTTGTAGCGAAGAACATAACTCTCTGGGTTGCATTTTGTCCTATATACCCATTTACATCCCACGAGATTAGCGTTTAGTGGAAGAGTGGTGAAAGACCACTTATCATTAGACTAAAGAGCTTGAATTTCTTCAGTCATTGTCATGCTCTAAGCCAAATAATGATTTGCACCGGTAAAAGCAGTAGGTTCATGGTCGGGTAAAGAAGAGAGGGTGAAGGCAAAAGTCACGTAGTCGTGTAAGTGTTTGAAATGGAGATAATTTTTGGCAGTTTGGGTGGTTATTTTGTGAGGACGGGGCGAAGAGGAGGCAAGGTGTGAAGGTGAGGGATAGGTTGGGGAAGAGATTTTGTGAGTGAGAATTGCAGCTTCAAGGGAGAGAGAGGGTGGAATTGAGTTGGGGATTTGAGGCAAAGTTTGAGGGAGATGAGGAATCTGGCGCGATATTTAAGGAAGTATGTGAGGCTTAAGTCATAAGGGAAAGTGAGATGAGTTTGGGTTAATAGTAGATGGGTTGGGGGGATGGGACGGGGAGACGGGGGAAAGAAGAGTCGGGAAGCTCAGTAGAGATAAGTGGGTTGGGCCTTTGGGTGTTGGGAAGAGAGGCGGATTGGGCAGGGTAGTTGGGCAATGAAAATTAGCTGGAGCTAGGAGATGGTCTTAATAGAATTGGTAGGAAAGAAAAAGAAGTGGCCTGAGGGGAAGAGGTAGGCGGGGGTAAGATGGCGGAGAGGTAGATTTTAAAGAAGATTGGGTCGAGACACTTAAATCCCTTATGATTGGGAGAATAACCAACAAAAACACAAAGTGGATTTCAGCCTTAATTTGTCAGCAAAAGTGGAACCAATGAAAAAAAAACACTTATAACTAAAGACACGAAATGAGGAATAGTTAGGTTTTTTATGAAAAAGGTACTTAAAAGGAGACTCGTGAGAGACACATGAGCGGGTAGACGATTGATGATGTATGAAGTAGTAGAGAAAGCTTCAAACCAAAGTGATTTTAGGCCATTTGAAGAGATGAGAAGAGAAACCGCCATTTCAGAGAGATGACAATTTTTCCGCTCAACTACCTTGTTTTGTTGTGGAGTGTGGGACATGATATATGGTAGGTAATATCGAAAGAGTCGAGAAAGGTTTTGAAGGGACCATTGGTGAGTTCAAGAGCACCATCACATTGAAAGATTTTAATGGTAGTAGAGAAAACATTTTCAACATGTGATTTAAAATGATGAAAACAAGTAATAGCATCAGATTTAGCATGAAGAGGATATAACTAAGTAAATCGACTGAAATCGTCAATAAAGATGAAAAAGTAACAAAAACTAAAGTGAGATTGAATATGGGAAGGACCCCAAATGTCACAATGAATCATAGATAATGGAGTTACGCTACGAGACACGATGAGAGAAAGAAATGTGACAACCCTTAGACTAACGACAATGTTCACAAATTGTGTTTATATTTAAAAAATCAGAAAAGGAAATGAAGTGCGAATTTGGGCTAAGATAGCTGAAAACGAATGACTAAGGCGGTTATGCCATAGAGAGACCGAAGCCCGAGTGGAAATATGAGCAAATGAGGTGGTAAAGAGTGGGAAGAGGTTGCCTATAGCTAGAGCCTGAAAAAGCGGAAGCTTAGAAAGAAGATCCTTCACAATAAAAGAAAAGGGTTAGAATTCAACAATGCACGAGTTATCACGAGTCAATTAACTAATATAAATGAGATTTCTAGTGAGATCGAGAATAAGTAGTCCATTTTTTAGATGAAGGGGGCGAGTTTGAGTAGGTAGTAAAGTCGTGCCAATGTAAGTTATGGAATGAAAATTATCGTTACCAATGGGTACATTATCCGATCCAACGTACTAATGTGACGAGAGAAGAAGAGCAAGATTATGAGTCATGTGTGACGTTACGTCACTAGTCAGAAGCTAATTGGAGACCACAAAAGGAGAAAAATCGGAAAAAACTATTGTAGGGACGCTGAAGGCATGTTGGGTTGGGAGATGGGACTGTGAAGGGTGATATGGGCTCGAGTCAGAGGTACAACCCAAGGCCTTAATGTATCCCAACGAGGAAAGGGCGTGACCCAAATCAGAACCCGCGTGATGGCCCGCAAAGAAATGTGCAGGTTGAGAAGGATCCGCGTACGAACTCGAATGTAGATGCACGGGTGGAATGGGATATATATGCGAACTCAAAAAGTTGGAGTGGGCACCTGCATATCGACCTGGTCCCTAAACATGACCTGCAAGCTGAAAATTAGAGGGTTGATGTAGCACCTTATTGTGGGAGCAATAGGAGGCTGTCGCCGGTGAAACGCCACCGTTATTTTTAGATTCTGAGTAGCGGTATTTACAATGGGATGCTAAGTGACCATTCTATTTGTAGATTTGGCATGCAATGTTGGAGAGATTGACAGAGGGGATCTACTGCCACCACGATTTGAGTAACCACTACAGTTGTGACCGAACCGTCCACCGTGATTATGGAAACCGCCGCTATTTTTTTATTGAAGGGAGTTCTAACTATGAAAAGAGTGCATGACCATATTTTCCATAGGGATCGAGTGGGTGTGAAGATTTTGCTATCAGAGTCGTTGCTTATGAACCAAGAGTTTGGACCGAGTTCGGAGAAGTTGGGCGGTAGGGTTCGGTTCACCATCGTGGTAATGAATTAATGGTATGAAGGATAAAACCATTGAGCACATGAGAGACAAAGTCCGAGTCAATAACGAGCTCATCAATGGAAGCAAGGGAGCAGTAAGTCTCTTGATAGTAATAAAATAATCAAAGATGGAGAGATTACCTTATTTTATTGTCTGAAGTTGATACTTGAGAAGAGACTTCTTGGCCATGTATTCATCAGCAATGGTAGTCCACAGAGATTCTGGCGGAGGTACATCCGAGAGCAATATAAGAGGCGTTGGGTGATAAAGTGGCATTAATGATGGTGCACACGGATCGATCCTATTAACATGTAAGGAACTCCATGGACGATTGTAATGTGGGTTAGGCAGTAGTGGAAAGCATAGTGCACCATCCACATGTTGAGTCATATCTCAAGCGATGAGAATCGATTCCATTTGAAATTTATAGATGAGATAATTATTTTTATCAAGATGAGTGTAGATAAAAGTTATTAAATTTTGGATTAGTAATATTATTGTGGTGGAGTTTGGTGGCAGTGTTCTCATGGTGCAGCTTTCGTGGGTGTTGTCATTTAAATCTGATGTACTTATGAATTAGATTAGCATTAACTTAGGTTATTTTGAGACCACGGAGTAAAAAAATTGTGAAGTAATAGTTTATATTATGTTATCTCAAGATACAATGTACATCTGAGAGTATTTATACTTAAGCCTCGTTAGGGTTTGCTGTTAGGGTTTGCTAATAAAATAATAAAACAATTAGGACAATTACGGATTTATCCTTTCACCTTACAGCCAGGTAGAGTCATAAGTGACTGAGAAAACGGTGCCTGTATCTGTATGTTAGGGTTTGCTAATAAAATAATTAGTACAATTACGGATTTATCCTTTCACCTTACAACCAGCTAGAGTCATAAGTGACTGAGAAAACGCGGTCTGTAGCTGTGTATGTGACAACTATTGAAAGGGTAACGATTTTTCCAGTTCTTTATTCGTACTGCATCAGTCTAAAGAGTCTTCAAAAGCATGTCCTTTTTGTTTTGTAATTTTTTCCTTAAAATTTTCCCGGCCCATGTTAAATGATTGGTCTTTTGCTAATTACAAGGCCTTTTTACATGTACCGTAATCCATGGGTTTACTAATGTGTAAAGCAGCCAAAAGAAAAAAAAAAAGGACGGAGAAGAAAGTATCATGTAGCTGTAACTGTGAGTAGCCGCAACATGGGTCTCATGTTTTGTACTTTTAAGACAACATTATAACATGACCATATGGTTTTAACGTGAGAATCAATCACTAGCTACATGCAAAAACCGTAAGGCGATATCGATATGCATGTAGACAAGAGCTAGGTAGCTAGCTAGCATGAAGATATCTCCAGTAATTATTGATCATTTGGTAGGGCGAATTGAAAGATTGGGTACAAACGATAGCGCTAGCTAGTGTTATACGACTCACCCACTCCCCTTCTTTTCTATTTATGAGCAGTGAGCACAAAGCCTGTCATTATGGGGTCGATGCTTGACAAAATATACATAATGTACCAGCCTCTGTCATCACAATCACATGCACTACCCCTTTGTTTGTACGTAAATTTCGCCGCAACCTTTGACCCCTTCGGCTTCCCCCCTCCCCCCTTTCCTTACTTGACAACTATGAGGAATGATTATGTGAAAATAATAATAATAACAAAAATAGTTATAAAAAAATATAAAAAATAAAAAGATGAAAAATGAAGGGATTTTTTTTGCTTACCCTCCCCAAGGCTTCCGGCATGTAGGTACGTAGCTATGGCTAGTGTAAGTTTGCCAGAAGCCCTTGAGGGAGAGTAAGTAAGGAAAAAATTCCTTCCAAATGATATTATCTTTTTATTAATATCTATATTTTTTGTTGATGAGGAACCCTCTTATTTATACAACTCCCAAAAAGGTTGAAACGTTTAATTTATGCAACTAATCCAATATGCTGCAAGCAATTGGGATGAAAGTGAAAGAACCTCCGGTGCTTTATATAAAAAAAAAGTCAAACCTAATAATTTAAACGATAAGTGGTTAGAATATATATTTTTAAAAAATTAATATATAAAAAATTAATTATTAAAATATTGAGAATAAATTTATTTGATGATGATGATTTTTCTATCTCTAGAGCCTTAGAAGGCCAATTTGATTATATCAATAAAGCATAGGTTCTTAGGCATCTTTCTAATCTTGAACTTTATATCCTCTTTCACAAATTGAAGGTCAAATATGATCCCTCTCTTTTTTGATATATATTAAAATTTTAAAAAAATATATAAAAAAATAAAGGACGAGCCTTCTTTATCATGGGCCTAAGACGGTTTTGTAACATTGGGCTGTAAAGCCCATAATAGATGGAATAGGGGTAGTGCTAGTTAGTACAGTTGGCATCCAGTGACAGGAGGTGTAACTAAGTTTGGCGCGAAAAGTTGCCTTCAGGCTTTAGCTCCGATTAGGGTTTGGTTGATTTGGGGGTCTACTTTCTGGATTCGTTTTTCTTTATTAGGAAATGAATAATCTACCACCTGCATCAAAACGTAGGCGTAAGAATCAGGACGAAGACGATAACAATGGCGCGTCGCTGCCATTATCTTTACCAGTTGGGAGGTTGTCCCCAGTGGTCGTCTTCGCTCATGGCGCCGGTGCTCCTTCTTCGTCTGAGTGGATGATCAGGTCCGTGCAGCTCGCTCAACTCAAAACACTTTCAGTTCATCTTGTAAATTTGACGTATTATTTACATTTTTGGTTTTGCGTGGCGCAACTGATCGCTACCGATCATTGCGTTTATGGTTGAGGTTATAAATGGTATTTGATTCTTACTTTTTCCTGGGTAAACCGGAAAGATACTGCAAAATTACTTTTATTTGAATAGACGGCAGGTTGGATTTCCAGAAAGAAGAATCCTTCTAGACTTCTAGTGAGAGTCAATCAATCTAGTTATGCTGCAGGCATGAGCAAACGGGGCGGTCGGAGCCAACGCCCCCAGTCAGCAATTTTCATGGTCGGGCCCCGATCACCCATTTCTCAGCCCCGATTCCCCCCACCCTAAAGAGGTGGCTGGAGAGCGGTCTTCTTTTTTTTTTCTTTTTTTTTTTTATAGGAATAAAAATCATAATTTAGAAGGGGTAAAAACCGGTTCAGTCGCACCAAATTTTAATGTATGTTTACCAAAAAAGAGAAGAAAAAGAAATCATTTACATACCTATATAATTCTATTTAGATTAATGGTGTTACTACTCTGTTTCGACCACCAGCTCTCCAATGGTAGCAGACTTTTTGATTGCTAGGCTCGCCTGAGAGTCCTCCCCCAAATCTATGAAACATGCGCTCAAATGAAAATTTGGTTTTTTCCCCAGAAACCCAAAATTTGGAAGTCTAGGTTTTACAGCTTTCTTTCTGCTGCTTCAGTTTAGAGAGAGAGGGAAAACAAAAGGGTCATTGCTTTCTCCATTGAATTATCCTCAAAACCTAGGTATGTTCACACTCATAGACTGTTGCTTTGCCGTTTGCTTTTGTTTTCATTTTATAAGCTCGATGGCAAAAACCAAGCTCCATTTTTAGCTTTTGCGGTTGCTTTCTTCTTCAAATTTTCCTAAATCTTCAACCTTTTTCCCTATTAGGGCTCTAAGTTAGTTACTTAGTATCATTACTATTCAGTTCAAGCTTCTGTCATTTCAATCCCTCCCTCCCTCTGTTTTACACTAATTCCTTTATGGGTCACTGTTTTTATTCTTCCTAGTTGCTTTGGAACTTAAGGCTCAGTCCATGTTACACCTCGGATTTCTCTTATTCTAAACCGGCTTTCTTCATGTCAGAAGAGTTATAGACATGATTTTGGTACACTTCCATGATATGGGTTTACTAATAATAAACCAACCCATCATCTAAAAGTTCCATTCTGTTCAAAATTTTCCTAATGTTTGAATTTTAATTTAATTTAATTTATTTTATTTTTGTTTTTGGGTTTCGGTTGGCCCCGCCCCTAACCGTTTTTTTTCCACCCCGACTCACCCTGTTTAAATTCCGGTCGGGCCCCCGATGAGGCGGCGTTGGGGCGGTCTCGGTCGGGGCGGTTTTTCTGCTCATACCTGGTTATGCATTAAGAAGAAAGAGAAGGCTCTGCTTTGAGCGAGGCGGGGTTTGGACGGTCTCGGTCGGGGCGGTTTTTCTGCTCATGCCTAGTTATGCATTAAGAAGAAAGAGAAGGCTCTGCTTTGGGCCCCTTTCTTTTTCCAATCGGAAGTTAATAAATGCTAAAAGGGAAATAATAAAATTAATTTTATCATTTTAGATGGAAGACTATTTTAAGCAATGCACTGCAAGCTGTTGAAGTAATTACATTCGATTATCCATGTGAGTTTAATTATATAAAACAGTATGAGATTCTAACTTATTTGTGGTTATGATCTATTCGCGATAATCTAATGAAAAATCCATCCCTTTGCAGACATTTCTGGAGGAAGAAAAGCACCCCCTAAGGCAGAGAAACTGGTGGATTTTCATTGCAACATTGTCAGAATGGCTGCCGCTAGGTATCCTGGTCACCCGCTAGTTTTGGCTGGGAAGTCAATGGGTTCAAGGTAATCTTACTGTACTCTTTGCTTGAAGCAACCATTCATGGGATTTCTAGAACTGCTTCTTCACCTCCTTGAAAGTGGTATACAATTACACTGTACCAGATGGTAATACATGAAATGAATATGTTTCAGAGTGAGCTGCATGGTTTCTTGTGTGGAGGATATTCATGCTTCGTCAATAGTTTGCTTGGGATACCCATTAAAGGTTAGAGATAGTTTATGCATCTGAGAAGCCTAAAAGATTCAGGGTAGTTAACAATTACTTCCCTAATAACTTAACTGTTTCCAGTCCATAGACCATATATCAAAGTAGTAGTATTTGTGTTGGAAAGCCAGAAGCAGGTGAAAGGAATGTCCAAAACCATTTCTGATCTTGGCTTGTTAATGTTTGGGGAAATCTGAAATGGCGTATTATGAAATACCAGCCTCTTTATATTGGAGGATGCATACCAATATACCAATCTCTTAAAATGTTTTCATGAAATATTTTCAGGGCTTGAAGGGCGCAATGAGAGATGAGATACTGTTTCAAGTAGCAGTCCCCATAATTTTCGTACAGGTACTTGTTTTATATTTCCTTACACCCATTTTCTAGTTCTCATGATAAAATCATATATCAGCTTGTTCCACACCCTTGTGTGTCTATACTATTGACGGGTTTACTAGTTTTTTTTATTGGTATTGTATTTTCTGGAGGTTGTTATTCAGTAGAATGTTGTGTTCTATAATTTGTTGAAGGGTAGCAAAGACGCACTCTGCCCTCTTGAGAATCTTGAAGCGGTCCGTAGAAAGATGAGAATACTCAGTGGGTTGCATGTAATAGATGGTGGTGACCATTCTTTCCAGATAGCGAAGAAACACCTTCAGACGAAGGGTTGGACCAAAGATGAAGCCGAAAGCCTTGCTGCTCAGACAATTGCAGCTTTTGTCACTAGTTTCATCGGCTCAGTCTAGCACTTTCCTTTCCAAAACAACTCTGGAAAGTTTTTATTTTATTTTTGGGTTCACTTTTTGCGGGAAGAGCAGGCTGTTTTTGTTTGTCTACGACTTGAATGTGTTGTTATCTGATGTGGTCGCCCATGGTCATGCTTCATGTGAAATTTCTGTGAAAATTAGGTTCCGCTTTTGCCCGATACATGCTGTTAACGGTGTTGGGAAGAACTAATTTGTGGAACTTGTTTATACTTTATACTGAAAAGATGGATTTATTCATAAACACATTATTTTTATTTATAGCAATTATTAAAGCGCACACACTAACAAGCTATAGCTATATCTTACAAGCATCAAGGCTCTGTTTTAAATTATTCATTATTCATTCATGTATTAATACTCGAGGCATCTTTATTCTTATAAGCAAGAGCTGAGATCTCACTCATGGAGTCATGGTTGCTCTTTTCAGTTCTGCAAAAGCAGGAGGAAAGTATAAGAGAACACGCATAGTATGATAATGGCAGAAAAAGATTTAAACTTGTAAGGTGTAATTACCTTCCGTTTGCTGCACGAGGCATCGTCACTGTCACTTTCGCTGCTGTCACTGCAGCTGCTGTTTCCATTTCTAGAAATGCCATCCTTCATCTTCTGGAACATGTTCTTCTCTTTCTTCTTATGGGCCTTGTGGCCATGGGGGAAACCCATACAGTGAGTCTGCTGGGTTTGAGCCACACCATGGGTCTCAGTCTGGCCGTAGCAGGCAGAGTGTGTTTGCTTAGTGGCATGATGTCCATTATGGTTCCCTTTCAGGGCCGAGCTAACCATCTCTGATACCTTCTGGCCCAAAGAGCTGCCATGACTTCTCTGGTGGCAGTTTTCAGGCTCTGGCTTATAGCATTGCATTGAGGCCATAAGAATTGAGTTCTAGATTCTTTCTTCCAAACACTTCGTATGGTTTATGCAAGAGCTGTTTTCAGAATCTCTTTATATATAGGCATGAGAGGACAGAGAATCCTTCATTTTCAGAGACCCTGCCTTCTTTTTTTGCCCGTTTTATCAGAATAAGTTCTTATTCTTCTTTTCTTTATTTCTCTTTAACACGTGTCCGGTGTCCTCGAGGAAATTCAAGAGGACGTATATGGATTCTTCTAGGCTTTCCTGTCATGCAAAGTAAAGGATGACTGATTATGTTTTGGGATCGTTGTTTTACAAGATCTTACCAGTCCATCATCTGGAAATGGACTTTTCTGAAAGTGGGCCTATAATAAATATAGATATGGGCCTTCCTCATCAGGCAACCGAACAGAGTGGAGCCCAATTATCTCATCCCGATCCCTGACAATACGATGCAGCGTTTAACAAAGGACAAAAGTATCTTTAGATATTTACCCACTTAAACGCTAACAATTTCTACTATATCAAGGATGGAGATGGTTCTCCATAGTCTGATCCTATGAGGTGCCATTGACTTTTTCAAGATTATACTCCATTTTGAAGATCACAGACCCTTAACTCCACTTGTGCCAAATACACTCATTTTTCTCAAACCTCCTAGTGCAACAAGACCATCATTTTGATTTCACCACCACCGCCTACTAGAAGATTCAAGCAGTGCTTCAATTTACTCACAGTGACTACTTTTATATTGGCGGGATTCTTCAGAGGATACTTTAGAGACTCCAAAACGTCAGTAGCTAAAATATTTCTGACAAAATGATACATCATATGAATATATTTGGACCGTTCATGATGAACTAGATTCTTGTATAAGTGCAAAGTGCTTTGAGTGTTAGTATTCATAATACAAAATCTTGATCTCTCTTAAGAGATCCTGTATCTAACTAGCTTTTTTAAAGACATCCGTTACAGCTACATATTATGTTTTAGTGGAAGAGAGAGCAACTATTAGTTATAATTGGATTTTCCAACTTACATAATTTTCATCAAACAGAATATGATAAGCTGTAGTGGATTTCCTTAAATCTTTATCATTTACATAGTCAGAATCTATAAAAATAACTAATTCAAAATAATTTATTTACCAAACAATAAATCAATATTAACATAACTGTTTAAATATCTAAACAGTCAGGTTGTCCAATGTTCTATTCCAAGATTAGACACGTACCTACCAAGCAAAGATATTGAAAAAAAAAAGGTTAGATATAATACTTATTATTAGAGTACATAATTGAACCTATAACATTCAAATAAGGTAAACTTTCCAATCTAATCCTTTCGGATTCAGTTTTAGATTATTGAGTCTTACTTAACACAAAGTGAGCATCTAGAGGTAATTGTATAGGTTTACATTTTATAACATTAAACTTTGACGTAACTTTCATCAAATAAGATTTTTTATGCAACCTAAGTTCATTCATTTTTCTATTTCTTGTTACTTCAATTCTTAATATTTTCTTAGCATTTCTTAAATCCTTCGTATCAAATTCAAAACATAGTTTAACTTTCAGTTCATTAATTTTAAACCTAAACTTACTGATTACGAATATATCATCAATATATATTAAAAGATAAACAAGAACTTCACTTAAACATGCAAAGTAAAGGCATACATTATAGTTGCGTCTAGTAAATCCTATACTAGTAACAAATGAGTAAAATCTCTTACACCATTGCCTAGGTTACTGTTTTAGACCATGTAATGACTTATGCTATTTACATACATAATTTTCATGTATTTTATCAACATAACTAAAAAGTTGATTCATAAAAATAATTTCATCGAAAACACCATTTAAAAAAGTATTTTTGACATTCATTTATTCCAATTCTAAATCAAAGCAAGCAACTATAGTAAGAATCATCCTAATTATTTTAAATTTCACAACATGAGAGAATATTTCATTATAATATAAGCCTTATTTCTAAGTAAATCTCTTGGCTACTAATTTAGTCTTATATCTAATGGGATCAAATTTAGATGTATATTCCTTAAGTTTGAAAATCCATTTATAATCAATTACTCTTGCCTTTTTTTGTCATAGAAACAAGAGATCAGGTGCCATTAACCATTAAGGATTGAATTTTCTCATCCATAGCAGCCTTCCACTGCTTATTGTCCTTAGAAGATATTGCTACAGATAATGAGTTCTAAATTTTAAGCCTTATAACCTGCCACAAGAGTTGTAAATATTAGATCAGCATAAGATATTTAGGATTAGGTTTTGGATCTCTTCTATCTCTATCTCTATAGCCTACTGATAATCATTGAGATTATCATGGTTAGATGTTTTCAATATCTTATTCATTCTTGGTTCCATTAGTAGTGCAAAGCACTTCATCATCCGGATGAGTTTCATTGAGGGGGTTGCCCTCCTCCTCATGTCCAATTAGACTTAGAGTGGTTGCATGCTTCATTTTAACGTTAGTGTTCTTATCAGCTTGTACATCATCATTGGTACCAGTAGAAGAGTTAGTTAATTGCATGGGAATACTTTTTCATTAAATATCACATCCCTAGTGACAATTATTCTAACTCCTATAGACTATTTGTCTCAAAGCCTATAACCCTTAGTACTTTCTTAATAATCTAAGAACACATGCTTATCTGACCTAGGGTCTAACTTACCATATTTCTTATGAGCATAATGTCACGTGCGTAAAGTTTCGCCCCGAACTTAGACGCTCCGTGCGGCACCTGACACTCCTCCGAGTAACCAAGTCAGCCTAACCGAACCTTGCCAAGATGTTTGTTTGAAGACTTTAGAAGAACACTCAAGCTAGAGAATAAAGAACTCTTTGTATTGCTAGAATGCTAGTCTTTTTGAGGATGCTTTACAAATGAGGAGGACTCCTCCTTATATAGACTCCCACTTTGAAATGGATGGTCAAGATCAATTTGATCTAATGGCTACAATCTATCTTCTAGAGACTTCCATACTATTCTACAAGGGACTAGAAGAATGTACAAGATTCTAGAGAATTCTACAAAAGTGTAGGAAACCCTAGAGAAAGCTAGAGAAGTCTAGAAGTTTCTAGACTCTTCCATGAAGCCTCCTCCATCTTTTCTAATAAGAAAGGCAGTCCGTGACAATAAGCTCAATTAAAAAATTTAAAAAAATTCAAAATGGGCGATATGTTAAACTAGATCTCCTATGAACATTTTAAGTTCAAAACTGTAGAAGGGCTCCTATTGATTAGGTAGGCAGTAGTACATAAGGTTTCCCCCGGGAACTCTTAGGTAAATTAGATGTGAACATCTAACTTGTTCTACTAAGGTCTTATTCATATGTTTAGCTACCCCTTTCTATTGTGGTATCCTAATAACTGTTTTATGTCTTTTAATTCCATTTTCTTTATAGTAGTGTCAAATATAGTGTTACGGAATTCTAATCCATTATCTATCCTTAGGGTCTTTATTTTTCTGTCTATTTATTTCTCAACTAAAGTTTTTCATGCCTTGATTTTTCTAAGATCTCATTTTTAGTTTTAAGCAGAAACACCCATACTTTCCTAATGTAATCATCTATTATGGACAAAAAGAACCTATTTCCCCTGTGTTATATAGGTTTTTTTTATCTCAAAATTTGAATGATTATACTCTAGACAATTCTTAGGTAGATGCACACTCTTCCCAAAACTCATTCTATTATGTTTTCCTAACACATTGGTTTCACATAAATTAAGAGTAGTAAGTATATCTTTACTAAGCAAGCCTTGGTTACCCAAAGCTTGCATACCCTTCTAGCTTATATAACCGAGCCTCAAGTGTCATATGTATGTCATATCAGTTTTTACTGATACAAGTGCAATGTCTATTTTACAAACATAATAATATCCACACAAGGCATATAGACCATGTTTTTTTAATTCCTTTAAATATAGGTTTAGAATGTTTGCAAACCATCAGACAACCATTTTTAGTAGAACATGTACAACAAGATTCATCCAAGGTTTCAAGAGAAATTTAGTTCCTTTTCAATTCAAGTATTTATCTCACTTTAGTTAGTAAAATTACATTTTCATCATGCAACTTCAAAGGGATATTACCTATACTATGGATTCTACACAATATTGTTATTTCCCATGAACATGAAAGCATCACTCAATTCAGTATAATTAGAAAATCAGTCCTTATTATGGGTCATGTGAAAATAACAATCAAAATCTATTATTCATTCATTGATAGTTATATATTTAAAAACAGTCAAGACTTTAGAAAAACGGGTTGAATATATTGCAAGCATTCACAATACCAGTATTATTATTATTAGATTGACTATGAGTCTTACCACATTAATAATATTTCCTTTCATATTTAGCTTTCTTCTTATCTATGAATTTCTTTTTTGCGAACTTTTTATTAGAACTAACAGTGTTATTGCTAGATTCTCTTTTGTCTAATTTCTCTTTAACAAACAGGTTATTGCTAGTTTTCTTTCCTATATTAAACTCGAGTTCCCTAGCTTTCAATTCAGCTACAACCAATTCAATGGAAGGAGTCACACCACTATATTTCAAAGAATTTTTCACAAAAAAATATTCGTCAAACAAAGATTGTAGTAAGATCATAGCTTGACTAACATCATCAACAACTTGGCCGGTTTCTTTTAAGATCAATACCAATTTCATAAATTCATCTAAATTATCATTCAATGATTTAATCATATCTATTTTCCAAGCAAACAAAGTTCATTTTAAGTCAGATAAACTAAGTGTAGACTGTCTAGCAGACAAAGATTCGAGTTTACTCCATAGCTCAATAGCACTGTCTGACCCATCAACTTTCCACAGCATCGAGTCTAATAGATTGAGCATGATTAGATTGTACACGTCCTTCATTATGTGAGCATGTTTCTCCATATCAAAGGCATGCCCTTTTTTTGTTGGAGATATTACAATATAATAAGAAAAGATTTCTTGAAATATTGCTCAGATGTCTGATCAAATCTCGAGAAAAGATATATTGAAAAAAAATATCATGTCTTTTCACTCGGGATTAACTCGACATCTACATAGGCTATATTTTAGAAATCTCTTATGATTATATTGAAATCCTATATTTAAAAATACTCTTTTATTCATTTGGTTTATATATAAAAATGTACAAAGAAACAAGCTAGACTAAAAATATACTTAGAAAAAATAACTAATAAATAATCGAACTTAAAGATCAAATGTAAACGAATAACATTAAATATTATAGGACTCATGAATTGCATCATAAAGCTAAAATTCTCATGTCAAGCCTTTTTGAAATTTGGTCGCATAATGCACGTCAGGTCCTAAAGTTAAGGTACATGAATAAGAAGTAATTATTAATTTGCCATATCACTTTCAAGAACGCGGAATCAGAAGAAGTTTGAATATTCTTTGGTCTACTGACTCTACTCTCTCTATGACTTTTCCACTCTTCCATCCAAAAACAAATCATAATCATGAAATTTCTACAATGGACCAATCACACTACCATATCCTTACACCCCTTTAGAAGTTAAAACATATTCTAAGTAAGACTTGGTCAGAATTCCGAAATTTTGACTCTGACCTTGTCCTCCTCTCATAATCCACTGTTCTTATGACCGAAGATCACTCACCATCCTTACTATTTCTAACTCCCCTATAAATTATAAAAGCCCAAACCTTCTCTCCTCACTGAAAACAATAAAAACTGACAAAATCCTCTGTTTTGCTAGCGAGAAAATGTTTGGGAGTTTGTAAGAGAACGTAGAAATAAAAAAAGAAAAGAGAGATGGAGAATAATTGCTGGAGTTGGGAGCAGAAAGCAGTGATAAACGAGCTAATTCAGGGATTAGAGCTTACTAAGACGCTAAGAGTGGAGTTTAGCAGCAGTTTTAGTAGCAGTAACGATAGCAGCATACCATCTTCTACTTCATCGAACGAAAGAAGAGAATTGTTAGTGCAGGGGATTCTGTCTTCATATGAGAAAGCTCTTCTGGTTTTGAAGTGTGTCGGGTCAACAAATCAAATGGGTCAAATTCAAACTCAAACTCAAACGCAGACCCTTTTGCCTGAATCTCCAATTTCTGCTAATGGAAGTCCTCAGAGCGATGACTACGACAATCACAATTTCAGAGATGGCACTAAGAAAAGGTGCGTTTTTTAATTATTTCATTATTTTTAATCAGATTGTTACATAGCTTGTTATTGATGATTAATGTGGATTGCAGAAAAATGTTACCTAGATGGACAGAACATGTTCGAGTGAACAATGAGAGTGGGCTTGAAGGACCCCATGAAGATGGCTTTAGCTGGAGAAAATATGGCCAGAAAGACATCCTCGGTGCCAAATATCCCAGGTTAGTTACAGTTTGTCTAGTAATCTACCTAAAATACAGTTTGTCCGAACTCAAACGAATGCGTGATTTTGTGTGTTACATATGCAGAAGCTACTACAGATGTACCTTTAAGAACACACAAGACTGTTGGGCAACAAAGCAGGTGCAAAGATCAGATGAGGACCCTTGTGTGTTTGAAATTATATATAGAGGGAAGCACACTTGTTCACAAGGAAACCATCAAGCTCAACAACAGATCCCATCTTCACCCGAAAAGGAAGAACTGAAGGAGAAACAATCACAAGATGTTTTACTTAACTACCCAACCATGGAAAACAAAGAAAGGCCATCCAAGCCATCTACATTCTGTTTTCCTTCAACTTCACTTGGACCAATGGAGCCTGAGGATAATACTAATAACCTGTCTTTGTTATCGGGGATCGATAATAACGGTTTCTTGGGCAGCTTTTCTCAATCATTTATGGTGTCTCCAACTTCATACGAGTCAAACTGTTTATTGGTGTCTTCTGCTCAGAGGATGAATTTTGTAGGTGAGTCTCAATATGGCCAACGATCAGAATGTGATATCACCGAGATTCTCTCGGCCCATACTTCGGCAACTAATTCACCCATCTTGGACTTGGATTTCTCTCTTGACTCCGTCCGAATCGACCCAAATTTTTCTTTTGATGCCTCGGGATTTTTCTCCTGAATATATCACTTGTCACATTTTTGAGGAAGCTTATATTTTGCAGATTATGACAGCATGTATTTTCTAGACTGTAGTTTGTGGATGGAGTTTGGACCTATGACCTATCAATGTGCTTCAAAACGTGTAGGAATAGAATGCTTGTAAGGAGGCAGAGGATATAGAGTTCTTTCTGCCTCTGATTAGCAGAGACTTGTATTATAGAGAGACCAAAATGCTCCAAAAAGCTTATTACAATAACATTCACCTTAAATTTGTTCCCATCACTTCCTCTCTGAATTTTTTTGAGTAAAATTTGTAATATATAAGCCATCTTATTTTCTTTGATTGTTGTGGTAAAAGGGTTTAGAACTTCATGTCGTCTGCACTTAAACGACAATAAGTCCAATGTCCTTAAAGTTCTATAACCATATTTCTAGTCAACCGTATATATCCATCCATAATCCATGTCGAATAGTAAATTGCTGCATAAACTAGAGATACAGGTGATAAATAAAAGCCCACTCTTCAGAACATCAACAATCAACTAAAACCACGAAAATTTCAAAGTTCGAATCATGTTCTATTCATCAAAAACTAACATCCATTAAAAAAAAAAAAGGTACATCTAAGTTATACACCTAATTAGTATACAAGAACTCTCTACCATATATATGGACTAGTAATAGGTATACAATTAATCTACATATTGAGTTCTAGCTATAATTAAGTACATGAAATTCCAATACAATTCACAGGAAATCTTGCCGATGCCGTCTTTCTAACCAACAAGCTACGTTCCGGCGAGAACCCTCCAAAGTCAACCTCCGGAACTTCTGGAATAGTAAAAAGTCCACCTTCACCATCACCAACCACGTAAAACCCATCTTTAGGCTGATCTCGAGCTCGAAAACTCGAACTATAACTACTACTTTCGTTCGATTTAATCTTGAAAACTGACCGAAGAAGTTTGTTGAGTGACCGATAAATCTTTGAGGGCTTTTTCTGAACGGAGAAGGGTTGCGGAGAAGATTGATGGTCCTGTAAACGCGACATGGACATGGTTCTGGAAACTTCTATGGCCGAGTCTAGTTGGCGCTTGAAGGAGTTGAGCTCAAATGAGTCGTAGAGCGTGCTGTTACAATCCCATATAAGAGACTTACCATTATTACTATTAGTCTTCTTCATCTTGTCGGATGATCTTTCCATTTCTGGTTCTAGCTACTTGTTTGGGGAGAGGGAAAGAGGGTGAGAAAGGTATGAAGAAAAGTTTACCGGAAGATTATATATAAACTTCAGATAGTAGTCTTTTCATTTTTAATGGCTGGAGAAAGGTGGGAGAACGCGTAGTATTTTTCTTACGACCCTTTCATTAAAACGTAGAAATTGGAAGGTTCAAGGGTTCACATGATTGAATACACATGATGGACCCATTAATTTAATTACTCTTAATTTCCGTCAGACATAGAAAGCTATGGCAAACCTTCCTTATCTGCTACGTTTCCTCTTTCCAATCCCCCCCCCCCCCCCTCTTTTTTTGTCTCTTTCTATAATTTAATTTCCATTATTATTTTAATTAATTAATTAAGACTAGATCGTGCTACTAAAAAAATAGTGTAATAAGAAACAAACGTTCCTTTAGGACAGATGAATCAACATCAAACTAACAACCCATATACAAATATATAGTCATGATTTATTATGGTACTAACTACTAAAGTACTCTAATTAGGGAAATTAATTTTCTTTCAAATAGCAGTAATAAAAAAAAAGTAGTCTCTAAACGTGCAACGTGTTCCAACTTTGATCAATGATTGGATGGTGTGATTGAGAAGAAGCATTTGGAGCAATTCTTACTCGATATAATATCATATAAATTAAGATTAGGATCAAAGTTAAATATGCTGGAAATTAATGATTTGATGGGAATTAATTTTATTAAATGTTCACTCGGTTCGTAGTGCACAAAGTGCTTGTTGACTAAGCGAGAGCCACTTCGATTGGGGGGGATGTGAGATATTATTACCAATTGGACTTTAATTAGGCATATTGACTTAATATGTTAATTATCGGATTAAATGCTTCTAATTACTTTCGTTTCTGTTAATATGTCTATGACTACTCCTTTTTTTGTCAAACACATTCACGTAAATAACACACTTAATCCTAACAAAAAATAATGAGCATTTAGATTATAAGTCAGTTAAATGTCCATATTTATTCGTTATATTTTTTGTAAGAATATCAATAATTTTAATAAAAATTTATTCTACTAATTTTTAATTTAATTTCGGTAATTCTTCAAATTAAAATATTTACTTTAAATTTATTTTAATATTATTTTATCTATCTTCTTTTAGTAACCATTTAATCTTTTAATAAACAAAATTAACATAAATAATAATTATTTAATTAATTTAAATAATAAGTTAGAAAATTGATATTTAATTATTAAAAAATCATGTTAATTAAATCAAATTAAAATTAAAAAAAAATAAGAAGCTAATCTAATATAAATGCTCTTTTTCCTAACAAATCCAATCAACTAAAAGACTTCGATCATGGCATAAGAGTAGCGAAAAAGCCCAATATTTTCAGTACTAAAATGAAGGGCCCAATTTACGAAGCCCAGTTCTGGTCGGGTGAGACGGCAGTGGGGAGAGCCCATTCATCAAGCACGTACCAGGAATGAAATTCGCATCACGGGAAGGCAGGCTTTTTTGAAAAGATTCAAAAGAATTTCATAATTACTGATCTGTAATTAAATAATTAAATACCATTTGTGCTTGAGCCCCAGCCAACGGTCGACTAAAACCTGGCCAGCGGATTTCAAATAGCTCTCCAATCTTCTCAATCCAATTTGAATTTTCAAAAATCGACCGTTGCTTTTCCGACTCTCTCTTCACTATTATAAAAACCTGTCCTTCTACCTCTCATACCCCAAAATACCCACTCAAGCCCTCCTCCGCCTCCCTCACTCTTTCTCTCTCTCTCTTCTCTCCTCCATGGCCGATTCTGCAACTTCTCAAGCCGCCATCATTGGCCAACCATTAGTGCCCAAGAAATCTAGGAACAGCCGGAAAGCACTGAAAGACAAAAACCAACCATCGCCGCCACAGGCCAACTTATCGGTCGGAAAATCTCCGGCACCGGAGGTGACCATGCCGGAATCGGAAAACCTAGAAAAGGAGAACGATGGGAGTCTCTCTCAGACTCTATCTTCGCCCAAGAAAGGTAAATCTAAAGCGGTGGCTTCAAAGAAGCAAAAGCCTAAGGTGGCATCATCCATGGATAAAGACATGCAAGATCTGCAAGATATGCTTCAGCAATTGAAGATCGAGAAGGAGAAAACAGAGGAGATTTTGAAGGCTAAGGATGAGATCTTGAAGCAGAAGGAGGAGGAGCTAGAAACTCGAGGCCGAGAGCAGGAGAAGCTTCAAATGGAGCTGAAGAAGTTGCAGAAAGCGAAAGAGTTTAAACCCATTATGGACCTGGTATGCAATTTCCCTTAATTTTCTGTTTGGTTTCCAAGAAAATGCTGGTTAAAAAACCTAACTTTTTTTCATTTGTTTTTTGTTTTTAAATCAAGAACTTCCCTATAGTTCAAGAAAAGCAAGAGAATAAGAAGGGGTGCCCTGAAAAGAAAAGGCCATCTCCACCGTACATTTTGTGGTCCAAAGATCAATGGATTGAAATCAAGAAGGATAAGCCAGACGCAGATTTCAAGGAAATTTCAAACATTTTGGGGGCAAAATGGAAGAATGTCACTGCAGACGAGAAGAAGCCCTATGAGGAGAGATATCAAGCAGAAAAGGAAGCCTATTTGCAGGTAATGGCTAAAGAGAAAAGAGAGAGTGAAGCCATGAAGCTTCTAGAGGAAGAGCAGAAGCAGAGGATGGCTAAGGAGCTCCTTGATCAGTACCTTCAATTCAAGCAAGAAGCAGAACATGATAACAAGAAAACCAAGTAATTAAAAACTAAATCCTATCTGTTACTGTTTTTCAGGATTTATCATGGCACCATAACAGTATGTATTTATTGCGTTGATGGAATTTTTAATTTTCAGGAAAGAAAAAGACCCATTGAAACCTAAGCAGCCTATGTCAGCTTTTTTCATCTTCTCAAATGAAAGGCGCCCAGCTCTGCTTGCAGCCAACAATAATATATTAGAGGTAGCAAAAATTCTGGGTGAAGAGTGGAAGAGCATGACAGAAAAGCAGAGGAAGCCTTATGAAGAGGTTTGTTTCCTGTCAGATTCAAAATTTCTTTTCTGTTGTTACTGTTTTCTTCATTGTTGTAACTTTTCTATGCATCTTTGCACATGAAGATTGCAACAAAGAACAAGGAAAAGTATGTGATGGAAATGGAAGCTTACAAACAGAGGAAGGAGGAGGAAGCTGCAAGTCACAAAAAGGAAGAGGAAGAGCACATGAAACTTCAGAAACAAGAAGCTTTGCAGCTGCTCAGGAAGAAAGAGAAAACAGACAACATAATCAAGGTAGATATCTTTGTTTGTCTAACATGATGAAAATAAATGACTCAATCCATCATTTGCTTACGCTTCATTTAACATGCAGAAAACTAAGGAGGATCGTCAGAAGAAGAAGAAAGAGAGGGAAGAGAAAAAGGCTGTTGACCCTAACAAGCCAAAGAAGCCTGCCTCCTCTTTCTTTCTATTCAGTAGAGAAAAAAGGAAGAATTTAACAGAGGAGATACCTGGCATTAACAACTCCACTCTTACTGCAATGATTTCAGTGAAATGGAAGGAATTGAAGGAGGAAGAGAAGAAAGTTTGGAACGATAGAGCTGCAGAGACTATGGAGGCTTACAAGAAGGAACTGGAAGAGTACAACAAGTCTGTTGTTGCATTGAAGAAGGATGGTGACAATGAAATATGAGAATTTTTTATTTTTTCCCTTCTCACCAACTGATGGTTGGCCTAGTTAGTCTAGACATCATCATGACTTGACTGAAATTTTATGTAGTCTTTTCGTCTAGGAAAAATGTTAATGTTGACTGAATTGAATTGAATGAAGATGCTGACTTTCATACTTAAACTAAATAATTAAATCAATATAATACAACAGATTCAATAATTAAATCTGCAAGCTATTTTGCATTTCACACTCAAACTTGAAAAATCATATATAATTTTTACATGAAATGGTTACAAATTCAAAATGAGATATCAAAATTTCCTTAAACCTGGTACAAAGATCAGAGGAGAAATCTTGGTACTTTCATGCCAAATCCACGTTTCACCTTCTCAATTCTGTTTCATTACCACCAAACCAACAATTGTTAAAAAAATACTTATAGAAACTTCATTCAATTGTTTGAAGCTAGGAATCAAAATAGAACTTCATTCAATTGTTTGAAGCTAGGAATCAATCTTAGCAGAAGAAAATACTTACGTGGGAGCTAGTCTTCCCAGACGATATAATTCTTCTCCAGAATCTTCATCTCGAACTGTCCCAGATATGTCTATATTATAGAACCTCTGTCCTGTGGTGGGCAATCCTCTGTCTGAAAGAAGGTCCAGATCATTCTGATGAAGCTCCCTCCTATTTATATACACTCCGGTATTTCCAGCCGCACAATCTGTCGGCATAGGATAATTGAACTCGTCAATTAATGGCTGCAAAGAGGAAATAAATTTTCAGCCTATGAACTCATAAACATATCATAACCTAAAGAAAATTATATATGATCAATCCATCAACGAAGATCAGTTAGTCTTACAGGAATTATGCCAAGACATGGATGGCCCATCACACCCCAGAATCCAGCATGGAAATCGTACCTAAGAGAGAAAAAAAAAAAAAAGGTGAACACTTAATATCAAGTCATAATGGATCATTTTAATTCGCATACAAGAAATGAGATGCTTTTGAGTTCACCTACCAGTAATCTCCGGGAAGAATTGGGCCCGCTAGCTTTTCAGCCTCTTTAATTACATCATAAGGCAAGAGGTTTCCATTGACAAAAACCTTCCCTTTACCTTTTTCTTTCTCCTTCTGAGGTCCATCATCTTCTTCACTCTGATTAGATCTTGAGAAATCCTCACAGTTTTTTTTCTCAACAAGACCTACACGGAAGGGTTCTCCATCCTCGTTATAGGTCTTGTTATGATATTCTTCTTTACTTGCCTCAATAGAGTCCTGGGAAAATTGCCGATTTGTATATTCATCAAAAGAAACATCCATCTCAGTAGCAGCCGACATATCTTTTACATAATTATCCTGATAGGTAACCTGTTTAAGGATCACCTTATCATCTAGGTCTGATTCAGAATTCTCATTTCCCTTACCATATCTACTAACTGCACTATTAGGATAACCGTCACTATATTGCCTGGAAGGAGCAGGGCCAGCTGGATTTCCCTCATCCTCAGTAGAGGAATTAAGACCATTCTTCTTTCTCTTCTCAGATTCAATTACATTTGATCCCCATTCTTCTGTCCTATTATACGAACTTTCACTAGGAGAATCTTCATGTTCAGTAGGAATGCTAATAATAAGCTTCCTATTCTCAATTATAACAAGAATGAAAGCTGAACAACCACCACACTGCAGTTTTTGCTGATTCTTCACCACCCTGAAAAGCTTTCTTGGCAGTTTCAGCAACTCAAAGCACTTATTGCAAACTATAAATGGGGCCCCACCGACTACAGCATGACAGAATTGCACCTTTGTATGCTTTACCACATCCCTTTCTGATCTGACCAGACCAAACCCACCGATGTCTGAATCAAGATCACTTGGCCATCTAGTATGCTGCTGTTTATCTCTAGACAGAGAAGGAGAATACACAGCTTGTGGATGAAAACTAGATGGTTCAAACATAACTGGATTTGCATTTCGGTATAAATTGGAATTGACAGGGTCCTCCTCTGTAACCATTCTTCTATTCCTAAAAGGAACAGGAGGGCGTGGATTTACATCCCTGTGCCGTCTTGGAAAGAAGTCATGTTGGGATTGTGATGAATATGGATGAATCTGTTCATAATGTGGGCCCCTCGTCATTGGATGAAATGGATTGTAATAATAATCCGGTACTTTGTTTCGAACATGGCTCGGAGAAGGATAGAAATTAGGAGTATCGTGATGATGATGACTCGTTATAGGAACAGTTCCATGTGGTTCAGAAAAGTAAGGATGCCTTGAAACATTATGTAGGGGCATATTGGGAATGACTGTTTCTTTATCCAGACCAGACCTACTAAGTTGATTTTGCAACTCATCCAACTTCTTAAGGAGCTCAGCTTGATCGCGTTCCAAATTTTCTAAGGTCTTCATTCCCATGGAACCACCATGGCTGCCATATAACGGATCCGGGCTGTTATAGTTCGAAGGCCCCTCATCGTAATAAGTACTAGGAAATCTCCTCGGACCAGAAACTTCCATGGAGTTTCCATAAAATCCAAGATACCTCTCCATGTTTGAATCAACAGAATTCCTTGAATACATGTTCTTATCAAGATTATACCTATGAACCGGATTATCAATGAACCTAGTATCTTTTCTACTACCATTTGGTTCAAACCTTGAGGCTTTAATGATTTCTTCCTCACGTTTCATCTTGTATTCATCAAAAACTTCTTTTCTCCTTGTTCTTGATCGAACGCTATTAGGATTAACCATTCTTTCTCCGAAAACTCTGTTGTTTCTATTGCTCGGATCCACCCTAAGACTCTCCCTTTCCCCTTCAGTCTCAGAAGCAGAATTTAACATACTACTACTACCTCCTTTCTCAGACAAAACCTCCAACTTCTCAAAGCTCCCCCTACTTTTCTCATCATCTGATCTCTCCATAAACCCATCATTCACAGCAACTTTCATCTTTGCTGCACAATAGATCAAAACTTCGCTTAATTTATAGAAAGCTATAGGAAAATAAACTAACAAGAAAAATGAAAACTTTTAGCAAAAATTCAAACATATTTTATATTTTCCATCTTCGCTTGTTCCCGGCCACATACTATTTTGATTTCTCAGCAACCAAACCAAAAGGACAAGAGAGAAAAATTAAACTAAAACTCAAAAACTTCGAAAATCCTTACCTCGGAGAATAGCACCGCAACCACCACACTGATAAACGGAGAATTCAGGATTCTCCGGCAAGAGCTCTGCACATTTCGGGCAGCGAACTAACCGAAATTTAGTCCCCTCCTCCATTTCTATTACTAACGCAGCCAAATGGGAAGATCCAGAGAACAGGGAGGAGAATATTCAGGATATTTAGATCAGACTACTTCTTAGTTCTTGCCGAAAAGAAAATCCCAAAATCCAGAAAGAAACAAAAATTTAAATGATTAAACAATTAGGTAAACATTCTGCTTTTGTACTAACTGGCAGTTGCGAATAAAAAAAAAAGTTTCTTCCACATTTTCTGGGCCTTTTTTTTTCCTCGAGAGGGAAAGAAGGTATATTTTCAGAATTCAGGTTCACAATAAATGGAGAAGCTTAGAAGATAAAGAGAGAGAGAGACCATTAAGTAATCTGACATTTTCCTGGAAAATATTTAGGACGGACGAGAGAGTGATATAAGGCGAGGCGACATCGTTTTTCAACTGCAAGAAGCTAACGCGTGCGGGCCTTAAATAATTAATTAGCTGATTTCGCAGTTCTCGTTGGCATCGGGCCTTTGACTAGACACAGTCGGGTGAGAGAACCGGTCAGATTGTAGTAGTCGGTTATAAAATCGTAATTTGATTTACCAAATTGCCCTCGACCCAGGACTTGGGCAGTTTTGGCAATCAACAAGCAGGGAAGCATGTTTTGGTTGATAAGGAAATGCCAGCTGACACGGAAAGGTAAAGGCCAACGCCGCGTTGGGAAATATATTCATCTTATTCTTTACCGTTAGTTTTTGTTTGCTTATTCATTTATGTAAATTCTTTGTAAAACTCTATAATCGTCTTATCTCATTTTTGAAGAGTTTGGAGCTGGAAACGTAAGGAAATAACTCGAGCTGAATTTTGTGATGCAAAGGAGCGAGCAATAGATGTTATTTAAGATCCAAGTTAAAGCAAGTTGATCTTGGAGAACCCATTTTTTATATAGGCCCGGATTAGGAGATGAAGAGATTGAGTCACTTGAATCAATAGAAATTATAGATGAGTTACGGTAAGAAATTATGGGTAAAAAAGTTTGTGAGCTCGAAATAAGGGAAGGATACGAGTTTTATATACCAAATAATTGCTTGAATCAAGACGGATGCCTATAGAAGGAATGGAGGAGTTAGCTGAAAGGGAAGCAGAAGTTGAATCAGAGAGTAAAGTAAGAGAAAGGGAATTAGCAGAAGAAGAGGAGGAGGAGGATGACTTTTTTTTTTTTTTTGGGGGAAGAAAATGAAAGGTGACGTTTAGTCTATTTGCTTTGATATCTACCATGTAAACTCTTTGGACGAGGATAATTTTTCAATTTCGTTTCAAGCAAATGGTCATATACTATACAAGCATGTGCGTAATATTTTACATAACTAATTGTTATGCTGAAAATGCATACCAACTGTTTGATAAAATGTTAAGTATCTTTCAATTTAAAACTTATATGAAATGAAAGATGTCAATCCTTCTGACTTTATTAGTGTTTTTGACTTTTTTTATAAGCATTATTTACACTCTACATCCTTTGTCTTAATTTTATATTTGCTTAATCTGTATTGGTCGAAACACTTAATAGTTTGTCCAGGTCAAAATTAATTTAAATAAATAAATTAGTGTATTAATTAACCATATATTATTATATTTAAGCGCAAAAAGACCGGCCCAATTTCTATTATCCACTTGGGCCCATTTTCTGGCTCAAATCGAGGCCCGGTTCGTCGTCTCTGAAAATGATGGGATGATGTCTTTCTATTTTTTCTGGACGAAATGAAGTACGCGCAATCAAGCAGCATTTTCTATCATCATAAATAAAAGATAAAATCGCAATAAGGGACCCTAGAAACAAAACATATTATTTATGAATGCATCCAAATTCCAACGAACAATTCCACAATGGATGCTATATCATGTAAGCACGGAGTATTTACACAACATGCATCAACTTGCTTGTAATCCAAGTAATTATAGTCTTTTCTTTATTCCTTGCTTGCTTCGCAAGTGACTGTGGGAATAATCCAAATACCGTATTAGAAGTCTTCTTAACAACTTAATAAACGAGAGTTGTAAAAAAGAAAAAAAAAATATATATATATATATATTAATCCAGTAGACCTTGATAGTTAAACAAAGAAAGAAAGAGAGGATAAGAGATAATAATGGCGAAAGCTGATAATACAATGAGATAGAGAAAAGAACTGCAAAAAAGAGAGGTACGTGAATTTTGTAACAGATGAAGAGAAAACACGCTAAAAAGATGCAAAAGAGGAGCATTAATCAAGGGTCACACTTTTATTTAGATTTATTCACACTTTGTATAAGAAAACTTCGGAAAAGAAAACTAAGTGTCTAAGGTAGGTAATCTACAATCGGCCTTGTGAGCATGCAGGCTCCTCCTTAAGTAAGAAAGTAATAATTACAAAAATTCGATATGGATAAAAACTGACAATGTAAAGTTACTTTAATTAAAGCTTAAGTGATGTCGGGACATTATTGCCGACTAGAGGCTAAAGTAGATTCCTGTTATCGGGCGTGTGAGTCTTAGATAAGGGTGGAGTCGAATGATCCTGAGGCAGTGGCCGACAAACATAAGTGGTCTTTAAAGGGTCATTTTCCCTTTTCCTTTATCTCTCCTTTTGGATGTAGAGGAATCTTTGAGAGGGGAATAATCCTCTTATGAGTCCTGCGATTCTTGAAATATCTCGAGGTTTGACACAAGATATTCTTTGTTGAAAGGGGAAAGGTTTTATTTTCTGCTAATGTAGGGGACATATTTGTCTTTGATCTCTTCCTTTTCTTTTCTCCTAATTTTTCATTTAGGAAGTTTCTTAAATCTTCAGTAGAAAATTGAGATAGGACTTTGCTAATTTTTGCTCCTGAGGGAAGATAGGTGGATGAAGAAAGGGACCTAAGGACCTTAATTATTCATTTATCATAATAAACACTTTGGCGATTATCCAGGTGATACTTATCCCACAATTTAAGGTAAAACATCCTCATAAGCCATGGAATATCGAGAGAGATGCCATATGGAGCATCCTCATCGTACCAAATCATGTATTCCCATTTTACTATCCACGGTATTCTATAAGTAGTTTGAAATGTTGGAACTGATGCGACAAAATCATCATGGATACCGTTTTCAATACAGAATAATTCAAAAATCCTTTAGACATAAATGAGATAATAATAAGGTTTAATACCATAATTATTGAACCAATTTCTGAACCAGACAGAGAATTCTACTTGGTCTCTATAGAACGAAATCTAACAGCTATGTTTATGTTTAGGGTTCTGGATCAGCAGTATCTGATTCCACGCACTGATGTAGTCGAAGGAGTCAAATCTGCAAGGCTCTTTCTCTTAGTGCCTTATTCTCCAAAGGGCTCCTTTGAACTATTCGGAGGGCAGGATGACCTGGAGAATTCTCAGTTTAGAGAAAGCCACTTGATTGTTCTTGAATTTGGTGTCTATGGCTATGGAGCCGGTTTCCTTAAGGATAGACACGAACCACAACCAGTTTTTTGGGTAGTGGATAGGAAGAAGGTGCTCGCGCAACCATTTTCACATGGTGTCTCAAACCTTTTCACCTTCACCGATGGCAGGGACGTCAGATTCCTCTGCGGGACAGAGGAGATTTTCATGTAGGGGAAAATATGGATGATCTTTTTCACTCTCAAGTTGCACTAGTATGGCATCTTTCAGCGCTTCTTTAGAATGGAATTGGTCGCTTTTCTTTTCGGGTTCAGGGGAGGAAGTCCCTGGACGCTTTTGAGCCCTTCTAGACTCAGAGGCTACTTCGAGCTTCAGGGGTAGTTTTCCATTGGCCATCGAACTGTAGGAATTCTTGAGTTAGAAAGTTAGGGAGAGAGTTATTCTCGCCTTTGATGCATTCTATGTCGAAGTCGAATACTGAGAGGATTTCCTGTCACCTTGCTAATATCTGCTTGGATACTAGGATCTTTACGTCCTTACATATAATTTCCTTAGCAGCTTTACAGTCTACTCTTATCAAAAATTTCTTATTGATAAGATCAGGCTCGAACTTTTTGACACACAGTACTATCGCTAATATTTCCTTTTTTACTGTGGAATAATTTTGTTGGGCTCCTTTCCAAACTCCTAAGGCAAAGCGAACAAGGGCCTCTTGGACGCTCTAGTGCATTCCTCAGTCCATTCTGAGGGGTCCTTTTTGAGCCTAATACATAAGAGCCTGCTATCCCTACCGAGATTTTGGTAGACGTCTGCAATATAGTTGAAGCTTCCCAAGAACCTCTGAAGTTGTGTTTTATCCAGAATGATATTGGGAAATTTTTCACAAATTGGATAGCTCAATGGATTGGGGTAATAGTATCTCAGTATGGAACAACTTCATCTTTTTGGACGAGGCTGCTAGTCCAACCTTCTTCATTATGCTTAGGAAAATTTCTAAGTATTTGAAGTGCTGACGGATGTTTTGTGAAAAAATTAGTAGGTCGGTAATATACACAATAATAAAATCTCCGAAAGAGTCAAATCCCTCATTCATGATATTCTGGTACTCGGACGGAGTATTTTTTAAATCAAATGACATCATATTTTATTCATAGTGACCAAAAGGATTATAAATTTAATTATTCAGATCTTAATAAAAGGATAAATTATGAATTTAATTTGGGCCCAAAAAAAAAAGAAATGTAAAATCAGACCAGATCCAAAGCCCATAGGAACGGAGCAAAGTAGAGTTTTATAATAATATCTTCTACGGAATGGATAAGCCTTGACGACAATCACAGATTATAAGTATTAGGGGGAACAGTGATATTTTTGTAATTTTCTGTCCAATCCCTTACGATTTTCATTTAGACAAAAAAAATTTAATAATGTATCGCGTTGAAGGACCGACCAATTACTGTTTGACCTCAGAGCGGGTCTACGGGTCGAGTATCCAGACCCGATATTAACTACTACTACGAGCTTGGAATTTGGCACTAAATAATCCAAATTCCAATCCCATACTATTTATATGCCCCATCTCAACCACCAAGATTTGTTGAGTCCGTTTCGCTGGTATTTAGTATCTCTCTCTGCGCTTTGTACTATTCAAACTCATTCACTCTAGCTCCTAGAGCAGCCGGAAAACTAGAAGATCGCCGTGGAGACGGCGATTATTAATCGTTAATCTGGCCGAGGAGGTGAAACGCTCGACTGAAGGAGTTAAGGCTCCCAGTAATGCCTTCCTCAGCATCTGCAAATCTCTCTGCGCCGGAGGAATCGCCGGCGGAGTGTGAGTTTTCACGATTCGATTATGATCTATTTTTATTTGTTTACTCTGTTCTATGTGTGTACATCATTTGCTGCGCGTGATTTTGTTTTGGTCGTTTTAATCGAGTCATATTCGCTTGTTTTTTAATGGCGAATTCAGCTGGGAGAATTGTCATTCAATCAGTTGTATTATTTTGATTGTTCTGGTGCTTTGAATTTTTCGTGACTGATAATTTCTTTTATGAAGACGATCGGTGGATGTTAGGTTTATCACTCTGCAATCGCATGATATAGAACTGTATAGACTTTTCTTCGGTTTTACTTGCATAAGTCATTATTGCATCTACTTTATTTATATCCGTCTGTGTCTGTACGTTATCGCTTAGTAGAAGTTTAATTAAGAAAAAGATGATGGATAAGCAGGACTGTAATGATATGGAAATATTGATTTCTGAGAGCTATGTGGCTTAGCTTAAATTTGCTTTATGAGTACTGGACTCAAGGACATGTCGTCTTTTTTGACAGATTATAATCATTGTTCCTAGCTCTGTGAAAAATACTAAACAGTATCAGATTTACGTGCGTGTTGGCATTTTTAAAGTCAATTGGTTTTATCTCCACTATTCTAGCTAGAACCGTGTTTCTTAAATTATTCAACTCACTGTACTTTTTGGACGAACTGAAGCATAAAATGCTATATAGTAAATTACAAGCTGCATTTGATGCGCTTATACTGAGAATATCATCCCACATTGAGTTGGAAGCCAAATTTCTACAGCTTAAACCGGATGCAGTTAGTAAACCTTTTGTGACGTGTATTCTTGAACTGAGCATTTCATCTGTTAATTTATTTACATTAATCGAGACCGATTCATTACCTACTACAGGTCACGTACTGCAGTTGCGCCATTGGAAAGACTGAAGATTTTGCTTCAGGTAATCTTTTCTTCCTCTTCTTCATGAAGATGGACCGTTCCATCTAGAAGATCATCCTTTTATTTAGGTGAGCAGGTTCTATCAACAGATGTTATATAAGCAAGAGCCATCCAGATTTTGAACATTCCTGATCCTAGTGAGATGATTGGTTTTGTGACTACTGATATGCGTTTGATGTGTCTCTGAAAGGGATAGGTAGTCTGAGAGAGTACTAGAATTTCTAAATGATTGTGGCTCAGATAATTGTGCTATATGTATTTTGCATTTTAAATTATATCTGTCTGCCTTGTTTTTTTAAATATGCAGGTTCAAAATCATCATAGTATAAAGTATAAGGGAACCATCCAGGGCTTGAAATACATCTCGAGAACTGAGGGATTCAGAGGATTGTTCAAAGGCAATGGAACTAATTGCGTGCGCATCGTCCCAAACTCGGCAGTCAAGTTCTTTAGTTATGAGGAAGCATCTAGGTTTCTTTTCTCTCTTCTCTGATGTTGCCATTATATCATGCATATATTCAAAGATTTGGTTAATATTTTCTTTTTGTCTTCTGTGACTAGAAGTATTTGACGTTACCTTTGCCTTTTAGTGATCTCGTTCTGTCTCCTTGCTGTTACTTTTGTCATCAGGGGCATCCTTTGGCTGTATCGACAGCAAACTGGAAATGGTACGACTTACTTCTGTAATTTTGATTATTTCCTTCCCTTAACCGGTACAATTTTTTTAATTGGGTTGACATCCTTCGGTTCATCATATGAAGTTACGGATAACTGTCTGGTCATGTTTGGACTTAGTTCTTCTCTTATCTCTTGCAGAAGATGCTCAACTTACTCCAGTCCTACGTCTTGGAGCAGGTGCTTGTGCAGGTATTATTGCAATGTCAGCAACTTACCCAATGGACCTGGTACGAGGTCGGCTCACTGTTCAGGTATTTTACGGAGTGGCTTTTAATATTGGTTCCATCTTTTTCCGTTCCAGTATGCCCTAAAAGTATAATGTGTTCCCACTTTTATCCGGTCAATTTGCTGTGCTAAAACTTCCCTCATTTACGATATTTTTTCCTCCTCAGACAGAAAAGTCCCCTTACCAGTATAGAGGAATTTTTCATGCTCTTTCAACAGTCCTCCGGGAAGAAGGTCCTCGTGCTTTATACAAAGGCTGGCTGCCATCTGTCATAGGAGTTGTGAGTTAACTTGGTGCTCTATGAATTTTTTTTTTTATGAAACTACTGATGCGGCAACTTTTTCAATTTTTCCCTGTATCCTTTCCACTGATAGGTGTATAATCATAGATTGCAGTTTATTTATGTATCTATGATCTAGGTTACAGAGTCCCCTTCTATTCTATACCCTAAAATATTGTCACGGCATGGTGTTTGCAGATACCATATGTGGGCCTCAACTTTGCTGTATATGAATCTTTAAAGGACTGGTTGATAAAAAGCAAGGCTTTCGGGCTAGTCCAGGACTCTGAGTTGAGTGTGACAACTAGGCTTGCATGCGGTGCTGTTGCTGGAACTGTGGGCCAGACAGTTGCTTACCCGCTTGACGTTGTTCGTCGAAGGATGCAAATGGTGGGGTGGAAAGATGCTGCCTCAGTTGTTACTGGTGGTGGGGTGAGTAAAACATTCCTTGAATACAACGGCATGATTGATACGTTCAGGAAAACCGTTCAACATGAGGGATATGGTGCATTATATAAGGGTTTGATCCCCAATTCAGTAAAGGTATGTTTCTAAGCTATCATTCTTAATGTAGAACAATCATTTTGACTAGCAGGATGTTTTGGGTAAGCAATTAGAATTTCAGTTTAGCACTACATTCTAGTTTGGCCCACGAACTTCAGTTTGAGTGCACAAAATCTAACTAAAAATGCAAGTGACCCATAAAACAAAAATACACTTGGGGCTTATCGAATCCTGCCTAGTTTTGAGTTTCTCTAAACTCCAGTTTCAACTACTTATCCAAATACATCATAAACATCAGTTTTGGATCCTAGTTATCACGTGGTAGAATGAAGTTAATCCGAATCACATTTTAACTTTCTGGGCATTTTGTTTAGGTGGTGCCATCTATAGCAATTGCATTTGTGACTTACGAAGTAGTGAAGGATATTCTTGGAGTTGAGATGAGGATCTCCGACTGAAGTTTGAAGAACACTAGACTGTTCTTATTAAATTATTTTGTTTTGAGCTAGGAGGCAATCTAGGAATACATATATCCTTTTCCTCATTTAGTCATTTTGTTATTCCTCCTAAATAGAGTTATCACAGTAGCTGCATTCATTGTTTGGCTTTTTTGGCTTCGCATTCAAAAATAGCTGAATATTTACTCCTATGTTCTCTTACTGAGACATACTTATATGCTCCGGAATCAAGCTTAGTTCATCGGTAAAAGTCTGTCATATCATTTAAAATATAATAAACTCATTTAGTATAAATAATTTGACAGATTTTTACCGATGGACTAAACTTAATTATAGACGATACAAATCTCTCTAAATCTCTTTATGTTTAAGGAAATGTCAATGACATATCTGATGATCTATGATATTTAAAAAATAAATAAATAAAATTCACCCTCATATGCCAACGAAGTAGGACTGATATACAAGAACCAAAGTTGGATGACTAATTTATATATTTCAAACATGACCTACACAATGTTTTATGCACAACACAATCCTCACCTTGTCGGCTTAAAAAAAGGGGGGTATTAATAAAAACTCTACAAATACTTATTCAACCGATATAACAAATGTGAACAAATAAAAATGAAATTTCACCCTGATGATGCATGCAAATTTAAAAATAAAAAATAAAAGAAACAAAAATACAATAACAATATGGGTAGAAGGAGAATAAAAATCACTAGGAGCTCACCCTTTGACCTCTAACATTAAGCTTCAAGAGAATTTCCTTGAGATAATCATATCGGCTCCTATGATAATCAATCCACAAACACAGCTGCCTAATAGCTTCCCTCTTCTCCTCTCCCAAACCCAACATCCCCTCAGTCTTCTCTTCCATTGTCTTCTCCACTTCTCCGAGCCTCTTCTTGAGCATGTTAACTTCTTTAACCAATCTCTCCTTCTCCGATTCTTCACTCCCAGCCTTTACCTCCAACTTCTTAACCTGCTCCTTTAACACTAACTCTCTCCCTTTCTTATCCTCCAGTTTCTCAACTAGATCAGCTACCACTTTTTCCAGCTCTTCTTTTTCAGTCTTTATCTTTCCTACCCAATTTTTTGCAACTTGAACCTCGTTTGATGTCTCCACAACACATTTCTCGTGTTTTGTGTAGTCTTCTTCAAATTTATGTACAATAGATTCCAGTCTGGAGAAGGTTTTGTTTATATTCTCTACAATAACAGAAACTGTCCTTTGATGAGCTTCATTGTTAGCAGTAATTCTTTCCTCGAGCAATCTCAGTTCCTCTTGAAACTTCAATTCTTTTTTTTTGAAGATCTCTTCCTTTTCCGTCAGCAATTGTTCCGTGACCCGTAACTTCTGGTTTGATAAACGGAGCTTCACTTCAATTGTGCGTACACTTTCGAGCAATGTTCCGAGTTCATCTCCTTTTTCTTCAAGATCTCTTTTCATATCTTCAACTGTTAGTTCTAGATCAGACACCTTCTCATCTTTTGATTCGATGATTGCATGCAACTCATTTGTCATTTCTTCCATTTTCCTTTCCGTAATTTCAAGATCTTCTCTGCATTCCTGAAAACAAACTTCAATCTTTTTATATTCCTCCTCCAAGTTATTGTATGCAGCTTCTTGTTCCTTCAATTTTTCTAAGAGCTCTTCTTTCTCTCTTTCAAACTGCGACTCGATTTCTTTCTTTTTTGCCTGTAAAGAATCCAACTCATCTCGCAGATTGTTGACCTGTACTTCTAAGGCCGTTTTTTGAGCAGAAGCTTCACTCTGTCCATTTACATGTTTCTCATGGAGAGCAGAGAACTCAATCCCTCTATCTTTCACAGTATGCTCCAATTCAAAAATTTTGTTCTCTAGCTCCTCATTTTCCTCTCTGATCTGACCTTGCTTGATGATTTCAGCTTTTATCTGCTCTTCAAGTTCGTTTTTCTGGCTCCTTATAGACTCTACTTCCAATCCCAGATCCTTAATCTGCACTGCTAAACTTTCTTTCTCTTCCATAAGTTTATCATGATCCAAAGCCTTGCTTGTTATCTTTTCTTTCAATCCTTGAACCTGAAGTACATATTCAGAAATTTCTCGAGTTTTTTCCTCAAGCTGTGCCTCCAGTTCAGTTTTCTCGGTCAGCTGGGATTCTAATTGCTGCTGAAATGAATTCACTTGATCTGTCAAACCTGTGATTTGAGTTGCTGCTTCTTCACTTATGCATATTATCTTTTCTTCAAGTTCACTTTTCTGAGCACGTAGAGAATCAACATCTGCTAACAGACTGTTGATCTGAAGCGTTAGATTCTCTATTCTTGAGGAAAATTCATTCTCAGCTTCCTTAAGTTTCTTCTTGAGAGTTGAAATTTCATTCTCTCTATTTTCCGATAAGACTTCAAGTTCTGAAACTTTGTCTTGGAGACTTGAATTTTCCTCACCCAGTTGTTTTGCTTCAGCTGCTTTTCTCTCAAGCTGCTCTTCTGAATCTTTTCTCTGGGTTTGTAATTCCAGTTGAAGGCCCGTTACTTGTGCCTCAAGTAACTTTACTCTAGTCGATGATTCGTTTGTGTGCAAGTCATGCTTTTCAGCAAGAATAGAAAATTCCCTCTCCTTATGACCCATATTCTCCTTCAGTTGGTTCAATTCAGCCTCGAGTTCTTCTTTCTCTCTCTGTGCCCTCTGTATTTCATTAGTAATCTCCAAAGTTATTGAGGTTAGAGATCTATTCTCTCCCTCAGCCGCTTCCAAAGTATTCCCTAAATCTGACACTTCCTTTTCTGCAGCCTCGATTTGTTGCTTCATACTGGAAATCTCCCCTCTAACAGATTCCTGTTCCTGCACAAGTGTCGCATTTTCACCTCTCAGCTGCTCAGACATGGCTTTTATTTCTTCTGTAAATTTTTCTTCCTCTTCAATCTTTTTCAAAGCAGTCTCAAGTTGGACCTCCACTTCATTTTTCTGGTTCTCCTGGAATTCTAACTTCTGCTGCAATGTATTCACCTCATCTGTCAAGCGCTTGACTTGAATCGACGCTTCTTCACTTCTACTATTTATCTCTTCTTCCAGTTCAGTTTTCTCAGCACGTAGAGAATCCATGTCTGCTAACATATTGTTGATCAGAGCTGTCATTTTCTCCATCTCTGTAGATGATTCATTCTTGTTTTCAGCAAGTTTCCTTTCAAGAGTCAAAAGTTCATTCTCTCTCTTTTCAGACCAAATCCCAAGTTCTGAAATTTGTTCTTCTAGTCTTATATTAACCTCACCTTGTTCTTTTGCTTCAACTGCTTTTCTCTCGAGCTGCTCATCTGATTCTCTTTTCTGGGCTTGCAATGATTCCAGCTCCAGTTTCAGGCCCCTCACTTCCTCCTCTAGTGTCTTTACTAGATCTGATGATTCAGTTTTGTGCATTTCATGTTGCTCAGAAAGAGTTGAAAATTCCCTCTCCCTTTGACCCATGTTCTCCTTCAACTGATTAATTTCAGACACAAGTTTTTGGTTCATGTTCTGTTCCTGCTGAATTTCAGTTGTAATCTCTGAAATTTTCTGGTTTAGAGATTGATTCTTTCCCTCATCAGCTTCAAGATCATGCATCAAATCTGACACCTTCTGTTCCAGAGAGTCGGTTTTCTGCTTCATGTCGGAAATTTCTTCTCTAAAAGCTTCTAGTTCTTGTTCAAGGACCAATTTTTCTCCTTTCAACAGATCAGCTATGGCTTTTAACTCTTCTGTATCTTTTTCTCTCTCCTCAATTTGCTTCAGAGCAGCATCTTTCGCCTTGATCAAATTATCTCTCTCCATTTCAATATTATCCAATCTTCCATTCAGTTCAGTTTCTATGCTACCAGCAGTATTCAATTTCTTATTCAATTCTTCAATTTCAACCAGAAATGTTGTTTTTTCAATAGCCAAGGTTTCACCTTCCTCCTTTAAATCTCCTATGATCTTCTCTGCTTCTCGCAACTTACTTACAGTTGTGACATGTTCCGAGTTCAAAGCTTCCTTTTCCTCACATGTTGAAGTCAACTTCCCTTTTAGGTCAGCTATTTCAAGATGCACTGCTTCAAGTTCTTGCTCGAAATCTCTTGCCACCTGTCCATTTTTAGTGCCTTTCTCCTTTGAAGTATAATCTGAATCCGAGTCCGAGCTGGATGAAGAGATCTCCTTCTCTTGTTTGCCTTGAACTTTTTTTCTTAGCTCTCCAGTTAGATGATCATATTGTGCATAGAGTGCCTGGTAGTGTTTGTGGAAATCCTGAATCAGTTCAGCAATGGGTTGTTTTTTGGAGTTTTCTGGTGCGAGACCATCTTTCTCCTCAAAATCTTCCTCTTTTATAAGCTTTAAGATTTTATTCACTTTGTCCTCGACATCTGTAGCAATATATATATATATATATATATATATATTAATCTAAAAGTTTACAAGCAAAATAACAAAAGATCATATATAAAGAAAGATTCAAGTTATTCATGGGTCAGCTTAATATCTACAAGTTTATCACTTTCCCTATCTTCATTTCCCAGTCATTTGAAAAAAAGAAGCAACAAAAAGCAACAAAAAAAAAAAAAAAAAGCAGATCAAAGTTAATTCTTTGTTAAAGAAGACTTCACCTTGTTTAGTTCCTTTTAGCTGCTCATCTTTCTCAGGATCAATATGTCTACCAAAAAATGACTTTATAGAATCCCTAAACTGGCGTTTAGTCATCTCCTTAGATCCTCAAATTTCCTTACCAAGTGCACATCAAGATCTGCAGATCACGTCTGAATTTCAAACACAATAAAAGCTCAACTTAGGTGCTTAATATATATGATAATGATATAAACTGTGTCGCAAAGTCGAAAATTGGTTTTTAAAAGAAAAAATACAAAAGCATACCAAAGAAGTTGGTCCTAACTCCTAATAGTCGAGGGAAATTCTTCAAGCAATACAGTGACAGGATGAAATCAGACTCCGATATCATCGGGTACATTTCTCGTACACTCATGGTAAATTAACTTTAATTTAAACAGATCCGCAATGTTATGTAAAAATAAATTTAATTTAATTTTAAAATTAAAATAAATATTAAAAAAACCCCGTTGGATCTTAAAATGGATAGAAGCAAATAATAGTTAGTGGAATTCTTGATTTTAATTTTCCAAATCCATTGATAGAGAAAGACAAGGCAGAGGCACGTTACTCAGCGACCTATCACTTAGCACTTAGCACTTATCAGTAATGTGCAAAATTTCTATTCTGGCGCCAACTCAACATTTTTTTTTTCCCGGGCAAGAATCTCGGGGACCTAGAGACTTGGATTTTTGTGAAGACAGCTAATTATTATATCATTAAAAACGTGAGCTGTTCTGCCATTTAAATAAAAGACCATAATCTGGATTTTCCTTAAAAATAAAATTTATTGAAATCATTAAATTAAGTAAATAAATATTTCTGAATTTCACTGCCTGGGGAAGAAGAGTTTTACAGTCGCGATGAAAATCACTCCTGGATTTTGCTCTACTTTTCCTACGAGATCTTTTTCATAAACTTAAGAAAACAAGAATCCAGATAATGAATGCGAATGCCGAAAACTTGAAATCGATTACCGGAAAGAACAAGCAAGTTTATCAAAAAATAATCATTCAACCTGCAAAACGAGCATCTGTTGAAGAGAAAAAAAAATCGTAGATAAATCTGATAGAAGTAGAAAAAAATGATGTTAAGAAGAATCAGATGTAAAATTCATCATTATATGCCATATTTAATCCAACATAAACGCAATCAGCATCTCAATTTTCAAAGCAACAACATCCAAACAGGCGGAGCCAAACAGTCATAAAGTTGAAAAAGGCGACCAAATTCAAGCATAGATAATCCAAAATCAACCTCCAAAGATCAGTACGAAATGATCTAACCAAATCAACAACAAACGAAATAAAAAAGACGAAAAGAAGAACAGAGACGAGAGAGAAGAAGAATCAATCCAGAAAACTCTACTGTGTACTGAACTCCGCACAGCTCAAGTTCTGAGCTAAAAATTTTGGGCAAGAAACCGATAACACCAGCAGGAAATATTGAAATGAAACTCCAAGTAGAATCAGAGATTAGTCGATTACCTCAAAGTTAGAGAGAGAGAGATAAAGAGGGAGAAAATCCTCGAAGAAGACGATGACGAAATGGAGAGACAATCTTTTTCTTTAAATGGAATGTGAAAAAGTGGTTTGGTTTGGACTATCGGACTAGAGCGCCTCAAATCGACTGCTACAGCAATTGTAGCTTCAAATTTAAGATGGTATCTTTGCTGTTTCCTCCAACGAACTTACCCTCTCTCTTGTTAATTGTTACAATAATACCACCTACCTTTCCACATCATCTGTCCCAAATAACTATATTATTGTCACACTGTCAGCATTTATATGGATCTCATCCATCACAGATTTCAGTTATTTATTTTGATTTAATGGTTAGAGAGCGTCACCTAATAAAAATAATAATAAAAATATAAATCGATTGAAATAAAATTAATTTATAAATTATATTTCTTCATAGTTACGCTTAATATATCTCTCATTTTTTCTGAATATAATAGTTATTAACATTTGATCTGAATTTGAAATCTAAATATGAAATATAGAGACCGATAATTGATATGAATTTGAAATCTTAAGATATTTGATTTGTAGATCGAAAACTCAGGTCGAGTTTCTGGTCCAGACAAAAACATATTATTGTCTGAGTTCCCGACATATCGGTCTATGCATCTCAAACCAACATATGAAATCTTGATTTGAGATGTACATACCAATATCTTATAGATCTCACATGTAGACTTAGAACTCAATTTGGGAACGAAGATGAAGAACTCAATCAGGAAAGGGAGTTCAGTCTGTGAAAGAAGAAATTAAACTCGGTCTAGGAAAGATAAAAGATCTATGTTTGGGAAGGGAGTTTGGTCTGTGAAAGAAGAAATTGAACTCGGTCTAGGAAAAGTAAAATAACTCGGTCTGAAAGTGATTTTGACGTGTTGTGTAATCCGTTTAGAAATTAGATCGAGTTCCCGGTCCAGTCCACAACGAGTTCCTAGTCCAGACCAAATTCTTGGTCTAAACCGAGTTCTCGGTCCAGATTGAGTTCCCGACATATTGATATGTAGATCGAGAATTCAGTCATGTTTCTGTCTTTGTAGACTGAGAACTTAGTTTGGATCGGGAATCCAAATCGAAAGATATTATATTATATTAGATCCTAGTATGGGAAGAAAGAAAAAGTTATTGGTTGGGAAAGAAAATGAATAACTCGGTCTAGGAAGGAAAATGAAGATCTCGGTTTAGGAAGGGAGCTCAGTTTGTGAACGAAAAAATTGAACTTGATCTACGAAAAGAAAAGAACTTGGTCTAAAAGTGATGTTGATGTGTTGTGTAATCCGTTCAGAAATCAAATCCAATTCTCGGTCCAGATCGAGTTCCCGAGATGTCGATCTATAGACCGAGAACTTAGTCATGTTTTTGTCTTTGTAGACTGAGAACTCTGTCAAGATCGGGAACCCAAACTAAGAGATATTTGATCTCAGTCTTGGAAGGAAGAAAAAAAATTTGGTTTGAGAAGGAAAATGAAGAACTCAGTTTGGGAAGGAAGATGAAGATTTCAATCTGGAAAGAAAGTTCGGTCTGTGAATGGAAAAATCGAACTCGATATAGGAAAAGTAAAATAATTTAATCTGAAAGTAATTTTGATGTGTTGTGTAAAAAAAAAAAGTTATCGATCTATTAATTATCTTATACAGCTTGCGTATTAACTGTATAAACTTTCGTATTAATATGATCTTAATTTAAGTTATTTTAAAGTGATACGTATTTTAATCATTATATGTACAAAGACGGTCGAAATTTATGTATAAAAATAAATAAAAACAACAAAATGTGATGCGATTTTAACCACTGAATCTATAATAATAGTCGAAATTTATATATAAAAACAAATAATAACAATGAAACAATGACTAAATCCGTTTATATTTCCCACCTTTAGGGGCCAGTTTAATTAATTTAATTAATTAAAATAAATAAATAAATGGGAGACCTCATATTGGACTTAATGACATCTAATAAAGCCGAAAATTACTTACGCGAGCCTTGTATTTTCTCCTAGATCAAGGCAATAAAAAATCGACATCATACGCTCCTCATATAAACATGGTTTAATAATAAAAAATATTTAAAAAAATAAAATAAATAAATAATTACAACAAGAGTTATTTATTTCTTCCTCTTCTTCTTCTAATAACTCCTTGTTCTGCTTTGAACGGTCTTATTTAAGATTACTTCCCTGAGATGATTACACTCACTTCGATGATAATCGATCAAAACACAGAGCTGCCTTATAGCTTCCCTTTTCTCTTCTGCAAGTGATAACCACTCTCCATCTTTCTCTTCAACCTTCTTCTCCAAATCTCCAACCTTTTTCTTCAGTTCATTAATGGCTCCTACGAGACTCATCATCTTCTCCCCTCCTTTACTCGAATCTGCTTCTAAATCACACACATTCTCTCTTAACAGGCATTCCTTCTCCGCCGTATCACGCTTAGATAAAGAACTCAACTCATCTCTTAGCTTTTTCACCTCCTTGTTTCTCTCAGAAACAATGCATTTAGCTAACTGAATATCGCTTGAAATTCTCGAGACAGTGCCTAAGAAATTTTCGCTATTTTCTTCGAACAATTTGACCGTTGTTTCCATTCCGGCCAAAGCGTTGTCTGCCTTGATTGTAGTTTCCTTCATCTTCTTCATTTCATCTTCACGAGTTACAATCATTTTCGCGAGATTTTTGTATTCTTTTTCGTAAGTTTGGTTTCTCTTTCTGTAGTTATCTCTGTTTTCGGTGTGTAACTGTTCTGCTACCCGGATTCTACGGGACAATATTCGGATGTTATCTTCTAGATTCTTCTGGAACTTCTTGGCTAACTCTTCCATTTTCCGTTCTGCATTTTGAGGGTTTATCCTGTAAACTGGTGAAAAACATTGGACTGGTTCATTTTTGGAGTTTAATTTCTTGATGGTCTCTTCTTGTTCTTTCAAGGCTATCTCCTGATTTTCAACTTTGAAACAAACTTGAGAAAACTCTTCCTTATATCTCTCTGCTTGCAACTCTAACCGGGTTTTAGTGTCCCGTAAAGACTCCAATTCTTCTTTGAAGGTTCTAATTTGCTCTTTTAATACAATTACATCAATAGAAGCTTCAATCTCTTTATCTTCACATGTTTCGAGACGAACAAGCTCATCTCCTTTCCACGTCAGTTTTCCATCTAACTCGGAGATTTTTGTATTCAGCCTTTCATTTTCAATCTCTTTGCATTCACATTTCTTTTCAATAGAAACAAGCTCTTCTTCTTTCTTACTCAATACTTTCTCCAATTCGGAAACTCTACTCCCAAGCCCCTTGTTTTCGTTCTCTATTAACTCACACTTCTTTTCGCAAGATACAATCTCCTCTTCTTTCTTCCTCAATGCTTTCTCCAATTCAGAAATTTTATTCACCAGCCAGACATTTTCATGATCTTTGAACTTGCCCATCTTCTCAAGACAAACAAGTTCATCTTCTCTCTGACTCAATGCTTTTTCCAGTTCTGACTTTCTAGTCCGAATCCCTCTGTTTTCAGTTTCCTTCAATTCACAATTATTTTCAAGAGAAACAACCTCATCTTCTTTCTTCCCCAATGCATCTTCCAATACCGAATTTCTAGTCCGAAGCACATTGCATGTCTTTTCAAGAGAAACGTGCTCATCTTCTTTCTTTGTCAATTCTTTCTGAAACTCGGAAATTTTATCATGCAATCCCTCGTTTCCAGTCACTTTGATCTCACTACCAGTCCTTCGGAGAGAAACAGCCTTGTCTTCTTTATGCCTAGATGTTTTTTCTAATTCCAAAATTCTAGAAAGCAGCCCTTTGTTTTCGACTAGAATACGTGTTTTCTCTTCCATCATTTTTTTCTCAAAACTAGTCTTCTTTGCCAAATCTTCTCTCAAAATCTTAATAACCTTCATATTTTCAGAAATTCCCTTGCTTGATCTTCTTTCCGATTGGGCTTTCTGACTATTGAGAGACTTCAATTTCTGCTGCAAGAAATCAACCTGTTTTGTCAACCCCTCAAACTTAGCCATTGCCTTAATCTTTTCTCCTTTACTCCTTTCCAATTCAACATATAAAGAACTGAACTCAGCCTTGCACTTAGAGATTTCATCTTCTCTCTCCTTCAATGAAGATTCAAGTTCCAAAATCCTGGCTTGAAATCCAATATATTTCTCTTTATCTACTACCTCAATGAGGTTGTTATTATTGTCTAATTCGTCAGAGGAATAGTATTCTGTGTCAGAGCCAGAGGGAGAGAAAAATTGCGCGTGTTCTTTCTCTTTTCCGGTAGAAACCATTTTCCCCGTCTCACATTTGTGATCGTATAATGCATTGAGTGACTGGTAATGCCTGTAGAAGTCCTCTATGAGCTTGAAAAGCTCTGACTCTTTCATTGAATCCTTTGGAACTGGTTCCCATTTTTCTTGCTCTCCATTCCTTATAAGCATTAAGATCCTCGTCACACTATGTTCGATCTCTGAAAATAATAATAACAAGTTCAGAATTAAATAATTATGAGCCTCAGAAACTTGAAAGTATCTAAATAATAGTCCAAAACATGTTTTGATCATTTATATGCTTGCAAGGGAAATTTCTAGAACTCGATCGATATTAGAAGTATATTGATTTTTTCCCCTACAACCGAATACTTCTTTTATCTGTAAAAACTGCATATTTTGAATGAGGATCTAATTTTTCTTTCGGGGTACTATTAAATGATCAAAGCTCATACCTTTTCTCTTAAACTGTACCGACGGTTGGGAGGAAAAAATGGGATAAACTCGGTCGGAAATGAATTTCAACAGAGAACCTGAAGGTTTTCAGGGCGAGTTTCGGTTACCACTTACCACAATGAGCTAAGTTTTCTACCAATACATGTTCATCTAACAACTCCTATTTTCTTATATTATATCAACTAATTGCATTGAAGAACAATGGAAAGAATGCATTGCTAATTTCTCTCTTATTTGTTTTTTAATTAATGAGAAGAAAAAAAAAAAATATATATATATATATATATATATATATGTATATATAAAATCTTCACCTGTTTTAGTTTTCTTAAGCTCTTCAGCTTTCTCGGGCGGAACAGAACCTTCAAAGGACTCTGTTAGATCCTTCCAGCGGCTTTTTATCATCTCAATCGCTGTAAGTGTGAGAATATTGTACACATTTATGTGGGGAGGGGCCCCACCCTACAAGGATGCAGATCTGACCATTAAACAGAAAAACATAGACTAATCAGTCAACTATAAACACCATTTTCATTTTTGTGTGATTTCAGAAAAATTATTTCATCATGCATGCAACAATAACAACTCACGACTCACAAGAACATGAACAAAGAACATGTTCTGTTTTAGAACATCTGAATCTTATTGCTATCTTCAAGCATGTGTAAATAATTGTTTGTCTAACTTTAGAAATTTTTCGATCGTCTTCTTGAAATGGACTGAAAATGGGATCATAGATGCATGCAGCGAGATGAAAAGGAAAAGAGAAAACTGTAAGAAAACCTGAAGAAGATGGATGATGATTGGTTGCCGAGAAAATATAGAAAAAGTTATAACACACAGATTATACCCTTACGATTTTGTCTTCTCAGGTTTCATTAAAAAAGAAAAAGAAGAGAAGATCAGATAAAACGAGGAGGAGGAGGAGGTTCTTATTACAGAGGACAAAAAAACTGAAAGTTTACCTGGAAAACTACGTGAAGAGGAACAGAGAGGGGAAAGATAGGATTGAAGGTTTGGCGCTACTTTAGTTTATATTACCCCTGGACTTCTCACTTAATTACATCGAAAACCAAGGAGTTAGCGTCGGAACATTTCGTTATTTTGAGAAAACGGAAAAAGTGGGACGCCAGCATTTTCGTGTTTTCATGACGGACTTTTTATCTGAGAACTGACATTTCTCAAGGGACAAAATCGTAATATGACCTTTGTGTTTTTTTTTTTTCTTTTAAATCTCTTTTAAGTTCTCAGAATTGATGTACTAAAAAAAACAACGCGATTTACGTTGATTTTTGTACTATCAAATTTTTTGAGTTCTTTAAATTTAATTAAATTTTAACTAATTAATTTATTTATATCCGTTCATTTCAAAACTCCTTTGAAATTTATCACAATGTTTTCGTTGCAACAGATTAACAACTACACTTTCTGTAATCATAATTTTTTCACCACTCAAATCTGAATAAAATTTAAAAATAAAAATAAAAAACTTTATCCTAAAAATGCAAAACATCTAATATATGAAATATTACATACGTAAAGAAAAAAAAAAGGAAAAGAAAAGAAAATTGACCTTCATTACAAAAAACACAAAACTGCATCATCATCACATAAGATCACGGCTGCAAATCCGAATCTGTTACGAGTCGAGTCAAAGTTTTTTTTCTGCTATGACTTGAAGAGCTACTAGGAATAACCATCAGAGAATTCTCCCTCCTAATCTTAGCCGTTGTGTTTCGAATTGTTGGGGTAGATCTTGACGGACTTAGTACATATGTTTTGGGGGCCCCTAGATTGATCTTTCGACCTTTTGACTCATTACTACTTTTCTTATTGCCCGTTACAATCTTCTTCACCGGGACAACATCCGAACAAAGTGAGCCCGGATCTTTTCCTGCCGAAACCAGACCATCTTCTATTACAGAAACACTATCCTCTTTACAAATCGAGCCCGTGTCTATAATAGAGTCGGGACTCTTGTCCCTAACGCTATTAGACAACTTCTCCATCTCTGCAACTTTATAAGCAAACATTTCAAATGGAATTTGAGAAACCGAAACTGACTCAGAAACCGGAAACTTCTTCCCCAAGGCAGCCTCTATATCACAGTAATCGATCGGCGGAGAGTTTAATTCAGGCTGGTTATTTTCCGGACTTACTGCAAGAAATTTCTTGATATACCTTAAAATCCTACAAATGGATGAAAAGCTGGGCCTTTGAGATGGGTCCGTGTGCCAGCATCTTTTAGTTAGGTTGACTAAGTATTTTGGGGAAGGGTATGGGAAGAGAGGCCTCTCTCCGGTCTGTATATTCCGGCCCATCTTCTCGCCTTGTAAATGTCCATCTTCAAACGGAACTTTCCCCGTCAAGAGCTGAAAACAGACCATCCCGAAACTGTAAACATCCGCTTTCTCCGTGTACTTGAAAGTAGATTTCCTTCCGGACTGTTCTTCTTGCTCTGCTAGAACTTCAGGAGCATACCAAATAAACGGCTCTGTCTCGTTTTGATTCGATGAGTTTCTAGATGGAGTCTTAATATCCGACAAGCCAAAACCCGAGATTTTGGACTGGAAGTAACCTTCTGTTGAACTTTTAGACTTGAGAAATATGTTGAAGGGATTCAAATCTCCATGATAGATTTTCCGAGCATGGAGATATTGCATTCCTCTAGCAATCTGAAGCATGATATCCACAATAACAGAAATTGAAAACAAGACCCGCCTCCTTGGACCCGAATTCTCCTTCAAGTACAAGCTCAAATCTTTGTTCATCAACTCCATAACGAGAAAGTATTCTTTCCTCTCCTCCTCATAGAACCCGAAAATATATTGCAATATATTTGGGTGAGAAAGTGATAATAGAGTTGAAACTTCGGAGTTTATCGCATCAATTTCACCGAAAAAATGTCTCACCACAAAACTCTCCCCCATCCATTGAACCTCCTTATACTGGCAACCCCCACCCAACCTCCGCCTCACTTGGTACTCCTTTGCTCCTAATAGAACCCAACTCGGAAAAAGCTTCCCATATTGAACCGGGTCATACCCGGTAAATTTTTCGATTAGAAATTCCACAAGCTTCTGCTCATTCTTCGAATTAAAATCACCCGAATCTTTCCTCTCAATCAGTATTTCAAGTAAAAACCATCTATCTTCTTTCCAAGCATTCTCCAACCGGCTGCAAATTTCTCGAGTTATCAAATACTGCTTTCCAAATCTCCATTGGAAAAGTTTTAAGTCACTCCATTCTCTATCATACTTCCTAGAAAGGAAAACCTGCCTTTTCTGCATCTCCTCTGAATCAAAACCCGAGATCAATCCAGCATTCTCTATCGCCTCTATAACAGCAGGGAAGTAGCAGAGCAAATTATGGATGTGTAACTCTACACAGTCTTTGTTTTGATGGAGGCTGATTAATTTGCCTAACCAGTCTTTGCAATTCATACAGTGTTTGATGTAGAGCTCTCCTTCTTTGAAGATTCTGTAGAGTTCTTCTAGAGGTTGCTCTAGAACTTTCCAGTTGGTATTCTTTTCTTCTAGCTTTAGATTGTGTCGTATCTCCTCTGCTATGGTGTCAAAGGCTAAGGTGAACATGTCGTTTAGTAAGAGACACTGTCGCCTGTTTATTTGAACATCGTCTTGTAATGTTATCAGAGCCTTTATACTTCCCAGAACCTCTCCGATTCGCCGGAATTGTTCCATTCTCGGCTCGGAGAGGAAATCCGCTTATGTGAGACCAATCCACAGAAAAATAAAAAAAATTCACAAGTTCGAGTAAAAATCCCCAACGATTCTCAATAAATTCCAATGGCTGCAGATACATTGTAGATTTTTTTTTAATAGGAAATTCAGAAAATTTGAAGAAGAAAAAAAAGATAAAAATTAAAGAGACGTTTGGGTATTCTGATTCTGACGTAATTACCTGATCAGGAAGGTAAAATCGAATTTCTCATTTCTCTTAGAATCTGAATCGAAACGGTAAACGAGAAAACGGCGAATTGCTTTTCGTATCTCCGATTAGGGACCTGCCATTAAAAAAGGGAGGAGGAGAAAGAAAAGCGAATTTGAAAGAGGAAGCTGGAAACAACAAAAACCAGAAGAAAACTGACAAGTATTTTTCCCGGTATTCGCCATGAGGATGACATATGTACCCGGAAATAGAATTCCGAGAAACGGTTTTCGATTTTATTACTGAAAGAAAAAAACCGATCGGAAATTTATTAGGCTATTTATTTACATATTTATTTATTTTATTATCTCTGTCTCTGACAATCTGAGATACCGAAGAAGAATGGGCGTGGGCGTGGGCGTGGGCGTGGGCGTGGGCGTTAACAAAGTCAGTTTTTGTTTGGACGTGCCGCTATAGGTGGTAATATGGAGTGAGGTCGTTTGCGCCGGTTCGATAAAGTCTGGCTCAAGCCTATGCCTACACCTATTATGTATGAATACGGGCTCGACTCAGGCTCACTTTTTACTGGGTTGGTCCGGTCCGTTTAAAAATTGGGCTACCGTTAAGTTTTTTATACTTTTTTTTTAATTTAAATTTTCTCATTATTTTTTCTATAATAAATCAATTTCATAAATTATAATTCATAATTTAAAAAATTATCTTCAATTTATTTTTTATTCTATTTTTTATTTTTTCATTTTAATATAAAACTCTAAAAATAAATTTATGTTATATAATCTTTTTATTAAATCGTTAGAATTATTTAATATATAATATGGTTATTTTTTAAATTTAAAATCTCATTTTTAAGTGATATGTCAGGCTGACCCGACCCTAAATCGGCTCAGACTTGGTTGGATTACCACTTGTAACATATATGTTTATGCGAATTTTGTCTCCCTCATTTTTTTTCTTTTTTTGAGAATAAATAATTTAATATATTAATTATTTAATTAATAAATCATTAAATAATTGATGTAGATGATTTTTTAGTTTTCTATTTTATTTAAATTTGATTTTAGTTTGATCTTTTTATAATTTTTTTTAACAAATCAATAAAACAATTTAATTAATAATATTTTTAATTTAATAAAATAAAATAAATAACCACTTTATTAAATTTAAAAAAATTTCTAACTCAATTATTTATTTATTTTTATCTCTCCCTCCCCCAATCACCCATTTTCTTTGAAACTCTAAACCTTAATTTGGGTCCTAATTAAAACTCATACAGTTCAAAGTAAGTTTTTTAACGTTCCGTAACTTTTTCTGTCTCATAAATCACATGCATTAATAATAGAATTGAATAAACCGAGAAGAACGTCATAAAGGAACGACAAGAACGCTTGATTAATGTAATAACGTGACATCCACGATCGTTAATTGTTAAATACTCCAAAGCATATTTAATTATGTGTAAGAGATGGTTGAAAAGGACCAATGCTCGTGCGACACGTTTACAAATCCTGGTTGTGATTAACAACACGTCGTTTATACACACCAATAAACATCTCAGCTTATGAAATAGAAAAAAAATGAGGAATTGACGTTAGAGTCAATAACTGCGATCCACGACCATTTCAATTTTCGCATATGACTCGGTCTCTAATATTATATCGATTTATCATAAATATAATTTATTAAAATAATTTTTCAAAAAAAAAAAAAAAACTATTTTTGATATTTATAAATATTTTATGAAAGAACGTGACAATATTATTATAATAATACCCTTCATCATTAGTGGGTCGCATATAAAAAGGTCAGGGTCAATTAGCTTAATAATAAACATGTTGGACGGGCCACCATCGCACCAAAATAGTTACGTTACCCATGCGGTGGTTTATTAATTTCGTCTCCTCGAGTTTTGATACTTTGGATTGGGCCTCAATGGGCCTGTGGATATGATGACATATATAGAGATAATGAGCGGAATAAAGGAAGATGCAAAAAGCCCAAATAAAATAAATAAATGGATGATTAAAATAAGGGAAAACTATAATGGATTATAATTAATATTTTAATTTAAAAATTATTTAAAATTAAGTATTTTTCATTTATTTTAACGATTTTATCTCTATAATATTTATATTTCTATCGTATGTTCATTTGTAAATTTTTATTTATCTTGAATTATATTCTTTAGTAGTTTTGGACCCTTAAAAATTATATTTTAGCATCCTGAATTATTTCAATTTATATTTTAAGCTCAAGCTCCTAGAATTTTTCTTGAGCTCAAAAAAACCATTTCTGCCATGGAAGAGGTTTGCCGAGCAGGCCTCCACCTCCATGGAAGGAGGTCTACTTTTAATGGAGATTTGTTTTTTTAGCTCAAGGAAACATTTATTAATGGAACTTGAGCTTCATCATCAATAGAAGAATGGGCGAAAATATAAATTTGAATAATTTAGAGGGTTTAAATATAAAATTTTTAGGGTCAAAATTATTAAACTTTTTTTTTAAGGTAAATACGAATTTTAAAAGAGACATGTGGATACCATATGGATAAAACTATTTAAATGGTTGAAAATTTAACTATACAAATTTTATTATAATTAAAATTTTAATCAATAATTAATTATAACCAGCTCATTATAATAAAAATAAATTTAGAAGTATTCTTTAAGATTGTATGGTTTTTTTGAAAGGGTAGAAATGAGAATAAGTGTTAAAAGATTTGATTATCGTTTTATCGTTTGGTTTCCTATAATTTATTTTGAAGAATTAATTTTATTATCCAAAATGATAAAAATAGAGAATAGTGATTGATAAGGGAATAGTAGGGTAATAAGTGAGAATTGACAAAATTTAGTTAATGTATTCACACCCATTGCTCACAAAAAATTTCCAACTTTATCTAACTTTCGTATCCGACCTGCGGATCATCCGACGTTTTCAATCTCATTGATCTGACCGATATTTTTTCAGTCGAATTTTGGATCGGATGATCCGATTTTTTTTTTTATTTTTTTTTTATTTTTTTTTTTCTTAAATCAAATCCGACCCGATTAGAAAGGTAATTTAGGTGACGGTCGGATTGAATATCCGACCGCAACCCGAAAGTTCATTAATAATCTGGTCGGATCATCCGACTGAATTTGTTATGTATTTTTTAAATCCGATGATCCGGTCCGATCTGAAAGAGTAATTTGGGTGGTGGTCAAATATCCTATTTGAAAGCAATTTGAAAGTCCGTTAATAATTTGATCAGATCATCCGATCGAATTTTTTATGTATTTTAAATCTGGCCGAATTAAAAATGCTCATCCGTAATAAAGTCTTTCTTTCACTACCAAATAATAGAATAGTTAAAAATAAGGAATAAAATAAGTCATTATCTAATACAATAAAATAATGAAATAAAAATACTTTTATTTTTACTAATTCCTTAAAATTATGATCCACCGTCGTTCTCGTTATTATTTCCATCCCTTTTTTAAAATCAAACAACCCTTTATAAGTCTCCGTACAGAAAACAAACAAACAAAACATGTGCATAGAACAGCATATGGAGCCACCAACTCAGTGAAACGTCACCGCGAGGATCACACGGGCTTGACCATAAGGCCCATAACTCATCGACCCCATCCAAACAGAGACGTTCAGGTTAGACTCACTTTTTGTTATTTTCCCATAACTAATACAAACAAATAAAAAATAAATAAATTTGAAAATTTGAAAAAAAGAGAGAAGATTTTACCGGCTTAGCCGGTTTTCCTGCTCCCACTTTTACCGCCAACGGAAAAACTTACGCCTATTATATAAAACGGTGTAAAATAGCCGCCCTACCAAACCATCCTCCATAGCCACCAGTATCTTCTACGTTCAAAAACTCCAGTGACTTTCTCTCTCCTCTCTCTGCGAGGCTCTACGGAGCCTTTCCAGGAGAAGCCGAACGACTTCTTCGTCCCAACGCATCGCAGAGAGAGATCGTTTTTTTCGTTTTTGAAATAAAAAATTTAAAAAAAAAAATAAGGAAAAATTATTATTGAAGAAAGGGAGAGAGTAAATGGCGGCTTGCAGAGTGCCTTCTGGAATTTTAGCTCTGTTTGCACTTGTTAGTGCTATTTTGCTGCCAGCTATTCAGGCTCAATCCGAAGCTCCAGCTCCAGCTCCATCGAGTGATGGTTCGTAATCTCTTTCTCTGCGCTTAATTTAGATCTGCGATAGAAATAGTGTGGATCTTAGGTTTTCTTAATACATTTGATGGATTTGTAAACATGTTTGATATACAGGGACATCAATTGATCAAGGACTTGCGTATGTGCTAATGTTGGTGGCCTTGGCGCTTACCTATCTTATCCATGCTGCTGATTTCTCCTACAGCTCTTACTAGTTAACATGGCGATAATCCTTTTAGAGAATTATGAGCCTGATGCGATTAGAGGATGTTGATGGCATTGTGTTTCTGTGCTGGAATTATGAGCCTGATTTGGGTTTTGAGGAACTAATGCTAATTTCTTCCTGTGATCTCTAATTATTTACTCATTGCAAAAATGAAAAAGAAAAAAAAATAAAATAAAATAAAGTGCAGTCATTCTCATGTCATGTTCTCATTTTGACTTTTTGCTCCATTATCTTATCCTAGAATGTCTCAGATAAGGGCTATTGATTATGATATTTTCTTATTGCGCCTGTAAAAATTTCAATTATGGTTAATGGAAAACCATGAAACTTCGAACAACATTGTGATTTAGGGGTTTATGAGAGCTTTTACAACAGTTAATTAAATCAGCTCCTCTTTACTCCTCACTTGCCTAACAAGAAGATGATGAATGAGAATGTAATATCCGTATACATTTGAAACAGTCCTACCAATACAAAATAGGATTAAGCTTTCTTGCCCGTAGGCTTTGCATCCTGGTTCTCCTGATCAGCTAGCGAGAACTTCTGTACTTTCTGTGGAGAGCAAAAAGAGATTTTGCTACTCAAACATGCATGTAGGAATCAACAGAACTTCCTTAGAATTATATGAGCAAGGTACCTTCTTTTGGATGGTAAGTAGGAAGGTAAAGAGAGCATGAATGAATATTACGATCCCAAGACCAACATTCACTTCAAAGATGTAATGTCTTTACCGCCTAAGCTTGTATCGTGTAGTTCTAAGTTTTAACCCAAGCATGCTAAGGCAAGAAAAACAAACTAAAATGAGTCTTGATTTATAAGCACGAATCAATAAACATTCTACCTTGAAAATACTTGTATTTGAGACTATTTTCTCCGGTTTTATACCAAAGGTATCCACTCTAGTAGTAAGGAAGTGATATAAGGAAATACAAGTATGATAACCAAGAATTCCATGCCAACATCCACATCAACACAATGCCATGTAGGCTGAATGGAATGGAGCCTTCTAAAATCATGTATAACAGAATGGGTCCTCTGCTGTAATTTCAATTTTTCTGTAAATGTAAATTCATTCTTTCATTAAGTTGATTACTACGAGTCCTCGTGTACCCAGTAAATGCATTCAATCAATATACAAAGAGTTCTCTCTCCATTTGTCCTTTAAACTACAAGCTTTCTTAGTCGCAATTTCGACAAAACATTTCACTGACTGGGAGGAAAGAACTAAATTCAGTTTAACCCCATTATGCATGACATAAGATCAAAAGAAAATCTAATTATGAAAAAAGGAAAACTTATCTTATTATGAAAGAAATTTTTTTTGAAAGGCGCAGTGACCTAAAACTTGTTTTTCAGGAGACATGTGCAAATAATTAGCGGAAAATTATGATTCGTAACAAATCTCATCCATGTTTATAAATCATCCCTACGCATTATAACTATTATATCCTCTCTAGTCCAAGAAGGCCTGAGCTATCAGCTTCTGCAAAAAGCTTATACATTATTCTCACCATACTTCTCTAAGGAAAATGGTACAAAACAGTTATTCCAATCCTACCTGAAAGCTCAAAATCACGAATCACTAAATATATTCTCATGTATTACACTGAAATCGTAGAAGATTAGATAGAACATCCGACTCTTATAGAGAATCAATCAGAAGGAGTACTAATTTGCTCTTTCATCCGCGAGAGAGAGAATGAGAAGAATGAAGTTTTAGAGTGAATTTTGGGAGAGAAAGTTACCTTGTTGAGAACGCAATCTCGAAGAGAATGTAGTAGACGGAGGCATTTTTCTTGATCGTAAGGCGATTCTGTAACACAATTGAGCAGATCAAGAGCTTCCTTGGCGCAAACAGCCCTAGCTCCTCCACCTACTCCTTCCATGGGGTTTTCGATCTTTCTTTTTTCCCTTTTCTCTAAAACCTCTTTTCGGCCGTTCGCAGTTTCACCGGATACTCCCGCCTTCGAGAAAGAGCTGCTAGTACAGTTTGGGCCTGGGCTTCCTCTGACATGTTAGGCCCAAAAAAATTCTGAAAAAGCCTCATAACATCTTAATGACATAAGAATTAAGCTACTGAAATTGTTGGATAGACGGTTATATCCATCTTAATACCTTACTTAATATATATAATTAAAATAAATCTATCGTTAGAATTTTTAATTAAGTCATTCGTTTTTTATTATTATTTTTCTTTTTTCCTTCTGTTGCTTCTTCCCACTCCAAAATGGGATGGGCAATTCCGTAAATGCAGGTAGTCTAGTCCACCATTTGTTCAGTTTCATGCACGTCTGGTTACTTACAACATCCCAAATTTAGCTCTGTATGCAACAGCAGCTCTAATTATCCATCTTTGAGAATTTCATCTTGCTTTATCAAACTATCCTGGAATAGATTGTTTCCTTAAAAATTGTGGTTTTATTTTTCGTGATGGAAACCGATCTCGATCCTCTTCTATATATAGAAACTGTAACATTAATAACTCTTTTACCGTCATTGTCTCGATATACATATATATATATATACAAAAGGTAGTTACTTGGCTCTGTTTTAAGGGCCCTTGGAATCTCAAATACCGTTTCAAAAGGACCTCCTTTTCTTGTTTCTTTTTTCCGTTCTGTAGTGAACGCAAAACAGAATCTTGTTCTGAACACAAAAATGGGGAAGATGAATCTGGCTTTGTGGATGACGATGGCGATAAGCTGCTTTCTAATTGGACCAGCTTTAGGACTGACGCATATCGTCGGAGGAAGACACGGATGGACGCTCCCCGATAACCAGTCCTTCTTCGACGAGTGGGCCAGGCCGAGAACCTTTGGTGTTGGTGATAGACTCGGTAAAAAATTTTGGTCTTTTTTTTTTCTTTAGTTAATTTCTTTTTCTAGGACAATTCTATTTTTTCTGAAGAACGGAATTTCCTACAGTGTTTCCGTACAGGCCGGCATCCAACAACATCGTGCAGGTAAATAGGAAAGGGTATGTAGAATGCAGCAGAGATGGTTTAACCAACATGTACTTTCTTGGACCAACAATCATTGAACTCCATAAAACAGGAGATTATTACTACTATTCTGGGATTGGAAAGCATTGTGAGGTGGGTCAAAAGCTCCACATTAGAGTCGGTCGCGCTCCGGGATCATCCGGCTCAGACCCGCTTCCGTTCAAACTCAATAACCCTAAATTGCGTGGGACCATCCATCTTTCTGTTGCTGGTTCTGGTGGGCCCGTGTCCGCTCCGACACCGGTCAGTGCTCCCTCCGCCGCTCCAAAACTCGGAATGTTCTCGGCTGCTACTATTTTCACCGGGTTTTTGCTCCTTGTTCTTATATGAGAAGAGAGCAATGGCATGACTTCATGTGATTCATGATGAGCATTGGGTTTGATATATGTTGCGCATCATGATATGTAACGTCTATTGATTGTTCAAGTATATATAGTTTTATACATATGGTACACGATCTGTATATATATAAATAAGAAACAAACAAACAAGTAAACTCGACCGTACACATAATCTCTAGTTTGGTTGTCGGATCTCCTCGATTTCGGGCCGGTTGGCTCTTTAGAGGATATATTTGTTCTCGACCCTTTTTGTATTATGTAATGAGAATAAACAACGTTGTATTACGTTTTTTCCTTTTTCTTTTTTGTAATTGAAAATCTGATACAATTGGATCTAATTCATTGTTTAAAAAAAAAAAAAAAATATATATATATATATATATATATATATATAATCTCATTTTCAAACGATCCATTCTCTTGAAGATACAGTGATGGGCCGAGATAGGGAGAACAAAATGGGGACCAGATCTTCCAACAATTTTTTTTTTCTTAAAGGGTCTTGGATTTTTCTGGCTGGTTTGGGCCGTGACCTATCATGCTTCCCAAGAGCTCTATGGAGGCTTTAGCCCGGCCCAGATTCAATTTTTTAAAAGAAGACCTTTCAGTCGCTGTCCGATGCTAAGAGCAGTCCCGCATGGTCAAGGCTAACCCGCCAGGCACTGGGAACTTTGGAACGTGACATAGTGCCCCTGCCACTCTATATGCCTATATATATATATATACACTGATATACACATACATATATGGTCCTCCCTGCCATAAATTCAAAAGGAACAGTTTCAAAGGCGTCCTAGTTTTATCACCATTATCTACATCTCGAAAGCTTAAGGCAGATTGGCCAAAAAATAAACAGGGCAAAGCCGGAGAGGGGGTCAGAAGGGAAAGAATTGAAAACGACACCGGTTTTGCACGGTTCTGCTGCATTATTGAGGGAGGCTTACGCCTCGAGTTTCTATGTTCCATTACATATTCGGCTCTACTGCTTTCCAGAGAAGAACATGACGAGCTGCTTTTATGTAATACATGAGATCCAGATATGTATGTTTTTGTTGCCTTTTTTTTAAAACCGGTTTTTGTTATATTTCTTGTTTGGAAGTTGATAATATATATGTACTGGTAAGTATATATTTCACTTCTAATTTGGAAGTATAAACAGTATTCAACTTTGACTGTAAATATTGTACGAGATTAACAAATAATTACATTACCATTCACTAAATAAAAGACAAAATCCAAACATACAGAACCAACGGTTTTATTTATTTATTTATTTTCTTCAAAATCAATTTTCATTACGTCCTACGCAAAATTCACCAAAAATAATTTCCTCAAAAGTATCAACTAATTAGCGTGAGACGACATTGAGATGACTCATAGTAGGGCAACAAGAGGATCCGACCCGAACGCATCGTTCAAATCTTTGAAAAAATCTTCCAGCTGCCACGTAGGCAACCCAGAAAACAACTTGCCATCACAATAATCATCTCTCCGGAAACTAACTTGCAGACACGTATCGTCGCATCGTGCCGGTACAAAAGTTTCAAAATCGAAAATATCGCGCGGGATTAACGTGTCAAAGTTTGAATAGTCAGAAAAATCAGAGAATCCGTCCGATACGCGAGAATCCGTCCCGGGACACCGGGCTTCTGGAAAGTCGTTAGCATTTACAGTGGTACGGGGAGGACTACTTTGCAAATCGGCTTCTTCGTTACAGGGAGAGAGGCATCGGAGAACGGAAGTCGGGGAATTAATCTGCGTGCACAGCGGAGTGGTGGTAGAGAAGTTAGTCAGAGCGTCAGGACCACGTAAACGAATAGCAGCTTTGTCATAGGCCATGGCGGCTTCCTCTGCAGTGTCGTAGGTACCTAACCATAGCCGTTCACGGCGGAAGGGATCTCTGATCTCCGCCGCCCATTTTCCCCATGGTCTCTGCCTCACGCCACGAAATTTCTTAACGCCCTGATTCTGGTTCTTCATCGGCCGGAGAGTTGATTTTCCGTTGGATTTAATCCTCCGGCGAGTACTTCTTCCAGATTCCTTTGACTCTGAGGGCTGGATGGTAATTTCACTGACCATTTTTTTAACTCTGACACGACTTGTCGTTTTGCTGAATATTTCATCGTCGTCACTGGATGAGTCGGTAGCGTCGGCGTCAGTGACGGTAATCCGGATGAGTTGCGGTTTCATTTCCGGCCTGGAAAGGAGATCAATGCGACGGCGGTGCTCAGTGAGCTTGACAGGAGGAGGCACTGCTGCAATGGAGTCCATGGTGTGATATTGTTTTTTTGCTTAAGGAAGAATCTGAGAGTTAATTAGAGCATTGAAAGCGATCGAAGAGGGAGAAAGATAATGAAATAGAGAAAAGGAGGAGGAAAAAAAAAAAAGGAGATAGGCCAAGGTGAGATTCGCTCACCTACGTAGCACACGAGGAGAATAAAGGGGATGATAAAAAGAAGGAATTAAAGCTGAAAGAAGAAAAGATAACACGTCAAAGAGAAGATTGAGCAAGAAATAGAGAGAGAGGAAATCCACCATTAATGAATTTTTAAGTGCATGTTAGAGAAAAACAAAAAAGGTGAAGACCTGAGTGAAGTCTCAGAAATTTCCAGGAAAGGTAGCTTGTTGACTGACTGTGTGTGTGTGTGTGAGAGAGAGAGAGAGAGAGAGAGAGAGAGAGAGAGAAGAAGAAGAAGAAGAAGAAGAAGAAAAGTGTTGAGCCACAACCGTGAATCCGAGAAGGAAAGGATGGGGGGGGAAACAGAGAATAAAGGGGAAACTTTTCTCTGATGAAAAGAAGAGAAAGATTTAAAATATCAGCTTTACTTGAAAGGGAATAAATATTCTGAATCAGAAACAAGTTTCGATATATAAATATCAACAAGATTCAGAGAAAGAAGAAGAAGAGGATGAATCCAGAGACCAGAATGAAGGACACGGAGATAGGAGGAACGAGGCAGTTTAAATGGGATCCCAATTTAAAACAGCTGTAATCGTTTAATCAGTAACGATGAGAATACTTATATCCTGAAAATTATAAAATATAAAATAAGCAAGTAAAATGATAAGATTCAAATTTATTTTCCAAAAAAGGAAAATAAAAATTAAAAATTGATCATGTTATTTTATAATAAATATTATTATTACTATATCATACAAATTTCGACCGAGAAAAAATATCTACCGTGCGTCACTTTTGCCAACTGAATAGGGTGGAAGATGATGTAAGAAATTTGACAAGTGGGAGGAATTAAGCTTCTTTCACCTCAAGTGTGTTAAGGCGCCTGTACTTTCGGTGAATATGATTTGACAAGCGTATGATCGTGGTTGTTGCTTGCCAACCCTCTTCCGATGCTCTCGACAGTACGGTTTTAAGTTGTATAAAATTTGAGAGGGTTTGAGATAGAGTTCAATAGTAGAAAACATATTATCATCTTCTCCAATGTATAGGTTGGCTTTTATACCCCCCTCTCATTTGAAGGGATAATTTTTGCCCTTATTTATTATACCTTCAGTGCTCTCATTTGAGGGGTCATACCGGTGTTCATGCTCCATTACAACTCTCTGGCACCAACCCTTCTTGCCATGTCAGTGGCACACTCTACCTTCAGTCATCTAAGGAACGAACACCACCATATCTTTATGTCCTTTGTCATTTCAACTTTATCTCAATCTTCATTCATTCGCCTTATTCTGCTTACTCATTTCGAGGTCTCCACCTATTGAGCCCATCCCTTCGATTTCTTACACCTCAAATCGCAAGTCATTGAGATGATTAGGTTGCTCGGCCATAGTCAGCCAGGCCGATCTGACCGTCTTAGCACTAGCTTGCCTAACTTTTTTGATTGATTGAGTAGAGAATTGCCCCTAACGGACTAACCAGCCGAGGGCCAAGGTTACACCTCTGCTCGTATCTGAAGGAAGATAATTTGCTAACCCAATATAAATAATAAAATTAATACGGTAAAATATATATTTAAAATAAAATATTTTATTTTATTTCTTTCATTTTTTTCCCCTCCAACAGGGAGTCTAACTGCAGGTCGTAATCATTTAGTATTATGGGTAAAATTAAAATGTGAAATCTCTTATGATTAATAATTAATGAATTAAGAAAATTATTGATATTTATAAATAAATAAAATTTTAAAATAAAATTTTTATTGTTAAAAAATATGAAATATAAAAATAAATTAAAAATTTTTAATAATAAATATAAAGATAAAAATTAATTACACATTTATATCTTTTCTAATTTTAATATTAAGATATAAATACGAAAATTAACTACGCATAAACTATTTTAGATTTTAAAAACATATATATTTAGTTTCTTGGATAATAATATAAACATTATTTTAGTAATTTGGAGACTTAGACAATTGCTTGACTTACTTAATAAGAGAGCCGACCTTGAATCTAAAGGCTCGTCATTCCACTATTTTGTTCGAAAAAAAGATGTAATGATAATTATTTTTTATTCTCACTTAAATAAAAATATAATTATTTTATTTTCATTTAAATATATAATTTTGATAAAAAAGCAAAATATATATTTATTTGTATGAAATTTTTTCTTATTTTTTTAATTATATTATAATATTTATATAATTTTGAAATTTTTTATTTAAACAGATAAAAAAAATTATTATTTTATTTATTTATATTTTTATATATAACTAAATATTTATAAAAAAAATTATATTCATATTTTATTTCTTTTATCATTCTTATTTACATAATGAATTAAACATAGATAATAAAGTCCAAAGGACTCGGCTGACCAGACAGGGATTAGAGACCGGTTCCTTCGTTCTTTAAAAACCTGGTTTTTTTTAAAGAAAAAATCCGAGTTACTGGCTGGCTAAAATCCTCGAGCTGTGAAGATCTTTTCATATGCTATATTTTAACCACGTAAGATCATATAAACATCTATGAGTAGCCTTTTCTGTATTACCGTTACACAGATAGTACTGACGTGGCGGGCAACCTTGACCCTTGAGTATACCACGTAGCCCTTATCCTTGTACGAGTGTTGTAATTTTAATTGGAGGCGAGAAATCCGAAAGGCAAATCTTCAAGCGTGTGCCAGGTGGCATATTCTGATTGGGTAATTAGAGCCGTAGCGTAACAACATGTTGAGTCAACGGGAGCATGGCAACTTGCGTACGTACGGATTGGTCCGGAGTGGACTCTATTGTAATAAACTTGTCACTTGTCACGTGATAGTGGTCGTGATCCTCTTGGTTTTACTTAAGTACGGTTAGATTCAACTGTAACTACGCGGTGAACATGTGCTTAAGGGAATAAGACAAAAAATTAAGCTCCAACTAGACACAAAAGCCAATGAGTTTAGAGATTTAAGGATACTTGTCTTAATAATAGTCATTAAGGACAATGTAATGAGAGAATCAACTTTCTTTTTAAAGATTCGTTAATATTCTAATCCAATTAAAGAGTTCGGTTAAATTAACAACCCTTATTCAACAACCGTAGTCTCTGATTAAAAAACTAACTAATCAAATTTCATAACTAATTAAACACTATATCATTGCATTGTCGCTCCGTTGATTACTAATTTTCTGTTAGACAACGAAATTGTCATCAAGATCACTCATTAAGACAGCAACAATGCTCCCAATCATCAAAAGTCATACCTTAATCTAATTGGAGATATTTGTTATGATCATATTGCATATGTAATAACAGTTAGGGTAAGCTTTCTGTATTTAGAAATGTAATAAGATAACAAATATTTTTATTTATTTAAATAGAATTATTACATAACTGAAATTTATATAAGGGAATAATTTGATTAATTTACTTTTTCATTCTGTATTATTTAATTTTATTAAATTTATCATTTCGTCACTTTTAACTAATTTTTTAATTCTTATATTATCGATATAAAATTTTTTAATTGTTTCGATAACTTTTTTCAATAATTGAGCTAACGTGTCATTAAACACATTAGGACACATTATAACATGACACGTGGATAATATGAATTTTAATATTATCACATTAATAATAAAAATTTATATTTATAAATTTAACATAAATTAATATGTTATTTTATAATTTTTACCTCAAAAGTTTTTAAAAATTTTCAACTTCTTTCCATTTAATTATTATTTTTTTTTATTTTTTTCCATCTTCACCTCTATGAAGGTCAAACCTCTATGGATGATGCTAGGTGAAGGTGAAAATAAATATTACATTTATAAATTTTTGGGATATAAATTATAAAAAAAAATATATAATTTAAATTATAAATTTTTATTATTGATTTAACAATATTAAAACTCACATTTTATATGCATCGTCTTAAAATAGATGCTGATATATTTAAATAAATAACACATCAACTTAATTATCGGAAAAAAAAATGATTGGATCATCTCAATATTATATAGAGTAACGAAATTTATGTAAATTTAGATAAAAAATATAAAAACCAAATAATACGGATGAAAAAAAAAAAAAAAATTTACCCTAAAGAATTTGACATAGAAAATTGTGGGCAGGGAGGGGAGATCTACTAATCGGACTGTAGCCATATGCCGTTAATAACTTGACATATCCGAGGAGTTCATCGTCGAGTTGTTAGCTTCAGTTTCAACTTTTAAATATTATTAATGGGAGATGATTGAAAACATTATTTAATATACATAATGGAAGATAAGTTGGGATACAGATCGAGCATGGGTCATGGCACTTTATAAGAATCTTATGACGAGTGACTGTCATTATTATTAATGTTTTTTAAGTAATTAACGGTATGTATTTTAACCATACATGCATGCCATGATCTTTCTTTATATATTATGTAATAAAATTGAATCGATTTATCATAAATATAATTTATTCAAATTCAATCTTTGTGTTTATAATATATATTCATCTTAATCATATATAATATTCATGTGATACGTGATATAACGATATAAAATTAATAGATATGATTAAAATATATTAGCGATACAGTTCACAAAAATTAATTAATAAACTAATAAAAAATTAAATTTTAAAAACACAATTATTAAAATAGTTAGAAGTTGACAATTAAAGAAGAAAAGTTGTCATATATTAGAGAGAGATAACAATAGGGGAGAGTCAAGATGAGGATAGCAACGTTATTAGAACAAACTGCATACAGTTCCATGATAAAAAAATTTCATACAAGCAATTTAACATAGTCATTGTGTTTAGAGAGCAGAAGCGGCAAAGCTATCCCTTCTGGTCCACGTACAAGTTGCAAGACACATATATAACTTCATTTAATAAGTAAGCCTTAGTCCAAAGGCCATTAGGGATAAGAGGAAATCCTCTTAAACACTAACCCATAGCATATTTTTGGGTCCAGCTTCTTGCTGTTGTCTCGTACTTGCTCCTGTCGGTCTTGTACATGTGAGCAATTTCCGGCACCAACGGATCGTCAGGATTTGGGTCAGTTAAAAGCGAACAGATCGAAAGCAGCACCTGAAAAAAGAAAGGGAAGAGAAAAACAAAAATCAATGCTTCAGTAAAATGCTTGGCTATAATGCCAAATGATGGTCAAAAGGAAACGAACAATAACCTTGGAAATGGTAAGCGCAGGGCTCCATTGCTCCTTCAGTATATCAAGGCATATGCTACCATTGCTATTGATGTTGGGATGAAAGACCTTTGTCCTGAATGCAACCTGTGAAAATATTACGCCAACATTAGAATTATTAGGAAAATATGCCAACAATAATTGATACTTTAAGAGATAAAGAGAGAAAAGAAGAAGCGCGGGGGGGGGGGGGGGGGGGGAGGGTTCAAATGACGAAAAAAGTGGACGAAGGTTATGCTATACATGCAAGACAAACTTGACCCTTAAAAATTTCTGAGGTCCTTAAAGTATACCTTAGGGGGTTTAAAGGGGTAGTCCGGTGGAAAATGAATGGTGACCAGAAACACTCCACCAGCATATGGACTGTCAGGTGGCCCCATAATTGTTGCTTGCCAATGGAACATATCTTCAGCAACAGGCCCTAAGAAGTTTTTAACAGGAGTAAAACATTTAATTTATTCTGACGCAACAGAGTACAGCAGAATGAGATGGTTTATATCAATGGCTTACAAATCACTGTAAGAAATGCTCAGTTAATATGTCGGTGTCAGGTCAAAGACATGTTAAATGTTTATGGTCTAGTAGAATAAGTGGCATTAATATGAATAAACAAAAGAAGTTGAGGAATACTTAGCAAACAAAGGTAGAAACCTTCCACTGAAAATAGGAAAGTAACCATAAGAGAAAGATAGCTAATGGCATTAACCAAGGGACTATATCAAAATTATGCTTTAGTATTTTTAAAATAGTTGGGAGCAGCCCAGGATAACCAAAATGTACCTTCAAATTCAATCTCCGTACTGTTAAAGATTAAGATATACTCTCTGATAGAGCCATATAGAGAGTGCAAAAGTTACCCCAATCCAGATTCACGAGAAATTATAACTTAATACTCTTGAAGAGATAAAAGTATAAATCCATATGCATCTATATCTATCAAAACAAAACTCCTAGATTACTCGTTTAGCTAGAACTTATAAGTTCCATTTTTCACCATCCTTTTTTCCTTTTTGGTCAATCTATTTGACTTGAATAATCATAGAACAGTAAGTCTCTTCTCATTTTCAAATTTCCACAGCCCAGGCACAATCAATTAACTCTAACTGAAGCTTACTACAAATTTCAAACATCAGTAAAATCCAAGATCTCAAGAGATCCAAAACACCATCCGACATGTCTAATTCCAGGTTTCGAAGTTAGAAATCTTGATTGCATGAAAATTTGAAAAGAAAAAGATAGAGATGAACTACACACAGCTCAATTGAGCTACAGAATTGAACCATTAGACCTAGATAGAAACTATAAGAAAATAACACTAAAACTTTCCAATAGCGCCATAGAAAACAAGATGAGAAATCATATTTCAGAAAAAAAATAAAAAACCTGCACTGCAAGAGGTAGGAGGATCCTTCTGGAGATCCTTCAGTTCCTTCAAGATCCGCTTCGACGCCATCTCCTTAACCTCGACGATTCCCAAACCCTAGACATCTTTGTTCAGCTCAGAAACACAAAAAGTGGAAAGATAGAAAACGGAGAAATAGTTGCATCGAGAGGAAGGAAGAGGAGCTTACCTTGATATCCTCTCAGAGTTCTTCGGCGGTGCCGGTTCTACGAGGAGGGTGAGGGGGATAAAATTGCTCGAAATGAGTTTATATTTTTAAAAAATACATTTAATTTAATAAATAAATCAATGGGTGGACTGCACTCCGTGGGCTTTGGTTGATGGGCTCAATCATGGGCTTTGCTTCGACCCCTTGTTCAGTTGTTCTAATTTCTATCTCAACTTATTTTATCTGCAGCGACTAGATCAGGACGTGTTATCGCCGGTTGACCCAGTTCTTTCCTTTCCACGTAATCAAGTGAGTAATAAAACTAGGGATGGGTATTGGTATATTAGTATGCTGTCGGATATCTATCTAATCTACACAAAAACAAAAGAATGATACTTTTGATTTGATCTAATTCGATTTATGTATAATTATAATGAATATAGAATATTTGACAATTTTTTTTTTTAAATAATTTAAGTTAAATTATGATTTATTAAATAAGTATTGTTTTCTGATCATTCATCACGTAATATACTTGATGAGATTTTAGAAAGATCAAGAAAACAGAAAAATCATAACAGATGGATTCCATAACCCAAGAGGGTTTTTTCTTCGTGATGAAAAGGCTGGTTGGAAAAATTATAATTTGATCATCGGATTCAAGAGGAACCCATAATTTAATAGATCGAGTTAAAATATTCAATCGATATCTAATCTGTATCCGACATATCAAACCTGACCCAAACCTATCAAATTTTTCTACTCATTATTCAATCAGATCCATCGGATAGCATCTGATCATCATGTCGTTTGTGGGTTTTTTTTTTTTTAATTATAAATAATTGAAAGGGAGATTTGACCCCGCGTCAGATCCCTAGGGCATAGGGGGGGTGGGGGCACATCCCCATGCTAGGTTGGGCGGTGCTGGACTCGGGGCCGGCCCGACCCATATTAGCAATTCTAAACATTCATCATCTTAACGTGTTCTAAACCATGCTCAGAGAACACATGTTCTTAAGAACCTACTACCTAGAAATGAGACTGGTCAAACACACTCTGTTTATTGTTATACGATAGATAATTACTTTACTTCAAGCAGAAATAAATATCAATGTTACAGATTACAAGAAACAGCTAAAATGGAGTCAAAATTAAAACATAGATCCCACTTCCATACACATGAGTGTTCTATTTCTTTATTGCCGTTTTGTTCTTTCTTAATAATTCCTCAATCTCCAGGTTAAAATCACATCCATCAAGTAAATGGAACTACAGACAGTTCCAAATGGCCGGTCCATTCCTCGCCCGGCTTCAAGTTAATCGGTTTCTCGATTGCAGCCCCCACACTGAGCATTTGTTTGTACTCTTCGTCCCCGAAATCGACTGTCGCTCTAGCTTTCTTCTCCCATGGATTCCACACCACTATGTAAGAGACATGTGAAAATCAAAGTTATTAATTATTCGTAATCATGATATTTTCTAAGAGAATATTGAAACCATATTTACCGACGTCAGGAAGACCTTCCTTTCTGATGATGAAAGTCCTCTTCCTTTCATGATCAAAAACCGCTATCATATCGGACGAACTTAGATACACCCGATCCACCTGCAATTTAAGAACAAAAGGCAGGGGAAATGAAACTAAATTCATAGAACACTGAACAATAAAAGAAGAGCTACTAATGTTTAATGACCTCAGATTCAAATGTTAAGGCATCTCCTTGTTCTGTGAACCGCTGTCTTTCGCATAGGTTGTCCAGATAGTCTAAAGTTTCAAGCCCCTCAACCCTCACTTCACTGCCATCAGTTTATTGTAGCCATCATATAAATATTGAATGTGAGATGTAATTTCAAGTTTGTTTACCTGATATCAGAAACAGAGAAGTATGTATGATACGCGATCGAGAAACTGAATGGCTTGCAATTGATGTTCCTGATTCGAGATGTTAGAGTAAGACATCCATCTGCTGCCAACGAGACCCTTAGCCTGAATTCAAATCTAAGATACAAAAACAAAAAAACAAAAAAACAGAGAAAAGAAAAACGGGAAGAAGATGAAATTTAGTAAGAACAATACAAATGTGACTAGCTAGGCTTGTTTGAAATTATATTAAGGGTACTAGATTAGATGGGTACCTATGAGGCCAAATTTTAAGATCATCATCAGAAGGTTTGAGTAGCAAATCAATGTGAGACTTGCTATTGGGTTCAGTACTAGTAAGTAAAGGTGGAGGATTATCTTCAATAACCCAAGTCTTGTTCCGAGCAAATCCGTGTTGCTCCAAGTTTCCACGGGTTCCAAACTGAATTATATACATATCGGAAAGAAACCAAACCAGTTAGTTAGTTATACTCAGGATCGACAAATGATTTAACATTCGTATATAAATATTGAATCGAACTTGCCTGTGGGAAGCAGATTGGAATCCCTCCTCTGACAGCTTTTGGTGGTTTAAAGATTGCCTAACATTATGTAGACAATTAGTTCATGTACTTACAAAAGTCTATAATCACAGTAAGGACACTGGATGATTTCAATTGCAAATTTTTGGTGATTTCAATTGCAGATTTCTGTAGATATTAACATTTCTGAACTTTTACATAAGCTGATTTAAAGAAAAAGACAGAAGAAATTTGTGATTACCTTACTGCTAGTGAATAACAATTCTTCGTTTCGATCGGTTTTCCAAGAAAGAACCTGGCCTCCATGCAAACTAACCTGAATTTTTTATCAGACACAACAAGATGAAAAAGATTATAAGAAGACAATAAAACAAAACAATGGTAATTGCGAGGAGAAAGATGGAAAGAAGGATCAAAATTCGAACCCGTGCAGAAGCCCCTCGAGAGGTCCGAAGAAGCACCTGGTCGATTCCGTTCTTGTCTTTTGTAACTTCAACCGCTTGATTAGGATTACTGGTTGCCCCAGAAGAATGATCCATTTTCAACAGCACAATTAATTAATTAATTAGTATACAAACACCAAATGAATACAACTCTCTCTACTACTTTTTCTATTCTGTCAAATCTCAATCTAAACCTTGGCAGTGTGTTATCAAGTAGATGAGAATCTCCAACTTTCTCGTGAAAGATACCAATTTTCTCGTGAACTCAAACCAAATTCCCAACTACCCAGAAAAAAGAAATTACAGATCCTCTGCCTCATATGGTTACCAAAAAAAGACCGATCTCTTATCCAGATTTCAATTTCCAAACAAAAACCCAACTTTTGAAAGTAGAAACAGTTTCTAATAAAACGCAAAAAGAAAACAGACGGTAATAAATTTTGAGATCTCAGAAAGCATTTAAGGAAGAAGCAGTTACAGAATGAAACACCTTTATTGAAATGAGATGAAGATAAGTGACCCAAAAATCTGACTTTTTGGATATGAGCCTATGACCATGTCCTAGTACTTTATATAAATAAAAAATAAAAAATAAAGGAAAAAAAAAATGGAGGGTCAGAAGATGAAGAAGAAGCATCCAACTTTCTTCCTTTAAAAGGCTGGATTGTAAGAGTAAGATAGTTGCTGAGAAGTTAAGTTAGTGAAGTATTAGTTGCAAATGCGTTTTAAAAATGAAGCTCATGAGTTGTCTTTTGGATTTCGGCCTTAGAACGTTTGGTGGCTGCAAGACACACATGATGTAGACCGCATTTGCTGAACATGCGGCCCTCATTACCTGAATTAACTAATAACTACCGCTCGAAGAAAATGGCGAGAATCTATGATTTGACCTTTTGAGTTTTGACCACAAACAAGATTTATTTTTCCTTTATCTTCAAAATTATTAATTTTAGATAAGAGAATAATTTTAAAATATTAATAAAATATTAATGCTGTAATATATTGAGAATAATATAAAAATTAAGTGTTGGAGGGAAGAATTTAGATTTGTTAAAAATAAAAAAAAAAGAGAAAAATAAATTGAAATATTAAAAATTTTACATTTTCTTTTTTAGCTTCATTAGGCTTTCTTAGTTTGTTTTGTTTTGATTCTTAGGATACTTTCTAACAATCATGATGAGATTAGACCTTAAAATTATAATTTTGATTGATTATGAGCTTTGCTTTAGATCTTACTATTATTATTTTGTTAATATAATTTTTATAATGATTATACTCAAATCTTTATCCATAATAATCTTATTTTTTTTCGATATTTAGATAATCATATGAAGATGAGTGAAATGCTTATATTTCTTTACTTTGAATATTACTTGAGTTTAACATGTGAGATTAAATATCATAACTTTATTAAAAGACAGTCGAAGTGAACGACTGGTCAAATACCACTTGAAAAATAATAAAGGCATTAGGATTTACCACAATTTCCTAATTAGCATGTACCCCTTATTGATGTTCTCATGAAAACATCCCCTAGTAAGCTAATTTGAGCATTTATTTAAACTTTTTTTTTTTACTAAACATATCTACGTTCCTTTTAGCCATAGTATAGTTATTTCTTTACCCATAATCTAAAGATGAAATGGAGTTAACGTTGAAAATACGTATTTTTTATATGAAGAAATATTAAGAAAGTATTTGGGGTTGTTGGTTGAAGAAAAAAACAAAAAATTGAAAAGTGAAATTGGTTGGTAAAACAAATCTCCAAAGTGTTTAACAGCCTGTATCAAAGTTTTGGATAAATGTTTGAATTATCGCCTATTTAAAAAAAAAAAAGTTTTGAGTTTCAATTATTAAAGGAAGCTATAAGGTTGGTAAAGATGAAGAAAATGAAAACACAATTATATTTGTAGTCACTACCCCTAGCCCCATTACAACAAAAATAAAAAAAAAATAAAAACTTTTTTGATTTTGGGTGGTGCTTTTAGCTAGTTGAGATTTGTTCCAAATGGAGAGTTTATAGTAGTTAATTCTTTCCAAACATAATTTGTTTGATATTTCATGGAAGATTTATTAAGTTTTTATTTATTCAAAACATGCATAATATAAATTATTGTTGATATTGGTTATATGACACACATTAGAGTATGATTGTTGTAGAGATATATCTTAACCTTTGAATGATGATAGATCTATTTTAATGTTTGTTTGATTTCAATGTTATAATTATTTATTGTTTCTGAGATAAATTATTGAAATGTTAGTTTTATAGTATTTTATTTTATCTTAATTTTGCTTGAAAACTAGCAAAAAGTAAGTATGAAGAAATTTGATAAAGTATTTAATTTACATTATTTTTTATATTAATTTCCTTCATAATTTTATTAAGTTTTAGACTTCTTTAGATGTGAGTTCTCGGTCGAGAATCGTATTCGATAAAGTATTTAATTTACATTTTTATCTTAATTTTAGGCTTCTTTATTTTTTTATATTAGCTTATTTATATTTTATAAGAGTTTTGAAAGAAAATTGATAAAAAGAAGCTAAAAAGAAGCTAAAAAGGGAAGAAAAAAAAAATAAATTAGGGCAAATGGGTACTTGAAGGACTTAAATGCAATAACAGAAAAGTTGAAGGACAATAAATTAGGGCAAATGTCTAAGTATTTAGTTGGTCCATCTACACTGCATATTGGAAGAGATTGGGCCCACTTGGTTTAAGTCCATCCGCGCATATTCCATGATTTATAATAATAATAATAATAATAATAATAACGTGAAAAAACAAAAGAGAGGTTATGATGCCTCATAGAAGGGAGTGGATTTTATTTATATTTATTTATGTCCATAAATTTTAGTTATTCATCCTCATCGAATATATTTGATAATTATCACGTTAAAAGTAAATTGGAAAAAGAATATTATATATTAATTTTATATATGACCCGAATATGAGTTGATAAAAAATAATATTTTTCTTTCATTCTCTTTCTCTTTCGATCAAATAATTGATAATAACTTATCTTTATTTTTTTGTTCTTTAAACAAATAGAGTAGCCAACTATCCGATCCAATTTTGATTGGCTTTTTTACTAATTTTCAATTCAATTTTCTTAATTTATGAAGTTTGAAAATGTGAAAATGATAAAGAAGAGTATGAATCATTAGATTCTCTTCTGAATGGGAATTCAGACCGATAACTCAGATATAGAACTCGATTTAGACAGAGAACTCAGATCAATAACTCGGTCTGAGTCGGGAACTCAAACTTAGAACTCGGTTTGGAATGAAAACTCAGACCTAGAACTCAATCTGGATCGGGAATTCAGTCTTATAACTCGATCTAGACCAATAACTCATACCTAGAACTCGATCTTGACCGAAAACTCGGACCTAGAACTCAGACCTAATACTCGGTCTTGATCGATAACTCATACCTAGTATTTGGTCTGGACCAAGAATTCAGACATAGAACTTGGTTTGGAGCGGAAACTTAGACCTAAAACGTGGTATGGACCGAAAAATCAGACTTAGTACTCGATTTGAATTGAGAACTCATTCCTAATAATAGGTCTTGATCGAAAACTCAAATTTGGTTTGGACTGAGAGTTCATACCTAGAACCCAAACCTAGTATTTGGTCCGGATCGAGAACTCATACCGAGAACTCATTCTAGACCGAGACCTTAGACCTAAAACTCGATCTGAACCAAGAACTCATACCTAGAAAGTAATTTTGACGTGATGCGTAAAAGAAAAATTATTGGTTTATCAAATATCTTATATAACTTGCATATTTGCGTATAATTTCTCATATTAATACAAGTTTAATTTAATTGATTTTGTCGTAGTACGTATTTTAACCAATGAATTTACAAGAATGGTCGAAATTTATACATAATAGGGATAGATAAGGACAACAGGACAATGATTGAATCCGCTCTCCTTATAAAAGGTACTCATTAGCGAGCGTAAGAAGGGAGCAAAGCAAGAATAGAAATGCGTGAAGAAGACGAGAAGAAATAAATAGAAGCTTCACTTCTTCCGACATCAATCACAATAAGAAGAAAGAAATAGAAGCCTCACTTCTTCCGGCATCAATCACAATAGACTACCTTATTTCATCTTCTTTACTCTTTTATGTTTTTTTATTTATTTTCTTCTATAGATTCAATTATTCTTAGTTAGTATGAATAGCTAGATTTTTGTTTGGTTAAGGGTGATTTCAAAATCCTAGATATGATTTGTGGTTAATTAATTTAGAATTTATTCAAAATCCTAGACATGATTTGTGGTTAATTAATTTAGAATTTATCTTCTCCCTCTTGAATTTGTTATGTCCTACTGCTTATAGCGGTTATGAATTATTATCTTATTTAATTAGGGTGCACAACAAAATGAATATGATCGTGATTTGATTGCTAATCTAAAGTTTTGATTCGTTTTGTTAGAATTCCTAAGCAAAAGTGGCATAATATTTTAAATGATTATGAGATAGTTTCGTTTGATTATATATAGGGTATAACTCAAGATAAATAAATTGAGTTTGTGTATTTGTTTCTTGATTTAACATATCTTTCTTGATTGATTATTTTCGTTAAATTAAACTTAGAAAACTTATTCTAAGTTATTTAATAAAAAAAAGATTAAATAAAGAGCTTATTTTACTTAACGAATAAGAAAATATCAAAAGAATTGATTTTTTAGAATTATAATTTTTTAAAAAAATTGAAATATAATTTTAATTAGTTAATTGAATTTCTTAATTAATAATAGTGAATAAATTTCTTAATCATTATTTACTATTAATTTTAACCTTTAATTTTTTTTATTTAAATTATAGTTTTATTATTTAATTTTTTTTCTTTATTTATTTATTAACTTTATTCTAAATCTCCATAAATTTCAAATCGTATTTTTATTGTATCTTTTATATTAGTCAGAATAGCTTTTTTTATTATAACTTATGTCAGTCTAAAATTTTATTTTAATCGTAATTTAATTTATAAATTAAAATTAATTTTTTATAAAAATAATATTTACTTATTATTATATTCAATAATACTATTATTTTATATAGAAATTTAATTGATACGATTTATATAATATCAAAAACTCCTGATGGATGAGAAATGTTTTTGCACGATGTAATCAAAGACCACACCCCTCCTGTATCTGAGATGGTTCTTGGCTGTTGGATCTTACAGAAATGGATCTGACGGTTTTGATTTAAGAGGGGTAAAAAATAAACTTATAAATTTAATGAGCCTGAAAGTAATCAAAAAAAGTTTCGGAAATCATCCCTAAATCCGTAGACTCTCTTCGTTTCTCAAACATAAAGCCGTGTACCCTGCTCCAACCTCTGGATTTTGTTCTCAACCTCGAATCCCTTCGACTTCGTGGACTTCTAGTTCGTCCTGGTACCTCGAGTAAACTCGTCGATTTCCTTCTCGATTTGCTTCTGAACGAAGAACTAAATCTTTCTCTCTTCAATCAATTTCGTTCTGCAATCGAGGTTAATCCTTCTGTCTCTGTCTCTCTTATATTTCAATACACTTTGATGAACTATTCCTAGGTTCTGTTGCTGATTATAGTTGATAAAATCAATGCCACGATTAACCCATATTCATATGCTTCTACCTCAAATTTACTGATTTTTATTTTTCTTTTTCTTTTTTCACAGGCCTTGCTGTTCGAGAGTGTGAATGAAATACTTATGAATGGCTTGGAGAGTGCTTGAAAGAAATGTAAGCTGCAAAACTATCTGTCATATGTCTTTAACATTGTCGGTTTTATCTTCATACGAACCTCCTCCTAGCAGCACCTAGTAATGGCTAATCTCTGTTCAGGATTACATTACATGTTCATCCCATCACAGCGGCAATACAGCCACTTGAATGGCCTATAAAATTATATTTTTTTCCCTCAGTTTGTTTAAGATATCATGGTTCAGTTTGGTTTTTGGTCCAGATTCATATTTCATTGACCAATAGGCCCTTTTTCTATCTTTTTTCACCTCTGGCTCTATCTCATCTAGTTCGTTGAGCTCAAATACTTTTCATATGTCAGGGCATGCATGCAGGTTTTCGAAGGGCTTTGATCAATAACAATCCTAGGCATGCTAAGAGGTTGATTTTAGCTTCTAATGAGGATGTAGTAAAGTTAATACCTTCTTCGTCCAGATATATACCAGGTAATTCTAATTTCATGGTCTTATTTTCTTCCTAGTTTCATATCGCTCTAGCTTTCAATACGACTTTAAGGAAACAATATGTATTGTGATTCAACGCTTCCCAAACTTCAGATGCAGAGTTCTCTTGCTGTTCAGGATTGAGTGGGTCTTCTTATCACAACGTTTCTACAATAATACCATCAATACGGTAATTAAATTTGGGTGTAAATCATATTTAAGTTTCAAAATTGGGTGTAAATTGTGTTTTGCCCTAAATGTTTCTTCAACTTTCTCTTTTTATGTTCTTATCTGTCAACAGTGTCCAAATTAATAATTAAAAAAACAAATAAATAAAATGAAAAAAATAAACCAAAAAGAAAAAAACTAGAACTGGCTTTTGTGTAAGTTTACGATGAGTATTTTTGCCTTGGTTAGGTATTTTCATGCAAGTGGTGAGTTTCTAGCTAGGAAAGGAGATAATGAGGCATATGGCTTAAAGACTCTTAAGAGAGAAAAGTTTGTTAGAAGGGAAAACAAAACTCAACCACCTGTTGAAGCTCCTTATGTCCCCCCCAAACCCAAAATGGCTACCAAATCTGTCCCAGACAAGACAGTCGAGATTTTCGAAGGCATGACTCTCTCAGAACTTTCCAAACGTACTGGTGAGTCCATAGCCAGACTCCAGGACGTCCTCTTAAGCGTCTGTGAAAAGGTTGACTCTGAGTTTGACCCCCTTGGGATTGATATATCGGAGCTCGTCGCAATGGTAAAACAAATTCAACTTCTCACCCCATCCTCATTTCCTTAACTTTATATTTAACTCATATAACTTTTATGATTTCTTTATTCAAGGAAGTTGGAGTCAACAACATTAAGAGGCTACACTCTTATGAAGGCACCGAAATTCTACCACGAGCGGCAGTTATAACTGTAATGGGTCATGTTGACCATGGAAAAACATCTCTCCTAGACGCTCTCCGTTCAACCTCAGTAGCAGCCAGAGAAGCCGGAGGGATAACTCAACACCTTGGTGCTTTTATTGTGGCAATGCCATCTGGTGCTTCCATCACTTTCCTTGATACACCTGGCCATGCTGCATTTAGTGCCATGCGGGCCAGAGGGGCGTCAGTTACAGACATTGTTGTGTTAGTTGTGGCCGCAGATGACGGTGTCATGCCCCAGACGCTCGAGGCCATGTCACATGCCAAGTCCGCAAACGTCCCGATCGTGGTTGCAATCAATAAATGCGATAAACCGGCTGCTGACCCTGAAAGAGTCAAGATCCAGCTTGCCTCTGAAGGTTTACTTCTTGAGGAAATGGGAGGTGATGTTCAGGTTGTTCAAGTCTCTGCTATGAAGAAAACAGGGTTGGATAGTTTAGAGGAAGCTTTGCTTCTTCAAGCGGAAATGATGGATCTTAAGGCACGGGTTGATGGGCCCGCCCAGGCTTATGTGGTGGAGGCGAGGCTTGATAGGGGTCGGGGCCCCTTGGCCACAGCAATAGTGAAGGCTGGGACTTTGGTTTGCGGGCAGTATGTGGTTGTGGGGTCAGAATGGGGCAGGATACGAGCAATTCGGAATACATTGGGGCAGGTGACTGAGCACGCAACACCGGCCATGCCGGTTGAGATCGAAGGGCTGAGAGGGCTTCCTATGGCCGGAGATGATATTATTGCTGTGGAGTCTGAAGAGCGGGCCCGGATGCTTAGTGCTGGTAGGAAAAGAAAGTATGAAAAAGATAGACTCAGGAAACTGAGCGAAGGCAGAAATGAAGCTTCTGAACCATCCGATGAAATGATTGAGAGAGTTGAAATGCCGTTCATAGTCAAAGCAGACGTACAAGGAACTGTCCAGGCTGTCACTGATGCATTGAAAACATTAAATAGTCCCCAGGTTTTTGTCAATGTTGTACATGTTGGCGTGGGGCCCGTCTCGCAGTCTGATGTCGACTTAGCTCAAGCATGTGGTGCATGTATAGTCGGATTTGGTGTCAAAACTCCACCTAGCTCCATCAGCCAAGCTGCCTCTCGAGCCAGCATTAAGGTAATTAAAGTAGCCTATTGATATATTTATATAGATGTATGCATATAAAATCATTTTTTAGTCTTAAATTTTCTGAAAATTTTTGTTGTGGCGTTTTTAGATACTGATACACAGAGTGATCTATCACTTATTGGAAGACATAGGAAATCTGATAGTAGAGAAGGCACCAGGAACTTCTGAGACACATGTTGCAGGCGAAGCGGAAGTGCTAAACATTTTTGAGCTGAAAGGGAGGAGCAAAACCAAGGGTCCAGATGTGAAGATCGCAGGGTGCCGTGTGATTGATGGCTGTTTTTCGAGATCCTCAACCATGAGGCTTCTTAGGAGCGGGGAGGTTATGTATGAAGGGTCCTGCTCGTCTCTAAAACGGGAAAAGCAAGATGTCGATTCTGTCAAAAAGGGTAGTGAGTGTGGGCTTGTGATCGAGAATTGGGATGACTTCAAGATCGGAGATGTCGTCCAGTGTTTGGAACAAGTGATAAGGAAGCCCAAGTTCATTTCTTCACAGAGCGGAGCCGTTCGGATTGAGTGCTGATTATACTTGTTCCGTTTTGATTTGTATGCTTTTCATTTTTTGTCAATTTTTTGAGTTGGAGGTCAGTATCTCTACTTGGGTTTTTGCACTTGACGATTATTGTACTTTATTATATTTAAGAGATAAAAATGTGGACTATATTTTGGCCAAAAAAAGATGATGGGCTTAAGATTATGATATGATTGCGTACAAAACTACGCATGCTGTTTGAAAATTCAGTAAGAGAATATTATACGACTTGTTTTGAGAGAATTTGGGTCATTGCCCCATTTAATAGATTTGTTTAAATCATTAGCACAATAAAAAATAAATCTTAGCTGGCTTCTTTCTGATTTTTTGAATTTGAAAATTTTGAAATATATTAAATTACATTAATATCCTTAATAAATTTTGAAAAAAATAAATAAAATAAAAGAACAAAAGAAGGAAGAAGAAATATGATAGTCTTCTTCTCCTTCCCTCTTATGCCGATTAAAGAAAACTGTAACCAAAACAACTATTCCAGAAAATTCGACTTACCTTCATCTTCTTCATTTTATAATTCTTCCTCTTCTTCATTTGAATCTAGAAGCTTCAAATTTTGAAAGGAATCATGGTTCGTAGAGTTTTTTAGATGAAAAACAGAAAAAAGAAATGACAAAAGGAGGAGTCGCGAACAACGGGAAGCGATCAAAATCCAATGACATAATTAATGGTCGAAGATCCATCTAATTCACTGGCGCATGTATATATTTCATTTTCTTCCACTATCAAATTCACATTTTCTTCTGTGTCAAACATGATTTCTTCAATGAACTCATTTCCCAATTCAATATCATCATTTAGCTGTGACATTTTGTTATAGTTTTAATGATCTGGACATTGGGGAATAGATATATAAAAAGATAATTAAAGTTGGGTTTGATGGCGATTTTGTAGTAGAAACCTTATTGCTTAGTATATATAGCTAATTGAGTTGTTTACATAAGGTTTAAGATTTCAGATTTGATGTTTAAAGTCTATGGCTTAGGGTTTTAGGGTTTTAGGGTTTAAGCGTTTGAAATTTTAAGTATACGGTTTAGGATCTAAGGTTTAAAATGTAGAATATAAAGTTTAGGGTTTGTAGTATAAGGTTTATGATCTAAGATTTAAGATGTAGAGTATATGGTTTATTGTTTGGAGTATAGGGTTTATGGTTTGGAGTATAGGGTTTAAGGTGTAGAGTATAAATTATAGGGTTTAGGTTTTAGTATTTAGAATTTAAGGGTTAAGGTTTTTAAGTGTAGAGTATAAGGTTTAGGGTTAAGGTTTTATAGTTTAGGATTTATGGTTTTAAGGTTAAGGTTTATGGTTTAGAGTATGAGGTTTATAATTTAGGGTTTAAGATGTAAGTATAAACTTTAGGGTTAAGAGTCTATGGTTTAAAGTTTATAGTTTAAAATTTAAGGTTTAGGGTTTATATTTTAAGATTTAGGGTTTAAGTTTAAGGTTTAGGGTTTAGGTTCACTGTTTAGAGTTTAAAGTTTAGGGAATAAGGTTTAGAATCTAGGATTTAGAGTTTCGAGTTTAATGTTTATAACTTTAGGTTTATATTAAAGAATTATAAAGTCTCTGATCTCAATACTTAATGGGTTGACGGGTCTTGAGAGTATTTATCGAGCCATCGGGCTAAGGGTCATAGACTCAAATGTTACTAACCTCTATACTCAATTGGCTCGATGACCCTATGACTCGATGGGCATCAAATTACAACTTCTTTTTTATGTATTGCAGAGGGAAATAAATGTGAAATACAAATAAAATACATCGAATGAGATGAATTTACGTTTCCGTTATGATTATTTATCAACCATTGAAAGAAAAATTTACAGTTTCATTAAAATTATTTTTCTTCTAAATTTTAGGAGTCATTATTTTTTTTCGAAGGTGCGAATGATAATGGGTTTAATGAAGACGAAGTTATGAATACAATGTAAACGAAAATGAGTTGTAGACAAAATATAAACGAAAGGTTGCAATGAGCATCGTATTTTATGAAAGTGAAACTTACAAAGTAAAGTGAGAACTAATGTTTACGATTATAGAGATGAATGAGACTTGAGAACTTTTTTTTTTTAATTTTTTTTATTTTAAGAAACTTTTTGTAAAGGCTAATTTATATTTTATACTTTTATAATGGGTTATCTTCTCAAATTTTCACTTTTATAATTCAAGTTTGAATATTAATGAATGTTTGAAAAAAATACTTTTTGTGTAAAAGATGAAAGTAGCTTAACACCTAAAACAACGTCGCTTACCACATTGGGGGCATTGAAACATTAGGACACCCCCAAGTAAAGGTGGCAATATAGGCCGGGTTAGCCCGAACCCGATAGGGCTCATTGAATTTGTATCCCGCGGGGTTACAGTTGCATGTGAGTCTAATTAATTTTTTAAAATTTTAATTTGTATAATATTAAGAATTAAGATTTAGGTGATTTAAAATTTAAAACTTAATAATTTAAATTATAAATTATAAATAAGTGAAATAAGTAAATAAGAAACTAAAATAAGAAACTAAAATAAGAAATGACAAGATAATAAATTTAAAACTTAAACTTAAATAAATAAACAACTACGAAATAATATTATAATATTTATTCAGTTTCCAAAACAAATGGTGGAGAATCGGAGTGGTACGTCACTATCACGTACGTATGAGTTATAATGGTGTTGCATCTAGCCATATCTCTTTTCTGGTCTTAGATCAAAAAGTTTTGTGCATATTAAATATTGTGCAAATCATCATCTAGTTCCATTAAATCAGTAATCCTATAAAGCTTTGCAAAAAGGTTACAATTGGAGTGTGTTCTGCGAGCTAGTATAGGCTGTCCAACTGCTCCATCAAATTTCATTATTATAAATTTCTAAAGTTTTAAGAGAATTGTATAAGAATATAAGTGAAATAGATAAAGTATTTATATGAGAGAAAGTGTGAGGAGATTGTAATAGGAAAGTAAGGTATCTATAAATAAAAAAATGAAGGATATCTTTTGTGCTATAAAACTTCTTTATTGAGTCATAAATTTTTTTTATTAAACCATATAACTTGTTGATCATATTACGAAATAATTTTTGGTCTAAAACTGAAAAATGAGATTTTTTTACCTATTTTTTATCAGATTTAAGCCAAACCCAAGAGTTTTGAGCCGACCCAAATCCGAGCTCAACCCAAATAAAAAATGAGTCGATTCTAACTTAAATGAATTCGGACCCAATACGAGCCGCGTTGGGTAGGGCCGGGCCGCTCCGGATTGCTGCCTCTATCCATAAGTGGACTATGACCCTGAGGACCCTTCACTTCCTCGACTAGTCCGCCACTCCCAACTCTCTCGACCAAAAAATGTATTTACAAAAAAAAGAAAAATATATATATCTATATAATTAAATCTTCAATTCCTAATCCCTGAAACTACCGCCATTTCCAACTCCCAATCCTTCTCTCTTTACTCTGAAATCACATCATCAATCCGCCATGGAAGCTTCTCCAGCTCTGTCCCGCATAGGCTTAGCCGGCCTCGCCGTCATGGGCCAAAACCTAGCCCTCAACGTCGCCGAGAAAGGCTTCCCTATCTCCGTTTACAATCGCTCCATGAACAAGGTCGACGAGACCGTAGATCGGGCTCACAGAGAAGGCGACCTTCCATTAACAGGTCACTACAACCCTCGCGACTTCGTTCTCTCCATCCAACGGCCCAGATCCGTCATAATTCTGGTCAAAGCTGGTTCTCCTGTTGACCAGACTATCTCCGCCTTAACGGAATACTTGGAACCCGGAGACGCCATAATCGACGGTGGTAACGAGTGGTACGAGAACACCGAACGCAGAATCGCTCAAGTCACCAACCAAGGACTTCTCTACCTCGGCATGGGCGTATCTGGCGGAGAAGAAGGTGCTCGTAACGGACCTTCTTTGATGCCTGGAGGATCTTTTCAAGCTTACTCTAATGTCGAAGATATTCTCAGAAAAGTAGCCGCTCAAGTCGAAGACGGTCCTTGTGTTACCTACGTCGGTGAAGGAGGCTCAGGTAACTTCGTTAAAATGGTCCATAATGGTATCGAATATGGAGATATGCAGTTGATTTCAGAAGCCTATGACGTTCTGAAGAACGTAGGCGGTCTATCAAACTTCGAGCTTTCCGATATTTTCTCGGATTGGAACAGGGGAGAGCTGGAAAGCTTTTTAATTGAAATCACGGCTGATATATTCAAGGTCAAGGATGAGTATGACGATGGCTACTTAGTGGACAAGATTCTGGATAAGACAGGCATGAAGGGGACGGGAAAATGGACGGTTCAACAGGCGGCAGAGCTTTCTGTGGCGGCTCCAACGATAGCTGCCTCTTTAGACTGCCGTTACTTGAGTGGATTGAAGGAGGAGAGAGAGAATGCATCTGAGGTTTTGAAACAAGCTGGGTTAAAGGAGGAAGTGGGATCAGTGAGAAGTGGGATTGATAAGAAGAAGTTGATTGATGATGTGAGGCAAGCTTTATATGCTTCCAAGATATGCAGCTATGCTCAAGGAATGAACTTATTGAAGGCTAAGAGTGTGGAGAAAGGTTGGGCCTTGAACATGGGGGAATTGGCTAGGATCTGGAAAGGTGGGTGTATTATAAGAGCAGTGTTCTTGGATAGAATTAAGAAGGCTTATCAGAGAAATCCAGGTTTGGCTAATTTGATTGTCGATCCCGATTTTGCAAAGGAGATGGTTCAGAGGCAAGCTGCTTGGAGGAGAGTGGTTGGGTTGGCTATAACAGCCGGGATAAGCACTCCTGGAATGTGTGCTAGTCTTGCTTATTTCGATACCTATAGGCGGGCCCGGCTTCCGGCTAATCTTGTTCAGGCCCAGAGAGACTTGTTTGGTGCCCATACATATGAGCGGGTGGATCGGCCAGGTTCGTATCATACAGAATGGACCAAGCTTGCTCGGGGCAGTGGGGCTGGTGTTACAGGAGTTGGTGCTCTCATTTGAGGTGCTGTCTCTTCTTCTTCTTTGCAGGTTACTTTTGTTGTTTGTTTTTTGAATTTGGTCAAAGGGAAAGAAAAAAACAAAATTTCTCTGATTTAAATTGGGGGTTGTGTATGAATCGTATGATGTGATACACATTTAGAGTAGTGTTATAATCCATGCTTTAGACATTATAGCAATTGTTGCTTATTTCCTCGTATTGTTTTTGTTTTAATAAAATATGCATGGCGCTTTGAATTCAATAAGCTCAAGTGGTTTCGTGAATGGTTCCTTTGCATCTTTTTTTTCCTCTCTCTGGTTTCTCTGTGATGTTATTTACTTGCATGTAAACTCTTATGAAATCAATTGAAATGATCAGATTACTATCATGATGATCAAAACTCAAAGTTCACAATCTAATTAACATAGGGTTTTAATCCAAACACTAATTTGAAACTCTATCCCGAACTAGCTCCCAAACTTGAATTCTCAAGAACAGGGAGGGTTCTTGAAACAGCTGCATAAGGAATTTTACTACTACCAACCCATCTACTTTCGAGAACCAGATCATCATCTGCCTGTCTCCCCATTACTTGAATCTTCTTTGTCGTCAACACCCTCTTTGACACTATCCCTGCATAACCCATCGCCAACATACCAGAAACTCCAAGCACAAATCCTATAACCCATAAGTACCAAGCTATATGTTTCTTCCTCCTCTCAAAGGGAACAGCCACCGAAAAATGTCCCTGCATGTTGCTGGACAAACAAGCACCTTGCTTGCTTGTTTCACTCATTTGAAATGACCCATTAAGATCATCAAATGCCACACATCTTCTTTTGGGTGTTCCCAATTTGCCCTCAGAAATTGTCAAATTTGGAAAATGGATTGATATGGGTTTCCCCATAGTATCAAGCCTGAGCTTTGTGATGCTTTTGGAACTTGTATTAGATGCATCAAATACCATAAAGCTAACGACGGGGGTGATAAGTGAATAACCTGGAACTGTGTAGTAGTAAGAAGACAAGTTGCCCAGATTTTGATATACTATGGCTAATCTTCTCACATGAGGGACTGTCAGGGTTCCTGATGGTATGCTGAAGTAGCTAAAGTTGGCTCCTCTGTTCCATAAGGTCCGGCTTCTAAGCCGAACAACTGAAAATTCCATGGATGAGAGATTAGAAGGGAGTTTTGCTCTGTATAGAGCTCCTGTATGAGGTAAGTGTTGAACTGTAGATTTGAAAGCAAGACCTTGAAGAAAAGTGTTTAGAGGAGGAGGGGGAAGGTTATGTGAGCTCTGAGCAGAGGAGCAGAGAAATGATGTGAAAAGGAGGAGTGGGAATGAGATGAAATTCATGGTCAAGAAGTAGGAACAAAGTCGGATGGATCTTCTTCTTCTACAGTTTCTTTTCTTTCTTTCTTATGATCGGGCCAAAAGAAATTGTCGTTGAGAAACACTGTTATGGGCAAAATGATAAAAGCTAAAGTGATATGATATTTTTCTGTTAGATTGATGATGTACTTCTAGGCCCAGATAAAGCAGAGCATGCTTTGCAATGCGGGCCCCCCCCGCCCCCAAATGTTCGGTCTATTCTAGTTTTTCTTTAGGTCAGAGACGGGAGAGAGATTACTAATTGAGGGCCGTGGATTGAGGGAAAAAAAGGTTTTAAGTAGAGATGGTAGGCAAGTAGAGCCTTAGGCCCAAAAAAACTATAATCGTTATTAAAATTTAGAATAAATTATAATTAATATTTAAATTTTTTAATAATCATAGGATCTTTAAATTTAAATTTTATATTATAATAAATTATCAATTTTATTAAAATTGATAAACAGTAATTATTAAAATTTTAAATTTAATTCAATTATATTTTTATCTCATTTCATTTAAAATTGACTTTAACTCTTTTATTTGAAATCCTAGATATTTTATATTTGACCTTAAAGCTTAATATTTTATCTAAAATCCTAAGTGAATGATTTTTGATCTTAAAGTTTAAACCTCTCGTTTAAAACGTAAATGATAGATCTTTTTATCTTTAACCTTAAAACTTAAACTTTTCATTTGAAATCCTAAGTGATATATCTTTCATCTTTGACCTTAAACCTTTAATTTGAAATCCTAAATGATAGATCTTTCATCTTTAATCTTAAAGCTTTAACCTTTCTTTTAGAAGCTTAAGTGATAGTCACTTAACGGTAATATAACATACACAATGACAATTCTATTTTTTTTTAATAAAATTAGGAGTTTATGATAATTTAAATTTAAAATTAAATATTATTTTACAAAAAAAAAAAAGATAAGTAAAACTATCAAAGTGGGCTGCAGGCCCGCGAGCAAAGACATCGACTGCCTCATGCCGGCCCACTTTGACTGTAAGAGGTCTTAGGCACAGTCCATGGGCCGTTATGTGGGCTCAAAATGGACTTGACCCACAAGCGGCCGGTTTTTTTGTTTTTTATTTTGTTGGTATATTATTAATTGTTGATTTGTCTTTTAAAATTTTAAAGAGAGGCGAATTTGAAAATTTAGTTAGAAAGAGGGGGGTTAAAAAGGAGAATAGATGGATTAAAAAAATTATTTATTAAAAATTCTTGATAAACCGTTGACAGGGCCATGCCCTCAGGCAGGCTTAGGTAGGTCCATCCCGTGTCTGGGCCTATACCCCTGGTCAAGCAAGGCACTCATGCACGTGTTGTGTTGTACAATGAGCCATGCACAAAGAGTGGATTACAGGCCAGCTCATGAAGCACGGCCCACATGTACTGCTCTACAGACAAGTACAGATTCCTCCCCCCTCCCTCTTTTAAGCCTAACAAGTACTGATTGATATTCTAACAAAAGTGTAATTTAAGATTTGATTATATGAAATAATTGGTGTTTGTTTGGGTGGGCTTGTTCTCTTTATAGCTTAGCCCGCTGCAATACAGGCTGACAGTTGTCTTGACCCTTGGGCTGTTTTAAGAAGTGGGCCTCCAGTGAATGCTGGAGAGAAGCCTCTTTCTTGAAGATGCAGGCCCAAATCAAAATTAAAATTTATATCGGTGGATATCAGAAGTATGACGGCTCATCATACTTGCGAGGTATGTATGATGATGATGATGATATATATATATACTAAATTAATTTATAAATATTAGTTAATAATTAATATTTTTTTGGGAACCGTTTAAATTATCTTATAAATATGGAGTATAAATTAATATATAATTCATATTTTTTAAGAATTTACCTATAATTTTAATAACGGAAATTATAGATATTATGAATTTTTATAATAATTGATAATATAACTCAATTGGAGTAAATATCTCTTATAAATTAATATACATTTTTTTTCTGTGACATTTTTCTTTGCCTAACATTATGTATGCATATCAGTATACCCAGTTAGAATCAACTAGCAAGAGTCAACGGCATATATGCAAAAGTCCATTTTGTGTTCTTAAAAGGAAATGGAGATGACATCATGCATCATGTCATTGAAGACTGAATCTCTCGCCTTTAAGGCTGTAATAACTGGGTTTGCATTGCACCACTCAACTGCCATTTTCCTCTCTTTTGCATTTTCTATTAAGTTCGTGAAGAAGATAAACATTACAATTAACTAAATCAACTCCTCCTCTGCAGTGAAGTTTCTTTTTTTTTTTTTTTTTTTTTTTTATTATTATTATATAAATGATATATTAAATCACATTATAATTATAAAAATATTATTTTTTTTAAATCGTATCATTTATTATATAAAAATTAATTTTTAATAAATATTAATATAAGATATAACAACATCATATATGAATGGTATATACATATAATAATTTGTAGTATTTAAATATATACATACAATATAAGGACATATCAACCTTTTATAGTGGTAGTGGGATTAAGATTATGGTCGGTCAAATCAGTCCTTGATTAGATGTTCATTAATGTAATTAAGATTTGTTAATTCCTTTGGTGGGGGTTGAACTATATATATTGCAAAGTTCAGATTCTGTTTGTTGATATATAAATTATCAAAGAATAGTAAGCAACGAAACCATAGAATAACAACATAAATTACGTATTTTTATTTAATATAAACGACAAAAATATTATATTCTACATTTAATGTATGTCTTTTAATTCGTAGAATCTCATTCCATATGAGTTTGTTTTAATCCACTTCCGACATAAGGAATTGAAACCATGCTCATACCTTAAAAAAAAAAAAATTTGATGAAGTTGACACGTCATAATAAGCATCCATCTGGCCATGCATCCTTTTTTATGTTGAGTTATTTATTATTTTAAAATTTTAATATAGTGATATATTTTTATTTTAAGTTTATTTATAATTTATTTATAAATATGTAAAATTTATTTTTTATTTGAATTTAAAAAAATTTATACATGAAGAGTAATACTTAAAAAGATTCTTATAATGTCGATAGATAATTTAATTTAATTTAATTAATTTTTTTTAATAATTTAAAATTTTAATAATAATTGATAATTTAGATTGTTTAATATATAAAATTATAATAATATTTTATGTTTTGAAACATAAACCATACTCTTTCGTGATATAATTAGGAGACAACGAAAAGATCAACCATGTGAGGTGGGGATAATGATTTGAGTGAATGATCATTTCTATCTATTCTCTAACAACAAAATGCGACAAATAGACATTTTTTTTTTTTTAAATTTTTTTTTCCTTTCTTTTATTTTTTATTTTTTTTTTCCCTAAAACTAGGAGTATAAGGAAAATTTCTAAAAATATATTTGATTTAGGGAATATTTCTAAATTAGGTTTAATTAAATAATATTTCAGTTGACTCTTTTTTTTTTTTTTTTTTTATTGAAGTGATCCACAATAATTTATTAATCATAATATAATAAGAATCCCTAAAAAAAAAAAAGATAGTAAGAAAAGGAAAAAGGAAGTGATCCTTTTCATAAATATTCATGGGACTAACTACATTAATGAATATGATGCTGATGATGATAACTCATAAGTATACGACCAGAAATAGCTACCCATCAAATAATCTAAAATGTAATTAAATTAAAAGATGACTTAATTAATGTGCCAAATGTGTTCTTCTGATGGAAAAAACCCTAGCTAGGTTGAAATTATGAATTTGTAAATTTTGATGCGGTCAGATTCTCCGTCACTTCATTCCTGAAATCAGTCATATCAAACTAGCAAAAAAGCCTGTCCGCACCGAGTTAGTAAGAAACCGTACACTTCATCTCTGTCATCTTCTCAATTCACTCACCATTCACTTTCTCTCTCATTATCATTTCAACTATATATATCATTTAAGCATTAGTCAAATCAATGTAATATATATATATATATATATATGTATGCATGTATGACGTGTCAACCTCATCTCTGATCTGTCCATCCACCTATCTAATCCTCCAGCCCAGCAGCTTCTTCTTGCATAGACATACATATATGAAGGATAAACCAAAATTTTCCATCTGTAGTGTTATTATTGCTATGTATTTCTTTCATTACGTACATAATTGTGAACTGTCTTCTTTATTCTGTCTCTCTTGTAATTAATTTACCAGTGAAAGCTAGCTAGCTAGATTCTTTCAGACAATCATGAAGAGGTTAACTTTATTCCCACATCGACCAAGGTGGACACTGTGTATGGGTCAGAGCTTAACATATATATCTATGTATATCAGTTGTCATCACCAATGACTTGACTAGCTAGTCAATCAGTTATGATCTAAGTTATATTGTTGCGTGTGGTAATATTTTTAGTACCGATTTCTCTTTTTTTTTTTTTGTGGAGAAAATGATATTGCATAAATGTCTTTTAAGGATTACCAACCTATCTAGTGACACACCTGATATCATCAAACTACTGTAATAACACTATGCGAGATATTATAAGGTAAAGAACGATACTATGATTACGGGTTAGTTTTTAGTCATCGACATTTAATCGAAATGAAGATACTTTTATCTTATTCTTTTGATAAACAGATAAACAGTCTAAATTTATTGGTAGATAAGATTGGTATAGAGATATGTAGATATATTGAATCCGTTCTTATATTAAGTTGATAAATAATAATATATATATATATATATATATATTATATTTTATATAATCTATTATTTTTGTATAATTAATGAACATATCTATGAAAAATTCAGCGAGAAAATAAGCTGCTTGTGTGATGTATGTAACAACTAAATAAAGGCGTTATAGGTAGCAGAAGTTTCAAAGGCAATTGGTTTTTCGAGTAAACTAATAATGACTGTGATTGAATGGTAAATACGAAACAAGACTGAGGTAGAAAAAGAAAAGTGATCACCTGATCGATCACGTGTGAGATGAGATGATGGCTTCCCAAAATTAACCTTATTATTACCAAAAGTACTAAATTTATTTCCATTTACTTTTCCCACTCATCATATCATATCATATCATGCAAAACTGCAAAGTAAGTGAAATTATATTTGCTTGCTATCCCTTTTTTTCCCTCTTTCAACCCATTACATTATATGCCATCGGCGTTTCAATAATGGTCTGAATATTTTCAAAATGCCACCGAACGAATAAAGTAATAAACATAATGAGTCATATGTTTGGAAACCTTAAGAGAGTGTGTACTTATTTGATTTCATATACGAGAGTTAAGAGATGATCTGATGTTTCGAAAACTATATATTACTTAGAAATTATTGAATACACTTGATTTATAGAGATCGATCAAATCGTAATAATTTATTGAATTGATATCAGTAAGTGGTAAATCTAAAACTTTCACGATTATTTCAATAAAATTTAGATTTAACTAAAATTTAGATGAATAAAGAGAATTAAGAATTTAATATAGTATTAACACTGATATTTAATATTATAATTAATCGCGTGATTTTAAATCAATTTATCTAATTTTTTATGATTTATCAAATTGATTGCGAGATGAGGTTGAAAATTTGGGTTATAACTTAAAGAGCATGCGATAAGAGACTTGTTTGGTTTATATGTTGATTTACTTTTTTCATAAGAAAATTTCCAAATTTGTTTTGTACCGAAGAAAAGAAAAGAGAGAGAGAGAGAGTAGTAGGGATGGGTCTTGATTTTTATTTTTATTTATTTATTTATTTTTTAAATGGGTCTTGAACTTGAAAAAGTATAAATAAGTGGAAAAAAAAAATTATATATTATACACTTTATAACAACATGAGATCTGGATCAAATAAACTTTACATTACTTTATAATTTCTTTGTGATCAAGTACGTTTACAATTAGCTAGATTCATTTCACCTTAAATAATTCCCAACATATAATACATACATTAAGATAAATTTATAGAAAGAAAAACATATTGTCTTTATTTAAAAAAAAAATACTAATAATTAAAAAAAAAAAAAACTAAACTAAAACATTACAAGAATTTCTCTAATTCATTATGGGGTTAACTCCATTTCATGACAAATGGTTTCCACTCCCATGCACATAATAAAACATTTTAGTTGGTAGCATGAGAAATATTATGCTAACCAAATCTTAAAATTAGGCAGGTGAAAAAAGATATTTACATTTAAAGTAGGGGAAATTTAAGATTAATTTCTGAAATTTGTGTATAATTATAATAAATACTTTATTTTGAAACTTTCATTATAATCCCTAATTTTATGATAAAGAATCTAAAGTTTAAAAATTTTGTCCCAAGTGAAAATTTTCCTTTTATTTTTAACCCAAATTTATTTATTTGTTTATTTTAACCCATTTTAATATTTAAAATCAATTTTTTTTTTTTATCTCTTTCACCACTATCTTCACCTACCCATTTTTTGCCACCATAAGAAATGATCTTTAACATTTTAAATTTGACAACAAAAAATTTCTTATTCATTTTAAAAGATTAATTTTTATTTTTATATTTACAATTATCATTTTAATTATTTATGTATCTCAACCCTATACAGCTTTCTACATCCTTTGCTAAGAAATTTTTTTTTTTTTATTTTCTCATATTTCACTGTCGTCAATATTCAAAAAATTTATATTTCTTAATATTCGGAAATGTTTGAAAAATTTCACACCATCTTAAGATTAATTTAAAAATGAAAGAAATAATTTAGTAAATTAGATTTTAGAATACTTCGCAAGAGTAAAGGGATTATGAGGTAAAAAAAAAAAGATTTAATTTGATATAAATGTTAAAATTTTAAATTCTTGTACATAAAATATGAGGTTTGTTATAAATAAAATTTTAAAATATAAAATTTATGATAGTTATAAAAATTGAGGGGACCTATTTTAATTAATTTTTCAGTGTTAGATGATGCTAAGTACTAAAGAGTCGCATATCAAGTAAAATAGATTTGGCTTTAATTTGTTCCTAAATTTTAAAAGAGAGTGCAATTAAGAATAGGGTACACACACTACTCACATAACACTGATAGAGTATATAGCTAGCCAGAATACGAATCACAGAATCACCATTCACCTGGCTTCTTGGCCTCTCTCTCTTTTTTTTTTTTTTTTTTTTTTTTTTATTTCTTATTCTTATCTCCATTTTCGTTTATAATATTAATTATCATTTGTTTTCTGATATCTCTCCTTTCTTTTTTAGCTTATATAAAGCCTTTTTTCTGCCTCATATAGTCAGTCACACGAGCTGGTTGAGTTGGTGTTGGTGAGTCTTTGTGTTCACCCTTTACCTTCTTCGCCCTTTTCACAAAACATTTCCTTTTCATACTCTCTCTCTCTCTCTCTTCGTTGCTGCTAGGGTTTCGATGAAGAGAGAACACGTGATTACTAATCTCCCATATTCTTTGAAAATTGAATGGATCTACTCGACCATGTTGCTTATAAGCATTGAAATGTAGATCCATTCGGTAATATTCTCACTTTCTGGCCGGTATGAATTCTCTTTTGTTTAGCTTCTTTCCTTAAAAGGATAAAAGGTTTTTATAAAGAGAGCTTTCTTCAGTCCACTCATGGGGAGTGATAGGATTTAATTAGCTGCCGACTCATTCATCCAAATACTGAGTAAAATTGATGATCTGTGCAATACTCAGTGAATGAGTGAATGATGCGGGAGACAGATTGAATCTTAAGCTTCCCGTACTTGGACTGAAGGGAGCTCCCTTTTCCATCCACTTTATTGTTTTTTTTTTTTATTAACCCTAATCACGGCCACCTTTTTCTTCTTGCTTAATTTTTACACTAGTTTCTTTTTCTTTTTTAACATTGTCAATCCTATCACCAACGCCTAGATGACAAACTTTATTCTATTTTTCTTCTAAATAAAGCTTGTTTAGCACCAATCGTTGGCTTTGATACTGATCCGGACTAGGTTGGCTTGCTAGATAGCTAGCTAGGTCTGTAGCTAGCTAGCTTATAATCTTGAACATCACTATCCATGAGTTTGATTAGCGTATCAATCATTATCTTCACTGTTTTATCGTGTTTTTATAGCTAGAAAGTTGGATATGATCTGCGAGCGATCTACACAAATGTTATTCATGTTACATTTATGCTTTTTTGATTCTCACATCACTATTCTTCTTGTCGTTTTCCTTCTCTTCTCTTCTCTTGGGAGTGAGTAAGATGTAAGTTGTTTTGATTCTGATCGGTTCGTTAAGATTCTAAATTAGAATATCAAAGGATTGGCTCGAGAATGTTTGGTTTGGATGTTATGATCTTGATCATGTTCAGGCAGCAAGTAATTTGTTTAGGGTTTTAGGGGTAACAAGTGGGCATTAATTGGAAGGGGAGGAGAACACAGAAGAGGTAAAGCCCTAATTAAATTGGAGGGTAAGGCTTTCACATCACACGCTCAACGACAACAAGGTTCTTGGGTAATGGCCTCATGCTAAGAAGCTGCTTCAAGTTCCTAGAAGACATGTTCCCACTCGCAGTGGTTCAATTACCCAAGTATCCTCGCATGTCGTATTTTAATTTGACCCCCCACTTACTCTGCAAACATCATTTATTTATGACGCACCACTTCATTATATATATTATATTTATTTATTTATTCTATTACTAAATCTATTTTTTGTACTTCTAATCTTGGTGGTCGGAATTACGATTTTCCCTGAATTTGTATGGCTAAGGATAAATGAATACGTAGGTAGTGTTTTTTTTTTTTTAATTATTTTTTAAATATGACGGTCTGGCCTGAAGAATTTGTAATAAGTTTGTGTACAAATATGTAACTCTTATCATTCGAGTTATCGAGTATCAAACTATTAGTTTTCTTTGTTCTTTTTCCCCATTGCCATGAGGTGTTCTTTTTTTGGCCAGTACTTTTGCTAAGGTTTTGAGTTATAATGTAAAAACGTGTATGCTACTTTTTCTGACCAAAAATCTGACTCCTGAATGAAACCCTAGAAAATATCATTCATGTTAAATTGGATTCCTCTTTCTTTCTCTCTTCTGAAATAAATCATATTACATACTTTTGACTCAAAGAAAAAATAGCAAGGTAGTGCATCTCTGCTCTGGTAACCAGTGAGCGACAAGTGCATGCCACACAAACATCTCTCTGCACAAACGAATATGTGCAGGAGAAACTACTGCAGCCACTTATATATTTCCTACTTTTCTAAGCTCCTTTCATGTTAATGGTTCTTTTTTTAGTTTTTTAGCCCTTCCTGGCTAAAAACAATGATACTCTGGAGTACAGATTCCCGCTAGAAAGGAGGTTTCTACTATAATTATGAAAACAATGAAACTTGATTATTATTTTTTTCTTTCACACTTGTACATCCACGTTATTCTTTTATTTAAAAAACTATTTTTCTCTTTTTATTTTTTATTTTTTAAAATTTTTAATTGTCTTTTTTTCGGTTTAGGATTAACTTTAAGACATTATTTAATTATCTCTTAAGTCAATATTTAACTTTTATGTAATAGCCTAGTATAAGGTCGGATTTAATATGTATTAATTATAAATATATTAATTTTAAAGTTATGTTTCATTAAGTTAATGAGTTCGTTCATCAAATTTAGTTAGGGTTTTTAGATTTAGCAACACCTATATATATACTTAGTTAGGGATACAAATATTTTAGAGAAGCGTCTCATTCTTAATGGGTTTATACAGTTCTCTTAGGAGGAGGGGGAGGGGAGGGGAGGGCGTTTGGTTAAGTTCTTTTAAGAGGAAATGAAATCAAAATAAGAATAGAATGAAAATGAAATTAGTGAATATTTATTTGGTTATATAAAGATGAGTAATAAGTAATATTTTTTTAAAAATTAAATAATAAAGTTAGGAAAATTTAATTATTATGTGAAATATTTTATTTATGTAAATAAATAGTTATTTAATTCTGCTCTAAATTTAATATATATATATATATATATATATATTTTTTTTTTTTTGAAATGAATAAATTATTTTATATATTGAATGTTAAAAAAATGAAAAAAAAAAAAATTTAATATTAATAAAATATATATCAACAGATAAAAACTATTAATTTTAAGATGCAGATATAAGATGTAAGGGTGTGCTTCTATTATGATAGATATTAGTAGATATAAGATGCAGTCAATTAGATTCTTAAATTCTCACTTATTTTGTTTAGGACACTTTTTAAAGTTATTTTAGGTGCGAATCCGTTTAAGGTTCTCTTGTTACTCTTTGGATCTTGAATAAGGTAAGATTTGACGAGATATGTATTAAAAAATTTTCAATTAAATCATCAAATTAATTAAAGTCATGTAAAGTTTTGTTTCCTTTATTCTCTGGGCCGGATGTTCCAACCCGTTTGGAAGAGCTCTTGTATTGATGTATCCATAGACACACACAATATACAGTGTTGTGTTGATGATGGTCATATAGACATCTTCATCACATTGTGTTGTCTCCCATCATCTTATTATACGATGTGACACAAAATCTTTGAGAAAGACAATCTTAGATACGAATGTCTTTATCGTCCCACTTCCAGTCTAACTTTCTGATATCGTGTTGGGCCCTTAACCTATACCTGATGTCCCATTGATATATGAAACGGCCACTCCAAGTTTTTGACCTTAGAACTTTAGAATTTACATCTCATCTTCACAGATAATTTACTTTTTTCACATGTCGTGGCTATGTCCCAATTAGGTTTTCAAGTAAAGTGCCTTTGGTATATAATAAGTATAATAACTATAGGGTAGATCGAATCGTATCTAAGGGAATCTTAAGTTAATTTCTTTTCGCCTGTGATTAGATCCTCCATTTTAGGGACTTGGATAGCTTCTAAAACGAATATTTTATCTTATGTTTTTGGGTTAAATGCAAAGTGACGCCCTGTGTGTTTAGTGTTTGTGCAATATCATACCTTGTGTTTGTTTATAAATACAGCAACTTGACTTACCAAATTTTAGTGTTTTTAGTGTTTGTGCAACATCATATAAGCTTTGGGGCCTGATCTATATAGCCTTGTGTAGATATCATTCTTACATCAATTTTATCATGCTTCAATTAAAATTATAAGATTTATTTATTTAAAAGGTATATCTATAAATAGTACACATCCAAATCCCATATATATATATATATATATAAACAAAATAAATTTTATTAATGAAAGAGGAAAATAAAATGAAACATGACCTGATAAACAGAGATTCTAAAATTACTCAAATCTAGTTTATCATAAGAAATTAACGATCTTTATGTTTCTAGGAAGACAATTGTGAGACATAGAAATAGTATTCAAAGTTACAAGCAAAATTAGTAAGCGGATCAACAATTTTGTTGCTTTTCTTATAATAATAAGTAATTGAATGAGAGTTGAAAGGAAATCAACTCCTTGATAGCACTACTGATCGAGTGAGTTACAAAACCCATGTTTATAAATGTAGCAATTTGACCTCATAAAACTTCAACTGAGGAGTTAGTTGTAGTGGTGTTTGAAATAAATAACCCATTAACCCCGTTACTTTTGCTTTGGTCAAACAGCATTAACTTTATATAGTATGGTATATAGAGAGACACTTGTTGAATTCGTATACGTCAAATTAACGTGCATGGTGAGTGGGGAAGAAGAAGAAGGAGGAGAACCTTATTATATATATATATGTAGAGTTGTTTACTGGTTTTCCAAAGGATTTTAATGGGCACCACGGCATTGATAACGAGGAACAAATTTAGATTGGGTTATATGGGAAGATGACCCTCCCCAAACCCGTCCAAGATGAAGGTAATGCGTTACACAAACTTGAGGGGTTTGCAGCACTCTTCTTAGTGGGATCAGATCACATTATTAGAAAATTATAATAAATTCTTAAAATTTAATATAATTTTTTAATATATATTCAATTTTTTAAATAATTATAATAAATTTAAATTAAATTATAATAAATATTAGCTTTTAGTATAGAATAATTATTAATATGTCTCATAACTAATTATTCTCATAATTTATTTAATTTATTTATTCTCAATTTCTATTTACTATCTCTATTGTTAATGTCGATATAAATATATTAAAATTTTAATTATTTTCTAATTATTTCTATTTCTTAAATATAAAAATATAAAAATTTTAATTTTTTAAGTTGGTTGTCTGCTAGTAATTTCTATTATCATCATAAAAATATTAAAATATGAATTATTTTATTTATATTTATATTTATATTTTTTAAATATTAAAATATTTAATTTTTATATTGACAATAAAAATTGGTATTGCAATAATAAAGAGGATAATGGCTCGGGTAGAGAAGAAATTAAAAGCATAAAAATAAAAATATAAAATATAAAATATATTAAATTTATAATTTTAATAATTATATATATATATATATAATTTTTTAAAAATTTAAAAATTATTATAGTTTAAATTTAATATTTATTAAGATTATTATCAATTAAAAATATTTATTATAATTTATTTTAATTTTAGACGTCATGGATGAAAAAGACGGCAAAAATAAGAATCTCTACTGTCTGGATGGGCCTAAACTAGCCAAGCCCACTAAATAATATTTCCAAGGAAGCCCAATCCCATCCGAATTTTGTCATGGTTTTGTCTCGGTTTTACGTCCAAGAAATGAAGAGGATAAGGCAAGCTAACTCTTATATTTGCTTGAAGAACAGGGCAAGCTTTTGAAATATGAATTCAACAAGGCTTGAGATTTTCACAATTGGACCATGTGAAAACGCTTACCAAATGGGATTTTCAATCGGCAAGAATTTCTCTACGCTAATACGAAGCAGATTCGAGAAAGACTTAATTTTTCAAAACCAGCTTCTTCCTTTTGCCCAATCCGCAAAATCGCAGTCTCTGCTCAAGCCCCTGTTCGACAACAACAAGAATAAGTTCCCAAGTTACTGGGACGAGCTTGTCGGAATCGCAGAAGGAAGTGATGTTCCTCTTCTTCATGTAACTAACTAACTCTACTTCTAGATCTTCCATTCACTCCTATGACACTGTAAAATTTTCGTACTCTTTATTATTTATGCAGATTATGCTAATCAACTTCAGGAAGGAGATTCTTCCATTTCTCCCTAAGAACGCAGAAATCATAGATTCGATTAATGCTGCTTATGTAGAAGATGACTGCTCTGATGTTCTTGTTGTTACTGATTGTATCGCCATTGCCGCTCACAATGAAGATGCTAATGTCGCTCTTCTTGGCCACACGTTAGTTTTTTCTTTTTTCTTTTTTTTTTAAAGTGAAAATTTGAGTATGTTTGCAGTTTGCCTAAGTAAGCGTGTTCCAAACTTCAGTTTGAATGGTTAAATTTGATGTATAAAATCCAGCTTTCTGAAACGGCAGATTGTAAAATCTGGCAGGTATTTGGTGAAGGGAATTTTGAAAAGTGGGCTACGTTTCATTGCTTATACATATGCAGGAGAGCTACCAAGCTGTGCGTTCGGTTTCAACAGTCACGGCCTGGTAATATCAAATTCCTCCATTAAACTCAACGCTTTTTTATTTTTAAGCAACGGAAGTCCAACCGGCGGTATTCTAACTCCCGTAAAACGCATGCGTTTAGGCATTCACTCTGAATTCAGTACCTCCAGTTGAAGCCGAGATTCTGCCTGGTGGCATTGGACGCAACTTTATCTCTAGGGACCTCCTCGAAGCGAAAAGCCTCGAAGATGCAATCAACGTAACATAACAAATTAAATCAAACCCACCTTAATTCATGGTCTTTAGTAATATATAATACTAGCTTATTATTATTGTTTTTTAGAGAGTTAGATCTGCTGACGTGTCGGTGGGGCATAGCTATAACCTGATCGATTTCAAGACACGTCGGATAGTGAACGTGGAAACTGCGTCTAGGAATCGGGTTTCGGTCCACGAAGTTAAGGAAACGCCGTTTTTCCATGCGAACGCGTATCTCCATCTGGAAGTTGAACAGGTAGAGGATGAGAACTCAATTAGCAGGCAAGCAAGAGCTGCTCTGCTCTCCAAAAAATCCAAACATGATTTCCTCTCTGTTCTCGGAGACACAGACAGTGAAAAGTTCCCGATTTACATGGCAGGTAAATTAGTAAAAAGATTAAAAAAAAAAGAAAAAAAAATCTAATTTTTAACTCCCTCTTGCTCTTACATATTCAATTATTTCTTCTCTAAGCTTTTTTTTTTTTTTTTTAAATTTTAAAATTATTATTAATTTTCAGGACCGACACTTTACACACTGTGTAGTGTTATTATCGATCTGGATGAGAACACGGTGTCGATTATTGAAGGGAATCCAAAGGAAAAGAAAATCTCTCATGTCTTCTCCGTTTCTTCGCTTGATCACTAGCTTCTTATAATTCATCAATGATTACTGAATGAATATTCCCAGCCCAGCCCAACCCAACCCAGCAAGCAGGTGGCCCATTGGAACTATGACCTATGACTATTAATTTTGTGGGCTGAGGAGGCCCGTCATTGACCACGTCACTTGACATGATGATATCAGCTTTATTATTATTATTATTATAAATTAATTAATTAATTAATTTTTTTCTATTTAAGAAACTGCTCATTCCACGGGGCAAACTTATTAGCAAAGATAACAGTTTAATATATTATTAATTTATTGAGTTTGTATTGTTCGGTTGAATATATATATATTATTATTTTAATTAGTTTATTAAGTAATATAAATATTTTTTATTTGATGATGTAATATTATATAAATAATAAAATTAATATTTATTTTATAAATAAATTCTGATAAATTCATATATATATATTTTGGAGCAAATCCAACATCTTATTTATTAGTAGTACTATTAAATTAAGAATAAAAGAAAGCTAAATTGCGACAATTACTATGTAGTTAAGTGCATGTACATCAATTCCACATCTAAATTAACAATATACAATATCAGTTAGGAATCTCTTATCTGAAGTGGTATGGCATTCGATAATTTCGAAGATTATGTCACCCATCTTGACTTAAATGATTGGTAACATTTGTAGTATTATTGGTGTTAAATAATGGACCAATTGATAATAATTAGGTGCAGCCGTTTTTCTCGGCTTGGAGTTTTGATCCAATCCCGATATTTAACATGAATAAAAATAATGATGTCATCCCAAGACCGTGAATGGGAACGGGATCTAAAATGGTCCCGACCCCAAAATAATTTGAAATTGAAAATTATTAAATTTATTTTAAAATTATAAATAATTTACTAATAAAATTTAAATAAATTTTTTTGTTAATTTATTAGTAATATTTTTAAATTATAATTATTATAAATTTAAATTTTATTATTCTATTAATTAATTAAAAATTTATCGAAAATTTCAGTACCGACGAAATCATAGGATGAACACCCACTTAGTCCCTATGGGAAAAACCCCACCCACCCCAAATAACAATTAGCCTAAAAGTCAAAAGTCAGAACTCATGGAGCCAAATCCAATGGGCGAAGCTCTTGTCATAGTTTATAGCTAAAATTTGATGGACAAAATATTGGTGAACTTATCTAATTTCAATGGTCGGTTTAATTCATACTTAACTTAAGTGTATATGTGTACGGAAGATGAGCATGATGATGGCTACATTTGATTAAGATTACCGTAAGAATGTCAAATCCTATATATCTATAATTATCTTATATTAAGTTATTCTATCTCTTTAATAGTTATCTTTTAGTTTATAGTATTAAGACTCTAGAATTATATAAAAGGTAGAGAATGAATATTTATGATTTAGGTAATTAATGATTTATTGTTAGTTGTTTATAATTTTAGTTCTAATCTTCTACCGTGAAGAAATAGTTTATTGTTAGTAGTTCAACAATTGGTATTATAACTATAAATTTGATAGATTCTATCGTTTACGATGACCAGATCCATTCACGATTGGATTAGAACCCTTGAAGGATTTCAACTGGATGTACTCCCAAGCACTACTGCATAATTCTAAAGAGAGAATATAAAGATTGGAAACTTCATTCAATGAATTAGTGAATTAATCATGTAATCATGATGTTGAATGTCAATATCATCATAATGACCATCGAAGTCAATCAGACCACATGTCTCGTCCTTCACAAGTCTTAACGATAGAAGTAAATCATCATATGATTCATGCAACAGTAGCAATAATTCTGACGATTCTCAATGTCGAAAGAAGGTTACTCCTAGAGGAGCAAAGATGGAATTTCTTAAATTCAATGGAGACGATTTCTCCTTGTGGATAATTATGTAGGGCAAACTGTTCTTTTCATTTCAAAAGATTCATCGTAATGAACATGTTTCATATGCAATGTTGATGCCAATTTGGAAGAAGATACCAATCGATGAGAAGAATTTGGTGATTGAGTTTACTTGAAGTTGCAACCATATCATCAAAGTTCAATATTGCATCAAGATTATCATAATATCATTAACAAGTATTTTGCTCCATATGAAGTGATGGAAAAAATTGGAGCAGCAGTATATAGCCCTGCTATTTCTAAAGATGCATTGGTTACATCGGGGTTTTCACGTCTCACTATTAAAAAAAATGTGTTGGTGACCCATTTTAAAGTTTTTCCTTCACTTCTATATGATGATGGTGACACACCAGTGCCTCAATTACTCCAAATAGTAGATTATAGATGGGTCAAGAAGTGTTAGGTCTATTGGGAGCAGCTCTTAAGAGAATAAAATATCATGAGAACAAGTTGATTTCCAGCTTAAGTCTTTGAGGACATGATTCTTTTTTAGGGGAGAGTGATGATAAAGAATACAAGGTATTTTCACAATACCATTTTCAATATTCTACCGCCAAGTAGTATAAATGAGATAAATGAGCATATGACAACAGATAATGACAGTCTAAAAATTATAATCATGATCATACGCTCTGGATAAAGTGTGGTTCCAAAAGTAATGAATGATCTATCATCTACCCACGGCACCAATTAGCATATTTATACATTTATCCACAAGCAACTTATTCTATAATAATTGTTAAGATATGTTTGACTCGCAAAAAATTAGGCTATATATGTACGTGTACATGCATGTGTACACGATCGTCATTAGTTAAGACTAATTCTAGTTACTAACACATGCCCAATACTGGGTCCGATTCATTACTACTTCTTTACCCGCACACAAAGTTTTGCTTGTAAATCTCTTAGTCAATGTATTAGTTCACATTGATTTAGAACACATTTACATGGAAGTAGTTTACTTCGAATTGAATAACAATTTGAGTTGCAATTTCCTTTTTCTGTTTGTTATCAAAGAGAATATCATCACTGATATCATAATTAAGTTTTTTTTATGGGAAAAATAAGAGTGAATCATATCATGCCATTTAACCACCAAGTCTCTCGGATCTAGAACCGGAACGGATCAGACACTATAAAAATGGGTCGAGGGTCAGTTCGTGGCATAGCCGCGGGAATAACATGAATGCTTGATTGAGAAAAAAGAACCCCTAGGTCTGCATCAGAAGATCCCAATACTAAGAAGAGTGCAATAAACATGCAAAACCCATAGGCCATAACAACACACACAACCAATATAGTTGTTTATGATTATGACTATTCTCCTACCGTCGTTTTCGATCAATAAAGTTATAGTTTTTTAATATTTTCTTGAGACTCGGTCGCGATATCGTTGATAGTAGTATCTCATTTGCAAGTTGATGATACTCGGCCGTGTTTTATGACATTTCTGTAATTCATTACAACAAATCAAACAAACCTTCACACAGGAGCAATCAATTGTAGTTGGCCTACTTATTACCTGAGAGAGTTTTTCAAGTAAGAGTAAGAAGATGATGAGGATCGATGATAATAATAGGCTACTAGCTAGGCAGAAGTCAACGTTTCCGAAGTGCTAGCTAGATACATTTGACTTTGAATATACCATTTGTCTTATATGATGGCCAACGCTCAACATGTACATAGTATAGACCATTGAATTGTTTAGTAGAAATAATGGACCTATAGAATATCAAACGCATCCGCTTTTTCAGCCGTTTGACTATATAGACATACACGTAACACTTGTGTAATTAGAGAACCAGTTTGACGAGATCATACACTAATTAACTATATGATACCACATTAAGAGAGGCTGAGGTTTCATTAATTGATTAATGATCCGTTTTGCAAGTTATGATTAAGGATAGGGGGGTTGAGAGGATGGGTTTATTTATTATTTTATAAGATAAAATGAGGATAACTGGATAACTTATAAAACAACCGAATCCCAATCACATTGTCAATGTACTAATCTCAATAATCGTATTATCATGTTTGACTTGTGATAAATATATATACACGAGTAATGGTAATGAGAGAAATATTAGATAAAATATTAGTAGGGGCGGACTGCTCTACATTCAGCCACGCCACAGTGACCCCCGAAGTGATTTTCTTTTAGTTGCGGGACGAAATCCAGCAGCCAATTGCTGGCTCTGAATAACCAGCCCTGCCATAAGTTCGATTCTTCCATAACATAACGGGGCCGGGTCTCAAAATGCGAGCCGAGCAACGTAGGTGCACAAGAGTACTTCGTGTCATAACCATCTCTTAACTATCTACTTAATTGATGAGTTAACAAGTAAGTAGTATAGAAAGTTGACACCTAATCTTATGGGGCCAAGTAGCAATGTCAAAGGCATATATAAATTATGTAAATTAAGTGAAGTTTATGGGCCTAAACCATATATTAAAATACGAATTAGGGAATAAGATTTGAAGCAGTCGGTATGCTCACACGTCGCCCCGTTTTCTTTATAAAGGCATGCTTTCCAAACCGACTAGTGTCACTCCCGAGTCCTCTCCCCTGTTTCTTCTCTCTTTCAGATTTGCTCCGAAGGAAAATGAATAGGAAACGAAGCTGAAGAAAAGAAGATCCAGGTGAGACTCTCTCTCTCTCTTCTTTCTTCTCTGTTTGTTTGGCTGTCGAGAAAAAAGAAATAAGTTGCAAAGATATGTCCAGGTTTTCCAGTTCATCATTTATCGGCATCCAAACAGGGTCCTACGTACGTAATTACGTGATATTCGATTTTTGAGAGAGATTTTTTCGTAATTTCTTAAGATCACCGTCTCAAATTTCAGTTTAGCCAAAACTGAAATTTAGTTCAACACATTCTATCTAATATTCTATGCCGGTATGAAAGCTGGCACCATGTAGTCCCGTAGAAACATCTATTGTATCTCAGCCGTCGATTTGTTCCACACAGAAGATTCCTTAGATTTTAGAAATCATGGATTTGGTTTTTTATTTTATTATTATTTTTAGAATAGTTTTTTTTAATAAAAAAATATCTAATAATTTTTTAATTTTATATTTTAGTTTCTTTAAAGGAAACTAGTCGGATCTAATTTTCCGGGTCCACTTATTTCCAGCCGTTAGATTAGTGGGAGCATATATCTATATTTGACTTTTCCAATTTTGTTTATTTATAAATATTTTCCACAATACACCTGGCCATGCAGACTTTCAATCGTGCCTCTATTATATTTTCTTAGAAATCGAGTACTGCCTGATCAGTTCAGACTTCATCAGCCTAAGGTAAGGTTAAATTCAATGACCTCATCGGATTTGATTTTCCTATACTTTCTTAGCAACCAAACAAAAATTATTTGGGGAGATTTTAGGTAGTACTCGATCGTGATCAGTACTGCATGTTAGTTTGACTTTTTTTTTTTATATATTTTTTTAAGTTTGGATAGACTTTTTCTCATCTTGAGAACCGTTTTCATTTTTCAAATTTTTTTTTTTTATAAATATTTTTCGTAATGAAAAAAGCAGTAAAAAAAAAAATTAATTTATGTGCCTCTCTAATTTTAAATTTTCGTAGCTTTTTATTTATTTATTTGAATTGCTTGTAAAAATTAATTTTTATATTTATAAATATGAAATATATTTAAAAAAAAAATATTATTAAATAAAAATTTTAAATTTTCGATATGAAATAATATTATCGATATATGACTACCTCTTTTTACCGTCGAACCAATAGCAAATTGTCGACATAATTTATGTTTAATTTTTCTTCTATTTCTTTGGTAATGTTCCAAGTCGTGTATTAGTATACAAAACATTATACTTACGTAAGAAGGTAAGATTTTTTAATCTCGTACGACTCTAATTGTCATTGGACTTTTCTTAACCCGAAATTGCTATTTAATAGATAATAGTAGTTTCATATTTGATTCTACCATTTATATTACAATCATATACTACTAGCTACAAACTTGTTACTCAAGTTTAACATCAAGCAATTAGGATCTGATCAATATATGCACGGACCATGATCGTAGGCAGGTACTAGTACGAGGAGCAAACTTGCAGTATAGAGAAGAATAGTGTCAGTTAATGAGTTCACTGTCCTTTACTTGACCAAAAAAATGGCTGGGAATTCAACAGCAGCGGGTGCCTGTCCAGCACCCATGAAAGCTACATCAAACGGCGCGTTTCAAGGAGACAATCCCCTTGATTATGCACTCCCTCTTATCATCTTACAGATTTGCCTTGTCGTCGTTCTCACACGTGTTCTAGCTTTCTTTCTCCGGCCGCTGAGACAGCCTCGTGTCATTGCTGAGATTGTTGTAAGTATACATTGATATCCTTGATTTTTGTTGTTACTCTGCCAATTTTTTGAATTTTTGGCGGGAACTAATATCCTTGATTTTCACTTGACAGGGAGGTATATTGCTAGGCCCCTCAGCTCTAGGCCGGAACAAAACCTTCCTAAACAACGTTTTCCCGTCAAGAAGTCTAACAGTACTAGACACTCTAGCTAATCTGGGCCTCCTCTTCTTCCTCTTCCTAGTCGGGCTTGAACTGGACCTCAGTTCCCTCCGAAGAACCGGGAAAAAGGCCCTCAGCATAGCCGCAGCTGGAATCAGCCTCCCGTTCCTTATGGGAATCGGAACCTCTTATGTTTTACGAGCAACGATTTCAAAAGGTGTAGACAAAGCCCCATTCCTTGTTTTCATGGGTGTTGCTCTTTCCATAACTGCGTTCCCTGTCCTGGCCCGCATCTTAGCCGAGCTCAAGCTCCTAACAACCGACATAGGCCGGATGGCCATGTCAGCAGCGGCGGTTAATGACGTGGCCGCTTGGATCCTACTCGCTCTGGCTATCGCCTTATCCGGGAAGGACAGCTCTCCGCTTATTTCTCTCTGGGTCTTCTTGTGTGGAGCTGGGTTCGTGACCGCTTGCTTCTTTGTTTTCCCCCCCATGTTTAAATGGATGGCTCACCAGTGCCCGGAGGGTGAGCCGGTCAAGGAGCTGTATGTCTGTGCCATCTTGACTATGGTTCTGGCGGCTGGGTTCGTTACGGACACAATTGGGATTCACGCGTTGTTTGGGGCTTTTGTGGTGGGAGTGCTTGTACCGAAAGAAGGGCCGTTTGCTGGAGCATTGGTTGAGAAAGTTGAGGATCTTGTTTCAGGGCTTTTCCTTCCTTTGTACTTTGTTTCTAGCGGGCTTAAAACCGATGTGACCACCATTAAAGGGGCCCAATCTTGGGGTCTTCTTGTCCTCGTCATTGGTACAGCTTGTTTTGGGAAAATTGCCGGGACTGTCTCTGTTTCTCTTCTCTGTAAAGTGCCCTCTCAAGAGGCCATTGCTCTTGGGTTTCTGATGAATACTAAAGGGTTGGTAGAACTGATTGTCCTCAACATTGGTAAAGACAGAAAGGTAATTAAAAATTTCTTATACCATTTTCATCATCTGCATTTTAGTGAGTACCAACTAATCATTATCTAATGTTATTTCAGGTGTTGAATGATCAAACATTTGCAATCATGGTTTTAATGGCGATATTCACGACGTTCATCACAACACCTTTAGTGATGGCTGTCTATAAGCCAGCTAAAAGAAGGAACGAAGTGTCTGATTACAAGCGCAGAACGATCGAGCAGAGAGAATCTAAATCCCATCTTCGTATCGTGGCATGTTTCCACACTATAAGAAACATCCCCGCCATGGTCAATCTGATTGAAGCTTCTCGTGGGACAGGGAAGAAAGAAGGTCTATGTGTCTACGCAATGCACTTAATGGAGCTAACAGAAAGACCCTCTGCCATCTTAATGGTCCACAAGGCGAGAAAAAACGGACTTCCCTTTTGGAATAAAGGGCCCAGAGATGCTTCCGACCAATTTGTTGTTGGTTTTGAGGCCTTTTTACAGCTCAGCAGAGTTTCAATCCGACCAATGACAGCCATTTCATCAATGTCTGATATGCATGAAGATATCTGCAATAGTGCGGAGGGAAAAAGAGCTACTGTGATAATCCTTCCGTTCCATAAACATCAGAGACTGGACGGGACTTTGGAAACTACTCGCGCTGAGTTCCGTTTGGTCAACAAGAAGGTTCTAGAACATGCTAGATGTTCGGTTGGAATCTTGGTTGACCGTGGACTCGGAGGTGGGATCCATGTCTCTGCAAGCAATGTTTCTTCGACTGTAACTGTGTTGTTCTTTGGTGGAAGAGATGATAGGGAAGCGCTTGCTTATGGTGCAAGAATGGCGGAGCATCCAGGTATAAAACTAATTGTGGTTAGGTTCTTGACGGGCCCGGATAAGATATCAGAATCAGCAGAGATTGTGAAAGAGAATAGCAATTTGGATCAGGACAAGAAGTTCTTGTCTGAATACAAGCAGGGGATTTTGAAGGACGAGTCTATTCGGTTCGAGGAGAGGAGGGTGAGCACTGGCACGGAAGTTGCTGAGGCGGTTAAGGAGTTTAGCAAGTGCAATTTGATATTGGCGGGAAGGATGCCAGAAAGTCAAGTGGTTGAAGAGCTGATGTATAGTCATCATCATGTGAAGGGGGAGTGTCCCGAGCTCGGGCCGATAGGGAACCTGTTGACTTCTCATGATCTAGTGATTTCTGCATCTGTATTGATCTTGCAACAGTTTCATTATCAGGAGATTCCGCGTTCTGTTTCGGGCTTGTCCAGGTCGGTCGTGTTGCCTAAGGAAGATCTCGAAGCGAGCTTATGATTAACGGTTTATGTGAAGTGGCTGAAGATGTTGTAAAAACAATGGGGATGAATAATCAAACAGGGATTGCAAAATGACTTGTTCATGTCATTTGCCCATATAATGATGATGAAGGTAGCTTTTAGTGTGAATTTATACCTTTTTCTTAATGTCAAAATTGTTACAATTTCGGAATTTGAATTAAAAAGAACCAAGAAAAAAAAAAACAAAAAAGAAGAAGAAGTCGTTGGACAAAATCTATGAGATTTTTTGGATTTAAGTGCCTTACAACATACGAAATGTTAAATCTCAAGATAAATGTAAGATCTTATCCAATATTTTCACGATAGATTTTCTTAATTTATCTGAATTTGATTAATTTCACGATAATGTAAAATCTTAAGTTTCCATTGTAGCCGAGATTTCCTTCAACCATATGAACCGGTGTCGAAATCCTAACCATTGCAATTGAAATCCATCCATGGGTTGATTTTAAAGGTTTTCTTTTTTGCTCTTTCTTTGAAGTAGGGGAATTTTCGGGTTATAAATGGCTTCAAACACAATAGTAGCAGCAGCAGCACACAATTCTGTCCCTCCGATGACAGCCACCTCAAACGGCGTATTCCAGGGCGATAATCCTCTAGATTTTGATCTCCCTCTCTTCATCTTACAAGTTGTTTTAGTCGCTGCACTCACCAGATGCCTCTCTTTTCTCTTGAAGCCGTTAAGACTGCCCTTTGTCATTGCAGGGATTATTGTAAGCATCCAATTGTCCTTCCTATCATCCCTTATTCTAACATCAAATAGATTACTTTGAGTTATATAATTATTTTCTTTGCTAATTTCAACAGGGAGGAATCTTACTTGTCCCATCCGCTCTAGGACGAAACAAAACCTACATAGACACGATCTTTCCGTCAAAAAGCCTCTTACTATTAGACATGGTAGCAAACATTGGTCTATTGCTATTTCTCTTCCTAGTGGGCCTTGAACTGGACCCAAAATCCATCTGCAAAACAGGAAAGAAAGCATTAGCCATTGCAATAGCCGGGATCAGCCTTCCTTTTGCGCTAGGGATCGGCACCTCCCATATCCTCCGAGCAACCATCTCTAAAGGTGTGGATATCATCACATTCCTCGTGTTCATGGGAGTAACCCTTTCCATAACCGCCTTCCCTGTCTTGGCTCATATTCTAGCCGAGCTCAAGCTGTTAACAACTAACATAGGAAGACTGATCAGCAGCAGCGGTTAATGATGTTGTTCTTGGATTCTTCTCTCTTTAGCAATTGCCTTGTCTGGTTCCGGACAATCTCCTTTAGTTGCTGTCTGGGCTCTTTTGTCAGGGTGCGGTTTTGTCATCTGTTCGATTCTTTTAATATCTCCCATCCTTAAATGGATGGCCAAACAGTGTCTGGAAGGAGAGTCGGTTAAACAGATTTACGTCTGTGACACTCTTGTAATTGTTCTTGCAGCCAGATTTGTTACGGATGCGATTGGAATCCACACCATATTTGGAGCTTTTGTGGTTGGAGTTTTGGTTCCGAAAGATGGACCATTTGGATGCGTTTTTGTTGAGAAAGTGGAGGATCTAGTTTCGGGTCTTTTTCTGCCATTGTATTTTGTTTCAAGCGGATTGAAGACCAATATGGCCACAATTGAAGGGAGTTATAGTCATGGCTTGTTTTGGGAAAATTGTTGGTAGTACGGCTGTTTCCTTGCTTTGCAAGATACCTTTTAGAGGAGCTCTCACTCCCGGGTTTTTGATGAATAGTAAAGGATTGGTCGAGATCATTGTCCTACATTGGCAGAGACCGAAAGGTACGTAAATATAGCAGTAACACTAGTTATGATCACTTATGTTAAACAATAGTTACTCATCGTTGTTTCAATAGTTATCAATTTTTTTCCTTTCCCTTTTTTTTTTTTTTTTTTTTTTTTTTTTTTTTCAGGTTTTGAATGATCAAACATTTGCAATTATGGTTCTCATGGCACTTTTTACAACCTTCATCACCACACCACTTGTTGTTTCCTTCTACAAACCGGGAAAAAGGGGATCTTTATCAGCTGGTTACAAGCACCGGACAATTGAAAGGAAGAACCGGACAGACCCTGAGCTAAGAATGTTAACATGCTTCCATGGAGCAAGAAACATTCCGTCAATGATTAACCTCTTAGAGGCCTCAAATAAGCGCAAAGGGCTATGCGTCTATGCAATGCACTTCATGGAACTTTCTGAACGACCCTCTGCTATTCTAATGGTGCACAAGGCGAGAAAATATGGCCGACCCTTCTAGAACAAAAGTCAAAGATCAGACTCTGACCGAATAACTGTCGCTTTCAAGAGTTATGAGCAGTTGAGCCATGTTTCAATCTGTCCAATGACTGCAATCTCATCCATATCTGATATACATGAAGATATTAACACAACTGCAGAGAGGAAGAGTGGCCATTATAATTCTCCCCTCCATAAGCACCGGAGAATGGACGGTTCACTAGAGATTACTCGGAGTAGCTTCCGGATGGTCAACCAGAAGGTTCTAGAGAATGCTCCTTGTTCGGTTGGGATTCTTGTTGACCGCGGACTTGGCGGGACTACTCCCATCTCGGTGGGTAATGTTTCTTATTTTGTTGTCGTGCTTTTCTTCGGTGGTCGTGATGACAGAGAAGCCCTTGCGTATGGGGCCCGCATGGCAGAACACCCCGGGATTAAGTTAATTGCAATCCGTTTCTTACTGGACTTGGACAATATTGTGGAGGAGATGGCAGGAGATGAAGAGTTTCTTTTAGAGTTCAAGCAAGATGTGGCGAAGAAGAATCCCATAGGATATGAGGAGAAAGTTGTGAGAAATGTAAGGGATATATTACTTCGGCTGTTAGTGAAGTAAGCCATTGCAATTCGTTTATCGTGGGACGGGTCTCGAATGGTCTAACTAACTTACTAGGTTCAGTTAGAAGTGACTGCCCCGAGTTGGGAATTTGTTGACTTCACCGGAATATTCAGTTTCGGCGTCAGTTCTGGTGGTGCAGCAGTACGTCACTGGTGGTATATCTGAAGATTCGACTTCGTCTAAGGAGAAAAGCTTGGGTGACGAGACATCAGATTCTGATTAATTTGTTAGTACTACTAGTTAGATTGGAAATTAATAACGTATTAACGTTACTGCAAATACAGCCCAACACATAGCCGTAAAAGAATCTATTAAAAACACAAGTACAAAACAGTGAAGTTCATCAAATGTAGAAAGTTCTTGTTATGATTTGTTGATGATTGTATCACATGCTATGACAATTAGTCGGATCGACAAACATATGACAACGAACATTCTCTGAAACTAGAGTACGTCAGAAAATACATGCGGGGGTAAACAAGAGAACGTATTTTACCAATTTGTTTGTCACTACCTTACGACGTCGATTTACAATATGAATTATGGAATCAAATTGGGGAAATCGTTCAGAAACAAAGAAACAAACGAAACAGTAAAAAGCATTTCACCAGCCGGTATCTAATGACTACCGGATTCTGACAAGAAGCATAAAACATATACGGTTAGTTTTTAGGATTAGATGCACTTCTAATCTATTTGTAGTTTGATTTTTATAAATTTATATATATATATATAACATTTCAATTTTGAGTAAAATTCTATTGATTAAATTATAATTTTCATCTATAAATTTTCATTATTTCTTCATTGTTGTGCTGACAAGTAATTCAATTTCATATTTCCAAGTTTTTAATTATTTCATTTTGATAGTTAAGATCAAATTTATAAATATAGAATTGAAAATTTCAAAAATAACATTTAACTTTATTAATTTTATAATTAAAACATCATAGATCATTATCAATGTTAATATCCTTAAGAACTTGGTTTAGGCTGATTTATAACTTTTATGTGTAATCTTCTTTGTTCATTTATCTATTTTTTAAATTTATTTAAAAAGTCTTTTATATATAATTAGAAGGTCTTAATTTTTGATCCTTTGCTAAAGGGTATATATATATATATATATTCCAATTATAATCATCATCATCTAAATTCATTTCCATTATTTTCAGAGTCAGGCTACACGAATATTAGTTCTTCAAGTTCTGTGATATTTCTATATATTATCACTTAATTCAAAATTTAGTATGTTTTCCATAACCAACTTCATTCAAGTTTTCAACGGTCTACTTCTCCATCTACACCCTCCACTTACTTGCTAATCTAAAATATCAATAGTTTTGAGTATATCTTTTTGCTACTAAACAAGCCTTGAAACGCGCAATAATGACCAAGTATTGTTCAATTTGAGAGCTTCTAGTTCCTGTTTCATGGTTAAATTCCATCTTTCATCTTTAATGGCTTGGTTAAAAGTATGAGGTTTAATGTAAGAAGAAATAGAAGTCATAAAAGGGGAAAAGGAGTCACTGAAAGATTGATATGATAAAAAAGAGGACATTAGATACCTTGTAAAGCAGCTATCTGTTGAAGACGGGTTGTTGAGGGAAGTATAGCAGTAGCACAATGATAATCATCTTACCAAACTGGATGTTGAGTAACTCGACTAGACCTTCTTACGGGGGTAGGATCAGAATATATTATGGAAGATGAATGAGAAGAAGAGATAGAGTTGGAAGATGATGTGGTGGAATGTGAAGAAGAAAGAGGAAAAGAGTGAACATTTGTAAATGATGGCAATGAAATAAGATCATCATTAAAAAAATCAACTATAGAAGTATGGAAAGGATTAGAAAAAGGTTGAGACATTGTAACTTTAAATGGAAAAATATTTTCACTGAATTTAACATCTCTACTGATTAAGAACTCTCTACTGTCTATGCATATTAATCTATAAGCTTTTTGCTTTTGTGCATAACTAAGGAAAATGTAGGCTTAGCTTCGAGGAGAAAATTTATCTGTATTGTTCAGAGTTGTAGCATAACATAATTAGCCAAAAAATTTCATGAGTGATGTTTGGTGGTTTATTATGAAGCAACTCAAAATGTGTGTTGTGAAGCAAATAAGTAAGAGTTATATTCAAGATATATGTAGCAGTAAGCACACAATCACCCCAATGATTGTTATGTCTAGAAGCTTGTATTTTGATGGCTTTTGCAATGTTGAGAATATGTCTGTATTTTCTCTCTACACATCCGTTCGACTGGGGAGTATATGGGGAGGAAGTTTCATGGAAAATGCCTAAGGATGGAAGGAGTGAAGTGCAATTGGAATTAAGAAATTCAAGACTATTGTCTGATTTAACTCTTTTAACCTTTCAATGAAATTGATTATGTATCTATGTGATAAACTCTTTGAGTATGAGAGCAACTTCCCTTTTTAAAGCCATCAGATAGGTCCATGTGTCTTTGGAATGATCATATATTATTGTGAAAAAATATTTAGCATTATTATGGTTTGAATTTTGTAAGGAGTCCATACATTTAGATGCAAAAGATCAAAAGGCTTAATGCTATAAGATGTGGTAGAGGGGAATAAAACTCGAGTTTTTTTAGCAAGATGATAGATTTCACAATGGGGTAAAGAATTGGAACGGATATGAGAGAATTCAAGTAACAATTGCATTCGAGAATATGAAATATGTCCAAGTCTGTCATGCCAAAGTTGAATATCAGATAAAGACATTTTATCCAAGGAAACGGTATATTGTTGGAAAGGTAAGAGCACAAATCATCTTTGTTAGGGAAGAGAAAAAATATAGGCCATGTAGCTCCCTACCAATTCCCAATTATATGCTCTTGCAAAATACAAAATTTAGAGAAAAAATAAATTAAACAAGAGTAGTCTTTGGTTAGGGAAGAAATAGAGAAAGGGTTGTAATGAAATTGTGGGATAAATAACACATTTTTAAGGATTAATTTGTTTGAGATTTGAATGGAACCAATATGTGTTGCTTGAACTATTAATCCATTTAGCAAGTTGATAGATGAAGAAGATGTAATTGAGCATGAAATCGGATCTAATAAGTACTCAAAATGACAAAGTTATCTTGTATCCAAAATCTAACCATCAGAAAATTGACCAGTCAAAAAACAATTAGATATACCTGCGTGAGTAATGGCTAAGGAAACATTAAGAGCATAATCTTGTTTTGGTTTAAGAAGTTCCAAGAGTTGCTGATATTGAGTTGCATATCTATTAGGAAGAACAATAGATGTATTCCCTATAGAAGTTTCTGCAACAATCTGAGTTGCATTAGCAGCATGTGTTTTTTTAAAAGAAAGGTCTCTTACCTTTATAATTTTTGTTCGGAGGATATCCAATCAACTTGAAACATAATTTATTTTTGTGGCCTTTAAGATGGCAGTGGTCACACTCAATAACATATGACTTATTCATGAAAAATCAAGTTGCATTAGTAGCTTGGTTTCCAGGATTTAGATCCCTCTGAATCTCATTATGAGTGAGCAAAGCATATGCTTAGCTTACTGATGGTAATGGATTCATAATCAGAATATGACTTCTAAGTGGTATATATGACTCATAAAGACTCATGAGAAATTGAATCAACTTTTGCTGCTCTTCATGTTGTTGACAAGCAGTAGAAGTAGCGTAATTACAACATGGTAGAGCAACAAAAGGGGAATATTCATCCCATAAAGCCTTCATCGTGTTATAATAGTTATAACTATCTAACGATCCTTGCATAGTAATAGATATAGTATTTTGTATATTGAAAATTCTAGAACTATTTATCTTCACAAACGGTCCTTTAAACTTAGTCAAAATAAGCTGAGCATATCTTAAATATATAATCCTCAAGTAGATATCTTTAGAAACAATGTTCATTATCTATTGAATGACACATGGATTACATGTATCCCAAGTTTGAGAAAGCAAAATGTCATGTGTTGGACGAACATATGTTCCATTGATGAATCCAACCTTATTTTTGGTCATCAAAGCTATCATCATAACTCAACTCCAGACATTACAGTTTCTGTGTGACTAATACCAAATTGATTGTATTAGATGGATGAAGGTAGAGTGGATGGTTGAAATTATTAGGATTAAGAACTTGCTGAGTTACTAGGATTATAAGCGGGGTTATAATTGGATTTAATATGATCTGAACCGTCAGTTGATTCTGTATTTATCGACATCGATGAAGAGATAGCATATTAGAAATAAAAAAAACTTGTTCTTCCTCCGATATCATGTCAAAATAAGCAAGAAAGCCCGTAGAAATAGAAAATTTCATTCATAATCCAATCATTACAATGCAGCTGTGTATATAGACCAAAACAAAAGGAATAAACGCACCTAACTAACCTGCAGATAAAAGGACCCAAAAAAAAAAGAGCTGTAGCCCGTACACCACGCTGCACGTCAAGGAAAGAAAGGACAACAATCAGAGAATCAGGAAGTAAAGGAGAGAGAGAACCATGAATAATCATGCACATGTATATACTGTAAGCAAGAAGATATAAATTATAACATAAAACTTTATCGAATGAATTTTGGAACCGTATTTAGTCTCTTTTGAAAAAGGCTGGCACGTTTTTTATATACTAATTTTCTTTTATCCTACGTGTAAATTTAATTGGTGACAAATGTACTTTGATATTATTTAGGTTTAATATTCCTTCTTCAACTTCTGGTTTCTTAATTTTCGGATAACCAAATGGGTTGCTAGAATAGAGCCAAAACGGACTACATTTTTATTCGGATAGCAAATGGGTTGCTAGAATAGAGCCAAAACGGACTACATTTTTATTCGGATAGCAAATGGGTTGCTAGAATAGAGCCAAAACGGACCACGTGATAGAAAATGGGCTGTTAGAATAGAGCCCAAACGGACCACATTTTATTCTGATAGCAAATAGGCTGTTAGAAAACAAAGTGAAATTTCAGCAATTTATGCATTTTTTCAACAATAAGGCTTCAAACGCGTTATATATATATATATATATATATTGATATACATGATTTAATATTTTATAATAAAATATTTTTATTTTTAATAATTATATAAAAAATCCCAGCTAAGCAGCAACCCCTAAAAATCTTCAAACTCTAACCTTATATAATGACCTCTAAGATGAAGAAATTCTCACATCAAAACCAAACATCCCTTTCTCTCTTCTCTCTCTCGCTACTAGTAAGTAGTGGTTGACTGCTTACCTACTACCTGTTTGTGATGGAAAGAATTAGAAATGGCTTCTTTTTTCTCTTGTTGATATTGCTAACTTCCACTTCATCTTCATCATCCTTCCCAACTAGGCTGAAGCGCCACTCCTACAAACCCTGCAAAGAACTAGTCCTATACTTCCACGACATCATCTATAACGGCAAGAACAAAGCCAACGCGACGTCGGCAATCGTAGCAGCCCCACAAGGCTCGAACCTAACCATCTTAGCGCCCGAGTTTCATTTCGGAAATATAGTCATCTTTGACGATCCGATCACACTCGACAATAACTTGCACTCTAAGCCAGTGGGTAGGGCCCAAGGGCTTTACATATACGACACCAAGAACACATTCACTTCTTGGTTTGCATTTTCCTTCTTCTTCAACAGCACTAACTATCAGGGCACCATCAACTTTGCTGGAGCTGATCCGATCTTGGTGAAGACTAGGGATATTTCTGTGGTGGGCGGCACAGGTGATTTTTTCATGCACCGTGGAATTGCTACTATTAGCACTGATGCTTTTGAAGGTGAAGTTTACTTCAGACTACGTGTCGATATCAAGTTCTATGAGTGCTGGTAATGATTTCAACCTAGATTTTTTAATCTAGTTTTATATTTTCAAATATTTGCACTATTTTAGTTATGATCAGGGAAAGTAATTCCATGTAATTTGTGTTGTGTTGGGGAGTGCACTTTGCAATTATCGCATAATCCTTATGTCAATGAGTAATAATAAAACTCGTCCATGTTGAATTTTGCTTCTTTTTTTTTTTCTTCCTGTTTTTTTGGCCAAAGATAAAAGCTTCATTGCACAATGAAGATAACGAACCCGTCAAAAAATTTCCCAGCCTGAATTTATTTATTTAATTTTAATTAGATTTTTGACCCCAAAAAAAAAAAAAAGTTGCATTTTGAGATACTTCAAAACTAAATACTGTCATCTGTTGTGATGATGCCATGTCATCCCATAATACCCAGATCCATTTAAAAAATTCTCTCCATTTATAATTAAGCAAAAGGTTCTTAATTTTTAATCACTCTTTATGGCACTAATCTTGGAAGAAGAAGTTAGGCAGGTCTTAGTCTTACGAAAAATTATAGTCTTACCTACTTTAAGCTTTTAAAGAGAAGGAATAAACTCGGGTTTGTGCGATTATGAATTCAATCATTAATTGGGCCATCAACGAATAAGGTATGATCAAAATATGTAAATTTGATCTATCTGATCGATTCAATTTATTATGAATTTGATATGTCGGATTACGAGCATTCGATCGTCTACTTATAATCTAATAAAATAAAATAAAATAAAATATATTTATAATCTAAAGTTTATATAAACCTAACACATAAAGAATGCCTAGAATATAAAGAAGACTTAAGACATAAAGGCTGCATACCTTAAGAGGACACTGCTGAGCCCTGGTCAGCACACACCACTTCTCTTTCTAATGCTTGTTTAATTTGGAAAGACCCGTCAGATGATTCCCCATGGGTATAGAAGTATTGTACCATCCATGGATGCCACGGCTGAGGCCAACTAAAGCTAGAAAAAAAAAAAAAAGAATTGGTGGGGTTAATGCTGAGCCTCTTCCCATAAGAGAATGAACAATCTAAGGCCAACACCAGATAACCGAGAGGAAGTTCACACAAATATAGCAGGGCATGAATGAAAGGATGCATAGGGGCCTTAAAGTCGATCAAATATATGAGTGGGTATATGGCAATCTTAAATTGATCATCCACTTTGACTTGAGAAATCTATTCCTCAGCATCAAGGAGTTTGATATTCATTACATGTAGAACGTCATTATCCGTCAGTAGGTAGTCCCTCTCAGTCTCCGTAAGATTGGAAAATACCAACTCGTAATGCTCTTTGGGAAGAGGACGGGTTGACTTGCCTTCCCTCCTTAAGGCCTCAGCCCTGCTAGCGTTGGTTGCCTTAGTGATCTTCTTTGTACTGGACCACCCCGTCAAGAGTCGTCAGCCTCAAAGGAAAAAAATGGATGAAAAAAAGGGAGTCGAAGAGATGAAGGGATGGAAGGTTGAGGATGAAAATGAAGATCAATGTTAGAACACTAACAACAAAGTCTTTGAAGTTGAGGCGAACTATTAACCTACATCTAAAGGGCCTGACCCTGAGCCCAAGCTGACTAATTCCACTCCTTGGGCTTAGGGGGAAAGCAGTCGAATTTACGTAAGTGTTGAGACTTCTCTCAAGGCTGAGGTCGTTCCTACCAATCTACGACATTCAAACTCTATTGGCAGCCGCCTAAAGAGGGGTAGAAGAGTCAAAGTTGGAACCTAGGGCGGGAAAATCCTACGAACCTTTTATCTTTCCATATATTGGATTGAAAACAAAAATTTTGAAAAAAGAAATAGAAAAGTTTGAATCCATGAAGAACACTCATGAAAGAAACAGTAAAGAGAAGAAAGCTAGAAGACTTACTTGGTTTCTCAAACATTACCCCTGGTGAGTGGGAGTGAAAAATGCATGCAAACAGACTAGAGGCCAGTGACCAGAGTGAGAAACAGGAGCGGCGTGATTTTAAGTGGAAGAGAGAGAGTCACGCTCGGAATTCGAAAGGACATGCCATTTAATGAGGGATACATGTAGGAAAGTGAAATGGTAAAGCAGTTGAAAAGGCTCGAGCGTGCACACTAGCCCTCATCCCTAAGCAACTTTGAATGACAAGGGGTAGATAGTCAAGACATGTGTTAGTGTAACCCTCGTCATGACAAGGAGCTAATTATTATGTGGTAGATCATCTTACACCTCAGCCTCAATAAACTTGGAGCTCGGCTAGAGAGAATTATCACCCAAGTGGAGTAAGTCTGAGGCTAAGGACAAAGGTTATCAAGAATGTTAGGGTCAACCTCAGGCCGATGGGCCCACGAAACGGCTCCTGTAAATTGACAGACTAAGGCAAACAAGACATACATTTGGCTGACCCTCAAAAGAGCATTATCTAAATGGGATACACTGAGACTAGGAACCATTGGCCGGATGAAGAGAGTGGAGGCTTTAGCCTCTACCTTCTGAAGATGATTTAAACCAATTGACATGGCATAAGGGCCGCAAAGTTTATGGACTTCGTAAGGCCAAAGGGAGAGGCACAATCCTAGCTTGGCATATAAAGGGCTTAATAGGATTTTGTCCGCATCAAAAGTATAAAAGGATAATCAACACACCCAGGAGGAACATAATTACTAACCCTATTTTGACCTCTCTTGAGAAGTCTCTCTAAGAGAATCCTGATTGACCGATCATCGGAGAAGATACACAGGATGCCACCCCGGCAACTCCTTATTTATCTTGTGCAAGTACATTTAACCTGAAGGCACTTGTAAGTGGAGGTTCCATTCAACCGAATATCTTGGTTTCTAACACCATAAAAGGATATCATCATCGTCTTTAAGAAAAATAGAAAGTTACATCTGAAAATTCTCTACATAGGAATGTTAATTACTATCCACCTTACATGTTGAAAAGAAAATTCATAAACTTATTCATGAATTTATGCATAAAATATCTACAAGCCAAACAGAAAATCTTCTTCTCAAGTGAAAAGCGGTAATTTATTTTCCCCTGATGCATATGAAATTATACTCTTCTTAAGAGGAGATATATAATTAGCACCATGGAACGCAGCAGCTCGTAATACATTAAGCGGTCCAAAATCAATCGAATAAGCCTTCTGAACACCATCCAGAACTGCCATCATAGCAATATTAGTCGGTTTCCTCTCCGCTTCAAATTTCCCCAACAATGATACCTGCATAATCAAGTCTTTCATAATAAATAAATTGGAAAAATATCCAAAATCAAAGTGAATACTTGAATATACCATACCTCTCCAATATCGGTTCCTAGGGCAACACCCTCCTCAATGATTTTTGAAAGAGCAGAAGCATCTCCGAATCCCAAATTAACCCCTTGGCCAGCCAAAGGGTGAACAGTGTGAGCTGCATCACCGATTAAAGCTACCCGTTTTGACACGTAGTTATTAGCATGCATCAAAGACAGAGGGAAAACCATTCTATCGGATGCCAATCTGACCACTTTTGGAGGGATTTCAAAGCATTCTTCAGCAGATAATGTGGTATCCGTTTTAATCCAAGAGAAGATACTTCCATTTCCCAACAAGCTTGAATTTGGATGTGGGCCATACCCATAATCCAAAGCAGAGTTTACGTCATTCACAAAAGCCTCCTCAGTTATTGATTTTCGGTTTAGAGCTTCTTCTGGGTTCATCGTCCAAACTATGTTGCTAAAATTATCACCAACTGGTAAAAGTGCAATGGGCCCGGAGGGGAGAAACCGTTGCCAAGCACAATGGTTTGGTATAGAATGTTCTACTGTACAGATCACTGCATTCTGTGAGTAGCTCCATCCTGTTGTTTTAAACCCTGCTAATTTTCTAACATGTGATTTTGAACCATCAGCACCAACCTGTAATAAAAGGGATGTAAATTATGGTTAATCAGTTTATGGAATCATCCCTTTCTTAGAATAAAACTGAAATTCTTGAAACTGAAAAATTACCACCAACTTTGCGTATAGGCTGCTGCCATCATTCAGTTCCAACTTTGAAAAATTCAGTGGCTCATTCAATGTTGATGAAGAGCTTGGACCAAAGGTCAGTGAGGCTAATCTGGAAGTATATATGGTCTTTGGAAGATCCGTATTCTGTGCAAGTTTAACTTCTTACGAAAATGAAGATTTGAAGATAATATACGTATAATGTAAGCTCTATTATTACTATAGATCTTTGATTTGGTGAATACCTGCATACATGCTAATAAGGAACCATGAAGCACTTTATTCTCCACCACACACCTAAATAAGAAGTTGAGGTGAATATCATCTGTCATCAGTAACTGCACGTTCAAGATAATGAAATATTATGTTCTCTTTATGCATGTACTTACCCGAGATTTTCTTTGTGAACATCTCTTGCATTATATCTTGTGTATCCTAAGCCAGTATAATCCCAAACCTACAAAAGTGAAAAGGTGCATTCAATACAAGGCTAAATTTTCTTGTATCCACAGGTAGTATATCAAATCTAATCACTACTAAATGTCTTAAGATAAAAAAGATTAAACCACGAGCCATCATGGTGTATATTCAGCGTTAACAGCTATTAAAAATGTAAATTGTCACTACAGGGGACAATGAATCAAGTACCTGCATTTTATCAAAATATGCATGTCGATGCTGTTCAACATATTCCCAAGCACCAACATCTGCTAGGAAGAACATACAAATTTTCCTCCTCAGACTGAAGCAGTTTGGTCCACATACATAATATATAAGCAATAACAACTAAGTGAAAGTGGAAGATCGTCTGGTTAGAGCAACATGGATAACCTTTTCTGTTGATGGATAATACACTTGTTCATAACATAGGAGACAATATCACTTGTGTATCATATGAAAATGAAGAATCATCAAGATTATTCAAGGAAAATGAAGGCCATCCAATTCCTCATATAGACAATATCAGTATCAGATTGTAATAATCTATGAAACTGATTCCAAGTGGTAGTAAGACAACTTAAAAGTAAACAGGGAATTTAATTGAAATACAAAAATTCATACCTTTGAAGAGAGATATAGTTGCTGGTGTGACTGTACTGACCCTTGGATCTGGGGGATCATCTTTCTTGATGTGGGTCCCACTTTTCAGTGCAGGATTGCTATCAATAATCGCAACAGTCAACTGCCTAGTCAACGGCATGCTCGCTGCAAATGCACAACTGCCTAGTCAATAGTACTGCTAGGTTTTGCAGTAAATCAATGCTAGTGACAAACAAACACAAAAATATATTGAACATTGCTCGATTAATCTTTATATCAACGGATATTATCACCTACCTAAAGAGCAAGCTAAGGCCATGCCTACCATTCCACCTCCAACTATTGCGATGTCATATAGATGAATCTCATTACCAAAAGTCTTGTCATCGGCCTGCATCTGATGTTCCCAAACAAGCGAAGGAAAAAGAGTACTTCAGAAGTAGAGCTCTTAGAAATGCAATGGTATTTTTAACCAATATGATTTGAACATGATATAAATTAAGGGAAGCTTATAATCACGGATAGAGAAAAGTATTACAGAGCTAGGCTGGCCACTAATAGCAGCAGACACTTTAGAAGCTGCATCATTGCAAAAATTCTTCCTCGGCACTTTCAATCTATAACCATTTGAAGCAAGGTTTCTTATGACGGACCTGTTTTCAATTTTTCATTGGATGAAAAATAATCACAATCCCGTATGAAAGATATAAGGTAATTATGAAACAAACCATATATGATATAATTCTAATTTGTAGGATATACAGAAAGATACATATAAGAGGAAATAAACCAATACAGAATATTTTCCCTAATAAAATGCTAACCTGAGTCAACTGAAGATTTGCAGTGGTCAATTCAAATTTGAATTTAATGAAACTGAAACTGAAATTTAGAAAAATGCAGTATAATATTTGGTAAATTGAAGTTTTGAATTCGAATCCACTGTAACTTAATTTTTAGCAGATCACGTAATCAATCTGATCGCAGCAGTTCACCATAGAATTACATAGAGAACACAATAACAACAACAAGCAGGAGGAAAACCCTGGGGAAAGAAATTCGCATGAAAAATTGGTTTCTCAACAATTTTCAAGGGAACCAAATGAAGCATAAATTCAGATCATAAATTTTATTTTGTGCTTGATTATAAGCGAAACAGAGTTGATTAATCTATCTATGGTGACATGCCTACCAGTTCATTCTTGAAGTGCAGCAGCTGACTGAAAACCGAACAGCGAGCTCATTCAGAGAGAGAGAGACAGAGAGTCAGCAAGGAGAAGGCAGACGAGAGTTCGTTGATTTACGGGCCTTCAAAGGCCCGATCTGATTTTCTTAAGGCCCAGTCTAAAATCTTAAAGGGGCCGAGGAATTGTTGGCTGGCCCAAGCTCCTTTGCGCTCTATTTTGTGAGATCAAAATAATAACTTATTTCCTTATATGTCATTTTATTCTCATGTTTTATTGTCATTCTCACACAGAAAATCAACATATATGATTTACCAATTAATTTTTATTTTATGGGTTATACATCATATTTTGTACCATTTTTTTTTTCAAAATGAAGTATAAGAGATTGTTTACATTGGCGCGTGCAACATCAAAACATGATTGGAATCCTCTTTTGACGAACCTTAATATCTTTGACAGGCCCCTCCCGTTTAAACTTAGCGAGTTTAGAAAGCTCATCGACGGCTTCAACCAAATGATCGAGCCGAGCCACAAACTCAATGAGCAAAGAAGTAAAATTAGCCAAAGACAAAGCCGTAGTACTTTCCAACGCCCTCATCCTCGGCAAATAACCTGCCACGTGATCACATCCCCTTTCCTCTTCAAAACTGTCCACCTCCCTAGACGGCCAAGAATGCTGTCGTTTTGACTGTTTCCTCACCAGCATGTCATTGTAACTGTAACCGAACTCTCCCGAGTTGAATTTCTCGAGGCTGTTAGTATTACTGTCAAGCTCAGCAGATTGGTTTGACGACACGTCGAACATGTTGGTCGACTGGGTTTTAGAGAGCTTAGGCAGCGGCGGCGGCTGTGTGTTAGAGCAGTGGTCGTAATTGGATGTAAGGAGATAAGAGTGCATGTCGATGGCTCGCTGGAGCCGCTCGCTTGAGCCGTGGACGCGCTTTAGCAGAGATGACTTGAACGTTCGTCTCATGTTGCTTATGTCTTTGCCCAAGCTACGTACCAGCTCGGCTGCTTGGTTCGTCGCTTCTTCGATCTCGGACTTGAATGTAATTCGGAGATTATAAGGCGCCTAAAAGGCAAATAAACATAAGTTGTTGTACCACTTTGAATAAAATATAACCAGTTCTTTATGCTCAAACAAACATAGTAATTAATCAAGTGCCTGAATTTCAGAGTGAAGAACACCATGAAGGGCCATAACTTCATAAGCACAATATCGTAAAACGGCTCCAACTTTGACGTACTCGGACCAGGGATAGAAGAAGTGCTGGAATCTTCCATGCGGCGGCTCCCATTTCGCCGAATTGGCCTTTGTTAGTATGAACAAGCAATAGTCAGTAAAAACATGTAACACAGTTTGCTCAAGGGAAAAAAAGAAAAGAAAAGGCAATTGATGAAGATGAAAAGATATAGATAGTACCAATGACTCGAGCTTTGCTGAGGAGTTTAAGGTGGCCTTGCACTTTCTATAAGCCGGCTCGTCCAGGAACTCATCCATGACCGTTTTCGAGAATTCCGGGTTCTGTGATCCGTCATCTTCTAAATATTTCTTAACACATTCTGTGACAACATCAAACAAATTTACTAAGAAAAGGATAAAGGGGAAAAAAGAAAATCCATTTTGTTTAAGTTTTCATATGAGCTTATTATATATTCACCTTCAAGTGAGTCAGCCACAGACTCGAAGCTTTTGACAAGCTCCTTATGTAATTGCTCGCCGGCCCATATCGGAAATACAAGCACATTAACAATCACTGCAATAAAAGCTCCAATAGCAATTGAATAAAGCCGATCCATAGCTGTTTTTATCGGATTCCCCATTCTATGTCCGGAAACTATGATCAAACAATAAGTGAAAAGAATAACGCGGAATCCGTATTCATATGGAACAAGTGATGGCCATAATTTCATAAATGATGTCAGAGTTCCTACACATAGAAAATTGCACGACTTAATAAAAGCTACTTATGCAAGTTCTTAAAATTTCACTTTTTATTATTATTATTTTTTGTTAAGGAGAAATACCGATAATAAAGATGCTGATGCCAATTATAACAGGCGCAGCCACCCGGCCGGTTTGTATAGCTATTTGAGCAACAGCAATGGCTAAGAGTCCTGCAAGCAAGCTCCCAAGTGCTCGGTTGAATCCTCGGTTAAATGTTGCACCTTAAAAAAAAAATAACATAAAAATCAAAACCGCATAATTATTACCATATCTAAGATTATATATAGACCTATTGGATATGAATCTGTATGTATTTATATATACATACCGACTGTATACTCGAACATGATAGCAACAGTGAGGATAGACCAGATAATGCTGTTTCCGAAAACATCATAAGGTGCTTGGCAAAGTATAAGCAAAGAGACAAGAAGAACGGCCAAGCCGACTTTGAGTGAGAATATTACTCTATTGCTATCTTCCTTCCCAAATTCCCAGACTCTGCGTATGAAATCTTGAACCGAGATAATAATAACCCAAGTGCCAGAGTTATTATTACTCTTGCCATCTTCCAGCTGTTTCGGTTTTGAAACTGAAGGAATTTCAATCGCAACACTACTACTACTACTACTACAACTACCCTTTTTTCCATTCATTCTCTAAAGTAGATTTATGCCCGTTATGAATCTATTTCTTCTCCTTGTTTAGAACATGAGATGATCAAGATAGTAGAGCAAAACATGTTAAGGTGAAGAGAGGTGGTTAAACTAGGGAGATGTGGGAAGATTTAAAGGGACTGGAGCATTTCTTAGGTGCAACTGAGGGAGTATGTTTGGTCATGAGAAAGAGAATAATGCAGCAGCAATAATACGAGAGGGAGAAAAAAAAATTATGGTGAAAAACTCAAGATAAGAAGATGCTAATTATCTTCAATAATGCTACATGGATAGAGAATTAGAATCGGAATTAGCACGATAGTGTTGTTTTTGGTCGACACATCTTGAGTAGTAGCAGGATTATCATGATTTAGTTAAAACAAAATATGGTGCAACTAAACGTTTTTGTTTTTATTTTTGGTGCTACATAAATAATTACAGAGTTTATCTTTGATTTTGGTTCTACTTCTCAAAGATCTTTCATGAACATGTTTAAAAAAAAACCCTGAAAATTAATACCAATGCGAATATTTGGAATGAGAAACCGAGACGGCCATTAGAGAAGGCCTTGTCACTCACTTATGGAGGAAATAGGAATATATTACCTCTGACAAAGACTCGTCTGCCTCACAAACAAGTTGTGAAAAAGAAAAAAAAAACAACAACAACAACAATAATGATAATTAGTAAGCAAAATTCCTCTCTCACACATATCTCACCAGTTTTTAGTGGCTACCTTATTTTCTACCATGCCTTCAAATAATGTTAAGTACATTATCATCATGTTCTTTCTAACTCAGGCATCTAGCTATGAATCGATATATATGCTCTCTTTCTGCGTCATTTATTCCCAAGGTTTTTGTTTTTGTTTTTTTATTTTATTTTATTTTATTTTATTTTATTTAGAAGTTCTATGATGCTATTCTTATGGTGCTACATTCTCATACTTTGGTTCAAAAAATGTCATATATTTTGCTATGGCTACTTTTACTACAATGCGCATTGTCTCTACAGAAGAATTGATGCCTTTGATTCTGATTTTTTCACGGCTTGAGTTTCAGATATACAGCTGTAAAAAGACAGTATTCCATGCAGAGAACTAAAATACCTCAACTGTTCTTACTCTATCAATATCTGGAGAAATTGTATTGAAGATAACCAAGTACTACTGACAATGACATCAATTTTTTTCTCAGAAAAATCTGAATTCGGTGATTGTTATAACAAAAGATAAAAGTTTATTCAACTCTAACAATGATCCAGGTGATCGTCTTTCCGGTGCCTTCTTTACCTGCATTTCGACTGCTAAGAGTGATGAGATTATAAGTGCCTTCTTTTTTCTATAAAACGGAGAGAATCAAAATGGTATTCTATTTTCTTGGTATCTGATGATCGAGCAAGTTGAGCAATTGGACTATACCCTCATGTCCAAGTGAATGAAAGCTGAATATCTACTAGTATTCTATACTCTTCTAAATTGCAGGGATATTTGTAGAAGTGCACAGATCTTATACAAAATAGAAATGATTATAGAAAATTTTCTATCTTGATGAGGACATTTTGGAGACACAAGGATCTCTGGCCTCAGATTTTAGGCATACTCTTCACATGCATTCAGCAATGTCTAAATCGAATCTCATCCTTGGTGTTGACGAGGATTTCCGTTCCGATGAAGAGATATGCAATTACCAGTGTACCCTCATCCGACGAGCAAGTTAGTTAGGATTTTTTCTAGGATTCTTAAGAGATAATTATAGAATTAAGAATTATGTACCTCTTCTTGTGATTTACTCTCCTTCTTATAGGTTGTGTGATGGGACAAAACTTTATTGGTTTCTCAACTTTTATTTTAAATTAAACGAATTTAATTTAAAATTAAATAAAATTATAAAGACATTTATGAAATCCTCTTATTAGTGTAATATAAAATCTAGTCGGTTACACATATAAGGTTCAGAATAATATTCGTCGGAGAAAAAGAAAAAACATACCAAAATCATTTTAAGGGTAAAATGGTTATTTGATATATAGTTTGATTCCAAGGGTAAAATATTAATTAGTAATTTATTAATTTAATATTATACAGCTCTACTAACACAACTGAGTGTGACATTGGATTAGCTGAAAATTAATAAATTACATAAGAATTTTTATTTAATTATTAAATTGTCTTAAATATTTGTAATTAATAATCAGACACTAAATGAATAATAGGCTGGATTATTAATTGAATTTTCGTATATTAAAATTAATCAAATAGTTGATTAAATAATTCATGGGTATAATCCATGGGTGGCTGGTCATGGGCTTTAGCCTATCTCACTTTTGTGTTTTAAGACAACTAGGATTCCTACTAAGATCAAAAAAGTATGGCCTAACATTTGCCTATAAATAAAAGGTATATGGTGACCAAAATCAATAAGTGCTCACACAAAGTATTTGGTCGAAAGTCAAATAGAGAAAATAGTTTTTTCCATTCATTTTTCCTGAGCTTATTATCTCATGAGTTGAGATCTTAAGTAGAAGCTTAACAATGCAAAATGAATCGTGTGAATAACGGTTAGAAGGTGAACACATTAGCATTTCCCCATCTTATTCAAGAAGAGTTATATAAATCAAAAGAGGTATTCCCTTTCTCTAAACGTTAATTTAATATTGATAAGATTTATTGTACTTTTTATAAAATAAATTATATATGATATAATTATTATATAATGGGTTTGGATAAAAACTGTGCATGCTAGGATATGATCCGAATAAAATTTAATATTTCTTCCGCTGCGTTTATTTTTTTATATGCGTGCATTTATTTCCTAATAGATCAATCGTCCCCACGATCGATGTTAAACTATTGATGAGGATTTTCGTTTAGACAAAGGGATCCATAATCACTAGTGTGCTCCAAGATTGGACTAACTTGCAAGTAATAAACAAGGGAACGTTGCTGGGGTGATGGTCGGCGTATCCCCCTCCGACGATCAAGTTAGTTAGGGTTTTCTTTAGGATTCTTAAGAGGAAATTATAACGTTGAGAATTATGTATCTCTTCTTGTGATTTACCCTCCCCCTTATAGGTTTTGTGTTATTAGACAAAACCGTAGTGCCCCTCTCCCCACCCCCAAAGCTCTTGGGTCATGCATCGGGGGGGGGGGGGGGGGGGGGGGGGGGGGGGGGGGGGGGATTAGTGGGTAACATGGAGCTTATTTAAGAGAGCTTTAAAAATTTAATCACAAGAACTCGGAACTGTCAGCAACTATGGCCAGGATCTCGGTCGGCCTCATGTGATCTTCATCTCCTAGCTTTGATGGATATTTCTCCCTAGGCCAACTAACTTATCGTGATATTATCTCTGATCTTCGAACTCACAGAGTATCATGTTCATCCGGTTGATGATTCATCAGCCTCAACTTCTAAGTAAGTTTGTACCATACCCCTTCAGCCTCAACTATGATGGATCATTCTCCCAAGTATCAAAGCAATGTAAGTCAGAACTCTCTTCTATATAGAGGGATTCCTCCTCAAAAATATAGTTTAAAGAAGTATGAGTTATAAGTGAAGAGTAGGAATCAAACCGAACCCTTTCAACCGTTCAGGGGACAATGAAACCTTGTAGTGCCTTTGCTTTATGGGCACCATGTCAAAAACGTCTTAGACTCTCACCTCCTTATCTAAGAGTTTATTCTTAAGAGGATTGATGCCTTCAAGTAGACACAACTACGAAAGGATGAATTAGTGAAAATAAAGAAGGATTAAAGAATTGGATGTTTACTTTTTGTTTGGTAAAATGATCGAAGATGCTTCGCTCTAGAAAAATCATTAGGAGAAGCGCGCCATTGTCCGATTAAGACTAACCCTTGCTTCACCCACTTCATATTAGAGTTTGAGAGGTTGTTTATCGGGCTACTATCAAAGTGATAGACATATAACTACCCTCTGCCTTCATACGTAGCCAAAAAGGCATTAATGAAGTGTTGAGGGTCAGGATTTTCATTAGTCGCCTCTCTCCAAAGAATGAACGACCCAAGCATGGATCTCTAAGAGTTACAGCCGAGCTGACAAGGGGGAATGATGCCCCAAGTGCCGAGCAGGTTTTGGAAGAATGGATGGATAGGAAATTTAAGTCATACATCGAATAGTTCTCTATATGCCATTATTTCGTTCTCATTATATTTTCCTATATCAAGCATGCTCTCTTTCTCCCGAGGTAATCTTAAGGTCACATCATCTGGGAGATCGTTAAAGGTAAAAAGATAGTATATGTCATCCTGAGTAATTATCATCTCTATGATTTCTTACCGCCCTCTTTAAATTTCCTAGGTCAGCTCGGGCGTGTCTCCTCATAGTCCATTTTTAGCTACTAGTAATGGAAAGTCCAAACATATTGATATTTATGAGGATAGACTCGACACTCAACCTAGTTGGGATGGGTTAGGAAATGAGAAGCAAATTTAGAAAAATTGAGGGGTGAAGTTTAGTCCAAAAACCTTGACTTGTGTGTGTGTGTGGTTGGCTCGGTCGTCAAGCAAGGAATGAATCCTAACTCTAGACCTAGGCTAACTCTAAAGACCAATGTCCAAGCCTATAAGTTTATACTAAGAAAATTCTCTAATTATGGGGAACCTACAAGAGAAGAAGAGAAAATCCACAAATATAGTCTAATGTGAAATTCTAAAAAAAAAATCGGATCAAAATGTTTGATTTTTGAAAAAAAAAAAAAAAACTTAAAAGGCATGAAGATGTTCACCAAGAACACAAAGAACAAAAATGGTGAAAAGAGAACAGTGGTAAGAACTTACTTGGTTTGCAGAAAAGAGGCTGAGCAAGGGGATAAAGAGGGTGGAAGGCACGATAATTGGTGAAAGTTGCATGAATGAAGAGTGTTTGGCCATATTTTAGAAATGGGAATGACAAAGCATAAAAACTTCGAGTAAATCAATAATGGCGGAAATGAGTAAAGTGAGTGAGAAAGAAGATAATTGATTTGAATACCCTCATGATCTACGACTGATCGTGTGACACGTTAAGGAGAGAGGAGAAAGTTGAGGAGGATCATAGGGCACATTAAATGAGTGAAGAGAAGGGGAAAAGACATGAGATTACCTTCCTTAGGGAGTATATGGCAAGAAATGAGGATGTGTCATCCATGCACGATGACTAGTTGAAGATTGATCAAGTAGGCCGCACTACCATTTCCCTAGACTACGATCATGGAAAATGATAAGGGGCTAATTATTGGAGGGAGGAATCCCATCCCCAGATAACCGAGCTCCATGGGGGAGATTTGGTACATGTCGTGTCGGGCTGAGGTGAGAAGAGCTCATCTCGAACCTACCAATAAAGTCATCTAAGGAATAAAAAGGCCGAGTTGAACAGTTGGGCCGAGCAAGTATGTTGGTCAGGTAAGCTAAGACCATGATGGCGTGTTTGGACAAAGGGAATTTGAATCAAAAAAGGGAAGGCACCAAGAGTGGGGTGTCGAACTGAGTGCTCAGAGCAACACTTTGAGAAGATAGGAATCAAAAGATGATAAGGATAGAAAGCTTATCCCTGATATTGGTAATAGAGAGTAAATCTTTATATGTGTCAAAAGGTATGATGTATTAAGCATTAAGGATGACAATTTGCACCATCAATATGAGGTAGTATAAATATTTAAATCATAGTCCTGATAAAGATATAAGCTTTCTTACTAAGCAAAATATCTATTATTCATAAAAAATACTAAGAAAAACTATATAATTAACTTAATCAAAGGGATATACCGAATACATTCCCAACTCATTTTTTTATTTTATATGTAAAAAAATATTTTAGATTAGTGAAATACTACTAAAGTTGGGACTTGCTCACATCGAATCTGACCATCAATAATGTCATAACTCATACGGACACGAATGTGTACTATATACACTTCCCATGTCAAAAATATCATAGTAACCAAAATCTAAACTCTTAATTCCTTCACGTTGACTTTTAATCGTCATTGGTCAAGTACAATATGATAATTTACAGGAGCAGATTCAGTCCTTGTTCGCTCCTTCCATGTCTGTTCCTGTGCGTAAATCTCGACTATCCTTATAGATCTAATGGTTAAAACATGTGTTACATAATAAAAAAATGACGAAAATACAAGCCAATTGAAATATGACTAATTTATCGTATTTCTTTGTTGTGACTAATATCTCTCATTTTCTCTTAATGGTGATAAATTACGATGACCATTGATACCTTATTTGAATTTAAAATCTGAATATGAAATTTAAAGTCCGATATTTGATCTCAATCTAAAATCTGAATATGAAATCTGGATACCGATATTTGATATGTATGCGGGAACTCAGATGGAGTTTCCTATCTAGACTGAGTTTCCAATCCAGACCGAGTTCTCAGTCTAAACATAAACATGTTTGGAGACCAATATTTGATTTGTAGGCAGGAACTCATATGGAGTTCCCTGTCTAGATCGAGTTCGCGGTCTAAACCGAGTTCTCGGACTGGATTGATAATTAATTTGAACCAAAAAATCCATCTGAGTTCCTGCCTATAGATCGAATATCGATCTCCAAATATGTTTTTATTTAGACCGAGAACTCAGTCTGGACCGGGAACTCGGTCTGGATCGGGAACTCGATCTGAATATGAAACTTCATTTAAGTTTCCACTTACAAATCGAATATCGGTCTCCAAATATGTTTATATTTAGATTGAGAACTCTATCTGGACCGGAAACTCGGTCTAGACAGGGAACTCAATCTGAGTTCCCGCCTATAGATCGAATATTGATCTTTAAACATGTTTTTGTTTGTACTGAGAATTCTATCTGGACCAGAAACTAGTATAGATAGGGAACTTCATCTAAGTTTCCGCCTACAAATTCATGTTTCTATTTTATAGACCGAGAACTCATTCTGTATAGGGAACTAAATCTAGAACGAAAGACATTATATTATATTAGATCTCAGTCTGGAAAGTAAGAAAAAGTCATCGGTTTGGGAAGGAAAATGAAGAAATCGATCATGAAGGAAGATGAAGAACTTGGTATGAAAAATGAGCTCAATTTAAAGAAAAAAATTAAACTTAGTCTAGAAAAAATAAAAAATCTCGGTCTAGTAAAAAAATTCGGTCTATAAAAAAAGAAATTAAATTAAATATAAAAAAATAAAAAATAAATCAATCTAAAAATAATTTTAATATATCACATAAAAATATTTATCAATATATTAATTATTTTATATAATTTATATATTAATTATATAAATTTTTATATTAATATAAATAATTTTACTATAATATATATTTTAACCATTAAATCTAATATTAACACTGATATATCAAAATAATGAAAAGTGCGGAATATGCCACGTAATTTACACCCACCTCGTCTTCTTAATTTTCAGACAAAGGCCATTACTTTCTCACCTCATCACACAACTTGGTCTGTCCCGCTGACCCGCCGCTGACCGCCCAAAAAAACTGAATCTGAGTTCTAATGGGCAACTGCAACGGCCTCCCCTCTGGCCGGACCGCCACCACCCAACCTGAAAACCCGCCACAAAACCACCACCACTCCCCTTCCAACGGCGTCATCAACGTCCTCCCGTCGACGGACCCGTCCCCACCCATGCCGCCGCGATCCCAAACCAAACCACCAACCTCCGCCGAGGGCCGCATCCTGGGCCGGCCCATGTCCGACGTCCGATCCACCTACATCTTCGGCCGCGAACTTGGCCGCGGCCAATTCGGCGTGACTTATCTAGTAACTCACAAAGAAAGCAAGCAACAGTTCGCCTGCAAATCGATCGCCACAAGAAAGCTAACCAACCGCGACGATATTGAAGATATCCGCCGCGAGGTCCAGATCATGTACCATCTAACCGGCCATCGCAACATCGTCGAGCTCAAAGCAGCTTACGAGGATCGCCACTCCGTCAACCTGGTCATGGAGCTCTGTGCCGGCGGCGAATTGTTTGACCGCATCATCGCTAAAGGTCACTACTCAGAACGAGCCGCAGCTAAACTTTTTCGACAGGTCGTCACGGTGGTGCATAATTGCCATTCCATGGGAGCAATGCACAGGGATTTGAAACCTGAGAACTTCTTGTTTCTGAGTACGGACGAGGATTCGCCTCTCAAGGCTACCGATTTCGGGCTCTCTGTCTTCTTCAAGCCAGGTATCTCAAGTGCATTATTGATGATGTGAATTGGGTCTGATTATAAACGTATTTATTTTTACTTTTTAAGTTTTTTTTTTTAATTTCTCTCGGGAATGAAGGTGATGTGTTTAAGGATCTTGTCGGAAGTGCATATTACGTAGCTCCAGAAGTTCTTCGTCGAAAATATGGAGCCGAAGCGGATGTATGGAGTGCTGGAGTCATACTATACATTCTACTTAGCGGTGTTCCTCCATTTTGGGGAGGTAATACTTTTTTTATTTCTTTGTCTGTTCTTCATTGGAATGTAGAAATGGGTCAGATTAAAAATGGTGTCTTGCATATCATGAGTTGCAGAGAATGAACGGGGTATCTTTGATGCAATTTTGCGTGGGCATATAGATTTTGTGTCTGATCCATGGCCTTCTATATCGAGTAGTGCTAAAGATCTTGTGAAAAAAATGCTACGAGCTGATCCTAAAGAGAGGCTTACAGCACTTGATGTTCTGAGTAAGTTATAGTTCTCGAAACTGTATGCTTTAGGGATCATTATTTTTGCTCAAGTTGGAAAAGCTTTTGCAAATGACAAAATAGTGTTTGGAACTTCAAGGCTAAGAATTCAAGCGATATATTTGCAGATCATCCATGGATGAGAGAAGACGGAGATGCATCTGATAAGCCTCTTGATATTGCTGTTCTGACTAGAATGAAGCAGTTCAGGGCAATGAACAAGCTTAAGAAAGTGGCTCTAAAGGTGAAGACTTGAGAGAGTTTCTTCTTTCATATCATATTACATCATTATCACCATCTTTTATTTTCATATGAGATGTTTGTTTTGATGGGGATAGATTGGAAAAAGATGTGAAGGAAGAAGATGTTTAGAGAATCTTTTTTGCTACAGGTAATTGCTGAGAATCTTTCTGAGGAAGAAATAATGGGCTTAAAGGAAATGTTCAAGTCAATGGACACGGACAACAGTGGAACAATCACTTACGAGGAGTTGAAAGCCGGTCTTCCTAAACTTGGTTCCAAACTCTCCGAGTCTGAAATGAAGCAGCTCATGGAAGCGGTGATGTTTTCATTTATTCTTCCTTTCCTTTCCTAATGTCTTCATAAAATTTTTGTACTCTACTTATTTGACAGTTTTACTTGTATAACCTTTATTTCGATTCGGAATCCTGATACACCAAGGTTCCTCATCCACTTGGATCCAAATTACTTTCACGGTTTCACCTATTGAAATGTACATAAATGGACAATTTAATGGCCATGAATAAGGTATAAATTAAATTCTAGCCAATAGGATGAGATCAGTAGATTAGGTTTATCAAAATTTTCAACTGGACAAGGATTTGGCTTGCATTCAAGAAAGAGTGCAAACTGGAGTGCAGGCAGACTGCATTCTAGATGGATTGTAAGGGAAAACTAGAGTTCGGATGAAGAGTGTCTTGAACAACATTTGCTACACACTAGACCTCAAGTTCCGAATGATTTGCAAGCACAAACATGAACACCGCATAACAATTACTATGGACAAAGTCTTATGTTTCTACTTCTAACAAGATGTTTCTTTTGCTTTCTCAGGCTGATGTGGATGGAAATGGGGCCATAGATTACCTGGAGTTTATTTCTGCTACAGTGCACATGAACAGAGTGGAAAGAGAGGACCACTTGTACATGGCTTTTCAATACTTTGACAAGGACAGTAGCGGGTAAGCAATGCCCGTATCTCCAACTTCCAAGTTCGATTTGTTTTATTTTTCTTTGATCATCTTATTGTTTCTATTCTTTTCCACTATTATACTCGGCTCAGGTACATCACAGCGGAGGAGTTGGAGTCTGCTCTCAAGAAGTATAACATGGGTGATGAGAAAACTATAAAGGAGATAATTGCAGAAGTGGACACAGATAATGTATGATAGTTTGCATAAAAACTTTTCTTTCGGTCATCCATTCATTATACTCGCGAAAAATAAGTTAAATTTGTTCGGTTTCCATTACAGGATGGAAGAATCAACTACGACGAGTTTGCTGCCATGATGAGAAAAGGCAATCCAGAATTGGTGACAAACAGACGTAGAAAATAAGGTCGACAACCAGGATGTAACATATAATTGCAGTTGTGTTAGTTGGCTATGTCAAACATGTAGATTGAAGCATTTTGGATATTAATACTACTCTTTTGAGATCTTGTCTTCACTCTGGAGTACACGCAGTTTTGACCAAGCTGTTTGATTTTCTGTGTTCTATTGACAAAAACATAAGATTGGCTTCCTTTTTTTTTTTTCCCCTCCTTTCATTTACATCGTTTTCCAATTTCATGTAAACAAATGTGCCCGCGTTAACAACTGAACATTAGTATTCATTCTAGAGGTGAAATTTTAAGATGCCATGACAGAGAGGAAATGGAAAAACACAGTAGCTGAAAAATTCCAGCATTTATTCCATAGTACTCACCTTCTTATCCACCCAAATAGGAAGCCCTAAATTGACAGGTTTGAGCTCTATCCAATTTCATTAATGCAAACCAGAAAAAAAAAAGGGTGATTAAATTAACAAAATGGGGATTCTCTCTGTTTCCACCAACTCTGTAACCCTAACCCCTTGATGAATTTGGAGGCAAAAATTGATTTGGCAACAATATTCTTATTACAGTTTTTGGGGGAAGGGGAAAATTTTAATATAATATGATAAAATATTAAATAATTATAAATTAAGTCTGGATTTCCACAAATTCCATTTCTCCTTAGCTCAGCAGCCCATTTCTCTCTCATTTCTCATACTTGTGGAAGATTAGCTCTGCTCAACTGTCAAACCCTGAAACGCGCTCTCTCTCTTTCTGGTTCCTCTCATAATATAGACGACCTTCAATTGATTCTGAATATCTGAATGCAAAGAGTAATTATCATTATTAGGGTTTTTCATCATCATCATCATCGGAATTCGACCTCATGTTGAACTCCCTTACTTCTCACTCCCTTATCAAACGCCCTTCTCTTCCCCCTTCTATCCCTCAACTTAGGGTTGTTAATCGCGCGGTAACGTTCCATACGATCACCCCTAATTTTCGGATCGTTGAATCGGATTCTAGGCCTTCCAAACTTGTAAGTCTCCGAATTTTTTCTTTTTTTTTTTTTTTTCTCAGAAAGACCTAATTAGGAAAGGGAGTGGAAATTGTAAATTTGTTAAATTATCGTCTGAATGTTCCTTTCAACGTGTTTTGTTGCGTGTGGACTGTGGCAAATTTACCTCCGGTTTCTCGGCATCCAAACATAATATTTTGATATTAGTTTAACCAATTTGAATTCCCAGAGTTTGGTTTGATTTGAGCCTTTCCTTATTAAGGGGGGCGAGGTGTTGTTTTCCATTACTTATTATTGGTGGTTGGTTATGCAGAAATGCAAAATTTCGTGCTTTAGGCATGAGGGATTCTCTTCAGAGACATCTAAGCCTGAATTGTTTGAACAATTTTCTCATGAAGAATTGGTGAGACCAGAAGCTGTTAAGCCTATAAATGTAAACGGGGATTGGACTTCTAAACTACGGAAGGTAATCTGTTACTCCGAGCGTTGGGTGCCATGAAACCATACTTTTTACAACACTAACAATTTCATTCCCAGCAAAAGTTACATGCAACAGTAATCAACTTTACTAGCTTATTGAGCCCAGATAATACATAATCGCCTATTGCAGGGTTGTTTACTTAGTAACCGTAAACACTCGAGTTATGTTGCAGTATTTCATTGTAGCCAAGTTTCTTGACTCAATTTATTAACAAATGCTCTACTTATTGGTTGTAAGTTGTAACTGTAGATATAAGAGCAATAAACTCTGTTCAGCTTTTGTTTAGCGATAAAGGCTGGCATTCTTGCATCATGAAGCTAAGAATATACTGTATGGTACATTTCTTAATTTTGTTTCGGACACCTTTTATAAGTTAGACATGTACTTAGACAATTGTTTCTTTCACAAAACTGGACATGTAAACATAGGAGGTAAAAACATAAATATATATATCGCAATATTGGTGGATGAGTTCTCTTTTTGGATAATATAGGGGAAGACAACAGATTATTAAATTCTCTATAATATTCAAAGTAGGGCTTTTACTATTCCTGGATTCTCGTAATCTATCTACATCTATCCTAAGTAGCTTTATCACATTTCAGGCTCTAGATGTTGTGTCCGAGGCGATTGGCACCCGTTGGTCTGTACCATGGACAGCAAAGACAATTGTGCAAGTGAGTTCCTCTCAATTCATATAAGAAGAAAATTTAAGGGAATCACATACTATATACTGGTTTATGAACATTGAAACATGTAGAAATAAGCAGCTGTGCAACATGTATTTTGAACCACACCTCATGTTTCTTATGATGTCTTGGTACTTTCCAATGAAACTGAGTTAAGTGTGCCACCAACTAACACTTTTGGGGCTGATGTTTGGATTTTCTTTCGGACCTCTTGTCACACTTGGCTTCGAATTCCCTTCCTTCAAAAGCTAGATTTTTATTTAGATTGAATATGAGAAGGTGACCAACTTAACTTTACGTGAAAATACAGGTTATGCTTCTTTGGATTGCGGCATTTTGGTTCATAGGGACTTGGATGGTTCCATATGCTGCCCATCTTGCAGGTTTCAGCAGAGACTCTCTTTCTTTTAAAGGACAAGCCTTGTTTAGCCTCGTAACAGATGTAGCTGAAGGGATAGCTGGGATTGCAATTCTCCACCGTTGCCTCTCTCGATTTTGCCCTCTTCCACCTGATTGGTTCAGATTTAGCCTGAAAGGAAACTGGCAGTTTGATGTCTTCCTAGGATGTCTTATGTTCCCCCTAGTGAACCGGCTCTCTCAAATCAACCTCAACCTCCTCCCGCTTTTGCCTTCTACACCCGTCACTCTATCAAATGTAGAACAATCAATTATGGCCCGGGATCCAATTGCAATGGCTATGTATGCGGTTGTAGTTTCAGTTTGTGCTCCAGTTTGGGAGGAGATAGTTTTCCGGGGCTTTCTTCTCCCTTCTTTGACAAAGTACATGCCCGTATGGTGCGCGGTTCTGGTGAGTTCAATTGCCTTTGCATTAGCACATTTTAATGTACAGAGGATGCTTCCACTTATTTTCCTTGGAGTGGTGATGGGTGTTATATTTACACGATCAAGGAATCTCTTACCATCAATGCTCTTGCATAGTCTTTGGAACGGCTTTGTATTCTTAGCTTTAATGAGATAGCTTTGTTTGCTTCTTTGGTTTTTATGTTATACACGGGCCGTGAATCAAACATCGAAGTTGCTTGGCTCGTCTATTTGGCCAACAGTAGATACATTAACTGGTGCTGGAAGAATTCATTGGGTCGAGATGCTACTCGATGCAATCCTCCGCTATCTAATTGCACATATCAGTACAGTCGAATATGAGAAGGGTAGTGAAAAGAGATGGTTTCTTTTGGATCTATGAGCCAGTTGGCATTGTATTTAATGAGTTTAACTTAAAGCAAGAAAGGAAAGCAAACAGTTAATTTTTTTTTTTGTTCACCATTCGATAATATACCCTAATCCAATAGTAGTAAAATAGCAACAACCACAACCAAGTCCACTGTACAAACTACACTATAAATCATTTTTTTGAATAAGAAAGATTAATGTCATATTAAATTAATTTAGTGAACTAATATATTTTGTTGGAGACCAATTGGGCCAAAATACTAAATGCAAGAGAGAAACAAAATCAGACTCTAGTTCTAAATTGTTCCTATAGGCTATATAACTAGGAGGAACACTCACGCAATAATTGGCAGAGGAAGTCTTCAAGGCGCTTGAGGCAGAGGAAATCTTTAAGGCATTAATAAGATCTTTGGTGTATGTTTGATATTTAATGTGTTTTATTTATTATATAAATATTAAAGGGATTCTCCCAATATGCTTATGGCTTTGGGAGAATTATTTGAGCGTAACACATTAGTAAATATGCAAGAGATTTTATCATGAATCTGATTCCATCAGCTTGGTTTAGGAAAAATCTCTCAAAATATGCAGAGAATAATGTTATAATTGTAGCAAATTTTGGGGCCAAAACAGAAAAAATAAGAACTTAAATTTAGTGTTTGTGGGCTTAATTAGTATAAGGACCCATGAATTGGTCCATGAGCATTAGAGATGAGCACGGTGTGGTTTCGGTGCTCGAAAACACATTGCAGAATTCATTTTTAGGTCCCGCACCGACAATTTTCGGTGAGGTGAGGGATCATTTAAGTTTTTCTTATTTCTCAGAGCGGGCAAATATTGAAAGAAAAATATGTGTAGAATAACTGAAAAAAAAAAAAAAAAAAAAGAAGATATTTAATAATTATTTAGAATCTATAGAACAATAATACAAATTTAAGAATCTTAAATATTCTTAAAACTTCTAATTAATTTGAAGAATGTTAAATTAGTATTTAGTAACTAGACAGTTATTTAAAGAATTCACGTTGATTTTTTTATATAAAATTAACTTAATTTTAATTACCATAATATTTTAAATAATAATTTTTTAGATAATTTCTTATCAAATAATCTATTCTATTATTTAAATTAATTAAATAATGTTATTTTTATTATTATTTTAATATAAAAAAAAGACTAATGGGAGAGAATTATTTATTATTTTTTTAATAAAATAATTAATGAGAGATAAAATAATAATTAAATAAATTTAATTTTGTTACACTTATTTTTCAAATTTGAAGAATTAAAATAGTAAAGTTTCTTTAGCTTTTTTATTTTTATTTTTATTTTTATTTTTATATAAATATATTTTGCTTCCCTGCACACCGCATACTGGTTGGTAACGGGCTCGGCCCCACTAATTTTTTTACCCTAAAAAAGGCTCTAAACCACACCGCAACATATGATTTGAAGTGATTCTATTCGAGTTCGAAATGATCTACTAATCTCTACTGAGCATTGACATTAGTTGAATGAACAAGTTAGGGGTTTCGATCTGTTAGGCTGTTAACCCACCTTCCGAGAACCCTGCCTTTCTTGACCATCCCGTGAAAACCACGTGAAGTTGATTTCCAATCATCTCTAAACTTTGCCGGCCATTTTCTTCTCACACTCTCTATATGATTTTGTTACACTAGGTCTCTCCCTTCTGGAGACACTGTGAGCTAACCATCTAACTGGGGCCCAGTACTTGCTCCCAGTTCGCCCGACGTCAGCAACTGGTCCCACCGAACAATACTATATACTTCAGAATCAGAGCTTATCTTCTTGTCCTTCATGACTCGCATTTCAGTGCAAAAATGCAAATCCGCGAAGAAAACTGTCAAACCGAATCGTAAACCGCCAACATTCTGACACGTAACAACTTTTCTTAATTTTTTAAAATTCCGCTCTCTTTCTCTCTCTTACTCATGGTTTTGAAAGCTTCGGACATGGAGGAGTAAGGCCTCAGAAAGCGGGAACTTCTTCTTCCTTGCTGTTGCTTCCCTGCCTCTTCCACACAACCAGTACCATCGCTGCTCATCGTATCTTAGCCGCTTACATCAAACACTCGGAACACTCCGACTCCGGCTCCGAATCGACTCCAAGTTTTTCGTCTTAGATCCTGAGAGAAGAGTTTCGCTTCTCAACTAAAAGGATTTTTCTAACACAATTCGAAATACTTTTTGTGGTGTGAGTGCGAATTGATTCTCTGTTTTTTCAATTCATATCGCTGTGCTCGAGTGGTGGAGTAGGCGAAGAAGCTTTTTCTTTAGATGGAGCAGAAAAGCCTTCTGTTGTCGGCGTTGGGTGTAGGGGTGGGAGTGGGAGTAGGGCTGGGATTAGCATCGGGGCAGAGCGTGAGAAAATGGACGGGATCTAACCCTTCGTCCAACTCCATAACCGCTGAAATTGTCGAGCAAGAAATGCTTAGGAAGATCGTAGATGGCAGAGAAAGCAAGGTCACGTTTGACGAATTCCCCTACTACCTCAGGTCACTTTACCATCCCCCTCCCATATTCTCATCTTTTACAACTCTTTTGTCGGGTTTTTCTTGGTTTCACCAATCTCTCTGTTTTCATTCTTACTTGTATAATAATTAACAGGGTGAAGTGATTCACTACAGCCTTTTTTCTTTCTCTTCGTTGTTGACTTCAAGGTGTAGAAGGATAATTAGACTACATATAATAAGAGGAATAATTTGCATGTTTTGAGTGCATTCCTGGAATCTCCAGGCCTTGGAAATGAGAGAACAGAGAAAGCCATACAACAGATAATGACTTTTACTTGGAATTTGAAAACTGAACATATTTTTAAATATTTTATTCGTTGGTTGATAGTGACTATAGAAACAGAGTAACTCATATTACGGTGGAAACAGAGTAAATTTATCCGAAAGAAAATCTCGTGTGTAGACTGTAGACTGTGATTTATGATGGGGCGGTGTAAAAATATCATATATAATTTTGGGATATATCGGTTGGGCAATCGCATTTTTACAGTGAGCAGACACGAGCATTGCTAACAAGTGCACCATATGTCCACTTGAAACATGCTGATGCATATAAATATACACGGAACCTCTCCCCTGCTAGTCGGGCTATTTTGCTCTCTGGACCTGCTGGTGAGGTTGTGTGGAATTTTTCTGTTGTTCCCTACTCTTACTCTAATTATATAAAGTGTTTGGTGTTTTCCTTAAAAAAATGCTAATAATGCTTCGTCTTGTTGAAGAACCTTATCAACAAATGCTTGCCAAGGCTTTAGCTCACTACTTCGAAGCAAAATTGTTGCTGTTAGATATAACTGATTTTTCCCTTAAGGTGAATATGACTTTTTTTTTTTTTTCTTTGGATTTCCTTGCCTATTATGACTTGCTCTTTTACTAATAATACCTACAAGGGTGATGTCTTACAGATTCAGAGCAAATATGGCAGCGCAAATAAAGAATTTGTAAGCTTCTTTAGTTCGTACACTGGACAGTTTTGAATTGTATATACGATATGTTTCCATCCCGGAGCTATAGTGTTTATGGATACAATTGATTACGCTTCCTCTTTGGCGATTAGTGTGTTCACCGTTTTACTATTTTATAGTTTTCTGTTTTTTGTTTTGTAGGCTTTTAAAAGGTCGACTTCAGAGTCCACTTTTGAACGACTGTCTGGTTTATTTGGATCATTCTCAATCCTTCCACAGAGGGAGGAGCAGAAAGGTGTAAATTTGGTGGAAAACATATTAATAATGTTGGGAAAGTTTCTCATAATTTGACTTGATCTAAATCCCCTGTTTTATGACCTTCCAGAAACAAATCCCTTGTTTTGGTTTCTATTCATCAGTTTATAATTTTAATTGAAGGCTTGAAGAAAGCATTTTCAAATCTTTGTGCTTTCATTTTCTCTATTTTTCTCATCAGTTGACCAAGATCTGATGCAGGCACATTACGGAGGCAAAATAGCGGCGTGGATATCGGATCAAGGTATTGCTGGATAGAAGTCCCATATAGTATAATCTGGCTACCAAAGTTGCTAATTCCTTTCTCATCCTATATGTTCAAGTTGTTTTTTCATTCCCTTGAGTTGCAGAGGTGTAGAAGGATCTTCTAATCTTCCAAAGCTTCGTAGAAATGCATCTGCCACTGCTAATATCAGTAACCTCACCACACAGAGTAATACTACAAATCAAGGTATATTTAATTAACTTATGAGCTTTGAATTGAGAAATTTTCACATTATCAATAACAATAGTACTTGGCAGTTGTTTTAAAACATAAACAGACCATTTCTTTTAGTTTTCTTATAATGTAATGGCCTTCTCTTATGTCATTAATTCAGCTCCTCTCAAGCGCACAAGCAGTTGGTCTTTTGATGAGAAACTTCTTATACAGTCTCTTTATAAGGTAAATGATGTGTGCGATATATTTCTTATACCAAGTTTATAAATGTGTGTCCTAACAGAAAATGATGGTCGGAAATTAAATTTGAACTCTCAGGTTCTCGCTCATGTGTCAAAAACAAGTCCTATCATTCTATATCTTCGAGATGTTGATTTCCTATTCAGATCACCAAGAATATATAACTTGTTTCAAAAAATGCTGAAGAAACTGTCTGGGTCAGTCCTGATCCTTGGTTCAAGGATTCTGGAACCAGAAAATGATTACAGGGAGATGGATGAGAGGCTTTCTGTTCTTTTCCCTTACACTATTGAAATAAGGCCTCCTGAAGATGAATTCCATCTAGTAAGGTGGAAGTCACAATTGGAGGACGACTTGAAAAAGATCCAGACTCAAGATAACAAAAACCACATCATGGAAGTTCTTTCTGCAAATGATCTTGAATGTGATGATCTGGATTCAATATGTGTTGCAGACACTATGGTTCTCAGTAACTACATTGAAGAGATTGTTGTATCTGCAATCTCTTATCATTTAATGAAAAATAAGGTTCTTGAATACAGTAATGAAAAGTTAATTATTTCTTCAAAGAGGTAATAAAACTAAATTATCTTTTTATTCTGTGTAGTAAGCTCTTAACTTCTACAGTTCTCTCTTCATATTGTGATGTCTGTTGAGCAGTTTGTCCCATGGATTAAGCATTTTCCAGGAAGGAAAATCAAAAGGCAAAGATGCGTCAAAATTGGAAGCACAGGCTGAAATATCAAAGGTTTGTTTTTATTGTGTCTAGAATTCTGAAATTATACGACAATATAAGGATTGAATAGAAGTATGATATCATGCTTAATATTTTCTTGGGTCATCTAGGAATTGAGAGGGGAAGAGGCTAGTAGCTTAAAGCCAGAACCAAGAACAGAAACCGTATCTCCTAAAAACAAAAGTGGTGCAGAAGTAACAGCTCCAGTGGCAAAGACAGAGGGCGAAAGTTCAGTAACCCCAGCAAAAGCTCCAGTAGGTTTTATCATTTATAATTTCTGTGGGTCATCTTGTAATTCTTGATTCAGCTTTATGCTTCTAAATATGTTGTAATTCTGACATTTATATCGACCAGGAGGTTCCACCTGACAACGAGTTTGAGAAGCGCATAAGACCAGAAGTCATACCAGCCAATGAAATTGGTGTTACTTTTGCTGATATTGGTGCCTTGGATGAGATTAAAGAATCCCTTCAAGAACTAGTGATGCTCCCATTACGGAGACCAGACCTCTTCAATGGAGGCCTATTAAAGCCTTGCAGAGGTATTTTGCTATTCGGCCCACCTGGCACTGGGAAAACAATGCTAGCCAAGGCCATAGCCAAGGAAGCAGGAGCAAGCTTTATAAATGTATCAATGTCCACCATCACTTCTAAATGGTTTGGAGAAGATGAGAAGAACGTCCGAGCCTTGTTCACTCTGGCATCAAAAGTCTCCCCAACTATTATATTTGTAGATGAGGTTGATAGCATGCTTGGGCAAAGAACAAGAGTAGGAGAGCATGAAGCAATGAGGAAGATAAAAAATGAGTTCATGACCCATTGGGATGGGCTCTTGACTAAACCAAGCGAGTGCATCCTTGTTCTTGCTGCAACCAATAGGCCATTTGACCTTGATGAAGCGATAATCCGTCGGTTTGAGAGGAGGTATATAATATTCTAGAGAAATCTATGTCTTATTAGATCGTTGAGTTTGCATTGAATAATAATTTTATGAACAGGATTATGGTAGGTTTACCGTCAGTTGAGAACAGGGAAATGATAATGAGAACCCTTTTGGACAAAGAAAAAGTGGTGGAAGGTCTCGACTTCAAGGAGCTTGCAGCTATGACAGAAGGATATACTGGCAGTGATCTTAAGGTTTGCTTTTTTTGTTTTCCTTATATATGGTACAGATGTTTGTTTCTCTTTTCAGATTTTATAATTCATTGTCAATTTCTTATTCAAACGTGCTGATGCTACTGTTAAAACCAGAACTTGTGCACAACGGCTGCGTATCAACCAGTCAGAGAATTGATACAACAAGAAAGACTTAAGGATTTAGTAAGTGCTATTTTTTATTGATCCCCTCATATGTTATGCAACAAAATGATTGTTTGATGAGTTGATTCTTGTTATGAACTTCTCTTTTCAGGAGAAGAAACAAAAAAAGGAGGAAAGGAAGAGTTCAGGCGATACCCCAGACACAGAAGAAGGTAAAGCAGAAAGAGTCATTACTCTCAGGCCCTTAAACATGGAGGACTTTAGGCAGGCAAAGAACCAGGTACAAATCATTTATGGCCACTGTCTCCATTCCTCCAAGGCTCAAATCATCAGAACAATTATCTGGATTAGTTCACTGATTGTCACAAGTTTTGAAATGTAGGTGGCAGCAAGCTTTGCATCTGAGGGATCTATAATGGGTGAATTAACACAATGGAATGAGTTATATGGTGAAGGTGGTTCTAGAAAGAAGCAACAATTATCATATTTCCTTTGAGCTTGATGATAAAGAATCATCCCATCCCTTCTTCAGGCGACATTACCATTTTCCAGCGAGAGCATTGAAAATTAATGATCAAATGTCTGTTACTGTCGGACTTTTAATCAAAGGTTCTTTTTCTATGGCAATATATTATCCCGGAATACTCTAGGTGGGTCGAAATCTGGGGACTTTGAACAGTTAAAGTATCATGTTTAATAAAGATCGCAAGGTTTAACAGGGGGATGATTAAGTTTGTATGATGTTATAGGGCGGCGAGCTTGTTTCTGTCTTGCCGCTGCTTCCCGGGAATAAGTAGCAACTGCTTGTATGGTTTGCCGAAGCAAGCCCCGAGTTTTTTAGCTCAAGTTGACTGTTACTTTATAGCTAAATATTTTCACCTTTTGAGGAGTTGAAATTTGATTATTTCACCAAATTAGAGTCAAAACTAAAATTCAATATTTTGAGAGGTAAAACATATCCAAGAAACCAAAGAGAAGATGTTGAGAGACGAGATAAAAAGTTGAAAAAAAAAATTGTATAAAATAGCAACTAAATATAACGCCATTTGCTAACATGATCACGTATCTGTTTCACTGACATACATATGAATGAAAAATGGTAGCAACACATTTGAACAACAAGAAACCCATATGTCCATCCAAATTATGGACCCATAAAATCCCAAAGAAGAAACGAAATAGGGCCTCAGATCATATTTGGATCACAAAAAACACTATACCTAACACCAATACAAAAGACAGCTTCCAAATATGTCACAGACTAGGACTGGAATGACAGGAAACTCTAGGCCTTCTTTTTGTCCTTTGATGGTGCTCTTGGAATCTTACTCAACACCTTTACATCAAAGACTGCATACTGCTTCTTGATCTCCACCAGTGCCTTCTCAGCAAATGAATCCACATGGTCCTCATACTTCTCATAGAATACAGGTACAGTGTGGAGTAAAACAAATGCTGTTTCACAAAATCCATGGAACAAAGATTATACGACAGATCACTAAAATAACCAATAACTAATTTTGAAATCCAAGGATGTATTCATTACCTATGTAGAACAGGGTTAAGAAGTTGCAGCTCTTCCCTAAGATGGACAGGACCCACAAGCCGGCAATAACCTATGCAGAAAATCAAGCCACAATTGATCAGCAATTAAATCACAGGGCTACCATGATACCTCATCCACTAGGCATAGGGTAAGGTAATAGAGTTAAAGAAGATTGTCATACACATAAAAATTTCTTCAGATCTTTTCCGGTTGCAATGTCTCGTAAGACAGCAAAAGCCTGATTGATTTCAATTCTAAGGGCAGAGGCCAACTGTAGAACTGGGTCCTCAGGGATATGGATTTCTGGAATCTTTGGTGGAGATCTAAAGAAGAACGATGGCCAGTGTAAGCAAAAACATGAATCGCCTATGAATCAGGCTTTTGCACCAGTACATTAAAAAAATCATGATTGAATCAGGATTTAGAAAATTGAGATCTTACTTATTGATGAGGGTGGAAGCATTGGACCACAAGAAGGATAGTGCCAGAGCAAGTATCAAGATGTGGCAAACCAGAGTAAGCAGGTGATACTCGATCAATTCAAACAGAGCCCATACAAGTGTCGCACCACCTAGCACTCCAGCTGATATCTTTTTGTTTCTCCATAGAAAAACATCTGCCGCTGGTAAAAGAATTGATATCAGCATAATAGAGGTATGCAATGAAGAAATTTAATCAATTCATACAACTGTAGGCAATGAGAATAAATGTTGAAAGAAAAAAAATTAGCAAAACAGCTGTTAATTTTTGGATGCTAAAATAAGCTAGTTAAAAAACATAAAGAATCTTAAGGGGGATTCTCGAGCATCAGATTAAACTTATGTTGAAGGTCAAAAGATGATTGTTAGCACAACCGACGACAGCATCATGAATCAACTGTCAATCTATCACAGCTTCAAGTCAAGTATCGAAATATAACAAGATCAAGGATCTAGAGAGTATTACAAACAAATACCAAGTAAAATAAATCAGGGAAATTTTCTGAATTACAAGACGCACATTCGTAGAAAGCAGCTGGAAACATAAATGTCCATTCCTGACACTAATCAACGATTTAGATACTGTGTGAGAGCCGTCTATAGACCTGATATATTACATAGAACATCTCTGCAACTCCTATGACACACTATCGCAAGACCAGATACATATTCAAGCACAATACGATTACTAAAAAATTTTCATTAAAAAAAAAAAAAAAGAGGTAGTCGCTTACGTTTTCCACCACCAAGGACCTTATGGACAGGCTTTTCCCGGCCGAAGACCCTGTAAACCTTGGATTTGAAGGAAGCTTGAGGAGGTTTGCTCTTGTCGTCGTCGGAATCAGACGATGACGACGAATCGTGACCATGAATCTTCTCCGATATCTTGTCAATCACCGATTCTCCCTTCGATTCTTCCCCATCGTGATGCTCACCCATATCGTCACCTAAAACTTAACGCTTAAGTTTTGAAGATCTCAAGAAAACCCAAGAAATCGAACCGAAATGTATCGTAGCCAACAGAAAACACACAACTATCTCTCTCTAGAACATTTCCCCATTTGCTCTCTGTGCCTCGCTCTAAATAGCCAAAAAAGAAGAAACGAGGAACTTAATCCGAGCCGTTGAATTCATTGGATCAAAAATTCTGGAAGTCGGAGACTCATAGCTCAAAGAATGTGACTGTTACCTACGGACACGTGGACCAACGTACGCTTTTCTAAACCCAGATCAGAATAAATAAAAGCAATAAAAAATATATTCTTTTTTTTTTCTTTTTCCATGTCAAAAACTTAGTTCTTAAGCAAATATTTATCCCATTGAATTTGAATTTTAAGCGATGGATTACTTAAAATACATAATAAATATATTTTTAAAATTATTTATAAATTATTATGAAAATAATTTTTAAAATTTTATAAGTAATAGTAATATATAATTTTTAAATTATAGATATATATTCAGTTTATAACTATTAAAAAAATAGAGTAGGAGGGAAAATATTTTTCTTATTTATAGATATATTTATATGCAAAATTAATACTTTTTTATGAAATAATATATTATTTTATAAACAATCATATTTTTTTAAAAAAATAATAAAATTATTTTAATTATTAATTATTTAAATAAAATGATAAAATTAAATCGATCAACAACACCATCAAGTGCCAAATATGCCTAATAAATTACTCATGTTCACGTCTATATAAATATTATAAAATAATTATACTTATAATTACTTATAAATATTATAAAATTTTCTCCAAAAATCTATTTAATTATACTTATAAAATATTTTAAAGCTAAAATCTTTAATTCATTTTACTAAAATCAATTAAAAAATCCAATTATAATACTTATTTTATAGTAGCGGAGCCACGTGTAACTTTGGGGACCCACCATAATATTCTATCTAGTTAAATGGTGGATTATTTCTAGACCATGCACTTGTGTGGTAATCCCATAAAGTTCATACACGAGAATGACGAGAATGACGAGAATGACGAGAATGACGAGAATGACGAGAATGACGAGAATGACGAGAATGACGAGAATGACGATAATTTATAGAATACTCTCCATGTCTTCTAGTTTATTCGAAACGATGATGCAGAGAAATTCTAACCGATGGGAGCATACACTAATGGAGTATCTTAAAAAACCCTACTGAACTACATTATATACTATACGGCCAGGTCACCCACCTAATCCCCGATAACAGGGATTTAGACTACCTTACTTACGAACTAAACTAAAGGCGGTCACTTAGTAATACCAAGTTTTATATATCTCATATAATACTCGGAAGAAGTTCCAATAAGAAAGAAAACACTAGAATGCGTGAAAGTACAGGTTAAGGAATGGTGGACCAAGAGAACAACTAGAGTAATAATTCTGTTTTACAGCTCCAGGTATATGAAGATGGTAGGTAGAAAAAAACTTGATCAGTATCATAAGTTTGCGGCAAAAGTTACAGAACAAAAAAAAAATTAAAAAAATAAATAATAATAATGGAGTGATTGATTCAGAAAATGATCCAGTGCAATTCCATTGCACTTAAACTAAGTAAACGGCCCTTATGGCTTTATCACTAGCTATTTTTCATGATGTAAAAGATGTTGATTCATAGCAGAGGGGGTTAAGTTTGAAACAAATGTAAACTGTTCGAATTCTCTATCATAAGCACCATCCATGTCATCAACAAGATAGAAATCAGAATCACAAAACCAGTAATTTCAGAGAAAAGCAAGAGAGAAGTTAACAAAAATGAAACAAAAATATTGTTTACTTACAGTCTCACTTGCCGGAGAAACGTAGATTACACAGGCAGTGGTAAGATTTATTTACTTGATTTTCCTTCCCCATGGATTCTCGGGAAACAAAAAGGAGTAACGTAGATTACACAGGCGGCTATTTTTCTAAGGTTTGTTTATGGATATGCGATGAGTTCAGTAGCTGAAACTTGATAAAGCAGCCTATTTGGTGAAGGGAACATCCTAAGGAATATGCTTACATGCGCTTGCATTCTGGGCTGGACTTGGATTTTGGGCTTGAATGCGTTTTCATGGGCCTTTGTACTAATATATGTTAGCACTTCTGATAAAAGTTTCCCAAATGGTTCGTTAGGTACACACTCCAAATCTCGAAATAGAAAATAAGAACGACATGTCGGCTACCCACATACATGTTTAGCATATTGATAGCTCTACAACATTGTGTGAAAAAAAGAAAAAGAAAAGGCAAGAGGAGAAGGAGAGAGGCACGTTGTATAAAGTACAATGACAATATATGAACATTGGATTATGATTGCCCTAAATTCCTAAAGAGGAAGGGGGGAAAATGAAAATAAAAGAGGAAAGAGAGGGGGGAAAGAAAAGGAAAATAATGATGGAGAGAGAGAAGACCTTGTCTTTGGAAACGAACTAAAACTTAAGGGGGTCACGTAACACCAAATTGGTGATATTACTACCATCATGAATATATATATATATATATATATATATATATATATATATTTTTTTTTTTTTTTTTTTTCGAATATTTTAAATAAGATTATTTAATCCTTACGTGAGTACGTGAGCGTGATGCAATGTATGACCAAAGAAATTATGATATTAATATTAATTATTACATAGGAATATATCATAAAATTATTGAGTTTATAAAAAAAAGAATTATGATAAATTTTTAAATTTTAAGTATAATTAATTGGATTCAATTAAAAAATTTAATAATATTATATGATATAAATATAATTATTTCATAAATTTTTAATTGAATTAAAAATATATTATAAATTTTGAATTTAAATATTTATTATAATTTATACTTAAATTTAATCCTAATTTTCCATTTATAAAACAGTTATGTATAATAATAATTAAATGATTATTAACATTATAAATTTGATATAAATTATATTTATATTTATACTTCTTTTAATTTAAATATATTATTTTTGTAACCCATTTATCTATAAAAAAAAAATAGAAAGAGAAAATAATTTATAAAATTTTATATTTAATTAAATTATAAATTTACAATTTAAAAAATAATTTAAATATTTATTATACTTTATACTTTTAAGTTTAATCCTAATTTTCCATTTATAAAACAAACTCACGATTTTAATCGTTAAAAGAAAAAAAAAAAAAAAAAAGGAAAAAGATGGTTGTGATTGGTATCTTTAGACATTGATTAGACAGCGAGTTAGAAAGAGTTTTGAAATTTTGTCTTGCATGGAATATGGATCATCATCTGGGTTATCCCCCACCCATGCTTTTAATTAGTCAATTGCTTTTATGCCCTGTGCTATGGTAATCGATTGGTTATAGTTGCAAGCCTCAATTAAGTGGAACATTATGCATGTGGCCCAACAACAAAATAATTCGTCATTATATTTTTCATATAATATTAACATAATATATATAGGTAGTAGGGAAAGTGGAGTTGAACTGAAGCGTAGGGCACCTACCCTACAATGTTTTAAAAAAAAAACAAATCCTTTGACTCACTTTTGAAAGAAAATAGTGTTACCTTTTTTGAAAGTTGGTTTAAGGCATACCAAATATCGTCGAGGTGGAGGGGCCCCTTCCCCCTACCCCTGCCCAATCTATGTACCACTTTTTCATTTTATTTTTAATAAAAACTACTACCTTTTTCTATTTTCCAAATACATATTTAATCTTATTCTTTTCCTTCAATGCATTTTTTTTAAAATAATTTCCTTACAAAATTTAGTTGAACGTAATGAAAAGTAGAAGGAGATATATGCTTAGTTTCTCGCTAGTTACCCGGTTTTGCCGTGTGCAGATGTGACGGGTGACGGTTGTTAAGGCCCATTTAAGATTCAGAAGTTGTTTTTGTCGTTTCACTCGGCCGGGGACCAAATTCCCGCTCATTTTTTGATTCAGCACATCATCGGATCCATCGCCGGCCCCACATGATCAAACGGTTACTATCAATAGATTGCTCTGTTGACGAGAAAATTCCTGTTGAGTAGAGGGGTAGGGGGGGGCACAAGTCACGCGGCAATCGGATTGCTTTATATGCACATCTTTTGGAAGGCAAGTTAGGATCGAACAACTTATTAAGATTAACTCCACATCTTTCTTTATATGCACATCATAGGCGTTGAACTTTTGGACCGATGGTCAAAATACGGAAAACTGGACATAAGGGGGGATATCTGCATGTGAGCCACGTACATTACTATATTTTTGGGATATGAAAATGTATCATACATTTTTTTTAATACTATACACTACTTTCATATTATAATCAGTGTATAAATATTTTTATTTTTAATAGGCATTTTTTAAATTTTATTTTAAATTATAAAAATAAAAAATTTCAGTCTTAAATATATTTCATTTTTTTAAAATAATTTAAAATTAAAAATTAAAAAAAAAATATATATATATATATATATATATTATAATTTTTATTTTTTTCAACTAAAAAATAATTTTTTATAATTATTATATAAAATATTTTTAAAAAATTAAATTTTAAACTACGCTACCGATCCCACAAAATCCGATTCTTAATATATTCTTATTGAAGCATATAAAATGGTTGAAAAAGTAAAAAGGTCAAATATTTGAGAGCACGATTATTTTTTTTTTACTTTTTACCTTTTTACCGGATGCTTTAATCTCTCTCTCTCTCTTTAAAAGCATTGTCTTCTCTGTTCTGAGGTTCTGTAATTTACTCTCTCTCGCACAGTATTGTCCAGTCATCTGTTTCTTCTGACGCGAGGACTGCTCTCCACATGACTCCTCTGCAACTTCACTTTCTCTCTCTTCCCCCCTCTCTGTAGACTCTAGTTTCTCTCTCTCTCTCTCTCTGGTGAAAAAGGTTTTACTAACCCACTCTTTTTTATTATTATTATTTTTAACCGGAAACTTCTCCACGCGTCTTCTTCGACGCATGAGCTGCAAACTCCAGAAAAACGGTTGAATCTACAGCGTCATAGAGTTTAGAATTTCCATGCGATGGGAAAGGGTGACTCCTCCCCAACGCTTAGGCGATACTAACACACTCTGTGTCACTACTCTGTAACTTCATTTTCAGGTCATAGCCCCTGCTCCACAAAAAACTTCAAACTCCTCTCTCTCTCAGCGTTAACTTTTGCTTTCACGATTCGTCCCATCTACAGCTTCCTCCCATTGCCTTTTCCTTTACTTAAAAAGGGTAGTTGGGAAATTATCTCCTTTCCATTTTCTGTATACTGGCTCTCCCAACCATGGAATCTTTCAGCTTACTCAAGTACTGGAGAGGAAGCGGCGGCGGTGGTGGTGGTAACGCTGGTGTAGACGTCGCTTCTAACAACGTCCACACCGATTCCGGCACAACCACCATCGTCACTGCGGTTGCTCAGACAGTGGCAGAGCCCGACGACGACGGACCCTTTTTTGACTTGGAATTCACTGTACCTGACGAGGACGCTGACGACGCGGAATCTCATGGCCGGAGAGACGAGGAAGAAGAAGAAGGCCAAAATGAGGAGGAACATGATAATGGAACGGTGAAGATGATCAACTGTTTGAATAACGACAATAGTGAAGAAGGTGATGACGATGACGGAGATATTAGTTACGACGACGACTGTGAGGGAGAAGAAGACGAAGAGGAAGAGTTCAACTTCACTCTTTCATCCGGTTCTAGCAACGACCGTATTGAAACCAACCCCTCACTTTCTCCCTCTGATGATTTGTTCTTCAAAGGAAGGCTAGTACCCATCAATGGATCTGAACAAGAAGAAGACGATGAAGGAGAAGGAGAAGGAGACGATGTAGAGGGCAACCTCAACTCGAACTCGAAGGTTCAGTTTCCGGTCTCATTAATAAAATCAGCGACCAAGTTCCGCGTCTTCATGCTCGGTCTGAAGAAATCGAAATCAAACATTGCAGAAGAAAAAATCAAAGAAGCAACCAATGGATCTGATACTTCCCCAAATCCCCTGCCAATAGAACAAAAACAGAGCAACAAGTCTTTTACCGTAAAATTTAAGGTCGAAGAGGTTCCGATTATATCTCTGTTTTCAAAAGACTCGAGAAACAGCTCTGCTAACAAATCTCAGAAGCTGAACCCGGAAGAATCAGCTTCTGACGAGAAGCGCTTCTCTAAAGAAGTAATGCAGAAGTACTTAAAGAAAGTGAAACCTTTGTACATTCGTGTTTCTAAGAGGTACGGCGAAAAGCTGAGGTTTTCTGGCCAGTTAAGCTTGAAAAACTCCTCGCCTGTGTTAGCGGCAGCCGCAAGGCAAAAACCCACTCCAGTCAAACCAACGACGGCGGAGAAGTGTGCATCAGAGTCAGAATTAGTAGTAGTAGCCCCTGCAGCTAATGTAAAGACACAAAAACAAGGGAACTTGCCGGCAGGGCTCAGAGTAGTTTGCAAGCATTTGGGTAAGAGCCGATCAGCTTCGTCAGCGGCAGAGACGGCTGTCTCATCAGTACAAGCAACGTCCAGGAGGGACGATTCTCTGTTACTCCAGCAGGATAATATACAGGGCGCCATTCTTCATTGCAAGAGATCCTTCAATGCCTCTAAAGGTGCACCTTTTTTTTTTCTAATTTTGATTTTCTTTTTAGTAATTATTAGTTTTGTTTAACCATAGATGCTAACCCAGCATAATTTGTTAATTTCTGGATTAGATTCGGAGTCTCTGGTGTTATCAAGGTCAGTGAGCGACCCATTACATGAGAAATCAAACAAGTGATGGTGAAAAGCACAAGAACGAAGATGGAGAAGAGGCAGTCAACGATGGCCCAATTTCATCAAGTTAAAGAATTGCTTTTGTTTTCCAAACGGAAATTGAGGGTGAATTTTGTAAATATTTTTGTTTTTTAATTAATTAATTTTAGGTGAAAGGGAAAGACACAAATTTAAGCATTTCTGTATATGTATTAATGTCTTTGTAACGTGTAGAAGAAGCATATTATTTAATATAATGTATTAGTCCGTGATAAGAAAAACTAGTAACTTGGTAGTTCAGTCTTATTATGTATATATATATTAAAAGTTGAGTTTTATTTTTTTTTTTTTTAGAGTTTTGCCGAAAATGGGGGTGAAAAAATAATAAAGGGAAAGGTTGAGGGTCTTGAACTTGGGAGGTCAGTATCAAAATAGTGTCTTTCTTTCGTGTTCAGAATAAGTACGAAAAGTGGGCATACCTAAACAGCAAAGGTTGTAAATGGTTCATGAATCTAAAAAAGTTAAAAAGTAAATTTTAAATGAAATAAAATGAGGCGGTAATTATTTATGATAGTTATTAGTTCATTATTTATTAAAATTTATTTAATTTTAATTCACTTATTATTTTTCAACAGCGAAAAAAAATGATTTTCTCTTTTATCTTTTCCTTTTTCTCTTTTGCGTTTTAAGAAAAAGGTCATAGAAGAGAACAGAGTGTTCAGGGTGATTCGTGATTGGTCAAAAGTACCCTCCAAGTAATATTTATAAAAATATTATTTTAATAAGAATTTGAGTCTATGGCTTATGAGTCTAAAAATAAGGTTATATTTGTCGCCTATTAAGTTCCGGTACTTATCAGCTTATCTCTATTGGGAGCATGGTTTGGAATATGATCAACTTAAGGTCGCTTTATAGGAAAAAATCTGACTTATTACTTATAATATTAGAAATTCGACTCTAAAATGAAAATTTTCGTGTATTCTATCAAATTAGATAATATCTCTGCAGATCTTATTAAATCAAGAGTTTCATCTTAAAAAGACTATCAAGTGAACTTATAAATACATTTTCTATGAGATACTTAAGGTACACAGTTTTTGATATTTTTTCAATTTAAAATTATTTTATCAATTATTCTTTTGAATACATTACTAACTTAAACATCAGAGGGGCTTCATAGATGGTCCCTTCGTGTTTTCTCTATTGTGCAGGTACAAATTCGTGGACATACTGTTGAAGCAATTGACATCAACAATTTGGCGCTACCTGTGAAGAACATCAATTTTCTTCGTAATCGAAAATTCATATCGTTGAATCATACAAGCTTGAACAAGTAAGAATTTCTCAAAGTAATATACATCATAATGGGTAGTACCGCCCTTATGGCTTCATTATGAAACCCACCTACTCTCTTTCGCTCTCGACACATATCAACATTATACCGAGTCAATTCGATCATTCACAAGGAGAACAACTCCTACGACAGCACAACCAACGATAAAGTAGGCATCATAACTATGTAGCGGAAGCGAATAATAGGTTTCAGTGTATAACAAAAGTTTTTGCAATCTTTTATATATATATAAACTAATCTACATCTATACAAAGTGGTCATACTTTTGTCTTACGTCAATCGATTGTTAAGACTCACACCATAATCTTCCAAGTCGATCCTTAACATAATAGGACGTGTGTGGGCACATAGAGATGACATGATTTTCTTTATATTTTTCTTTCAGAAAAATCTCTACGGGAAAAAACCTTTAAATTTTTTTTTAAAAAATTAGGATGAGATGTATTTATAGAACTTCATTATGAGTTTTGATTAATTTAAACTCTTTAAATTAATTGAATTAATAATTCAAAGATGATCGTCAAATAATATCTTTGATATGATTAAATCATTACAAATCCTATTTTCAATAGAGTTTTAATCTATTTTATATCGTATTATCCTTTTGATGATATATTTGATAAGATTAAATATAATTTAAAATAAAATCATATCATATCATCTTTTGATATATTTAATTTAGTCAAACCTATTTAAATTTTATTTAAAATAGAATCTCATATATTTTAAATTTAAATTTTAAATTAGTTTCTTAAACTAATCTAATTTTGACTTTACTTAATTTTAACATTAAATTAATATCTCATATCAATTTAATATTTTACATAACATATTCAATTTAAAATCAAATATATTAATATTTAATTTATTAATTCCTAATTTCACATCTAAATACATCTTTTAATTTTTAATTAATGAATTAACACCAATTATCTCATAATTATGAATTTGCCCTATAAAACTATTTTCTTGCAAATAAGTCATTTTCAACTTTTGTCATTCTTACTCTCTACATTATTTATAGAGGCGACCTGAGGACCGTGGACCTATGATTCCAAACTCTAATAAATTATATTATTAATCAAACTCTTTAATATAATAAATCTAATTTGTTAATTTCAATATTATTCCACTACAAATATGAGATTGCACATTGCAGTTATGGAACATATTTACTGAGTAATCTCTAGTAGTCCATTGATATAATCATTTCATGCATTCAATTTTTCAAAAATTGATTCATAATTAGAACTGGTCAAAACTACCGTTTTACCCCTCTAATTATCTATTTATCCTTAAGTATCATTAATTAACTAGTAAATTGTCAATTTACAACTTGACTATAAATTTGAGCTCAAAACCATTCAGTTCTAGAATTAACTCTTAAGGGAAAGAATGAGGTGACTAAGAAGGCCTCACCACGCTTAGAAGCCAAACAATGGCTCAACCATGCCAAGGTGCCCAAGAAGACTTATGCACGTCGAGGTGACTAAGAAGACCTTAACACATCAAGGAGACCAAATGAAAAATATAGTCAAAATACGGACTTTACACTCATGGTCGGCCAACCACGTAGGTCGAGCACCTAGGTAGACCCCGCCTAGGCTGACCTCGACTAAGTTGAGCACCTAAGCGGACCTGGCCTAGGCTGACCACTTAGATAGCCAAGACCCAACAATGAAAAAGATCTCACCATGATGAGATACCCCAAAAAACATCTCGGTACGTCAAGCGCAAAATGGAAGAAAACCACAAAATGATGAGGCACACTAAAAAAGGCCTTGGCATGCCAACACGTAAAAGGGAAAAATACCTAACCATAATGAGACACCCCCGAGGCACAAAAAATGAAAAAGATATCACCATGATAAGACACTTCAAAAGACATCTCGGCTTGTCGAGATGAAAAAAAAAATATATATATAACCTCATCATGATAAGGCACCCTAAAAGATGCATTGGTACACTGAGGTGCAAAAAAAAAAAATTCTCACCATGATTAAGCATCCCAAAAAGTGCCTCGGCATGCAGAGGCACAAAAAGAAGAAAAAAAATACCTCACCATGATGAGGTAACCTAGAAAATGCCTTGGCACATTGAGACGCAAAAAAGAAAAAGACATCACCATGATAAGACATCCTAAAAGATGTCTCGGCATGCCGATAGGTATAAACAAAATACCTCACAATGATAAGGTACCTCAAAAGACGCCATGAATGCCGAGACGTAAAAAAAAACTTCACGATGATGAGACATCCCAAAAGATGCATCGGCACGCCAAGGCATAAAAAAGAAAAAGATATCACCATGATGAGGCACTTTAAAATACACAACACGCCGATGCGCAAAAAAAAAAAGATCTCACCATGATGTGGTACCCCAAAAGATGCATCGACATGTCGAGATGCAAAAAAAAAAAAAGACCTCACTATGATGAAGTATTATAGTCCATCGAAGCGACCCAAAGCGAGAAAAGAGTGAGAGAAAGCATCTAAAGAAGTGCCAATAGCCGAAAGAGTAATAAATGAGTGCATAATCAATGTCGTAGAAAAAAGCCCACTTGCAGGTTGAGAAGGATTCATGATGAACAAAGCTAACGAATGAGAGAAAATGAGAGAAAATAATATCAACTAATGAGATAGCTCCAATCCTAATGAATTCTAGCCGATCAATTTACAAAGGTATAGATAAAATTTCTATCACAACCTGATATGCAATATCAACTTGTGCCAATGAATTGAATGATGGGGTTAAAAATACATATTTAATGAATATTTCCATCACTTCCAATATTCTTTTTAGAATACTATCAAAATGTCATTTTAATGAGAACTCAAGTCCATACTGTGACTGAAATAGTCTATGAGCATAAAAGTGAGGTCGGACTTGTCACCTATAAGGCTCAGTACTTACCATCCCGTTGGGATCGCTTGAAGCGTCGCCTAAGAGATTCAGAATATAATATAACCAAAATAGCCTCATAAGAGAGGATTTGATCCATTACTTATTATATCAATAATCAGTCCCTAAATTAAAAGAGATTTTCACATATTATATCAAATTAAAAGAAATTTATATAAATTCTATCAAATTAAGAATATCTTCTCAAAAATATTTTCTCAGGTAAACTCTATAAATATCATTTATATAAAACACCTAAGATCGGATACTCTATTATATTTTTCAATTCAAAGTTAATTATTCTTCCAAATATTTTACTAATTTAAGTATATGAAGAGATAATAATCCGTACACTCGTTGGTGTCTTCGCTATTGTATAAGGACGAATTCGTAAACATATATTTGGAGCGAATTTTGGTATCAATTATTCAATTCTGGTCTAATCTTATATGGGTATTCGGGAAAGTAAATTCATAATAATGGTAAAATAATAATTAAATTAAATTACTTATTGAATTATTACAGTGCGGTAAGAAAAGAAATGGAGGGGGATTCAATTTGTCTCCTACTGGCAGGGCTCTGGCCCTACACAGCCGCTGACACAGCAATTTTTTTTTTTTAGGAATGATCAAATCAATGCCAAGCTCTTTGTCTTGTTTCAAGGGTTATCAGATTCGCATTCATTTTCCGTGCGTGCTTTATATGCTTCCTCCCCTTTTTTTAAATTAACTTCAAATTTATAAACGTGGTGAGCTGTAAAATTATAATCCAAACATGTCGGATTACAGAAATGGCAGATATTAATTATATTAATCAATAATATGGTGAAAAGGATAATTTTATTTATTTTTATATCAATTTATGGGGTAATATTGGCTGTAATTATATTTATCTATTAAATTTGAGGGAATATTTTTTTTAATTCAGTTTACAAATGATTTTGATGTGTTGAGTAAAAAAAAATTTCGATCATTTAAGTATTTTATACGACTTGTATATTAATTATATAAATTTTTATATTAATTTAAATTTAATTTTAATAATTTTAATGTGATAATATAGTTTAATTATTAAATCTATAAAATAATTAAAATTTATGTATATAATATATATCGATCTAGAAAGATAGAAATATGATCGAGTATTCTGTCTACAGATCGACATGTGAGATTTCGGTCTGAGATCATAAACCGACATGTTGGAAACTCAAATAGAAATATGTTTTGTTTGGACCGAAAACTCGATCTGAACTAAGAACTCGATTTGAACGAAAAACTCAATTTGAGTTCACGCCCTAAAGATTGAATATTAGTCTATAGATTTCATATTTAAATCGATGTCGATGGACATAATCATTTGTCAATATTCAAAGAAAATAAAAAAAAGAGGAGGCTGTGAAAAAAATGAGAAAGAAAAATAATTAAATATGATTAATAAATTAATTATTTTTTAATTATATTTTTTACCATGTGATATTTTTTAATTTTTTAATCAAAATAAATAATTAAGATTTATATTTAAAAATAAATATAAAGAGAATGAAAAAGGATTAAATTCGTTCTCCAATTTTGAGGCTTCGAGCAACATAATCATTACTTATATTTAAGTAAAAGAATGATAAAATCATTATCAATGACACATAAATTTTTTATTTTATATATGGAGCTAGTCACTAGGCTCAATAGTTGAAGCATCTGTCTCGTTACAATTTAATTTATATACTACGTAGAACAGCTGTCTAGTGGTAACATGTTATATATTTGTTTTTGGATTTAAAGAAAAATAAAATAAAATTTGACTTATCTGTAAGAGTTCTAACAAATAAACAAGCTTCGAGATAATTAATAGCCGACCTCTATATATATTATGAGAGTTTCAAGTTTGTCAACTAGCCACTGTTTTCTGGGCCAAAAAAAAAAATGCCACTATTTTTTTAATTTATTTAAGAAGTTTTCGTTTATTATAAGATATATATAGAATCCGTTTATTACTATTATTTATTAATCAGTTTCAAAGTATTCATGATATTACATATTAGCCTATTTATATTAATAAAAAATTTAAAATATATATATCAAATATAGCCACCACTTTCGGATTTTATGGTCGTGACAAAGAGGCTGGGGGGCATAAGCCACAATTACAGGTCTCGCTTTCTAAGGTAGGCCATTCCTTAGTTTTATCAAAGTGCATGTTTTTTTGTTCATGTCTAAATAATAGGGGCAATAGGAGGAGTAGGCGAGATTATCCAAAAACCACATGAACAAGGATCGGCCGTGATCTTCTCCATATCGGAGCATGTTGTGGGCCGATCCCGATCATGGTAGTATTAATTAATGGATGTTCGAGCACTCTGCTAGAACATTGACCCCACCAAACGCCTGTATGTTTCCAAGATTGTTTTTCATTTTTTCTATTTCTTGGAGAAACAAAAACTGGAACTATTCATATAACAAACCATACGTGCATGAACATGAAGAGAGAGAGTGAGATGGGCAGTGTGCGTGTACAGGGACTGAAGTCCCAAGATGGATTCTTCTCCTAGTTTTCGGGATTGATCTCTTTCTTCTCTAATATCAGTGTCCTGCTTCTTGAAGGCAGTGGCTCATAATATGAGGTTTCATCGTTCTCATCAATTCTTCGTTGGGCTCTCTATTCGTCACTTAGAAGTAGGAAAGAGAGAATAATTTTAAACTCCTAGGAACATTACTTCTCTATAGTATCGTCTAGAAGATAATGACCTAACTCAAACTTAGTATCAATTCAATTCGCAAGTCAGTAGGCGAAGCCATTTCAGCATTCAAAATTACAAAACAGGTTTTACTCACATGAAAAATATTACATAATATATTTCAAGTGTATCATCATAAAAATTTAAGCTTATACGTATAATTTGATCAATAAAAAATTGTATTAATCCTTGCATCGAAACAGGTTAGAAAGCTAGTTTAATATAAAAGAATAATATCCCCCCCCTCCTCCCCTTCTAAGACTAAACCTATAACTTCTATCAAAATTCAATTATAGATCGGACGGACATCTGAACCCAGTAATGGCATTCAAAAAAGGATTCTCTTTTGTGTCCAAGCATTTCCGACTGGGTCAGCATCTTTAATTAGCTCTGCTAGTACCGCACTCTTGATCTAAGACAATGACATATTTGTCTTATAAGGAATCCCTCAAATTATATTTTTGGTTCTGCTTGGCACTAATTCATGCAGCTACGACAAAGAAAAGATATAATAGTTATTCCTATACACGAGATTCATCCTCTGACTTCCTCACAAATAATACTCTACAGATATGTCACCTAAGTTTTAGGGGTAATCTTCCTACAAAAATCAATGTGAAGGGTGTGGGAATTGTATGCACCTTTTTGGTTTCAGTAATTCTCCTTGTGGAAATCAAACTTGGTTGAACCTATTTGATTAAATTCATAGCAGAGCTTGCTGATTTCTTTGGCCAAAATTGGTGCTCCGCAGTAGAATACGCCTGAATTAAAAGGCGAAAATGGAAGCAGCAATATAGTGAGAACTTTTAAATGCAGACTGACTTTTATAACCAATGAAAATAACTAACCTATCCTTGCATTGCAGTGCTTGGAACTGATTCTAGAGAGAACTTTCTTCCAATTAGGCCTTGCAAAATGGGTTCGTACCTGGCGATCGGAAACAAGAATGCTTAGTTAAGAGAAGTTTAGTAGGTATGCATCAATTAGAAATAAGAAAGACTCTTACCCTGGTTCCAGACACAATATCTACACCATTCTTGGCATGACTGAGTGCTTGGACCATGGTGACCAGAGCCGATCGAGCATCCCCTTCCTCATACACACTAGTTAAATAGTTATGCATTTCAATGACCCCCTAAAAATTCAAGTTACAGAGTTAACACTTAACAATAACAAACTCAAGTGAAATACTAAATATGAATCTGTTTCAATTTACCCTTTGATCTAACTCAGCAACTTCATTCATCACCTCTTTGAACCAGTCAAAGGAGCCTTGTTCTCTAGTCACCCAGTAAAAGTAAGCATTGGTCGTCTTCAGAGTCTTTCTCATTTTGGAAGCAACTGTAGCAGGATTTTGAGAACTTGTACTTGCAACACTGAGGTCTACTCCCCTACTGATATCCCAGACAGAATCCTGAAAGATGAAAATCATGTAAAACAAACATCATAATATGATTCCTTTATGTAAACAGAGCAGAAGTCCAGAAATTTGATGCATTTCACATGTTGGAAAAAAAAAAATCAATCATAAATTTCTCACACTTGCAGCGTGCTCCTCCCTTTTAATGATGTTGTTTAGCAGATCTTTCAATATGCTGATGAAGGGTGTTGCTCCGATCCCAAGACCGACAAGTAAGAGGACGTCGTATTTGCAATACTCCTGTGCTGGAGCGCCATAAGGTCCATCTATTAGCAGCTTTGGCAAACTGTCCATCCACTGAACAAGCTCAATTTTTGATGTATTAGTAAAAGAGAAAGATAATAGCAAGGATAAATACCTTTTATCGGTAGTTTCATCAGCCCTAAGCAGGCCACTCTTCCCAGCTCGAGGTGGTTCACAGGCCTCCGAGAAAATCCTTTTAAGCTCTTGTGTCCAATCACCCAGCTGCCTTATGTGTACACTAAGGTAATTGTCACCTGGAGCTGAAGTAATTGAAAATGGATGCCTGCGTGGAGACATTAACATATAATCACAGATGTCAGTGAGAATTGGGAAGTTGTTTCCAAAATTATTAAGGCTTGCTTAAAATCTATTGAAGGTTATTACCATTCAAATGAAGAAACAGCAGGGCACTGAACAAACATGTACTGTCCACTCTTGTAGCTAAACTGAGGTGGTTTGGACATTTGCAATGTGAGAACATTTCCAGGATAGATAGCAGCCTAATTATATCAATTTGATATATTTTAGACAGAGGGAAAAAAAGAAGGAAAAAAAAAATAATAAAGTCATTACTATGGATAAACTTATAAGTCATATACAGGCTCGAAACTCAGTAGTTTGAGCATCCACCTTCAAAATTTGCACACTGTCAAAGCCAGAGCGAAAGAATCTTAGAATCCTTTCCGCAGCATACAGTAAAATTGGAGCAGCAATATACATCCATGTCTGCAAACATGAACCGAAATCAGTAAGGCAAGTAACACCTCCATACACGATAAGAAATCTCATATTCAAATAATCTATGCATACCGTCTTAAGGTACCATTTGTGCACAAGATACAGATACATGCCATGAATGATGAGCAAGACGTAAACAATGACGAACAGGTGGTGTGAATACCAAAACGCATTGAACCCAGTGAGCCTATTAAAGGGACTGGGAAGCCTAATAAGATTCCTCCTAAACCATCTTGTTGCAAGCGTGAATGCTACTGTCATAAGGATCACCATTAGGAATCCTGTCACACCCTCCCACCCTTTGACCAGGTCATGATAGCTGGGCTTACGCTGTCCAAAGTCATCCACCAAGTAATTATAATAGTCTGAATCAGAAGAGCGTACAAGTCTTGGAAAGTCACATGCAAGGTGATTTCCGGCATGGACAATGACCCCAGTTGCAATGGCCACAGCAATGATCTGTATGGATAAGTAATTAAAAAGATATATCTAAAAAATTATTTAAGAATTTACGGAACATAGAGCAAGAAATCCGCAAGTATGGTAATTGAGTTCAGTTAGCGACTTTTGAACTTTTTAATCAAGGACCTCTGTGAAACAACTTATCATTATTCGTGAAGACTTTTAAACAAGTAAGAAAAAGTGGAGTCTTACATGTCCACCTTTACATATCAATTAGACTGCTAGATCCAATAACCGCAAAGCACAGAAAATTATTACCGACGGTATAACATGATTTCTAATGTAGTGTACACCACATTTCCAAATATTGGCCGGTTATAAATTCATTGATTAGAGAAAATGTTAGTATGAGAATGTGTCGCTGACCCAAAGGAATCTTACCTTGAAATATTGTCAAGGACAGAAGGTCTCTGAGCTAGGTTTGTTACAAGGAAAATATGTGGGATGACTTTTCTACTGAGAAGGACAAAGTAGGCCAGCAATAACATATTGAGTTCAAAAACAAATTCAAAGAAGCCATGACTTGGCAGCTGTGACGGATTCTACTTTCACAACACAGCAACGGAACGTCACGACTCCCACTTTGTGGGGGATATCAGAACACTTACATGAACTGGCTACTAGGGGAAAAAATTAGCTTTGATTAAAAAGAAATGATTGGAAAGACAAAAAAAAAAAATCAATGTCTTAAAAAATCACAATTAGCCAATCACGTATTTAGGTAGTGCAAGTCGTGGTCAATATTCTTGGTTTCTGTTCCCCTCAGACTCGAACATAATTTCATCTAATTAAAGGCCTCTAATTATACACTAGTAATCAACATTTGGCTGTGTCGTGTTATACCTTGTGAAAATTGATGTTGTCGTCAAATGGTATGATATAGCCGAGTCTAGTAGACCTGAGCCACGTAATGGTGTTTCTGCATACTGGAAACAGAATGAGAGCCATGTTGAACTTGAGGGTCTCAGCCGCACCCTTCGATGTGGAGAGACAAGAACCCATGATTTTGTAGGCATTTTTATTCCTGTACTGACAAAATTTCCAAGTGAAAAGCCCAATCATGATCAACATCCAGAGTGTTATAACCCACATTCTTCTCCAATCCTTTTGCAAATGGTAGAAGACTTCTGTGCCTATTGTTGTTATTAGACTTCTATGCATAATGTCACCATGTTGGATCTGGCTTGCGTAGTTGAGTGGTTGACTGTAGTTCATATAAGTTTGCCTTTTTAGCAGAAGTGCTTCCAATTGCCATAACTGCATCATCGTGACATTGTTATTACCAACAGAAATGTCAAAAAATCATTGGAGTGGCGTAGACCACCACGTAGAAAGTTGGATTCCAAGTGTGCATTCGATATTCATGTCCGGCAAATTTTAAATTATGAATGGATTCACGTTTCAGACAAGTATCACATGCAAAAAATTAATCACCTTGTGCAAGAGATATAGAGAAGGAACCTACCTCAATATAGCCTAGTTTTTCAGGATCTAATTCTTCCATGATTAGAGCTGCATATTCCTCTGCTTGTTCCTTCAATCTTGATAACTTGTTTGCAGAAGCACTTAACATAAGAATCTACCCATGAAACAAAATTACGAGGACAAAAATTCAGCTTCTTAAGTTATACCAAACTATTTACGTTAGAAAATTGACTAAAAACTCCCCCCACCAAAATCCTTCATGGCGATATGCCTCGGTGGTTGAGAACATGAAGAATTGGTACATTTCCAAAAATTCAAGTGTCATTTTTTTTTGGGTCAGGTGACTAATGACTTATGCACGGCTATAGTCACTCTGGCAAATATCTTATTGTTTAATCTTATGATAAAAAGATTAAAGTTTGATATCGAGTATAGTTTATCACTTTATATTCACATAACTTAGGCAATATTTCACTAACTCAGTCTGATCTATACGATAATACAAATATGTAATTTCCAAATTTAACGGGAAAAAAACAGTCAAACAGGTATGAGGTATTATGCTCACTTTTTGTTCCAAAAGTATCCTTAAAACAATTATTAATTAGCAAAATGGTCAAACTTCTAACTTTAAATAGCTCTTTTTATCTTACCTCTTTTACTTCCTCCCCAGTGATTATACCATCTTCGTTCTTGTCCACCCTGTGAAAAAATTTAAAAATCAAAGATGAAAAATATATTTTACGAAAAGAAAAATGAATTTGAACTAATAGTTTTATAGCAAAGCGTACATTTTGAAGAAGATTTGGAGCCTGGAATCGAAACTTTGATCAGAAATCTGCAACCAGTACTCGGAAAGATCGTCCCCGCTTATTTTGTCGGCCTTCGATCTTCGTCTCCGACTAAGAACATCCAGTAGCTCCAGAGCAAACTCCTTCGAATCTCTCATTCCTGAAAATAAAATCAATACAGGAATTTCAGAGAGAAGAGTATAATTCTAAAACTATGAAATTCGAATTTGGACCTATGCATTCTGCGAAATCTGAGCGGTTGATGTAGCCGTCCTTGGCGAGCTTCTCGAAGTTGCTTTTCACATCGTTCCATGCATCGACACCGTTCGATCTTCGACTGCTTATGAATCTCAATCCTCGAAGTGCTTTCTGAGCACCGGACCGAGTCCGATCAAGCTGAGCTCGTTCCCTCCTCCGAGCTCGAGCTTCCAAAGCAGAGTCGACTCCATTTCCAGCTGTGGAGTACAGAACCGACGAAGAAACAGAAAGCGCGCGCGATGCATGACCGTGCCCCAACCGCCTAATCTCTGCTTTCAGCTCCTGTGAGAATTGTTTGGCTTTAGACACAGCTTGAGCTTTCAGCTCCTGCGAGAACTGGCGAAAGCGACTCGACGGAGACCGCTTCACGGTGGTGGACGATCTAGAAACCGGAGCTCCAGAGACACCGTCGGCGACATTGATGACCGTCGCTGGAACCGGAGTCTCCGATCTGCAAGAGGCTCCGTCGGCAACCGGCTCAACACTCTGGAGAACGATCCTATCATCGTCTTTCTGATCGAGTGTGACCTCCACAAACTCATGATCGCCACCAGAAATAGAGTCTCTTCCCGGCGACGATGAAGAACTCACGGTGGCCTTGACAGCAAACGTATCTGAAACCCATCGGCGCAAGTGCTTCGGAGTAGTACTCCCTCTCATTGATCAGCGACGGACTAAATCAAAATGCTGTTGAGAAAAAAACTGAAAAAAGCACAAATGTTGTGCCGTTGGTGGTTAATTCTGCGCGCATGCGAAAGTTTGCGGAATTGGGGAGAGAGAGTGTGTGCGTGTTGGGACGTGCTTAGAATCTTGAAGGAAAAAGACGTGGACGTGGACCCATTCTATACGTAGAGAAAGAGAGAGTCTCGAAAGGGAGAGAAATTGCAATCAACGTGGCGGACCGAACGAGATTGATCAATATTTCCGGTTCAATGCAGCATTGGTTTTAACCGATAACGATAAAAACAAAGTACATTATTGTAAATAAATAAATTAATAATTTTATTTAAATAATAAATTTTTTATCTCAATTTTAGAGTATATGATTTTTTTTTTATAATTTAATTAATACTAAAATTATTAATTTATCAAAATTTTATTATATATAAATAATGATAAATATTATTTTTATATCAAATTTAAATAAAATAAAATAATTTAACAGTAATCTATGATAAATAATAAATAATTACAAATTACATATTTTATTTAAATTTTATATTTAGTATTGCTACTATTTTTTATATGTATAATATTACATAAACCACTTTTAAATAAAATTTAGACAACTTAAATAAGATGAGATTCATTCATACAAATTATTTAATCAGTGAATTAAAAAATAGTGATATAAATAAATGACATCACAAAGATTATATGTGATATGAATTTTGTAAAATTCAAGGTTGTCAGTTCAACGACTTTTCGAATTTGACGTTATTTTTTCTCTAGTACCCACTCTTTGCTATATAATATTTGAGGAGAGAAAAGTTGGTTGGTGTATACAATATACTCTATACTCTATAGTGTTTCTTGATGCGCGTGGAATAAAAGTGTTATTAAACAGACCAATTCAAGTCAGCCCTCTCGAAAGTCAGAAAGGGGAATCGAATATATGAGGGGGTAACTGATCGGATTGTCATTTTCTCACCGGTTGCACATCTTTTTCCGTTGGGCCGGGGAGTTTGGTAAGGTTAGTTGTACCTTAAACGATCCATATGCACCATTTTAGCCTTCATAACAAATAAAATTAGATTTATCCTTCTCTGTGAGTCTACAATTTGGGTTGGATCAGTTAAACTACCATATTGGGTATTGGGCTTCAAACAGATCAGCTTAGTTGTGGGTATTGGGCCTTAAAATTAGGATCCAAGGCATTCAAACCCATTTCTATTTTTCATTAACAGCAACAAAGCGTTGACGCGCATGGAAGTCGGCTTGACAAAATCACATATCAGGTCTTATGAATTTACTTATTTTGAGTGAGTGAATCTGGAGAAAGGAAAGATCTGGTAAATAAAAGTCTGTAGGGTGACGCACTTGATTATATCATATAGAATCAGACGTATAATATATGATATATAAGGATAGGGCGGTGGTCCTAGCTAGCTCGTGTGACCTTTGATTAGGATTGTGATTGTCTTCTTGGACCATCATAAGTATCCATTTTTTGCAGGTAATTTTGATTCCGAAGCTATCTAGACTAATAATTGAAATCGAAAAGTTTAAAAAGGAAGAAAATTACAGATTAGGAAGAAATTTGAAAAGAGAAGGAACTTTGCGTAAAAAAGAAGAAGAAAAAATGCAGATAAGGATAAGGCCTAAGGGAATGTAAAAAGATCAAATTTATAATGCAGAAGTTATAGCACGTGCCATCAGAAATTACTGTGCCACGTGCTAGAGGTAGATACTTTTGCAGACAGTCAAAAACACCTTTTAAATAATAAATAAATTAATTTAAGTTTCAAATGTATATACTTTATACGTGGACTTGTCCCTTTATCAATAAGAAGGAACATTTTCCGCTTCGTATTAAAAATTATGCAAAAACGTTCATTTCCAAATTTGGCAATAATAACAAATCGTATATGTTGAAGCCAAATTCCGAGGTATGACCCTTAGTAGAGTACGGTGATCCAGTCATAACTTAACTTGTAAAATAAAAAATGATAGTTGAGACTATTTTAGTGATCCTACTGATCAAATTAAAATGAGAGAATGTAAATTGTTTTAGAAATTTAGAAAGATTATATGTATATTTTGAAACATATTTATATTAATAATATTAATAATAGATAATTTAAAATATTATTAATAATTTTTTATATGTATTGATTTTTGATTACTTATATAATTAATATTATTTATTCTAAATATTAACTATGTAATATTTAAACGGTTAATAATTTGACTAACTTCTTAAAATAACTTAACATCCGATCCCGTAGAATTTGCACGTTTTACCAAGTCAAACCTCATACTTTATCAACCAGCCATAATATTTTAAGTAGTTTTCCCTCTTTTTCTATTCCACAACCAATGTTTCACCTTTTATTGTGAAAACCCCGCTATTACTCTCTAAAAAATCATATACCTCCATAAATCCCTCTATCTTACTTGCAAAACAGCGACTCATTCGAAGTTTTCTTCACTTGCCTCTACTTCAGGTACTCATCTTTTTCCCCTTTTCGTTTATCTTTTTACTTTAAAGAATTTCTTTTGGCAAAAACTTTTATTCCAGATTTTTCTACATGTTCATTTTATTTTCAAATTTTGATCTATTTTTATTTTTTGTTTGGGGTGTTCTTTAGCCTTAGTTCTACTTAGGAAAATATCCTAATAATAATGGCATCATCTAAAGGAGACCTAAATAACAAACTAGCCTTAGTTTTAGCACTTGCTGACTAGGAATATAGTAGTAGGGATACTGGTGACACTTGCTGACTAGGAATATAGTAGTAGGGATACTGGTGACCTTTTCGGAGATGAAGGTGGAGAACATATATATTCTAGATTAGCTGACCCTAAGATCAGAATAAACGAGGCTACTACCTCAACCCCTCCCAAAAAGAATTTGAAAACTAAGGTCAAGATCATTTGATGCTCAGAGAAGATCACTACGGACATGACCGAGGCTGCACTATAGGATCTTCAGACTAATTTTGACATTCTGAGGGGAATTATCGTTCGACTTCCTAAATCCTCAAAGAATCTTTCCAATATAGGAGGTTTTGGTAAGGCTGTCCTTTATGCTAAAGCCTTTAACCTAGGTTTAAGGCTTCCCTTTCATCTTTACGTACAAGGAGTGCTAAGTACTTTAAATGTCGCCTCGAGTTAACTGGCTCCCAACACTTAGAGGGTTATAATAAGGGTATATGTATTGTGCAAGAAATTTGAACCTAACGACCCTTACCTTTATTTTTATTTTTATCAAGATCTATCGGTTTAGTTATAATAATGATTTTGAGTGGTTCTATCTTTCCCAAACTATGAGAGGACAGTTATGGAATGTCCCTTTTCAATAAGGAATGGGTGGAGGATTAGTTTATCATCGGCAGAAAATAGTGTATCACACCCAAAAGATGAAGTCGATCTATACTCGCTTCAAGGAAGAGAGTATGTCCAAATCTATTTACCCCTTTAAAAATTTTCTCAGTCCTCACACTTACATTTATAAGTTTAATTTTTTGTTGTCCCCCTTCTAGGTGTCAAGTTCAAGAGGCTTGCCTTCGAACCTTTGGAAGTTGAAGTGTTAGTCAAGATGAAAGGTGCGCTCGAGCTAGTAAGGCATTGGGAGTTTCTTCTCTTAGAAGAGAATTTAAAAAAGAGTGGTCTCATCCATTCAGTCATCCTCTTAGATGTTGAGCCGTGCCGAGGAGTCTTTGTGGGCGAACCCAACCATTGGTCCTTTAAACAATATAACAACTTTAGGAAAGAGCTTATAACGTTAATGACCTTATCGTTTTCCACATGCAGATATCCATGCTGAGACTAGAGCTTTTCTTGCTAGGGAGAAGGAAGAGGAGGCTCGCAAGAAGGCCGCCAAGAGGGCCAAGAAACAGGGGAAAAGGCTTACTAGGGATTAGAAGCGCCAAAAGCTAACCCATTCACTTCTTCCTGAATATTCCGACGACCTTCCAACCTCAAGCTTGGGAGCGATAAAGGCCTACTCCTAGGAAATTCAATATAACCTCAAGGCTCATAATTCTTTTCTTGAGGCTAAAGCTACTAAGGATGAGGTTCCGTCATTTGATCCAGATGCAATATGGTCTAACCTTATCTTGGTGAAGGCCCCTTTATATATTTAAAGGAGACAAAGCCTTACCTGGATTTAGCGGACCTTTTCTTAACTCTTTGTTTAGGCTCCAGAGAAAAGGATACACGATTTGGGCTAGAACTGCTTAAGGTTTTTGTGGATGAGCTTCCTCGACTCATTAAGTCAGAGGTCCCCACCGATCTTCAATCCCAGAACTTTCAAAATTTCATGGGGAAATCCATGGTTAGAGTTTTAAGCGTACACCACCTCATCCATAGTACATTATCTATTTTGACATTTCTTATCTAACCACTTTTTATTTCGTACAGGTGGTGCTCAACCAAGTACTTCTGAATGTTACTCTTCGGAGTTCTAACTCAAAGGAGGTCAAGACCTTGAAGGTGAAGCTTGACAATGGGTTCATGAGAGGAAGGCAGTGGACTGTTTGTCCATGGCTTTTGATCCTGAGAAGGAAAAGTGGAGAAAGTCGAAGCGAAGCTTCATCTTGTGAAGAGGAAAAAGAAGCGGTCACTCAAGCCTTTCGTTCCTCCAAGGCTCATTTCAAGAAATATGAGGAGGATCTCCCTCTGTTAAAAAGGAAATAAGAGGAAGAGTTCCTGTAATGTCGTCTCTCTGATCTTAAGGATCAGTGGAAGGCTGAGTTCTTGAGGGACGATCTTTCTAAGCTTCAGTGCAAGTGGAAAAATGAGTTTCTAAAGAACGATATTCTTCATCTACATATTAGATGGAAGGAGGTGAAAGTGTATACTCATTAAGCTAATCGCATTTTAACCAAATATGACAAATACTTTATGTGATACTATATTTATACAAATATTAGCAAGACATTATTATCATTAATGAAAGTCATATTTATCATGTTTATTAATTTTTTTGGAATTAATATTATATATTCCATAAATATATATCATGATAAAATCTAGTATCTTGAGTTATGTATTATGGAGATCATGATAGAGATCACATTAATAAAGACTCGAGTCGTTAAAAGCTCTAAAAATATAAACGATTTGTTATCGTAGGATATTAAGAATGAATATCGATTAATCCGGATAGACAATTATGTCATCACCTAATTGTTAGGGTGGTCGATCTCATAGCCAGTGGTATTAGTGAAACACCATGATAAATGCATGGGCGCTTAGTAACGACTGTTAATGAGAATTAATGGTGCTGAACGTAACACTTAGATGATTCTCGATGATAATTAACACTGACTATTAATAAGAATTATCTAGTTACTATTTTACATGTGATTCTCAAACTTGACCTCATACTTTATCGATCATCCATCATACTTAACAGGTCGGCATGAATTATGGTTCACTAGTACCTAACTTATGGAAAGCAAAAGATGAAAAGAGAAAAGTTGCTAGAGTTAAAGAAACATATACACACTTCACTTGACTATCAGACTAACTATTTATATGGCTCATTTTTCAACGTTAATCACACTTCAGAAGAATCCCAATGTTAAATAAAAACCAAATTCTGATCAATATGTCGCTACAAAACTGATAAACGATGATAAATTAAGTTAATTAATATTTAATTAATTAAGGTCAATCACCTTAACGACTCTTTTTTAGATTTATCCTCCTACCTAAATCTTCTTTAGGTTTTAAGCCTCCTGTATCCTTTTAGTGAAAGAGTTGTTTGTATCTACGAAGAAGGGTGTAGCTTCTCAACCTACTGCCCAAGTCAGCTCCAATATCCTTTTCTCCAGCTCGACTTCTTTAGCATTTGACCTCTTCAACTCCTCTTTCAGTCTTTCTTCAAGAGTGAGGTCAGAATTTTCGTTCCTAGTTGAGTTGACTCCTTCTTCACTTTGCTCATTTATCCTTTACATTCTAGAGTTTGAGGTTGGAACCACTTTGCATTTCACTCATATTTGGTTCAAGAAATCACTGAGGTGATTATAGATGGACCTCTCGATATTGCTAGAGATCCGAGCTACCTCTTGGGCTTCGTCTTCCCTACCTTGGTTATTTGATGAAGTTGGAGGAATATTTTGGAGTTGACCACCGACCATCTGTTGGAGTTGACTGGTGGTGATATCCTCGTGATTTTCCATATGACGTCTACACCCTCTTCGGTTAATTGAATATGGCTTTTGTTTCTTCCCACAGACGGTGCCAAATTATTGAAACCAAATTTCATGTATGACCCTCAACAGTATGTCGATCCAACCACAATCTGCAAAATAAAAAATTATCGCCAGATTTAATTCTGGTTATACTACTCTAATAATCAAGTTAGAATAAGAGAGAATAATTTTTTTTAGAAACATAGAAGTATTTTAAGTGTATTTTTTTCTCATATCTTTGAGATATATTTTACTAATAATATTAATAATATATAACTAAGTTTATTAATAATAATTAATAATAATTAATATCTCTTTATGAACCAATTTTTAATTATTTATATCATCCATATCATTTATTTTAAATATTAATTATATAATATTTAAACAACTAATAATTCATTCAATCTGGAGATATCTTGACATCCTGACTATATGGAGTCCACACGTCTTATCAAATCGGATCCTATACTTTATCCATCATCCATCATATTTAAAAAAGAGGACTTTTAACCGCTGAAGTTCGAATTACATCCGAACCTTACAAAAATGGGGCGTGAATTATGGTCCTCCAGTACCTAACTGATGGAAAGCAAAAGAAGAAAATAGAAAAGTCGCTAGAGTCAAAGAAACGTATACACCTTTCGCTTGACTATCGGACTAACTATCCACGTGGCTCTTTTTTCGACGTTAATCACAAAGAATCCCTACGCGAAATAAATACCAAATTCCGGTCAAGATGTCTCTACAGAACCGGCAAACGATGATCAATTAAGTTAATTATAATTTAATTAATTGAGGTCAATCACCTTAAGGACTCTTTTATAAATATCTCCTTCTACCTCAATCTTCTCTGAAGGTTCATACACTTTAGCTAGAGAGAGAAGCTTCGTTTAGATAACTACAATGTTTTTGTTCCTGAAATCTTTGTCCCGGACAGTGCATGAGGAAGAACAAGATCATAATCGAGAGATGGAGTTGTTAAGGAATACCGAACATGGCGGCGCGTGCGTGTCACTGACCGTTTGGAGGAAGTCACTGTTAGTTAGCTGCAGTGGATTTACAGTATTTGATTCTAACGGAAGTTTAGTTTATCGAGTTGACAATTACATGGGCCGGAGGCCGGCTCAGGAAGTTACTCTAATGGATGGATCTGGTAAATCTATCCTCACAACGCGCCGCTCTTCTAAGGTAAGAAACCAAAACACTTAATTTCTATCTTCAATATTAATTAATAAAAACTCGTTTAATTAACAAGTGTTAGTTTAATCTTGTTTAACAGAAGATCATTAGACTAGTAGACAGATGGTCTGTGTACGAAGGAGAGTGTAACGATACGCCTCGTGATGATGATCTCCTCTGCCGTGTGATTAAGAACAATAAGTTATTCCGACATGTGGTCGAGGAAAAAGTGATTGCGTATGTATATTACAGCAAGCATTCGGAGAAGAGTAAATACGCTTACACTGTAGAAGGTTCGTATGTGAATCGATCGTGCAAGGTGGTAGATGAATCGAGGAGAGTAGTGGCTGAGATTAAGAGGAAGGAGAGGACAAGAGGAGGGATTTCTTTTGGAGTTGAAGTATTTGTTCTTGTCGTACAACCTGGGTTTGATCCTGCATTTGCTATGGCTCTTGTCTTGCTTTTGGATCAAATGTTTTCTTAGCTGGCTTTTCGATTAGTTGTTTTATCTTTACTTATAGAGCACGTGTTGAATATTATAAGGAGGTAGTAGTAGGTGTTAACATTATTCATTTTTGAAATTTATAAACCTACAAAATCAATGATAAAAGAATAAATTAAAATACCGAAAATAAGATTTGAATCCATTTTATTTTATCGGATAAAAAAGAAAAAGAAAAAGAAAAAGAAAATTAAAAAAGAAAAAGATTTGTTAGATGAAAAAAAAGGACAAAGTGTAAGAGATTTGTTGACTTTGACATATTTTCTTAATCTCTTAATTCATACTATATATAACATTTTTTTTAAAGTCCAGCTCAAAAAACCACCTGGATTAATATTCATGGTAATAAATTTTTTTCTTTGGCCATCATAATGAGTTCTATACTTCTATTACACATTTCATAGGTATAAAGTGGAAGATCATAAATATTGTAAAATAATGCCCATCGTAATTTCCTTGACATTTTTGCACCCAAAAAAAAGAAAAAAAAAGAAAAAAGAAAAGAAGCAATTGAGCAAAGTATCCAATGCACGTGCGAGGGAGCAAGCTACATGGTCGATGCCCTCAAGATTTTCCAGATAGGGTTCCGCCAAAAACGCTATTTATGGCCCCAAACGACAGTTTTTAGCTCCGTCAATCTGTTCAACTCCATCTGGCATCTCTCTCTGTTAGCGGTAAAGAGCGGCTAAAAGCTCTAGAAGTTATTGACCTAAAAATCTTCGGAGAAGGGTCTTCGAAGGGATAGGAAGAAAGCTTTCTGGCCCTTCTTCTTGTCAAGAGGCCTGTTTTGGTTCTGCCGGGATAGGATCTTTCTGTGACTTCTGGTGGTGAAAAATAAGAGGGGGGGTTTTTAGAGAGAGGAGAGTCTTAGGGTTTTGGTTGTTTTTTATTCGTTCGATTGGATTTGATGGACGAAGCTGTTCTTGATGATATTATACGGCGGCTTGTGAGTGCCAAGAACGGTCGGACTACGAAACAGGTGCAGCTCACGGAGGCGGAAATCAAACAGCTTTGCCTTGCATCCAAGGAGATCTTTCTCAGCCAGCCGAATCTTCTCGAGCTCGAAGCTCCGATCAAAATTTGCGGTAAATTAAAAGGAATTTCTTGCAAATTTTTTTTTAAAAAAATGTTTGCTTTTACTAAATTGCCTGATCGAAAAGTAAATAATTTTGCAGTTCAGAAATTCGTGTGATTTTGTGTTTATGTGTAAGGATTAAGGTTGCTATTTGTTGGCTGCTGTTGGTAAATTTAAAGGTAAATTTAAAGTCCTCGATTTTGAGAGTAAAGAGAGGATTTTGAAAAAAGGTGGTATGGTATGGGTTGAGTATTCTTTAGAAATCATGTAGTATGTACAGAGTGATCTGGCTGCAGTTGGTCTAGAGTTATAGGAGGCAAATTGATAGGCAGGTCAACTGAAACTGGAATTTTCTCCTCATTCGAGAAGCACACTTGAACTGGACGAAGCTATGGATGTGTATTTAGCTAATCGTTATAAAATACCATATACAGTTGATCAGTTATCTAGTGAATCTAATGTGTCAAAAAGATTAGCTTGTACTGGATATTAGGAAAACTTGGTGTATGTACATCGCTTAAAGCAGGACAGGATAGTCCGAGAACTTAGTTTATAAATGAATAATATTCTTAAAATTACAAACGTTCACTACTCCTGTACTTTTATCAGGAGATGTACATGGTCAGTTTTCAGATCTTCTAAGACTGTTTGAATATGGCGGGTACCCACCCGAAGCAAACTATTTATTCCTTGGCGACTATGTTGATCGTGGAAAGCAGAGTGTTGAGACCATATGCCTTCTCCTCGCTTACAAAATCAAATACAAGGAGAACTTCTTTCTGCTGAGGGGCAACCATGAATGTGCTTCCATAAACCGAATATATGGATTCTATGATGAGTGCAAGAGGAGATTTAATGTTCGGGTCTGGAAGACTTTTACGGAGTGCTTTAACTGTCTACCTGTTGCAGCACTAATAGATGAGAAGATTCTTTGTATGCATGGAGGACTCTCTCCTGATTTGCAAAACTTGGATCAGATTAGGAGTATTGCTCGGCCCGTTGATGTGCCGGACCAGGGCCTTCTCTGTGACTTGCTATGGGCTGATCCAGATAAAGATATTGAAGGCTGGGGAGAGAATGATCGAGGTGTGTCTTATACCTTTGGGGCTGATAAGGTTGCTGAGTTTCTCCAGAAACATGACCTTGACCTTGTTTGCCGGGCCCACCAGGTAAAAGCTACTCAAATCTATCTTTCACTTACTGATCTTACGTTCAATTTCTTATAAGAATGATGCAACACTTATGTTTGAATCTTCAATGTATTTCTGCCTTTTCAGGTGGTGGAAGATGGATACGAGTTTTTTGCCAAGCGACAGTTAGTGACAGTATTTTCAGCGCCCAATTACTGTGGGGAGTTTGATAATGCAGGTGCCATGATGAGTGTGGATGATACTTTAACCTGTTCATTCCAAATACTCAAAGCTTCGGAGAAGAAAGGAAAAGGCGGATATGGAAATATGTTGAGACCTGGAACCCCTCCCCATAAGGTATGCAATGAGTTTTTAATATGTCGAGAAATGGCTGTTTCAATTTATCTTAAAGGGAATTATATAACCTTAGCTCAGGCTAGTCCATGTCTAAAATGTTCGAGTTTGTTTCCTGTTGATTCTTCTTTCAGGGTGGGAAGGTTTAGAGAGCGGCTTAATCTGTTAGCTATGCTCAAGTTTTTCAGCCTGATTCTGTGTCGGGTGTAATCAAGATGGAAGTAAGATGCAAAATTAAAGGTTGGGGGCTTCTTTGCACCCGCCTTATGCAAAACCTAGAAAGTGAGGCAGCAGAAAGATGCAACTCCCCTTGTCAAGAGAGCCAACGGCCTGAAGATTATGACCATCAACTACTTGAATTCGTCTTTAAACGTGTAAAATTGGAAAATCTTGTCAAGTAGTTACTAACTGCAAAATTGTTGTGGAATTTATTAATGTTCGTCTTTTTTGTTGTTGTTTTTACTTTTTTTTTTTTTTGGCATGCTGATGGATCGGATTAATGGATTATTAATCTCCCAACATCATATGATTGTCTTTCTTATAAGGGCCCACGCATTGGTTACGGTTGACTCTTTTAAGTGATGTTTATTGTTTCAACGTTTTTTATTCGATCATTATTTTAATTTACTGGTAAAATATCAAAATAAAATAAATTACATTTTATAGACTTAAATAGTAAGAAAAATTTATTAATTAAAGGAATCGATATTATTTTAGTGTTTTTTTTTCTTAAAAATAAAATTAAAAAATTTGATAAATAATATAATTTATTAAAAAACTTTAGTAGAGAACGGTATGACTTCAGTGTTAATTGTTGAAGGTTTAATTTTATAAATCTCACCTCTTAGTGCCTAATCAAAATACTCTTTCTTTATGAATAAAATTTAGGTTATGAATAAAATTTCTTTTATCTCGAAAATTCACATGGTATCAGAGCCACATATCCACTAACCTAGCAAATCAATCCCTCATGACAAAGTATGAGAAAACTAGGTTCTCCTTCTATTTCAAACTTAGAAAATATCTCCAATCACGAAATCATGATCGGTGGCAACTATGGAAACTAGAAGAACAATCAAGTCATAATAACCGGGCACAAACTGAATAAGAACAACTATGTTCAATCGTCTCATTCAGTAATGATGTATATTTGCGGAAAAGGAAGAATATCTATCTGGTGAAGTAACCAAACCAGAAAAAGATGATCCAAAATTTAGAGTATGGAAGGCTAAAAACAGTATAGTCATGTCATGGCTCATAAATTCCATGATTACTAATGTTGGAGAAAACTTTCTACTATATGAAACAGCCACAGAGATATGAGAGGCAATTAAGGAGACCTACTCAAACAATGAGAACACCTCGGAATAATTTGAGATAGAGAGTAACCTACATGACTTACGGCAAGGAGACTTGACCGTAACTCAATACTACAATGCCTTTACCCGCTACTAGCAACAACTAGATTTGTGCGAAATTCATCCATAGAAGTGCACTGAAGACATCCAACTATACAAGAAAATTTTCCAAAGGAAAAGATTGTACAAATTCCTCATTGGACTAAATCAAAATCTAGATGAACTAAGAGGAAGAATACACGGTTATAAACCTCCACCGAGTGTAAAAGAGGTTTTTTTCTGAAGTAAAGAAAGAGGAAAGCAGAAAAAGGGTAATGTTGAAATCTCACTTAACAACTCAAAATATGGAAGTCTCGGCCTTAGTAGTTAGAGACTCTCAATATCAATCAAGTGAGAATAGGCAAAGGAAAGAACGGCTATGGTGTGAGCACTGCCAGAAACCTAGACACATTAAAGGTACATGCCAGAAAATCCGTGAAAAACCAGCAGATTAGAAACCATCATGACAACCTTACAAAGAAGATTGTGGAAACCATATTCTCTTGGAGGAACCTACTACAATCGGTGAATCTAACGCGTTCAGCAGGGAATAACTTAATCTACTGAAGAAACTGCTCAATCAGTCATCGTCATCCTCATAACCCTCCTCAACTATTGGAACCGGGTCCATAGCTCAAAAAGATAACTTCTCTACTGCCCTAAATACTATGAAAAAGAAGGACAATTCATGGATTGTGGATTCCGGAGCATCAGACCACATGACTGGTGACGAAGCTCTTTTTAGTACTTTTACTCTTTCCTATGAAAATCTTACTGTTAGAATTGCAGATGGCTCACTCTCGAAGGTGGCAAGTTTAGAGTTCATCACAATATCAAAAGACCTTACCCTACACTCGGTCCTATTAGTTCCAAATCTAGACTGCAATTTATTATCCATCAGTAAACTCACCCGAGATCATAATTGTGTTACTAAATTCTTTTCATACTTGTGTGAATTTCAGGACTTGAATTCGGGGAAGACGATTGGCAATGCTAAGATGTACTCGGGGCTCTATCTCCATAAGGTTTTTGATCCTTAAGTGGACGACTGTAAGTCAAAGTGTTTAGTGTCTAGAAGTCATAATAGTTCTATTAGTAAATACCGTAAAGATAGTTTAGTAATGTTATGACACTACCGGTTATGCCATCCAAACTTTGTGTATCTTCAGAAATTATTTCTATCTTTATTCTATAATAAAATACCTTTTGATTTTCAGTGTGAAATCTATCAACTCTCAAAACACACCTGAAACTCCTTCCTTAATCAAACCTATAAAAAATCCCAACCTTTCTCCATGATTCACAGTGATGTATGGGAACCATCAAGAGTAAAATCCAACATAGGGGCTCGCTGGTTCATCACCCTAATAGATGATCACACTCAACTAACATGAGTGTTTCTCATGAAAGAAAATTTTGATGTGGGCCAAATCTTCAAAAATTTCAAGTTGATGGTTAAGACTTAATTTTAAGCTAAGATACAAGTGTTCAGGACAGATAATGCTAAAGAGTACTTCACATCCTCGTTTAGCACATATCTTCTAGAACAAGGAATTGTCCATCAAAGCTCGTGTGTGGATACACCTTAACAAAATGGAATTGCGGAAAGGAAAAACATACATCTTTTAAATGTTGCAAGATCACTCATGTTCTCATTCCACATCCCAAAGCATCATTGGGGTGATGTCATCTTCACCGCAACCTATCTCATCAATAGAATGCCTTCTCAGATCCACCAATTTCATACCCCATGTCAAACCATCCTAAAGACCTATCCACACACATACCTCATAACCTCTATTCCTTTCAAGGTATTTGGCTGCTATGTTTTTGTCAATGACCAGAATCCCACTAGAAGCAACCTCGATCCTAGGGCAATCAAATGCATTTTCTTAAGATACTCATCAAATCAGAAATGGTATAAGTGCTGCTCCCCCAACACCCAAAAATACTACAACTCCATGGATGTCACATTTTTTGAACAATAATCCTTCTATCCTAAACCTGACATTTTGGAGGAGAATTCGGTTATACATGAATATCAACTTTGGGATATCACAACCATATAGCAAACTACCTTTCCTAGTCCATCGAGTAATGACTGTTTCTTACAAGATCCTATTTCCAATCTCCATCCTACTCAAAATACCCATCTTACTGAGCATAATCTCATTCCATATCTAGACACCAGTCAACAGAACACTGACCTCATCACGTACTCTAGAAGGAAAAGAAGTCAAGTGGAAACAGAACCCCTAGTACATCATGAGCAAATCCATGAATCAGACTCTAATCCAAGGCCAACTGAAGACTTTCAAGGTAACCCTAATTTTAAATCTTCTTCTATTGAGTTGGAAAATGATGATATTAATTGGCATATTGCAGTGAGGAAAGGTGTTAGATAATGTACAAAGCATTCTATATGCAACTTTGTGTCCTATCAAGGGATATCACCTAATTTCAGGGCATTGGTGTCCAACATCGACAAAATTCAAATTCCAAACAACATACAAGAAGCTCTAAAAACTCCTAAATGGAAAGTAGCTGTTTGTGATGAAATTCAGGCACTTGAGAAGAATGAAACGTGGGAAGTTACAGAATTACCTTCAGGAAAGCGTCTAGTGAGTTGTAAGTGGATATTCACGATAAAGTTCATAGATGATGAGAGTGTGGACAAATTCAAAGCTCGATTGGTTGCGAAATGATTTACTCAATCCTATGGAATTGACCATGAAGAAACATTTGCTCAAGCAGCAAAACTAAATACCGTCCAAGTCCTTCTTTCACTAGCTACAAATCTAGATTGACCACTATACTAACTAAATGTCAAAAATGCATTTTTGAATGGAGATTTGATAGAGGAAGTGTATATAGACATTCCTCCTGAATTTGAGAATTTAGATACAATCAACAAAGTGTGCAAGCTAAAAAGGTTACTTTATGGCTTCAAGCAATCACCAAGGGCTTGGTTTGACAGATTTACAAAGGTGGTCAAAAGATATGGATACACTCAATGTCAATCGGATCACACATGATTTGTCAAATTTTCTGCTATAAGAAAAGTTGTCATTCTTATTGTGTATGTTGATGACATTATTTTAATTGGGGATTATGTGAAGGAGCTAAGAAATGTCAAAGAATTCTTAGCAAGAGAATTTGAGATAAAAAACTTGGGAAATCTCAAATATTTTTTAGGAATAAAAATCTCAAATATTTCATAGGAATGTAAATCTCAAATATTTCCTAGGATTGAAAATCTCAAATCTCAAATATTTTGGCTAGCCTCGCGTTATAGGGCTCGGTTGGGCCCGATTTGGCCCGGCTTAGGCTCATTAAATTTTTTTTAATTTTTAATTTTATGTTAATATTTAAGACGAAAAAATATTAAAAGACAAAATTGAAAAAAATATGACATTTTGAAAAAGAAAAATAAGGGGAAAAAAAAACCCAAAGTACAAACTACATTTTATCCCGCTTGTTTAATCTCTTCATTCATCATCCATGCTTTCATGCTTCCATTTTCTCTCTACAACTAAGTGGGTCCACCTGCATATTTTAAGATCTAAACCGTAAATTTGAATGAGGTGGAATAATTGCAACCATTAGATTAGTCATTTTAAAATCTAAGCGTAAATTATGTAGAATTGCACTGAGATAAAATATAGTATGGAAAATTTACTCTAAAATAGACAGTTTCGGACATTCGGGAAAAAAAAAAAAAAAACTTAATACTTATTTTATAAAATGTATATAAGTCAGTAATTTATAAATAGAAATCTTCTTAAAGGATGCTCATAAGTAAAAATCAATTAATATGCTTAAAATATAATAATTTTGATCAATATTAATTTGATACTTATAAAAAAAAAAAGAAAAAAAAAGAAAAAAATAAGCTGCTTATAAGCAATGCTAAAGGGGCTCTCAAATTGATGTTTAATCAAAATAAGAACATTTAGAGCATTCTCATCCCATAAAAATTTTCAAATTTAAATTACCATTTTAGACTTTATCTAATGATTTAAAAAAAAAAAAAAAACAATCCTACATCTAATACCCTATTATATTATTTAGCTTTAATTATAAGAAATTACAATGATTTTTTGAATATAAATTCTTTATATTTAGAGTGATAAATAACTAATAAGACTAATTTTATTTATATTCTTTTAATTTATAGCTAATATTAATATATATTTTAAAAATATCTGATGTGAATCCTCTAATCATCTTGATTAATTTTTACTTATAAATATATTTAAATATATTTTTATTTATAAATCTTTCCTCACTTATATATATATATATTTTTTTAAGAAGTCAAAGCGTATCCCTCCAGCAAAAAAAAAAAAAAGAAAAGAAAAGAAAAAAACCGGGATAACCTCCCAAAAGATTCTCCATTGAAATGTAAACTGAAAAAGAAAAAAAAATGGAGCTAAAGATTTGGGCTATAAAATCCTGTGGCCCACCTAACATGGCCCAATCAGTCATAGTCCATAAACCCAGTTGCTTCAAATCCCGCCCCCCCCCCCCCCCCCCCCCCCCCCCCTCTTTCCACCCCTCTTCGGACTACCTTACAGAGAGCCGATACGCCGTGCCATTTCAACTTCTTTCGTGAACGACTTACAGTTTCAGCTTCCGTTAGCTTCCGTCTTCCGGCCTCCGCGCTCAACCACCGATCTGAAATTACTCCCTTTCCGACTTCCGATTTTGTGCTTTGCCATTGGCGTAGCTGATACACTTCATTCAGCACTTGATATGATCTACCACTTGCTAGCTCCTACCATCATCGAACTCGCTCATTACTCACCTGATCCGAATGCAATTCCGACTCAGTCCTTGATTCAGTGAGTCATGAAGTGCAGGTCCGTAGCGTGCATATGGTCGGCCACGCCACTGTCGCACAAAGTCACCGCCACCGCAGTTCTGAGCCAGCCTGCTACGCTGTATACCGGTGGATCTGATGGCTCTGTCATCTGGTGGAGTTTCTCCGCCACCGATTCTACTTCGGTAATTCCACTCGACTAAACTCGCTCTTAATATTTCCGCGTTTAGATTGCTTAGACTTCCATTACTTCTCGCTAGCTCATAATGAACAAAAACTGCTCTGCCAAATTAATCGAAATGCCCCTAACTAAATCTCATTGTGGCATTGTAGCTCAGTTTGTTTGATGAGAAAATGAACGTTTGGAAGGGAAAACAGATTAGTTAGTGTGCGCTTTGTATTTTATTAGGATTCATTTATCAAGTCTTAGTTCAATGCAATTCTTAACGACTGGTTTTTCTTAGACCTGTAACGTGAACTAATTTCTTTTCAAAATAGTTTACTTTCTCCTATTATGTGTTGTAAATAATGTGGCTAGACAATTATTCTTATTTGGGCAGGAGATTAAACCCATTGCTATGCTGTGTGGCCATGCTGCCACAATAGCAGACCTTGGCATATGTTTTCCTGTTGAAATCTCAAGAAACGAGAAAACAGAACCTCCAAGTAACGATAAGGTGAACACTACTTCAGAAATTTGCAGTGCACTTATAAGTGCATGTACTGATGGTGTATTGTGTGTTTGGAGCAGAGGGAGTGGACACTGCAGACGCAGAAGGAAATTACCTGCTTGGGTGGGTAGTCCATCCATGATTCGAACACTGCCTTCAAAACCAAGATATGTAATTATGGGATGTTGCTTTATTGACAGTGGCCATTTATCTGACCATCATCCTCCTGTCGAACCTGCTGAAGGAAGTGAGGTATTAGCTGATCGAGAGTCTCAGCGCAGAAAGCAACCCAAGTGCACTGTAGTTATTGTAGATACATATTCTCTTACCATTGTTCAAACTATTGTTCATGGGATCTTATCTGTTGGGTCATTGAAGTTTATGGAGGTGGTTGCGGCAAATGAAGACGAGGAGAAGCATTCTGTCATCATGGCTGATTTATTTGGTAGGCTGCAACTGGTTTCATTACCAAAGGAACCCCATCAAGATGGGGACAGTGGGATGCGATTGCGTAAAGGTTCTCAATTTGAAACGGCTGTTTGGGGAGATATATTGAGTGAGGGGGGACAGGTGTTATCAATAGACACACAGGGGAACTTGATTGCTTTCCTGTTGCACGATCACTGCATATTCAAGCTTTTGTCCGGTGGCTTAACAGTTGGAGAGATATCTTTTGAAGATAGTTTCCTTTGTCTCGAGCAAGATTCCAGTCAAAGACATCGGATTGGGGGGATGTTTCTTGATAAAGGAGATACTGAAAATACAGTGAATACCAAGGCGTCTCATGAACCCCTTGAAGCAAAATTTATGATTTGGAATGCTGAAGGTTTTGCTATTGTGTATATGATTTCATATTTGAATGATGCGTTTAAATGTGAACCACATCTGGAGATTCCTGCCACCTGTCATTCTCCTGGTACAAGGCTTTCAATTTCTTTCAGCCAGTTGAACCACTGTCTTCTCCGCATTGAATCAATTAGCTCTCAAGTTGAAGAACCCTTACATTGGACCCCCAATTTTAAGATCTGGTCACTGTATAAGAAATACGATGAGTGCCAGAAGTTCTGTCAACAAGGTAGATTGCTTGGTGAGGGAAGTTCTTTATTTGATTGGGTTCCGAAGTCCTCTTTGCTTGATGTGAGTCAGGGCCAATATCGGGAAAGTGAACTTGGTTCTCATCAATGTTCTGTTTCGAGTTTAGAAAGTGTAAATAAAATACATTTAGATGAAAATCACAAGTTTGTGCATAAGCAACAGATAGTGTCTTCTTCAATGGTTATTTCTGACAATTTTTACATTCCCTATGCTGTGGTGTATGGCTTCTTTAGTGGGGATATAGAGATTGTGCACTTTGATTTATTACAGGGGTTATCTCCTTATTTTGACAGTCAACGTAAAGTTGATTTGCATGGACCGAAACAATATTTTTTAGGACATACTGGACCGGTTCTATGCTTAGCAGCTCATGGAATGATGGAGGTTGTCAGAGGATGGAGTTTCAAGCGAGTTCTATTATCTGGAAGTATGGATTGTACCATTCGAATATGGGATCTTGACTCTGGAAATCTTATCGCTATAATGCACCAGCATGTGGCTCCAGTGCGGCAGATAATCCTTCCCCCAACTCAGACTAGCCATCCTTGGAGTGATTGTTTTCTCTCTGTTGGGGAAGATTCTTGCATTGCTCTTACGTCTCTTGAGACTTTACGGGTGGAAAGAATGTTTCCTGGACATCCAAGCTATCCTGCAAAGGTTGTGTGGGATGGTGCAAGAGGCTACATTGCATGTCTCTGCAAAAACTATTCTTTGACATCTGATGCCGTAGATATGTTATGCATCTGGGACATAAAGACTGGCACACGTGAACGGGTTCTTCGTGGGACTGCTTCTCATTCCATGTTTGATCATTTTTGTAAAGGCATTAGCAAAAGTTCCTCTTCCGGAATTATATTGAATGGAAATACCTCAGCTTCCTCATTACTAGTTTCAACAAGTGAAGATGGGAGTCTTTCTCAGTCTCATTCTAGTAACCTAAGTCAGTTGGCTTCTACATCAAATTCTAGTTTGACAAGTGTAATAGAAACTAGTACTTCCCAAGCATATGGCATTCCCCAGAGCAGCTGGTATCCCATATGTTCTTCACCATTCCCTGGAATTGCTACCCTGAGTTTTGATCTCACATCAATAGTGTCTCTTAATCAGAAATACAAGTCAGTAGCAAATGCTGGTCATAATCAAGAGGTTATCTTTTCAAAGGAACAGGAAACTGAGATATCAAGGACGGTCCATGCAACTGTTGTAGGTGGTTCAGTTATACCTGCGGTGTCAAATGATTCTAAAGACAAGCTTGACTTAATTAAGTCACTTGAAAAGCGTTTCATTCAATCTAGCTTGTCCTTTTTACACTTATGGGATGTGGATACTAAGCTTGATAGTTTGCTAGTAACAGATATGAAGTTAAAGAGACCAGAGAGTTTTATAGTTTCTGCTGGTCTGCAAGGGGACAGAGGTTCATTGACAGTGACATTTCCTGGTTTGAGTGCTATTCTTGAGGTATTTGGATCATTTGTGTTCAATGTCGGGACATGCTTTCTCATTTGTCTCCTTGCATTTTTTCCTGAGACATTGAAATGATATTTCAGCTTCTGAAATCATCCCTAGAGTTTTGTGCGATGAGGTCACTCACAATGGTGTCCCTTGCCCAACACATGATAAGCTTGTCTCACCATGGTTCAGCTGCCAGCAGGTATTACAGTGTCCGCTATAAAGCTTTAACCATCTTTGGTGTACTTTTTAAAAAAAAAAATTAATTATTATTATTATTTCTTAGATAGCAAACATAGTACTTGACTGAAAACTTAGAAGTTCCAGCTGTCATGCATATATCAGATGTGAATTAGCTCTATGATATGTTCTTTTCCCTAATTCTCTGCATAGGCATGTGGACTTGTCAGATCTGCTGATTCTTATGTGATTATGGTTGTCTGCAGTGATTTAGCGGCATTCTATACTAGGAATATTGCAGACAAAATTCCAGATATGAAACCTCCTTTACTCCAGGTTGCATCTTCTGCCAACATGATCTTTTGTCCAAAACTGATGATAGTTAGATATCAAAACCTATTTTTATGTGTCTTCTCCCTGGAACTTGTATGTTCGAAAATTGACAATGAGTTTTCTTAATGCTCCAACTTTGCTCTTCATATTATAAGATGGGTTGGATAGTCTTTCATAACCACATCTGTTAACAAAACTACTGTTTTATAGTCAACTGACCTTTGTTCATAATAAATAATAGTGGAGACTTCAACGTTGATGGAATACATTTTTTAATTTACTTATCTGTAGTTTTTTTTTTTTTATATATCTTCTATCTAATGGGAGTCTCCATGGACTCTGGACATTAATAAGAGTAATAGTAATAGTAATTTACTTATCTGTAATACTTTTAGCTTAGAGCTTGTAAAAACATTGTTGACCATATAGTTAGATCAATTTTTGGTTGGACTGGACATTCTTTTTAACTGTTTCTCTATTAACAGCTTTTGGTAAGTTTCTGGCAAGATGAAAGTGAACATGTCCGTATGGCTGCACGGTCTCTATTCCACTGTGCTGCTTCACGTGGAATTCCTCTTCCCCTAAGTGGTCAAATGTCAACTGAACATGGAAATGTAAGCTCTCTAACTGGGGACAATGAAATGAACTTCACTGCTCAAAAGTGTATTAATATCCAATAACAAACTTTCTTTTTTCTAGGCAGCCTCCAGAAACACAGGGAGTTTCTCATGTTGAGGAATCTAACATCCGTGCTTGGCTTGAATCATTTGAAATGCAAGACTGGGTTTCCTGTGTTGGGGGAACCAGTCAAGATGCAATGGCATCACATATCATTGTCGCAGCGGCATTGGCTATCTGGTACCCTAGTCTTGTGAAGCCCAGCCTTCCAATGTTAGTTGTTCATCCCTTGGTGAAGTTGGTGATGGCCATGAGTGAAAAATACAGTTCTACTGCAGCAGAGCTCCTCGCAGAGGGAATGGAGAGCACATGGAAAGTATGTCTTGGTTCTGAAATAACTCGTTTGATCGAGGATATATTCTTTCAGATAGAGTGTGTTAGTGCTCCATCTGCCAATTCATCTACACAAAGTGCTGTTGTTCCAGTTTCCATTCGGGAAGCTTTGGTTGAAACTCTTCTTCCAAGTTTGGCAATGGCTGATATACCCAGTTTCCTAACAGTTATAGAAAGCCAAATCTGGTCTACTGCATCTGATTCACCTGTTCATTTGGTATCGCTCATGACTCTGATCAGAATTGTGCGGGGACATCCAAGAAACTTGGCACAATACCTTGATAAGGTTTGTAGAGCCATTTCGAACTTACAATAAGTAATACTTATTTTCAGTTTTGGTAAATGAACCGTGTTGAACTTCTGCACTTAATTCATATCCTCTTCAAAGTGAATAGGACAGTTAAACCATAAACTTTCAAACGTTTAATGTCCACAACCTCCTGGGTTGTTTTTGAGGAACTATTTGAAGCTTTCGATATAGCCAATACATAGTCCTAAAAGATGTGGAAAGTCTCTGCAGGTTGTTAGCTTCATTTTACAAACTATGGACCCTTGCAACTCAGTCATGCGCAAATCTTGCTTTCAGAGTTCAATGACTGCATTAAGGGAAGTTGTACGCGCCTTCCCCATGGTAGCATTGAATGATTCCTGGACCAAATTGGCCGTTGGCGACATAATTGGAGAGATTAAGAGTGCTAGTATTCAGGTGTATGATGTGCAAAGGTATAATTATGAGTTACAAACTTCATTACTTAGGTTTGCAATTGGAGCTGTGTTGGTATCTGAGTGAACTTTCTCTGGGTTGTAATTTAACCTATTTGACTGTTATTGGTTTCACTAAGTATGATATTCCAATAGTTTTCACTCATAATAGTAGGGAAGATATATGTATGATTTGGGTTGACTTGAACGTCACATTTGTTGATTATGTTGCTTGAAATTCTCTTTCTCGGGAATTACCGACCTGTAGACTTGGCACACAATCTTATTGGCTATATATTGTGGTAATAGTGTTAAGAAGATCAAGGTTTTGGATGCAAGTGGACCTCCTGGACTTCCAAGTTTGCTTGCCGCTGGGTCTGAATCGATGGTAACAACTGCAATCTCGGCTTTGAGTTTTTCCCCAGATGGAGAGGTATGGTTAGTGGTTGATATTCCATAACCGCTTGGTTTGAACATGATTGAATGTGCCTGCATTCACTTGGCTAAAACTTAACTAAGGATCATGCAAGAGTTGGAAAGGAAGTTTATTCAAATCATGATAACAAATTGTAAATTGCTTTATTCTGTTTTGAGTTGTATAGCAAATATCCACATGAACTCCATAGTCTTAAGTTTTAGGGAAACAAACCATTATTTTTCTATTGCCTAATATACAAGAATAAATTACAGGGGTTGGTTGCCTTTTCCGAGAACGGTTTGATGATCAGATGGTGGTCACTGGGATCTGTTTGGTGGGAGAAACTTAGCCAGAACTTTGTTCCTGTCCAATGCACCAAACTGATCTTTATTCATCCATGGGAGGGATTCTCGCCAAATTCTTCACGATCAAGCATTATTGCAAGCATTATGGAAGATGATCAAAAGGCCAACTCGCAGGTACTATATGTTTCATGTTACATTTATATGATGTTAATGGTCCAGATTTAGAAATCCATACGTGTCATATCTCTACTCTCTCTGGTTAGAAGCAATACCTCTAATGATATCCCTTTATAGGACAAACACGGAAAAAGTTTCGGTCATGTGGACAGTTTCAGGCAGTTGATTCACAATCTTGACCTCTCTTATCAGCTAGATTGGATTTCTGAACGGAAAGTAAATCTTATAAGGCATGGGCATGAGTTGGGAACCTTCCAATTCTAGCCCTCGATCTACTTCCCGATCTGGATTCCCATTCAGGCTAATATAATATATAGTTGGCATTTTGAAGTGTATTATTGTCATTATTATTTGAAGACACAAAAAGGGTGTCTAACTTTATGTACATAAAAAAGTAGACTTTTATTTTTTTGTGACCGTGTTAGACGAAAAACGAAGGAAACTAGTTCTAAATACCAGAGAGGAATTGCAATTGCTTTAGCAGTGGGGTTAAGGTCTCCATTAATTTCTCACAGGGGTGGTTGTGTATCCCTTCGTAGGTTGTCACCACTATACTTGAATCATTTGCCAGCCGCTGGATCTGTTTCTTTACGTTGCATGTATGATGCGTACAGCGGTAATAACTCCTTCACGTATCCATACGTGTTTTCACAAGAAACAACCCCCAAGTTCGAATTAATAGCTTTTTAAGAAGGAAAAAGAAAAAGAACAAAGAAAATTCTGGGTTTAGTACCTTGGATGTCTACTATTCTTTACAGCTTTCTGTCCATATTTTCTCCATCTGTATCCATCATCCAGAATGTCATCAGCGCTCCTCGTGTGAAAAGCTACCCTTGGAGGAGTAACTTTCCTGCCCCTTCTTATGTATCTGTTTCTATGATCATCATTCCCAATATTTGATACTTGATGATCGTGATCGTGATCGTGATCGTGATCGTGATCATAATCACCTCCATTTCTAGCCATTATTGACTGATATTGATAACTACTACAGCTTCCTGCAATCAATGATGGTAGTTGCTGATAAGTACCATAGTTGAAGGAAGAAGAAAGAAGGCTCAACCAATCAATATTGTCACTATTGGCCGAAGCAAGAAGACGATGATCATGAGCTACTTCTTGCGTTAATGAATTTGATGGAAGTGGGATATCAGTATTGTCTCGTTCCATGATTACGGCTTTCTCATGATCATAAGAATATTTTGAGCGAGAAATCTATGTGTATATATATATACACATATTTGGGTCCTGCTCAAAGCATGCATGCATGAAGAGATGAAAAGGAGAATTTCCAGTGGGCTTTTCTTGTAGAATGTGTGCATGGCAGGTGAACAGAAGTAGGTATGTGTAGTTGGGGTTAAAACGTAAAACTTGAAAACTCTTTAGGGTTTCCCTAAGTAATTAAGCTTTATCTTCTTGATCATCTTTCTCTCAAACACACGCTTGCAAGATTTGATTGGCTTGTATCTATGTACAATTGTTTGTTGTTTAACGCCTAATCAAATACACAGTTGTGGTAGTTTAGAAAAAAAATGTTTACTTTCAATTGGGCATTACATATATAATCACGATTGATTAACCCTAAAACCCGACAACCATACGCATAAAGGAAGACAAAAGCGAGATCGTGAAAAAAAAAAAAAAAAGGAAAAGGAAAAGAAAAAAGAAAATCATGCACGATAATATTTGGCAACTCATTTTTATTTACATACAATTACACTCAACGCTAAATTAAGAGAGTGATAACCACAAATTAATGTATTTAATTAAAAGTTAAAATCAGCTCATCAAACCCTATATAGTATTTTGCACTCCACAATTACAATCGTGAAACTCACCTACTTAACCAATATTACTATTTAACCAAGTTCGATCACAGAAATGTATGTAATTAAAATCAAATTTTCAACTTAAATTGCTATCCAAAAAGTAGCTCTTCCAGGCTTGGAAACAAATCGTCACTCGAAATGATCTGATGATTATCACAATCATCGGAACTACCCATCGCGCATTGGCCGCAATTACCGTCACTTTGTTCCGTGAACATTGCCTCATAATACTCTCCTTCCTTTTTTACGCACATATTATTAACATGCCTGAGATCTTGGTCTTCATAAGTTACTACAGATTGAGATGTAGTAGGAGACATAACCTTATAATTATTGGGATTTGGCGAACCGATAATACTATTGACGGCCTGGTCGTGATCACAAGTAGTGATTTTAGGTTTGGGCGAGGAGTACTTGCTCTTGCTGATTCCAGCAAGTGAGTTCCGGCGAGTCGGGAGGGCATGGTCGTGTTCCGACATGTAGGTTATGATGAAAATGTCTGGATCGGAAGGGCTTTGTTCCACTTGCTTTCTTGCTGAACATCCCTTTGAGCTACTACATCTATAATAGCTTCTCGGATATGGCGATCCCTTTATAGGTTTCTGCCCGTATTTCCTCCAAGCCCACATGTCTGAGCTCAGCCCATCTGCTTTCACCTGTTTCATCACCCTATTTTGTTGATTCTTCTTGCTGAAATCATACAACAAATTTAATTACCATTAAGCTATTTATGAATAGTACTGTTAATAGTGATGAAAACAAGGTAGGTAAGCATACAAAATGCTAACAACTTTCTAACTACATTGTAAGACCCATATAATGAATTATTAAAAGGATACATGAAAATAGAGATCAGATGGAGACAAAGACCCGCTTTATTAATAGAATTGCATGTGATGATTAACATCAATAAACCATTAAACTAGTTAAGTATTACCTTGTTTTGGTCTTAGCAGATGATGATGTTTGCTGGTTTTTGTGGTGCTGCGCATGCTTTGGAGGATGATCATCCGGTTCCTTGACTAATTCTCTAGGAGCAGAAATGGAGGCCGGATCAGTAAAACTGACGGTCTGAGAGGAAAAGATCGGTTGCGATAATACCGGATAGAAAGGCTTGTAAAGCCCCTCCAATTCATCTAAACTTGTTGTGGCGGTTTGAAAGAAATCCGCAAAACTTGCATATTCATCATGATCAAGAAAAGTACTGACTGAATTAGGGTATTGATCAAAGACGGACGCTGGTAGCTGCGGTGATTCCATTTTGATCATATCATTACTAATTAATGAATCATGGTCAGTTTCATTGGTGTATGATCCTCTTACTATAGCTTGCAAATCCCACGATGAGCCTTCCATTAATATCTAGCTACTAGCTATTGTATGCAAATATCAAAACTGTAACTCAAAAGGAGAAACTTGAGATTACGTATGTTTATGGAGGAAGAAAAGAGGAGGTAGATATAGATTCTGAATAGAACAGAGATGATTGAGAAAGAAATTGTTATAAAAAGGAAGAACACGACAGGATATTATAGATTGATTGGCTCGTACAAGTGGGGATCTTTTGAAAATATGTTGCCTTTTTATTGGTGGCTCGTCCTTGCTCGAAAAAGGCATGCATGACTAGCCCCCTTATTTTTGCTTTTACATTGCGTTGACTTGTAAAGTTGTCAAACAATATAATAGTAATAACAAGTTTTTTATTAATAATATTGTGTATATAACCACCAATAATTGTGTATATATATATATACATTGTGAGATATGCAACTTTTTTAGTCGGCTTACGCCTTACGATCTCTTTCGTGCTCGTGGGTGTAGAGTGGACTAAATGCTAAGTCCTCTCCTCCGATCCACTTGCGAATTAATGTTAAAATAATAATAGCTATTATTAATGTAATTAGTTAATTAACATTATCTGTACGTACGATGAATTACAATCTTTTATGTATTAGCATCGTTACCCAATTGCCTAATCATAACCAGCATTACTAATTTATAAGGAAAAATTATATATGTGGATAGATAATATATTAAAATTTATCATAATTATAAATATTATTATTATATAATAAATAATATTGATAAATATAATTATATATTTTTATATAATTATACATCATATACATAAACAAAAGCCTAAATTTCTCATAATTGGGTACTAAATGGTACTTAGTTAACTTAATTACACAATCAAGGGTGTAGTTTTTTGTCAATATAGAGTGGTTGGAAAAACATGATTGTCTTGTCATATATGTAGATATTATGGGCTCATTCTTATATATACATATTTATATAGTATTTTTTTGTCCATATTTTATCCACTTGATCGATTGATTGAAGAATGAGAGAGCATGTTTGGTGATGGGTGGTCCTCCTCATTCCCCGTAACCCTATTTAGATACAGGAATATGAAGCCAGACCCTAATTATAGTCTTGACCTTACGTAATTGTCACTTAATTATACCTCTATATAATTTACTGATAACCACATGGATAATCAAAGATCCTAACAAATAACGCGTCAAAATTAACCTATAGGATCTTATCTTTAGCAAAAGAAAAAGTAATATGAACCCTAATATGTAGAGATGTGAACTTATTAACATGAAATTCTTATATGGATATATAAGTATATGGTATAAGATCACGTTATAAATCAAACTCAATTATAATTATAAATATTAATGTTAAACATTACGTCGCGAAATTTAATTTGATACTGATCATATAATATATCTAAACTTGAAAAAGAAAAAAAAAAATGGTAGTGAACTAGTATTTGTAACTAGCATGCTAGAAAAAGAGAGATATATCATTTCAAATCCATCCCCCCTCCCATCTTCTCTCTTCCAAAAAAAAAAAAAAGACGGTTAACGTGAAAATGAGGTTATGTTACAAGTCAAAGGAAGCACTTTTTGGGACCGGCAATGGCTTATATAGCCCTTATAGCATACACCACACACCATGAAATCATCATAACATAATATCATATAATCCTATATTGTTGGGTTTGCTTCTTTAATTAAAATAATAATTAAGATAATATTTAAGAGTTTAATTGGTCAAAATCAATAGATTTATGTAATTAAATTAGGCTGTTTTTAAGAATTTGAAAGCTGCTGTTTGCGACCGGGAACACTGTACCTGGGAAGATGATTCTTGCATGACTAGTTCAAATTTCTCTAAGCCAGGTACTTTTGTGCTAGCTTAATGAGTTTGTGATTGTCTTTGCCTCTTTGGCCAAAAATAAAAGATTTCATTGAGAAAATTAAACAACTATTTAAAGGTGAGATCATCAATCAAAAATAAAAAAAAAAATAAAAAAATAAAAAAAGTTGGGGGTTTTTGTAGAAAACAGAGAAAAAGTTTGGTGCCTAATTTTTTTGTCTCCAAAAAATGAATGAAGTCATGTGCGTATCATATTGACATCAAACTTCAGTTTTTCAGGCAAGGAGCAATAGAACAGTGAGCTTATAGTCGTTATAAAAATTTTCGATCAATATTGAATGTTGTTAATTGTTATGACTAAATGTCTAATTAAAAGACAATGCTTTATGCTCACATTTATAGAATCTAACGGATAAATATTATGTTTGGTATAAAATAAAATTTTCCTTTTAAGTTTAAACTTAATAATCAAACATCAGAATATTCAAACTCGTGATTTGATGAGAACCGGTTGGTCCGATGACGATTATCCTCACTTGGTTCTGAGATATCTCTCGACTTTGAGTCACCGCAAAGCAGTATGAAAACATGCATTCATTATTTTATTTTATTTTATTTATTTTTTAAATCGTGATTCTAAAGAGCTTAAAATTTCATCAAAGTACGCTGTTCCAAATCCTATATTTGCTTAACTAATTTATCATATACTGCCCAATTTGCTCAAGTAATTCTATTGATTACTCTAAAATATGTCAATCAAGGCAAAAAGTAGGCTTGGGCAGTAATATATATAGAAAGAGACAAAATGGATCGGATTTGGTCAGAGTGTGGCTTAGAAACGTAAGTTAGAGGATTTGCTCATGCTCGGCTATTAAGTCAAGGATGTGGAAATGATATCCCACACGTTCACTTTTTATAATGTCGTTTTATAACAACTTGTGTTTGTGTATTATTTATTCGTGAATAAAAAAAAAATGAATATGTCAGATTCCGATAGGATATTTATTTAAAATAATTTTATTAGATCGAATATTCCGGTCCGAATAAATTTATTACGGATTCGACATGTTAGATGAATAAATATAAATAATTTTATATTTATCATGAATTTTGCGATTCAAGAAGAGTTATAAACTACCATTCTTCTCTCGTTATATCTTTCATCTCATCTCCAAAGTTGGCATCGACATCATCATCATTATCATACTCGTTGTTATCATTTATTCATATTCTTAATTCTAAATTCTACCTCTTAAGAAGAAAAATAGAATATGGATATATACTTATTTATTATAGTTTATTCTATTATTTATCATTTTCATGAAATTTTTTCTTCAATCTATATTGTCTTAATACAAATTACAGATTCAGTCATCATTTTTATATTATGATTTTGTTTGCATTTTTTGAGAAATCGAGGAGAAGCTAGCTTTGTCATCGAAAGAAGAAGGATTATTAGAAATATTATTTAGGTTTGTAGTCAAGATTTTATTAAAGGATAGTAATTTTTTTATAAATTTAAATTATTTATATATAAATAATAATAATTAAATATTTCATTAAAAATTAAATTTACTTAATTTTAAAAAATTAATTTACCGAAATTTTACTCTATATAATATTAGCGAATATGTACATCATGGGATGATACTAACTTGTGTAAGTTATGAATATATCTATAAATAACAGCTACATATGAATATATCTATAAATGTTATTGTGCTGGGAATGGAACTTACACGGGACAACACATCACACATGCTATACTTCGTGTGCATGACGTGATCATGTTGATGGGTCTCAATGTCTATGTTTTGAATATATATTTCAAACTTTCAATTCATTAATTTTTCACAAAAGTCTTGGACAGATAATCAAAATTCTGTCTGTAGGAATGGGTTCTCTAATCCATCCTAATCACTAGTTTGATTAAAAATCATAGAAGTGTATTAAATTGCTAATGCAATATTCTAAATACGTGTTCGTCATTTATTGGTCCCAACGTTTTTAGGATTCCATACTCGAATAGTATACAAGAATGAATCTCTTAAATGTAACAAGTATATATAATTGATTATCACAACCAAAACAAAAACATTAATGTATATCTCACTGGTGCTCAAGGATAGGAAAAAACAAAAACAAAAATAAAATACATGGCCCAAGTAACATGGGTAACTGCAGTTTGATTACTTTGATACATTGTTATGCTCGAACGCTGCTACTCCCAGGTTGTACCCCTGGGAGTCTAATGGATAATGAACTGTCACAAATCATACTAAATTGTATGAATGTCATCTAACTCTTGGCTGCCATCTACAAATCGATACATGCATTTCAAAATCTCTACCAAAATTTTTCTTTAAATTGTCATCTTTATGCAAGAGTCACTCTTTTTCCCTCCATAGCAAACTTCTGGCTGCCTTCAAGCTGCAATCACGACCATAAATACCGAGTTTCATCTCAACTTTCAACAATGACAGATTTCGAGAGAGAAAAATCAAAGATGATGATACCTTTCGTTTCAAGTGAGTAAGTGCATCCCTCTTGGATGAGAAGTTGGAGAAAACCGAAGGATTCTGTTCGTCAACAAGACCCTTCAGCTGTTTCAGCTTTAACGACTCTCCAGGTACCTTCAAATATTTGATTCATTCAGGAAAGCAAAAAATTAAAAATAAACCACTCTGAAATTATTTAATAGCATACCTGGCGAAGAATTTGTCTACAGAGTTTTTTCAACTTTATTTTTGGCTGATTACTTTGTTGCAGATCCAATGAGTCGCAGGGTTTTCTTTTAACAGAAGGAGCATTATCACATAAATCCTCATCATCACTATTGTCAAATGATGTCTTCTTCCCCTCGAAATAACAACCAGCTACTTTCTTTGGCCTGCTCTTTATACCTAGGCCTTGCTTTCCTGTTGTAGATTTATCCTATTGAATTGTTGGAAGCAAAGAGATGTCAGAAAATCAGGGAGACGTGCTTGGTTAAGTGAAACCTAAAGATGTACACCAAAAGTTTCACATGCAGGTAGTTGGATGCTCTAGCAAGAGGAGCACCGCCAAGAATAACTTCCATGATTTCGTTGTCGAAAGTTTGCGGGAATGAATCAAAATGTAATAAAATGGTATTTTGGGTGGGTCTAAAACTTCAACGTTATTCTGAAAACTATGTATGAATAAGGTGAAGAATGGAATTTGAAAATATACTTGGACAAGTTTGTATAGGTTCTCCTGATCATCTTCAAGAAACTCAGTTCTCTTGTAACAATTCTGAGAGTTCTCAGTTTTTGATCGGTTTCTTCTAGATTCTGCTCCAAGAAATCCTCCAGAAATGAATCCACATTTAAATCCCCACCAATCTGGAGAAATATCTTCTTTAGTTCCTGTGATAACAGAGCAAGCTGATTCAGAATATATCTAAACCAGCCCATCCACGTAGCAAACAAAATCATTATAGTAGTAACAACTTGAAGCTCTACACTGAGGAACAGTTTTTTTGATCTGCTAGTTGTAGAGTTATAAGCAGAACCAGTAAGAAAAGATAAAATGAATTTTGAATCATTATTTCAAAACAGTCAGACTTGTTATTGTTCTCCGTCTACCAATGCATGCATCTTCAGAGTTCATATCATACCACTTGCATCAAAAAATTCACTTTCAGATTCCTCTGCCAATTCCAGTTCGCCAGCAACATAAGGGGAAGATTTCGGCGAATCCTCAACCTTTTTCACCTATAATTAAAATTAACAGGCTCATAAGAAAAACAACAAAGAAAGCTTAATCAAAAGAATGAGAGTTCCAGTATCCAGAGCTCACCAGTATCCCTTCAAGATCCTTTAAAGAATATCCATTTACAAGCTTCCCTTTCTCCCGTCTCTTATATCTGATAATAGAACAGTGTTAGAAAAAGCATGAAACTTTACGAGAAAAATGAGGGTCAATAAACAAAAAAAATGCAAATTCACTAACCTTCCCTGCGGCCGAGTAACCTTGGCAACAGGAGCCTCGACATCATCAGCATTATCAATCTCAGTTTCGACCTGTGGGTCACTCCTTTCAACAACTTCTAGAATCCCATAAATGATTAGGCACATTAGACTACGATTAGTATTTAAAGTAGAGTTAAATTTTAAAGTATATACTCTTACCTTCATTGCTTTCATTGCTCTCTTGTGCTGTTTGCTGGAAATCACAATTCAAGTCAAAAGAATATGCATAAAAAGAAGATCAGAAAGAGTGAAGAAGAGTAAGAAAGAAGCCCTGATTGCTGATTAGCGTACCACTTTAAGTCTTTTGAGAATGTTGTCAAATTGTGTTGTATCGAATGCCCAATTGTTCGGCTTCTCTAAACCAATACCTGTAAAATGGAAATCAGAAGAAGATCAGAAACAACTCAAGCACCAAGAAAATAGATAAATCAATCAACTTTGAAAATCAAAAGAGAAGCAGAAACCAATTGTGTCTTGTTTGTTTTTAATTCTAACGTGTCCTTTAATTCCTTGCTTGTCTTTTCCAAGCCCCTCTCCTTCTTCCCACCCCTATAATCCATTCCGGGGGAAAAAATAAACGATCCACATTATATTCATACTTTCAGGCATAAATAGCTGAAAAGAGAACATCAGCAAGAGAGGAAGTTAGAGAAAGCACCATCTGCTTCATGAGACGAAAAGCGGCGGATTGTCTGGCTACACCGACATAGCAGACTGGAGCTTCAGGGGCGGCCATGGCTTCTTCCAGGGCGCTATGCCGCCAAACAACCGCAGATCAACCTCTGTTTTCGCCTAAATGAGAAGAAGAAGACGAAGAAGATATCTGCTAAAACCTAAAGAGAAATTCGGTACTCGACGGTGTCGTTTTGTTATCGAGGAGGTTGGTGTTTGTTTTCCCGGTTTTGGTGTATCTTTTAACGGCTGGGATTAATCTCTTAGTTGATAGAGAGCGCACATGTTGCTCGAAAAGTTTATTGTTGTTTAGAAAATATGTAATATTGCTCATTTTAAGCGTTTTTTCTATTTTTATCTTAAATGTTATTTTAAATTTATTTTAGTCTTTTATATAGAAAATATAAAAAATAATATTAAAATATTTTAAAAGTCTTCCCCTATTTTTAATTAAATAAAAATTTATCTCATATTTTATCTTAATCTTTTATTTTTGTCCTTTACTGTAGCCTCAACTCTAATATCGTTCGCCACTCTACTTTTGTTGCCACCGTCACTCCACCTCCGTTGTTGCTGCTGCCCACCTCCATTGTCACCGACACATTCCCACCTTCTTCATCGTCACCACCTCTCCAATATAATTTCTACCGTTGCCACTCCACTATCGCATCACCTCACCTTTCCTCCATTTGCGCCATTGCCATCACTAGTGTTCCGCCTCCATTGTCATGCTAGCTCACATTCACTCCACCTTCGTTGTTACCATTGCAATTGTTCAACCTCCCTTGCCACCATCATTGACGGTGGAAGGGGTGAAGGTGAAGCAATGGCAAGGGTGTCAGGGTGATGATGGCAGAGTTGAGGAGATGGAGACAACGATGATAGGATAGCACGGCAACAAAGTTTCGGCGAAGATGATAGGATGAAAATTAAAGCAAAATGAAGATGGGGTAAAATTTTATTTTATAAAAGTTAAGTATAATTTTTAGAATTTTTTTATGTTTTACTCTTTATACTTTTTGCCTCAAGAATTAAAATAGGATAAAAAAGAAAACTAACTCAATTGAGTGAAATGAAAATTAAGGGATGAAAATATAAAAAATACAGAGAAAGCAAAATAATAATTTAACCTAGAAAATATGCTAATAGTATTTTTGTAAAATATGTTAGTAAATCTAACTTTGTTATCTATTCAATTGAAATCAAACTCAAATTCAAAAATATTTGCCTTCATTCGAACTTAAAGTTAGAATTTGAGTTCGATTCTAATCAAACCCTCGTTGCATATAGAGAGGGAAAATGAAAGAAGAAGAAGAAAGTTTAACAACAATAACAGTAGGCGAGGTGATCGGTGATAATTCTGATAACGATTGGTGAATAGATTAAAAGGAAAGAAAAAAAAAAGTGTAAGAAGTAAAAGTGATTAAATCAAAGTTTAGGGGTGAAATTAAAAATAAATAAATAATTTTCTTTTTAAATTTTTTATTTATTTAACTGATGTTACGTAATCATCTGTATACCATATCATTGATTGAAAATAATAGAAATTAACTTTAGGAAATTTTTTCACAAAAAATAAATAACGAGTTAACTAATAACTAATATTAAATTAAGTATGAAATTAAGTATGATGATGATACACACCGTTTTCTCTAGTGGTACCATAAATTTGTATAATGTTTATAATATTATATACTTATTTTTCTCGTTTTCAACGAACCAAAAAAAAAAAATTAAAATATTTAAAATAATCATAGCTTTGACTCTGACTCTCTATTTACAGGAACACCATTTCCTCAAATCCAGGCAAATTGAATATAGTCTCTGATTAATTCGCAGAAGAAAAGGAGGAGGAAGATAACTGCTTAATTCAATCTCCATGGCTACGATGACAACCTGCTTCTTGGCCTCTCCTCTATCGAACAAAACCAACAGCTCCACCAGCACCACCTACAAATCTCTCTCTCTTCTTCAACTTCCTCGTACCTCTGTTAAGAGCCATTCCAAATCGCCGTCGTTGACTCTCCGCGCGTCGTACGGAGTTTCTTCGGCCTCGGCCGCCACCGCCGTCGAAGCTGGTGAGGTTACGGCGTCTGATTCAAAGTCAAAGGTCTTGCCTTTTCGGGTCGGGCATGGGTTCGATCTCCATAGGTTGGAGCCTGGCTACCCTCTAATCATCGGTGGAATTGATATTCCACATGATAGAGGCTGCGAAGCTCACTCCGATGGTAATTAATTACTTTTCCCTTTCTCTGCTTCGGTTAGATTTTCTATTCTCTGTTCGTCTGCCAGGAAAAGACCAGAAACATGAAAAAGTATGAAAGAAAAATCTTATAGCTTCTCCTTGCTAAGTGAAATTTGAACTAAATAGAAGTTCCAGATCTATTTAGATACTCAATATTCATCCAATTAACCAGAATTCAACGTTTTGGGTTTAAAAAACTGTTGTGTTTGATTTTATTTTTTTTCCAGGGGATGTGTTGCTTCATTGTGTGGTTGATGCAATTCTGGGTGCTTTGGGCCTTCCTGATATTGGTCAGATTTTTCCAGACAATGATCCAAAATGGAAGGGAGCTGCATCTTCTGTTTTCATCAAAGAAGCTGTAAGTACTTATGGCTTTGATAGTTGTCTATGATTCAGTCATGTACAGTTTCTGAATTTGGGTTATGTTTCATTTTATGCTTTGTGGATCGAAATTGAAAGACTCTTTCTGTTGATTTCTCAGGTGAGGCTCATGCACGAAGCGGGTTACGAGATTGGGAACTTAGATGCGACATTGATACTGCAAAGACCGAAGCTAAGCCCGCACAAGGAGACCATAAGGGCCAACCTATGCGAGCTGCTTGGAGTGGACCCCACCGTCGTGAACCTGAAAGCAAAGACTCATGAGAAGGTTGATAGCCTTGGCGAGAACAGAAGTATTGCTGCCCACACTGTCGTTCTCCTTATGAAGAAATGATGTATAGGCATTACATGGCCCCTTTAAATTTCCAGTTATGTTTAGTAAAACAGAGATGTAGCAATTTGTAATGCCCTTGACTTCAAATAAACAGATTCCATTTCATTTACTACCTAGGGATGTTTCATGATCTATGTTCATCAACGCTGGCTTTAGACTGAGCAGTGCATCTTTCCCGGTCCTCTTGTACTAGGTAAAGGGTCTCTCAATGCTCTAACATCCACACCGGAAATATGCAACGAACGACATTCTAAACCCAGCTCATTTTGCAAGTTGTTATTACGGGTAGTTCTTATAAATGACCGGATTAATGATACATACAATACTTGAATTATCATGTGCATGATCAAACTCGTAACAGATCGATATGAGAATTTCTAACTCACGCTCGTATTAAGAAATATTGTTATGACTCACGGTAGTAAGAGACTTAATAACTTTCGTTAACTTGTCTTCATCATTATTCATTAATAAATATTTTACATTATATAGTAGAAGAACGTAACAACCTTTCACCCGCAAAAAGGAAAAACAATCTAAAAAATACTACTAGTAAACAGGAATATTCAAAGATACCACTAACAAATCCAAATAAATCTACTAAGATACTAAATACAAACAAAATAAGTAAATAATAATTAAATGTATTAATTAACTATATGTGATACAAATATAGCTACATAATCCCGAACCTTAAGTTTGCATCCCGAGTCCGATTACTACATCTCGACCCATCTTACTCATGCGATCCATCACTGTACAAGGTTTTGATCCGTTGGAAAGGCTAGTCAATACATACTGGATCTTTCTTTTCTTTTTTTTTTCACACAAGTTTCGGACAAGGGGAATAATTCTTGTGGAAAGCATTGCTGATTTTTTGTTGCCTTGGAATTCAACTGTCACAAACCTATGAATTGGTCGTAAGATCTTTATCTAATGTGGACAAAAAGATCTGATCAAATATGTCATTCAAACATGTCGCGCCATCTCTATATGAGATTTTCAATAAAGGAGCGTGACGTGAACATCTCTGTGTTCCCAGATTCTCTAAGAACAAAATTTGTTTCAGTCAATCAAATAATCAAGTATCAGCCATGTTTGATGAAAGTTGACTGATATGTTTAATTAAATGTGTAATTTGTGTAAACACATCATCAGCATGACTAATGACAATATGCTTTACGGGTTCAAAGCGAAAGGTCAGAATCCGCATGGGTTCTGCAGTTCTACTGGTCTTACTAGATTTGCTAGTGTTTTGTGGAGGGGGATTTTCTTTTAGCGAGCGACATCTTCTCGATTGATATGGATTTCCTCTTTAATTTCTTCCTAAAACAGGTTAGATTTGTTTCTTCGCGATAGATTTACTTTATTTTCGAATTCTTGCGGTGATAGTGTGATTTAGGGATTTATCTTATTCTGTTTTGAGTGGAGATCTGGTAACTATTTTTTGTTGAGCGAGCTATTTTGTGGCGGTTTTCTTACTTATCAGTTTGAATATGTAGATAGGGACCTAAGTCGCTGATCATCTTCTTTTCTAGGTGTTAGGGTTTAACGTCCATAGCTTTTTTTCTCATGCTTCTGTTTCTGTTAATTTGGTCTTCATAATTGACTAGGGGGGAAAGGAGGTCTAGCATCATTGAATTTTCATGTACGCTTGTGCTCCCTACCATGGTTCTTTCTGTAGTTTTGTACTTGGATCCTCCTCTTCTGCTAGCTGCATGTTACTCATACTCTTTTGGTGAGGTGTTTTCATTTTTTCCTTGTGTTTTAAGGATGGAAATCTGTTGTATGGATAATTTCGAGCAAGACACTTGCTCCATTGGTTTGAACTGTTGTGATATGAATCAAGGTTTTTTGAGCTGGAGATAGGGCAAAAAATGCCCTGGTTTATTGATCTGAGGTCTCATAAGGTTGAATTTTCTTTCATTTAGGTTCAAGCGATTGAAGATCCAAGGGGAGGTCTCATATGTGCTTTATGAGAGATTGTTTGTCTTGAATTTTAGAGTTTTCCCTCTTGAAGCAGATTATACAAAGCATGGTTCTTCTCTCTTATATGAGTTTCTTGCTAGAAATAGTGATATTCTCGGCTAGAGTTTCTTTCAATGTTGGGACTTTTTTTTAGTGTATTTTGGCTTATGATGATACACTAATTGACTTTATTTTTTTTATCATTTTTGTCATGCTCCCTTATATTGGGATTGTTTTCATTTATTTTCAATTGGTTGAATTATCTCTTTGTTGTTCGTTTGTTTTTGTTGTCCCCTTCTTATCCTTTTAAATCAGGATTTTATAGTTAGGGTTCTTATGAAATTTTATTTTGACCAAAAAAAATCTATACTATTTGGAAGACTTTTTTGGGCCATATAAACTATTCGGCAGACTTGACTATCCAAATTCATAGAAACCCAGAAAATTAATGGGCCCTAGCTTGCAGAAAGTTTATTGTACGCAAGTTTATATGGAATGTGGAGTGGTTGAATCTTCTAGATGGACCAGAAGCATGAATATGAAATGCTCTTATTCAAACTGTTGATGACACTTTCTTGTATTATATTATTACATTATTTAATTAATATGACATATTTTTAATTTTTAAGTTAATTAAATTATATCTAATTTTTTATATATTAATTAAATAATTTTATTATAAGAAAAGATAACAAATATTAAAATAAGAAAAGAAAAAAAAAAGTAAAAGAGTATTTTAGTGATAATAATAATACTTTAAAAAATTAGAAAAAAAAAAAAGAAAATATTAATAATTTTTTTTTAGCTAGTATTATAATGGTTCTCCAAATTTAAAAAACTATTATAAGAAAACTAAAATAGATAACTGGATATTAAATGTATTTTCTAATATTTGTTCAGATTCCTTAAAATTATGGATAATCAATTAATGCTTTGAAACTCATATCTCTAAAGACTATTCAATATGTGAAGAAATTTCAAAATTTTGAAAAATTCACATAAGCTTCCTTATTGTTCACGAACTTCACTGTCACAGATTCAAGGTCAGATTTCAACTATAAACTCCATCCCATTGCCCATTACCCATTACCCATTACCCATTACCCATTACCACTCCAAATTCCAACTATAAATTTCGGGACCCGGCTCCAAATTCTAAGAAAACAAATTCTATTCGTACATATTGATCTTCATGACCTCCGTTAGTTACATATTTGATGAAGTCGAGCGATCAAAACCAGTCGTGCGTACTGTCTAAGGTTGCAACAGGAAATGGGCATGGTGAAGATTCTCCATATTTTGACGGCTGGAAAGCATATGACAGCGATCCATTCCATCCCACCATGAATCCTCACGGTGTTATCCAGATGGGTCTCGCTGAAAACCAGGTACCTAAGACACATATTAACTTAACATTCAAACCTAGCCTCCTCTAAGTATAGTTTTTAATTACATTAATCGTTTCTGCATGCAGCTAAGCTTTGACTTGGTTCAAGACTGGATAAAGAAAAACCCAGAAGCTTCTATTTGCGACGATGGTGTTAAAGAGTTTAAGGACATAGCAATCTTTCACGATTATCATGGCTTGCCACAGTTCAGAAATGTACGTAACTAACTCTATTACAAGTTTACAACACATATTGCACACTGTCTAATTAATTAACACCTTTCTTAATCCAAGATTAGTACCTAATCATCAACGTTATGTTTGTGCGCAGGATGTAGCGAAGTTTATGGGAAAGTGAGGGGAGATAGAGTGACATTCGACCCTGATCGTATTGTCATGAGCGGCGGAGCAACCAGAGCTCATGAAACGATAGCGTTCTGTCTGGCTGATCCTGGCAAAGCTTTTCTAATTCCTATTCCTTATTATCCTGGTTACGTCTTTACTTCTCATCCTACTTAATTAATCTTCTCTCGCGTCTAAGTTCTAACATTATTATTTATTTAGTTTACAAAATGTCTAGAACTTACGGAGATAGAGGATAGATACTTATTTATTACGGTTTGTCCCGGTTGCTTATGATCTAACTTCGTAGTCGATTTCTTCTTACTTAAGGACAGAGGCTGAAGGAGAGGGAGCGGGTTTTCTATTTTTTTATGAATGCAGAATGTTCACATGAAGATCTTCTTACGTGACCGGATTCAACATGGTTATTAACAAGATATTAATTTTCCTTAGCTTTGAAACATGGCACTACTATTTGGCTGGATGTTTATCTTAAGTCAGAAGGGTCTCTTGCTAAGTAAGTGATCACTTAATGCACGTCCAGTCCTTATTTGATATTTCCCTAATCTGTATACGTGTTTCCCGATATATCGGTATATGTATATATCGATCTATGTTATGTGTCACCAGTACCTCGGATCACGTATTTTTTTCTAGGTCGTGGAAGACCGAGGTCCCCTTTTCTTTCTTCCCTTCCAGACTGAGTCCAAACCAAGAATTGTTCTTTTATTCTCTCCTAGACTGAGATCTCATATAACGTCTCTCGGTCTAAGTTCTCGATCCATCCCGAGCTCTTTTCTTCATTTCCCGACTGAGATCTCATATTATAACTCCTTTTGGTCTGCGTTCCCGATCTGAGTTTCCGATTAGGCATATCTCCTTATTTACCTATTTATTTAGTTTTAATATATATATATATATATATCTTTATATTTATTTTCCTTTTGAATTTGAATATTTAATAATACTATAAACTTCATAATTATTTATTTAGAATTCATTTTCCTCTCGACTACATGTCGAAAATTCTTGGGGCTTATAGTGGCAGACTTCATTTCAGAATTCAGTGTGCCTGAAACCGACTAGGGTCTGGAAAAGGCCTATCCGACCAGATTTTTTCATTCATCCCTAGACGATCAGGTCTAGTCTTCCTATTGGACCTTCCAAGTTGACAAAGAGGTAAACAAGGAAGGGCGTAGCGATGGATTGATCTTAACATTCCCTAAGGGGGAAAGAATCGAGTATGCCTTAAGGTTCAAGTTCAAAACTTTATACAATGAAGTGAAGTATGAAGCACTTCTTACAAGGCTGAGATTCGACAGGGAAGTTGGTGTGGACATAATCTAAGTAGTGAGCGATTCACAAATCATATTATAGCAGACTACATGGGAGTATATGACCAAGTCTGAGAAAATGACCTCTTATTATAAGAAGTTTAGCTTGTTCTTAGCTAAGTTATAACATCTCCAGATAAAACATGTGCCACGAGAAGACAACTCGTAAGTTGTTGCCTTAGTAAAATTGGCCACTTTGCCATAAGGGTCCCTGCTTAGCGGGGTCTTGATTCGGTATTTAGACGATCAGAGCGTTAGTGCAGCAATAATGGTGATGGAGTTAGAGCAAGAAGGATGGATGACACTGATCCAGAAATATCTCGCTACTAGAGAACTTCATAGCTCGGCTAAAGAAGCTCAGAAGATCAAGGATCATACAACTAAAAGCGTGTTGATAGGAGAGGTGTTATACAGAAGAGATTATTCAAAACCTTTACCTAGGTGTGTTAGAAGAATATGTGAATCAACTCCATAGAGAGATGCATGAAGAAGTATCTGGAAGTCATTTGAGGGGAAAAACTACATTAAGGAAGCTATTTTTGTAAGGGTACTTTTAACCTACTATGAAAAGGATACAGAGGAGTTCAGTAAGAAGTGCCTCTCATGATAAGTTTATGCCAACATCCCCAAAAGGCCACCAATTCAGCTCACCACCATCACCAGTTCACCACTCATGCCAAGTTAATACCACCCTTGGCATTTCGCTAAGTGGGGGATCAACCTAAAAGGCCCATTTACTCAAGAAAATAATAAGAAGTAGTATGTGATTGTTGCCATTAAATATTTCACTAAGTGGATTGAGCTGAGGCGCTGACCTCAATTTTTGAATCTGCAACTATTAAGTTCATTTAGTAGCAACTGATATGCAGGTTTGGGATTTTAGAAGCAGTCATCACTGATAATGAGATATAGTTGACCAATAAAAAATTTGGGGTCTTTTGTGCTAAGTTGCGAATCAAACATTTCACTTCCTTTCTAACCCATTCTCAGGCTAGTGGGCAGGTGAAATCAGCCAACAAAGTGATAAATAAGATGTTGGAGAAGAAGTTGGGGGGAAAGTAAGGATAAATAGTTAGAAGAGCTTCCATATTTTCTTTGGGCCATCTGAACCACTCTGTAGTCTACCACTAGAATGACTCCTTTCAGTTAACCTATGGGTCAAAAGCTATGGTGCCTAGTGAAGTAAGCATTTCTACTTGTAGAAGACTAATGTTCATCGAAGGAGAGAATGGTAAAGCCCTAGCTGAAGCACTCAATCTGCGTCAGAAGAATAGGGATGAAGCTATCATTAAAGAAGAAGCACTAAAGAAAAGAATGCAGTGGTATTATAATAAGAAAGTATATAAACATCTGATCAAGGTGAATAATCTAGTTCTAAGAAAGGTATTGTTTATGCTAAACAAAGGGTCCATATTGGAAAGTACTATACAAAGTGATTGAAGAATGTTGACCAAGAAATTAAAGCTTCAGAACAGAGCAGGAAAAGTGTTGGGACATCGATGGAACGATGAGCACTTGAAGGTGTATTGTGAGCTAGAAGAAGATAATGACTAGTGAATTCCTCGGAGACACACAATGTATTGGCCTACGTAGTCAAAGCCTCATACTATCATGTTGTTTTTGAATTCCAAAAAGCTCTAAGAAGTCATAATCAATGAAGTGAAGTTCCTTAAAAATAATTATCTAAATCAAAGTCTAAGTTAGACAAAATATTTTGCTCGGCTAGGGGCTGAATGACCACTATTCATTCAGCTCGGACTTACGTGATCCCAAAATTTGGAATGAAATTTCCAAAGTCTAAGTCGAACAAAATGTTATGCTTGGTTAGAGGCTTAATGACCACAAGTCATTCAACTCTGACCTCTGACCTACATGATCCTAAAACTTGGAACAAAATTTCCAAAGTTCGAGTCAAACAAAATATTCTACTCGGATAGGGGCTAAATGGCCACGAGTGATTCAGTTCAGACCTACATGGTCTCGAAACTTGGAATGAAAATTTCAAAATATGAGTAGGACAAAATATTTTGCTCGGCCAGGGGCTGAATGGCCACGAGTCATTTAGCTTTGATCTACGTGGTTTTAAAACTTGGAATGAAATTTTCAAAATTTGAGTCAGAAAAAAAATTCTAGTAAGATAAGAGCTGAATTGCCTCGAGTCATTTAGCTCTAACCTATGTGGTCTTAAACCTTGAAATGAAAATTTTCAAAATTCGAGTCAGACAAAAAATTTTACTCAGATAAGAGCTGAATGGCCACAAGACATTCAGCTCAGACCTACGTAGTCTTAAATCTTTGAATGAAATTTGTAAAGTCCAAATACCCTTACAAGCCTAGTCAGACTCTATCCCTACAGAAAGGGGAGAAGAATTAATTTTTTACCTAAGTGTTAAATGCCAAAATATATAAGTTTAAGGCTTTGGCCAGTAAACTAACCAAACCCTTAAATGAATGATATACAAGTGAGAGAAAGTTGTTCAAAGACTACTTGTTTAAAAAAAAAAACAAACAAATTACACTAGTTTGGCCATAAAGGCATGACAGAATTACAAATGAGTGAAGGGTCCTCTCCATGACCTTAGCCATATAGGGTCCATCTCTATAATAAAAAAAAAAGGAGAGGTCAGTCATAACAAAATAAAGAATATGTATACAAGTGTAAAGAAAAAGTGGGGGAGAAAACTAACTAAGTCCTTGCCCTCTTTTATGGCAAGGGTTTCTTCCGCAAAAATTATTTTAAGGGGCTTAACATCTAAAGGATGAATTGGGGTCAACCTGGATTCTCTTAGCTTATATGGGGTGATGAGTAATCTAAAATTCCTAACATCAATAGGTACTGAATGTATGGAATCCCAAACCCTCAGTTCATCCTCAGTTGGTTTATTTCTGGGAAGGGATAGACCTACAAGAAGAATGAGATATAAAAGATAGGAAGAGTATGAAGAAGACTAAGGAAATAGGGCGCGAAATAAAAAGTTAGCTAACTTTCAGTGAGATAAAAGGCTTGCAAGGATGTTTATAGGGAGATGTATGCCAATGGCCAACCAAGAACTAGCTACCTCTTAGCATAATTCTTGTTAGAGTTTGGGAGCTTCTTGACTCGACTACTATCGAAATAAGAAAAGTAAAATTAGGACCCTTCAAATTTTGGCGTGAAAGCATTCGTGAAGGCTTGGGGATCCGAATCCCGACCAATTTCTTCTCTCTAAAAGATTAATGTGCCGATCAACGATCTTCAAGAATTGGGCCCGAGCTAACTTGAGGGATAGCCCAATAGCCGAGCAGGTTTTGATTAAAAGATTGTAGGGGGGATTTAAGGCCGATCTCAAACAAATCCTTGTATGATACTATTTTGCTCTGGTTGACCTTAACGATATCTACCATAGATTCTTCATGCTCAGGGAGCCTAAGGGACACGTCCTTAGGAAGATTATTAAAGGCTGATAGGTAATCAATATCGTCCTGGGTCATCTCAGTATTAACTGTTATGGCATGTTCCAGAGGTTTCTTTGAAATTTTTTGGTTAGTCTCTCTATATGGGCCAACTTTATTGGGGTCGGATTTATCCTTAGTCATTTTATCCGAGGGAAATAAGTCCAAACAAGAGGAGGTAACTTGATCGGCCAAAGTACCTTGAGATCACTAAAATGAGAACAATGAATTTAAAACCTTAAGAGTTCGGCCACAAGCTATGTGGTAAGTTCGGGTCGGTCCCCCTAATTGAGTGTAAGGTCGGCTACTTAAGGAATCTCCCATAAAGTAATTGTTAGCTCAATTCGGCTTAAGAATAAACACTTAGCCTAATACAATGAAGAGTAGACCAAGAGATACTTCCAAATTTTCCTAAGTGTTAGAATCACCTCCAGGCAAAGAAACTAAATAGCAAAGACACAAACATTTAAAAGAATTGTAAAAAAAAAAAGGTTTTTCATATCAACAAGAGAGAATTTTGAAAAAAGTTGAAAAGGCGTGAAGAAATTATGAAGATAAAAGACATTGCAAAAAAAAATAAAGAAAGAAAATGGGAGGAGAAAAACACTTGATTTTCGAAAAAGAAGTCCAGCAATCTGAGAATGAGAAGCAAGAGTGATCATGAAGGTCAGAGCGAAGTCTATAGAGCCTAGAGCGGTCAGGATAGAGGAATGAGGAAGATGAAATCTTTGAGAACCTTTACATAGTGGTTATGGAGGAAAAACGACAAAGGAAATAATAAGGAAGAAGGGAGATAATTGGGTTTTACACCCCAAAACCTAAACCAAGCACACTATGACACATGGTAGTGCATGGCATGTAAAAGTCATGATGACAGTAAAGTGAAGGGACGTGATGTGACATGGGGAGAGGGAGTAGTTGGTGTGCTGCTCAAGGTCCAAAAACAAAAAATTAGTGTCAGGATCGGTCTTTTAACATTTCACTAAACTTAGTTTAGCCAAGCTACAAAAGGGATAATTGTTTAGGGTTATTCTCATTTCCTTAGAGTAAGAATAAAGAAGACCAGAAATGTTAATCCGAGCAGAAGTCCTATGGTTAGGTAAAGTGAGTCTCATCCGCGAAATAAAGGATTAAGGCAAAGGTATGCTGAACAGGTTTGGTCGGCCTTGATGTACCACACTTGGTTGGGTATATGTGTCATAGAAGCCCATCTTAAAGATCTCATCGAAGGGAAAGTCTTATCCACAAGGAGCCAAGTGGATAAGACTCTCCTACCACGGGGGGAGCAAATCCTCTAACTGTGTCAAGGGACAATTAGAGGAGTGGCAAGGACACTAGGCTGCTAATAGTGTGTGTTAGTCGGTCCATGCTACATGTAAAGCTACTATTGAGTGATCCCCTCTATCAGATAATATAAATACAAAAATCCTAGAAAGGTAAGAGGTTAATCATTATTCATCATCCTAAAACTTTCTCTATTGTTTTCTAAGGAAACAACTCTTTTCCAAGGAAATAGCTCTTTTCTAAAAAGCTAACTTAAGCCTTAGAGGGTATACCAAACACAATTCTAATCTATCCTTCCTTTTTATGTGTAGGAGAGAAAACTAGCAGAAGAGCATATTATTGCTTTCTTGAGTATATTTGTACATCAACATCATTATAATAATCTCAACATCTAAATGTTATATTGATTGAGACTAGATGTGGCAATTTGTGCTGACACGGCATAGCCCGACTTGGGCACGACACAAACATAGTAACGGGCCATAAACATATCGTGCCGTGCCGGCCAATGGACCCATGCATGTTGTGTCGTGTTGTGCCCAGCCCATGGGCCCGTTTGAATTAGACATTCATAAATCAGACTCAATCATTACTCACTTCATAACTACATGAGTAAGAGAGTAGCAATTATGATACTCAACGGGTTGATGAGGCTTTCGATCCGTTGAGTATCATAACTGCTAGTCTATGAAGTAAGTAGTAATTGAGTCTGATTCAAAAAAAATATAATTATTAATGTATTAGAAGTTAATACCATTAAAATAAATAAATTATTTTACTACACATTATGAAATAAATAAATAAATAAATATTATTAACAGTTATTATTTAGTAAATTAAAAATTAGTACTATTAAATATTAATATTATAAATAAATGTAAAAAATAAGATTTTTTATTAATTGAAAGGTTTCAACATACAAAATGAGTTCCGAAGAAAAAACTCTTAAGACTAGGATGCATTCTTAGGTCCGTGCTGTGCTTTGGGCCGGTACAAAAAATATGTGCCGCACCGGCCTACGTGCTCGCATAATTGGGCGCAACACGGCCCAGAACCCATGCCATGCCTAGGCACACGAGACACTACACGAATAACCCGTATCGTGTCCATACTCATACTATACTTTTATCGTGTCATATATATTCATATCGATCCGACCCATTTTATCACCACTAATTAAGATAGCCTCGCCTTCTTCCTCTGTAGGGATCCTTCCCCAGATCCGAAGGTCATTTTACCAAACTTCCCATAAAAAACCAATAAATTATTTTAAGAAAAGGAAATGTTCTTTTTTAGAATATTTAATTAGAAAAACGTGGTCGTGATGGACATTCTTAGAGTGAAGAAATTGAATACGCAACTCTCAGTTCAGTAATTTGGACGACTTGTCGCTTTGAGATTTTATATTATTGGCTGAAAATGAAATGCTGATGCTAAAACGTTAATGAATCTAACTAGTTTATCCAAAATAAAAATAACAAAAATATTAATTAATTAACTTAAATTGGACTCCCTTTATTATTAAAGTTACTGTACTATCCGCCTCTACTTGTCTTTGTCAGTCTCTTCAGCAATTCAATTATTTGTCTTATGATTCATGCTTGCAAGTGGATTTATTAATATATATAATTTTAAACCGAAATTACAAGATTTTATACATTTCCAAAAAAACCATAGTGCTCATGTAAACTTTATATATATAGCCAATCTGGATTAACCCATACACTAAATTGCATTAGACCCTTATTGATATACCCATCAAAACCAAATAAAAATGCATTGGTGATCAAAAGATAGAACAGGAATTGGGGCTGTCTTCAGCACAATGGACATAGTATTGCATTGGGCGGTAAGGAGGAGGATATGCATAAGGGATGTTGTTGTAATAATAGGCATAGTGGGGATGTTGTTGATCAGTTTGCAATTTGTTGCCGCCTTTGCCAGCACCACCGGATTGCTGGTCTTTCTTGTTATCATCTTTCTTGTCTTCTTTCGCTGGTCCAACAGTCAGGATTTCTGTGTACCAAAGCTTTCTCAATTTGTTTACTACATCAACTGGGTCTATGTTCCCAGTTACTGTTAACTTCTTATCCTTCATGTCCATGGCTAGTGAATCTATGCCTGTGATCCATTCCATATTTTTTTGCAAAACAAGCTCTAAAATCAGACACAGATCATTTGGGCAAAAGAAATGTGTGTTTAAATTGGACAGAGTACCTACCTGTAAGAGTGGCAACTACTTTCAAGGCCTTTCGTTTCTCTTTGTTGTCGTGTAAATCCACTTTCAATACTACTTTCTGGCAAAACAACATGAAAAGTTTCCATACAACAGAAGTTAGATAGAGATAGACTCAATTAAACCTCAAAATTGAGACAGACGAGAACGGAGTTAGCAGCAAGTTGTACTCTAATGGTGTCAGAAAAGGGCATAAAGGATTATATAATATGTCATCCATGAAGCAAAATTACGTTAGAATCTCACCTTCATCTTCTTAACTTGGGTACCAAGCAATTTTATAATCTAAACAGATGTGAATTGTGATATAGTGTAATAGTGTAAGAAGAAGAAGAAGAAGAATTCGTGCCTTGTAGAACACGGTTTGCAATGTGAGGCGACTTATTATTTAGTAGATGCATGTGGGCTTAAATATGATGGAGAGAGAGAGAGAGAGGTGATTTTAAGAGAGTGAGACGACTCAAACCAACTTGTCAAAGAAGGAACCAAGAAGTCCAAAAGAAGCTGCTAAGAAGAAGTTTTCCAAGAAGTCCAAAAAGTCGTCGGGTTTCTAGTTATCGTAATTAGCTTTCTCTTGGCCTTTTCCTGGAAATTATAGGCCTCTTAATTACCCAAAAGGACAGGTTGTTACGTAGGGCCAAAATTGATTACAATTATGTAATGAGCCAAATGATTGCTACTACTTCTGTTTTAAGTTTCCAAGTGAACGACACGTGTGCAGTGCAGGTAGATTATAACTTTTGTGAACTTAAAACTAAGTGCAGTAGTTGAATTCAGATCCTGTTTAGTTTACATATAAACAATGGGATTCTTCCGATGATAGATAGGACATAGATGTCTCTTTCATATATAGGGACAAAATATAAATAGATAAATAAAAATAAATTGAGGGTTAGATCGTAATAAGTATGAGATAAGTCATAAGTCGCAAGTTTAAGCATTAGCACCTGCTCCTACCACCTCCTATTTTTCTCAGCGCCAGCCAAACTCACTGTGAAACTGAAACGTACTTGTATTTACATGGAGTGGGTTCTTCGTGTGTTACAGAATTTGGGGGCCAAAACAGAAGGTTGCCCAAGTCAAGTTCTGCATACCATATTCATGGCTGCATCACAAGGTAATAAAACTATGCTTCTTTAATGTTTGGGACAAAGCCCAAATTGAACCAAGATTTCAATTTCCCATTTCTCTTAGGAAGCAGGAAGCAAACGTCAGTAACAAAAATTGAGTACTGATTATTCAGAGATGTTACAAAATTTCTATAAGAAAGTCATCTTCTATTCAAACAAATATTATATAAATAAACGATTCTCTGATAACTTCTCTTAGTTGCCTACTCGGGTGGAATATATTAGAATGTGAACAAGAATGGACTCTGATTATTCAAAGATGCCCCCAAAATTTGAGTAAACCAAAGCAAACCTTCTTATTTTTGCCTACAAAAATAATGATTTTTGTAGCTTTGAATGATCTGCTACAAGATGGCTGTTCATAATGATTTTCTCGCAAATTCAAGTGCTTCCTCGACTGAAGAGGCATTTTGAAGCTTGGCTTTCTCAACATTAGGTTGCCTCCTTGCAAGTTCAGGAAGGAATTGAAATTCCTTTTCCCAAAAAAAAAAAAAAAACCGATGCATCAGTCTGAGCCTTTTACATTCTTAAGGCAAATACCGATTGCTGTTGTACTATAAAACATCTAGTTTTGGAAGTGAGAAATACCTCAGGACTTCCACTTTCAAGAAGAACTCCTTTTAGTTTACCTGTGAGGCCAAAAGAGTAAACTTATCATCCATTCCGCAATATTTTCACACTAAACAGAGCAGAAGTTGCTATAGGACTAGATATTATACCGGAATCTATCCAGAAGGTGGCAATCTTAGGATCAAAATTCCCAATCTCAATCGTCTCACCCACTGTTGCATTAAAATGGTCCATTTCAATGCCAAGTACAGTGTAATGTAATGCGTCGAAGATAATTAACAATTTGCAAGCATCACAGAATTTTACCATTGTCTCCAAAGAATTGCCACCATATTTTTCTAGGGCTGCCTTCATACTCAAACACCCTTCAGTAAAAGTAAGGAAGATAATCATATCTGGATAGGATAAATTAAAAGGGAGTAAGCACTTGTGAAAAAAGAAAAGTGTCTGTAAGCTTACTAGAGTTTTGCATTTACGTGTGAGTATGGGCATTCAGTAATGACTTAACACAGTGCTGGGTTGATCGACGAGCATGATCAACATTCTCAACTAGAGCAATACGATCATACATCTGTTTAAGAAAATAATGAAATAACCTTTATCAGATTGAATATGAAACAAAAGAGATAATTAAAAGCATCCATACTTTCAATGGGAAGGCTGCAACATCTCCAACTGCAAAGCTCCCGGGTATATTTGTCCGAAACTGACCATCAACCTAGTCTCAGAAGGGAATAAACAAGGAACAAGAATCAATGTTCTTGATTGTCTTTGCATTACACCCATCATAGTAACTAAAGCTATGTAAAAAATGATGCACTGTAATGTCAATCCTTAAAGTTTATATATATAAAAAATTGTATGATTAATAGTCTCACCTGAATACCACCAACATTATCATTTAACCCGACACTTTCAAATGAACTTACAGCAGGTTGAGCTCCAATACCTATGATTACCTGGAGAAAATGAAGTAAATATGATCAGTTTTAAACGTTGATTTTAAAATTTAAATTTTAATAAGTTGAAAGTACCGTATCTGCTTCTATGATAGATCCATCCTCAAGTTTAACAGCAGGTACACGACCATTAGCACCAGCTTCTATGTTTTTTATGGAAACACCCTGGTCAGTAATCAATCAAGCTCAAACAAGTCTTATTGTCACAAAACTATAGAGGCAAACCGGAGAGAAAGAGAGATTACCTTGGAAAATTTAACACCGTTTTGTTTGTAGAATTCTTCATATTTCCTAGCTAGTGAAGGAGTAAAAATCCTTTGTAGAAGATGATCTTCTGGAAATGCAATCTATTTTGTTTTGGAGGGGTTATTGAAAGGAAGAAAAAAATGGTAACTCAGATAATTATTCAAGTGATTAATGCAGTGTAACAACTTCCACGACTGCATACTGTTGTGTCAAGCTTCCAACCGACAGCTGCTGCTGCAACCTCCATGCCAATATAACCACCACCAACTATAACAACTTTCTGTGACTTCTCCTACAAAAATAGTATAACTATAAATAAATAAACACTCAAAAGAAAAATAATATCAGGAAGGTTGATTCTCTTCTTTACTTGTTAGGAAGGTGACTCTTAAAGGAAAAACAAAAATAGATAGAACGATAGTTTGAAGTTTGACCGTATCCGGGGCTAGTTCATTGGCTAATAATGCCATTTCTTCAGATGCTTGAGAGTATTTTCACAACTTCAAGATCACATATAGAAGTAGCAATGAAATATGGCAAAATTACCAAAGACGACACTAGAGAATCTGCATCTGCAATGTCCCGAATGTAGTGAACACCAGGAAGGTCGCCTCCAAGTTTATCTGGAAATCTGCCAGGGAAGATGGTCAAGAAAACAGAAAATTGACCTGTTAATCTGTTACAATCTAGCAGTAATTCTAACCGGGAACAGATACGAAAATAGTTCAAACACAAATCCTTATACCACTCAGGAGTTTGCCTTTCTCCACCAGATCCAACACATGTATGAAAACCCTACAACAATAGTTCAAAAAGAACATAAACATCAGACTAAACAACAAAGAGACAATTATGCATTTTTACGCCATACGATGAGAATCACAAACACAAATCCGTTATAGCATGTATATTCATCGTGCAAGGGCTGAATTACTATAAAACTAAAACTAAAATAAAAATAAGACTCTACTCAAGAATCAAGATAGGACACTTCTTACAGGTAATCTAGCAGGCTTTGTTTCTAGAGGAAACAAGTATCCTTTCGTTAAGGCCGGACGCTCATAAGGCGCATGAGCCTGCAACAAAAACAATGACACTAACAGTTTAACACAGTAATAACTAAACAGAATTGCAATGCTAAGGAAAGTGAACTAAAAAAAAAAAACCACCTCTTTAGACACAATACAGGGGCGTCCTTCTGCTAGGCCATGTTCAACGAAAGTCCGAGCAGCATTACCACCGCCAACAATCACAAACCTGGAAGAAAAGGCCAAAGAATCACAAACCTCGTAGTTTGTTATCATGTGCAACTGCCATATATTATGTATGGATAAATTCTGTGTGGTGGACAGAAATTTACGTTAATAAAAAACATAAATGTAATTTTTAATTAAATATTATTTAAATAAAATTAATTACGAATATTTATATTAATAGTATGAACTTTGTTCGAAGAGTTATATCTAATCAACTTAACTTTAATTAAGATATCCGGTTATTATCAAATTTGAATATCATATTTCATAAAAATAAAATAATATTAAAGAAATAAATCTTAACCGATCAACTCGACTTAAATATCTGATTCCTTAAAACATTTGTATAAGGCGCTAGTCACCAAAAAAAAAAGAATTTGTGAAGGTCAAGAATGACATGAATAATCAAGCTTGATCCGCTAGGCCCATCATGGACGATCATCTCATCCTAGGGCACAAAAATCAGTTGTGAAGTATGAAATTGGAAGGTTAATGTGATCTCTCGGATTATGTCTTGATGAGTTCACCTCTTCTAGGGGATCAACACAAACCCCATCAAGAATGAGCAATTCAACATCATTAAGAGAGGATGACTTAGATGAGACATCAGAGTATCGTGGATAGCAAGTTTGAGAGTATCGTGGACAGCAAGTTTGAGCATGATTCGGACTAAGAATAAGATAAGAATTGGCAAACAGTGAAAATATAGCGGGGAACAAACCTTATAATGTCGGTGACACTAGATCACTAAGGTGCAGAGTCTCCACCAATAAAATAAAAACACGTGTAAAGTGTATCCAACTTTATCCCCTAAAAAAATAATATAAATATCACTCGTAACTCATTTATAAAATATTAATAACTTCATTTCTCTTTATAATCTCACTCTCTAAAATTAAAAAAAAAAAAAAAAAAATATATATATATATATATATATCCTTTCATTTTCTTTCATGTTAGAGCCCTTTGGTCGTTTCTATTTTTTTTATGACAAACTAAAAAATTAGTGGGAGTTTGCTGACAAGAAATCCTAGCTTTCACTTGCTGTTTTTGGTTTGCAAAACGACCTTGACCGGGACAGATATACTGTTAATGTCTAGAAAAAGATGTACTACACGAATTTCCGCACCAACGACTATACTGTTTACAGAGCAAAAAAATCATAGTGGAAGACCATTTAATCCATTAATGATCTAGGGGATCTTCGCATTTAATCGTAGTGTTAATTCATTTTCGCATCAAGGTCTAGACTCTAGGGGATGTCCCATGGGCCATAACATGTACTTGTAAGTCACTATGCTGGTCAAGGTTTGACTAACATCGTGCCAACAGCACATGAGACAAAAATATCCAAATTAGATGACAGTAATACAAATACTGCATTTAATGTTTGACCAAAAAAAACAAACAGAGGAGGGCTGTGCGTCGTTCGTTATGCACGTTTTTGAGGAAACACACATTCAACGAAATATTCGCAAATGTACAGAAACAAAAACATAATGGCATACCAAATACTCCAATTTTCACATCAGAGCGAAAAAAAAAAAAAAAAAAACACTCCTAAACTGGATATTTACATTTGCTGCTGCTCCCTACTCAACCAAGAAGAACATATCACAAATAAAACACCCAAAAAAGACACGATCAAGAATTTCTTAATTGTTCGTCTTCCTCCATTATTTTCTTAAATATATAATTATTTACAGAACGGGTACAGAAACTTTCCCTACACGATCAAACGCATCTAGAACTTCCGTTCTACTCCTGACAACTCTATGAAACACCTCTCTAATCTGCTGCTGTAAAGGCACCAATCCTTCCTCCATTCTCCGACAATTTTCCCCCAATTCCGCCACGAGCGCCGCCACCTCCTCCTCCCTCTCCCCCTCCGCCGGAAACTCAAAACCATCCGCAAACTCGATCAACGACTGACCCAACCTCTCCATCCTCTGCATCTCATCCAACAGCCCACATGACCCTCTCTTCTCCTTCTTCCTCCATTCCTCCGTAATCTTATCCTGCAGGCCCACCATCGGTTGAGCCCACGTCATCTGCTTCCCTCCCACCTGAAGATGGGCCCGCAAACCGCTCCTCTCTTGACACGGAATCGCCGCCACCAGGGCCCACATCACGAACAGCATAACCGCGCTCATTATGTAAACCAATAAACCCAACCCGTTCGATTCTGCCCCACGCGGCGGTACCAGATTTGACGACATCGTTTGAATCTGCTTCGCCGCTGACCAGCCTCTCGCCATGGACCAAGCCGACGACCTTGACTGGCCGGAGAGACTGTCTTTATGCTCCGACAGACTGCCTACTCCCCGTCGGCCGAACGACCAGGTTCGCTCGGCAAATTTGTTAGCACTAGTTCCGTCTTTGTCGTCTAGCGTCATGGAATTAACCATCGAATTCAAGGCCTTACGGGCACGTTTAACTTGTCCGTCACTGATGTTGGGCCCGTGGCCCAAAGCGGAGACGGCAATCTCCGCCAGTTTCTGATAATTCCGGACCGATTCGACGCCGTGCATGACGGCATTGCATATATCCAAAGCTTTGACGACGCGATCAAGGAATTCAGGGACAAGGCGGTCGAGAGGGGGTTTGGAGATCTGAGCTGGATCGTGGTCCGTTAAGAGGATGGATTTGAATTGGACCTCGCAACAAAGGAAGATGTCCAAGAGTTTACGGAGCCAGGCGATGGAGAGGAATGGATCAGAGGAGGATTCGTCGGAGGAAGAATATAAGAGGTCAGATAAACGTTCGGAAACTTGTTTTTGAAAGAGGCCCAGATTATCGAGCTCTTGCTCGTGGTCCATGGACGCGACTTGGTTGCGTCGGATGCTTATCCGGCCCAGGAAGGAGCTATGATAATCTGTGGCTGACATTTTCTTAGAATAAAGGAGAAAAAGGTTGATAATGGAAGCGGAAGAAAAAGAACGAGAAGCGGACGAAGTAGTCAGTGAAATGGGAAGATATAAGATAAGGAAGCAGTCATATATGAGAGAGAGAATCAATTAGTAATGGCTTATCAAAGACGGTCCCATCTTTTGTGGGCCCCTCCAACTCGGTGATTTTTTGTTTTATTTTTCCCAAATGGTCCTCCACTATTTTCTGTTACAACTCTTTTTCTTTTTCATATTTTTTGTGAGTCTTTTCCGATTTTTGTAGGTAATTAATTATATTCAATTAGACATTAATTTCCAACAAGTTTTATGAAAGAAAATAAAAAACTAGAATAGGGGAGGGCAAAATGGAGAATATATGAGGTGCTGGGTCAGCAAAGACCGGGGCTTCGGAAATCGCGGATCCCAGGAGGCTGGGAGTGGGTCCGAATGTCCAGACTGTCAGTGCGGGAAAAAGTCAAAAGATTCTTTGACTCTTTCTTTCCTTCTCGATTCCCTACGAACGCTTCCACATGATCTCCTACGACCATTTTGTTTCTGCAATATTAAGCGGTGATCGTCTCGCTGGCAGTCCATCTCATCATGATCGGGCCCACCCTAACTATCTGAATATTGCTTGGGATTTTGGCCAATTTTTGGGCATCTTCTAGCCCTGTCCCTACAAACATGAGATGCTGACAAAAACCGTTTTCTTATGGTTTTTGTAATGATTTCACATTTGATCGAGAGTACTCATGAGTCGTGCGTGACTCGTAAAACATGGCGTTAATTATGGGTATAAAAAGTGGGTTAAATCAAATATCATCTCTGATCAAGATCAAGGAATTAACATTAATCAAGTTAGATTCAACCAACAAAACCATGTGTTAGTGTGATTAAAGCAAAAGTCGGTCGTTAAAAAAGTTGATCAAGTTGATCAAGTTGATGATCTTCAACCGAAAAAACTAACCTCTGACCAAACTAAAAACCGAAAAAACTAACTATACCCGTGATCCTAAGGTTATTTATTAACTAAATTAGGCACTCGTTGGTTGTCGCTAGGCCTCTCCTTTTTCTTTTCTTTAATCAAATGAAGTAAAAGTCACTCTCTTTATAACCGACAGTATTAAGATATTAAGAAGAATATATATACGGAAGGGGTCAAAAATACTACATCTAAAAATGTTAACGAAAATATCATTCCTATTCCTAATGAAAGCCTTAGTTCATTCCTGGATAAGAGGAGCTTCCAAGCTCAAAAATTAGAAGTATTGCTTATGATATTATGCGCTTATCGCTTATGATACTATGCGCTTATCGGCCACGGGGTAGTTGAAGGCACCACATAAAGAGTTTAGAATGTGATAGATTCAAGATTGTCTCTCTGGATAAGATCTAATATAATATTTATAACTTTAAGTATATCTTAGAATTAGAATAAATATACTTTAAATCAAGGAAGATCTTTGCGAATTTTATCGAATTAAGAGCTCTAAATCAAAGGAGCTCTATCAAGTAAACCATATAAATATCCCCTCTATGAAACACCTAAAGGACACGCTCACGAGTACACAACTCTAGCTGTTTAATATTTTTATCATTTAGATCATATTACTAACTAAAATATTAGAAGGGGTTAGTAGATAGTATCATCTATCTTTCCTTCGTGTTTTCTTCATTTTTGCAAGTGCGACTCGGTGGACATACAAAATTTGAATCTAACAATTTAGCACCGACTATGGGGAACACCAATTTCCCTTCGATATAAAAAATTCACATAAGTGAACCACATAGTGAATCTTATCGTATAGAGAACAACGACTCAGTGGCCCCCTTAAGGGGATCTCGTGACATTACTCCAGGAGATCCAATGGCGACACTCCAAATTACTTCTCAGGATGCACCGACAGCGGTCTTCGGGAGACCGGTTAGGCAACAACAGGCATGGGCCTAAATGCACTCCCCGGAGCCCACCTAGGAGGACATCACCGAAATCGTGCAAACTATTCACTGAGCAAACAACTACAACAATGATGTAAATGAGAGAGGAGATTAGCGTCTTCATGGATGTTAAGCTTAAGCCAACTAAGCGTTATGAAGAAGGGCACGACACCAACAACGAAAGTTCCTCTTCATCAAGGAAAGACAACCTTCTGAGAGGAAAGATAGATAAATAGTGAAAAAAACATTCTCTTGACCCCAATGAGTTGACCAAAAAGTTCAAAGAACTAAGAAATGTGATATAGAGTAAATGGGTCTCAACTTCCATACAATCAGATAGGAAGATGAGCAGCCTCTTCACCAAGGAAATTATGAAAGCTGACATACCACGAAAGTTCAAGAGCCCCATGATTAGGGCTTATGATGGGACTAGAGATCCAAGGAACCATATCGAGTCATATAAGACTACAATGGAATTTCAAAGTAGCTCGGGCACTACCCAATGCCAAAGATAGCTCGGCCACAACTAAAGTGCCAAGGGTAGCTCAACCACGACCGAATGCCCAAAGTAGCTTGGCCGTGGCCGAGCGCCAAAAGGCAGCTCGACCATAATCGATCTCCAAAAGGTAGCTCGGCCACAATAGGAGCACCAAGGGCAGCTCGCCCATCACCGAACGCCTAAAGTAGCTTGGCTATGACTGGATGCCCATAGCAGCTCGACCACGGCTAGGTGCCCAAAGTAGCTCGGCCACGGTCGAGCGCCGATGATGGTCACACTAAAAAAAGGAAAAGAGAAGCGAATACCATACTCATGCCGAATGGAATGAAAGGAGATCGGAGAAGGAGAGATGAAAATTCAAAATCCATGAGGGAAAAAGAGAGAGAAGGAAAGTAGGAGAGAAAAGAAAGAGATTTAAAAAAAAAAAAGAGTGAAATAGTGAAAGGTAAAGAGTGTAAATTGATATATTTACAGTATCTCTCCTTTAACATTAACTAATGAAAAAACTTTATCCCTGATGACTCAGGCTGATTAATTTACAAGGGCTCGAATATAATTTTTTGTCATAACTTAATATGTAACATCAACTTATATTAAAGAGCTGAATAGTGGGTTAAAGACGACGAAGACTATTTCGTACTTACTATTATACAATGCCAAAATAAGGAAGGAAACATCAAAACGCGTCTGGTTGCACATTGACCAATCGTAGTTATCGTGATGTAAGTAATGCTAAACGTCACTTCAACATGAGCAATCTGCAATTGTTTACTTTTAACTATATCCTCTTTGATTTTTTTTTTTTTGGAAGATGTGCATTTAAGTAATTGAGCGTTGATACAGAACAAGTCCAAATAGGATCAAAGCAATTGGTCTTTTTCTAGGTTCTGGGCTTTATAGGGCATAGGCTATGGGTTTGATCTTCTCTGGGCTTACTTACTTTGTTGTCCATAGTCTAGATACATTGCCACGGGCCCCAATATTCCTTACACGTCAACTTTATACATTATGACATCAGCACTTGGCCCATAGTAACTTAGTCGAAACTCTTGGAATGAAAATTAAGATTGAAATATTTAAATGTTTATATTTTATAATTATCCGTGAAATTAAATTTTATTATAATTATAAAAATTATTTATAATAAATAATATTTAATTTATTATATAAAGTAGATTTTATTCATATAAATAAATAAATAAATTTGCACCAAACCAAACGACCGGAAAGACTCAAATAGTAAAGAGAGACAAAACGAAGAATGAAAATGGAAAATAAATAAAAACAAAATATGCATCCATGAAAAGAAAGTCGGTTTCCCAAAGGATTATAAATTTAGGACAATAATGAACATACAAGGAAAGTTGGGTCCATTTGAAGATTTCATCGTAGGGTATAGGAGGGAGAGAAAGTCATCTATCATGCATTATTATAATATTAGCTTAAATTGAGAGCTAGCTAGCCTTATGAAAGCTAGAGACATTTCATCTACGACATAACCAAACTTGGTTTCATAGGAAAACTTGATACGATTTTGCAATTTGGATAAACTTGAGTTCTGGCAAACTGAAGTTCAATTAAAACCAAATCTTTTTATAATTTTATCAGTGAAACTGAAATCTTAATAATAATTAATAATAAATTAACGATGAAAGCTGGAAGATATGGTCGGAAATTTTCGGAATCTAAACATGATTTTTTTGAATCAAATCTTCTTGATCACAAAAGAACAATGAAGATATGGATGGATCAAGATTAACATAATTGCTCCTCCTTAAAGCTAAGTAGAATCATTAATCCTTCTCAATTCCCCCTTAAGAGGTCAATTACTGTATATTACTTTGAGCTTGCGATCCATCCAAGCAAGATCTAGTGTTGCATTTACATCAAATGTGGTGGATCATTTGCATCAATCAACTGACCCACTTGCTTTCACTGATTCACAGTATCAACTAGCTATCACGTTTATGTATATTTTAATCAAATGCCAACGCTAATTAAGACTGTACAATCATTTTATACCCCTAATTCTTAATTAGTCTTAACTAATCTGATTTCGTTTCAATCCCATTTTTGCATTTTTACCAATTCTCTCATATCTTCAAAGAAAATTATATTATACTGATTTCTAATATGCATTTTCCATTTATTTTATCCGCTCTCACTCCATAATACTTAGCTAGATAAAGATTTCATATTCTTTTAACTACGAGCACCCGTTTTTATTTAAAGGATGATCGCTAACATAAGATAAAGCAAATCATTAATGACAGGATGTTGATTAGTGCATAGACATAAGATCGCTAACACATCACTAATGTGTTGATTAGTGCATAGACATAAGATCGCTAACACATCACTAATGTGTTGATTAGTGCATAGAGATTAAGTATGGCAGGATGTTTTTGTCAACCTTGCTAATGGAGTTAGAAAATACAATAAATTAACTAAAGGAAAGCTGCAAGATGTATCTATAGCTGGAATACTGCCGACAGTAACAACTATAGCCTCGATTAAGTTAATTAAATTGAGAACACATCAAGCAACCAGGGACAAACCTATTAGTAACATGGGAGGGTTTATCAATAACCTACTTGATGAAATCGTCATGAATAAAAATATATAATATAATATGGTACCGTAATAATGAACAAGTGGACTAGAAACGAGTCTCTGCCCTTGATCAATATATTTATCAATTTGATTTAATAACTATATTTATATGTAAATGAATGAGAAATAAACCAAGCAATGTCGTCTTCAAGATCGAGGACCCAAATGCCCCCTAATGAAAGTCGCGAGCATCATTATTAATTAATTTCTTCCATTACAAACTTGGTATGTATAGTAAATCAATCTCCATATTCTTTAATCTTCAAACTATACCTGGTTTAGGAGCTGGCCCGACAAGATTGAATTCCTTATGGCAGACACTAGTGTATAGTGTAGTGATGTCTTCAAGTTAATCATTTGTTTTTTGGAACATGAATTTCAACGAGATAAAACATTTACGTACGTGCAGCTACACAGCATATTCTAAATCATGAATGAATTTAGGTAGCTAGCTAGCTAGCTACTAGCTAGGATCCTAGGCATATGTCATCCTGGTTATAGTTAGTGGTCCGAATTTGGAATCAAGATAAGATTCTCGTGAAGGTCTATGATCCATTGACATGTAATAAGATACTTATCTACATAATGAAAGTGAGTAGCCATTTTGACCTCTTTGATTGTGTGTGTATAAAAAGACTAGACAAGTGTTGCAGATAGAGAGACATCTGAGTGAGAGAGAGAGGGATGGAAGATTACATAAGCAAACGTTTTGGTGGGTACGTGAAGTTGGTTACACAATACAAGTTATGTACGTAGAAAATAGCCAACACAATTGGAAAGAAGTTGATAAAGTGTCGTTTTAGGGTTAGATGGAGAAATGGGTCCGACATGCTTGCATTTGGGTGGAGCCCATCAGTTTGAAATTAATATGGGGGATCAGGTAGCAATAGCATAGTTGATAGTACTATACATTAAATCAAAGATGAGGATATGAGTTTTTGAACCCATATGATCATTTGCTGGGCCAATTACAGCTATATCAAAAAAATGGGACACCATTCATGCTGCAACCAACAGAAGGTGAAGAGAGGGCTTTGGTCACCAGAGGAGGACGAGAAGCTGATTCGATACATAACAACTCATGGCTATGGCTGTTGGAGTGAAGTCCCTGACAAAGCCGGTCCTCTCTCTCTCTCTCTGTTTCTCTCATTAACCGCCGTCACATTTTGTAAATACATATGTATCACATCTATATTTATATAGGTTAACCAAATGGCTTATGAAATACTCATGTGCATGAATGATTATTTTTCAGGACTACAAAGGTGCGGGAAGAGCTGCCGGTTGAGATGGATTAACTATCTCCGACCGGATATAAGGAGAGGCCGGTTCACTTCCGAGGAGGAGAAGTTGATCATTAACCTTCATGCAGTTGTAGGCAACAGGTAATGTTTTTTTTAATTCAATTTTAAGATTTCTTTCTTGGCTTGATGCTATATATGTAAATGACTTAATGTACAAATGTTAATTTCAGGTGGGCTCACATAGCAAGTCATTTGCCTGGAAGAACAGACAACGAGATAAAAAATTACTGGAATTCATGGATCAAAAAGAAGATAAGAAAACCTTCTGCTGCTACTTCACCTTCAACAAGTACTGCACCTGTCGCTACCACCGGTGTCAACGATCATTTTCAACCGGGTTTTAATAATTCCAGGCAACTAGACTTTATGAATCAAGATTCTACGTCGGCAAAGCAATTACCAGTTCTTCAAGAAACCCTATTCCCAGCTGCAACTTCCTGCCCTTTTTTCATGTTTGATACTACCTCACTTGAAATAGCTGCTCCTGCAGAAGATGCTAATAACATGATAAGGCCAGAGATTTTCCAAGAAACGGTGAGCTTTATCAATCCAGAAACATGGAATAGCACTACTTCTAGCGAGCCAAACCGACAGGTCGATCACCAGATTCACGAATCGATTTTCCCATCTCAAGTACTTGCATTAACAAGCAATTATGGGATGGATATTAATTATTTGCCACCATTGATAGATCACAACATGATGGCCGAACTTAACATAGATGATGATCAGGGAGAGATGGGGAATAATTTGCAGTGGATTGAATCTCATCATGATCATGACGAGCAGCAGCAGCAATATTGTTCAAACTATCTTTTATGGGACAATGTCGATCAATTAGGAGGCCAACTCAGCGGCGGCGGAGATGATCAGGAGATTATTCCGGCGTCTTCTTCAACTATTGGATCATCAGCTAATATTATAAGTACTACATTATCATATTTCCCTTGATTAATCATCCTTTTTCTGATTAAAGTTATCTAATTATTTTTGTGGGGTTTAACATAATTTGCTTTCTTTTAGAAAGAGCTTATGGAAATCAATGGTCCAAGGCTTTCAGAAAATTAATTGAGTGATCGATCTGTTTATTTTCATTGCAAGGGATGTGATGATCAGATGTATATATTGTAAGACATGTACAAGCTTGCATATATACATGAGTTGTTATTTATTTTCTGGTGTTTGGGTATGAAATCAAATAAATAAAAGCAATGTGTTACGGTTTTGAAGTTTTAAGAAATTGTCTTATCTTAAAATATCAATCTAATAAAATCAAAAACTCTAAAACCTTAAGAATCAATATCGATTTACTTACGTAACCCGACATGAGATGTATTACTCTAAAACCTTAAGAATCAATATCGATTTACTTACGTAACCCGACATGAGATGTATTACAATGCCAATGCATCATGGATCAGGAAACCATGCCTCATTGCTCCTCTTTTTCCACTTTTTTTTGGGCGGCTGTCTTGATAATTCTTTGGATACCATAATGATGAATCGAATCCATATTATAAGTTTTTAATACGACTTGTCGTTAGTTTTTTCAATCTTTTGCGCTACTCCTAGAAAAGGCCTTGTAAAGATTAAGAGTGGAGAGAAAAGGGCCCAATACCAAGCCCATATATGGATCAGGGTAATATATGAAGCCCAATTTGAACAGGCCCTTCCCATCGACATGAACTTCTCTGCCCTTTCGTATAAAGAGTGCAGATTCATGTGAACCAGGGTTTATCGCTTCAGATTCAGAGGGATAAGAGTTTTACAAGGGAGTTATCTTAGCTTCCTACCTTCTCGCCGGCCGGTCTCGCCGTCGCAGTTTTCTCTAAGACGCAAAAATGGTATGCCCCTTCTTCATTCTCGTCAGTCACCTTTTGTATTTTCATCGATGCATTGTTTACTCTCGGATAAAACGGTATATAGTAAACGTAGAACAAGTGGGAAACTTTATGAATATGAACGAGCTTATATAATATCTTGCGTAGTTGAGCTAAATCTCGTTGCATCTTTCAGCTGAAAATTCGAAGCTCTCTAATTTCACTTTCCTTTTAGCCAGAGAGATATATTTTTCTAATTCGTCTGATTATTTCGTTCTGTTCAGATCATTCCCGAAAAGAATCGCAGAGAGATCTCGAAATACCTCTTCCAAGGTAAGCAACAGAAATTTCACGTGTGCATTTTCTCTTCATGTTCAGCTTGTCTAGTATTTTCTGATTTATTATGGTTGTTTGTTTTAGAGGGAGTTTGTTATGCTAAGAAGGACTATAATTTGGCCAAGCACCCAGAAATCGATGTGCCGAACCTGCAGGTGATCAAGCTTATGCAGAGTTTCAAGTCGAAGGAGTACGTGCGTGAGACTTTTGCTTGGATGCACTACTACTGGTATCTAACCAATGATGGAATTGAGTTCCTCAGAACTTACCTTAACCTTCCTTCGGAAATTGTCCCTGCCACCTTAAAGAAACAGGCCAAGCCTGCTGGTAGGCCCTTTGGAGGCCCACAAGGTGATCGCCCGCGGTAAGTTAACACATGGGTTGCCTCTTGTATTGGAATTTGTTTTGACTTGTTTACTTTTGTTTACTGATTTGATTCTGTTGATTATTTTGGAATAGTGGTCCATCTCGGTTTGATGGGGAGCGGAGGTTTGGTGACCGTGATGGCTACCGTGCAGGTCCTCGTGGACCTGGCGGTGACTTTGGTGACAAGGGTGGAGCCCCTGCCGACTATAGGCCATCCTTCGGGGTAATTTTCGGTTTTACTATTTTAATCTTTTTATAATCTGTTTACCATTGAGGGTTTTATCATTGAATATTGGAGGTTTGTTATGTTTTTGTATCATCAGAAGAGTGCTTTTGTTGTACGGCTGCCTTTACTTTAGAGTATGATATTTGTAAATGGAAATAGAGAGTGACCGTTGCATCATCTTCTTGCAGGGTCCTGGTGGAAGGCCTGGATTCGGCCGTGGTGGTGGCGGTTATGGCGCAACCCCAGCAAGCTCGAACCTTCCTTGAATGTTATCCCCTTCATCTAGTAGTTCTTTAAGATGTGATTTTGATCTTACCCGCTTAATTAGACTAAAGAGTTAGTTTGATTGCTCAAGAGTTGTACACGCACGAAAACTGTAACTTTTTTATTTCTAGGTTATCTATGAAATCAGGCTACCAGAAAGCTTTGTTTCAGATAATTTTGGATCATATGGTCAGATCAAAAAATTATTTAATCCATTATCGAGGTTATGTTTAATAGTTAATTCTAGTTAATCCATGTGATATTCAAAACAAGATCACCCTCCTAAGAAGGGGAGAAACACAAGAGAAGAGTCTGGCAGTCTCTATTATGAAACAGTATCTACCCATGTGCATTAAAACAGGACCATCCCTAAGAAGGAAAAGAAAAAAAAAAACGAAAACGGAACAAGAGAAGCATCTGACAATCTTAACAGTCTTGTCCAAAGAGCACTTTCATAGAGAAGCAGCACAAGGTCCTTAACAGACTTGTCGTTCTTATGAACCTCAACCCTCCTCCTCAGCTCCTCAGTGATAAGATGATCAGGTTTGATCTCCATTTCTTTTTGCTCGACATGTAAGCACTCATGCTGGTAGTATCCCTCAAAGCCTGAGCTTTCATAATCCTCTCCATGTTAGCTGTCCAACCGTATTCTCCGGTCACTAGGCAGCAAGGCGAATCCACAATTCTATCAGAAACCACCACTTTCTCCACCCTGTCTCAAAGGATTTCCTTCATAGTCTTGTATAAGTTTTCAAATGATTTCTTCTTCTCTTCTCTTCTCTGCTTTTCCTCTTCTGATTCGTCTTCTAACTTCAATCCTTCCTTGGTTGCAGACACCAGCTTCTTACCATCATATTCTTTCAGTTGCCCAACAACATACTCATCAGTGGCATCAACCATGAAAAGAACTTCATAACCTTTCTTCTTGAGTCTCTCCAGAAATGGGGAATTTTGCAACAGCCTTCTTACTTTCACCAGTGATATAGTAGATGTATTTCTGGCCTTCCTTCATTCTCGTAACATAATCCTTCAAGCTTGTCATGTCATCACCGTTCTTTGTTGAGTAGTACCTGAGCAAGTCGGCCAACTTAGCACGGTTCTGGCTTTCATCATGGATGCCCAGCTTTATGTTTTTGGAGAAGGCCTCATAGAACCTCATATAGTCTTCCTTATTCCGGCAATCTCAAAGAATAGTTCCATGCACTTCTTCACGAGGTTCTTTCTGATCACTTGAAGGATCTTGTTTTGCTGCAAAATTTCACGAGAGATGTTTAGTGGCAAATCATCAGAGTCAACAACACCCTTAGCAAAGCTCAGATACTCGGAATGAGCTCCTTGCAGTTGACCATGATGAAAACCCTATGGACATAGAGTTTGATGTTGTTTAACTGCTTCCCCGTGTCAAACAGATCAAATGGAGGTCTCTTCGGAACAAAAAGAATGGCCCTAAATTCAAACTGTCCTTCAACAGAGATTTGTTTGTAGGCAAGAGGATCCTCCTAGTCATCGGTGAGGCTTTTGTAGAGGGAGGCATACTCTTGCTTTGTGACCTCCTCAGATTTACGCATCCAAATCGGTTTCTGTTTGTTGATAAGCTCACAACCTCCTTAACCTTCTTATTCTTAGGCTTCTTCTCTTTATCTTCATCTACATCCTCCACATCATCCTCTTGGTCCTTTTTGGTCTCCTCTTCTTCTTCATCATCACTTATCCTTTTCTCAACAGTCTTCTCTGTCAAGAGGTAAATAGGATAACGAGTGTTTTTTCACCAGATCTTTCATCTTCCTCTCTTCCAAGTACTCCAACTCAAACAACATAAAAAACAATTAGTTGAACACAAAATAATAGAAACAGATATGAGGCATTTGGTGTTAGCCTAACCTGATCATCCTTGAGGAAGTGACCTTTGTTCCTCTACCCAAAGTCTCGTGTAACAGTGAAAGACCCTTCCAGCCTGGGACATCCACACATACTGCTAATCGTCATTATGCTTTGTAATCACAATGACTTTTTCATCCACAAGGTAAGCTGAATAGAACTCCACTCCAAATTGGCCGATCATGCTGACATCAGCTCCAGCCTGCAATGCCTCCATGAACTCCTTGGTTCCAGATTTCGCGATGGTACCCAAATTGTTCACTAACTCTAACAATTAAGCAAAAGAAGATTCAAAGCCGCTTAGTATTCACTTGTAACAAAATTAGGCTGAAGAGAATAACAAAGAAGTTGAAATACCGGATTTAGTCATGCCCGCGCCACTATCAATGATGGAGAGGGTATGATTCGATTTGTCAGGAACAATCCTAATGAAGAGATCAGGCAGTGGCTCAAGCTTACTCTTGTCCGTTAAGCTATCAAGTGCCTACAAAACCAAATCTCCATGATTTACTCCCAAATAGCGTTTTGGCGGTAAGGTTCGAAATAATGATAAACTGATGTTCAAAATTCCTAATAACAACAAATTATAGCCTGCTCCATTCCATAGCTCGTTTAACAAGAACAGAGACGAAAGATTAAGCTCCATGGCTACAAAGAAGGAAAAGAGGAAAAAAAGCAGTAAGATGAATAAGTAGGGATACTTAAATCAGAGGCATTACTGATGAGCTCTCGAAGGAAAATGTCCTTGTTTCTGTAGAAGGTGTTGATGATAAGGCTGAGAAGCTGGTTAATCTCAGCCTGGAATGCGAACGTCTCAATCTCAGGCAAATGAGCGTCCGCCATTGATTCGAGTGAAATTCAGAGAGTGAGAAAAATAGAACTGTACCGAATTTCAAAAATGATTTAATCGGAATCGTTTTCTTGCTCATTCTGATGGAAGACGATAAGGACCACTAGATCAGTATATATGATGTGTGAGAATTAGAGAGAGAGAGAGAAGATTCATATTCGGGAATGTTGTGGATCGTTTTCGCGGTTCTGGAGTCTCCTCCTGCATTTCCGAATTGGAGATGACTTTACTACTTTGCCCCTGAAGCGGTTAAAGTTGTTTAAAGAGCCAGTCATCATACGGTCATCGAACGACATGTCGCTTATAATTGGGCTTCAATAACCCGGCGTACGAGTTTACTAGTTTAGGCCCAAAATAAAGCGAGACCAACCACACTGACGTAAAAAAGCCCGCGTAAAATTTTCTCAGCAGCAAGCGCAAAACGAAGAGGGAAAGAGAACTAGGGAGGGATGATGAATGAGAGTGAACTTTTCTCGAGAAAATTCCAGAGAAAGTAAGAATGCAGCAAACTACCCGTGAATACAACCACCATATCGTGGAAAAGCATGTTTCTACTTATCCTTTTCGCTCTTATCTTCAATCTCGACCTCTGCTTTTTCCCCACCTTTCCAATTTTTTGTTTTTTCCCTGTCAATGGACTCTCTGTTTTATTGCAGAAAATTTTCCACCTTTTTTCTTTCTTTCATTGTCCAAGCGAAAGGGATAGTACGCCAGGGGAGAAGCATTTGGAACAGAAAAAGTTGCTCGGAGTCACGGATTTCCAATCCATACACTGATTACCCCAAAAAAGAAAAGAAAGGAAAGAAGAAATTAGAGGAATTAGTTATCTTCTTGTGCTTTTGCAATTGTCTTCACATTTGCAGACCCAAATAAAAAATTTATCTTTGCTAGCTCTGATCCGAAAAACCCAGTTCTGGGTTTTTGTTTTTTCTTAGTTTGGGAGGTTTGTAAATGGCTGGTAAGGAATCGAGCTCTGCTGCTACAGGGGAGGGTAAGGTCAAAGGGGTGCTGACACATGGCGGTAAATACGTGCAGTATAATGTGCATGGGAGCTTGTTTGAGGTTTCTGCTAAGTATATTCCTCCCATCCGACCCATTGGCAGAGGTGCCTGTGGCCTCGTCTGGTATGATTTTGCGTTGTGTTTTTTGCCCATTGTCTGGATGCTATATAAAGCTCAAGAATCCCTGGAATTTTTGGTTGATTTTCATATATGTTATTGAAACCTTGGCTTGTTAATTGGATGCAAATCCGATATTTCTATCAATTTTGCAGTATCTTAATAAATTTAGTATGGTTCTAGATTATCTTCTTTATTGAACAACTCTAGAAAGGGTGGATGATCGAATTATTTTCTCTATTGGTTTCTAGACAGAAGCTCTAGTATATTTAGTCTTCAGATTATCAGTTGAATCTCATAACAATCATCATGTTCGTGTCTTACTGGCTTGCTTCTTAAACTCTTTCTCCACTAAAATAAGATGATCGAAAGTAGTTTGAAAATAAATGGTTCTATTTTGGCAGCATGGTAAAATAAGATGATTTGCTTAATTATAGATACAGTTGATCCATAACATGTTTTTTTTTTTTTTTGTGTGTAATTCCTTTTCAGTGCTGCAATTAATTCAGAAACCCGTGAGGCGGTCGCCATTAAGAAGATCGGTAACGCATTTGACAATGTAATTGATGCCAAAAGAACATTAAGAGAAATCAAACTTCTTCTTCATATGGATCACGAAAATGTATGCTCCTTTTTCTTCTCATAATTTCTGCTATAGCTTTTCATGATTGTTCTAAAAATACAGAACTATTTTCATTTAGCACATGATTTTCAACTTTCACCATGTGTTTTTTTTCCCTTGTTGCACAGATTATTGCTATCAGGGACATTATTCGACCTCCCAAAAAAGAAACCTTCAATGATGTGTACATTGTTTACGAGTTAATGGATACTGATCTTCACCAGATCATTCATTCTGACCAATCACTGACCGATCATCACTGTCAGGTTCGGAACATCAACACCGTTGTACAGCTAATAAATTTTTTCTTAATCTTTAAGTGAAAATTGACCGCATTATTCTATGGATATACCTTTTGGCAGTACATATTGTACCAGATGTTACGAGGGCTAAAATACGTACACTCCTCCAAGGTCTTGCACCGTGATCTCAAGCCCAGCAATTTGTTCCTCAACGCTAGTTGTGACCTCAAAATCGGAGACTTTGGATTGGCAAGGACTACCTCGGAAACTGATTTCATGACCGAATATGTTGTCACTCGTTGGTACCGGGCCCCGGAATTGCTCCTCAATTGTTCAGAATACACTGCTGCTATTGATGTCTGGTCTGTTGGTTGCATTCTTGGCGAAATAGGTACAAGAGAACCCTTGTTCCCCGGCAAAGATTATGTTCATCAACTCAGGCTCATTACAGAGGTACGGTATTTTTTTAATTTTTTTGTTGGTACTAGAAAGTTGATTTAAGTTGTTTTACTGATAAGATATTTTTTTTCCTTTTTTAATTAAAAAAAAGTTACTAGGTTCACCTGATGATGCAAGCCTCGGATTTCTCCGGAGCGATAATGCTCGGAGATATGTTAAGCAGTTTCCCCAGTTTAGGAAGCAACAATTTCCGGCTAGGTTTCCACACATGTCACCTGGGGCTGTTGATCTGTTAGAGAAAATGCTCGTGTTTGATCCCAACAAACGGGTTACAGGTACTAGGAAATGTGCTTTTTACATTTTTTTTTCTGTCTTTTCAGGCTTCTTTGTATGATTATGTCTTTTAACACTTTAGCACCAATTTGTAGTTGAAGAAGCGCTTTGCCACCCGTACTTTTCGTCTCTTCATGATACGAGCGATGAACCAAGCTGCCCAAGGCCCTTCAATTTTGATTTTCAGCAACCATCATGCACTGAAGAGCACATTAAAGAGCTCATATGGAGGGAATCTGTGAGGTTTAATCCAGACCCAACTCACTAATAAGGGTAATGAATGCTTTTGCATTTGATTTATACAAAATGTTACAAATCTTAGGTGACACTTGGTTTACCCCCAGATAATGAATGAACTGTTATCGCCTTTCCGGTTTATTAGCTAGAAGGAGAATCACTAGACTGTTTACTTTACTCCTTGATAGTCCACCACTGTTCATGGAAGAGAGAGATCGATCTTTTGACTTGTGTTAGATGTTGAGATTGCTTGAATCAATGAATTTGGAATTATTTTTCTGGGTCTCAGTCTTTCAAATAAAAATCCCACTATTCTATTATGGACACATCCATTTCGTTTCTGTTTTGAATGATGATTCAAATAGTATCTGATATCTTCCACTAACGGTTAATCATTAGGAAAAGAGTTATCATTTACAGAAAAGTTGATGCAAGGATCATAAATAATTGTTCCTGTAAGTACACAACTGAACTTCCAAATTTTCAATCGGCAAACTTTCTTCCGGAAAATTGCATTCTGTATTCTTCTCTGGCCCTTGATCCTCCAAAAGATCACACGACTTCGGAACCACCATGCTTGAAATCCCTGCCACATCAGTACAAGTCCACAGCACTTTCTTCGCCTTCTTTGCCAGTCCGATTGTAACATTTGAAATACATATCCCTGTAAACGGGTCCCCCTCTATCCCCTCCAATCTAGCTGCCATAGTCACATTCTCTGCAACCACATCCCGGTAATTCACATTCTGAATTTCTGGAAGAGCATTCGGATCGTAGTTATTATCCGCATGGGACCCATAATTTCCGGTCATCCAAAACACCCATTTCATAGTATGCAAAGTCATCCCTCTAACGAAAATGTCCTTCACGTACCCTCCTCTTCCCACAGCTGTTTTGATTCTCACCCCGGATTCAGAATCTATCCCAACAATATCTTCTGCCCTGACATCCTGGATTCCTCCTGACATCTCACTCCCCAAAGCGATCACGGCACTGAACGGAGAAATGCACGTAAGGCGTCTGATCACCAGTTGCTTAGTTGGCATGCCAAAAGAAATCCCATACTCGTCCCAACCGCTCTTAACTGCCACACAATCGTCCCCTGATACTATATAACAGTCCTCGATCCGTGTGTTCGTGCAAGAGTCTGGAAAAGACAACATGGTTGTTACTTGGGGATAAGTAACTACTTTACGGTTCGTTTTAACCGTTTATTACCTGGGTTGATTCCATCCGTGTTGGGAGATGTGACCGGGGCGAGAATTGTTATGGCCTGAACGATAATGTTGGTGCTATAGACAGGATGGATGTTCCATGACGGGGAATTGAGCAAGGTGAGGTTGGATATTTGGATCCTATCGGAGTACATGATCTCGATCAGGTACGGGCGGGTGTATTTTAGCTTCCCTTGGTGGAACTTTTGCCACCATACATCACCTTGACCATCAATTGTCCCATTGTTCCCTGATAGTCAAACGCTCAAAAGTTTCATTCACTGTCATTTCAATTTTGTGTTATTTTTGGAGATTTAGTTCAAGACAAAGTTTTACCAGTTATTACAACATCAGTTAAATTTGTCCCAAATATGAGACTTATGAATCTCCCACCATCTGCATTATCTCTTCCATGGCCATATGATGGCAGAGGATCAATCACTTGCCATTCATTCTCATCCTAATTATCAATCACACAACAAAAAAAAAGTAAGGAAATTAAATAAAACAAATCAAAACTTGGGATCTATTTGTTTCACCTGAATGGCTAAGAGTACGGCGTCCTTGTCAAGGAAGAGAGTGAAGTGGCTGGTCAGATTGAAGCTTCCGGTCAACCATTTTCCAGGAGGAACGAAGAGTTGGGACCCTCCTTGAGATGAAAACTGACTCAGATAATCAACGGCATCCTGGAAAGCCTTGGAGTTCGACGTCGCTCCGTCGCCAACTCCTCCGAAATCTGTCAACGACGCACTGTGGGCCCTGCAGCTGATAGCAGAGTACTCAAAGTAGTCGCACTGAGGATTCTGTAACTTAGCCTTTCTGCTCTCCACCATGTTTGCAGAGCTTAAGAAAACGAAAATGGCAAGAAGGACCACAGTCTTCCTCGCCTGTAATAAATGAGAAATGGATGAGTTGAGGGGGGGGGAGAGAGAGAACGTGTACTGACAAGTTACGTAACAAGTTTTTCCCTGTTCAAAGAGAACTGCTAAATGATATATCAATGAAGAAAAAGGAAGAGAAAAAAGAAAGAAATGGTATGACCTTTGTAGTTAGAAGAATTCTGGACGTCTCCATTGTAGAGAAGGGGAGACAGGGCAGGGGTCGTTGCTCTTTCGTTGAAGAACAGAGCAGTTATTTATAACACATGTATTAGAAGTCTCATATCTTATCTCATGCTTCTTCTTTTTTAAATTCATTTCCACTTTATTATTCATAAAAAAAAATTATCTTCAGTGAAGGATGAGAAATTGTTTATTAATTTATAAATAAAATATAAGATTTCAAGTTGTTGTGAAATGAAAACAGAGAGTTAATGTATAAGCATTTTGGGCACATGTTGGTGCTTAATGCCAACTCGTGAGCATCTCTTGTCTCGCTGTGGTCAAGTATTCACGGGCTTTAGCTAAGAGTACTGGGTGGAGTCTGAATCTTTTGGAGTAAATACAGATATAGGGACAAGTACATGGCCTTAATTTACTTGACATTGTAGATGATGCTCCATGTGTGATGTGTGGGGTCTTTTTAATCTGTGGCTGCCCTGCCCACTCTCTTTAATTAGTGCACTACACTACTTGTTCCACTTCTTCTTTCTTTTTCTTTTATTTTTTTTTATTTTTTTTTTAATTTTACGTATGCGTGACATATGTATATCATCTGTGGACTGTGGGGCTTTGTTAGACAACAGTGTAATAGAACCGGAGGGGGATGAATACTAACGAGCGAAGAAGGTACATGAGAATGATGAGGCAAAATGGGCCTAATAGAAGAAGGAAGGATGATGATTAGGCAAATTTTGGAATGAGTTTAATGGGGTTCAAATTGTTGATGAAATTTGGGTTTTTAGCTCTTTACTTACTAAGTGGGCCTTTTTATTTTAAGAGTACATTGGGCTAGTACTCTTTGCAGTATCTGACACTGATGTCTAATGTTTCTCCCTGTTTTGTAAGGATTGATTTGGGTCTTCCTTCTATTTTTGTTGATGCTAACTTAGTTAACCCGGATTAAACCCGATTAGAAAATGGACGACGTAAGCATTATGGTGCACATTCTAAAAATCTTGATTATAATTTCATTAACTTAACTAACCCCAGATCAATTGAGAGAGACGCAAATGAAAAAAATATATATAGTATGTTTGGTTATGTATCTCAAAACTCGTTCTCGGGTCTTAAAACTGTGAAAATTGAGTATGAGAAATCCGGCTTCAAAAAAAATGGTTCTTTCCCGCTATTTTGGTAATAGTTTTTGCAATGTAAATCTGTGAAAAGTATTGCCAAGTTAGAGGCATTTTTATGGATTCCGGGAATATTTTACTCCAATCAATCAGGCTGAGACTTTGTCATGATTTAACCTGGTTGGTTGGTTTGTGTGTGTATTAAAAATTCTGTGCCAAACTAACTCTAGAGACGTGTTCTTACTTAAATTTTGAACATCCATAATATATACAATCCTGATCTTAGTTCTAACTTGGCAGTTTGTACATAGACTTTTATTAAACAGAATCAATAAGTAATCCATGCAATTTCTCAAATGATAATATGATATGTGTTTTCTCACAAACCAAAAGACAACAGAAGTTATCCAAATCCCATCATGACCCATATGATACAACTGCATAACTAGGCTCTAGCTAGCTAGCTATATATGTCTTTGCGCTCTACTTCTTATACATGTTTGTATTGAAAACTATGATCTTACGCATCAAAGTGGAAATTAAGAACATAAAATGTAAGTTGAAATACTCACAAAAAAGTACATATGTATAAAAATATATGCATAACTAAAGGAAGGATAACATGATCAACAAAGACAATTACCACTTGAGCTTGAACTCGACGAAGCATGAAACTAGTTGATCGAGGAGAAGGCCACTTTCCAATTACATCGATCACATGCACATATGATTAGAGACCATATGATTAGAGACCCACAACCAGAGACATATGTATGTTGATTTCAGTCGTGGGTGGGGAAGTAGGGTTTCTCATTTGGGAATATAAAGTATTAAACTAATATGAAACAATGCAATCCATCTTCTTCAAGTTCATAGTACATATAAAAAATCACGAAATTGTATATATTCCTTCGCCAATCAACACAACACAACATAGAACTGGATTAATTAAAACACACAAAGTTAACACTTGTCGCTAAACACAATGATGTCACTTTTTGGGGGCTCATACATTTGTTTATTCATAATCCACGCACAAGGTAAGAATTAAGCCACAAATAACTACTGATGTTGATCACTTATCTCCGAACAAGTAGCCAAGAGATGAATCACCGCCAGGAACTGCTTTCACTTTTGTAGACGGACGGTTCTGATCATCATCATCATCAAAGATCATGATACAATACACACACATATACATATATATTATAGTATGATGAGAAATTAGTTGATTAATTGGAAGAAATGGTGCAAATTAATTCTCACAGTGACGAAGTTTCCAGAGTTTTGACCGCTAGATCGGTAGTAGTTGTTGGAGACATTAGGCGTTGTGTTATGATCATCATCATAAGGAGGAGGCGGAGGAGGCGGCAGCGGAAGAGAGGGATTCTCGTCAAGGGAGGTTTCGATGCCATAAGGAGGAGGTTGAATTAGCATTGATCGAGAGGTGGGTAGAGGCAGCTGCTGCGGCCTGTTTGGTTGCTCAAGCTCATTGCCAAACAGGTAACCTAACGAGCTTTGCCCCCCACCGTAGCTCACACCTCTACTCATGATCGAAGCTTATATATAAGCTGTTAATTAATTTGAATTAAGAATTAAGTACTAGCTGGCTGGCTAACAGGGAGATGATCAGAAGGATATTAGCAAACCCTAATTCCATATATAGTGTTAGATCACGATGCTTGACCCCGTAGCTACCTAAGAGAGCATGACTTGATTTGACGTTAATGAATATGACGTAATAATATAGTCACTCATCCATTTTCTATCTACCTAATTTTACTTTATCTTCTACGCCTCATTTTAATACGGTCGTTCACTTTCTAACCCTCCGAACTTTATAAACGATTTCAATAATAATATGAAAAAATTCAATAATTTGTATTATTGTTTAAACCAATATATAATAGCAACCTTAATAGTTATAGGGATATTAAAAAGATATTTACAGCATATATTTAAATAAGGAATGCAAGATTGTAGGAGGAAAATCATGCATTTAGTTTTTTGTTATATGCTTTCACAAAATTAACATGCCATCAGCGACGGTGATTTTGTCTCGTAACAATTTAAAATGAGTTCAACCAAGAGGCTTAGTAAATAAAGTCCGCAAGTTAGTTGGTGGTTGAAATGTGAGAGATTATAAGGAGGCTCCTGGAAATAAGATCACAAATAAATGAATATTTACCGATATATGCTTCATATGTGAATGCATTATCGGGTTAAGCGAAAGATGTGTTGCACCAATATTGTTGCAATAGAGTAGAGGAGGACGATGGAGCGGAACTAGGAGCTCAGAGAAGAGGTTTTGAATAATAAAAAATTCAAATGTGGTGCAAGCAAGAGCCCAATATTATGCTTTAGTAGAAGATCATGCAACAACACGTTGTTTATGAGAACTCCATGTAATAGGATTATGACCGAGAAAACAATAAAGGCGGAAGTGGAGGTGCAGTTGGTAGGATTTCTGACCCAATCAGCATAGGAATAAGCAGTAATATTGAAGTTGGTGAATCAGCGGAGAAGAAGTCCATAGCCGATTGTACCCTTAAGATAGCGAAGAAGTCACTTGACAGGAGTCCAATGAGTAAGTGTGGGGGTAGCCATAAACTAAGCAAGACGACTTACCAGAAATGCAATTTTAGATTGTCTAAGAGTGAGATATTGTAGAGCGCATATGGCCTGACTGTAGGCTGTAGAAGCAGCGGGTTCGGAGGTGTCAAGCTTGGAAAGATGAACAAAAGTTGCCATGGGAGTATGAAGAGGACGTGCACCATCCATTTTATGATGAGTTAAAACATCAGAGATGTACTTCTATTGAGTGAGAAATACCCCCTCACGACAATGCATAACTTCAATGATAAGAAAGTAGGATAAAGAGCCGATATCTTTAATCGAGAATCGTGATGAAAGCTATCGGATGAGCATGGAAATGAGAGTGGGGTAATTTCTGATTATAATAAGATCATATACATAAACAAGAAAGTAGAAGCATGTGGTCCCATTATGCATAATAAAGAGGAACGTATCAGAAGGGGCTTGAGTGAAACCTAAAGAGATAAGAGCAGGTTGAGGGTGCGATACCACGCGCGAGGAGCTTGCTTACATGAGGAGCTTGCTTGCATGAGGAGCTTGCTTGCATGAGGAGCTTGCTTAAGGCTATAAAGAGATTTCTGAAGCTTATAGACATGTGTTTGATTTGAGGAGTCAAGAAATCCCACGAGTTGAGACATGTAGATAGCCTCGGTCAAGATCCCGTGAAAAAAGACATTGTTAACATCGAGTTGGCAAACCGACCAACCATGCATGATAACGAGAGAGAGAATTGTTAGAATATTGACATGCTTGACAACTGCACTGAATGTTTTTTCATAATCAAAGCTGGAGCATTAATGAAAGCCCTTGGCGACGAGATGGGCTTTATAGCGAGCAATAGAGCAGTCGAGATTTTGTTTGATACGAAAAAACCATTTGTAGCCAACGAGATTTTGAGCATGATCTGCACGGACAAGATCTCAAGTTCTATGCCATTGGAGAGCCATACATTACTTAGACATGGCAAAACGCCATTTAGTATGTTTCAAAGTGTCACAGACACAAGTAGGCTCAATTTCTAGGGGTATATGGTGTTTCATGGCAACATGAATAATTTTCAGTTTGAAAATATTGTTCATGGCCCGAGTAGTCATGGAATATTGCCGAGAAAGATGAGGTCTTAAGGGGAAAATTTGTGATGTATGCGAGATAGAGGAGAGAGCACCTAGGGATGTTTGAAAATCAGTAGAGGAGGGAGGATATACATCACTAGATGTGATGGATGTGGCCTAGGTGAGAGAGGCCCAATAGGAGTAAGTGGGAGCTGTTGACATGAAACTTGAATGCACGAAACAGGAGACAACATGTCGGCATGATGAAGAGATCCGATGGGCTAAGGCAACATGGCAGTTGGGCTTGGATTTGGATTTAGGCCGAGCATAAAGATATCAGGCCGAACAGAAGGTGGAGTGGGAATGGGCCCAACGAAGATTGGACCTAATGCGCATGAAGTAGAATGCAATTTCATGTGGTTTGAACATACAATACCGAACCGATTAGGATGTTCAAATGGGAAAATTGTTTCACAAAACTTAACGTGTCAGGACAGAAAAAATCTGATGAGAATCGAGAGCTAAACACTTATATGCTGATTAAGAGGCCGAGTAACCAATAAATATATGCATGGCTAGGATTTAGGTTTGCGCTTATGATTGGTGTACATTTTCAACCAAAAATTCAAAATTTGTGATAATTTTGCAATTTATCAAAGAGATGATCATAAGGACTCATATTGGCAAAAAGAGGAGTGGGTGTCTAGTTGAGAAGATAAGTGGCCATATCAAATGCAAGAGCCCAAAAGGATAAAGGAATACAACAATACCATTTTGTTGAGGAGTGTGAGGAGCTGCGGTGAACCAACTAATACCATGGTGATTAAGAAAGTGCCGAAGGGCGAGAAACTCGCCCCTATTATCAGTAAAAATTATGGATTTTTTGATTGAAATGTTTTTCAACCATGGCCTTGTATTGAGGAAAGAAAACAACAACTTACGATTTAGTTTATAGCGGGCAAAACCATGATTATTTAGTAAAATGATCAACAAGTAGTAAGTAGTCACGATGACCATTAAGAGATGGAACCTGGTTAGGACCCCAAACATCAACGTAAATAAATTGCAGGGATGAGTGCTAATAAGTGATGTGTCCCGAGACGACAAATGATGATTTTTATTTGAATCACAAGCAATACAAAAAATTGGAATAGAATATTTGTCATTTGTAATAGGTAAACAAAACTTATTAATTAAAGAAGAACTAATTTTGAAAGGCGGATGATCGGGCCGTTGATGCCAACTAGAGAGCACAACACCTTCACTAAGAGATGCCGATGGGTGGGAAAGTGAAGTCCGTAGTCGGAGCAAATAAACCCCATCCTTACACGGTCCTTGAGTTAGAGGCGTCCCCGTTGTTTAATCCTTAACAACAAAATGAGAGGAACAAAATTCAAGCCACACATTATTAGTCTTCATAAATTTATGAACTGATAATAAATTCTTATGAGCCATAAGGACACATTAGACATTAGAGAGATGAAAAGTGCGAGATGGAAAACAAAGACGAGAAGAACCAATGTGAGAAATAGACAAACTTGTACCGTCTGTGATATGGACTTCGTCGGTACCATCATACTCTGAATGAATATAAAGATTTCGAAGATCAGTTGTGATATTATGTGAGGCCCTAGAGACTAGTAGCCATGTCAAGTCATTCTTTGGTCCAGTGGGAGAAGAGATGGCAGAGTGAGCTGAGGCACGAAGTTTTCGGCAAATATCGACAGTGTGACCACGATAACCACACCATTAACAAGAGATGGTGGTGCGATCATTATTGGAACTAACTTGACGAGACCGACCACGACCACGACTACCATTGGATAAATGATGTCCATAATCCTGAGAGGAGCCATGAGAAGCGATGTTGGTAGTAGCCATGAGAGAGGCAGCCGATGTGTCAAGACACTTAAGATAAGCCTCATGAGCAACAAGAAAGTCATGGAGTTTCTCGAATTGGTATGAGGTCCCACGAGCCCGGATGGGGCCGACAATGTCATGATAAGCAGCACCTAGACCATTTAGTATGTAAAGAGGGATGTCATCATCGAATAAAGGCCGATTAATGGTAGGTAACTCGTCAAGTTTAGCCTTAATAAGTTGAAGAAAGTTGAAACCAAAGAGTTGCTAAGAGTAAGTAAAGATAGATCATCTTTAATCTACATGACTCGAGTACGAGAGCGGCTGGCATAGAGGTGAAAAAGTGAGGTCCATGCAGCTGCAACGTTGGATGTCGTTGCGATTAGAGGCATTACTTATGTCAAGACATAAATATGGCATAGTGGATAAGATTATCCTAATCGAACTAATAGACGAAGGAGGGAGAGGGGGCTGCATCGAGGTCGCACAGTGGAGGGATGGTTGAACCGTCGAGATAGTCGAGTAGGTCATACCCGATGAAAATAGCCTTAACTTGTGCTTGCCATGATTGGAAGTTAAGCGGTGTCAACTGAATTGGCAACTGTTGATGAGCGTTAATGGCGATGAGAGGAAGGCCAGTAGCCGCAGCAAGAGGGGATTCTTGAACTATTGCCGCAGCAGATGGGCAATAGGGGTGCAACCAGAATGATGGTTAGCAGATCGCTGGCAGCAGTAGCGGCGAGGGCGACACCCATGGTTGTGTGATGAATGAGGGCTGCAAACAAAAAATATACAGAAAAGAAAAAATCTAAAATCTCGTTAGAGATAAGTGGAGCTCTGATACCATAAACAATTTCAATAAAAAAAATGAAAAATTCAATAATTTGTATTATGGTTTAAACCAATATATATCCATAAGTACATTAGAAATCATAAGAGTTACGGGAATATCAAAAAGATAATTACAACATATATTTAAATATGTTCAAATAAAGAATGTAAGATTGTAATAGGAAAATCATGGATTTAATTTATCTGTTATATTTTACACATTAAATATCATGTCAAGTTATTAATATATGTAGCATTTAAGTTGTTGATTCATTAGTAATCACAAATGCATGATTTCCAATTAAACTCCAAAGTTACATAAGAATTTGGATTTGGGCAAGTATACAAGTTTGGATCCTATCCAATCCTATAAATCTCAACAACATGCATGCGTTGGATAAATCTTCATATCATGTTACATAGTACTATTCTTATATGTATTGTTGCAAATAGTTATTTAAGTAAGCTCCATTCCAATTTCCTGATATAGTAAATACTCCAAGCAACTCCTCTTACATCTAAGTGCACTATAAAAGAATGGACATATATAAACAAGCTATGTGCTGCTAATTGGCAATAGAGGTAGCAAAATGGGTTGGACCAGCACGAGTATGCACAACACGGTATGACAAAAGTACAGCACGGGTGTCAAGCTGTGTCGTGCCCAATTATGCGGGCACGTGGGCCAGCATGACACGACTCTTTTGGGCCTGATCGAGGTATATACTCATATTATATGTTAAAAACTTTTCTATTAATACAAGATCTTGTTTGATCAAATAATATTTATTACAGTTTATTTATAATTTTAATTATTAATGATACTAATTTTTAATTTATTAAATAATAAATATTATGAATGATTAACAATATACAAAGCATATATTATAATATTAATATTTTACTAATTACTTTTAAAAAAAATTTATTTAAAATTAATTTTTTTTAAAAAGTTTTTCGAGCTTACGAATTGAAATAAGCTCACGAATTGAAATGAGCTCATAGGCCAAAACAAATACGTGAGCCGAAATGGACTCACGAACCGATATAATACATTTATGACTTATTATTATATCTACACCATAACGTATCTTTATTTTTAAGTACGAATATGAATACAAATACAAATACAAATACAAATACAAATATAACAAAAATTAATTCATACCAAACATAACATAATCTATATTATATCCAAATAATATTGAATCTAACCGGACGAACCTCCACCTCTAATTAACGATTGGTATAGACATGATATCGATGGAGCAAAGAATGATGGCGTCGCACTAGTTAGAAAACGTCAATCAAATCACCCATTAAAGCCACTAAGTAAACTCAACGAAAATAGTAGCACAAAGTGACCATGATACATAAATCGCTAAACAACCTGACTGACATGTTTAGGCAGGCCCTACCAAATTTGACAACGCTAGTATAGTAATGGTGTTAAATCAAGTACCAGTCTAGTGGGTTACTTTAATTGGAATCAATGGAAAAAAATAAAAAAAAAAAAAGGGTAAAAAAAGTTGGTGCATTCATGTTGGAACAGGGTCCCACATTCCCAACAGTGGTAAGTATATCTATCTATTACCAAAGGGGAGATAGAAAGAGCTACTAGCCTACTACTACTACTACTACTACTATATTTTTTCCAGACAAATTTAGGCCGATTGGAATAAACTCTAGTGCTTTAAACCAATGTTACTCTTCGTTTGTAAAAGAAAAAAAAAAAAAGGAAAAAAAGGGGATCGAGTGTGACTAGGTTTCATCTTTTCGAATGTCAAAGTCTTCTGACATTTGAAAACAATGCAAGGTAGCTATATATATATATAATTCGTCAGCCGGATTGCGGATAAAGAAAATTGATATTTTGAAAGTAAATTATATGATAAATTAAAAAAATAATTAAATGTATTTAGATAAAATTTTCTTTATATAATATATAATATATTTAACTGTAAATAAAAAAAAATTAAAATTAAAAAATTAGATATTCATATAATATTTGAAGAAACACTATCAAACCCACGAAAAAAATATATACCCCAAAATTAGTTTTAAAATCTCCAATCAAAACTAAACCCAAAAGTAACAAAGTTATAAGGATTAAGAGTCCATGGTAACCATCGACTCTTCTACTTTCACTGTTCTAAAGCTTAGATGTCTAGATAGTACTGGCAAATGGTTATATCCAACCACTAAATCAGTTTGAAGATTTGCTGCCCACAGCTAATGACCCTTTTAATAATCGTTTGGTATCATGTTCTCTATGGGCCGAGTGTCCCATCCACCACAATCGACAACAACCTCCTCTTTTTTTTTCATTTTTGTTCCTTTCTTTCTAATATTGCCTTAATTATGCTTCGGTCAGTAGTTTTTATATTTGTGTAAGAACTAAGAAGGCAGTTTCTGTAATCTGTACGTCCTAGTTCCAACCTACATGGGTGATCATATTCTAAAAAGTAGGTCTAAGGTAGTGTAAGGCAATGACCCAAATTGATTGATTATTCCTAGGTTGGATGTACGAAACGATGTAAAATTATTTCTCTGACAACTCAATGTGTGCCCTCTTTACAAGACATCAACCCCCAAAAGCAAACGACCTTTCAAATATTACTGAATATTATTGTCCGTAATGAATTTCATATTAATTATATGTATCGTTAAGATTAATTGGTTTATTTTATTATAGATACTGATTACTCAAAACAAAACAGGCTACTAAACGACTAGAGAAGAACTGAATATGACTTTGCAGCTTGAAAGCATTGATCACACGGCTCATACCTAAGATTTCATGTTCTATACTGGTTAGTGTGGATCAACTTTCATCAAAGAGAATGAAAACTGGGATCTTTTTCCCTCCACGATCTGATATCTCACCCTCTTAAGTGTCAACAAAAAGCAATAGTATGTTGACATGTAATATCAATGGAAACTGGCCAACTCAGATCTACTATGAGAAAAGACAAGACGCATAATTGAGCAAAAACATGGATCAGAGCCCACATCGTAATTTTCAACCAGGTCCGACCTGAAATCTCAAGTTTAAGGATGGATGCAACTGAACTTTCAGTTCATAAACGACATGTCGTTCCAGATTGCCAAAGTGCAACTAACGTTACCTTAAAATAACGGGTAGCCTCTCCTTTCAAGTCTCCCAAGGGCCAAAACGACATTATGCATGTGGAGATGGCACTTTATCTACAGAAAACGACATCTAGATCCCCATGAAAACAACGGCAGTCAATGTATAATACATATAATATCGCCTCTGTTTCCTGACATCCGGCCAAATTGCAAATAAAGAAACAAAGACAACACAGCTGAGCAAGATTCTGAATCGAACAACATTCGGATTCTTTAAAATTTCTTGTCCAATTCCCAACATTTCCAGAAACCAACCCCCAGTTTATGATTATCCCAAATTCTAAAACTAAACTCTGCAATCCACACGTGTCAAAGGTTTGTTGCGCAGCCTTCACAAAGTCAAAAACCATCATGCAATTAATCAATGTAATCATCAAGATTTCCCTTATTCAATTCAATTTAACAATAATCTACAGAATTCAAAACTTGAACCAGAAAAAAAAAACCCAATCTTGACAGCCAGACAATCAAAAGCTGGCATGGCTTCCCAACCCCCCCACATCAATCTTTAAAAAATCCCCGTTCCATCTATCTTGTCATACATATATATAGGTACTAGAATGCAGTGTTAATCATATCCAAGCAAGAAACTTTCTTCTCTAACATTATCCAAACAGAAAGCATTTCTAGAACTTACCTTGCTTTTTCTTCAACATCATGAGTAACAAGGTCGGTAGATTTCCTGCACCTGCAATTGCCCGAAGCTTCAGAAGCAGAAGGCCTTGTCCAAAAAGGGGTCAGATTAAGCTGAGAATGGCTGCAAATGCTTTCCATTCTATAGCTTATGTGCTTTCTCGAGCTGCTTCAGTTGGCATAAGTTCCACCAGGAAAATCCATCTCAATCACACTCATAATTAGACGCAGCTCTTCATCTCCATCATAGATTTTCTGATTTCTTTTTTTTTTTTTTTTGTTTACCTTCTTGATGTAATTATGTAGCAGGTATTACTTGCAGCATTTCTCTACTTGATTTAATAATACACTTAATTAATTCTCACCATTTTTTTTTACCTTGGAGATGATGCTAGTATTTGCCCATACACACTTGTTAGCTGCATGTAAATCTCTCCACTCCTAGAATGTGAATTATCACCAGCGTAGAAGAAATGTGTGATTCTCCCAACCTGAATCCAACTAGAGCCCGGCTCTTTCCTTATTACTTTTTCCTTCATTTCCCTTCGCAATTTTCCCACATCACTCCACATGCCCGCCTTAGCATAGAGATTAGACAGAAGAAGATATGCCGATTCATTTCCAGGCTGAATGTCAACAAGTTTCCGCCCAGCAATTAATCCCATATCAATATTCCCATGATCATTACAAGCCGATAAAAGAATCTGCCATATATAAGCATCTGCCCCAATGGGCATTTCCTCAATAACTCTCTTTGCATCTTCCAAAAGCCCTACTCTACCTAGCAAATCGACCATACAAGCATAGTGTTCTAGACAAGGCATCACTCCATAAACTACAAACATGGAGTCTAAGCAAGAGCGAGCCTCTTTCACCAAACCCACATGACGGAATGCACTAAGAACTCCAAGAAAAGTTATTTCATCAGGTTCTATTCCTAAATCAGACATCTTTCTGAAAAGCAAGGAAACTTCATTAGCATGGCCATGCTGAGAATATCCAGTTATCATAGCATTCCAAACAGCTAGATTATAATCAGTAGATTTCATCTTAAAAGCCTTTTCTGCCTCAGCTATGCATCCGCACTTACAGTACATGTCTATAACAGCACTTTCAACAAAGTTATCTTCATCAAATCCAATTTTAAAGGAAGTTCCAATAATCATTTTTCCTTGATCAAGATCAGATAAAGCACCACAAGATTTAATAGCAATACTAAAAGACGTGCCATCAATGTCATGGTTGTGCAAATCTCTTGAGATGTTGAACAAATCAAGAGCATCAGTATGAAGACCAGATTGGACAAAAATGGTTAACATAGTATTCATATATATAACGTTTTTTGCATCAATCTCTGAAAAAACCCGCTTTGATTCATCTATCGCATTACACTTACCATATGCTGTAATCAAGCATGAGACCATGGAATGATCTGAAGTCAAACCAAATTTTGTTACATACGAATGAATTTGCATCACAGTCTTTTCCAAACTGGATTTGGACAAACCATAAAGAAGGCTAGAAAAAGTAAATAAATTAGGATGTAGAGAAAAATCACGCATTTGAGAAAATAATGTCAAAGCCTCGCAAACAAGTCCATTTTCCGAATAACCACCGATCAATGAATTCCAGGAAACAGAATCCGGTTCAGGCATATCATCAAAAACGCGTCTAGCATCATCCATATCCCCGCATTTTCCATTTATTGATATAATTGAATTGCAGAGCGATATAAATACCAAAAAACCAGCTTTTTGACAAAGTGCTTGGATTTGCTTGAAAGATTTTACCTTTCCTGAGCTTCCAATGTGTAACAAGACATTGATTACTGTATACTCATTGATCAGCTGTAAATCTCTGGAATGCAAATCTCTAAACAACTCAAGCGCCTCAAAATCATCTCGAGCAGCACCTATCCTTTCAGTCCAAGAGACTATATCTGGTTCAGGCATATCATCAAACACTTTGACTGCATCGGGCTTATTCCCACACCTAGAGTACATATTCATAACGGCATTGCTTAAATAAATTGAACCACCACATAAAAGACCCATCTTGAAGCCAACTCCATGAATCGATTTACCCTCTCTGACATCAAACATTGCACCAAGAGCACTAGTCAAACAAAACTCATTCAAATCAAAACCCAATTTCATCATCTCCACAAAAACCTCTTTCCCCTTCTCAAACTCCTCATTCCAAACAAATCCAGAAATCATAGAGGTCCATACCACAGAATCCAAAACCGAACACTCCTCAAAGCACTTCTCCGCCGAGCAAATTTCCCCTGCCCTAGCGTAATTCTCTGTAAAGCCACTGACCAAATAAGTAGCTGAACTAAACCCCATTCGGAAACAAACTCCATGAACAATCTCATTATCTTCCAGACTCTTACAGAGTTTAACCAACGAACTAGACGTAAACACATCGGGCTTCAAACCTAGATGTCTCAACTCACGAAAAAGCCCAAAACCAGCTTCACTTAACCCGAATCGAGCATACCCTGAAAGAAGAGCGTTGTAAGTGACTATATCTGGGTTTAGGGTATCAAATAGGTACCCTATAGACCGAGAAAAATCTCCGATTTTTGAGAAATGAGAGAGGAGACTGGCGGAGAGGAAATGATCAAGAATGTGACCGGATTTGATGAAGAGAGCGTAGATTTCATCGGTGAGGAGAGGATAATTGGGAAGAGAAGCAATGGACGATTTCAGAGCTTGTGGATAGAGACGATTGTGTAGTAACGATTTGATGGAGGAGCAGTGGTGAGACGACAGTGTCGAAATGAACTTCTTCATTCCATGGTTATGGCCGTCAGACTACCGAATCTCCCTGCGATTACAAATACGACATGACGCCCACAGCACGCGAAGATTATTATTCTTTTCGAGTTAATCACAACAAGCTAACGAACTTTTTGTTATCTTTTTTGAAGTATTAAAGTATTAAGTATTAAGTATTAAGTATTAAGTATTAAGTATTAAGTAAGGTCAAAGTCTTTAAATAGAAAGTAATTATTAGGAGTCACAAATTAGTGTGGACCATTTGAATAGAAAATAGGCAAAATAAATTTAATATATAGATTTTATTTTGTGATTATACTGTTCACATATCATTTTTGAATCAAGATCTAACACAAAAAATTTATTAGATATGAAGTTTTTGTAATTTAGTGAATATTTAATTATCTTTTATTGTTCGTTAAAAAGTTTTAACAAATTAATAATAATAATAATAATAATAATAATAATAATAATAATAATAATAATAATAATAATAATAATAATAATAATAATAATAATAATAGGGGTAATAATAAGAGTTCCTGCAAAAAAATTTTAAATGAGGTGAAAAACTCTCTCTCCATTATAGATTCCATGCTTAATGATTTGACAATCTAATCACATTTGTCACGTCAATTAATGAGTATGCGGCAAAAATACTTAAACGGGTCGGTATTGTAATAGGAAGACCCACCCATATCCATAGTTATCCATAGTTATCAATGGAGCGAGTAGTAGTAGTTTTACATTCATAGATTCCCCTTCTCGATCTTCTTCATCTGGTATTCTGGTCCATCTTCCTCCTTTATCGTAGATTTAATAATACTGGTTTTTAGTGAGAAAGTAAATATAATTTAATGAAACTTGTTTGTTTTACCATTTTATTGGGACCAAGCACTCGTATCTCACTACTTCCCTCTCTTTCTTTCTCTCTAGGTTTTGAGAAAGCCATGAGAAGCTTATTCTGAGTACAAATGGAGAAAAGTTAAGGATGAGAGTAAGAAGAAAATGGAGTAAACCATTGAAGAAGTAATTTACTCACATATCTCAATTTCTAGTGTTCCATATAGCAACCAAATTATTAGGCGTAAAGAAATATGCTTACAAAAGGTTGCAAGAATTAGGGACGGCCTTGACCAAGGTAACTAAGGTCGATCTTAGACCTTTTAATTTTTTTTTTATTAATTTTTTTTTGTATAAATAAATAATAATGTATATAATAATTAAATATAATTTTTGTATATTTATAAAATTTAAACTATTATTAAAAACCCATTTCAATATATTTTAATAAAAATTAATTTTTTATTTAAAGATCGATAATTTCATTCCAAAATTTATTCTACTATATCATGGTTTGGCTAAAACATCTCTCAATTGTTTTGATCCTGTGAACATAAAGCTCGAGCATCGGGGTGGAAACGCATAGGCCTCGAACGACAAAGCAGGTGGGAATCGATCTCATTCCGGCATTTTCAGGCAAATCATCCTATTGAACTTGGGGAGAAGGAATCATCCTCTTCAACTTACAGAGTGCAGATGAAAGAACTTGCAAATAAAAGGAATCGATTTTTTCGGGTGGGTTATTAGACAAAACGGGTGGGTAATGACACATAGGATGGGTGTTATTACACGTAAGATTTAATTGATTAAGGTGACTTGTAAAATTTTGACACATCAATAATCATTATTATATTGTAATAGATACAGTTGGGATTTTTTAGCCCAAAAATAGTATTTATTTATAAGTAATTATAAATAATAAATATTTATAATAATAAATAAAAAGTAATTATTAATAAAATATTTTTACATTATCAATTTTATTTATAAATATAAAAAATTTGTAAAAAGAAAAAAACATTTTTCTTATATTATGTTTTCCTACTGTTAAAAACTAAATACATATTAATATTTCAAAAAAAAAATACTATTACCTTATATCCTAAAAATAATTTTTATAATAATTTATAAATAATTCGAAAATATAAAAACATTATTTAAAAAAAAATATTTATTATATATTTTAAATCTAGAAACCTATGAGCATTGTGAAATTGAAAATTGAAACCAAGTTAAAATGGAGATTGTACGGGAAGAGGACTTAACATGTTATCCGAATCAGTAACGGTCTGATGTGGTCTAAGCTGATAGATTTGATTACTAGTTTAATAGTGTTAATTGTACTCCTTCACCAGATAATGATATGTTATGATTAATTGAACTCCATAACAAATATAATATCCTACGTGTCACCCATCTGACTAAGAAGTTAAACTTAAGAATCCTTCTCATGATATCGACCGCATGCGATTAAATCCCTCATGCAGTGATCACAAAGCGCATAGCAAATTGCTTAAATTTCGCTCACTCTCTCTCATCGCCACCTGTCCGATTTCCTGCTCTTCTTCTCCTTCTACCATCGGCCTGCGAATTTCTTCGTCTCCTTCCCTCTTCCTCTTCCTCTCCCTCTCCCTCTCCCTCTCACTCCTTCTAACTTTCACATTCCCACGAATATTTCCTTTGCTTTTTTTTTTTTTAATTTTTCTTTTTGTTTTCCCGCTTTCTTTGTTGTAAAATATTTCACTCCATTTATTTTGATTGAAAACAAAGAGATCTGAAACGAATCCTCTTCATCGAGACAATGCAGAAGCTCTGATTATCGCGAGGGAGATAACGATATTCTTGGATTCGGAACGGCTTGATAAGATGGCGCAGAAAGATTCCGATAAATCCGTTTGGGATCCGGTGAGGTTTCCGTCCGGTAATCCTATTACCGGAGCTGGTAACACCTCTCCATTCAGAACCTTTTCCAAGCTCCTCGTCTTCCTCATCTTCTTCGTCTCAATCTCCTACGTCTTCTACACTCTTAAGCTCCTCTCCTTCTCCCGCCCCTGCCCCAACCATGACGAACAGCCCTTCACCACCTCTCACCTCCTCGCCTCCCCTCCTTCCTCCCCCAATCTTGCCACCACGGCCAAAACCGCCGCCTTTTCACCGCCATTGCTCCAGAACCATACCGCCACGGACCTGGACCGGCCTGTCGTTTCACGCAAATCTCGAGAAGATACTGTTCACGAGTCGCAAACGGAAATCCGACACGTCGTTTTCGGAATCGCAGCGTCGGCTAAGCTATGGGAACGAAGGAAAAAATACATCAAGCTCTGGTTTAAACCCAAGCAGATGAGAGGAATAGTGTGGCTCGACCGACCGGTCCAGACGTCCAAGAACGAAGGTCTGCCGGAAATTAAGATCTCCGGCGACACCTCGAAGTTCCCTTACAAGAACCGGCAGGGAGACCGCTCGGCGATTCGGATCTCACGGATCGTTTCCGAGACACTGCGTCTCGGACTAAAGGACGTGAGGTGGTTCGTGATGGGAGACGATGATACCTTCTTCGTGACGGAAAATCTTCTCCGAGTTCTCAGAAAATACGACCACAACGAGTTTTACTATATCGGTAGCTCGTCAGAGAGTCACCTGCAGAACATTTATTTCTCGTATAATATGGCTTATGGCGGCGGCGGGTTCGCCATTAGTTACCCATTAGCTAAAGCTCTACATAAAGTGCAGGACAGGTGCATACCTAGATACCCCGGACTGTACGGCTCCGATGATCGGATGCAAGCTTGTATGGCAGAACTCGGTGTCCCACTCACTAAAGAACTCGGTTTTCACCAGGTGAGTTCACTCACCCACTCTCTGTTTTTTTTTGTTTTTTTTCCCCCAAATTTATTTTTCAGGTTACCCTGTCCATGTGGCATGTCCATGTTGTCGGTGGTTTCTGTTGTTTTTTGTTTGTGTTTTCTGTTTTCTGTACAAAAAACAGTGGCTTCTGTTCCTATTAATAAGTTAGTTTAGGGGCTCTTAATTCTGTGGTTTAAGGTTTTAGCCCCTTCATTAATTAACTGGTTTACTCTACTAATTTGAAGTATCAACGTCTCCGTTTTCTAGGCAATACTGAAAGTTATTGGCCGACCTGTCGTTTTCTCCAATCAATAACTCTGTTTCTGAGCTTTTATCGAGTATGTCTCACTGTTTTGCCCATACCCCTAATGGTAAATATGGTAAAAGTGAAAAAACTATATTTTAACGGGAAGTTTGAACATTAGACTCTAAAAGTGGAACTGTGAATTGTGATGTTTCTCTTTTTGTTGTTCTGAATCTGATGCTGTTAATGGATTTGAATGATGATCAGTATGATGTGTACGGGAGTCTATTCGGGTTGCTATCGGCCCATCCAGTAACACCATTGGTCACTCTCCACCACCTGGATGTGGTCGAGCCCATTTTCCCAAACTTGACCCGGGTCCAAGCCCTCAAACACCTGACGGCACCAATGACCATAGACTCGGCTGCACTAATGCAGCAATCCATCTGCTACGACAAGTCAAATACATGGACCGTCTCTATCTCATGGGGATTTGCCGTCCAGATTTTCCGGGGAGTGTTCTCTCCCCGAGAGATCGAAATGCCGTCTAGAACATTCTTGAATTGGTATAAAAGAGCAGATTACACGGCTTATGCTTTCAATACTAGGCCTTTTAGTCGGAACCCTTGCCAAGTTCCTTTCATTTTTTACCTGTCAAAGGTTTGGATCGATCCTTCGACTAATGATACAGTTAGTGAGTACGTTAAACATCATGTCCCACATCCGATGTGTCGGTGGAAGATGGCCAACCCTGAAGAGGTTAATGTTGTCCAGGTTACTAAGAAAGCGGACCCTCACTTATGGGATAGAGTAAGTTTTTTGCTTCTTAACTCTGTCCCACCTTTTGCTCTAATCAAGTTTAGATGGAATGGAATCCGATTGAATATGTATGTGTTTTTTGGTGTTGTGCAGTCTCCAAGGAGGAATTGTTGCAGAATGGTGAAGAGGAATAAGAAGAAGAAAGGGGAAGTGGTGATTGATGCAAGGGTATGTAGGGGAGGGGAACTTAGTGAAATAGATCAGCGTAGAAAACATTAAAGATTATTATTTTTATTTTTTTTTAATTTTAAGAATTAAAAGGATATATAAAAAAAAGGCTTTTTTATATCTTTATTTTGAAGTTGGGATTTTTAGCTAATTGACTTTATGTCAATTTTTTTTTCAAATACTTCATTTTGAAAACTTGTCAAATGACCTTCTTCTTCCAATTTTTTTTTCTTTTTCTTTTATAATTTGGAAAATAATAAAAGAAATAAGTAAATTATTATATATTTCGGACTAATTTTAGATTTTATAAAATTATGTAAAAAATATATATATATATATATATATCATAAAATTATACTTTTATATATTTTTATAGATTCTAAAAATATTTCAGTTTGAATTATATAATTTGAAATAAAAATTATTAAAATTGATTGAATAATATTAGATTAATTCTCATGTGAAATTTTTCTCCATATATTTTGGACTTCAGGATGTTATAAATTTATTTAAAAAATATATCACAAAATTAGTCTATTAAAACTTTTCATAAAACTCATGAACACCTTAGTCGAGTTATAATTTGTGATAATTTTTTTTAAGTTGACTAAATAATGTTGAATTTTAGTTTGAAATGTTGATTTCAGACTGTTTTCAATCAGAAATCTTTGTCTACATATTTTGCATTAGTTCCAAATATTATAAAATTTTAGAAATATATATATATCATAAAATTATATTCTGAAAGTTTTCCATAAAGTTCAGGAACATCTCAATCAGAATTATATAACCCGATATAATAATTATTGAAGTTGATTGAATATCTTATGTTTTGGTTTGAAATGTTGATTTCGGACATGTTTCAATCTGAAATTTTTGTTCATGTATTTTAGATTGGTTTCAGATGTTATAAGATTATAAAAAATAGTATATATAACTCTGAAATTCATTCTGAAATCTTGAGTTTTGTTCTGAAATCTTAGTTTGAAAACTAATGATTATCTAATCAACTTCAAGAATTTTTTTCTCTGATTATATAACTCTGATTGAAGTGTTCCTCAACTATGTAGAAAAGCTTTTAGAGTTAAGTTTTATAATATATATATATATATATATAATATCTATAACCAGTCTAAAATTAATATTTTGGACCAAAACTAAACATTATCCAATCAATTTCATAAAATTTTATTTAGGTTATATAATTTCGATTAAGATATTTATTGAAACATCTTAAAACCTATTTTATAATTTTTGAAACTAGTCCAAAATATATGCATAAAAATTTTGCAATGGAATGGGTCGGAAATTAATATTTCGAGCCCAAACTCAATATTAATAAATCAATTTGAAGAATTTTTTTTTATATAAATCCGATTAAGATATCATTAAACTATATAAAAAACTCTAGGTTATATTAAACTTTAGGTTATATAATTTCGATTAAGATATTCATAAACTTTATTGAAACATCTTAAAGTCTATTTTACAATTTTTGAAACTAGTCCAAAATATATGCATAAAGATTTTGCAGTGGAATGAGTCGAAAATTAATATTTCGAGCCTAAATTCAATATTAATAAATCAATTTAAAGAATATTTTTCTTTATATAAATCTGATTAAGATATCATTAAACTATATAAAAAACTCTACAAATTTAAAACTAAGAGTTTTATAATATATATATATATATTTATTTATTTATATTTATATAAAATATATAAACAAAAATTTCAAACTATATTAATCAGAAATCACGATCACATACTGAAAATCCAGTCTCTACGGTATAGATCTGGTGGGTCAAACAAAAGAACAATGTCGTTGGTTGCCGACTTATAGGTGTCGGTGGATCAGAGGTATAGATCTGGTGGGTCCAGGAGAGTGTGCGTACTGAGTAGCAACGTAAGGTGTGTCCCATAAACTTCTAATGATCGTTGGTGTGCGTGCCTCTCTTAGGTCTCAGTATCATCAGTATTCCTTCCTTTCAATTAGAATTTTCATATCATTTGTACAGTGTCAATATTTTAATATAAAAATTAATTTATCACTAATTATGGATAGTTTTAAGCCATGGTTTTTATAATTTGTATCTTAAAAATCGATTTTTGTAATAATTGTATATATATATATATATATATATTGTCAGATGCTTGCAACCCATATTAGTCAAAATCATAGAGAATCAATTTTTTATTCGAAAAGCTAAAAATTAAGAACACCGAAACTCACTCTTTTTATTCTCATATTTCATGATTCTGTATGTTTTTTAGTGTCATAATAATTAATTAAGTAATATTAATTACAATCCCAAGTGAAACTGAAGTTGCCATTAATAAAAAAAATACTAACCCTTTGTGACTAATCTAAGTATGAATTCCATTATTCTATTCTAATAACTCTGTAAGATTTCATTAAATATCATCTATGACTATATTTGAGTTTCTTTTCAGATCTCACATAACCGCTGGATGTTGTGGCCTTTTTGTTTTCTTATCATACAAACTTACTGGGCTATTTGAAAGACTAGCTATCACAAGTTCAAAACCAGTACGAAGTTCATCTACTTAGGTCAAGGTAGGTCCAGCCCACAATGTAAAGTCTAGCAGGCCCAGTTTAAAGATTATGAATTACATAAGCTAGAAGAATAACAGTTATAAATCGATAAGAGTTTCGACTTGTCAAGTATCATAACTGATAGTCTATGAAGTAAATAGTGATTGAGTCTGATTAAAAAAAATTGGATTGTTAATATATTTAAAGTTACCACCATTAAAATAAATAAACTATTTTACTATATATTATTAAAATAAATAAATAAATAATCATTCTTAATCATTATTATTTAATAAATTAAAAATTAATATTATTAATAAATAATAACAAATATTACTTAACCAAATAAAATTTTACAATCTCTAATTAGAACCATAAGCAACTCCAATCACTTATAATGAATGTATCTATGGTTCGGTTGTGCGACCAAACTAAGTATATATATATATATATAGGATTAATTAATTAATATTAATATAAATAATTCATTTTTCTCATTATTTTTCTAATTTTAACGAGCGAACTAATAATATAAAAGGAATATGCCAAAAAAGTCGGACATTAATTGAAGATATAGTATGAATGTATATATATATGGATCTAACACACCAATTGCAATAATTCCTCTTAAAATATCTAAACAGCTACGACTGAACTGTGTAATCTCTGATAGCATCTTTAACCCTAGAGTTCTTATAAACTCATGCCAGTTGAATCAATACTTAGCTTTTCATGATCTAAACCCTAAAACTGAAGACTCCAAGTTCATATTAATTAACTACATCTTCACTAAATCAAAAACATTTATCGGTAAGCTATCTTTTCAAGTCCTGAAGGAACTGATCATGAGGCCCCATCAAATTTCTGTAAGGCAAATTCTGGGCCTCCCCGTCTAAAACCGAGTATCGATCATGATCGACGCGAACTGCTATGCATGGATCTTCCATGTGAGATCTTGGTCCTAAGAACGCATAATTACTCTGTGTCGAAGGCGGCGGTGAAAATGCTAAGCTCATCCCATTGATAATATTCTTACCGTCCTGTTGGTCATGTTCATGTAATCCGAGGGACAACGACACGCCACCGCCACCGCTGCTCTTGAAGTTGATCATCTGATTAGCACTGCTATTTTCATTTCCATAAGCTGAAATCATGCCATCTGACATCTGATGAGGGTTATTGTATGATGAGAAATCAAGATGAGTAGTAGTTGTACTCATTGTGCCCGCTTGTAATTGGTATAAGCTGCCGGCCATTTGGAGTTGATCATGGTTAAGTTTTTGATCCTGATCAAATGGGTTTATATGAAACTCATGATCAAATACTTCATCTGAGGGTGGCATGATAGTGTTAAGGTTGTCTTTTCTGGGAATATTGTCTTCTTCCAGCTTTGTTTCTTCCATGTACATTTCTTCCACCATCGGCTTCCACAGTCTCACCCTTGCATTTATGAACCAATTTGACACCTTTTTGTTTTTGGGTACAATTAAGACAATAATAGTTCATTTAGTTAGTTAATTAACTACATAAAATAGATTAGAATTTAATAAGTATGAGGGAAGTAGAGGGAGTAACCTGGCATCTTGTAAGACCGGTTTGGCGGGCTAAGCTATGTTTATCAACATCGCTTGGATACCTTCAAACACAAGTCATTATGTTAGATAGTATCATTATAATTTCTTTGTTAGACAGACACGGTGGGGTCCTATACCGACACAAAACACATCAGTAAAAGAGAATCAAAATTATTGAGGTTTAAAACTATCATCACAAAACTAGTAGGACAAATCTTAATCGATAATGGATGGAAACTACAAAATGCTACTTTGTTTTGCTTATTAAGAAGCAAAAAACAATTGAATTGGACCACGAGTACAACTTTATCAATTGATCTTGTTGATGATCAATTTCTCTATCCTAAGATTAAATTATATGGAATTCAATCACAAATTTGTATAAGAAAACTAACAGAGAATGAGAAAGAGATGACAGCTTACGTACGGGTGAAGGAAGTGTTCGAAGAGCCAAGCTCGGAGAACGGAAACAGATCGTTCTGGAAGGCCGCGTTGAGGCCGCCATGGATGCCTCTCCATCAACCCAAATTCCTGAAAAGCTTTTTGTTGCCTCAAAGCCAGATCGAGAACTCTAAGCCTCGGAGTCTCGCCTCTGGTAGCGCCAGGGGCAATCTGGTCTTTTATCCCCATGGCATTTCTTGTTTCCTGAATTTGACTCACTATCCCATCTTTTAGACACCTGAAATGCCTTGACATCGCCTTTGAGGCCAACTCCGAGTACACTGCCGCCGCCCCGTTTCCGGCCACCGCCTCAAATGACGACACCATCGCTTTCACTTGGTTGCAATAGTGCTTGTATCTTCTTTTAGTCTAAACATAAGAAAGAAAAAAAAAAACATATAAAATCATTTATACAAACATACATATAGCATCAGATAAATTTCATATTTTTCCAATGCAAAATGTTTTTCAATTACTAAGATGCCATGTGAACGCTGTAAATGAAAATAATCCAACCCTATATTTTTTCTTAAAGATTGGAACTTTTTGTCATTCTAGAAGGATAAATAGAGGAAAATCAAAGTCAGAAACTATAATACCTCTTCTAGTAGAGAATAAAGCTTGGATCTTCTCTTCTGCAATTCTATGAAATCAAGGGAATTGAGTGTTTGCTTCAGTATTCTTGAGGAAGAAGTAGTAGTACTAGTACACATCATGTCCTGACGATTTTCCTCTACCAGTTCGGTAATCTTCTTATTACTACGCAAGTTTTGTACTTGACCATCTGGCTTTGTACTGAGGCTACAGAACTCGTTGAGAAGTTCCTGAGCTGGGCTCAAGTACTTACAGTTCTTCACTAGTAAATAAAACTCAACTTGTTGCTGATGGAGAAGACTTTCAAATTTTCCCAAGTACCCATCTTGTGAAATATTCATATGATCCTCTTGTTCGTCTTCTTGATCAAAGAGCTTGATCATATCCTCAGGATTTTGTGGGACTTGATCACTGGCATGTTCAAAGGTGGTGGTCTGTAATCCAACAGTAGTACTAGTGGAAGGGTTTGTTGAAGAAAGAGATAGTGAAAGACCTTGACGAAGAAGAACAGTACATGGTCTCAAAGAAGAAGAAGAAGATGATGAGGATAAAGAGGAAGAAGAATAGGAGGAATCGTAAAAGTTAACGAATCGGCTCTCTTGCCAGTCATCATGATGATCATGACCATGATCATTAACCATTGATAGATTCTGATGATCGTTATCACTTGCTGTTATGAAATTAGTTTGAAGATGATTCTGATCTGGCTTTGTAAGAAAGCTGTCCTTTTTCCACGTAAACGAGCCTTGGATCTCTACCAAGCCCTGGATCTGATCATTTCTGAACTGGGTTTGGTCTTCATGGCCATGATAAAGCTCACCGGCCATATATAAATATTAGAACTTTTTTATTATAAGCTCGCCTAATTGCTTTTTAACAGATCCCAAGAGCATATAATTAAGCAAAAGCTTTTAACACACAGAAACTGAAAGTAGATCAAAAGAGGTAAAAATTTGATCTTCTTTTTTCTTTCCTTTCTTGTATGATGTTAAATTACTGATAGAGACATCTAATTAAGGCTGGAGGTGGTGGTGCTGGAGAGGCGGTGGCCGTCGTTGTGGTGGCGGTGGTGCCGAAAAGGGAACAGCTTTGTAAATTGTAATTTGTAGTACTAGAGATCTGTAGCTAGTACCACTACTACTACTCCTTTTTTTTTTTTTTTCCCTCACACATCTATTAATAAACCAACATGAAAAGCCATGAAAGGACAACCTATATGAAACTCTAGTCTAGCTAGAAAGGAGAAAAGAGGAAGAAAAGTATATCAAATGGAAAATCTGGCGATGACCTATTATTACACACAGTCCTTAACGAATCATCATTTTCATACATCCTAATTGTTTTCTCTCTATCTCTCTCTTCTATCTAGGTGTGAGTCAATGCAATAGACTATTAAGTCAGTCTAAAAAATTTCATAATTAATAGTTTAATACGTAATTAATTTATATAATTAGCCAATTATAGAGTAATCAATGACAAAATATTTGAAAATACCGTCCCTTTCTATAAGCTGAACAAGCTGCGGTTATGACCTGTTAGTTGTTTTTACTTGATTGATAAATATGTATTCATACTAAATTTAATGATAATTATAAATTATTTATATATTATATATAATTATTATTTTTTAAGGCATTATATAAATAAAGAGAAATAATAATTAAATAGTTAGTACCAAAAGTAGGATTTTTCTGGTTCTTTATGGGTTTTCGGTGAGAAGTGCTTCTGGAATCGTGAAAAAAGAGGAGGAGGGTGGTGGTCCAATTTTATACACCTAATTATGGTTTCTCATTAATGATTGAGTATAACGTATTATATCATTATTATTTTATATATTATATTAATATTATATGAACTATAAGATAATCAATTTAAATATAAGTATGATTTATTTATAAAATTCTCTGAAAAAAAAAATACCTATTTTTAACAGTATGCTATGCACTACAAATACTCTAAATAAAAAACATGAAATTATAATTTGTATCTTTGTAATATAAGGTAAATATGGAACACCCATAAATGAGGCTGGCGAAGTGGGGCATGAGGCGGGGGGGGGGGGTGTCCTAACTATTATTTCTTATCTGTATGTTCGGAGTTGCATAAAGTAGATGATATGTGTACTTTCTGAACCTGGTTTTGGAACTTGAAACTAGTAACGATGCCTTGTTACAGAAACAGAAACGGGCTTTCCCAGGGATGGGGGTCCTAGTCGTTCTGTACGGACCGAAGTGTCACGTGATCAATATCAACCTAAAATTTAAACAAAACACACACTGTTTTCTGTTTGATGTAAACAAAAAATTAATTAGGTAGATTATTAGTCCAATATATCTTTTATTATTTTTATTTATTTATAATTTTTTTATTAAAAAATAATAATAATAATTGATTTTTTCATGAGGGACACTACTAAAGTCAAAACAAATGACACGAAAATATGCGAGAATTGTATTATTATTTTTTATATTAAATAATAATAATAATAATTTTGGCTCTCTTTCTACATTGAGATGTTAATTTGTGGTGACTGGTGCGTTACGTTGATTGTTTAATTCTCAACTATACTAATTGGTGAAGTTAATGTTGTGAGTATATTTATATATTATATATTATTAATAATATAAAGTATTAATATATTAAACATGTTGGTACGCTTTGGCAATCACAAGAAGGTTTCATGACAAAGACTTTTTTATTTATTTATTTTTTAAATATTAAGTATGAGATAATACATTAATTATAAAATAGAACTAATTAGGATGAAGATAGTTGTAGTTGCTATTAAGAAGCTGTTTTTTGTTTGACCCCTTTGGTCCCTCCCTAGTCGAGTTTCATAATAACCAAGGGTTTTTTTTTTTTTTTTTAAATTTTTTCTTATATATATATATATATAATTTATTTTTTTTCCTTTCTTATTTATATATGAGGTAAGAATAGAAAAAGACTGTAGACTCAAATTTTATGGATCCAGATCAAGAGGGCATCCTATGACGATGCAAATTGTGTGCCCCTTTCATGTGATGTTTCTGGAATGGCCCATGACGCAGTCTCGGTTTTCATAAGGCCCATGTTTTACAAAACATCAACCCAATGACATAATTTCCTTTTTTATTCGGACCGAACAATTCAGCTTTCGACACTCTGTATTGGGCCACTCTTTACTGTTCGATTGGCCCAGTTTCGGCCATCAGCTCGACTTATAGCACACAAATTTAAAGATATTCATATAATAAATCTCAATACAATGTATCGGATATACTATATAAGTAAATACATATATTAGATACGACGATGACACGGATACATGACCTATTTTAAAGTATCCGTATTTTATAAAACCAAATACAATTAATATAATAATAATAATAATAATATAAAATTAATAGATATAATTAAAAATAAAATAGAAAGTAATCTACACAAAAAAAAAAAAGTAATTCTTGTATTACGAGAGTATCACAAAGATGTCGGTCAATTAAAAGAACACGACCAGACAATCCACATGCATGCCAACTGACTCTCTCTCTCTCTCTCTCTCTCTCTCTAAAGTCTGAACTTAGGTAGGTAGTAGGTAGTGTGCTATCAAGACCCAAAACGAACATTTATAGTGTTTGACAAAAGTGGTAAGAAACATGCACGAACAGAAAAAAAAAGGGATAATGAATTGAAGTGCAGAGTTAGGTCTGGACAGAGAAAGGATATATATAATACACAAGTACTAACCACATCAAATTCAAACGTGTCCGTACGGTCATTTTCTGCAATTGTTGATTAGTATAAGAATCATGTTAGCTTAGCCATTAATAATATCTTAATATCTGATTGAAAAGGACGATCGAGATTAGCTACCTATAGGCTTCATGCTTGTTCATGGACATGATCAGTTGTAGAGGTGAAAAAGGTAGTTGGCGAAGGGAAAAAGGACATATGGAAACCAGACCGTGCATGTGGTCCTAGTCAGTGACGATCATTAGTAACGTGCTAAGCTATACATAGGTTGTAACTTGTAAATAGTTAGCTAAGTCTATAGACTGTAATTAATTCTAACTACAAGCGCACGTGGGTTATTCTTCATTATTCTTAACTATGTTTATTTGTTCCTTTGTCTTAGCTTATTATCTGCCCAGCCAGGAAGGTTGCAGCCAGTTTTATCTGCACAAGATTCAGACACCTTCCGACAAACCTACCTTGCACTGCATATTTAGTATATACCCTAACAGCCTCACTTTACATAATTACTTCCATGTTTAATTAACTAATCGGAAGATGCTAAATGGGTTTAAAGCCTTAATGGCAGACAGAGTCTGACTGCTGTGTATGAAATTGAGGAGGGCCTTTTTTGAGTTATATTTCTTCCCAAAAATACTAACTAGTAGCCGACTTGCTAACGCCAGTGGGGACGAGGGATAAGTTCATAGATTTTAGTGTCCTATTTTATACATGAAGACTGCAGTATTTCAGAAGAATAATTGTTAGAGAAATTCTTAGATGAACGGCGATCTTATTATATATATCATATCACATATTTATCCCTATAATAACAATCCTATTCAACGGATTCGTAGATTGGCACAAGAGTTCGACAGGTTATACTAAAAGAATGAGTAAGGTTTGGGCATTATATGGATCATACAGAAGACGGAGAATGAGACAAGGAGGGAAACACGGTGGGTGAAAGTAATAAGAATTGGTCGGATATTACAGTAGGTGGGGGTCCATGAACGTGGAGGAAAGAGTGGAACTTGGATGGTCTTGTGGGTGAGCGTATGAGATGGGCCCAGCAGGCCATTAAAAAATATGAGATGGGCCCAGTGGTGTTGTGTCACTATTAGGACAGGGGTGTCAGAGAGAGTCCCTTATTTCGAGCCGACCTTTGGGCTCGGAATTCGCCACGCCAGCACTTGTGGCCAGCCCATCACTCTTGGCTCCTCTGCCAGGGCTCACCCATCTTCTTTCTTCTTTTCTTTACTCACTTGTCTTCTCTTGTATGAGAAAACGACACTGACTAAGCCATCATCGTGTAGATGACTGAATTATGCACATTACGCTCCAAAAAAGCAAGTTTTTTCCCATTTTGATCTTCATTTGTTGCTATTCTCACTACTCTTTTGTTTTGGCCTTTAGATCCATCGGTCTTTTTTTTCAAACACCATGATTGGTGGAGCCGTTACACCCCATCCACGCTATACATGTCCGTGAAATTTCAACAGCTTAACCCTACATAAAAATAAATAAAAAATAATATATTACGATCTTAAAATTTAAGAAAAATATAAATTCAATAATAAAAAAAAATTATAAAACTTAAATAATTCATGTAAGTTTAATTATGTAACTGATGGGATGAATATAGTAATAACAATAATTAATTGGGTCGGATCATAAAATTCACTATATTATAAAAAGCTATGATGTCGTTTGTGTTAATTTGTTCATTTAAACACAAAGTAGATAGTTTGACAAGAAACAAACGTTTTAAAGACATGATGAGACCTTGCCAAATTCATTTGGAATTCGGTCATGTAGTAGATTAAGTTCACAAACATAACTATAACCGTCAATAGTAAATTAGTTTATACTTTAAGCCATATTTTAATTACAATAATCCTTTCTGTTTAAAACATAAACACATATCTTTGAAGGGACCAATATGAGTTTTGTCACTTCACTCATCCCTTGTCTATGGGGAAGATTCAAACAGTGAACTAATATATTCTGTCTTTCCCTTACATATTTTTCAGTTTTCATCACTATGTACTAAAGTTTCAAAACAAATTTGTTTTGTCACATATTACTATGTGGATTGGATTCTTTTTTTTTTAAGGTCCAAATTTGTTGGATTTTGATACATGTTTATTAGTTCTTTATGAAGAAGAGAGGGAAAAAAAAAAGAGACTTGCAATTTGTAACCAAAAACATAAGAAAACAGTCATCGATTCGCACTTCTCCACTTCTAACCATAACAAATTTCATGTTAGCGAAAAGCCATGTTTCATGATATTTCCTAAGTGTGGACCCACTCCCTCGTGGCCTCTTTTGATATTTGCAACATTCCTTCGAAAATAAAAGCATAAGCCCCTAATTGATATTTCAGCAATCTAACCTCCGCATATATATATATATATATATCCCCACGTCACTGATTTCTCTCTCCCCTCCCCCCCTCTCTCTCTCTGTGCTTCATCAGGATGGGATTTCCAGTTGCATATACCGAACTTCTCATCCCAAAATTATTCCTCAACACACTTTCTGTTCTGGGTTTCATCAGAAAACTAATCTCCACCCTCTTTTACTATCTGGGTATAAAGGATTTCCTCGAGCCCGACATTCCATGGGCCCAAGCCCACCAACCCGAGTCACAGAGCCGTTTAGCCGAATTCGATTCCGTCTCGACCATGCTGATACGCGAGCTCTTACCCGTCGACAAGTTCTCCGACCTCGTAGACCCGCCCGACAGCTGCTCGGTCTGTCTCTACGAGTTTGAGGCGGACGATGAGATCCGACGGCTCACGAACTGCCGGCATATATTTCACAAGGGCTGTCTGGACCGTTGGATGGCGTACGAGCAGAAGACTTGCCCGCTCTGTCGTTCGCCGTTTATTCCTGCCGATTTGCAGAGCTCTTTCAATGAGATGATCTGGGCCGCTTCTGAAATTCCCGAATTTTACGGCGAATATACCTATTTCGCCACCGGTTTGTAACATTTGACTCTTTTTTTTTTCCGTACCCATTTTTTCTGTAAGGGAACAATGGAGGTACAGTCCATATTGTATATACATTAAATGATAATTTTGGTAAATCTTTTTTTGGGTAATGAAACTTTAAAATTATAATCATCATTTTTCGTTTCTTTTTCCTCTTCATTTTCCTTTCTGGTAATGAAAAAACAAACTTTAAGATTACTTTGAGACTATGTTACCAAACACACAATTATTTTTAATAAAAATAAAAATATACTAAAAAAGTTTAATTATTTAATAAAAATAAAAAATAATAATAAAGTTTATATTTATTTATGGGTAGATTTGAGTAAACTATAGACGTTGGATCGTGGAAGGCACAATTTATTTAAAATATTAAAATTTAAAAAACGAGCCCACGCGCTTATTTAAAGTACGAAGGAATTGCTAAAAGTATTATTATTGTAAAGAAATTAAATTAATGAAAAGACACCTCTGAATTCCCGAAAGGCTGCTGCTACCTGTCTTAGTCATGTTTATCATATTTTACCCACCTTTTTCATCTATTATTTTTTTAAAAATATATACTTTAAAATATGTTTTTTTTATTATTTATTTATAATTTTTGAATAAAAATTATATATAATAAATAAATTTTACAGTTTAAATAAAGTAGTTTTTATAATATAAAATATATTCTTCGTATGAATAAATAACATAATATTATTTCTTATCATTTAAGTTTAGGTTCTAAATTTTTTTTATCTTATTATTTTTTATTTTAATTTCTTATTTTACTTATTTCTAATTTCTAATTTTTATTTAAATTATTAAATTACTTAACTCTTAATATTATACAATTTTAAATTAAAAATAATTAATTAAATTTACGTATAACCTATAAACCTACTGCCTTTAAAAATAAGCCGGACTCAAGTGCGAGCTCGAGCTAGGTTTCAACAGGCCAACCCGGCCTTACATTACCACCTCTACCCAAAATCACATCAGTTAAGTCTGGATCGGACGTGGTGGCAGATTTCATTTTACAGAAATAATACGTTAATCATATTTATATAAATTTATCGTGATCTGCACTTTTGTTGTGGAGTTTAGCTCAGTTAAAAGATTTGATCTTATCATATTCAGTTTCTTTATAATATATCTTCATAGTCTATAATTGCGACAAAGGAAATGACTTAATCATACGAAACAAACTCACAAAATGATTGGAAAAAAAGGAAAAAAGAAAAAAGAAAACCATACTGATCAACTCTCTTACAAGACCAAATAGAATAAGGTTTGGTTTATAATCTCCATGCACATCAGGGTTAAAAAACTTCACCTATTACAACCAGAAGATGGATACGCAGGTTGTGGGTACCCTCTAGCCGGATATCCTTGATCGTGAGCAGCCGGAGGATAACTGTATTCATCTGTAATTATATGCCGCTACATTTGGTGGGACCGCCTGATCAAAACGAGACATCTGCTGGAAAGGTGGGACTGCCATTGTCTGATGCCCAAACACTCCGTCTCTCTTGTCCATCTCAACCTTATGCTGTGTCTAAAGAGATATAAAAAAAAAAACCTCAATTTGGGTAATTTATCATAAAGTGATTGAATCGAATTAACCCATGCATTAGTTGTCAAATTTTTCGGAGAACTGACTAACCTGCATACACGCGCAGACCCTATGTACATATGAAGAGAGAGAGACAGAGAAATGTTAGTTATTTTTTAAGTTTGAAGCATTGTAAGTAGGAGTTAAGGGAAGGATCAATTGGGGAGTTCTTACGTGCAATAGACCATGTCGGAAAAGCAAGACAATATCTGAGCAGCCTGTTGAATTTCTTGGTTCCCGACTATCATTGCAACTATGGAGAATATACATGCCACTTGTTGCAGAATGAGCATGAAAGCCTAAACAACAAATTTGGTGAAACCATTATTTCACTATATAGTAGGATTCGTTAAGAAGACAAACAGGAAGAAGGAGAAAGAAAGAGAAATCATATATCATACAATGATGCAATTATCACACTGCGTCGTCTGTATGTTAAATTCATCTTGCAACAGAAACCGAGTGGAGGCTACTGAATTTGCAAAGCAGAGGAAAGCCTGGAATATATTAGATTCATACAATATTAAGAGTCATTGATCAGAATCTTTTTCACTTTTTATCAGATAACTAAACTGATATGTCAAGAGATACAATGAATGTTTATGTATACCTCAATGCCGAGGCAAAATTCGGGGCAACGGCTTTCTCCACACCTTCCACTACAGGGCATATAACCAGCACAGCAGACGTATCTAGAGCAAAAACGAAATTGAAATGATTGTAGAACTACGTAATGTTATTGATCTAGGTCGACTTTGAGGGGGGGGGGGGGGTTAATACGACAGATTTATTCACCTTGACATGTCGTTATAAAGAGCTCGTTTACGGAGCAAGTACGATACACATGGCCCACTACATGAAGAAAAAGCCAGATAAGTTAGATTCATTTGCAATGTGATCTAATGATATCCACCGTTTTGCGGAAATGGAAGTTTCTAATATTCAATAATGAAAGATTATATTCCTCAGATTGACATCCTGATAAACAACAGAAGGACATCTTTTATATAGGACTTACTTGAACACAACCAAGACCAAGGGAAAAGTAGAAGAAGACGGGGTTAAACAATAGAAAACAGCTAAAATCGATAGAAAAGGGAAAAAGGGAGAACCCAGCATCATCATTAACATGGCTATATGATCTAAAAAGATGGAAAGTTTCACAGAGCACTGTTCACAGAAATTAGAAAAGTATGCAACATACCATCCAAAATTTGGGTAAGAAACAAAATCAGCTAATTTCATAGTCCAGAAGCACAATAAAAAACTTTAATAAAAGACATTTACTGCAAGAATCAGCTCCAGCAGTACAGATTAATAAACTCAACTAATAAACAGAATCAGACCCATTCTACAAAATCCCTAGTGAATACCCTAGAAAAAAAATGGTCAGGGACACTTACCACCACAAAGCCAAGCAGCAATCTGCACCCACAGAACCACCATATCAGAAACAGAGGTCAAACAATAAACACAGAGAGAGAGAGAGAGAGAGAGAGAGTACAAGGAGTGTCAGCTTGAATAGTGCCCAAAAGGTCAGTGTGCCAGAGATTTCTGTAGTTCTGGCGTTCCTGCATCTTCTCCGCCTGCCGTTGCATAGCCATGGCTCTACAATACCAACTCTCTCCCCTTCTCAGAGAAAGAACTCAGATTCACGGAGCCAAGAGAGAGTAATTTACAAAGCTCTAGGCTTTCCTTCAAACTCCTTACAAAATGATAAAGAGAAAGAGTAGAAAAGTAGAAGTTGTTGGAGTCATGCAGGCGCCAGTCAACGGTATTTGCAATCGGGTTTGTCGGACCACACGGCTGACGACCCCTTCAAAGAAATACGACCGGCCGGGGCATTGAAAAACTGGTCAGCATTTCATTTGTTATTCTTTTTGGGTAAATGAAGTTTTAGCACCTTGAATTATTGATCTTCAGCCATTTACTACCATATATTATGAAAATACACTCTTTACCACCCCTGAACTATTATCATTTAGCCAACAACCTACTATAGCAAAATTGGCGTCTATTTTCACAGGAAACGTTAATTCCATTTAAATTTTAACCCAATTTGACCGATCTTTAACCCTAACCCAAGAAAAGAAAAATTAAATAAAAAAGAAAAAGGTTGATCATGAGAGAGGAAATGATTGTCGTCTACTCTGAAACCTCTTCCTTCTTATTCGAGCTTCAGTATGTTCTTCTTCATTGGATCTCTAGTAGATAATTCTCAACTTCATCAAATTCCCAAGTTAACAAAAAGAAGAAGAGAGTGGGCAGGTGTTGGGGGCTTTTTATGCCTTTGTCCGGCTGAGGCTGGAGAAGTTAGAATCGAGTGTGCCGAGCTAGTCATTTGTGGTTGGACGAGGTAAGTTCTATTCATGAATTAAGGGGATCAAGTTATAGGTTTAGTGACCAGGTTTGGTCGGCATTATAGTGCCGAACTTGGGCAAGCATCCCTATCTTTGAGGTTCTATTTAAGGATTATATAGGTGAACACGTCGACCAGTGTGGTCGGCTTATTATTCTACATATAGGTCCAACACAGGTAATGGAGAGTAAATCTCTAACTGTGTCATGATACAATCATAGAAGTAGCAAGGGCACCAGGGCACTACTAGTATGTGCCAATCGGGCTATGCTACATGTAAAGCCACAACTGATATGGCCCCTTATCAAAGTAGTATAAATATCAAAACCCTAAATAAGTCAAACATTGATAACTATTCATCACCTGAAAACTCTCTATTTACTAGGTTTCAATATTATGTTGTTATTTTAAGTTGACGAGTAATATCCAGAAGAAGGTTTGTGGGAAGATTAGTTGAGGTTTAAACATCAAGTACCTATCTCTGGATCAATGTTTGTTTACTTGTTTGTCCTATAATCCCTTTCCATTGAGCGTATATTTGTTTCTAACTTCATGAGAGAAATCTATTTAACTAAAATGATTCATGTACCCGTGAGGATATGAAGTTGATGCTTTTATATGGAGAAGTTTTCATGGTTATATGTATTGAAATTTGTGGTAAGAAGGTTATGACTTAGTGCGCACACACTAATTTGAGGAGTTATGATCGAATTGATTTTTATAGGTATTGTGATCTTTTACTAATTATTTTGTTATATCTTTAAAGTTTTGCTTGGATTATTTTCAAATTTATCATCATGATATGTGTCTTTTTCACGTTTCCTTAGCAATAAGCTGGTTGGGGGTTGTGATAAGTGCCTGAAAGTGTGATTTAAATAATGATTTATTTGAAATATTTGTCAATAAATTTGGCTTATTGTGATATTTTTATTATTATTATTGAACAAATATTATTTTAAGATATTAAAGGAGAAGAAGTTAGGATCAGACGTTTTCTGTTGATTGTGGTCGGAGAAGAAGTTAGGATTGAGTGTGCTGAGCTGATCACTTATGGTTAGATGAGGTAAGTTCTATTCATAAATTAAGGGATTAAGGTATAGGTTTGTCGACCAAATCTGGTCGGCACTATGGTGTTGAACGACATGGTGGGTGTGGTTATGCCAAATGGCGTGGTCGGCCTATTATGCTATGCAATAGTAGGTTTGACACAAGTAATGAGGAGTAAATTCTTGACTGTGTCAAGGTACAATCAAAGAAGTAGCAGAGGCACCAGGGCACTATAAGTGTGTGTCAATCGAGTCATACCACGTGTAAAGGCATAAATGGTATGGCCACTTATCTGAGATGTATAAATATCAAATCTAAAATGGATCAAAGGTTGATCACTATTCATCACTTGAAAACTCTTTTTATTTTCCTAATTGCTCGTTTGGGCCTTTGTGACATTTTAATTCTTTGAGGGAAAAAATAGTTTGACCAAATTTTAACTAAGTTAAAGGCCCCGTATTTGGCCAAACTCGAGTATTACTCGACTGAAACTCATATTTAATCAATCATTTAACTGTTCGGTTTTAGTCGGCTAGTTTAATTATTACCACTCAACTTGCATTTATTTCAAATTTATAAGCTAGTTACCTTTTACTATGGGTCCACAAAATTCTAGCGTCAACATATCCTATAGGCTTTTGATGAAGGAAAGACACAACCCCACATTATAGACCTTGGTTGTATTGCTAACTATTATTATATAACCCATGAGATAACATAAATGAGCATATGGGGCCAAAGTCATACGGTATCAAGTTATGTCATTTGTTCTTATAAAGCGAAGACAGTATATATAACACTCGACAAAAAGTCTAAAGCTATAACTAAAATCTCTGACTCAGTTCATCACCATTAGTATGAACTAAAATTTCTACAGGAGATTACTCAATTCATCATCATTATTCTAAACTCTAAAACCTTCATAGGAGATAATTAAGTTCGATCAATTAATCTAAAGTAATTCAATCTCCAAGAAAGATGATCTCGTTCGGTCATATTCTACAAAATTGAAATCATGAGATGACTCGGCTCGGATTCATAAGCTCATAAACTAAAAGCTAAAAAATTATATGTCAAAATTGGTGGCTCGCTTCAAATCTTTGGGGGCTAGGAGAGATTTGGAAATCAAATATACTAAGATAAAATTCACATGAAATATAAGTTCATCAAAAGGTCCCAATACAACGGAGGAAGAAAAGGTCCCCATGCCTCTTTATTTCAAGGAAACTAATATTGGGATATATCTAAATACCGATAAGATGTTGTCACACCTTATTAATCATTTCCTAGAAAAGGTGTCCAACGGAAAAAGGTCATTACCACACTCTTCATATGAATCCAAAAACTATGGTAGTGGGCTAACTATTGAGTAAAAATCCGAGCAGACCTTAAAAGTATGGGTTAAGTGAGATGATGTCATAGGGCTTATCGAACCAAACATTGACAGATCATGCCGACCTGATAGAGGGTAATTTGATAAACCTGAATAAGTATGATGACTTTTAAGGCGATCTTGACCATAAAAGTCAATCCAACCTTAAAGGCTGAATTTGGTAAAATGTTAGTGTTGGAGGATGGCTACACTATTCGGAAGATTATGAGTTAGAACATAAGAGACTGAACTACATAAGAACATTAGAGCCGTTGGAACGTTATGAAAGTAATGATAAATATTATTAATGATATAGTAACTAAAGATCAATAGTAATAAATATGATATTTATATATTTTTCGGTTATATTATTAAATATAATATAAATAAGAAAGATACAAATAATTAGTTTTGGACAAGGTAAAAAACTCGTTCACAAGAATTATTTTTCTAGCACAAATATTATATTATTCTCTAATTATTCTAACTTTAGTGTTAGAGTGAGCTCACTATATGACCCACAAGTATTTTGATGGATCGCGGGTCAATTAGGGAGACGTGATGGATCGCGGGCATTTTGATGTACATATTTTTATATCAACAAGTATCATAATTTTCTTTAGTTCCATGATTAGTATGCTAGAGACCTGTGTCCGGTAGCAAGAATATAGGTAGTCTGGAATTTGATGAACTTGGGAATTACGTACTAAAGGATGACGAAGAAGATCGTACCATTCTCTCTCGCAATCCGTTTTTTTTTTTTTTTTTCTTTTTTGACGTTGGTTCAGATTATATGGGTCAAATCGGGGCAAAATTTGTACACAAACAAGTTTACGGTGGTAAAGAGTGTGTTTTCATTATTTAGGATAGTAAATGGGTAAAGTTTAATAGTTGAAGGTACTCAAATGTCATTTATCCTTCTTTTTTTCATTATTTCCTTTAAGGAGAGTGGAAATCATTTTTTGGATGGTAAAAAGAGTAACAGGCAAGTTTTAAAAACTGTTTAAATATAGTAAAGGTACGAGGGCATATATGCAAAAGGTCTTTTTTTTTCTTGTTATAAAAGGAGCAGGAAGTCAGGTTTCTTACTCCTGTGCTGTTGTTAGAAACAAACCAAACATTTAAGTTTACTTGAAACACTGATTAAAAACACCATCATTTTTTCTTAGATAAAAGGAGAGGAAACGCTTCCCTCTGTTTCTTTGATTCCTACTGAGCTTGTTTTTCTCTTTTCTCCTTTGGAGTTCAATTCAGTCGATGAATTGGGCTACAATGTCGTCTGATCTTTTTGGCTATGAAGGTTATCACTTTACTCACCACTCAAGTTTAGAATTGGCGGTCCCTTTTTCAGGTGGAGATGATCATCACCTACAATTCTTCTCCGACTCTTTCTCTCCCTTCTCTGACTCCGCCATTGATATACTCCAAGAAATTACAGACCACCAAACAAAGCAGGAGCAGAACCAGGACACAAACCCAATCGAAAAAGATGAAACTCACTTTCTTGACAAATTCTCTCTTCCAAACGACCAATTGGAAAGCTTGAGCATTTATAACCAGAATACTGCCCATGTGCAACTTCAGGCAAATGGTCAGAATTTCATAGATGGGTTCGGAAATTTCTCTGATTTAGAGGTTAAGTATGAGGAATTCCAAATGGGTTTCGATTCTTTTGATCATGTTTCCGAAGAGCCTCATCATAATCTTCCCCAGATTTTTATGCAGAGGAGTTGTAGCGACTCTTTTGATGAAAAGCCTGCTCGCTTTCTCTTTAAGCCTCGCTTTGATTCTTTAACAGAGTCTTTAAGTTTTCAAAATCAATCGTTAATGTCTCCTGATAACAACTCGTTCTGTGGCCAGATGAGGAGGGTTTGCAGCACTGGAGATTTGCAAGTCAGTTACATTTCCCCTGTTTTTACCCTGTTCCCTTCTTTTCTTTTTTTTTTCTTAATTTATTTAAAGAACTTGACTTTCTTTGTTCCTACTTCGTTTAGAATTTAGGCACAGAAATCACAAGCAAGAGGTCGAGCTCGAGTCCTCTGGTTACAGAAGGGTCTTTCTCTTTCATGGAGGAAACAAACTCCAAGGTTGGACGATACAGTGTAGAAGAAAGGAAACAGAGAATTTCCAAGTATAAAGCAAAACGAACACAGAGGAACTTCAACAAAACCATTAAGGTTTGTATAACTTAGTTACTGCTTCTTCAACTTAATACTCGTTTAGTTAAAAAAAAAAAGCTGACGAGAATGTTTCTACGTGGTTGCTTGATACGAATAGTATGCATGTCGGAAAACACTAGCCGACAGCCGACCTCGTATACGTGGCAGATTTGCACGCAATGATGAAATCCTCGGCACTCCAGAAGTTGCATGTTCTGCTAGAGGAGGAGAAGAAGACCATGATGAAATTTGGGTAACTCTTCTTCTTATTATTAATAGTATCTTTTTTGGGTACGTTTTATTTTTATCGTGGTAAGGCAAAACACTAATGAGCTAACTTCAATGTGTGCTGTGTAGGTTGAAGGGTTCCGATCTTCAGAAAATGATGAAACGACGAGGAGAGCAGGACAATTTGTGAATGTCTATGACACTAGTCAGTTCCAGCACTATGGCTTTCCATCATAGCTCAAGCTTGCTTTTTTTTTTCCCCCCTTTTAAATAAAAAGAGTTATACTCAAGGGTTCTTCCTAAGGTATAAATTTTAGGAGAATTTCTAGAACGTTTGTGTAGGTTGTGGTAGTTTTTTTTTTTTTATAATAGTAATTATGGCTTTCTAAGTTTACATAGTGAATTCCTATAAACGTTATTAATAAAGGCGAGTTTTGACATGATGTGATACAAGTTCTATATTCTCTTCTTTCCTTTCCTCATTTATTCAGTATAAAAGTTAAAACTATTTGCCTCTCTATATGAACAAAAGAATCCATTGATGTACGCGTTAACTGTTAAGTAACATTTTCAACACCTTCATGCATGATATAAGAAAGAACCCATTACATAAGAACAGACATTTCCAGGTAGTTAACCTTTTCATTCCTACTCTTTTTCAGTGTAATAATCATCAATTGTGAGTTCAGAGAAAATAAGACACTATAGCTCAACTTGCATAGTTGCATGCAATTGTATATATATATATATAACTCAAAATGTCATACAGATCTATTTTTTCTCACAAACTACTCGATTCTCGGTTTGATCAAAGTTTAGTTTAAAATTTAATATCATTAGGCTTAATCATGACACTAACACTTCACATCAACATTGTTTATTCAGATGGGTTTCGTGGTTCAGAATCGATAGTAAGTAAGCATGCATGAATGGGAAAAATATATTGGTTTTTTAATGTCTAATAAAAGTGGGGGAAATAAAGAGAGGATGAAAGTGGAGTTCTTTAAATTTACCAATTAAAGAGCAGTCAAAAAAGAAAAATTTCCTGTTTTGTATGGTTTCTACTTCAAGCAGATGTCATTTCAAGTCGGATTAATGCTTCAATATACGATTGAAAAATAAATAAATAAAAAAGAAACAAGTAATTTTAATATAATATTTATTTCTTTCTTTTTTGCTTTTTTTGCTTTTTTTTTTTTAATTTAAATTTTCATTAATTAAAGAGTATATAATTAACTAAATTCAATCGAAGAATAAAGTTAATGCAACTACAAAAATGTTTGTTTAATTGATCACAATCATCCATAATCAACATTGATTCCAAAATGCTCATACCTACTTTTTGACCACCACAACATTATTACAACATTAATTATTGCTAAGCTGCTTCATTTTTCCCTATGATTGCACTATATTAACTAGCTAGGCTTTGAAAATAAATAAATAAATAAATAAATAAATAAATAAATAGAATTTACCCAAGATTTTGTTGTTGTTGGTATATTGAAAATTTACTCTTTTGTCTAGAATTAGTTAACAGAAAACAATTTATGTGCACGAGTGGTTGGTTTATCATTACTCAGTGGACCGACTTTATAGTATTTATTTAGTTAAGAATATTGTCTATCTGGCAGACAAGAAAGAACACTTTGTGTTTTGCTTATCACACTTTGCTAAAAAGCACTACTTTGTTTGTTTTCTCTTCTTCCTTTTTGTCCTTTTTTCCTTTTCTTCATCATCTTTGTAGTATAGATTCGGAGAGCTTGATGGTAAATGCACCTACAATGAGGTTCAAAATTGTTAGAATACCAAAATTCTTATATGGGAATGCATGTATGGAGATGTGTAACTCTTATGTGAAAGGTGAAGTGTGAAGATGCGTTTGTAGCAGTGATGATATTTTGTATAATATGTAGTCATACACATATTATATGTATACAAAAATATTGAACTCCTTAATATAAAGAGAAATCCTTACCTATACCCTAGGAAAGAAAGGTATAATTAAGACTAATGAATCAATTTTTGTTGACTAAACCAAAAAGAAATTCAGGCTTTCTTATGATTGGTGCACTCCCTTCCTTCTTTCATACATGTACGATTTTTTTTTTAGTCTTAGCCCACTAATTGGGAGCTGGTATTAGGAATAACAACCCATTTATTTAGCATATGTATGTAGAGCATAGCATTTGTTCTTTTCGCTTCACCTTTCCAAGCTTGCAATCATATATAGTAAGGAGGGTGGGGGCATCGGGAAAAACATTTCAATCTCTATAGTGGAGAGAGTAAACTCAAGTAAAACTTAAGATAAAAAAAAGGTGATTTAACAATTATCTATATCAACTACTTGCTAATGAGAAATAAGGTAGCCAGCTTTCGACTGATTTGGTAGGAGTTTTTTTTTTTTTTTTTTGATGAGTTAGGTTAAATAAGATCTTAACAAAGCCTACCAACTTAAGAGCTCATTTTTTTTTTGGGTAAGAAAAAAGGGGGGGGGGGGGGATAGAAAACACAAATTTGTATCTTACCCTAACAAACAAGCTGACTATTACAGTCAGTCTGTCAAATGATGCTACAAAGAATATCATATAATATTGTAATTAATTTAGAGTTGAATGAATTGAATTTCACCTCTATTAAATTGATTTTGTAAGGAAAAAGAAGCAAAATATCCTAAGTGCAATTTGCCATATTAAACAATAGGAAGAAAAGAGAGGGGATATGCCCGAAAATAAAATTTAAAAAAAAAAAAAAAAAATATATATATATATATATATATATTCAATATGTTCATAATATGGGTTAGAGTCTCCGTAGGTCTAATTAGGTCTCTTGCTAGGGCAGAAGAAGAAATTCCTTTTCATTTAGCCTTTTAGGTGGTGAGGACTGAGGAGAAGAATCCCTAAAAGGCTAATGATCCAATTTTTAATTCATTTTTTGTGTCTAAAAACCATAATGTTTTCCGTATCTCTTTACCAAACTAGATGGTGACAATGTGCGGTTCATGTCCCCTTAACTTAACCCCTTTGCTCATTCAATTCCAAGGCACCAACCAACTTGGCCTTGCTGTCTGTTAATTGATTTGATTGTTACTACAAGTGGTGCGTTTTAATAGTTTAATAATAATATTAATAAAAAAAAAAACACAACTTTGACCGTCAAGATTAATATATTTTGATCATCACTATGCCTTAGATTCATTTGGGTAAATATGTAAATAAAAATATGATTTTTATTTGTCACTTATATATACTTTATCTTAAACACTTCATTTTTAATAAATCAGCCTATCATAAATCAGCCAAGCTGTAGTTCTAAACTTTAAGCTCATATATTATGTTAGTTATTATATCAAATTATATATATGACCGTGATTAATCGGTTAAGAAAAATTAAATATAAACAAAAATTTCCTTTTAAAGATTTTTACAATTTAACCTTAAAATATAATAATAATTAAGGATGGGTAAAATTTTTAATTTAACGAGAGTCTAGATTAAGAAACCTAAATCGATATTGGTCTTGGTCCTTAGGACCAAGATCAATTTTTATTTTATTCCCGATCCTAAATTATATATATATATATATATATATATAAAAGAAAGTACCCAGTTTCTTCTTCCTATTGGGCAAATGGGCTTAACATTTTAAAAAAATTTGTTTAGATTGGGCACGGTACCAATTCTGACGATACATGTTCTAAGTAGGGACTGGTAGTTTCAGTCTCAATATCAATATCAGGACAATCAAAATTTGAACCGATACCATCATGTATCGGTACCGGTGCATAGGGGTGGAGTTAGAATTTTAGTTTAGCGGATGTCAAATTTAAGCTATTATGATAAAGTTAAATTTAAGTTGATGTAAAAATACAATCACCTCAAAAGACATCAGGTAAATGAGATTGAAACTTAATAGCTCTAGCAACATCAAGGAAATGACGATATTTGGCTCAACTATATCTCATTCTGCTGGAATGTATAAGGACATGAAGATTCATGTATTATACTTAAAGATTCATGTATTTTGCTCAACTATCTGTGACAACAGAAAAAACTGAACTTTTATTCTGTAAAAGAATAGTCCAGGTGCCCCTAGTGTAATCATCTTCGATAGTAAGAAAATGATGATTAAAAGACACCCACACATCCTATTGAAGATGATTACACTAGGAGCGCCTGGACTATTCTTTTACATATGAATGATCACAAGCTTCGCTGTCATTTGATGATTAAGAAAATGATAAAACAAATTCGAATTACTCTCTCGTTTTTCAATACGTAATCAAACCAAAATGATGAGGATGATCTGACGTGTTTATAATGCAGGTTAACTGGATAAGAGAAAAGATGCAGTGAAGAAGGTGATGGCTGCAATGACTGTTGGAAAAGACGTATCATCACTGTTTACAGATGTGGTGAACTGCATGCAAACCGAAAATTTGGAGCTGAAAAAGCTTGTTTATTTGTATCATCAACTATGCTAAAAACTAGCCTGATCTAGCAATACTTGCTGTCAATATATTTGTGAAGGTAACGAACGTTATTAGCCCCAGAAACTTCTGGGGAAGTTTTACATAATGGATTATTTTTTCCTTTCAGGATACACAAGATCCGAATCCTTTAATCCGTGCTTTGGCGGTACGAACAACGGGCTGCATCCGAGTTGATAAAATTACCGAGTATCTCTGTCATCGTCTTCGACATTGCCTAAAGGATGTTTTCATGTCTGGTATATGTGTCTAGATATGATTGCCCGTATGAATGTTACTAAGCGGGAACTTGTGAATTATGATATTGAGTTCGTTTTTCCTTCTTGTTTGAATTTGCAATTTAACCTCCTTATATGTTTGAATTATTATATTGACAGGACAGTGATCCCTATGTTCGCAAGACGGCTGCTATATGTGTTGCAAAACATTATGACATAAATGCTGAGTTAGTTGAGGATAGGGGTTTTGTAGAATCTCTTAAGGACTTGATATCAGACAATAATCCAATGGTCATAGCAAATGCTGTAGTGGCCTTGGCTGAGATACAAGAATCAAGCTTGAGACCCGTTTTCGAGCTCAGTAGCCCAACTCTGTCGAAGCTCCTTACTGCTCTAAATGAGTGCACGGAGTTAGTTTTCAGTTTCTTCTGTCTTTTCTCCTTTGTTATTATTTTAACTTCTATGATTTGTTTGTTCAATCATTGTTTTATTTTTTAGAAGGTGGTAAGGTAAGTATTAATGCCTGTTGAAATGGAAAACAAAACTATCTACTCTAATTTGTTTTCCTTATCAGATGGGATCAAGTTTTTATACTGGATTCACTTTCTAGATACAAGGTAGTGGATGCTCGTGAAGCTGAAAACATCGCAGAGAGAGTAACTCCACGGCGACAACATGCTAATTGTGCTGTTGGTGTATCAACCATCAAGGTAATTTTTTTTTTTTTTTAAACAAAATAATAGTTCTTATTACAAAAATAGCTTCGTTTAATGAATAGCTAAGATTTATCTAACTCGTAAGCCTCATTCTTTTTGTCAATGTAGATAATTCTCCAACAAATGCAACTTATACTTAGCACTGATGTAATTCGGAATCTTTGCAGAAAAATGGCTCCACCTCCTGTCACATTACTCTCTGCAGAAACCGAGATACAGTTCCTTGCATTGCGGAATATTAGCCTTCTAGTACAAAGGCGGACCGCCGTTCTGGCCCATCAAATTAAGGTGATTTAACAGTAGTATCAGATTTGCATTCACAATGACGCAATCTATGTGAAGATGGAAAAGTTAGAGATTATGATTAGGCTTGCATCAGACAGAAATATCGACCAGGTAAGCAATCTCTCACTTGGATTTTTATTTTGAATTTTTTGCTATCAGAATCGAGATGTATTGTTATTTTGACCTGACCACAATTTTCTGCAGGTTCTACTGGAGTTCAAAGAGTATGCAACTGAAGTAGATGTAGATTTGTAAGGAAAGCTGTTCGTGCTATTGGTCGTCGTGCCATCAAAGTAGAAAGAGCCGCTGAACGTTGCTTTAGTGTGTTGCTTGAGGTAATCAAGATTAAAGTTAGCTATGTGGTTCAAGAGGCGGTTATAGATATCTTTAGGAACAGTTAAGCAATTCATTCGGTTCATATCTATATGTTTATTTGAACTTTTTTTTATATCGTGATTCTTTCCATTTTTTTTTTCTTCAGATACGTGTCCATAATTGTAACACTTTGTGAGAGCTTGGACACGTTAGATGAGCCTCTGCTAGAGTAACATTTCTGTAGTTGTATAAAGATTACAAACAGTGTTGAAATTTGATCTGGATATTTGTTTTATCTTTGTTGACCGTCTCATGTTTGTGTTTCCTTCTTCCTCAGGGCATCAATGATCTGGATTATTGGTCAATATGCGAAAAGAATCGATAATGCCGATGAGCTCCTTCAAAGCTTGTTGGAGAGTTTCCGTGAAGAGCCTGCACGGGTCCAGCTGCAATTGCTGACAGCTACTGTCAAGCTCTTTCTTAAGAAGCCAACCGGGGGCCGCAGCAAATGATGCAGATTGCAGGTCATCCTTCTACATTATTTAGATTAATTTACTTGACTGTTCATTTTTTCGAATGTTGATGTGACCGGAACCGAGAAGTGTTTTACTTCTCGGCTAAGATTCCTAAAGGTACACACCTGTCTTGATCGAACTTAGCACGGTGATCGGAACGTCGGAGCCAAGTGTGCGATTAAAACTCCCTAGCACTGACATGGCCACGCTTTTCTTTGAAGCCTTTGAGTCTCTCCTCAAGCAATAGAGCAACTTTTGCTCAATCAATTCAATCAAACGTTTTGGAAAGTGAATTAAATTACCTGAACCCCATCATCTTCCTGTAACTAGCTTCATGTTAATCAACCTCTTCCACTTCTCTTAGCGCACTATATAAGACTCCATCTAACTACAGACCCTACATATCTGCTCTCTAGCCTCTTCCACTAATCAGTCAAGATGTCTTCCACTTCCACATTGGTGAAGCTGCTGTTTGCTCTCACGGCTCTGGTAGCCTTACTGCGCTTTCCGATCGTGGCCACAGCACGGCCGTTGAGTCCGACACTAAGCTTGGCTGCTCGGCTAAAAGTGGACGGTTCCGATCAATCATCCAATTGCTGGTACTCTCTACTTGAGCTTCAATCATGTTCATCAGAGGTCGTAATGTTCTTCCTCAACGGTGGGACTTCCTTGGGTCCCAGCTGCTGTAAGGCCATTACAATCATTCAGAATGAATGCTGGCCCACAATGCTCGAGTCTCTTGGTTATACTGCGGAAGAGGGCGGCGTACTTGCAAGCTACTGTCATACTGCTGATAACGTTCATCATCTTCCATCTCCACCGTCCGTTGAGCATACTAAGAATGTTGACTTGAAAAACTTCTTTCCTTAATTATGTTGCAAATTGCGGTGATGTTTTTCAAGTAAATAAAATCATCAATAAAAATGTACTTTTTTTTTGGGCCTCGACGCATTACTACTGCATTAGTATGGAACCGACTTGTTGTGGGCTTTTTAAGGTTGAAAAAATAATCTGAAAGGCCCACTAATTTTGGGCCTTTTTGACGATCTTAAGGACGAGCCCATCTGGCTTAGCCTTTCCCGGTTTTTACGCGGTGCTTCCTAAACCTTCCCTAACCGGCTGATCCCTAATTGCGTTTCGCCGAGGACGTTTCTCTCGCCGTGTTACGGGCATCGGAGGTGAGTCGCCATTCTACATCGGCGAGGTGAAGAGCCTTAATCAGATCCTCTAGGGTTTATTTTTTCTTGGAAATGCTTCTTTTTACTATGTCTGCTGTTTATAATTTTTAAGTGGTTCGATTTGATACCGTGCATAGATCTGCGCGATCAACATCCTGTAAATTGTCAATTTGACCTTTACTTAGGCTTTGATTTGGCTTAAAAAAATTTTGGTACTGCTATTTCAAGCTCAATAGATGTTGATCGTAGGTCAGTCTCAGATCAATTCTGTGAAGTGTTGGAAAGTTGAGTCATTGATGCAGCGTTGCATATCAGTTGATATGAAGGCTAGGAATATAAGTTATTCTTGGCCTGTTCATCTCTGTTTAATCCCGTAGTCGAAATTCTTTTAACAGATAGCTTTACACGTTTGATGCAGAGTTAATTTGAAAATGTAGTTGTGTAGTTGTTTGTAAGCATATATTCTTGGGAAACATTGTGCTTTCCTGACCTTTTCTAACCGTCTCTAGCATTTTGATTCTTTACTTATTTTTGTAGATGCCTCAGTCAAGGGAAGAAAGGTCAGTTACCAACTTAAGCTTTAATTTAAATTGAGCATGCTTTGTGTATATGTTTCGTTAGGTGATTATGCATTTAATCACAGCTCCCTCTCACCTGTGAGAGCCCATCGGTCAAGATCCTTATCAAGGTCTAGAAGAAGTCGCTCCAGGTATATAAGCAAAGCTAAGTAAAACAAATCCAACCATTTTGCCGAGGGTTGTATTGCCCCTATATTCATTTTCTCCGTTGGCTACAGATTCTGTCATGGTCGTTAAATAATTTCCATTTTGCATCTTAAGATACCCTAAAAGTCCCGGCAAATGCTTCTTGTCATGCCAATTGCTTGGTATTATCCTAATTACTTTCCTAGACAATAAGCTTGGTCTTATTTGTTCAAAAGTGGAAGAGTGGAGAAGATTTCTTTTTGCTGCCAGGGTATTGAAAGTTCCATAAAGAAGCCTTCCTGGCTGTTTCAGTGTCACGGTCTCTGTGTAGGGCGACTCTAGATTGTCTTGTTGTTGAAACATGAGGTTTGAGATAGGAGCATGCAATTAATGGGAGTATAATTTATTTTCTGTGTTGCTTTGCAGGCAAAACGGAAGCGTGGGAGGACGCCTACTCCAGGGCGGTATCAGGGTTTGAGAGAGAGAGATGGACGTGGTACATTTAGTGTCTTTTTTGTGGTTTTTTGATATTTTCTATTTGTCAATTAATATATTTTTTTCTGCTGTGGATGTAGGACATGATCGTAGACGGTCCCGTAGCTATTCCCCACATAGATGGCAAGAAAGAAATCCTTATTCAAGGGACCGAAGAGGACGATCTCGCTCCCCCTATGGTAACAGGCGGATGGATAGTTATTCGGATCATAGGAGACGCCCTGGCTCCGGCCCGACAGATAATAATAGAGCCTACCATTAAGTATGATATCACCAATATTCACTTCACCCCAAGCTTTAAACTTTTAACTTGTCTATGGAATCTTTGTGCTGTTCTTTTTATTATGAATGTTTGTAATTGTATGATGTATATGTGACTTCATCCAGAGAGTTTGTATGTAAACTGTAATTTTAAAAGTGCAAAACTTCAGTTTGATGTGCATGTGAAATTGCAAATTCTTGGTTTTTTTTATCCAACATTCGATAGAGCCCAAACCATACATGATCTGACAAGAGCGTGGGAAGAAAAAGGTGAAAAGCAAAAAAAGGGTAGGAGAGAGAGTAAATGTGAGCACGTGGGTGTGAGTGAGGAGAGGGGCCCACACTATGAATTCCCCCTCCACCCAAAAAACAAAAAAAAAAAAAATCTTTTATAGCGGGCTTTCCATATTTCAAAGAGGAGAGAAAGAGGAGTGTTGTGCGTTCCAGCTGCCAGCACTGGGCGGACTTGAAATCAAATTTAAAAAATGCGTAATTTTTTATTTTATTTTATTTTTTTCTTCTGAAGAAAAAATTATTTTTGGAATTTGAAATTGAAATTATGGGGGAATGGGAGTTGAGTGGGACCGCCCCTCTTACGTTACACTGCACTTGCTCGCTAGGTAAGATAAGATCCGACAGCTGTGTCCCTGACACGTGTGCGTCACTATCTAACAAGTAACCCAACACAGTGGCTTCAACTTTAGCTTGGCTCCGCTGCTACCTCCCTCCTTAACGGCTTCACTTGTTTCTTAACTTTCTCTCTAGTTCTTACATTGTCAATTAAAAAGAAGAAAAATAAAAAACAGAAAAATAAATTAATAACAATTGGACGCACACTACCAATAAATTATCAATATATCTGATTAATTCATAAAATTTATCATGATTTATGTATTATTCTTTATTTAAAATTTTAAAAAATTTAATATAGAAAAGAGATATTTTATTTTTTATCGATTTAATTTTTTGATAAATGACGTAGTATTTATGTTGTTTAATTTAATTAGGTATTAAATTTAATTAAAATATAATGTAAAAAGGTAGTTTAATTAATTATAAAAATAGCTATTCATATTTTTATATCTTAAATTATCAAAAGTTTTATTATTTCATTTAAAATATTAAGATATATTCCCGGCATTATAGATAATTCATTAAAAAAAAATATATATATATATTTTTTAAATTAGTAAACTTATTTAAGGTAATGTAAAGTAAATCTATACGCATTTTTAGCAATAATGTATTAATCTGAGAGTGTGGTAGAGACTTGTATATTGTTTTTGACTGTGGAGTCACGCAAATACTATGATTAAAAAGGAGTTATAATTAAAATAAATAATAATATATGGTATTTAGTAAAAATAATTACAATTGTCTCCTTTCTAAATAATAATATATATTTGTTTAATTCTCTCACGTTTCCACCACGTGATCAAGTTGAAATGATGTCTGAATTCTTCAAGTTGAGAAACTGGTGTGTGTGTCGGACAAATAGGATACAAGCCAATAACACCATGGCATGATACTTGTGTTTGGCGGCTAAATTTCCACGAGGTCATTAATTATATATATATATATATATATATATATATATATTCTCAATTAATTATAAATTTATTTTGATATTAGCCGTATTCATTAATTTTCATTGTTAATCGGTCTTTTCATAATTTAAATATTTTTAAATTGAAAAAAAAGAAGAAGAAAAATCTTACATTATAATATTACTCATTATTTTGATATTTTAAAGTATATTATTATTTTCTTTTATTTCAAAATATTAGTTTTATTATTTTTTTATATTATTTTCATGATAAAAACATTAATTTCTTTTTTTTTTCTTTAATTAAACCATAGTTAAATTTATCGGTTAAAGGGGATGCAAGAGTTCAAACTTCAAAGAAGCGAGGGCCCCACAAAATCAGATAGCTCCCTACCGAAAACGACAAAAGCCACAGTAACATTTAAAGGCGCCGTCTCCAATCAGCCGAGCCAAAACCTCCACAAGTCCCGACGTACAAAATTCAACTGGCTATGACCGGTAATTTAAAATCCTTTAGCCGGTAATTTCAAAAGTTTTGGATGTACGGCTTGCTACATGGTGCAGGTCGTTTCATTGGCAGTTGGTAAGCATTTAGTGTGTGTTTTGCGCTCCTTCTTCTTCCTACCCTCTCTCTCCCCTCTGGCTCTCTCTGACCCCTGTTCTCTATTTTGCAATTTCAAATCAGAAAACTTCCTGCATTTTTCACTGCCCTATTTAAATTCCTCACTCTCTCTCTTCTCCATTGGATATTATCTGATTTCCTTTCAGTTTTTCAGATCTCTCTGCTCTTCCTCAAATTCCGAAGATTTCTTATCTTCTCGCTCGAATCGAAACCTGAGATTCATTGCTTGTACCTCGCATTTCGGATTCTTATGCTGGTTCGTTCAGGTACTTGAGCTGATATTTTATGATTTCTTATTCATTCACTTTTTTTTTTCCTGAATAATTTGTCTAGGTATTTCCGTTAGTAGTTCTTTTATTTCGGCTCTACATTATTCATGATTAATGGAGGGATAAGCAAAATGAGTGCTATTTCAATTTTGAAAGTTAGATTTTCGTTTTGTAACGGTAGTTCTTTTTCTTCTTTCTTTCCTTTTCTTAATGTGAATTTATTTTCAAAAGCGTTATCAAAATTTGAATTTGGTTATAGGCGATTCTTCAATTTGAATGACTTTGGAGTTTGAAGTTTATACATATAAAAAATTCGAGCTGTTCATTGGGATTCGGGGTCTTTCTTTCTTTTTCTTTTTCCATCCCTTTCGTTCTTTAAAAAAAAAAAAAAAACTTTTTCTCAGTGATGAAAGCGAATAACTTGGGCGCCTACACTTTTTCTTTTCAATTTCTTTTGAAAATCACTAAAATTCACTCAACTGAGTGTGAAAATTTCATTGTTCTTCCTGCATTTTCTCGCCTGCCAAACAGCGTCCAACAGTGACCTGATCATAAGAGAAACCAAATCCAATCCACTTCGCAAAGAAAACTTACCGATAGTTTGTTTTTTCATTTCTCCATTTATTAGTAAGAATTGAATTTCATAGAACTGGGACTTTTTGAATCTGAATTTGCAGGGGTTCATTCATTGTGAGAATTTATGTTACTTGTGAATCAGAGATTTTGATACCCTTCTACGAAGCCAATTCGCATTTATTATACTTTCTTATTAAAATTCCCGTCAGTCCCCCTCACTTGGCCTCAACCACTTCGTGACAACTCCTCTTAATCTTTCTCTCACCACAATTATACACTTCACTGTATACCGCCCCAAGCTACCGTTCCTCCTTTAGAAGTTAGATATTAGAAGTTCCATACAGGAACTCAGTATGTATATTAGAAGTTAGATTTTTTTTTTCCTAAATTGATTTCAACAGTTAAACAAAACCCATTTCCAGTATTGATCCCAGGATGCTTTCGTAAGGAAAAAAGTGGTTTTTTTTTTTTTTTTTGTTATACAAGTTAATTGGTCCTTTTGCTGAATTGGAAGGGGGGAAGTTATAAGTTAGAAATAATGTTGGAGGCGGAGCTTTGTTCATCAAGAGTAGTGTCGCCTTTTCGTGAGGAAAGTGGGGATGAGGAGCTTTCAGTTCTTCCAAGGCATACAAAAGTAATTGTCACTGGGAATAACAGGACAAAGTCTGTCTTGGTGGGTCTACAAGGTGTCGTCAAGAAGGCTGTTGGCCTCGGTGGCTGGCATTGGCTGGTAACTTTCCTATTCCCTCTCTCGGTTTATTTGTTTATAATCTCTACTGTAGTGGACGAGTATGACACTTAAATGACTGAGCATCTTTGTTTTCCCAGTTGAGCATGGAATCCTTTTTTGTTTATTTGCTTAGCTTATATTTGCTGAAAAGAAGAAGAAATTGCGAAAAAAGCCCAAACATTCCCCAATTGGGCCCATTACAAGCGCAACCTTTTTAAAACTATTTCTTTGATTATATTTTTTGGTAACGCATGACGATAGTTGGGTTTTTTCTTATGGTAAACAGTTCTAAGTAATTATATTGATAAGGATTGTCTATCTTTATGTGATGCCTTACTTTAGGAGTTGATTGGGGTTACCTAATTGGTATCAGAGTTCGTGAGAGGCCCAACCATTATATAGGTAGGGTTTTACCTAGTTGTTTGTTTTTCCTTGGGATAGAGTTCTTCTCTGCGACTTGCTGGACATATTAGAGGACGCGTAGAATGCATAAAATAGTTTCTTCTGAAGATTTTCTGTAGGCTATCAGTCATTCTTGTCGTAGGCATTGAATACTGCGCAACATGTCTGACTCTGGAGACGTAAGCCAAGTAACGTTAAACTGACATTTGCATGTAAAAACTCTTGGCACACAACTGCCATCGAACCCTGAAAGAATGATAACAATTTGATTTTACCTTAACCTCGATCTAGGATTGTGATTGATATATAATATGTTTTCTCTTTTTTGGTACTTAGTTTATGAATTTGTAATTACATTAAAGGTCTTAAAAAATGGGGTTGAAGTGAAGCTCCAAAGGAATGCTCTTAGTGTACTAGAACACCCTACTGGGAACGAAAATGATGAAGATGATTATGACAATTCGACCTGTAGCTCAGACATTGGTGAAAAGGACAACGATTTTTGTAAGTTAAAAAGAATGTAATGACATGAAATCTAGTGTCAAATTCACAGATTATCATGATTGAATATTAGCTGTTTGTTTATATTCATCCTCGCAGCTAGCAGTACTGAGTTCCAGAAATTTAGCAAACCAAAAGTTAAGCAAGCAAGGCCTTTTTCTGCAATTATATCAGCAAAATTCCCTAACCGAGGCAGCTATAATGAAGTTCAATCCATCCATAGGCCTCAGACGGTAAGAATCTTGTAAATAGAATGATCCTGTTTGTTGTCGAGCTCACTCAATATTCTTCCGGTAAATGCACCTTTTTTTTTCCTTGAAATCTTTTTGGTTGATTTCTAACAATTTAAATATTGTGCTTTTGGGATATCAGAAGGTGAATCTGGCGAAACTAGGAACCGACTCATTATGGAGATATTGCAAACACTTCAACCTTGTGGGTCTCTCTAATCACTCAAATTTATTCCACCTTTTTTAATTCTAGAATCTTTTAGACTCAATTTATTTACTTGTTTTGTTGCATTTTTTTTGAATTGCAGTCGAGAGGCTTTTCTAATCGTTCAAGGGAGCTACTCCTTAATGCAGCACAACAGCACTTTGCGTTGCGGGTATCTCTCTCTTCCACTCTCTCTCTCTCACATACTTCTGCTTACTCCTAATGGTTTTACCCTTTTGTTGCTGATACAGACAAGGTTGGATCAGGACATGGTGGTGACGGAATTAGTCGGATCGTGCAAGAGACGGAAAGCAGCGTGATGAGGACTATGCTTGTTCGGAAAGATTGATTGTATAATAATATAAGTAGATATCCTAACCCTTCTAGATGCAGTCTAATTACCTTAACTTGAGACATAATGGGGGAGAAAAGAAAAGGTGTGGTTAATCTAACCCAGTTCTTTTCCTCCACCTTATTTAGGATCCTTCTAACCTTGTCATATTGGGCTTTAATAGTTCATTAGTTTGCCCCCTCAAGTAGTAGTGTTTACATATTGATAAAAGTTTCCTTCAGAAATTTCGGGTTTTCTCCTTTTCTGCTCCGTCTTTTTATGTGGCCAAATCATGCACAGCTCCTTACTCTGACGACATGTCGGTCAATGAATCTATTGTTCACACGTGACATCCTAACGCATTTAACGAAATTATGAGCTACATATTCCGGCCCATTTAATGAAAAATTGAGTCCAAGCCCATATTCCCAAGTTCACCAGTTGGACAAAAGTATATACAACGCTGTGGGCCTGACATGGGCCACCTGTCCAATTATCTTACGGAGAATCGAACCGACGAAGCGCCACTTGGCCCACTACCCCTTTTCCCGCGAATACGAACAAAATTCTTAAGACTTTTATTTATTTATTTTTATGACTTCTCAAGTGGAAATAGTAGGCGCACACGGAACCAACTCATACACAAAAAGAGTGAGGAGAGAGAAAGAGGAAAAAAAAAAGCCTTTTGGGCTTTCCTCTTCCCGTGGCGAAGCCTAAACTACACTCAGAAACCAGTCCACCGCCACCCTACCACCACTATCAACGGTACTATCACCGCCATCACTGTCTCCTTTCTTCTCGATCGAGTTCTCTATCCCAAGCAGGTGGAAATTTCCGGTTCATCGTTATTTTCTTCTTCCTCCCTAATTGATTCCGGTAGTCCGATTTTATTACTAGCTCTTTAGTTTAAAAGAAGTTTTGTTTGTTCTTAGCTTTAGGTCTCTTAGCGGTGATTTTTGTTTTGTTTTTTTGTGTTTGTGTGGAGTTGAGGTTGTTTTCAGGCTTCTGGAATCGACTGTTCTACTTTATTTATTTTCTTTCTTTTTTTGGCTGCTTTTTCTTTTCTTCTTCTACCGATTTTGTGTTTATGTTTATTTCTGCCTGATTGCTAGTATATTTTTCTTCTCTGTAAGATGATAGCTGGTTTGAGTTAGAAACTGGAATCCAGAGTTTTCAAATTCTGAAAATCCTTTATTGATTTCACTAAAAACTTTTTTTTTGGCCTTTTTAGTTTTTTCTTTTCTGTTTCTATGCTTTTTCTTTATTCAGAAATGTGCGGTTGTTCGTCTTTAAAACATGCCATTAATTATTGGAATCGTGTTTTATGCTTCACACTTAGCTTAAATCCTTTTTATTCTAACTTGGTGAGTGGATATCTGTCAACGTTTATATAACTATATATATATATATCTGTGTCAGGAAATTCATAGCTTGTTAACAATAGCAAAGTTTCTTATAATATTTGTTTAGGAGATTTCTAGTAAAAGTTTAATCTTCTATCATGAATTATTTCATTCATGCTTAGACTTCGAGAGAAAGATTCCTTTATCTTGGGCCTTGGCTTTCCTTTTTCTCTTTTGCTATGAAAACATCTAGATGTTGACCCCATAGGTTCATGTTGTTAGCACTTACTTGATTATTTCATGTGTGTCGTGCAGGATATTCAAATGGGGCAGTAAAACTTATAGGCGTGTTTCACGTAGCCTTCTCGTACAGACTTTGATTTTTTTTTTCTTATGCTGAGGAGAGGGATGCTCTTCATTGGGTTCAAGATAGTTTTATGCGAGCCTTGTTAAAAGAAGGAAATGGGAGGTTGCTGTTGTTGTTCTTCCAAGGGAACCGAGTTGAATAGTGCACCGGTGTACTATTATGTCAGTATAATATCTTTTTCCCTCAGTGGTCATGCTTTCTCTTCTTTGTTGAGCAGATTATTTCACTTTTTATATTCAATTTTAATGGTATAACAAAAGTGTCTTTAAAAACTCATGCCACGAAATTTGTTCATTTTTTACCAGCGGACAGTATCAAAGCCTCTTCTCTTTCCGCACGTGTGTGTGTGTTTTTTTTTTCTTTGGACCTGGAGGTTAATCATTGAAGACTAAATTGCTCTATCTACCGCTTTTCAACCTACCAAATGTCTCATTGGAGCTTGGAAACTTTTATCTGCTAAAATATTATCTTTCATGCTCTCCAAATCAAGTGATTTGCACATTGCTTCTGCTACATTTCAAATGGGTTATATGGTACTGCAATGTTGTTAGTAGGTGTTATAAGTATCATCTTACCTATCCTGATTTGGACAAATAATAACACAGCTATTGGATAAATGTACTTGTTTTTCCCAATCAGTTATTTATATATTACTATAACTTGCGACAGAGTATGGTTAACGAATAATACTGGAACAATTTAATTTCTCTATTTTTCTGAACTACACTAATGCTGCAGTGCCCGAGAGTATCAGAAGAGCACTTGCCATTGTCATCTCAGCATGGTGTTTCCTCTACACTGTCAACAGGACTCCTTGTCGATTTGAATCTTGATACCTCAATCCCTGACAATTATAGACCTCCCCCTGCACCGATCCCTTACGACATAGTTTTAGGGCGTCCACAAACACCGCCATCAGCTCAGGATATTTGTTCCAATAAGGTTAATGCTGCAGCAGCAAATCCAGAAAATCCTGATTCCGTTCATGAAGCAACTGGGGATGATGCTCAGAAAGCTTCATCTAAATGTGAAAACATAAAGGGGTCAGATTGCAAGTTGCAGACAATGCTTGAACTGGCAGCGCAAGAGGAATTGGAAATAGAACTTGCAAAATCTGTGGAATCTGCTGTTTTAACAATAGAGGAGGAGGATGCTTGTCCCATCTGTTTGGAAGGTATCCAAATCTACTGCTTCCATATCACCTTCTTGAAAAGGATATTCACCAGCTTTACTCTTTAACCTTATAACCATCTGTTGTGGCGCTTGTTATGTTCTTTGAAGTAGAACAGTTGTGGACAAAACATTTTCTCTTCTTTCATGCAGAGTATGATGCTGATAACCCAAAGCTGACCACGAAATGCGGGCATCATTTTCACCTTGCATGCATCCTTGAATGGATGGAAAGAAGTGAAACCTGTCCAGTGTGTGATCAGGTTTGTCTTCATCATTTTTGTTTTCCCTTGAGAGATACCATGGTATGACATTGAGAGATCACTTCTCCCATCCTATTATTCTTTGCTGCAGGAAATGATATTTGACCCTCCTATTGATTACTAGCAGTCAGAAACTCCAATACTCTTTTGATGTTTGAAGTATAGCTTAAAGGAAAAGGTGAAAACTGCATGAGAAATTTTTTTTTTTTTTAATTCAGTGTTCTTGCTATAGGCAGAGAGAGAGAGAGAGAGAGAGCAGTTGTTTTATGAAGAGTTGTACCCCTTTCAAAATTGGACACCTCTGTCTATTTCTTCAAACTTTGGAACAAGGAAAGAAAGGAAAAAAAAGATGTCTTACTTGGGAAAAGAAAAAATGTAAATAGACTGGAATGTTTCTATTAGAGAGATTCATTAGCCTTTTTCTTCATTCCTCTATCCTCGGTGAATCGAGTTGCAGTCAGTCAGAATGGGATTCAGATGCCGAATCATCGGGTAGGTTTCAGAAAATGTTCCAAAAGAAAGAAAGGTAACTGTTATTTTTATGACCCATGTTTTTCTAAGAGTGCTTGATAGATAGAATCAATCAAGTACTAACTCACTTCACTTTACCATTTCATTCATCAATCATACTTCCATCCTTACACTGATTCCGATTACATTACAGGTATCGGTTTAAGAATTTGTATCGATATTTCCACATTTGTATTGATATTTTCAAATTGTAAGAGCTAAAACTTTTGAGGTTTCATCAAAATGTTACTTGAGCTGAAGTTTTGCGGTATATCCTAATAATAGTTTAAAGAATTGTTTGAACTTTTTGAAGTGTTTTGCTTTTGGACGAATGTCAATCCTTGATTTTAAATGCAAGGTGACAAACATTTAGGGCTTGAGATTACAATTTTCAGACACATATAAGGCTCCAGCATCTAGTTTGGACCTAATCTCGAGTTTTGGCTTTGGAGTTTCACAAAATATGATTAAAATATGTTTATTCTAAAATTTAATTTTATTACATGTTAATTTGCATCTATTTAAATGGAATGTTAATACCTTTGTTGTAGCAAGAAAAATCTTTACTAAAAAGATACTTTGAATAATACTTCTCCTCGTCATTACCTAGACTGTGTTTATGAATAGTCGATCAATTTTAATTGCATGTATCAGGTCTATCCAATAAATTTGTCGGATGAAGAAGTAGGTTTTTGTAATGGGTCTTACCTCAATCTCTCGGTTATATGTGACCGTTGCTCCCATTTATTAACTTGCATGATGTAATCGTTGTGAAAACTCACATTTATTAATTTGCATAATGTAAAAGAGAGATTCACGAGTTTTTCATGATGAGTTCCGTCTCATTTTATTTCTCTCGATTGCATACAAGAACAAGGTGCGGGATATTGATACCAAAATTCATCCTGTTCAGAAGGGAAAGTAGGGGTTATTATTTTTAAATTATTTTTAAATTATTTTTTATACTTAAGTTAGTAATATATTCAAAATAGTTAATAATGAAAATAATTTTGAACTATGAGCATTTGAACATATGCTTTAGGAGTCTTGAGGATATTTATATGGTTCACCTGATAGAATCTTTTGAAGTGAAATTATTGATTTAATAGAATTTGGGAGGATCTTTTCCTTGATTTAGGGGCGTATTCCTTATCTTGTGGTAATGGGTCAAATCCTCTTCTGCAAGACGACCTTAGGATCTTTATGTTCCGAGCTCCTTAGGCGACACCCTAAACAACCCCCACGGGCCGGTGAGTGCTGGGCCTTATAATCAATAAGTCTGACCTCACTTTTGGGTTCATTGGCTATTCTGATCAAGGTATAGACCTAAGTTCTCATTAGAGTGATATTTTTGTAAATATTCATAGAAGGTTATTTGAAGTGATGTTTTCATAAATATTCCATGAGTGAGTATTTTATTTACCCCATCGGTCAACCCCTTGGCACAAGTCGTCATTGCATATTAGCTTGCGATACAAATTCTGATTTTTGTGTCCTTGCAATCTGATTAGCTTAGAATTCATATGGCATGAAGCTTTCTCATCGGTTGATGATCTTTGGACATGAATACTTATATTAGTTTTCTGTCCAAAATATTTGGCCTTTTTTCTCTCTTTATTTTTCCTTTTGCGCTTTCCCATGAATTGTTAAAGTCTCTCCTTGAAGCTTCTTCCTTGGAGATTTTGCCATCCGGGTTGTGGGTCTATCTTTTCTTCTTCCATATGGCACTAATATGATATTTCCTTTTTTCTTTTTTTTTGTGTGATTCCTTTACACTCAATCGAGGCTGAGCATGCCTATGGCGCTTGGCCGAGCTCGCTCATGGTGCTCGGCCACGCTTGGCCTTGGCCGAGCTGCCTCCTAAGTGCTCTGTCGTTACCGAGCCGCTTGGGTATTTAGGACTTTTTTATTGACCATTTTCATTCCTTGATAGGCGATCTGCTAGCTTTGTTTATTATAGATCTTTCTCAACTCATAAGTGGATTTTCTTCCTCAGCCTCGATCCTTTAGTCTTCCATCATCCCATTGACTTTGGGCACTCATCCAATTGTTTTCTTTCTTTCTTTTCCAGACTTCAAGTCATTTAGATTGACTATAATGTATAATCTCTTAGGCGCGAACTTTAAGTACAGATGAAGAGCCCCTAGCGGATGAAGTAGTTTACTCAATATTAGGTTTCTCTTTGTGATCGACACATGAGGAGGCATTTATAGCTAAAGAACAATTTGTGTAGGTCTACTATAACCAAGATTGTTTTGTAGAGGGTTGAAATAGACATCTCACCTTTATTTTGTTGCTTTACTTCATGTTGCCTTATGCTTAGACCCTCTATCGACCGTGTTGTGATAGGGAAAAACGCGTTGATAGATAGTTTCCTCTTGAAACTTTTAAGTGTAAGTGTCTTTGTTCTTCTAATTGTTACCCTTCTTTATTGTCGGGGTATTTGATGATTTCTTTTTCTTCTTATTTTTCAGTGCTTGATGGATGAAGCTGTGATTTCTGTTATGGTGGTCATTGGAGCTGATGACAACCTCAAGGCGAAATTTGGTAAGCTAGAAAATCAGTTTAAATTTGCTTGTGCTGAGATTGGGGTTTTTCAGCGTTCTTAGTCAGGCCTCAGTCTTGAGTCGGCCACTTTTAAGAAAAGCTTGTCGAAGAAGAAGGCTCTGAGGGAGAAGGCTAAGAGTGATTTTATATGTTGAGGAAGCACTTCAGCTGTCCAAATCTAGGAAGAAGGCTGCCTTGGAGGTAGTTGATAGTTTGACAAAGAAAAACAAGTCCTTTCATCCGTCATTTCCTCGACTCAAAGAGAAATGGCGGAGGGAGTTTTTTTGTTCTTTTGAGTCACGAAGGTTCGAACCAAGACCTTAGAGAAAGGGGAGCTCACTGGCTTTCTCTTTGCTAATGGCCTTATTCGCACCACTTTTCCTGAGGTTGACGCCAAGCTACTAGAGTTTGAGGATAGAGAGTTATCTTCTAAGGATGATGTTGAGCAGGAGCCGGAGGATGATATAGATGATGAGGAAGATATTGGTGGGGTTGACTCTCCTCATGCGTAGTGGTCCAACGGTGGATCCCCTTGATATTTTGCTATGTTTCTCTTATTTGGACATCACTTTTTGTTTTTTTTTTGTGCTGGACTCCACTTTTGTAGCTTTTTTGGATGCTTTTTTATGGTTCTTTTTTATTTCTTCGGCTTTATTTATAGTAACTCCTCTCCTCTCCTGAGAATTTAGCCTAAGCGATACTTAACTTAGACAATTTTTTTTCTTGGCTTAATACCATTACCTATTTTTTTGTATATATCATTTTCTTTGTTGCTCGGCTTTGGCAGAGTCTTATAAAAAGTGAAAAAATATTTCCTTCATTCCGTACTAGTACTGAGCTAACCGCCACACCTAACACAACCACAACAAGATAAGTGGTTAACTCTTCTCCTAAGATAAATTTAGTCAATCGCGGCATGTCGGCCAAATACTTTTTTAGCTCCTCGAATGCATAGTCACATTGCTCATTCCACCCTTGTTTTCCTCCACTCCTTAACGCCTTAAAGAATGGGAGATATTTATCCACTAATCAACTCTTGAAGTGGCTCAAGGCTGCATTTCTCCTTGTTAAGCCTTTGACCTCTTTTTTATTTTTTGAAGCTTTCATGTTCAAGATTGCTTGAATCTTTTCTGGGTTAGCTTTGATGCCCTAATGATGCTCTATGTACCCTAATAATTTCCCATATAACACCTTGAAAGTGCACTTCTCAGGGTTCATCTTCATCTCAAAGCGGCGCATTGTTTCAAGTGGGAGTTGTGATTGGTGCTTTTGACACTTTTTACGAGGATGTCGTCAACATAAACCTTCATCGTCTTTCTGATCTCTTTCTTGAACATTTCGCTCACTAGTCACTAGAAAGTTGCTCATGCATTTTTCAGCCCGAAGGGTATCACCTGGTAGTAATACAACTCTCAGTTCGTTATGAAAGATGTCTTCTCTTGGTCAGACTCTCATAGCTTCACCTAATTGTATCTAGAATAAGCATCCATGAAGCAAAGTAGTTGGTGGCTTACATGGCATCTACCAGTTGATTTATACTCGGGAGGAGATAGATATCCTTGGGGAATGTTTTATTTAGGTCGATGAAGTCAACGCACATCCTCCACTTTTTGTTGAATTTTTTCACCATTACTATGTTAACAAGTCATTCGAGGTATTAAACCTCTCTAATTTCTCTTAGGCAAAGTAACATATCGACTTTTTCAGCCACCGCTTTATTCTCTTCTTCATTGAATTTTATCCTCTTCTACCGGACATGCCTAGCTTCAAAGGCCACGCCCAACTTGTGGATGATTATTTCTTCGGCTATCCCCTAGAGGTCTTTCGAGCTCCACATGAATACATCTAAGTTCTCCTTCAAGCAATCATTGAGCGCTTACCTTTCTTCATCGAGCAATTTTCCTTTAAGCTTCAAGATTTTATTGTTGCCCAAATCGAGCTCTATGTGTGCTTTGATGGGTGATGGCCTCACCTTATATTGTTTGTCTTTTGTAGTCTAGTCCATGGTACGAATTACTCGATGAACTGTTGATGCCAAAATTCATCCTAACAGTATGTTTACGGAGTCATACCCGCACAATGAAGAAAACAAAAAGGGAAAGTAGTGGTAACCACCTACGAATCCTTCTGATGCTTAAGTTAGTAATGTATTCAAGATAATCAATGATGAAAATAATCTTAGATTTTGAGCATTCGAGCATGTACCTTAGGTGCCTCATAAAGGGGGTATTGATAGGGTTCACTTAATAGAGTTTTCTTGAAGTAGAACTCTTGATTTGATAGGATCCGAGATGATCTCCCTTGATCTAATAGGATCCATAAAGATCTCTTTTAATTTGGGGGCGGATTCCTAGTGTCAGTGATAGGTTAAATCCTTTCCTGCCAAACGACCTTGGGCCCATCATGTTCCGAGCCCCTTAGGAGATGCCCCCAACGATTCCCACGGGCTAATGAGTGTTGAACCTTATAGGTGATAAGTCCGATTTCACTTTTAAACTCATTGATCACTCTGATCGGGGTATATATTCAAGTTCTCTTTGGAGTGATATTTTTATAAATATTCATTTAAAAGTACTGAGAGTTACATTTTTGTACATACTACATGAAGAGATATTTATGGCCCATCATAGGAGAATCATATGATGCTTGGCCTTTGCTCAGTGAATAAAGAAGTTTATGAAATATGGTTTAGGGTATCCTCCTAGGTAGCAATCCTCCTAAACTTTTCTTAAGAACATCTCTCTACTAATAATTTCCCATATGGTATACATAACCACAAAATAGGGGATCTGATTGTATGGTGCCGGATTGCATGGCGCCCATGTAGCCCATGCAATTCGGTCCGTCTGCTGCAATCCAGTATCCCTGAGCAAGCCACGTCGCCTAAAGAGGAATTATATTTTAAAACACACCGGTCACCGAGTTGAACGCGGTGACCCGCATGTTTTTTATTTTTTATTTCTCCCCCCTCCCCCCCCCCCCCCCCCCTCCCCTCTCTATTAACACACATTCGAAGCTTCATTTTATTTTTAATCAACGAACCCATTCGAGCTCACAAATTTGTTGGAAGTCATGAACCCATTCTCTTTTGAAAATAACCTACTACATTTTGAAAACCCTCGATGGCTCAAACTTGTAGAAGATATAAAATTACTGACATGTGAGATGTCGGTCTGAGATTCATAGACTGATATGTAAAGGGCCCTTCGAAGCATCGACCTTTCGACCCTTCGACCCTTCGACTTGTCATTTTACGTGTAACTCTAAGTTACTTTAAGAGTCGAATGACCTTTCACAAGTCGAGGCCTATCGACCCGTAGAGTAACTCTAAGGGTCGAAGGGCCCGACCGTAGAGTAACTTAGAGTTGCATGTAAGATAACGGGTCGAAGGGTCGAAACCTATGAAAGACCTTTCGATCCTTAGAGTTACTCTACGGGTCGAAGAGTCGAAACTTGTGAAGGGCTCTTTGACTCTTACAGTTACTCAAAGAATCGAATGGCCTCGACTTGTGAAGGGTTCTTCGACCCTTAAAGTTACATGTAAGACGATGTGTCAAAGGGTCAAAACTTGTGAAGGGCTTTCGACATTTAAAGTAACTTAGAGTTACATGTGAGATGACGGGTCAAAGATTCGGAGAGCATCTCAGATTGACGTCTCACGACTCACATAATTCGTGTCTCTTCGAAGAGTCTAAGGGCTCTTCACTCAGACCGACAATCTCAGATGTTGGTAATTTTATATTTTCTATTAGTTCGAGTCATCAGAAGTTTTCAAAATGCAGTAGATTTGTTTTCGATAAAGAATGAGTTTGTGATTTCTAACAAGTTAGTGAGTTCGAATAAGTTCATTGATAAAGAGTAAAATAAAATTTCAAATGTATGTTAATTAAGAGGAGAGTACGAAAAAAATTAAATTAGGAAAAGAAAAAAAAATGTGAGTCACCAAATTAAATATGATAGCCCACGTATTATTTAAAATACAATTTCTTCCTATAACATGGCTTACCGATGCTAAATTAAAATAGACTATTCGAATTACACAAACTAGAGGAACATCATATAATCCAACCCCATACAATACTACACCATACAATCCACTCCCACGTAACATCAGCTTCAGCTGGCTCCCACTAAACGAACTTCAAAATTCCCAAGTTTTCGACCGTACTGGGCTTGTCTCAATAACGCATCCCACTTTTTCTTTCGTTTTTACTCCCCGTCGGCCTCTGCATCTCTCTGTGCGGGTGTACACAAACCATGTCGGAGAAGAAAACACGGTCCAACACTCACGAATAAGGTACAATTCCTCTTAGCTTACTACACGAAAAGGGTCTGTCTCTCTCTCACACTAACTTATTACCCACAAGAACTTTATCAGCTCGTTTTGACTATCTCCCTGTAAATTTCCATTCAATGGTGGACTGGCTCGAATATTCAATTTTGTCGAATGGGTTTTTAGGGTCTTTAGATTGCCTTGACAATACTGGCTCTCATTTGGTGAAAGATGATGTCAATGACGGCCGTGATGAATACAGAGTTAAACTCCGTTCCTCGTTCGATCAACTTCTTTCTGTTTTTCTGGTAGAAATGGAGTCGAGGGGCATCATTAGGCCTATACCTGTAACACTTGGGGATAAAGGGTCTATTGATTTGTTCAAATTGATGCTGGGTGTAAGAGATAGAGGGGGTTTTGAGGAGGTTTCGGAAAGAGGGTTGTGGTCTTTAGTGACTGAGGAGTTGGGTTTGGATCATGGGTTGTCCGCTGCAGTGAAATTGATTTGTTGCAAGTATTTGAGTGAGTGGGCAAACTGGTTAAGGGAGAACCACATTGATAGGAGATTAGAAAATGAACAAGGGAATATGGCATTAGGATTAGCAACAGATCTCAGAGATTTGTTATTTGATGGACTTCTCGCATTGAAATCAGACAAGAATTATGGGAAGTGCATTGACCTTGTTGAAAATGAATTAAATTTGTCGAAAACCAAGTCTAATGGATTTAGAATGGATGAAGAAGGTGAGAAATGCAGTAATGATCGTTATGAAGAGGGAAGCCTTGAAGATGATGATGACGATAACGTTTGTGATATCACTGAAGCCGAACGCATCGCTAGCATGAAAAACATTGAATATCGTAAAAGAAAGAGAGAATCTTTATTGGGAATGGTGAATTGGGTGACTCAGGTTGCGAAGAATCCAAACGATCCTTCAATTGGGTTTATTCCAGGGCCGGCTAAGTGGAAAGATTATCAAGGCAACAAGGAGTTCTGGGTTCAGTTAATCAGTGTAAAGAATGCACTATTGCGAAGAAACCATATCAAGGCAATCAATGAAGAGTCTCCCTTGCAGGTAGTTTTGTAAATTTGTCATGTATGGTATGATATATTTATTCTTGGTATTTGATATATAAGTTTGCTCCTGCCTGGCTTTAGACTATGGCTTGGGATATCAATGCCATGGTTTTAGTCAACATTCAATATATGATACTGTTTTTTTGAGGCATGTTATGGTAGAAGCACTAAGAGTATACATGTCTTATATCTTATCTTATAGCCTTTAATCCGGACTCATACCCTTTTTATTAATAAAGTAGCGAACCATAGTGATTGCCGATTTTCCCTTTTTGGATCGGTTCTACTTGTGTGAACTCTGAAATTAAAGTGATTTTCTCCGAATTTTGAAGTACGGATCGTGGTCTGACCTATGAACTTGCAGAATAAGTTAAAAATGCATCCATCCATGTACGAGGATGATATTGATGACAATCATGGGTCTATAGAAAGGTCAAGATCTAGCAAGAGACTTCTCACTTTAGTGAAACCTCGTTTATGCTCTTGTAGCAATACTTGTTCAGCCACTCAATGTGAACCAAGCAATCACAAAACAGAGGTGGAGAAGGACCACAAGAAGAAAGTACCATCAAATGCCGATTCACCAGGTCCAAGGACAACAACGGTTAGCCCTTTCAGGGAAGAGCCTGTTGAAAAGGAAGTTTCTGTGGGACCTGAATTTCAAGCTGTTGTCCCAGAATGGAATGGTTTGGTTTCTGAGAGCGACTCTAAATGGCTTGGGACAAAGGTCTGGCCTTTGGAAGGTGGAAAGCATGATTTTTTAATGGAATTATATCTTATTGGGCGAGGAAGAAGCTATTCATGTAGTTGTCAACTGCCGGGTTCTGTGGAATGTGTTAGATTTCACATTGCTGAAGAGAAGATGAGACTGAAGCTCGAGCTGGGTCCAGTCTTTTATCGTTGGAGATTTGATCAGATGGGAGAGGCTGTTTCACTTCAGTGGAGTGATGTAGAGGAGAAGAGGTTTAAGGATTTGATGAGATGTAATCTTCCCTCACAGAATAAGTGTTTTTGGGATGATGCATTTAAGTTGTTTCCAATGAAAACAAGGGGGGACTTGATGAGCTATTACTTCAATGTGGTTCTTGTAAGGCGGAGAGTTTATCAGAATCGTGTGACGCCAAAAGATGTAGACAGTGATGATGATGAATCGGAGTTCGGATCTTTTGGTAGTTTCGGGGAAGAGGCGGTTAGACTCGTGGGTGGTGGATCCAATTCCGTCATATGTTTAGAGAACAAGCAATGCACCGATTTGGAGTTGTGAAAAAAAAAACAGTTTTTGGAACAAAACTTGTTTTGTGCCATCTGGTGTATGGAACGTATGCGAGAGGACCCGAAGGGTTTTGTGTAGTGAGTCCCACAACCCTCTCTTTATGTTGCATTTTTTTCATTGGCGGTACCAAATTTAGAATGGTAGAGCACTGATAATGATGATATGAGAGTTTGCATTGCGGTTGGTTTAGCTGCACTGCACCACATATTTCATATTTTGTACTGCACCGTGGGTGGTGGTGTTTTGTTTTTTTGAAATAGTGTTCAATTGTTATCTTAAAGTTGTTTTTTGAGATGAGCATCGGTGCAGTATGGCACTGCACTGCAAATTAGTTTTAGGCACTGCAACCGCACCGTATTGCATATTTCATATCTCGCACAACACTGCTGGTTTATGTATATTATTATGTAAAATGAATTTTCCTTACTTTCAAGTAAATATTACCCATTACTCCTTTTACTTCTTTATCTATTGTTTTTATATTATATTATTAGTTTTCCATATACTTTAAAATAAAAATAAAAATTCTTATTGTGAGGTCCAGCACGTCACACTGCAAGGCCTAGTCCGGAGCTCCGGCCGCTACATCTTTTCACCGATGAAATTCGACTGCACCGTATTGAAATATACAAATCAGAATACTTCGATCAGATTCGGAGCCTGCACCAATGGCTTGTGTTCAAAGTTGAGGCTGCTTCTTTTTCTTTTTATTGTCTGATTGCTTCTAAGATCTGAACAGTGAGCAAAGGACAAAATACACACAATCTTAATGATACCGAAGAAAAGACGAAAATCACTTTTTTTTTTTAATATATTTTTAATATTAATTTAATACTATTTTAAATAAAAATAAATTTTAAAATATAAGTAAGAAAATAATTTCTCAAATACGATTGATGGTAAAAAAAAAGTATGTATTTTTATATTTATAAACATATAGAATAGTTCCTAATCGGACCGGACCCCCTCATACACACATCTCTTACACGGCACTGCACATGTTCACTCGATATGTAATAATCAAAGAAATGATTAAGTAGAAAAATACCACAACAATGTAATTAAGCTTTTTACGTGAATAAGTTACAAATTATCATAACTTGTCTCAAGTTTAAGATATTGTCACATAATTTGCATTTTGCAATATATTAAGACATAAATTAATTAATTCTAAAAAGGTTACTTGAATGATTCTAACAAAATTTCAATTACGAAATTATAATAATTATATAATTATATATATAAGGGTTAATTTTGTAGCCATCGGATAGTCTAATTTTTATAATTTTATATATATATATATATAATTTATGATTAATTTTTTAATTTATATATTATTTAAATCGAATTTTTTAATTACTCTTTTATTTGAAAACATTAGAAAGAGTGAGAGTGGAAAAAGTAAAATTGGATACAGAACGGGTCGAAACAAGTTTATAAGCCAAAACAAGAACATAATCGAAATGGACTTACAGTCCGGTACTGCACGATCTCACGGGCCGACATGATATATTTATGACCTATTATATTCATATCGTGCCGTATTTTTATTTTTAGATATAAATACGATACATGTCAATCAATATTAAATACGGCACAACACAATTTATATTATACCAAAATCAGGCCGTGAGATTGTGACGTACCGAACTATGAGATCAGTACAAATTGTCATCTCTATGACCGAGGGACACCTAAAAAAAGGCACTACCAAGTCTAAAACCATAAACAAAAGGCTAAGCCAAATGCAAGTTTAGTCATTATTTCTTTCTGTGTCTTCTCTAGAAAGTTGACCCAATTGTACTTATTAAACGGTGGGAAGGAGAAATTTGAGTACTTTTCAAAGAATTAAGAATATTATCATGCCAACAAAAAATTGCATCCCTCATCTTATCCATAAGCCTACCACATTAATGTTCACATAATACAATGAATTCACCTTTTTTGATAAATCATAAATATTAAAATAAATTAAAAAAAAATTGGAATAAAAATATTTAATCTTTTACTACTGGGTAAAACAAAAAGCAGTAACTTTGACAATTTTTGTTTTTGTTTTTGTTTTTTTTAACCTTCTTACCGCGTCATGCCAGTGACAATTGGAGGGTAAATGGTATCTCTGTGTGAGTGCATATAAATATTCCTCTCCTCGCATCTCTCTCTCTACAAAGCTCTTTTCTTCGTCTACCTCCTCTCTCTCTCTCTCTCTCACCGAACCAGAAAGGAAGAAAAAAGGCAACTAAAAGATGTCTTCACCCAGCAAACGCCGAGAGATGGATTTGATGAAACTGTAACTCCGTCTCTTAATTTGATTTCTGTGTGCTTTTCAGTTTTTTTTTCTTCTTTTTTTTTTTTTTTGATTTTTCCTTTCTGCTTTTTCTCTTGTTCTTTGGTCTTACTGGTATGAATTATGAACAGGATGATGAGTGATTACAAGGTGGAGATGATTAATGATAGTATGCAAGAGTTCTATGTTGATTTCCATGGACCCAAAGACAGTAAGCTAATCTTCCATTCCCGTATATCTGATCTTTTATTTTATTTGTACTTTTATCATCCACATTAATCACTGTATAGATTTTGAGCTTTTCTCACCTTGTTCTTGGAAAAAAAAAAAAAAAAATATATATATATATATATATATATAAATAATTCATACTTCCCTTTTATGGGGTTTTGTCTGATTATTATTTCTTGTTACTTTATTGGGCGGTTTTGTTTGACCATGTGAAATTTTTCTGGGTTTTAGATTTACACCTTTTATGGATATGCATCCACTTACTGCTGACCACATGTTATATTTCTGACTTAAATTCACTTGGATACATTCTTGAACTTCCCTTTGGATTATATATGTTTTTCAGTTTTCTGGATGGGTATCAATTTTGTTTGATTATATTCATTTACTTGTTGATTGGGGATATGCATAAGTTTGTTGATTTATATAAGCACTCTTTGTTAACTAAACTTGATTCTTTATTCCTTGTTCATTATTAATAGTAAGTTTAATCATAATATAAATCTTTTCTGTTCTTTGCCTGGAATCTTGAAGGCCCGTATCAAGGAGGTTTATGGAGGATTAGGGTGGAATTACCGGATGCTTATCCTTATAAATCTCCATCTATTGGCTTTGTCAACAAAATCTACCATCCAAATGTAGATGAGATGTGAGTTCTTTGAAAACTCAAACTTGCCTGTTTTAACTTATTCTGTGATTTTTTTGTTGTGAAGCAAGAAGAATAGAAAATCAATTCTTTATGTAAATTCTGTCTAATTCCGAGTTTTTTTTTTTTGAGTCCCAGGTCTGGCTCGGTTTGTTTAGATGTTATCAACCAGACTTGGAGCCCCATGTTTGGTACATTACCGCATTACTTCTTCTCCCTAAGTTTCATTAAATAATTTGTTTCTTTTCTCAGCTTTACCAAAATTTTATGCTTTTCTACTTGTTTTCAGACCTGGTTAATGTATTTGAGGTGTTCCTGCCCCAGCTTCTACTGTACCCAAACCCATCTGATCCTCTGAACGGAGAAGCTGCCGCTCTAATGATGCGGGACCGTGCTTATTATGAACAAAAAGTGAAAGGTAAATAGTTTTATCTTGCTGAATTCAATAGTTTGCATCTACATTGGAGTTTATTCATGATTGAGTGATATAACATTCGCGTTTAGAAATGTGAATAATTTAGTGTGTTGATGATACAAGTGAATAATAACCAACTTTATGCTTGTTTGATTCACTTTGGAAATTTCGGTGCCATCCCTATCTACTTGGGGACTTGCTTGCATTTGGAAAATCATTTGAAACTCCAATTTGGGTCTAAACTCCATTATTTCCCAAAGACAGTTCCAAAATGATATTTAGTTGAAAAATGTAGTTTGTAGTTTGCTCAATTTCTACTTCTACCCCTTCATAGTCTTGTAGTTTTAAAATTGGCTGTAAGTGTACTTCACATTTATTCCCATCGAGCACAAGAAGAAGTCATTGAATTTTCTTGTTGACCTTTCTCGAAAGAAAACTGTTTTTGTTCTTTTGTTCAAGGCCTCGCATCCTAAATCATATATGCTTTTGAAACCAAAGCACAGAGTTTATAATTATTGGATTATACCTCAGACCAGGTTTGTATCTTCTCTCCTTTTCTAAATATCTTATCATCATTTGTTTCATACCAGGAGGGTCAATAGCATTATTGCTTTATTACTCTGTAATTCTACAAATTTTCAGAATTTTGTGAGAAATATGCAAAGCCAGAAGACATTGGAGCTCCATCAGAAGAGAAATCGAGTGATGAAGAACTGAGTGAGGATGATTATGGGTCCGATGAAGATGTTGCTGGAACAGCCGATCCTTAAAATTAAGACCGGACATGGAACCTGCTTCTTTATCTATCTGTCCTGTCTGTACATTATTCCATCCTCTGGAAAATGAAAAACTTGCAAAAAACCGAGGGGCTTGTGGAAAAAAAGAAAAGAAATGGATTTCATGACCCTTCTAATCTTGTGTGTTATTTTCCTTGGTGGTTTGTAAATTAATCCCAACTATGATTTAGAATGTTTTTACTTGTTTTATATATATATATATTCATTTTATCACTGAACTTATTGAACTTTTATACCTATATATATATGTTTGTGGAAGAAATCTGGAAGAAGTATATTGTGATGCACTGTTTGTGGAAGTGGATGACATATGTAGATGAAGACAGCCATTATAAAAGATACAAGGTTGTATAATAATGGTGGAATCTTGTGTGTATATATATATATATATATAGTTGATTACAATGGAATGAAAGAAAAGTCTCACCATCTACTCATTATCAAAGAGGGGAAGAAGCCATGCAAGTTGACCTCTAAATTCAGCCTTTATGTTACGGAGAGGGGACAGGGCAAGAAAGGAGAATATGCTTTCTTTGCTCTAATAAACCGAACAGCCGTATTCTAGATTCTAATCATCCTTAGAATAAACATTAAGTTCAAAGGCAAAAAAGCCCTTATAGCTCAGTGGTAGAGCGCCAGTCTTGTAAACTGGAGGTCCGTAGTTCGATCCTGCGTGAGGGCAGCATATATATGATCTTAGTGAACTTTTATTTTTCTAATTTCTCTTTAAAGATAAGATATTTCATATTTATTATTGGGGGTTGAATAAGGATGACGAAGAGTATTGCTAGTGCTAACTGCTAATAAGGTGTGCTTTTTCTATTGGTGGCCTAACAACGTTGACTAAAGACAAAGGGCAGGCCGGTCACTTGCAAAATCTAATTTGTGTTAACTCATCACATGCTAATTAAACTCTCTCTACTCATCACATGCTAATTTTGTTTGGTGTTGAAGAAATAGTTGTCTCTATTTTGAAGAAATAATTTATTTTTTAAATTATTTTGTTTATTATTTTTGTCATGCTTCTAATTATCTCACCAGTCTGTCTGAATTTGCTTCTAATTATATCCCGACCGACTTATTATGTCTTCTTGTGTGCCCGAAACAGTTGTAAAAGAAAAACAAAGAGGGATAGAATAGTAAAAGAGTTGAGGGAAAAGGTTGGGGGGGGGGGGGAGAGAAATTGCAAGAGTGGGGTCCATTTTAAATATAATATATAATGTGGGGCTAGCAGAGGAGTTGCTGTTGGGCACGAAAGCAGATGAGAAGGGGATGTGCACACGTGCACACAATTTAACAACTATTTATTTATTTATTAATTTATAATATATTCCTAATACCACCTTCCAGACGGATTTTACAAAACTACCCCCCTCATCCTATTGGATGTTAAATTCTGGACACTGTAAGGACATATCTCGACGGTAACTTATCAACATTAGCCTAATCTTCCGGTCTTCGTTAATTACATAGTAAAGCAATTCATTACCATGTTTGACGTCTAATGCGTTACAAATATCATGATAAAAACTTAATTTTAAATATTAAATATTAATATATATATATATATATATATATATATATATATAAACGTGTCCATATATACATAAAGTACACGTGTGTTTGTGTATATGTGAGACAGGAGATTGCTTAATATGTTTTTTTTTTCTACATTTCAGATTTCATTTCCTCACTTTCTTGCTCACCAATCTTCTAGATATACCTTCTTTTATATATTCAGGCCTAGTGGACTTCTGGATTCTCGTATCCATTCAACCCGCTTTTCCTGAGAAAATCTGCTCCATACTTTTCTTGTTTGGAGTGTTGACGAGAAAATCTCGACTTGCAGATGTGATAGAAGATTAAAACTTTTTCCTCTTTTCACTTCTGTGCTTTTTTTTTTTTTTTTTCTCATTTGTGATCGAGAAGAACTGAGATGAGAGGCGTCGGCGTCGATGGAGATTTGCGAGCTGTAAACACCACCTTCGAGACTATAAACGCTGCCGCCACTGCGATAGCCATTGCTGAGAATCGTACAGCTCAAGCGACGATTCAGGTAATTTAATTTAACGAGTTTCTATTAGCGTTTATAAATTTGGGCAAAATTTCAAAATAGAAGATTGGAATCCCTTTTGGTTCGACGCGTTTTTTCATTGAGAAATAGTCGCTTTTACCAGAAGTGCTTTTTTCTAAAAGTGCTTTTTCAGATGGTGGCGCCGTGATGATTTCGTAGTTGAGATGATACTAATAAACCACTTCTGGTCTATTCGGGTTAGAAATGAAGCAAGTTATTATTGCTATGAATCTACTAAAAAGTGCGTTTTGTAAAAAGCTTAATCGATGCTTTATGGTAGTGGGAGCGTATTACAGCCGTGTGTACCTACTCCCTATATATGTCCCTAAATTTCAGTCATCCATACTTATTCAATGGGCTTTATAATTGTCCTTAGAATCTTTTTTTTTTTTTCCTTCTCATTTAAACAAACAGAGTAAATCTTTATAGCCTTCTCCAATCCAATTTTGAGAGGCTATTTTATTAATTTATAATCTAATTTTCTATATTTCTAAAGTTTGGAAATATGAAAACGATAAAGATGGATTAAGAACTCAAACGATAAACGGAAACTCAAATCGAGTCCTTGGTCTGAATTAAGAATTTAGACTGAGAACACGGTTTAGACTGGAAACTCTGACCGAATTCTCAATCTAAACCGAGAACTCAGACCTAAAACTCGATCTGGACTGGGAACTCAAACCTAGATTGAGGTCTTGATCAAAGTTCCTGATTGAGATCGAGTTCTCAATCTAGAAAGACATACATGGTAACCACCTTTTAGACTGAGAACTCAGTCTGGACCGACAACTAAGAGCGAGTTCTTGGTCTTGAAAGGCAGAAATCATGTATCATGCTTCTAGACTAAGAATTTGATATGAGTTCCCGGTCTAGAGACCGAACATTAATATCTGAATTTCATATTCAGATTTACAACCGTGGCCGATAAAGGATGTAAACAAAAATATTTTTCCTTAATCGCTCTATCTTTAGCTGTCGAATTCAAACTCGTCGACCCAAATCAGTCAAAAAGTTAGAGTGTTAATGGCCATCATCAACATTCAGAGAAAAAAAAAGAGATAGGAGTCGCAACTGTGAAGAAAATGAGATAGAGAAATATGTCAAATACGGCTCATAAATTAGATATTTTTTAGTCGAATTAGGTTTTTAATATTTCTTGCAACGTGGCACTTCCTTGATCCTTGGATCAAAATGAATGGCTAAAATATTATTATATGATCAAACATAGAAGGAGTGGCTAAGGACTGAATTCGCTCCCATCGGTGAAAGCAGTTTTTAGTTTTTTAATTATAAATTATGTAGCTTTTGACTTTAGCTTTAGCCTGGAAAATTGAAATTGGTTATTAGATTTACTGCTTAATTCTATAATTTCATGTTTTGTTAATCCAGAAAAGAAGATGGAGTAGCTGGTTGAGTATTTACTGGTGCTTTGGATATTCCAAACACCGGAAACGGATTGGACATGCTGTCCTGATCCCGGATACAACAATTCAAGGACGTGATAATAATCCCGCCCCAGAAAATCCTATCCAGCCCTCAGCCGCAGTACTTCCATTTATCGCTCCACCTTCCTCTCCCGCCTCTTTCCTTGAGTCAGAGCCACCTTCTGTTACACAATCACCCACAGGCCCACTCTCCATTTCCGCTAACATGTACTCTCCTAGTGGGCCTGCCTCGATTTTCGCTATCGGCCCGTATGCCCACGACACACAGTTAGTTTCCCCGCCCGTTTTTTCAACCTTCACAACCGAACCGTCAACTGCCCCTTTCACTCCTCCAGAACCATCCTACTTGACCACGCCGTCCTCCCCTGAGGTCCCGTTCGCTCAGTTTCTTTACCCGAAACTACACAACGGTGAATCTGGTCAGAGATATCCATTTTCTCATCAGAAATTTCGAACAGGTTTCCACCCTGCTATGCTTTTGAATGTTGATTCGGGATTATCCGGGCAAGGTTCTGGTTCTACTGAAGGGTTTCCATGGGATACTCCACCACCTGAGGTGGTACCTGACCCAGGAGTGGAAATTGAGGAGACTGATAGGTTTTCATTTGAGTTAACAACTAGAGATAGTTTAAGATGCAGGGCAAGTAAGCAAGTGAAATTGGATGAGGTTGTAAATAAAATTGTTGCAAATGATGAAACAGAAGGAAATTCCGGTAAAAGTACAGAGAACTGTGTGAGTCATATTGAAGACACGAAAGCTAACAATGGATCAGAGAAGGCAAGGGCTAATGGGGAAGATGCACGTCGGCATCAAAAGCATAGGTCCATCAGTCTTGGTTCAGCTAAAGATTTCAATTTCTTCAATGGAGATGGAAGTCCTAAGGCAATTGAAATGGAAGGGGGCCCCACCCGGGATTGGTCTTTCTTTCCAACGATGCAGCCTGGTTAACTTACTGGTTTGAGTTGAAGAAGATTATCGGGCATCACCCCGACATGAAAATGATCAAATTGTTGGAACAGGTTTAGTTATTAGATGACTGACCTTACTAGGGAGGCAATTTTTGTATCGGAGTCACCTCGAAACTATGGCTATGTGTATATTGTTTATTTCATTTTTGTCAAAGGGCATACAAGTCACCTTCCTTGAAGGTGTTTTAGCACCCTTCTCACTTGTAATATATATGACAAAGGTGCTTCAGATAGTGAAATATAATCAAGTTCAATCATATATCTTTGAAAATGCATTCAAAGAGGTTCAAATGATATTTAATACGTATTATCAAATTATCAGCAAAGGATAAATCCATACACTACTTGAAAATTACATTATATCCTCCAGATGATGAATGAAGAAGACGAGAAATCTATCCACAAAGCAATAAGCAGTACCTAACAGTTCCTTCATTCTTTTCCGTTTGTCAAGGTCAAGCTGAATTCGCATAGCTTCTTAGCTAGTTCTGCATCTTTAGCATGAGCAGATGGGTCTGCTTTATTACTGTTGGAATTCTCCGCTTACTCCCTTCACCTGGGGGTGCAAGGCCACATAGCTGATGGTGAGATTGAAAAGATATAACTAAAATTTAAGGGTATACAAATAAAAATATAAATTCTTTTCGGCCGCGGCAGTCAAGGGGTTGTAGAGGCGATGGAAAGTGGTAGATTGTTGAAAAAATGATTTAACATAATCAAGTGAAATTTTGGGGTTAAAATATAAAAAATAATGAGTATGAGATAAAAAAAAATTTAGATGATATATGAGTAGGGTAAAATCTTACTTTTATATAATTTAAAGAATTTTTTATCATAACTTAAAGAAAGAATCTTTCAAATATAATGATAGTTTGAAGAGGTTAAATCTTAACCTTCGCATATTAGTGAATCTAAGATTGTGTCCACGTTTTAGCATACTCTATGGGGAGTAGTAGTAAATTTTTCACTTTAACCATTCACATTATAACATATAAGCCTTTTCAAGCCACCATCAAGTAATTTTTATTCGATACCTTTTTGTAAAATGTGCAAATAACGGCTCAAAAAACGATTGGGATTGGACGGGATCCGTAATGCAAATCTCATTTTAGTGCTTGTGGGCCCACCACCGTAGGCCCAATATCTGAATTCTACATCTTGGTGGAACAGGTAGTTTCATTGTCATTATTTTACGGCAATTGTTAGGTCTATGATAGTAACATTTTTTAAGCGAAGACAAGAAAGAAGTTTTGAGTATTTGATGGGTCTAATGGATGAAAGATTACAAGTGGCAGAAGAAGTGTGATGCATTGTTAGAGGAAGACACACGCAAAATGTTTAAGATGAATGAATGAGGTTCCAACTACTTTTTTCTTCATTTTGGCCTCGTCAAGTCCAAGCTGAAATCCCATAGCTTCTTAACCAGTTCCGGATCATTGGCATAGCCATATGTTTTGGCTACGTTACAGCCGGAAAAATATTCTCCACTTACCCCCTTCAGCCCGGGATGCAATGCCACGTAGCACCGCATCGCTGCTCCCTATCACCCTATGTACACATGACAATCATGAACATTTAGACATACTAGTAATCATGAGCATTTAGAGTGTTGACATACCTGCCGAACATTTGTTAGCAAAAGGTTACCAAAGATGGCTGCAAAAGGCTACATTAAACAAGAAACTAACTAGTAAGCAGCAGATATGGGTTGTAGTTCGTAGTTTTGTGCAACGGTCAAGGATTTACCCTTCAAGATACCATTGTGGCGAAAATTTTAAGTCGAAACTGCTCCGGGATGAATAGCATGAGTGATTATGTCGACCCCTTCTTCCTGTCAAAAGATTGTGTCAATTTAAACCAATAATTAGTTTCAGATCCAAATCAAGTATATGTATATATGCGTGTATGAAAACCTGGAGGCGCCTACTAAGTTCTTTGGCGTGCAATTCGTTTGCGAGCTTTGACTGGCAATAAGTAAATCCAGCACTGTATCTGAATATTAATTGAACAAGCAATTGCTGGTAATTATGTCAGTTTAAGAAGCTGCCAAATTAATCATGTCAGTAAAGCTTATTCAAAAAGAGTATATATTGAGTATATATATATATATATATATACTCAGATTCCTTGTTGATCTTATCAAATTGAATTGTTTCGCTATTACCAAACCGGTTAGCGATTGACAATACGTTGATGATTCTTCCTTGTTGGCTTGTTGCTATCATGCACACTTCTTTTCATGGTTTCTAGTAGAAGGTTTGTCAAAAGAAGTTGCTCTGAAACATGGTGAAAAAATAATTTACAAGAGAAAAAAAAAAAAAAACAGTAGAGATTACCGATCACCAATAGATATAAAACGAACTGACGATGTATCACATGCTTATATGGTTCGTTGCAAACTGCAGTTCTATGTTTGTCAGGGGAGAGCTTGAATGGAATCCCATAAATCCCTGCATTGTTTCTTATAAAGCAAAAGAACAAAAATGACAAAAAAAAAAAAAACATAAAAACCATGCATGTCATTCATATTTACTCTCATTAATTTAAATACCTAGACATTATTGAACTTGACTAAATTTCATGAGGATTTGAGGGGAAGACCAGATGAAATGTAACCGAACGTGGATTTCCTTACGGAAGCCATCGAGCTGAGATCTAATTCCCTCATTTCTATTGTACCAGATGGGTTTTCATTGACAATGGCTTGTTTTATATTCCGAGCAGCATCGATATTCCTTACGGCCATAACGACGCGTACCCCGCATAGGGCAAGAACACGAGTTGTCTTTTCACCAAGGCCATTTGATGCTCCTGATATTCACACGAAGCTAACAAGTCAAGTTCAAGAAAAAGTTATGTAAGAAGCATACAAATTCCATCAATCCAATGGGGATTAATTAGAACCTGTGACAATTGCAGTGAGACCAGTTCCATTGATACCTAGACACTCCAGACAGTCCTTTCCGTCCGAAAATCCACATTTTGTTTGTTCGATCCATTGTACTTTGTTCGAGTTATGTCAAGACGATAGCATCAAAATTAAGGAAGCTAGAGTTGCCTAACTATGCCGATTCCGTCATTGCAAGTACTTATGGATGGTCCGCCAGGGCCACCCTGGGCAATTAGGTTATCATTATTCGACTAAAATTTCAGGCCGATAATAACTATTTGAAGTCAAGATGATGATATGTGTGTAAGATGAAGTCATTAATATCGTAAGATTCTTAACGCCATGAAATTCCGAAACGGTTTCGAAGCCAGTTACTAGAAGTGAAATTCTGTGAGAATATTATCTCTATGGGGCAATTGGTAGTAGAGTTGATTAACTAGGCTCTTTCCGCCTTTGATCTTTACTGCCTAGAAGTTAGAGATGGACACAGTGGCACCAGCCCTTAGGTGGGAGGAGGGTAGGCGTCAGGATGATAGTTGTTATACGAACACAAGGGAGAAATCACATGAGGTTCTCAAAGGGGAAGAACATATTAATATCTTAAAACGTGCGAGAATTCTCCGTTCTAGAAAAAAAGGCTATTACAAACTGGAATCTGCTCATAATTTACACACTAGAATACAATAAATCGATCAACATTAAAACAGAGTTCACATGAGGACAACAGAGAAAGAAAGCGACTGCCAAACCGAACACCACGACCCAAGCAAATGAAGAAAAAAATGGTAATGCGAAAGCTTAAGCTCTGGCCTTGAATGGAATGGCTCTGATGACAAGCTGGTGATAAACAGCAGCAAGAGCAGCTCCAATGAAGGGTCCCACCCAGAAGATCCATTGGTCATCCCAAGCATGGTCCCTGTTGTAGATGATTGCAGCTCCGAGACTCCTAGCAGGATTGATGCCAGTTCCCGTGATAGGAATGGTGGCCAAGTGGACCAAGAATACTGCAAACCCAATCGGAAGAGGAGCCAATATCTGCATAGGAGAAGGAAATCAAGCGTCAGATCTTCAATAGCCATAACACTATTTGGTCAATTATCAAATTTTCATGGTGACAGAGAAAAAAGTGATAGAAATACATACAGGGACATGTGAGTCTCTGGCGTTTCTCTTCGCATCAGTTGCAGAGAAGACAGTGTAGACGAGAACAAAGGTGCCTACAATTTCAGCACCAAGGCCATCACCCTTTGTGTAACCATGGTTTACAAAGTTGGCCCCACCAAGTTTCTGCTCGTAGATTGACCCTTCAAACCCCTTAACAACACCAGCTCCACATATGGCTCCAAGGCACTGCATGATTATGTAGAAGACAGCCCTTGTAAGGGACAGTTTCCTTGCCAAGAACAGACCAAATGTCACTGCTGGGTTTATGTGTCCACCTGTTTTGCATCATCACAAGAACCACCACACAGATCTGATCAGAAAGATAACTATTTGACAAAAAGTCAGATTTCTGACAAAACCAACATCAGAACGATCTATTATACTGCATGCAGGGCTTCGTTTCAAGCACATCCAACTTTTTATATAAATCTCATAAAAGATCTAGTCTCGCATCAAGTAGCATGTACAATTTTTACTAGACAAATCTAAGGAACACCCACAAATCAGCAAGTACAAAGTCACTAAAAGTTGAGTATGCATATTGTTTACAAAAAGAAACATAACATCCTCCAAAAATATTAATTTTTTTTTTTTCACAAAACCCACATCAGTAACTACTCTCTGTAGAAAATCAGTAGAGTGTGAATAATTCCCTAGACATAAGAAATGTCCACAAATCTGTAAGTAGAAACTTTCTAAGAGATGAACAAGAATACTGTGTAGAAAAAAAAAAGGCAGAGCATACTAAAAAAGATCAAATTTTTAGTAAGACACGCATCAAAGAAACTAAGCAGTAGCCTGTAAAAAGAGCTTCATCACAATCATGTCCAAATCTTAAGTACAAACTCTGTAAAAAAAAGTTCTGAGTCGTCAAAGATGAAGAAGAAGAAGAAGGAAGGAAAGCTGACCTGAGATACCAGCAGTGCAGTAGACAAGGGCAAAGATCATACCACCAAAAGCCCAAGCGATGCCTTGAATACCAACAGAAGCACACTTGGACGGAGCTTTGTTAACTCCCATCACAGTCAAGATGGTGATGTAGAGGAACAAGAATGTGGCTACAAACTCTGCAATTCCTGCTCTGTAGAACGACCATGAAGTGAGCTCACCTGGCTCAAACAATGGCGCAGGTGGTGCCTCCTTGTAATCCTTGTCTGTCTGAGCAGATGTTCCAATTGGCTGCCTCTCTGAAAACTTATTTGCTCCAAGCTTCACATCTTCTTCCTTACCCTCCATTTCTTCACTATTACTCTCTCACTGCTTAAGCTTTTGTTTCTCTCTCTCTGAACTAAAAGAAAAAGGTTTGGTCTTTGCTAGCGAAGTTGCAAAAGAGAACGCATGCAATGGCTTTATTTATAGGTAAATGATGATAATTGGTCTCTTTTTTTTTTTCCCCTCTCTGTTTAATTCTTTAATTATTGATTTTAAGTAATAATAATAATATTATTAATTAGTTTAATTGGTAAGATTGTTCTGGAAAGTGCAGGAGGATGTTGACAGGTTATGTTGTTCTGGGTTGTTCTTATCCTCTACAGAGGAGTATCATTGTTCATATTATAATTTGAATCCTTCTATTAATTTGTTATTATTATTTTTATTTCGTAGATGTTATGGGCCATGTCTTCATCATCTCACCAACTACTACTATAAACAAATAAAAAGAATATGCGGATGGGTTTATCTACTAATCCTTTTCATCTCCCCTGCTCTGCTCTGCATCTGAATTTTGAGCTCAACGATTATGATCAAGTTTTATTTTTTTTTTAAAAAAGGACAGAACCCACCTAACATATAAATCAAAATCACTTTCAAAATTGAAACAATTCTTCTTCAATCATCATAATGGAGAATTTGTTGCAGAACGAGACTGTCAGCTTTTTTAATTATTAAAAAAAAAAAAAATCAAGAATCGGTGTGTTATTTCAAACTGTTGTTGTTGTTGTTGTGGGATAAGATCTGCTTTACGTTCAAGAGCAAAACAAGTGGGATTACATTATGGATTTGAATTCGGTCTTGGAACTCAATCCAGCAGATTCAATTACAATTAAAAATAAGAATTAATCTCAATTGTTAGTTTTTTTAGTTAATTTATAAAATAATTAAATATTATATTTAAAAAATAATTTTTATTTAATCTCAACAATAAATTTAAACCGATATCAAATAAGACCGAACCTAAAATCCTTATATTATTAATATTTTTCTTAATCTTAAAGTTAAAAAGGTGCAGGCAACAGAGCACACAGTAGGCCGTTTTATTTGTTACCGTTAGGTGGGTGGTGAGAAGGAGAGAAAAAGGTCCTTCAACTTGACCTTTAGTTGTTGATCGCACATGGGGCTAATGGCTGTCTTTTGTTACTTTTTTGAGCCAAGTGCCAACGGTTATATGTCTCAAGAGAAATGGAACGAGGGGGGACCACTACTGGTCATGAACATGTTTTTTTAATTTTTCATTTTTATCCCTCCCATAAATATTATGCCAAAAAAAAAAAAAAAAAAGCACGAAATCATTGAAACTGAAAAGAGTAGGACCAACTTTCATCCTTACAATTTTTTTTCTTTCCCATAATATTATGCAAAAGGGAGGCTAATAAAAATAAATAAATAAAAATTTGAGGGCCCCACAAACCTTTCCTCTATTCTTCAAATAATGTTGTGACTTGTGACTAATAATGCAATGCCTATATGGTCTTATTATATGAACAAAAAGAAGAAATTGCCAGTTAAGTTATGTTATGCTTGACAGTTCATGTCACCCCCTCCCTCTCGCTCTCGCTCTGCCTGCCTGCCTGCCTGCCTTGGCCAATGCCCTGGCCCCTTGCTTCACCTTCACATGCATACTCTATGGGCCCCACCGAAACAACGTTTGTGGCCTTGGATTTTGTATTAAAAAAAAAAAAAGAGAGAGAGAGAATCGGAAGAAACCAGAAAACTTATCCTAGCCGTCCAGTCGTCAGACATGATGCCAAACGGCACTATCTAAGGGCAGGATGATGATTTCATCGGCAAATTTTGTTTTTTTTTTTTCTTTTTTTAAAGTCTTAAAACGGTTCAATGTGTTGCGCGACACATCATACATTATTTAAGTTAATAATTAATTTGGGAATTAATCAAATTGCTTTAAACTTAAAGGACCAATAATTCAACAGCTCACAACTAAGTTTAATTCAATTCAATTAATAATACAAGTAGGATAGCACTTAGTGTCTTAATTCTACTCATCACTTGGCTTCCATCTACTCACCACTTGGCTTCCACTTCTTATTTCGGGCCAACAATGATACCAGGTCCAGGTTGTGCAATTGTGTTGTTTTTTATTCTTGTCGTTGTTTTTTTGTTTTTTGGGATAACGTTTAATGCATTAATTTTAATACACAAATGATAATATATATATATATATATATATATATATAATGAATAGATTCAAACTTGATCATAGCCCAAGGTAAACCCAATTGAAGCATGTCATTTTTCTGGGCCTAATCCAGTTCAAACATCATGATGACAAATTATTGGTCAGGCTTCGGGCCGTGACAAACAACATGTCGTTCATATGCGTTGTCACACGGCAGCATCTAGTCTACTATTATCAATATAGACATTCCCCTTTCATAGATTTCTTAGTCCATGTAAATTTGTTCATAGAACAAGGACGAGCCAAATATCATATCCTCTGTAGCTAGTCTTAGACTCTATACTAATACAATCCTGAATACATTTCTTCACCTAGTAGCCCTCTCTAAGAGTAAGAGGGAAAATTTCATACTAATTCCAACACTAATCCATGAGTATTGATAATATCAAAACATGTTACCTTAGAAGGTCGAAAAATGCCTAGGACCGATCCTCACTTTCTTGGCTCGGGGTAGGAAGATGATGTTCCGATACTGCATATGTCCCACCAGAAGAGCTTATAGCTGCTGCTCCATGAACACTTGGAAATAATCCATTGCATTTTTCTTGGCCTAAACTTTCCAAACCAACTTGGCTATGAAAACCGAATGTAGAATTCATAGCCTTATGAAGTGGGACTGGAAATCCAGCTCCCCCAATAGCCAAACTCAACCTTCCATGCTGTTCAAAATAACCGACATTTCTTGAGACTGGTCGACCAAATTTGTCGAGTGAATCAGTTTTTGCTTTGCCCTTTTCAAGACTCCCAAAAGAACTTAAAGAGCAATTTTGAGATTTTTTAGCAGAAGGGGTTTTCCTTTTATTGCATATCCGTAAATATTCGTCCACTGGAGAGAATTGATACTTCCGCTTAGCAGTTCCCACTCCAAATCTCTCAACTTTCTCGGCATTTGTTGATGCCACGAGTACTTGACTAGCAGTAGCATCAACTTGATCATTACATGGTTGGTAGGAATTGATAAAACCGTTTACCTTAGAGGTGGAATTATTATCAGACCCCATTATAAGTTTTCCATCATTAAAATCTCGATCCAACTTCTCGGATTTGATGTGGTTTTCAGGCTGCCCGACTCGCTTTTTAGGCAGCAGATTTATATCATCTTCAGCTACCAGTTTCCCAACTTCTTCTCTCATCCATACAAACAGTTTCTCCCTAGTTCTACTCAGATCCTCTAACAAAGATTCCATCAATATTGTAACAGCATCCTTTGAAAAAGGATTAGCATTAGCATTGACATTTGGATCATTCGTAAGTGAAGTCAAGCTGGAAACACTTCTATGCTTCTTTGGTTTTGGATTTACACTATATTTGGACTCGGCAATTCTTGAAGATTCGAAATGGATATCTCTCCTCTTAAACTCCCACTTATTTTGAATTTTCAGTTTATCTCCCATTTTTTAGCTTTACCGAGATGAGACTGCGCAGAGCAAGCATGAAATGGGAAACACCTTGTACTCTAAATAGACACGTATGACATGTAATTACTTCAACTCCAAGCTTCTTTTTCTGTAAAAGCAAGCCAAAGGTTAACCGATCTTCCCAGAATGTATAGAACATAGTATGTATACATTCCATTCAAAGAAGTTCATTTTCAGGGAAATGAAAATCCGAGTTGTTCATATTTTAAATTGACTCAAATGGATTTTAATACACATTTTCTTACTAATCCGAATGTTATAGAATTGTAAATCCATAAAGATAACATTTTTTCCAGCATAAGTCAATTCTCACAGTATCAAATTGAAAAACAAGTTACAGATTGATTCCACTTCTGTTATCTCAAACACCCAGAAACATAATTAAGAATAAAAATTAAAAACTACCTTGAAGAAAAAGTAATAAAAATTTCCCCAAAATTGATAACTCACCATGTATCAGCGGGTTGACGTATGATCGAAACCAAGAAATTCCGCTCCACAGAAACGCATTTCTACTTTCCCTGCGCTAAATTTCATCCCCCCTCTCCCTTTCCCTATCTCTTTCTCCCTCTACAAAGAGAAAAATATCCTGCGCCTTTTGGGTTAGTGTTGTCAATGGTTTCTCCCCTATTTGCAGGTCCTGTAACCATCTTGGTTGAGCGCCTGTGAGTTTGTGGGGACTTAGGGAGTAGGGAGTGGCAAGTATTTACGGCAATACCCCACCTCTTTTCTCATGAAAGGTTATAAGTTGAGAGGTTGATCACTCTTTTTAAAGATAGTAAAATGGATCGGATCGATATAAATATGTCTAGTATGACACGATAAAAGTATAGTATGAGTATAGGTATGACACAAGTTAGTCGTGTCGGATTGTGTTGTACTCAATTATGTGAGCACGTGAGTCGGCACAGATTTTTTATGTCGGCACGGCTTTTTTGGGCTCGTTCGAGAGATATGCTAAAAAATGCTTCTTAATCATATGAGTTTTTTCTCCGAAAATTATTTTGTATGTTAAAAATCTTTTTATTAATGTAAGATATTGTTTAGCCAAATAATATTTATTATAGTTTATTTATAATTTTAATTATTAATGATATTAATTTCTAATTTATTAAATAATAATAATTATGAACGATTAACAATATACAAAATATATATTAGTATTTTACTAATCACTTTAAAACTCTTATTTTATTTAAAATTAACTTTTTTTTTATAAAAAAAAACAAGCATTCAAGCCCATGAGCCAAAACAGGCACATAGGCCGAAACGGGCCCACGGGCCAGCACAATTTCACGGACGAGCATGACATGTTTATAGCTCGTTATTGTATCTGTATCGTGTCATACTCTTATTTTTAAGCACGGACATAGGTACATGTCAATCCGTACTGGATACGACATGATACAATTCGTGCTAAGCACAACACGACAATTTGTGCCGTGTCGTGCCGGCATGAATTGCCATCTCTAAAACTCTTAATTATATATATTATTTTATTATTATTATATGAAATTTATATATAATTAAAATAGATTAAAAATATATAATAATTTCTTTCCATATATTTATTGTCTATAAGTATTTGCTTGAGATTGTTATGTTTTTTCCGAGACACGAAGCCTTCCGATATTCTGAAAAGAAATACTACAGATGAATCTTCAACAACAAATACAAATGTCCAATATATTCCAATCAACAATGCCCACCGGGATCTGTTCCGATTAAACGGGCGAACAAGGAAGTGTAAGATTTTTTTTTTGTTGAGTGCAAGATCGCAGAAGTTGGGAAATGAAAAAAAAAAAAAATGCTTCGTTTTTTCCCTCTTCTTGCTACAAAGAGCAGATTGTTTACAAGCCTAAATACTACTAAAAGTCATAGAAGAAATAAATTCAAACAGCCACTTAACACCTGTTGAAGAGGGAACAATAAATGACCATGCTTAATTACAAATACGACTAATAAAAGCTTAGAAAATAGGTTACTGCAAAAGTGGGCTAAGAGGGCTGAATGTAGAGAAAGTCTCTGCTGCAAGTACATAGGCTTTAAAAGCCAAGAAGGCAAAAAAGGTGTAGGCAACCTTTAGCTCTCCAAAAAAAAAAACGTGATCAATTCTCGCAAGAAGCAATGAAACACTCTTGAATCTTGATTGGTTTGGGGAAGATTTAGAGGTATTAAAATAGGCCATCCGACTCGGCTCGGTCCAGCTCCTTAAGAATTTTTCACTTTTTAGGGTAAGTCGGGCTAAGCTCGAGAAAAAAAAAAGTTAGGTTAGGTTTGGTCCGTTTTTAAAATATATGTTTGAATCCGATCTAAAAAATATTTTGAGTTTATCTCGAGCTCATCTATGCTTAAAATGAGCCGAGTTCTATCGGGCCTAAAATGGTTTGGGCCCGGCCTTTTTTTAAATAAAAAATTCATAAAAAATTATTATTAAAATAAGTAAAATTATTTGAGATTTTGAGTCATGAAAATAATCCAATTAACAAGAAGTCTAAAGAACAATCCAAACAAAATTATCAAATTGTATCATCAAAGTTTATAACCAAATAACTAATAACATCTCAAATTATCAAATTATCTAATTATCAAATAACTAAGAGTCTAAGAACATCTCAAATAAAGAATAAATTTTTGACCAAATAAATACTTCATTGCATATTATTAAATAATGAGTTCGTCAAAAAAACCTCCCGGCTTTAAAGAGGAAAAAATGGATCTTACAATGAATATATAAATAAAAAATAATAAATAAAAAATTACCAGGCTAAGCTCAACCGAGCTTATATGCCAAGTGGGCTGGTGAGCTTGGAAATTTTTTCAAGCCCGAGCCCATATCTGAGCCGGGCTTAGGGCCGAGTTTTTTCTCCCGGGCTGAAAAACTCGGCCCATTTTGACACCTCTAGGGAGATTTCTCACTTTTTTCTAAACATTTAAAAATTAAAAGTAGAAAGAGCTTTAGCAAAAAATAATAATGGTATATAGATTAAAGTTAAATAAATTTTGAATAAAATAAAATTAGTTGATAATTATTTATATTATTATTTATTAATTAAATGAGTAATTTGAATAGTTGATAATTCATTTTATTTTATTCAACAATTAACTAACTATTTAATTCATGTATCATTTTTTTAGTAAAAATATTTATATTTTATTTTTCATAAGATGATGCAAGAGTTTGATTTCTCATTTCTGGATTCTTTCTCTTATAGCATGAAATTTAACATGTATATGTTTGGTTCTACCAAGGTGCTCATGATTTTCAAATATTGTATTACTGATTTGCTATCACATAAAATCATAGTGGGAGTAGTTTGAACAAATCCCAAATCATTTATAATTTTCTCAACTAAGTAGCTTGATTAGAAGCAACAATTGCTATATATCCTACTTCACTAGTGGATTGAGCAACCACTGTTTATTCTTTAAACTCCAACAAAATACTCATAAATTGAAAGATAAACAATAGCCACTTGTAATTCTTGAATTATCACATGAACATGTCGAATCACTATCTACCTAACAAATTAAAGTGAATTTACCTTATACAAGATTTCAAAGTTCAAAGTACCGTTTAGGTATCTTAGAATTCTTCTTGCTGATTCGGGTTGAATTTGACTTGGATTACTCATGAACCTTGATAGTAAACTAATGGAATGCATAATATCAAGTCTTGTGGCTATTAGATACATTAAACCATCAATTAAGCTCATGTAGTTAGTTTTATCAACTTTATTTGCATCATCATGTTTGGACAACTTCTCGCTTACAACTAAAGGAGTTGTAATTGGCTTGTAATCATCTATTTGAAACTTTTTCAGAAGTTTCTTTGCATATTTCTCCTAGTAGACAAAAATTGCACTAATTTCTTTCACAACTTTCATTCTAAAAAAGAATTTCATCAATCCTAAGCTAATCATCTCAAATTCTGATTTCATATTGGATTTGAAATCGAGTATCATTTCTTCTATATTTTTAGTAATCAAGAGATCATCTGCATAAAGAGAAATGATATGAAAGTAATCACCTGACTTCTTGACATAGAGAGTTGCATCACTCTCACTTCTCGTGAAACCAACCTCTGTCAAGTATGAGTCAATTTTAAAATATCATGCCCTTGGAGCTTGCTTGAGTCTATACAAGGCTTTGTGAAGCTTGTACACATTTATTTATTGCCCTACAAGTATGAGTTCATACAAGCTTATACACCTTTATTTGTGGAGCTTGCTTGAGTCCATACAAGTATGTGTCAACCTTTATTTTTTTACACCTTTATTTCAAATGCTTCAAGTTGTTCTACATAAATTTCTTCTTCTAGAATTATATTGATAAAGGTTGATTTTATATCAAGCTGGTGGATCTTCCATTGTTTGCTTGCTGCCAATGCTATAAGCATTTTGTTGTGTCTAACCTGCCAACCAGAGCAAATGTATTAGTGTAATCAATGTCATATCTTTTAGCATATCCCTTCAATACAAGCCTAGCTTTATATTTATTGATTAATCCATCTGTATTAAACTTGAGTTTGAAGATTCATTTTACACCAATAGCTTTTTGGTTTGCTGGCTTGTCAACTATATGTCAAGTTTCATTCTTCTTGATCATGTCTAGCTCCTCCTTCATTGCCATTCTCCATTTTTTGTCTTAATTGGCTTCATCAAACAAGCTCGACTCAGAGATTATAATATTGCATCTCTGATAGATATCGTCTAGTGCCCTAAACCTAGGTCCAATTGGTTCAACATCCTCTTTATCTTATGACTATAACAAAGAATTGAGTTATTGATTCTCAATGAGGGAATCGGTGTAATCAACATCTCCCATCTCCCATTTGAACTCAGCTTCTTCATCAAAGGAAATATCTCTAGCTGCTACAACTCTATTGATTTTTGGATTAAATAATTCACGGTGCTAGGAGATCAATTCTTGACCCACAGTGCCAAAAGATCAATACTTCTAAAAAGTAATTATATTCCTCTTCTATTAACATAAACAAAAATATTTATAGACTTAACCCTAAAATAAATAAAGAAATTAAAGATTAATAAAAATAAAGGAAACAAATAACCCTAACAAAATAAGGAAATAACATAGCAGCCCTCCTAACTTGCATAAGCTGCATGTGTAATGTAGCCCGCGAAACAGATATTATCTTGACAACCCCGCTCACTCTTCCTCGGCCTCAATGCTAGTTCAAGCCCATCAAATGTCTGACTAAAGAAGAAGATTTGGAATTGGAAAAACAGCTCCAATCAATCAATAAACTGGCAATTAAAAGCTTTCGGGTATGATTTTGAGATTCAAATTGTTGCTTCTCCATATCTTCCATTCATTTTAATATCGAAACCTTTCATAGAGTGTTTCTCTTTTATCTTTGCTCAACAGACGGAGTACAATGAAATCATAGATTGTGTTGATATATACAAGCAACATGCTTTTGATCATCCTTTGCTCAAGAATCATAAGATTTAGGTCAAGACTGTCTATAAGCACTTTTCTCTATACGGAAAATGATTTTAACAAGGTCTTTTCTATCTATGTAATGGATAACACTCACTTTGACAGATAAAACCATCAAATAATACTCCAAAAGGAGAGAAGAACACATCCTAAAAGAATTTTGCTAGGACCCCACATTGTCCCCAAGGATCGGTCCTAATTAGACAAACCGAAAAGGAAGATCTAATGGTCGGAAAATACTTGAAATCATTACAAAGGGATCATCATGTGGCCAAGCATCAATATTTATCCGCCACATCGGGACTTATACCGGGATTTTATGTTAGTAACTCCGTCACCAGGAAAAAGTTTCTAATCCCCTCCCCCCTATATCATTAATTGAACCTAATTAACAGCTTGTGATTTATAGTCTGCAATAGCCGCTTTCAGAGGCACTAGTAATGGAGTGAATGCACAAATCAATGTATGGAACCCGATTGTACCACAAGATCAGTTTAGGATTGCTGCTATGTGGGTGGCTAAAGGCCCTCATCAGATCCAAAACAGTATATCAGCTGGGTGGGAGGTATATTTTCTCGTAAACATTAAATTCCATATATGCTTTATAGTTTCATTATATGACCCTAATTCAATGTTCTTCCCTTCTAATGTTATTCCACCAGTATTTCAAAACGGTAGCCGACTGTATACCTTCTGGACTGTAAGTTGCTCGTCTATTAACATCTTATTTCTTTTTGTTACAGATGTTTCCATGTTCCTCCTTCTCTTAACTGATAGTTGTCTTGCTTTTAAAACTCTTCAGTCTGATGGTTATAGACATGGTTGTTACAACATGCTTTGTCCCGGATTTGTACAAGTTAGCGCTTACATGCCGATCGGCCTTGTTTTAAGTCCAGTTTCCAGTTATCGGGGCCCATCAAATTGAAGTCAGTATACACCAGGTCAGTGAAAAACTTATTTCTTATATAACCACATATATGTTTATACATTCATGTATCGGCTAACGGGTTACGTTAAAAAACAGGATAAGGTTACTGGGAACTGGATGTTTGAGTTGCAAGGTAAATTTATTGGTTACTGGCCAAAGGACAAATTTACAACTTTGGATAAAGGAGGAGCCGATTTTGCTTCATGGGGAGGCGAGGTTTACTGCCCGGTATCGAAATTGAGCCCTCCAATGGGAAGCGGCCATTTTTCGGAAGAGGATTATGGCAAGGCTGCTTATGTGAAGAAAATCCAAATGGTAGGACCGAATACTTATTCTTTTGTCGATCCTCGCCCGGATTCTCTCCAAATAGATGCCGTTAAGCCATTTTGTTATAATGCCATAAAAAAAATCGGTGATAATGTGAAGTTTAAAAACCATATATATTTTGGAGGGCATGGGAATTGTAGGTTTAGCTGAACCAGTAGAAGGCTTTGCAGTGGAATTTTCCCTTATGTATTGCAATTCAAGATTTTGGAGGGAATGGGGATATGATGAAGTATGATTCTCCATTACTTGGTTAGTATTAACTGGCGAGTTATTAAGTTATCTAAAATGCAATCTTATCTCCAAGACAGTCCCATTGCTTTATAGAAAGTTAGCTAATTTCTAATTTCTAGCCATCTATTTGAAAATATTCATACATTTATCAGATATAAAGACAAAAGAAAAAATGTTGGTTCGCTGTTCATCTTCAGTACAAGCTTCGACCGGGATATTTTTAGGCAAAACGGGGACCGAATCACCCCAGATAGTGACTGGTATAGACTGTAAGAACATAAAACTTGTTTTGTTTACTGTATTTGCTCTCCTTTTAAGAGCAGATGCGTTCGGAGGACTAAGAGAATTGTCCCTAGAAGAAGAATTGGTGTTGGAAAGACAACTCAAACTAATTAATAAACCTGCAATCAAGAGTTTTTGGGGAAAGGAATTTGATTTCGTAAGGCTTTAGTCAGAAGGGTGTGATTGGGTAACTGTTTTTGTAACTAGTTTTTTTTGCATTCCTATCTTTCTCTTCTTTTAAACAGACAGAGTTAATGATATCATAGATTGAATTGATATCTACAAGCAACTCAGCTTTCGCTTTCGTGCACCAACTGACTGTAACCTATACTCTCAGTAAAATGGAGTTGTTGAGAGGAGAAATAGAACAGTCATGGAAATAACAATGAGTATGTTATTCGAGAAGAAAATTCCCAAGAGATTTGGGTAGAAGCAGCTGCTATATCTTGGTAAGCAGAGCAAAGCATTCATGGTGTACAATCCCAAGTCAAACCAAGTCTTGGCAAGCAGAGACAATGTCTTTGATGAATATGATAATCCAATTTGAGATCATGATGATGTTGATGAACCTGACCTACTGCAGAAGATCATGGTTCAAATGCTCAAGCTATTGACAGTGACGACAGTAATGATGAACTTGTTGTTCCTACATTCATGAACTTGAATGAGGTATATCAAAGGTGCAGCATGGCAGTCTCTGAACCGTCTTTCGTTAGCATTTTTCTGGTGTTTTGAGGATGAAAAGGTTATATATCGGCTCCGGATGAAGTTGTAGGAGAAGGTATACAGTGAAGGATTTTGCTTCCATATGATTACATTTATTAATTTATTACTTTATTATTTATTATTTTATTATTTATTTTGTCTTTTAATCTAGATTTTCCAAGAAATTGTTTGGTGAACTGGTTTTGTGAGTGAGTTAGAAAATAGTAAAGGGAGAATATTTGCTATAGACTAAGTGGGGGCTTGAAGATTTCCTCTTTGTGATGATTGTGAAGGGAGAAATGGAGAATATTTGATATAGAGAATGTTATGTTGTTGGCCAAAAAACACCAATATGATTGAACCTTTATGTTGTGTAACATTTATTTGTTTGCTAAAGTGGATTTGGTGTTTCTTAATTCTTTGTATTGTCCTGTCTTTTATGCTATGTAATTGATTACATCTTTTCCAATTAAAGAATTAGCATAAAGTTTTTTCTTTTTTTTTTGTCCAATGAAAAGTTGGGGGACCTTGTGACAACGGGTGATTCAGAAGACAATGAAAGGCACAAACTCCATTTGATGGAGGACCTTCAATAAAATTGTATGTCTGAAAAGCAGTTTGAATCTTACCTTTTTTTTTTCTAAAAAGGGGGGAAGACTCTCCTTAGTCCTTACCAATCCTTCTTTTTAATGCATTACTTGTCAATTGTGTTTCTTTTGTCATCTAGACTTCAACCTTTTTTTTCCTTGATAGGTAAGTTCATTTCATTGAAGAAGTTCGTGTAATCTAGCCTCTCATTTCATTGGAGAGTCTTCCCAGAATTACAATGAACATTGCAAGAAAGTACAATGACATGAGACCAAAACATAAATGAAGCATATATGACGAGAGTCTGAGAGAGAATTAAAATCCAGATAAATATGACTTTTCATTGTCATATATGCAGATTGCAGACTAAAAAAACCTATTGATTCATCTGAGAATTGTGGGGTTTTCAGGTATCCACAAACTTTCTCAAGTAAGTATTAAAACATTGGGGCATGTCAAATTGGCTAAAGAGGTGCTTAAGGGGAATTGTGTGGGCTTCACTTGCACCTTCACCTTTCATATTTGCTAAAGAGCTGCGGCATGTCAAACGAGAAGTCATTTCTAGCAAGTAATATGAAACAAAAAGCCTACTACCTGCTAATAGGCATTAGCATTAGCATGAAGAGTGATTTGCTTTTATACAAGTTGATTATTGAAGACAACTTTATTTCTCTTTATTAGGCTTATTACCTGAAGAAACTCAGGTATGTTACAGTAAGTAAAAGATCTATGTGAATGAAGAAATTCCATGATTACACAATTGTACAGCGACCAAATTGTCGGAATTTGAATCTCGAAGAACAAAAATAGCCACATTCAAGACATGAATTCATTCAACACTTCCGAGCGATTCTCTCAATTGCTTGCTTGATAATCCCGGCTGACGTGACAGACGACATATTAAACTGCAGTTTCACAAGATGCAAAATTTAGAACATGCGTTTAAGAAAAAAAGAACATAACCTTAAAAGGGTCAAATATGTAGAAGAATACCTTTGATTTGATGGTAAGAGAAAGAACCCCATCACTAACAGAAGATCGAACAGAATGAGAATCTAAACGAAGATTGCTTACTACATCCATGATTTCCAACAAAACTCCCTCCCTAGAAGGACATCTAATCTCAATCAGAACATCCCTGTTGCTTATACAGACATTTATTACATCATCGCCCGAGACATCACAAGATGATGTCACTGGATCGAGCTCGTACTCGGAATCATTGATTACGTCAAATGACTTCCTCTTGGTCATGAATGGTTTCTTCTTGCTATTGGATGTAGTCTCTACTCTGTCTCTCAGTCTCCTCTTTGTTCTTGCTTCTATTTCGGTTAATTCCCTAGAAGATTCCAACTCTTCTACCCTCCTCTCTAGCTCTTTCACATAGTCTATTGCCTCATCTAGTATTGATACTTTGTCCTCCTGCAAAAAAACAGCTTGGGTCTAAACTCCATTTTGTGTTAAAAGTTGAAGCGTAAATGGACTAAAAAATCTTACTTACCTTTCTAATTGAAGGGACAAGGGATCTTAGGGTAAAAAATCTTTCATTAAGTTTTTCTCTTCTCTTCTTTTCCGATAATGCATTATTTACCCCAATTTCATCGGCTTCTGATGATGTGGCGGGAAAGCCACAAGAATGCATCCGAGGAACTTCAAACAAAATTCTTTTCAATAAACTTTGTGGGGTAGTGCCTTTCGGTTTTTGGAAACTTGGTATTCTTTTTTTCTTCCAATTGATAAAGCTTGATTCCATGGCACAATTTTGGGAATGTGGGCCCAAAATAAACCGGGGTGAGCTCTTTAAAAGAGAAGATAGAATACTCTGATAGTGTAAATCATCATTCCGAAGATCCAGTGAAGGCAATTTTGTTTCATTTTTTCCTTGACATGTCGGCAAATACTCATTTATATTTTCCCCATGAGGGATGGAGGCAATCTTTTCGGTCTCTATGAATGTTTGAGAAATACAGTCACTTGAGTTCATAGAAAGGACACAGTTACTAAACTCATCGTCCATGAATTGCCAGCTTTGTGCATGAGAAGCTGCTCCATTTATCCCTTCAACCATAAATGGGCCCACTAGCCCGTTACAACTGTTATCCAGAGAAGCTATTTCTTGCTCATCTGACTCTAGAGTCTCATGATCAAGGGCATAGTACAAGATGTCGTCTTCTTTTCTTATGTTTTTAACAGTGCATTTGACATTCTTGAAGCCTATGGAACATGGAACCTCCAAGAAAGAGGTCTTAAGGTGCAAAATCAGATCTGGGTCCTCCAAAACCTTATAGAAACCGATCAAAGAAGACCAAATTAAGTAGAATCTAAAAAACCTTGAAATATAACAAATGGATATTGCCGTTAGGATCATTCGGATATAGAAATTACCAGTTCGGTCACTCCCAATTCCAGCACACCTCCAAAATACGGAAAGCAAACTATGGTCTGTAAAGTGAGAGAGAGAAGGAAAAAAAAAGTTAATTAACCACAAGAACGGAACAGAAGATATGAAAAATCTGTGGAGAAAATTAGAACAGGTGAAAATTGGTACCTGAATGGATGCACTCTGTGAGAAAATTTGTCAAAAGGGAGAAGTCATAGAACAAGAAACAAGTAAATATTAGTTCAAATTGGATAAGATTATGCATGGTTGTTAAAATTGTGTATAAAATGCACTAAATATTGTTTGAGACAAGTAAACTGCAAGGTACCTTAGCTAGAAGAGAGCGACTGAAAACTTTACTATCTGCAAAATGAGCATTGCATAGCCAAATCGGTTCACCATTCGCCAACGTTCTTCCAGGCAACCTAAGAAACAGCTCAAGATAGATATTTACTTGAAAACTAAGCACATATATTATATATATACATATATATAAAGAGAAAAAAGAAAAAAAAGATACCCTTGGCCAATGTTGAAGGCGAAGGACATGCAAACCAAGTAATACCACTCTGTATCGGTGAGATCTTCAGGGGATAAAGAAACAGAAGGCCTTCTAGCTTGTGGATTATTCGATTCATGGCCAGAGAGAGATTCATAAAGTTCTCTCAATTGTTCACTCCGTTGCAAACCCGCTTGCTCATAATCCAACTCCATGGATTGGACTGTCTTCCTTGTCTTAATATCTCCATTGTAGTACCCTTCACCCCACTCCAACATCTCCCTTCAAAATGTTTTCCAGCAGGAAGAATATCAAGTTAGGACTCATAAAGAAAAAAAGCATTCTTCCTCTGATATAAATATGGAGTGAAAAAGATAGCATACCCAGAGTGAAGAAGGAATCTAAATAGACTTGTTAACTGATTGTTAACATCAAGTTCTAAGTAGAATTGTTAACTGATAAACAGATCATACTTGGGAAAAAATTACATGAAAAAGAAGGGGAAAGGAATCTAAATATGGAGTGAAGAAGGAACAGAGAATATTATACCCAGAGTGTCGAGCTGAAGTTGACCAGAAAATCGCATAGCTCCATTGAATGCTTCTAACAGCAAGAGCAAGCTTTTTCTTTAGGTTTTCAGGCACTCTCTCCCTGGTCATAATTTTGCAAACTACAACCCTGACAAGTTCAAGGTGGTAAAATCAGATCAATTACAATCTTAGCTCCACTTAAAAATAATTAGTATAGCATTACAGTAAGAATGTAGAGGGTACCCTAAAAAAAAACAAAGAGAGATAGGAAAAAGCAGAGAAAGAGAGAGGAAAAAAATAAAATAAAATTGCCTCAAGTAAATCTCCACTTGGGTATTCTCTGAAAGCTACACATTTGGAAAAGAATCTAAGAAAGGTACGGTTTTTATCAATGGTGGCTAAGATCTGGATTTCCAACCCAGAGAACTGAAGAAAAAACACTCGGTCCCTTCACTTTCCCTTTTCAAACACTCGCAGTTCAGTTCAAGTAAGCGGTAACCCTCCATTCTTTTCATGCCAGACAAAGTCAAGGCAGTAAAAACAAAAAGAAAGAAAACTTGGAACTTTAAGTAGAAAGAAGATTACTTGAGCTCGCTCAAGCACTACGACTGCTCCTACTGCCGCTGCATTTCTTCATGGGTTTCTTGAGCCAAGTAAGAAGAAATTATAAGAGAAGGATTTGAGGGGGTGGTAGGAACAGATTCAGTAAGGTGGTGTGATGGTGTGTCGTCTTTATGTGCTTTATGGTGGGATTTTGATGCAGAAATAATAAAGAAAATTCCAAAAGTAATTATTATTACTATTATCAAACATACTAATAGTACTATATATTACTAATCAACTATTCTTATTTCTTGCAGCATCGTTAATTAATAATAAGTGTGTTCTTTTTTTTTCTTATTTCTACTCCTGTTTTTACTTGTGCTTTTTTTTTTTTTTTTTAATCCGGTTGAAAAAGAAGAAATTACCGGATTTGCCCTTTTTTACACTTGATGAAAACGAGGGGGCAGAAGAAGACGACGGCTCGAATCTCCATCAACATCGATCTGTTCTGAACTTCTGACTCACTAAATACGTCCGGCTGCTCCGTTCAGACTCACGACGTCCGCTACCCATTTTGGCTCAATTTTGCAGTTCAGTCCTCATACTTTCGAAAATACACAATTTCCTCCAATACAAATTTTTTTTTTTTTTTTTTGTGGGGGGAGAAATTCAACGTATTGATCAAAGATTTATGTTTTTGTGGTTTTCATCTCCTCTCTCTACTTGCCACTTCAACAATAGAAAGAAATAATAAAGAGAGATATTTCATAGTGAGCTTTAACACAGATAAAAATGGTGCATCGCATTAAATGCATTCGTTTGCTTGTCAGGAACTGCTGTAAGGTATAAATTTGAATGATTGAAGGACGACAACAGCATTCATTTCTTGTCTTTAATATCAATCTATTTGTAAAATATTCAGGCTAATCGAGTTAATTAATCTTCCATTAATTATTAAAAAGATTGAAAGTAAAATATTTACTACAATCGATGGTGATCTCAATACATATCTTATGTACTCTTCTTCAATATCATTATAATACAACACAAATTACCAGATTGCTAACTTTGTTACACTGCTTATATATTATATGCATGCAAGCATCAAGACCGAAGCTTGAAGATGCATTTAAGTTTGATTATTTATCGACATATCGATAACGTATAGTTTCTTCTATCTCTTTACTTGATACGTGGGTTATATAGAAATGTTGACTTAATTATAGGTTTTTTCTTCTCCTCAATTTGTATATCTGCCTCCATATTTGATACACCCAGCTAGCTCCTTCAATCCCTCGTTATTGTCAATGCATGGTGTAAACCCACCATCCACTACGAAATTAAAACAAAAAAGAAAACAATAATAATAGAAGACAAAGAAGAAGAAATAACATACAAGTTATATACGTTAAAACAATTTGCATATTTAACATGTGCTACAAATAATCGAATTTCAAATCTAATTATGATTCAAGCAATTTTTTTACGAAAGAGAGAAAATCAAACTCAAATGATAAATAATCGAATCAGAACTACAAATATTACAAAGAGCATCTGTTATCTAGTGTTGTTAACTACATAAGTCTTTAACTACAATATTTAGTTAGATTGATATTAATTTAAGGCTGCAATGGAACTCGTCAAATTAATTTAAGGGTCAGTATGATCAATGTCATTAAGCAACGAACCAGATAATGATCAAAATTAGGTTTTTTTTTTTTTTTTTTTTTTTTTCATTTTTTGAACTTGTTTCTTAACTAAAGTCTGTCTGAATTCTATAAATTTCTCATTGTAATATGACCCTACCTGTTCGTCGGGAAGTGATGGTATCATACTATAATTTTGATTTTGTATTAATTTAATTAATTGATATTGTTTTGAGGAACTCACGATGTTTTGTTTGGATTTGGTGTCAGTTTTGTCATTGCCATCTTAACTTTTGTTTTGTGTTTTTCTCTTTTTTCTTTTGCTTGACAATTTGGGTTGCCACCTTACCTACCAGTCAAAGCATACACAACCCAATTTTAGACGATGAGGAAAGTCCAATGGAAGCTCTGTGTGGCTTAGAAGAACTGGGCTGTGTTTGAACAGAAAAAGTAAGTGCAAATCTTACTTAATACATTTATATTTTCATTGAAAGTTCCATTCATGTTTAAAAACCATTTTATTGTTGTTAGATATAAAAAACATATATTGTAGTAAATTAAATCACATCACAAATACAAATTACGAACGCATCATTCTCAGATATTATATTACTCATCATATAATAATGATATTCGTATTATGTCGAGATTTAATTTAAAGATAATTTTCATGTTAGAGATGTTCAAGTCACTATCTAAGGTTGAAGACAGATGAAAACGCTTTGAAAATTTGGTACTTCCACTTAAATATTTCTGATTATTTTTTAATAAATAAAAATAAATAATAATGATTCTTATAGTTATTAGAGCAAATTTTAAACTTTAAAATGAAAAGTATAATTTAGCAAGTTATATTCGAAGGATTGTTTTTAAGCTATAATTTTTTAATTTTTTTTATAAATATTTTAAGATTAAGAAGTCACTCGTAATAAGAATTTAAACTCACGCTTGAAATTTAGTCATATATATTATATAAAATAATTAAAATTTATTGAACTGATTGTAATTCTTAAACAAAATTAGATTTGCCTACAAAATTAATCACAAATAAAATCATATTCCTAACCATTGCAAGGTTGGGGAGGCGGCAAGAGAGTTTCCATCCCAAACTCTAGTAGTAAGTCAAACGAAACATGTTCATGGTTTGAGACAAACATGGTTAGGTAGCAATTTATTAAAGTCAAAACAAAAGAGTTTAATTATAAATAATGTATACATATAACATAGCAACCGTCGTATCCGATGCAATTTGGTACTTAAAATAACATTATCTTTGTAGACCTAATTCATTTGACTATGGAAAATTGGTTGTTGGAAGCTGCCTCGTGAACCGAACACACTTGACTACCTAGCTCGCTACATGTGTTGGTTTGAACTAGGCCAACCAACCAACCCGATTAGAATAATAACCCTCTTGTAAATTGTAATCAAATTTTCAACCTATTTTTGGTCTTATGCTAATAAATGTTGATTTGACATTAATCATCAATGTTCCACTAAGATTTCCGAATATTGTAAATCACCCAACCAAACCGAGAACGACGTTGCAATTAAGGAGAAAGTGCTGATTACGAGTTTTGGAGAACTGATTTATAAAACTTGGAGATCATGATATCTCTACAATTTTTGATCGTGAAGTTATATAAATGTTAATCCAACGATTTTAAAGATAGCGGGATAATAAATTTGTTTTATAAATTTGAATGCATCTGAAATAAGAGTTTGAAACGAAATATCTCATCCCAGCATTATTACATTTTCTTCTATCTGAAACGTTACACTACTATTCCTCTTTCTTCAGGACGGAAACGTGAAACGAAACCCATCCCACCATTCTCCTTTCAGCTTGCAGCTTGCAGCTTGATGCATCTATTGTTAGCTTTCAATCTCTATTCCCATTGCTTCTTCTACTCCTTATATCTTTTCTTTTACATTTTTTCTAGTCTAAAATATTAATGCTTGTTTATATTGATATTGATATCGTTGTGTTGATTTTGGTTTCAGGAGACTCCTACCATCTGTGTTGTTCACAAGTGGAAGAGATGCATGGAGAGTATTTAGTTCGTTTATTTAGTCAGGCCGTTCATCCTTTTGTATTAGGAATTGTCTCTTTAATCTTAATGTAAATGCTCTTCTAATTTTGTTTTGATACCCAAAATTCTAGCCAATGGGATTTGAGAAAACTGTGATATGAGTAGAGATAACAATGAGTCATACTCAACTCTATTTTTACTAGAATTTATGGATTCAAATCGCTTTTTAATCTGAAATTGGCATTGAGTCTGTAATTTTTTGCTACAACTTGTACTTATCAACATTTCCATACGTCATATTTTTCAATAGAAAAGCTCTTGCATAGATTGAACAATATGGTATTATATAATAATGCACAATCATATTTAATCATTCACCAAGTTGTATGATGCTGCTAGTATGATGTGCATCCTAGTGCAGATATAAATTACCCAGATTTTAAAGAGAAGCTTGAAAAGGCAATATACAAATCTGCAAGCTCCTTTTTACGACCAACACTCTTACTCCTTTTCAACCCACTACTTTCAACCATTTGTACTGGTTAAAAGTTACAATCACAAATGTCAACAAAATTTATTTACGTAAAACGCCTTATGGTTCACTAGGGCTACAATTTGAAACTCCAGTTTCAGTCATCTTTTTTACCCTGCGTTCTAGCTTTACCCCCACAACCTCATAAGAATACATGCTAAGCTCTAATTTACAAAAAAAAAAAAAAGTAGACAACTTTATGAATCGGTTAATCTGACCTTCTCCGTTTCTTGGAGATAGGATCATAAGCCTCTTGATCGACATCGTTTTCCAGCTTCGCTTCCTCGGTCTTATCCTCATCGAAACTCGTAGGCAGGTCACGGTCAATAGAAGAAGAAGAAGAGTTTATGTCTGTAGAAGAATAATATTTCCTTTCGTTTCAATGGAAGAAAGAAAGGTTACTTACCTTTCAATAGAAGAGAAGAAGGAGAATGGTGGGATGGATTTCGTTTCCGTCCTGAAGTAAGAGGAACAGTAGCATGACATCGTTTCAGAAAGGTTACTTACCTTTCAATAGAAGAGAAGAAGGAGAATGGTGGGATGGATTTCGTTTCCGTCCTGAAGTAAGAGGAACAGTAGCATGACATCGTTTCAGATGGAAGAAAATGTAACAATGGCGGAATGAAATATTTCGTTCTAAACTTTTGTTTCAGATGAAGAAAGAAGATTTTGTTTTATTCATTTTAAGTCCTTTCAATTTAAAAAAATGAATTTATTACTCCGCTATCTTCAAAACCGTCGGATTGACGTTTATAAGATCTGACGGCCAAAAACCTTGAAGATTTCAGGATCTCCAAAACTTATAAATCAGCCCCCGAACCCACTAATTACCCAACCAGACAACTTAAACATCATTCTTGGGATTTTGTCAAGAATTCAACAGATTTGCCCTCGATTTTCAATTTGATTTCACTTGAAAACAACTTTGCCCATGGTAATTAAATCAGCACATACCTCAGCAAATGCAATTATTGTTTATGTGGAAAGTACTATACGAGATCCTTTATCTATTGACCGGGCGAGAGAAGATTCTATTCAAGAATCAGACACAGTTAAGATTCGGAGCAACTGTTCAGTCAAATGAAAACCGGAGAGAGTAACTGTCAACTTGATTCATTTACAAAACGGTGACATACATGTTTATGGAATTCTGACATATTCGGTTCCTCTAGAACAATTGTTTGCCCCACATGGGCAGTATTGGGCTGCTGGGTCATCAATATAGTCAAAATCTAATTCTGGAATTTTCAAATGTGATTCAATCATGACCTGATCAATAGTTTTTCCAGATCAAGAACTTGATATGAACAGTGCTCGATTCTTCATCAAGGAAAATGGAGAAGCTTGGTCACTGCAGAGTCTAGCGCATCGACATTCCTCCTCAGAGCTTTTCTTTGCAAGAATTAAGGAATCAAGGATTAATGAGACAAACTAAATATAAGAAAAAAAATTAAAATAAAAGACTTAATACCAAAATTAGGTTCTAAGTCTCATACAAAAATATATGAACCACTAAAGAGCCCTGATGGGCATCAAGCAGCCGCTAAGCTGAAATGGACACGTGGACAAAACAATGATTATCCATAAGCAGCTTAGAAGAAGTGTAGGCAGAATCCAGAAGAATATAACACAAAGACAAGAAGCAAACAAACAAACACAAAAGGATACAACTGTGCGGCTAGATTGTCAACGCCTTTCATTTCCTCATTCAATCTGCCAAGGAGGAAAATTCAGGATAAGGTTAACCAGACTGGCTTGAAATGAAAGAACAGATTCATTTAAAAGATGTCTCAATGAAAATCTGCATGCCACATCAATGTACCAAGTCCATATCTCTAAACCATCTCACCTAAATGCAGATTAGGAGTAACCCGAATAACTATCCACATCAAATGGATAAGCATTTCCAAGTGGTCTGTTTTTTATTAAACGATAAGATGCCAGTGAAGAGCCAAATGGTACCTTAGGCAAGAATTTATGTATCTGTTTCCCTTTGTTGCTGCATCAAGCACTGGAAAGTAACAATGTCAAAAGAAACTATCTCACATCAGCAACGTGAAATACAATGAGCTCATGTTTTTAGGTGCTAACTGCAAACGAAGCTGTGTCAATAAATTAAGGATAACTAAGTTGATTATCCGCTGATGCCAGAATACATAGTGGAAAGTAAAAAGGTCTCCAACATAGCCCTCAAAATTTTCAACAGGTTTGACCTAGTAATCACAGGTAGAGGTTGCCATGACAACAACCTATGTTTATGCAGAAAGATTACCAGATTCCTGAAGCCTGCCTGCAGCATCATTGAAGCAATGCATATGATCAACTGAGCTACTAGTGACCTACAAGATTATTCCATCTATCAGATATACTCCTTTAAGAACCATAGCAAACTTCATAGCACAAGAAGAAGAAAGGGAGGTATATTACTACTATGCTTAGTTGAAAGAAATTCATTCAAATATCTCCAATGCATAATAAACAAACGTCACTACTCTTTCTGTACCTTGAACTTCTCTTTTTTTGGCCAAATTTACAACTTGCTGTTGGTTAAGTTGTATTTTGGAGGACAAAAAATCCTTGAATTCTTCTCAATGGCAAGGATAATTTTTACTAATAACGAAAAGTAGCGATATACAATCGAACTGACTTCCTATAATCCAATTTACTCGGAAACCAACAGAAAACCAAAAGAGGGATTTTTCAGAAGAAAATTGAAGCAGTCTTCAATCACGCTTTAACTGCGTAATTGGAACCAAAAACCGGCCTAAATCAGAACTGCACTCCAATACTTCTATCCATTCCTCTTTTTCTCGGAAATTACTGAGCGCATCTACATTTTCTCAGCTGCCAAAGAGAACGCAAAATTCCAAGAGAAGCAGCAAAAGAGCAAGCTGACCTGAGATAGAGACAGACGAAGTGATGCGAAGAGGGAAGTGAAGCTCTCGGAAACGGCCAGAGAGTCTCTCTCAACGACCTCGATAGCTCTGAAAATCTCGGTCTGGTTCAGCGATCGTCTTGAATCGCTCGATCCGGTGAGGTCTTCTTCTCCGGGATAGGATGCTGTTTCGGTACACGTGGACGGTGGATTTAGGGGTTTCTCAGAAATCAAGATCTCCGAGACAGTCGAAATGTCTCCTCCCTGAGCGTGCGCCATTTCCCGCGGATTTGTTGCGATGTAACGCTCCGTTCAGAATTTTTCCGCAATCAGGAACTTCAAAACTTTGTAGTTGACACAGTCTTCCTCGATCTCCATCTTCTTTTGGGCCTCGACGTATAAATGGGTGCAGGCAAACAGACTTGGCCCAATAACTTATGGGCCAAGTGTAAAGTGTTCTTTGAAATCGAAAAAATTTCAACCTTCGACCATTATAAAATATTCAAACCCGGATCCAACATAAATAACAGCTCTTTTTCATTAAAATTTCTTTTTTTTTTTGGGTGGACTTTAGAAGCAAATAATATTGTGCCTTAGAATCGGTTTTGAATTCGGTTCAGACTGCGGACCAATCCAAATCCACATTGGATAAAAATCAACGTCGACCACTACATTTTTCACATATCATGTAATCAAGAGGACAAATAAATCATTTAACTTAGTGGATTAAATGATGTATCAAAAAGGTAACCGTTAAGATTAATTTATATTCACTCCCAACCATGGATTTGGATCGGTCTAGACCCGTACATTTGAACCAAATCCAAATCCCCTATAACCGGTTTTAAAATATAACAAAATTGAAGCTAGCACAAAAGTTGATAAGATGCCGAAAAGAAATGATGAAATTCTCATCCACCAAATTGAGCAAAGGGGGCAGTGTTGAAAATCAAGATCTCTAATCTTCTTCATTTGGTAACTTTGAAAGCCTGCAACAACAAAGCCACAAATCACAAACTTGTTAAAAATGTCCTTCTCGATTAACAAAAATCAAAATACCCCTTGTACCAAATAATCTTCCACCCTTTTGAAAACTAAAGCCAGAAGCCGAGAACATTATACCTTCACCCGTTTCAATAGTTCCTTGGCATTGCTATCATTTTTGAAGTGCGCTCTTACAGGCTGCAGATACGAAGATGATCAATTCTATTAGCTTACAGAAAGGTGTTTGTTACTCTTCTTAGAAGTAAAAGGAAAGAAGATAAATGACAAGTATCATCTTAAAACAGAGCCATGTTAAAATTTACCTCCAGTATTTGATTCAATCCCTTTGATAAAGCTGGTTTAAGGTCACCAGGATGCAGGTCTCCATTTCCATAGTCGGCAACCAATTCTTCAAAGCTTTTGAAGGTCCTGCATCAAGTGATAGGATTAAGAATTACAGCCGATATAATATATAACAGAATATAACCAGAAATGCTTTAGGGGTGCTATTTTCCAAGAGGATGTGATTATAACAGTTAGAAAAGAACTTGCTTATTTCCACCGTTATTTGGATTGCGCTCCACTGTGAACTCCTTAAACCAAGGAAGAACAAGGTACTTAACGTACTCCAAGCATGGATTACCCTCAACAATCTTCGGAGGGCAGTATGCTTTCTTTATCTTCAAATTCACTTCGGCCTAAGAATCCAGATAAATGGGTCAGATGTTGTATCCATGAACACCATATTATTTTCGAGCTAGCACATGGTATTAGCTGGACATCCTACTCTGTCACCAATAAAAATCACACATGCAGCATTTAAACCCATTTCTTACCTCCTCATCTTCCATAAAAATGGCAGATAATGGATCGCTTTTCGACATCTTCAGCTGTCCCTCTAGTAAACCAGGTAACATGTCTACATAAAACAGTCATTAAAATCAGAAGGCCACAGATTGAAATTTAAGGGTATAATTGAAAATTGATGAAATAGAAATCAAATGAGTGAAATATAGAAAAATACGGTGAGACAGAATGATAGGCTTGTTCTTCCTCTTGATGTCATCACAATACTCTCTTGCAAGTACATTCACTTTCCTCTGGTCCATTCCCAATTGACAGATATCGGCCTATTAAAGAGATGATAGAGGGAATATAAAAACAGATGCACAAGGCTCGATAAATATACAAAGTGGAATCAGTCTCATAGTAAGTAAATACTGGTAGTAGAACATATAAGACCTTCAGGAAAAAGATATCAGCACATTGCATACAAGGGTAGAAAATTTGTGCTGCAGTCAAGTCATCTTGCTCTTCTCGACCCATAATTGTACAGCACCTACAATCCGAAAAGGGAAGAATGACATGGTTCATAACCAAGAACCATGTAATTAGCTAGTAAAGCCATATATAGTATAGGCACCTTATTATCCTAGGAAGCTTGTTCTTTCTAGCTATATCCATGACAAGAGGCCAGTACTCATGTGCTCTAGAGTTGATCTCCTTTGAGGACCATAAAATCTCAACCTTGCCTCCTTCTAAATCCATCCCAAGGGCTTTCCATATCTCAATCATGTAGCGACCAACAGTCTCAATTTTCTTGAGATCACCCCCCATCTTATTGTTCAGCTGAGCAAACCAATCAGCAATCCATATCTTCACTCTGCACCCAGCAGAAGTCAGCTTGTTCACACTTAATGCTTTCATCACTCCCTATATGACAAGAACAAAAACCACCGTTTTGATCTCAGAACTTCTAATTAATCCATTCCCTAACTACTGAGAAGTGAAATTCTTCCATAAAATTGATACGAGGAGTAGAACTCGCTGAATGAAATAATAATTTGAAAAATCTGAAAAGAAATGATGATCGATCGGATAGTACCTGAGCAATGTGCATTCGGCCAGAGGGCTCAAATCCATCATAACAAACGGGTTCGGGCTTCTTGTCCAGCAAATTTCTAAGCTCATTTTCTTGGATGCACTCTTCCCCTACACTCCTCACAATCTGGAACTTCTCCTCCAAACTCAGCCTGAAACAGAATCACATAATCACATTTACAATTACCCCCTATCCACATTCGAAACGATAGGAAAACCGAAAATGAACGAGAGAAAGAGAGAAAGTTCTTACTGACTGTACGGGATTGAAGAGCTAGAAGACGAATGGATCGGAGCGTCTGAGACCGATAGAGACAGTAGAGCCTCAGCTGGCTGTTGATTTGGAGCTTCGTTCTCCATTAATCAGAGGAATTAGGGTTTGAGGGAGGGGAGCGGGAGCTTGGTCGCCAGCAATGAGCGCACAGGGTTTTATCGTTTTGCTGCGTTTTGTACAAAAACGTGCAGTGTTTTCTTCTGTTGACTAGCCAATTGTTTGTTTATTTATTTATTAATCTTTTTATATTGTTATCAATTTTATAGTCTTTGACTACCTTGAAATTTCAGTATTACTTAGGCGACAAGCTATCTAATCTTTCTTTCTTAATAATATATATATATATATATATATATATATATAATATAATACATAATTATTGTACGAATTACATAATCTTAAGAGAGCACTTAATATTGACCTTATTAAATCTCTAATAAAGTGATAAGCTTACTTTATTAAGATTCTAACAAAATGATTAAATAAAACCAAAAAAAAAGTGATAATTTATATTTGTCATACTTAAATTCAAGTTACATGACTTACTTAGATAAAAATATTTTAGATTTATTAAATTTAAGATTAGGTACTTAAGAAAAATCTTAAGATGTTCATGAATCTTGAAAAATTTTGATCTCAAAATAATCCGATCACATCGCCGATATGAAGATTCCTTCTCTTCACAAAATCCTTGTTCCAGGCCATGACTAGAACATAATAGTTAGTAGCCCATGTCTTGAAAATCATAGAATGCTCGCTCATTGTATCACAGTCCCAAATATGCACATTAACTCCTTTTGAATCTTTATTCTCTATTTTACGACGTTGTTCTTCATCCGGCCACGATGGAAGTACATACTCCTTCACGTACTTCTTCATATACTATAAATCTTGATAAATCTCCAACATCACTTTTTTTTAGCATCTTCCTGAGTGTCCACGGATCATATACTTGTTCAGGATCAACGTCATTAATCTGATCATCTTGATCTTCTTCTTGTTCACGATGATCATGATGTACTAATGGTACTAGGGCCATGGCGGTAGATTCAGAGGAAGAGGGTGGAGTATGAATAACATCATGATCATCGCATGGATTATTAGAAGCACATACCTCCAACTTAGTAGGATTTACAATAGAATCATTAAAGGCGCTATATGCAGGAAGACATAACGTCAGCTTTGTTAATATATATTACCATGATCATGATCTCCTTCTTCGAGTTCAATCTTTCTTGTTCTTGATAATGACGGTGATTGTGTTGATGGACTAAGGGAAAGTCTGGTGTCGAGATGATTGGTGTTTCGAGTATAAACCCATCCAAGTAAAAGAGTTAAGTCGGGATCATCATGAGGAGGGAGGATAAGGATGTGTAGAAAGAAGGTCAAGGAGATTCATGGGTGAAAGTTTTTTCTTGAGTGGCAAGAGGTTTTGATGGAGATAGAGTGACAAGAAGTGATTATGGATGCGTCTATGATCAGATGTATATGCGAGGGTCAAATATATATATAGAGGTTTGAGTAATGGGCCTTTTAGGAAACCTAATTCGGATTGAAACAAGTTTTTAGTCAATTCCATTTTGATAAGATGACCCGGTTGAAATGGACCAAAAAAAACAGGAAGTAAGTCGTGCGTGGGCCCTACTACTCTACTTAGGTTTTAAATAGATATAGTTTATGGAAATAATTCTTATATATTTGAAGTTTTGCTTTAAAAATAAGAAAAATATAGTATTTATCATTAATTATTAAATAAATTATGTATTTTATTATATATATTCTTGATTTCTTCACATTTTCAATTGTTTTGCAAACCATATATATTACAAAATAAATTTTCGGAAAAGATAAAATCATGAATGCTTGAAAATAAGTAGTCAAATATACTTATTTTGTAAAAATAATTAATTAAAAAACTACTTAATATTTATCAAAATAAATATTTTTAATTTTTTTTTTTAATTTATAAATTACTTATCAATTATAAATATATTTTTTTAATCACACCCAACTCCGGACTATCTCTACATATTAGGTTACTTTATTTGGTAATGTAATGAGTACCCTGAACGACATTTAAATTCCTGTCGTCCGTCCTTCAGCTCGAAACGTAGCAGAATACAGAGTGAACGACATGAAGGATATGTACCTAGGTTTTCTGTGGGTCCCAATTACAAAAAACTAACCCACAGATGAAAAGGCGATTTATTTCTTTTATTGCGAAAGGAAGGATCAATGAATGAATACAACAAACACAAAGCTCATGCAAGCTTTTCATATAGTGATTTTAGAATTCAAAATTCTCAACTAAAACTAAGAGGAACAATAGTGATCTAACACTCGAAGATGGGTCTACTCTAGTCAAGACTATACATGATGTATAACTAGCCTATATTTTAAACTACATTAATTTTTCTTCAGCGGTTGTCTTCTCCAAAAGGTCCGGATCATCTGCTTTTTCAGCCTCTCTAGGGTTAACTGCCTTCTTCTCAACATCTTCAAATTTGGCAGTGGCCCATGGTGCCGTGCCTACGTTTTTGGTGGAAGGGGCGGCATCTATGGTCAATGATGAAACTTCATCCCGAGAGGCATACCAAGAATGACCACAACCAATGCACTCCAACTAAACCCAAAAGGAAAGAAGTAAAAAATACTAGCTTAGAGACGATAAAATACCAAATGATTTCACAAATGAAATTACTAGTAGAAACTGCTCTTCATTGATTTCAAGGTTTTTCTACTTGACTTATATGCTCATACATATGTAACATATCTATGAAAAACTATGTGGCGGTGATTAGTGAATTATCAAATTGATTATAGATATAGAGAGAATGTAGAAAAAAATTGAGTTTAATAGTACGAAAAAAATATTGGCCGAACCTTATAGCGTTCTCCATGTCCTGCCTTGATGATATCCCTTACACCCACTTTATGTTCTGTACATATCGAACAGCGAGCATCTGTCATCTGTTTATAGAGGTTAAAGAGTGAATTTTGGAAAGGGTAGTGTCATTATGAAAAAACCACAGGCAAAGAGAGTGAAAGTAAACCTGCATCTGCTCTGACTCATCGGGTTCTTTTTCAGCAGTCTCATCGGCTGTGAAACCATCCTGGAGTTTTACAATTATTTTATAAGAACTATTTCCTTTGAGGTAAGGTAAAAGCCAACAAAGCCAAATGCGGATCGAGAACCCAAAATGTAAGTACTAGTCCAGTCTTGCGCACAAATGACAATGACTAAGTTGTCAGTTAATGTGCCTATATTCATCTAGCTCCACAAGCAAATGATAGTACACTACACTTGCCGTCTAGCAGTTTCTAAGGCCTTGATTTTCAATGAGAATTTGGATCAATGGATTGTTAAAAGTTATTGAATGCAGCTATGGAGAAGAGAAATATCTACTTTACCTTTAGCTCACTAGGTGACATGTTCAATATTTTAGAAGGCTCCAGCTCCCCATTCAGCAGTCGTCGAGCTAGTAAAGGGTTCTGAAAAGAGAAAATCCATAGAGAAATATAAAAAGAGCTGATAATTTCTTGATTGTCCCCAAGAGAAGTATACATCACAGTAATCAGTTCAAGTCAATTATAAGGCACATATCCATTCCCATAAAGAATGTCTGTGAAAGTATTAACATCTACCCACATGTAAAAAGAACCAATGTGCAAAAGTGTGTACTTATTCAGGAAACATTCTTACCCTGAGATTGAAAACCAATTGCCGCATTTTTTTATTATATTTCTGAAATTCTGAGAAAACATTATTTGAAACCTTCTCAAGAGCAGATATAGCTGGTACTGCAGCATCTGGCCAGAGAAAAGACTTGAAACTCTGTTAAAATTCAAGAAAGAGAGCATCCAAATCAAAACCCTGCCCAATTTTTTTACTTGTAGTTCCCATACTTTCAATTAATCAAACTTTGTCGGAAAACCTTTATCACATACCTTCTCACTCTTTTCTTCAGAGCCATTTGCCGTTTCCGGACGCTTACCATCCTTTTCTGGGTTGAGGTCATCTGGAGTTCTTACTCCTTTATCACCTCCATGCATGTGGTCAGCGGGATTGCACATATACTGAACTCCCTGAAGAAGCTTTTCCAACCATTTGTCTCTATGGGTTTCACCAGTTAGTGCCTTGGAACTTTCTAATATACAGTAATACTCGGAGGCATTACCTTTACAGATCCCTGGTGTTTCAGCTTTTAGATTTTGATCAGAGCAGGTTGCAGTTTCCTCCTCCTTTAAAGCATCAGGAGAAGTTTTCTTTCCATGAAAATTTTTAGCTTCTTGATCAGCAGTATCTTCAGTCTCAATGTCTAAGAGATCTCCCAATCGCGACATTGTTTTTTGAACAAGAATGTCAATCTCATACTGATCACTAACATCATAGTCTTTATCAGCAAGCATAAAAAGTTTTTTTTCTACAGTATCATACACTCTTTGCACAATAAAGCCTGGATGCTGTTTACGGCTGGGAAGCTGTTTGTGTTGAGGAACAAAATGAACAATGCACTTGTGCATTACTGACTCCGCAGGAATCTGATCACGATGGAAACTGTAAAACAGTTCTCTTGTATCATATGATTTCAAACGTCGGATACCTTTCAAGTCTGCTTCTTCAGGACGATAAAACCACTGCCCAGTGATCATCATACTCCCATCTTTGTTTTTAGTAATATCCTATCAGCAGGACTACAGTTTCATTACTCGAGCCTAGATAAGCAACACTATGAAGTATGAATATTATACACTCATATAGGAGCCACGAAGTATGAATATTATACACTCATATAGGAGCCACTTACATAATGGGATTAAAAGAAAATGCTAATCACAATGAGAAAAAATGACTGTTTGGGAGTATTTATGAGCAGAAAATAAAAGATGATCTCTTTTCACTATGTTCAGTTTGTTTATGTTGAATAGAGAGACACATGTAAAAAAATATTGAAATACTCAAACGGAACAAGGTGATTAAATTCATAAAAGAGTACCTTAATAATTGCCACAAAAGGCTTTTGACCTGTATCCCCAGGAGATAAAAGCACAGGATCCTCCTGTGGATTCAACCAGTGAGAAGTTAAAACTAACACAAACTACCATGGACACCCTAGAAGTAAGTAAATTCATTTCTAAACCCCATAGGCCCATAATAACACATTTATAAACCTCCTATGACAGGTCGGATTTCCCATGTAGGCCCCACATGAGGAGCTCCACTCTCAGTGACAGAAGGGGACACACCCCTTAGGAGATAGTTTCTCCTGAACCTGAGCATAAAACCTTATAAAAGGATGGGATAAACATGCATGGACATGGACTAGCACCATCTTTTCACCAACGTTGAGGACATCATATGAAAGGACAGAACTTGTACTCCAATATTGTGAGAAAATTCACAGAAAAACAATGGAAACCACAGGAATTGAAAATGCTATAGTATTTATCTTTCACAAATTTAGTAGTCAAAGAAACAAATAGAAAGTCCAATACTTGATCAATGTTTCCCCGATTTCTCTGCTGCGGGAATAGAAAGCTTATAACTACTTGTTTATGTCGCTCAATTCTAATCCCACGAATATAATAACCTAAATTGCTAAACACGTCCGAACAACTGAATTCCATCACAACCCTCCAGATCATGATTTGCAATGAAACCACTACATCAAACAGTCAACGATAATAGTCGTGAAAGAAAAACTATGAACCCTATTTAATATCATCATCAATTGTGCTTGATAAACATGTTCTCCACACTCGAGCAAGAATCCATTGCAAATAAGTCGACCAAAAGAAATAATAAAAACAGGCGAACTCACGAGATCATATCGAATCCCGTCGTACTCAAATGCTTCGTAGTGAGACCTACGTCCTCTTCCTTTGCCCGATAGCCTAACGGATTTCCCAATCGGCTTCGCATCTTCCTGTACTGGCTCCTCTTCTTCCGCCGCGACTCCGCTCTGCGGAGACAGTCCCGTCTCCTTCTCTCCATCTTTCTTGTTCCTATTCCTCCAACCTCTTTCTTCATCTGCATCGTCATTTTTATCGTTCTCTCGCTCCTCCTCATCCTCCTCCTCCTCCTCCTCTAGAAGCTTAATCTTCTTTCTCTTCCTCTTCCTCGTCGATTTCTCCTCCGAGCTCGAAGAATGCTGCTTAAGAGGAGCTTCGTCTTCCTCATCCGTTGTCGAGATCAGAGCCACTCTTCTGTTCCCCATTGAAGACTGGATTCCGGCGATTGAAGCTTTCTCCTTTCTCCTCTCACATTTCGCGGGACGAAATTGGGCTAACCCATATTTATAGATTAAATAATAAAAATAAATGGGCCCGCTTATGGCCCATCACCAAACTACACGAGAAGCAAATCAGCGACAAATCACAAACGAAAAAAAAGGTAGGGAGACCACAAAATTTGTTTATTCTTTTCTCTCTTAGTAGAAATAATTTTGGTTACATTTTTAAGTTAATACAAAATTATATTTATAAATAAATTATACATTAGTTAATTAGGAAATTAGAGGGATTACGGTGTATTTTAGGAGTAGAATACTCTAGATAAAACGAGTTATATCAATATAATTTATTATTAAATATTGATATATATCATGTTCTTATTAATTGAAATATTTTATTTTTGGAATATATAATAATTTTTTTTTAAAAATTAATAAATAAATAAATATAAATTTAAGTAAGAATTGAGCATTTAAAATATTCATGTAAGTTTTTTTTTAATAATAAATTTAACTTAATTAACTGATATTATATTTTAAATATTATAATTTTAATTATTTTATAATAAAATAGTGAATGAAAAAAAGAAAGAAAGATAAAATCTTATTGTTTATTTCATTATAAATATTTTTAATTAATATAAATATTTAGTTAATTTAATATAATTATATTTTTTTATACTTTAAATTCTGAATGGATCTAAAACGTAAAAAAGACGAGCTTTTTCCAACGAAGTGGAGGGAGATGATGAGGCTAAAAAGCGGATCTCTCTTGTAATTATTACACAATTGGACCACCGCTTTTTTAATTAGGCTCACGGGATCAGCAGATTAATATTTTATTTTATTAAATAACTTAATTTAATTTATTTAAAATTATTAAATTTTAAATAATGAGAATAATTTTGATTCAAATAATAAAATATTATGTTAAAATTATTAAATTTTTTATTTATGATATAATAATTTTAAATTAAATTTATTTATTTATTTAATAAAAAAGAAGATTAACCCCTAAATTCCACCTAAATTATATATTCATATACATATAAATTTATATTAGAATAGTTAGAACTAAATCATATTAATTTATATGATTATTTAAATTAATTAATTATATAATAAATTATATAAGATTTTAATGTTGGCACTTGACCTCTTAGACTTGATTGACCAAATTTTTTTTATAAAACCCATTTTATAAATACAAAAATATATTTTTTAAAATATCCCTTCTTCTTCAGCATCTCTTCCTTAACACCTCTCTGGCCACCACAAAGGCAACATTTGCAATAGCCTCTCTAACCAAGAGCAGCTGCCTCTTTCACTCTTCCCTCTACCTAAGCTCCGGAAACAACCACAACTTTTGCCATGGAGGTGGAGGCTATCTTAGTTGTTGAGTGGGTAGAGGTCGATATCGATCGAAGGTTAATGCTTCCAATCAATATTTTAGGGCATAAGGCCTTAACCGATCTAAATATTTCCTCCGACAGCCCTGGACTGGGCGGGGTGGGGGGATCGGGGTAGTTGACCTTTTTTCTTTTTTAATCTCAATTCTTGTTGTACTTAAAAAAATGTATTTATATAAAAAATATTTTAAATATTATTTCTAAATATTTATAAAACTTACGTTTTTAATTATTATCTCCAATTTTATTTATACAGTAAAGTAATTATTTTTTTAATCCAAATTATAATGTAATCTTTTTGTTGACTTTTATTTTGATCTTTTCCCATTTCTTATACATGAATTCTAATACTTTTAGTATGTCTATTATATAGTCATTTCTATTCTTACTTAAAAAAAAAATGCACCATAATAACATCTAAAAATTACTATTTTACCTGAATAATAGAATAATCTAATATTACAATTCACCAAAAAAATCAAAATCATCACAATTTCATAATAATTACATTTATGATTTTAAATCCAACAAAACAACATCTAATTTCATCGTAATTTCATAATTTAACAACACAACATAATAGACAAAAAATAGACTACTAATTTTAGGAGATGAAGCTCTCCACACCCGATAATTCTTACGATGGATCTACAAAATTATAAATATTAAAAAATATATATAAAATAGAAAAATAAACATAACAAGATGAAAGAAATTAATAATAATAATAAGAAAAAAAATAAGAAAGAATATATCATTATCCTCACAGAAGTCTTATAGGGCATTCACCGCTCAAACTATAAAAAATGACAAGCCTAAAATCCAACTCTATACATATACAAGCGGCCGGCCGGAGCACACAACTTCTATAATTTTTGACAATTCTAGAAACTTATTTAATTATCTTTTTCATATACTTAAAAATTATATATATAAATACGTACGCCCGTCTTTAAATAATCAGAATATAAATAATATTTAAAAAATAATCTTAATTTAAATCTTTAATACCATGGCCGGTCTCGTATTTTCTGGACGATCAATTCGATGTTCGAATCATATCCTCCTCCTTTTTTTTAAAATAAGATTCTTATTTATTTATTTTTTTAATTAAATAATCTTCATATCAGATTCATTTAATAAGACCGTCACCTAACGGAGAAAGATGAGATGAGACTGCACGTATTTACTACTGCACCATGGAACATGCTTCATTAATCATTCAATAATTGATTATTATAACTTGCAGTAATTTTACCATTTTACCCTTGTCTTCCATCATGATCTTTTTTTTCTTTTTTTTTTTTAAACACGTGGAAATTTGTTCTTTCCTAAAAAGCAGAAAATAGTAGGATCCCTCTAGATTTTCTTAAATTAATATAGTTGATTGGTTTTTTATTTTTTGGTAAATAAAAGGATACGTACGGTAATAAGAGGAAAACTTCGGGGTAAAAGTGAAAATTGTAGCCCGACAGGGAAAGATAATGCAACCAGTAGTCACCATAAAGGGGGACGGAACAGGAAGATTAAGGAAAATTGAAGCAACCAGAACATACACACGTGTCCGTCAATCCAGCCGGTCACGCTTACCGGCATGAGCGATCACCTTCACTATGGCGTGCACCTTACTCTTCTCAATCTCTCTCTCTCATTTCCTTATTAATATTAGCCCGATTTATATATATATATAATCGTAAGCCACAAGAAATCTTCTTCTCTTTTTCTAACACCATAGCGATTCGTTACCTCAATCGTCGCTTGATTCTTCCTCAGGTTCTTCTTTTATCTTCACCTCCTTCGTGTATATATTATATATATATATACATGAACATGTAAATTTTAATTTTTTTCGTAGAAATTTCTCACCCATTAGTATATTTTTAGATTTTGTCCTGTTAGGTCTAATTTGTCGATTGAGGAGCTGAAGATTGGCTGAAATTTATAGGTCTGATTTCAGTAAATTTAGAAAAAAAAATTAAGTTCGCTTGGGGGGGTTGAATTTTCTTAGCTTTTCAACAAGCTTCGATATTTTGTTTCTTATTTGGGGTTTTCGATCGATGGTTTTGATTGGGGTTTTGCTCAGGTTGTCTTCAAATTAGGAATTATGATATATTCTTCAACCTCTTTTCTGTTCTGGAAAGTAATCTAGTCTTTTTGGATGTATAACTTGTCATAAAAGTTTGATACTTGGATTAGATTGAGGAAATCCGTGATGCGAAGTTGTATTCGAGGCTGAATATTCTTGTTCGGTGGGTTTATTATAATAGGCGGCGATATTAGATAAAAGTCTGTAACCTTAGAACAAAAAGGGGACTAGATTATTGTTTTCAACTGGTAAAAATTAAATATAAAAAAAAAATGGTTGAATCAATTTCTGCAACTTCTCTACTGCGTCCTGGACCTCTCTGTGGGGGAACTTTACTTAAGGACACGTCGACTAAGCGGAAGTTTTTGGATATCGCCCGCTTCCCAGTGCCGGAGTTTTCCGGTAGGAGGCTGGTTCTTTCTCGTCCATTGCCAAGATTGAAAGTTGGCTGCTCAAGACTTTCGTCTATCAAGGCCCTTGCAATGGAGCTCACTAAAGAGGCATACTCATACCAAGAGGATAAAATGCCAAAGGATTGGAATTACGAAATTGACACTAGTTTTGATCGAAAACCCGGTTTATGGCCGCCTGAAAACAAAGCTGATAATCCTACTTTACAAAACCCCTTGCTACGACAAGAACGGATGGGTTGTGGTTGGTTAGGTGCTATATTTGAATGGGAAGGAGTCTTAATCGAGGATAATAACGAGCTTGAAAAACAAGCTTGGCTGACTCTTTCTGAAGAAGAAGGAAAATCACCTCCTCATGCTTTTACCCTCAAGAGAATAGAAGGAATGAAGAATGAACAAGCAATTTCTGAAGTTCTTTGCTGGTCAAGAGATCCATCCCAGTTAAGAAGAATGGCAGCTCGGAAAGAAGAAATTTATCAAGCATTGCAAGGTGGTGTATATAGAGTCCGAGCCGGCTCGAAAGAATTTGTCAATGTCTTAATGAATTACAAGATCCCCATGGCATTGATCTCAACCCGGCCGAGAGAGAATCTAGAATCTGCAGTGGGAAGTATTGGGTTTGATGGATTCTTCAACGTGATTGTAGCTGCAGAAGATGTTCATAGGGGAAAACCCGACCCTGAAATGTTCATTTATGCAGCGCAGCTTTTGAACTTCATTCCGGAGAGATGCATTGTGTTTGGGAATTCTAATCAGACAGTGGAGGCGGCTCACGATGCTCGGATGAAGTGCGTTGCTGTGGCGAGCAAGCATCCGGTTTATGAGCTAGGGGCAGCTGATTTGGTGGTTAGGTGCTTGGATGAGTTGTCGGTTGTTGATTTAAAGAATCTTGCTGATATTGAATCAGCCGAGTTTGGGTTGGTCGAGCCGGAGACAGAGATGGAGCTGGAGGAGGAAGAAGTGGGCCAGTTGACCAGGACGGCAGTGGATGATAGTTTCTGGTGACATCTGATCATTTGTACAGTTTCCTTCCAAGTTTCTGGTTACTCGGATTCTTCATGATAATAGTCAGTCATGGTGTATATTTATGAAAGATCAGGAAAAAGAAAAGGAAGAAAAGGGTTTAATATTTGTTTGGAACTTCCATTATTTATTGGGTTGTATGTATTACTGTATAATTTACATACGTATGGAATTTCCATTGTTTCTTTTATCGATCTTGCATTTTGGTTAGATTGTGAGCTTTCTAACTTACTACCAACGTTAAACTATTTGATGGGCCGGGCTATGTGATTGTAAAACTGCTCGTGGGCTCGGCGCACCTTATGGGCTTTCTCAGCTATTGGCCGGTATGGGTCACAGCACTGATTGCGTCGATACTTGGTTTGAAAGAGAGAGATAGAAGAGTAACTCCACTTCTTGTTCTTGACATGTTTCCCAGTTAATCAATGTGTCATTTTCACTCTACTGATAACTATCCAATAATTGATTTATTAATTAAATTAAATGTTATAAGGTTTAAGTCACTGCAAAAGTCAACGCAGGTTTACAAATTGAACTCCACTTCTTTAACCTAATAAACGTCACTTTACGACCTACTCGTCGTATATTAGCCGGGTGACTTAAGTTTGAATGATTTTCACTACCATTTGAAATCAAGCCAAAAAATATATATATATATATTAAATCATTTTATCTTAATAAATTTGCTCATTCTTTTTAAATTTTTGGATTTAATTTAAATTAAATCCCGTAACTAATTTAATATATTTAAAAGTTTAAATCTATTAATTAGGAATGAACGGATTTTGTGGCCAAAAAAAAAAAAAAAAAAGGATCAACCTACGAAAACAAGAGTGTAAGCCGTTAATTACTATTTACTACTCACTTCATCATAAACTAATAATACAACAAAAACTTGACTGACGGGTCAGAAAGCAAGAGCCAGAGGATCAGAGAAAAAGTAAAATCATCGCATCGCTTTCCTTCTTTCCTTTTCGTGCATTTTCGAGCGAGGAAGAAAGCGGCGAGCGATTTGGCCTTTTCTTTTTTCCTTCTCTAGTCTACTTCAATTTCCCGAGAAAAAAAAAAGAAGAAAAAAAAGAAGAGAAGCATAGAACCCTAGTCAGCCCGAGCTAAGAGGTGAGAAGATTCAGCTTCTTGATTTCACTCTATAAGATAACTCGCTCTTAAGAATTGTCCGACAGCTCCATCTTCGATTCATTTTCACTTCCCTTAGTATGTGGATTTTTTTTTTTTTTCTTGTTACTGGGATTTGATTTAGCTTCACTTTTGTGATTGTTTGGATTCGATATGGAAATTGGAAGGTTTCTCTATTGCTGTACGCACTTTGTATGATATGTTTTCTCAAAGATGCTACTAGCTGATTGTGTACTCCTTCCCCTTTTTTTGATGTCTATGTATTCTACGTCAATTGAGGTTTTCTTTTGTCCTCTTAGTTTCTTCACTTACTGATTTGTTTTCTCTTAGTTCTCTTCCCTCCCCCGCCTCTCTCTCTCAGCTCCATAACTTACTTGTCTGAATCTTGTCATTGCCGCATTGGCATTGGCATTGACATGCTGTCATTGCCACTGAGCCATTGTTTCTGGTCGATCTTACCAGGGGCACACCATGGTGCTGCTTTCACAGACTGGTTCATCATACCATGTCCATACAGAGATTATATATGGTAAAGCGGAGCGCAGCATGGTTTTTAGAATGGAAAGGAGTTTGGAGGCGTTTAAAATCAAGGAACCTTCTATCAGTTTGGCTTCTATATCGCATAGTTCTTCTAGGAACGCACAAAAAATCCATATGGGTATCACAGGAAGAGGATCGAAAAGAAGGAGCCAGGGGATTGTAGCTGCAAGCCCTCCCACTGAGGATGCTGTCATTGCCACTGAGCCATTGACAAAAGAAGATCTTGTGGCATATCTTGCCTCTGGATGCAAGCCTAAAGAAAAATGGAGGTGTGCTTACTTATTATCTTTAGCATATTGATAAACGTAGTGTTGTATTTCACTTTGCTTCACCCGAAAATTGTTCGGTCATTTCTGTGTTTGCAAAGTTCATTTGATGGGAGAATATTGTTTCAAGTAATTTCCTTTCTTATTAATGATTTCCTTTAGAAGAAGCAAGTACTCTTAATATGTTGTGATTTTTGGTTGGAAGATCCCGACAGAATTCTCACGGTTTGCCTACGTAAAATGATGTTGATGCAGAATAGGAACAGAACACGAGAAGTTTGGTTTCGAGTTGGGAACTTTACGTCCTATGAAATACGAACAGATAGCATATTTGCTTAATGGGATTGCAGAGAGATTTGACTGGGACAAAATAATGGAAGGAGACAACATCATAGGACTCAAACAGGTACAGCTATTTCTGGGGGACAAAATAATGGGATTGTAGATACTGTTTTGTTAGAACTGCATATAAATATTGATTTTGTAAAGTAAGGGAGGTCAATTGCCATAGAAAAATTAGGGGGAGATTTGTTATTTCTTCATAGTTTTGGAGTGCTTGCCTGATTAATCTTAAAGTAAAAGCTACGTTTTTTTTTTTTACTGATGTATTCTTGTAAACAACCTTATTTTATTTTGGACCAGGGGAATCAAAGCATATCTCTAGAGCCTGGTGGTCAGTTTGAACTTAGTGGCGCACCTCTTGAGACATTGCATCAAACATGTGCTGAAGTTAATTCCCATCTCTATCAGGTCTGTTGAGAAAAAAAAAAAAAATCATTTTAGTATTATGAGAATGAGAGAATGATCACTTCCTCTAATATAGTACATTCTACTAAAAAAGGGAATATGAGGGTGTTTCTGGATGCGTATTTTTATATATATATATATACCCCATGTCTCAGTTGTATGTTTGTGGGCCACACACAGTCAAGTTAGTAAGGTTTTCAAATTATGTTGTAAAGATGCCTCTCTTTTTGGTTCTTTGTCTTCGGGTCTCTTCTGTGGCTTTATTCTTTTGTTTCATAGTAAGAACATGAGATGGGAGCATGGCATACACAACTAGGGTATATTTCAAATTTCGTGAAAAACTGCTCAAATCCTGTTTTGAACATATTGCCTTCTTTTTCCAGGTTAAAGCTGTTGCCGAGGAAATGGGAATAGGATTTCTCGGGTTGGGTTTCCAGCCTAAATGGGAATTGAAAGACATTCCTATAATGCCCAAGGTATATCAGTTCCTCCTCTTAAGAATGTGAATTAGTAGCCAAAACTTCATAGCTTAAGGGGGTGTAACTCATTACAATTTTGGTAGATACTTCAACACTAATCTTAACTTCTTAACTGGCCAACTTTCAAGCTTTGGCAATGTATTTTTTTTCTTGTATTTTGTGTTAGTTCTCATATTGATACAGTATCTTTGGCTCAGGGACGATATGAAATTATGAGGAATTACATGCCCAAAGTTGGCTCCCTTGGACTTGATATGATGTTTAGGACATGCACCGTTCAGGTGAGATGGCTGGCCTCACTTTTATCTCCATATATCTTCCACATCTTTTCTTACAGGTATAAATGGTAAAAACATAAATTATTTCCTACTTCAGACCAATAATGGTGGATTATTTGTAGGTTAATCTCGACTTCAGTTCCGAAGCTGACATGATCAGAAAATTTCGTGCTGGTCTTGCGTTACAGCCTGTGAGAATTCTTTGCCCTTGATCTCTTAGTGATTTTACTATGCATTTTTCCAAATTAAAGGCACCCTAACTGGTTTACCAAATAAACAGATAGCAACTGCTCTGTTTGCAAATTCACCTTTCACTGAAGGAAAGCCAAACGGTTTTCTGAGCATGAGAAGGTTAAAAAATTTCCGTATTGAGTTTGCTGTTTCTATTTTCATATTCTATTGTCCTGGCTTCTATATTAACTTTATGTTCTTGTACAGCCATATTTGGACCGATACTGATAATAACCGTGCTGGAATGCTCCCCTTTGTTTTCGATGACTCCTTTGGGTAAGTTTGATTATCTGGTTTGGAAGGACAAAAAAGAAAGAGAGGCTAATGTAGATTAAAACTTAATGGGGTCACTTTCCACTTCTTTTACATTTGCTTGCAGTGGTTGGCTACATATAATTTTCTGTTTTATTTTTCCTTTGATTCTTATATAGATTCTTTGGATATTTCCTCATGCAGATTTGAGCAGTACGTTGACTATGCTCTTGATGTACCAATGTATTTTGCTTATCGGAATAAGAAGTATATCAACTGTGCTGGAATGTCCTTTCGGGTTTTCATCTATCCATACATATTTTTAATTATCAGGCTATCTTCTATAGACAATGCATAACTGATAACTCTGTACTATTATTCCCCCCGCCCCTGGGCGAAGGTCTGAGATTAACCTGCCAAGCTGTTTTGGAATTAATGCACAGTATGTTACATATTTCAGGACTTTATGGCAGGAAAGCTTCCCTGCATTCCAGGTGAAGTTCCAACCCTCAATGACTGGGAGAATCATTTGACCACAATATTTCCCGAGGTATGACTGAATGTCTTTGAGTGCTCAGAATTTTCTGTTTATTACACCCTATTTATGGCATCTGTTGCTTGTTCTATTCAGGTCAGACTGAAGAGATACTTGGAGATGAGGGGGGCTGATGGAGGGCCTTGGAGGAGGTTATGTGCTTTGCCAGCATTTTGGGTAGTTATCATCTCTCTATTTAAGCACATTAGGTGGTCATTTGTGACCTCTCTCTCTTTGGTCTTAAACATCTCTAGTCACTCCTGATCTCGTTTAGTCAGTTCCACAATCAATAAGCTGCCAGCTTGCTGATCTTAGATTTCCCTCCCTTTTTTTTTTCTCCTACAGGTAGGTATATTATATGATGAAGTTTCACTGCAAAATGTTTTAGATATGACTGCTGACTGGACTCCAGAAGAAAGACAGATGTTAAGGAATAAGGTAATAGGGTCTTCCTATTTGTACAGAAAGACATGTAGATTTTATATAAAATGAAATAGGAAAATGCTGGTGGTTTGTTTCCTTCCAAGACATAATGCCAAACTGCATTACTGATCAAAATGGGAAAATCTAATGCAAAACTTTTGTATAGTAGGTTCCTGTGTCTGGTCTGAATACACCATTCCGTGATGGGCTGCTGAGGCATGTTGCTGAAGATGTCATTAATTTGGCAAAGGTGAATATGAAGAGACTTTTCTTCCTTGTTTTGCTATTACTATTGTTACACGTGAGGCTAACAGTATTATACTTCTCTATAGGATGGCCTTGAAAGGAGAGGATTTAAAGAATTAGGCTTCTTAAATGAAGTGGCCGAGGTTGTGAGAACAGGTAAAGCAAATCTGAAGTTAAAATGACTAATTCAATGTTTATGTCTACACGATATGTTTGAGTGGAAAATATATATCTAGTGTTTGTTCTTACTTCTCAAACTGAACTAATAAAGCGAGTAAATAATGACAGGTGTAACACCTGCCGAGAAGCTTTTGGAACTGTATCACGGGAAATGGGGGAAAAGCGTAGATCCAGTTTATGAGGAGCTACTCTACTGAGTTGTGAAATTCATGTGATCTCTGTAGGAGGTTTCTTCTGGCTTTAAACATCTCTAATCTATTTGTTGTTTCTGCATTCAATTATGATGCTTTTGATTTACATCCCTTTTGTCAATAAAAAATTGTAATGCAAATTCATGACATGACTCGTGAGGCTTATTCTCCACTAATAATATATGATCCCATCTTTGTCACCTGTAGCCTTAGATCAATATTATAAGCTTCATACCCAGTTTATAGTATGTATTGTCTGTGATAGGCTTTGTAGCTGCTGGTGATTGTGGTATTTATTTTGGGTACTAGCAAAAGATCTGTCATGTTTATCTACAGCTACCTCTAAGAATATTTTATTCCTCATATACATACACACACACACATGTAGATGGGTTTTGTTAGTTTTTGGTGTATTAGATTTGTCTCCTTTCAAAACCTTAGGCCATGTGGCTGTCAACATCTTCCCATGTGTTTCACTAGTAGGACTGAATCTTATCCCATGTTATCCTGTTTTCATGGTAATAGTAATGTCCAGCCATATCTGTTCCTGTTTGATACCCTTCTCTATGGTCTTTCTCAAGATACTATTTTCGCCTCCATGTGTTAATAGGAAATTTCACGATTTCTTACCGAATTATGATGTTTTATTCCCACTAAAGTGGTGCAATTACTGACCAAAGAAAAGGAAAGAAAATTAGAGCAAGAATTAAGGGGGTTTTAGAAAAAGGAGGGGTTCTTAAAGTAACTATCAAGAGTCAAGTATGATGTTCTTGTACTAATTGAGTAGATGGGTTGGTGGTTGGTTGGTGTAGAGGGAACATCCTAACCCCCTGCTAATTAAACTCAAAATGATTTGGACATGATTAACATGATTTGGACAGATTACCCTATAAGCCCTATCCTCTCTACTCTCTTCAATCCCCGCCCTTATAATATTTAACATCATTATTACCTTTTTATGCTTAATTATTTCTAAACATTGGATGGGACAGTTTGGAAAGGAATTTTGATCGATAAAAAAAGAAGAATTTACTTCGATCGATAGAGTACACAATTTTTGACATTCAAAATGCAGCATGTATCGGAAGAAATTTGTATAATTTGGGATGGGATTTTGATTGATAAACAAAAATAATTTACTTCAATTATTGGACTTTCACAATTTCCCCCTTAAAACTTGGATAATTGAATACCTAATAAGAAGAAAAAAAAAAAAAAAACCTAATAAATTAATAATCTTCTTCAAATAATAATTTTAATTTCTACTTGCCCCTTAAAAATTATATATTGGTTATTTAATATTTATTAGGTTAATAGATTTTATTTTTAAAATTTCAAGACTATTAATTTATTAATATTTAATGTAATAAATTATTTTCTTTTAAATTTAAACTTAAAAATATTTTATAAGATTCGAACTCGTAAAAATATTTATTCATACCACCAAACAATAATATTATTGATTCGGAAAGACTCATTATGTTGGCTAAAACAACCCATCAATCTTAATTTTTCAAATGATATGTTGCTTAATGAAGCAAATTAAGTGAGAACATTATATCAATGCCACCCACAAGAAGGAAGAAAAGTAATTCAAATTAGAGATGTAAAGTATTTTTTTTTTAGTACATACCAATATTACCCAAAATAGCCAAGATTTTGTGTATTTTTTTTTTTAAATTATTTCTCATGTTATTAGATTAAAATATATTTACATCTAAGTATTTTAAAAGTCGCGCATATAAATCTTAAAGGAATTATTAGTAATCATGTGATAAAGATAAAATAATTTCTTATTATAAGATTTATCGACTTAATTTATTGTTTTATTTATTTAATCAGTAATATATTTGGCAGGGTATTAATGTCATTTCAGAGGGGGGGGGGGGGGGGGGAAGGGGGTGTGTCCAAAGAATATTAGAGAGGATGCATCTCTCGTCTTGTCGTCGCCTTCACCGTCCAGCTCACTGCTCTTTGCTGGAGTTTGGCAGATCCCTTGAGAAAGAGAAAAGTTTATGTGTAATTTAAGTTGATATATAATTTGATATAATTCAATATTAAAAATTAATTTAAAAAATTAAAAATATAGAAGAAATGGGACCCACTAATGAAATATTGGTGTTGTCTGAATAAAATGTACGTGTATCCTATATATACATTTGGACATCAATAACAAGAGGCCTGTAACCCATTTGACACTTCAATCCTCATCCTTATTCTTCTTCTTCTTCTAATCCAGAGGAAAAATGAGAGAAATTCTCCACATTCAAGCGGGACAATGTGGAAACCAAATAGGGGGAAAGTTTTGGGAAGTAGTATGTGATGAACATGGGATTGATGCAACCGGAAAGTATGCCGGCAACTCTCACCTCCAACTGGAGAGAGTTAATGTATACTACAATGAAGCAAGTGGGGGGCGGTACGTGCCTAGAGCTGTGCTAATGGACCTTGAGCCAGGCACCATGGACAGCTTAAGAACAGGTCCTTTTGGCAAGATCTTTAGGCCTGACAACTTTGTTTTCGGCCAAAATGGTGCTGGAAATAACTGGGCGAAAGGCCATTACACCGAGGGAGCTGAGTTGATCGATTCTGTTCTTGACGTCGTTCGTAAAGAAGCTGAGAATTGTGATTGCTTACAAGGTATAACATATAACGTATATACATAGCATGTCGTGCTGTTTGCTTCATCTATATAGTTGGATGTTAAAAAAAACATGGTTTTGTGAATAGAAACAAGTTGATCTATAAGTATTGAGGAGGTTGTTTGGACATGATGGACAGGGTTTCAGATTTGCCATTCACTCGGAGGAGGAACAGGGTCAGGAATGGGAACACTACTTATATCAAAGATAAGGGAAGAGTATCCAGACAGGATGATGTTGACATTCTCCGTCTTTCCGTCTCCCAAAGTTTCTGACACGGTGGTGGAACCCTATAACGCCACCCTCTCCGTCCACCAGCTTGTCGAAAATGCGGATGAGTGCATGGTACTTGACAATGAAGCCCTCTACGATATTTGCTTCCGCACCCTCAAGCTAACAAACCCCAGCTGTAAGTCTTCTTTCATATTATATTTGCATACCTTGTTAGACTCGTTCCCTATAAACAACTAAATATTGACAGCAATTGTTTTGTTTATTTTTACAGTTGGTGATCTCAACCACCTGATTTCAACAACCATGAGCGGAGTCACATGTTGCCTCCGATTCCCAGGCCAGCTCAACTCCGATCTTCGGAAACTAGCCGTGAATCTCATCCCCTTTCCCCGCCTCCACTTCTTCATGGTTGGATTTGCACCCTTAACATCTCGTGGATCCCAACAATACCGGGCCCTCACAATTCCCGAGCTCACCCAACAAATGTGGGATGCCAAGAACATGATGTGTGCCGCTGATCCACGCCATGGCCGGTACCTAACCGCCTCGGCTATGTTCCGTGGCAAAATGAGCACAAAGGAAGTCGATGAACAAATGATAAATGTACAAAACAAAAACTCTTCTTATTTCGTGGAATGGATTCCAAACAATGTGAAGTCAAGTGTTTGTGACATTCCCCCAACCGGGTTGTCCATGTCATCGACCTTTATGGGTAATTCGACGTCCATTCAAGAAATGTTTAGGCGGGTTTCTGAGCAATTTACCGCCATGTTTAGGAGGAAGGCGTTTTTGCATTGGTATACAGGGGAAGGAATGGATGAGATGGAATTCACTGAGGCTGAGAGTAATATGAATGATTTGGTTTCGGAGTATCAGCAATATCAAGATGCTGTGGCTGAGAATGATGATGATTATGAAGATGAGGAGGAGGAGGTGCTTGATAATTAAGGCTGCGTTTGGTTCGGATTCTCATTCATGTTGTTGGATTTAGAGGGTATATATATATATATATATATATATAATTGTTATGGGCTTTGTTTTGTGTTTGTGCTTAATTTGGGGTGAATAAGGTTTTGTTGACTCAAATGGGCGGTTCCAAGTTCCAACATCGGAACACCGTGCATTTAAATACACTGTGAGAAGTTGCTTCCACTGACATCATTTATAATAGTCGTGTCCATCCATATATATCAACTTCATTCGATCATATCAATACTAAATATAGTTAAAATCAACAATCGATTCATCATAAATACTATCTACTCGATAAATTTTCAAAAAATAAAAAATTTCATCATGTAAAGATAAATTACAAGCAACAACAACATTCTCTATATTCACTCTTCTCATTGCACAATTCAAATTGTTGAATATATCTATCCTTTACAAATGATCTCAATCGTTCTGAGGGGATTCTCAATTATTTTGCCCAAGATCCTTCAAACCAAAGTAAAGGTCAGTTATAAAAAAAAAAAAAAAAACTAAGGACATAATTTTCATATTTGAAAAGAACCAGAAAAATCACCCAATACCAAACAGGGCACACTCATCTCACCAATCCATCCAGCTCTACATTCAATTGCTTTGATTTCAGTAAATGCTTTGATCTTCTCATCCCGGATTTGGAATCCCTCTTGAGCCTTTCTTAGACGAAGTGCAATTTCAAGTGAAGGAAATGGAGGGTTTTAAACTTACTCACTGTCGAGAAGTTGATTTCTCATTTTCAAGGATAGAACCTTTTTTGAGAGCTGCTTGTGCATCATCGTCTCTTCCGAGTGCAAAATATGCAGCCGCTTGTAAATAAGATGCAACGTGCCAGGAATTGAATATTACTTGAACTTGAACTGCATCGTTTAGGGCTTCCTGGGGCATATCGGTCAATAGATATGATAAACTGCGGCATGCAAAAACATTTGGTGAAACCATGGTCCCAACCTCTATGAACTGCAAGTGAAGAATAAACTACTATCAGCTTGAAGGGATAAAATAGTTTTTGTACTTATTTATGCACATTGCAGAACATGAGCAAAATTTATATATGACCTGGGTATAACACTCAATTGCAGCTCCAAAATCTTTCTTCCGAAAAGCAACATCACCCTTTTTCTTTGAATTCAAGGTATCCTGCATTTGGTTGGTCCACATCTGGAATGAAAGCTGCAAATGATACAATGAACAATTGTAAGAGAATGCACTAAACACAGCACTGATACGGCCTGTTAAGCATTAACGCATAATTTACATTTAGATATGGGATTATCACCGCTCAGTTATGTCTCATTAATGGAATCAGCAAATGGAGACAACATTGTGACTTAAGCTTGTGCAGAAATTCATGAAATAAAAAAATAAAAACCTTTGTCACGGTGCCTTCATCATCCTTGCACCCAATATCTTCCAAGATTTCATGTATGGCTGTCAGATCCATTCGTGAGCAAGCATCGCCAAGTCGAGACAGAGCTAAGGGTGTGTCATTTTGTGGTGTACCCATCAATACATGAGATGGAACCTGTAGAGCAATTAAGTCAAAGCTCAATCCAGTAAAATAAAGTGAGTTTTGATATGGGTAGTTTTCTTTTAAGTTCTAATTGCATCCAAATACCTTGAGAATTTCTAGATCAGTTAATATTGGATCGAAAAACAGCAAGATAGTTGATAAGGAGTACTAATTGGTTGACTAAAAAGAAAACCAACCTCAGTTTCCTTCTGAAGAGGAACCAAAGCAGCAATTAATGACTTTGGAATTGGGCGCTCTCGAGCCTCATACTGCAAGCATCTTGAAGCTAAACGCACCAACTCAGTCCCATCATCATTTGAAAATTGTCCTTCCAGACAAGAATCCATTAGCATCTGAATATTCCTGTCCCGTATAAGATCAAGTGCCTAGAAGATAGATTATGCAGACGATAGTTATGCGTGTGATTACAAGCTATAGCACGGACACAGAAAAAAAAAAAAAAAGAAAGAGAAATGGCACATAAAAAGTAAATTTCTAACCCCATGATCCCAATAAAAATACAAATTAAGAAAGGGGAAAATATAAAGAATAATTACTTTAAAGCCTTAAAAGATTAAGTAGATTAAAAGGTTTTCAGATTACCAATCCCTTAAAGAAATGTTTGACCCGTCTCAAAACCAAAAGAGGAAAACATGCTTTAGAGCAATAGCAGAGCAGCGAGCAGATTGCAGTGAGATCCTTGTATCAAAAAGTTTTTATAATAACTAAGACTTACATGACTGGGAGGAATATGTTTACCACTGAGAAGGTCAAGTAAAAGAGTGCCAAAGCTGTAGATGACACTTTCTGGAGTGACTCTTCCTGTAGAGACAGAGAAGCCTTTTGAATCTTAAAGGGCTTCAAATAATGAATACGAGGATATCTTAGCTCAAACTGAACATGTACCTGTCCTGAGATATTCAGGAGGAGTAAAAGCCAGATTTGTACTGTAACTTTTACCATCTCGACTGTTCTTCATCAGACCAAAGCATGAGAGTCTGGGATTTGCATCCTGTGTCAATTTACTTCTTAGTGCGTTTTCACCCTCTTGGGCGGGGGGAAGAGTAAGAAGAAGAAAACGATACAGATTAAAGAATCAAAAAGTTGCTCACGTTATCAAAAACAACTCGATAAGCATTTAGATCGTGATAAAGGGCACGCCCTTTGCTGGTACAATATTCTAAAGCTTGTGCAAGATATAATGCTACCCTCAGGCGCATTGCCCACTTCATAGGTTGGGTCTCCCCTGAGTAAAGTAAGAAGATCATCAAATTCTTACCCCCAACAAGGTCAAAAAATTTATAAGGGAATAGAGGGAACAAATTTGAGGGAGAAGTTCTAGTACTAACAATGAAATAAATGCTTTGCTAAGGTGTCATTGGGCATATATTCTGCAACTAGTAACCTCTCATCCCCTTCATAGCAACAACCCAGCAAATTTGCTAATCGATTATTCCGGAGCTGACCAACAGCCCTAGATTCTTCCTGTAAGTGTAAAAAGTCATGTTTAAATAAGGAAAAGTAAAATACACTGAACTATTTCAGTAAGCAGTTGATTGATGCACACAAGTTATTAACAATTAAAATGAACCGATCAATCAATTCACCATGTACTTCAATTTCATATAACTAAGTTAACCCTTTTCTTTTGTTAGGGGAAACAACATTTTTGCACACGAATTGGTGTAAGAACATGGCTCGAATATGCATAATTGAAAGGATTAATTGTGAAAGGACTAACCAAAAATTGCCTAGCATCGGGCCAAGCAGATCTATTAAATCGCTTGACAGCAATCTGCCTTTGATTCTCAAGCATCCCTTTGTAAACTACATTGGGAGCCTTTTCCCCGTGTTCAGAAACTATACTCTCAACAGAAAAGTCAGATGTAGCCCTCCTCAGTTCGGCTATTGTGTATTCATGAAATGTGGGCAAATCAAGTTCATCCCTCTCTTTGGTTTCTGCAAAAACAGAGAAAGAAAGCTCTCAACTATCTGAAAAGAGAGCGAGAAAAGAGGAGGAGAGGGGGAGCAAATTATTACTTACGGGCATTGGGAGCTTGAGGAACAGATTCATCATGGACCCCACAGCATGAGAGCTTGGAACACTTGCAACCCATCCCACTCACCAGTCCGACCGAAAAAGAGGCTATAAGGTTCTAGATTTGACCCGCAAAAAAACGTCTGTATATATAGCCAGAGAACTTCACATGCCAGCACGGATGGTTGCTAAGCACTTCACATCACATGTAAACTGTAAACTGTTATGAATTCAAAGCTCCGAGATAAAACAGAGGATTCAATCCCAACCCTGAAATGCATCCTCACATAAAGCCCAATTGATTCCAGATTTCAAAAGTAACTCCAAGAAAAACATACATAGTGTTGTAATAAAATGAAAATGAAAAAAAGTCCAGAGCTTGACCCAGAATCAAGTTAAACTTGAGGAAACATGGAAAGTACAATATAATCTATTACAAAAGAGTGAGCATTCAACATTTGAGATAGAAGAGAGAAGAAGCATTACCTGAGTTACGATTCCAATCTGAGTCAACACAGTGAAAATCAAAACCTCCAAACAAATTAGCTTTTATAAATTGCATCAAAAGCATAACCTCACTATAAATATAATTTAGCAGAGTAAAAGCGAGATCGTTCGTGCGTTCTAGAGCCAATCAAAAGAAGCAAAGAACACCCTTTTTTCCTCCTCCGTTTTTTTTTTTTAAATTTTAATCAAAGATCACGAAAAGCAAGAAGACCTTTCAGAACCTGAATCAATCAGCTCAAGAAGCGAGTCATCGTCCTCGATTCAGTAAAAAGAAGAAAAAGTAGACTTTGCTGCTTCTCTCTCCTCCTTCCTTCTTCAAAACAACATAGAAATTGGTTGCAGCCTAAAGAAGAAGAAGCAGGTCCAGATGGTGTGAAAATCGTGAGAATGAAAGCTCTCTCTCTCTCTCTCTTTCCAGTCGACAGTGATAAATCAGTGTGAGCTTTCAAATGTGGATGAGAACAAAAAAAATTAATAATAATAATAATAAAATAGGGAAAAAAAAAAGCAAGTAGTCTGTATTTTTAATATAAACTTTTTGATTATCCGCTTTAAACATGTACTAATGTTTCCCTATTGCACCGACATGATCGCCATTGTCATCTTCTCGCAATGCAATGCATGGGGTATTTTCCAAAATCAAATCCCTTCTCAAGAACAAGACAAAAATGGTCAAAATCAACTTATCCTTACAAACGTATAATTATCAAACTACAACGTTCATAAGCTCATTATCTATACACTTGTCACTGTTGATAATCATCCTTTCATTACTACGAACACACACAATTGGTGTCACTGTCTAAACTGCAGTTTGACAGAGCATATATTATTTATTTGTTAAAACTTTATTTTATACGTAAATAATATAAAAGTAATAATACACGTAATAAAGTTAAATAAATTTTTAGATAAAATAAAATAAATGATTAATTTAAATTAGTATCAATTTATCTAATCTTATTTAATTTTAATACATATTTTTCATATAAAAAAAATCATTTTTTTTCCTTTAATGCACTATTCTAACCATGCAATTTCATTAAAATCAATATAGTAAACTTATCTACATAAAATATTAAAATAATATTATTAAAATAAGGAAATATTTTATTTTTCCCACCCTTATCACTTAGATAACTAAAATACATATAATAAAATTCATATTATTAGATTATGTATTATATTAAATATTTATATTATAGAGACAGCAGAGGCAGACTACTCTTTGTTTCACACGCATCCTTTGTATAATCAAAAGCTTCGAAATTGTCCTTTTCTTCGTAAGCCCTTTTTAATTTTAGATACACACACAAACAGGGTATTCGTTTTCTTCTCTAGGATGATTCGGCTTGATTTCAGGACTAACAAACAGGGCATTTGTTAGGGTGGTTGTGTTTTCACTGAGGAGCCTCTTTCTTGTTGAAGTCCGCCTTCTACCTTTCTGCATTTTCGTTCCTAGTTTGTTTAGTTTCCCCCTTGTCCAGCTCTTTTTTTTTTTCTTTCTTCTTCATCATCTTGGTTATAAATTTGGGGACTATGATTCCACCATTATTGGCAAGAACCTCCTAGCTGAGCCTTTAATTTTAGAATTTAGACTCGCCTTTTTATTGGGTTCTCAGGATTTACAGGAAAAGAGAACAAAAGGGTTTCCGTTTCTCCTTTCAATTCCCTATTCTCCGTTATAAAGCTCAGAACTTTCGATCCTTTCCATTTACGGAAGGAAAACCCTTGAAAAACCCTAATTTTCAATTGCAGCTCTGAACCCTCTTTTCATTTAGATTTGTAATATTTTGTAGGGTTCAAGGATTTTCAAAAACACAATCTTTAATGAATGGATGGGTCAGCTTCATACTACATACATAGGGACGGGTTTGGTGGGTCCCATCCCAGCCCACATCCGGTTGGATTTCATACCCCACCACCGGAGTTCCAGTCATTTTCTAACCCCATTGCTCCGGTTCAGCCAAATATCCCGGTTAGCTCAGTAGGGTCGTTATTTCCCGGAGGCATTGATATTGGTGTGGGCCCTACAGTTCCTTCCAGTGTTTCTGTGAAGAAGAAACGAGGGAGGCCCCGAAAATATGCTCCAGATGGGTCCGTTACGTTGGGCTTATCAACAAAGAAATCGGATGGTTTTAATAATAATTCTCATGATTTGAATTCATTGACCCCCAAAAGGAATAGAGGTCGACCGCCTGGAACTGGAAGGAAACAGCGATTAGCTCTGCTTGGTATAACATTCTCCGCAACTCTTGATGTTTTTTGTTTTTGTTTTTGGGTGTTTGAAATTATTACTGGCTGAATTTTTTTTGTGGTGAATGCTACTTCTTCTGCTCGTCACATTGTAATTGAGTAACATTCAATGGTTCCTTTGACAATATTAACAATTTAGAGTTCTTATTTTCTAGATTATTTTCTGGGAAATTGCTGGGTTTCGTGGCTCTGGTTGTTAAATCTCTTTTTGTCGACTTGACTAGATTTGTTTGAGGTCTTCATCAGAAGCAAAAGACCCTTGAGATCTTTGTTAAGGGAGTGGATAACAAGGTCAGAGAGAAACTAAACAGTCATTGTAAACTTGAGATTTTTTGGATGAATTAGAGTTGGGAGTTTTTCATGTTCATAATGCTTGATTCTCTATTTGTAGTTAAAAGTTAGGATAGCTACTCCTTTCTTGCATTTGTATGTAACTTGAGATTTATGGATGAACTTTGTAAAGGGTATAATTATCTTTTGATAGGTGACTGGATGAACAATTCGGAAGGACAGGCATTTGCACCACATGTCATGCGCATTGGAAGAGGAGAGGTACTGCTTATTCTTTTCTTGCTGAATTTTGGAATAGAAAGCTTTGGCACTGTTAATATATTCAGATACCAAATTAAAATCGAGCTCTTTCCTCTTCACTTTTGTGCTAATTCAGGGATGAATTTTGTCAATTTTGCAGGACATTGTGTCAAAAGTACTGTCATTTTCACAACAGAGGCCAAGAGCGGTTTGCATATTGTCGGGCTCTGGACCAGTTTCTTCAGTTACACTACATCAACCTGCATCGACGGCCATTAGCATCAGATATGAGGTTGATCATATGTTCATCAACTCTTTTCTTCCCTAGTGGAAATCCATTTTTTCATCCACACTCCTTTTTAGAGGATCCGTTCAATTCAAACCCTCATCTTTTTTACTTTTCTTTATTGACTTTCAGGGCCGTTTCCAGATATTATGCCTGTCAGGTTCTTACTTAGTTTCTGAAGAGGGCAGCCCTCAAGATCGTACTGGTGGTTTAAGCGTTTCCCTTTCTAGTCCTGATGGCCCTGTCATTGGTGGTGGTGCTGCCATCCTCATAGCATCAGGCCCTGTTCAGGTACCTTCCCTTTTGTTTTTCATCAGTATTCTGTTTTTGTGATTGGATGGTGGTTTTACATAGGGAATGTGTGCATTTCGAGATGGTTTGGGTTAGTTGGATTGAAACTGGAAACGTGATGAACATTTGAAATGCATGGATTAAACCCATTCAAAATCTGGTTTGAATATAATTTAATGTATAATTTATCCAATTTCATAATCTCTTAGGCAAACACGCAACATCAAATTAAAATTCAAATGTAGTTTGGATCTACATAAGCTAACAAAAGTGTGCTACCATAGATTCTAGCTTTACTTCAACTCTACATAATTTGATGTAATAAAGTTTGTGGTCGATGCAGGTAGTAGTATGTAGTTTTCTTTATGGTAGAGGCGGATCGAAATCCTACAAAAAACCAGCGGTGGTGGATCCCAAAGCTGATGATGATAGTTTCGAAACGGAGGGCAATGATAGATTAGCAGCTACACCAAATGGTGCTCCACCAACTCAATCTTACAATCCCTCTGCAACTAGCATTTGGCCCATTTCTCGGCCAATGGAAATGAGAAACCACCATATGGGTTTTGACTTGATGCATGGATAAAAAGAAAGAACTTGCTAAGAATTGGTTTCACTTTGTATATATGTGATGAGCTGCTGCCAACGAATGTGCCATTGGATTCATCTCAGAGATATTAATTTGTCAACCAATTCATTAGTTAGCTATTGAAATTTTTGTGATCATTTAGAGAGCCTTTATAGGCGAAAATTTCAGTGTAATTTTTCGTTATTATCTAGTGACTTGGAAGGTGTAGCAAGAAGAGGCATTTCTATTAACATTTGGCAATATAAAATTTGAATAAATGACTGTTGATTAACTTCATTCTATGTTTGTGATTATGTACTAACATACATGTAACTGCCATGTAAGTTTTTTCAACATGATAACATGATAAAAGGGTTCTCTCCTTTATATGGAAAGAGATTTTGTACATTAGATATCAGACAAAAGTGTATCATCCCATAAGATCAAATCCACAAAACAGGGAAAGATACAAGTTCAAACTTACAAGCACACAAAAAATCAGTTGCACAATAAAAGCAAACTATTTTACGCAGTGATCTTCAAGCCCTTGTATTTTCCACGTTTAGAGAACCCCTACCAACCTCGTTATGTCATACTGCCAAAAAAGAAGCAAGTAGGAAATTACTATGATTTACAGTATATGCTAATGTAAAAAATTAAGATAGAAAATGAGATTTTGCCTCGATGCTAAGAGGAGATGTCGTCGGGTAATAACGATCGACAACCAGTCCGTCCTTGTTAACAAGAAACTTAGCAAAGTTCCATTGAATATCATCCCCAACAATTCCCCATTTGCCTGCTTTCAGAAACTTGTAGACTGGAGCTGTGTTTTCACCATTCACTTCAATCTAAACCCACCCCCAAAATATTAAGTAGGCAAAAAAAAATCTATTTGAGTGATTTCAGCCTTTGAGCTAGAATAAGAGCTTAAAAAACAAATGAATTGATTTGAGTGGTTTTACCTTATCAAAGATGGGGAATTCGGACTTGAATCGAGTGCAGACAAATTCTTTGATCTCATCGTTACTTCCTGGCTCCTCATTACCAAACTGGTTACATGGAAATGCAAGTACTTCCAATCCTGCAAATCAAAACCATAGGATGATGTTTTTCGGAAAGTATAAACATTTAGTCATGTCAATTATAAAAGTGTTTCTGTTAAATTGAATGAAATGCAAAAAAGAAAATGAGTACCTTGATCTTTGTACCTCTCATATAAGTGATTCAGCTCCTCGTAATTCGAGTTTGTCATTCCGCTGCAAAATAAATCTACTGAATAAATGGCGAAAATGGGATCAAAATGAAAATGATAAGAAGGATGTATAAAAGAAGTGGAGGAAAGGATGAAAATTACCATTTCGAAGCAACATTTACAATCAGTAGGACTTTGCCCCTGTAATCGCCCAGGCTTACATCATTTCCCTTATCATCCTATGAATTTAAGAGTAACAAGAAACAAACATCAAAGGGAAGGAAATACGATTTTTTTTTAAAAACCGAACTTTACTCAGTAAACTCTTTACATGGAGTTCACCTTTTCCCTAATTTCTACCTAAAAAATAATGAATCAGATGAAAATGAAATACAGAGCTTGTTAGAATGAATCAAATGAAATGAAATACAACCCTAAACAGAGAATTAAGACACACCCACACCATACAAAACAGAGCTTGTTAGAATTTGTGTTAAACAGTTTCAATGAACAATTTTACAGACAAAACCTAGAAAGTTAAACAGAGAACAAAAAGGTAGGCAAAGAACTAGACAAAGAACCAACCTTGACAGTTAGATCATAGATAGAATCAGGGAACTTCGAGGGTTGACTTGCCATTTTAAGATCTGGGTAAGAGCAGTGAGTCGAAATGAAACAAAGAAAATGAAATGGCAAGAGAAGAAAAGGGAACAGAGAGAGCAGAGGAACTTTATAAAAAGTAGAGCAAATGGAGGGAATGACCCACCATGATTCTCCGAATGCATTTATCTGCTTACACGTGTCATTTTAATGTCAAATTTTCTTCATCGTGATTATCCGAATGCATTTCCGATGTCTTCCACTTCTGTTCTTCAAGTCAAAGAGTAATCGATATAGTTTACTATGTAACAACCATTTTCTCGATTATTAGTGTTTGATGCAAGCAATATATTCTAAAGGGATGACATGATCATAGGACTAAATGTTAACCCTAATTTTCTTTCTTCAAATGGGTAGAAACTTGCAGGTAAATCAAATCCTCCATTCCACATGAGAAGCTAGTAACTTTATGTAAGGATTCCAATTGGTGAGATCGAATCCTTAGAGAGATCCCCGAACCAAACTGAGAATGAACAAACAAATTTTTTATTCCGTCATACTCCTTCGAGGGGAGAACCTCCAACTAGAGTCAAGATCTGTGTTACAACTAGAATTCGATAAATCATTAAGCTCGTTCTTTACAAGGTATATACGTAGGTTTTCAACAGACTCATTTACGTAGGTTCTTTACAAAAGGAAAGTTTCTTCATTTTAAGCTAAGTAAGAGTTAATTGTTCCTTCAACTCAGTCATCACTTCTTCTCTGGTGGTGAGCAGATCATCCACCGCCGCAATGCGCGAGGTGCTTGACAGATAGTTCAGTAACTGGGGAGGAGGAAGATGATACAAAATTTCAAACGATGAATTCTTGTAGAGCTATGGTAATTGGTGTTGTGCCAGAACTCATCAAATGGTATCCATTACGCCCACTCCCTGGGCCTCTCACTGCAAAAACAGCGCAGGTATGTTTCTAGACACTTGTTGACTACTTCTGTTTGGCCATCTATCTCTCTGGATGATCTCCTGATGAAAAATTGAGTGAAACCCCTGTATGATCAAAGATTTCCTGCCAGAACTTGCTTGTAAAAGTTGGGTCCCTATTTATAACAATCTTCTGAGGGAGACCATGTAATCTGAAAACATTAGATAGGAATGCTTGTGCCACTATTGATGCAGTGTAAGGGTGTGTTAGTGGAATGAAGTGACTGTATTTAGAGCACCGATCTATCACCACCATTAGAATTGAGAAACCATTAGAACAAGAGAGAGCCTAAATGAAATCCATATAAATTTATAACCAAACTACTGAAGATACTGGTAGAGGTTGTAAGAGTCCTGGAGGAAGAATGGCTTCTGTTTTCATCCTCTGACAGAAATCACTAGCACGTATGTGATTCTTGATATCCTTCTTCATTCCTTTCAAATAAAAATCCCTTCTTGACCTCTGTAACGTCTTAGCATAACCCCCATGGCCGCCTAGCATTGAATCATGAACAAATGTCAACACCTTATTTTAAACTTGACTGCTTTCCTATATAAATCCTGTTTTTGTATAACAAGATTCCACCATTACTTTAAAACTTCTGAGGATTCAAATTTTCCTGATTGAATTGACTCCATATCTCCTGTAACTCTGCACAAGTAGAATAGGACAATTTCAACTCTGTAAGCCACTCTGCCACAGGGAAAGTGATCATGCTCAGGCTTGCTTCCTCATCTATAATCTCCTTTCTAGATAGGGCATCTGCTACCTTATTCTCCACGCCCTTTTTATATTCCACCACAAAATCATAACCAAGTAGCTTAGTGATCCACTTCTGCTGGTTTGGTGTTCCTATTCTCTGCTCCAATAGGAATTTGAGGCTTTGTTGATCTGTCTTGATTATGAACTTCTGACCCAGGAGCTATGGTCTCCAATGTTTGACTGCTAAAACCAAAGCCAGGAATATCTTTTCATATGTTGATGAGGACAGAGCCTTTCCTTTGATTGAAATAGGCAGTAAGCCTTTTATTATGCATTAGAATGGCTCATATTCCCAACCTAGAAGCATCAGACTCGATTATAAATGGCTGATTGAAATCAGGCAAGGCTAGCACATGAAGTGCCACTACTGCTTCCTTAAGCCTCTGAAAAGCTTCTTCTGCTTCATGTGACCACTTGAAGGCTTTATTTCTTAACAAGGCTGTTAATGGTGCTGCTATCACTCTATATTCTCTGATAAACTTCCTGTAGTAACCTGTTAGGCCCAAAAAACCTCTTAGCAGTTTAATGGACTTAGGACTAAGCCATTCGCCCATAGCCAATAACTTCTTGGGATCTGCCTTAACACCTTCTTTAGAAACCCAGTGGCCAAGGTAATCCACCTCACGAACTATAAATCAGCATTTAGACATCTTTGCAAACAGAACATTATCCTTGAGAACCTGAAGAATTATTCTCAAGTGTTGACCATCCTCCAAATCAGTTTTGCTGTATATTAAAATATCATCAAAGAAGACCAACACAAATTTCCTGAGATAGGGCTTGAAAACAACATTCATCAGGGGCTGAAAGGTTGATGGAGCATTGGTTAGCCTAAAAGGCATCACCCAAAACTCATAGTAGTCTTCATGTGTCCTAAATGCAGTTTTAGGCACATCATCTGGTTTCATTCTGATTTTATGATACCCAGATCTTAGGTCCAGTCAGCTTAGAGAAGACTTGTGCCTCATACAACTCATCAAGAAGTTCATCTATCACATGTATAAGGAATTAGTCCTTCACTGTTTGATTAAACTATCCCTTATGACTCTAGATTGTAACATTCCTTTACTATTTTCTCAATTCCTGCTTCTTGGTAATATGGATACCTATATGGCCTTACTGAAACAGGTGAACACCTCTTTAAGGATGATCTGGTGGTCATGGCTCCTGAATGGTGGGAGTGATTTTGGTTCATGGAACACCTCTACAAAATCATCTAGAATCTCCTGAATCCATCCAAGTATGGCCATCTCCTTCTTCTAAAAACTCTCCAATCTGAAACAGTTGTGCATTAAATGCGTGTAAACCTTCCAACTTCACGACCTTCCCCTTACTTTTGAATTCCAATATCAAGGCATTTAGGTCCCATAGTATAGGCTCTAATGACTTGAGCCACGTTACACCCAATATCATATCACAGCCCCCTAATAGTAGAGCAAACAGATCGACTTGAGCGTGAAAGGACTGAATTTTCAAGTTCACCTTATTACAGATTCTGTCACTCTTCAAAACAGCTCCATAAGCAAATTTCAATTGCAACATCTTCCATTTTTCAGGTTTTAATCCACACCTTTGTAACAGTGATGAATCCAGGAAGTTATGAGTGCTTCCAGAGTCAATCAAGATGATCAACTTGTGCTTCCCAATCCATCCTTCCAACCTCATTGTATTGGCTGCCACTGAACCAGCGATGGCATTTAATGAGATTTCACCATCAGGTAAATTTGTCTGTAATTCCTCTTCTCCTTCTCCTTCTCCAGCTTCAAGAAGGAACAACTTAGGAGTCTTACATTTGTGCCCTGGATTCCACTTCTTAACCCTCTTTTCTTCCTCTCTTCAATCTCTTTTCTTGAAAATTTTCCCACTGTCTGAGTAGCAGCTGGTGCACTACTTGCAGAATATGATGTTGTTGGTTTGTCTCCAACAGGAGTACTCCCAACACTAGAATTTGCAGCCCCTGCCCCTTTTCCTGCACTACTCTAGTGATCTTTGTTCCAGAGGTTGCATTGGAGAACCTACTAAGGCTTTTGGCCAACTTGCTATTAGGCTTAGCACTGAGGATCGAAAAGAAAAGTTCTTGCTGTTTTGCTATTTCATAAGACTCAAATGTACACTATGGTTTTAACAATTTGACTGGTATCTGTAGTTCCTCTTTCAAACAACCCAAGAAACAGTCTAGTCTTAATCCTAGTGTCAATTATGGGACTTTATTGGCTAATTGTTCAAACTGAGTTCCTAAATCCTCTACTGACCCAGTTTGTTTCAGCTTACATAATTGACCAAAGTAAGAAAGTACAACAGCATGAGCAAATTTTGATTTTAATGCAAGATAGAAAGAGTTCCAAGAACTACTAACCGTTGTCTCTCTGATGTCTGCATACCATTCTGCAGCATCACCCTTCAATGAGAACTGAGCAAGTTTGACTTTTGACTCATCAGGAACCTTGTACAATTCAAAGTACTGATTAGCCTTGCGCACTCATGGCTTAGGGTCTCCTTTGCTAAATTTGGGAAAGTCAATCTTCATATTCTTCCAGTAAAATTCCCTTCCATCTCCTCTGTTTTGCTAAATGACTATTAGCGCCAGAATCTGCAGTTTCTTGTCTCTGATATGCGTTGCTCCTTTCTGATCCCTGACGGTTCTCTGCAAGCATCGACATTATTGTCGCCATATGATCTTGCATTTGAGATTGTAGTTAAGTAATCTGACTCTGTATTTCCTTTCCAAATAGGTTCTTTTCTTTGCCAATTTGATTATGTATCTCTTTTCCAATCTACGTCTCCATTCTTGAAAGAAGTCTTCTCTCCATTACAGCTGTAGAAGCTGCAATCTCGTCCTTTAATGCCTGAGACCTTCGAGTTTCCACCATGGTAGTGCTAAAGCAAGACTGCTCGAGGAAGCAAGAGCGGGATGAGTGCCAACTACAACTACTAATGCTAATGGAAGCCCCTTTCTTGCTCCTGCAACTCCTATTAGAGTTGAATGAACTCCTACGCCTGGAACTCCTCTTTATTTATTTACCGCATTTCTTCCTCTTCTGCAAGAGCTACTGCAAGAGTCATGTTCACTGCTCCTGCACCTCCAACTCCAACAGGAACTTCCGCATCAAAGAAGGATTAACTCTTTCCTTTTTCTTACTGATCTAATCTTCTTGGAAAACAAATCAAAGAAGTATGATAAAACCAAGCCCCAGTATAAAAGATTGAATATTTCATCAAATTTATTAAAAAAAAAGTTTTTTATTTCTTCGGCAAGACTCTTATTTATACTTAAACTTCAAAAAAAATTTCTTAATTCACTCGCTAGGAGAGATAGGATCCATGTTTGATCTTATTAACACGCCCTTTACTTGAATACCAATTGTAAGGATTCGAATTGGTGAGATTGAACCCTTCGAGAGATTCACGAACCAAACTGAGAACAAATAAACAAATTCTTTATTCCATCACACTCTTTAAGGGGAGATCCTTCGACTAGAGTCAAACTCTATGTTACAACCAGAATTCGATAATCATTCAGTTCGTCCTTTACCAGATATATACGCAGGTTTCTAACACTCTTTAACTAACTATTCCGTTTGCAACGACTACACCACATCAGCCTGTTTACAACATTCGCCTTCCGCTCACGCGTGCATCATTAAACGAGATAAACGGCTATCTAAGCTCCATCCTTTCAAATCATAGTCGTCCGTTTAATGACCGTCGCACTTTATTAACCAAACTCAAGTACTTTTAACAACCATACTTAAAGATGTTTTTATTACAATAGCTCATTTAAACAATGTACATTCCTCAATTTATTTATATAAGTAAGGAGAGGAAGAGCCATCCAGTCTACAGATATCAAGCAATTCCTAGCACTTTCTTGATGTCCTTCTGCAAATGAACAAAAAACATAGAACAAACATCAAAATTTGGTTCAATAAAACTCGACCCAGTTTCAAGAGAAGTTCGGGTTTTGCTTTACTATACCTCAATGCTGAGGGGGGATGTGGTAGGGGCATAACGGTCCACGACATTTCCATCTTTATCAACAAGGAACTTGGAGAAATTCCACTTGATAGAGTCTCCAAAAAGGCCGCCTTTGCTCGACTTTAAGAACTTGTACAATGGAGCAGCTTTATCTCCATTAACATCCACCTATCAATCACAACAATCATATTTTGAGCAATTTGCTTATATATTGAGGTTCTAGGACCAAACCCAATTACTCTTGAGGAGAGAATTTGGACCTTATCGAAAATGGGATACTCCGCTTTGAAACGGGTGCACGCAAATTCGACGATCTGCTCGTTGCTTCCTGGCTCTTGAGCTCCAAATTGGTTGCATGGGAATGCTAGAATCTCCAATCCTGAAACCAAGAGGTGAATCAGATTTTACATATATTATAATGCATGGGAGAGCTAGAGACACAGAGAGAGAGGAACAGAGTAAGGAACAAAGGGAAGTATAAAAAACTAACCCTGGTTTTTGTATCTCTCATAGACCTGACTCAGCTCGGTGTAGTTTGAATTAGTCAGACCACTGCATCAAAATTTTGGGCGTTCAAAAAATTCCGGATAAAGAAGAAAACTCTAGTTTTCGGCATCTGTCTTAACAGAATTTAGGTAAACTAAACTACAATTTGGAATTGTGAATGCAACACTGAATCTTTTATTGTGCATTAAACAATCTATAAGGTATACCATTGTGATGCAACGTTAACGATCAAGAGTGCCTTTCCTTTGTAAGTGCTTAGATCAACATCATTCCCTCTAGCATCCTGTAAAACAATCCGGGAGAAAAAAAAAAAAAACGGCTTCAGGTTTATTCTAATCTGATCTAGCATTTCTACGTAAACAATTGAATCAGTGAAGACACAAATTTACAATATTTGGTTGCTTTAATAATAAACTGTATATTCTTTAAGCATACTTTCCTCACAAAAAAAAAAAAATTCAACCTTCTGCACTCCGATTAATCATATAATACGGGCCAAAGAAAAAAAAAAGCTCCCAAATTTCATATCAAAACAAAATCAATCATACAAGGATGGGAAGAAGGTAACCTTGACGGTGAAATCGTAAACTGATCCAGCCTTAGATTGACTAGCCATGGTGTTCAATCGTAAAGCAAAGAAAAACGAAATAAGATGAAATGAAAAAAAATGAGCTTCCTACAGGGTGTTTACTCGGAAGTGGATAAGGACAAGAGACGGATTGCAGGTTCTTTCTCTTCGGGGAAGGAACAGTGCACTGAAAGAGGAGGTGGAAGAAATAAAGAATAGGCCCATATAAATAAATTTCTGTGGGTGGAAAACTTTGTCTCTGTGGGCCCAATATTGGGCCTACTATTGAAATGTGACTATGCTTTTCACACGTAGCGTTTTCTTAGCCCAGTGTTGTCAAATGTGAACGGAATATCTGACTATGATGCCAACTTTTGTCGGTCAAACTATTTGTTCGTAGTTTCTAGAATGTTCCACTTTTCCTTTGGTTGATTCATCAATTAATTATTTTATTTTATTTAAATTTTGAATTTTGTTGATGTTTGATTTTTCTTTCTATCATTACATTTATGTGATAGTTTTGACACTTAAAACGTAGATGTGTACCACCCATCAATTGAAAAGATGATGCTTAGCATTACGAATTTAACCCAAAAATAAAAAATAAAAATAAAAAATAAAAAAAAGGAAAAAAACTAGTACATTATTCCAAAGTATCTACCCTCTTAAGCAAGTTATTCATACTTAAAGAAAAAGCATCATCAAACTTGCTAATCTCAGAATCTGAATCTGAATAAACCAAACCAGGCATCAACTCATAAACGATGAAGCTCCTCATCTCCTCCCTCGTCTCAACAGTGACATTCATCAGCATGTCCACCACATTTACCTCCTTTTTCCTCAGCTCCTCTTTGTCTATAAAAACCGAATACTTACTATAATCCTCCGGTAAATGCCACGGGTATTGATAATAAGCCGTAAAAGGATCGAAAAACACTGGAATACAGCCAGATACAAGCGAATCAAAAACCGATTTTCTAGTGGGGCTGTCCCCGGGCGGTTGCAAACAGAACTCCGATTCGGTGAATAGTTCGATAACTGCTTGGGGCCCACATCCGCCCGAAACACTACAATCTAGATGCTTACATTTGCTACTGTGATCAATTGAATTGCATTGGTTGATCAACAATGACCTTATGCTGTCGGGCTCGTTTGGCCGGGCCGCCCCAGCAAAGCCGGCGAGGCTTTTACGGTACGAACGGATAATCTTCCATTGCCAAGCAAAGATGTCATCGTCTGAATGTGGGTGGAAGTAAGTAGGATGAGGAATGCCAATATCATTTTCATGCCATGGTTGTCTTTCGATCAAAAGCTTAATCGGGTTTTGCATTTGATCAAGCTCTAAGAAATTAGTCCCCCATAAAGGATTAGAATTACTCTGGGACCTCCTAAAATCCCATGAAATTTTCCCCAACACGAACACATGGTCCCTACCTGATTTTCGACCCCATGGGATTTGTTCCTCGAGCCATTTTATAAGCTCGAAACCCAATGAATCCTTGACATCGTTTGTTACATTCTTGAAATGCCATCTTAGAACATCTAATCCGCCATAAAACGGGACGTAAAAAAGCTTAGCCTCATTTTCGTTATAAACCCGGCACGGATGGTTCAAGACTCTAGAATGATAAATCGGCTCCAAGGAATATTGATGAGTCTTATACCATCCTTTCCCGAGTTCTTCGATACGCTCACCTAATGCCTTGTTGCTCAAGTAATTGCAAAAATCCATCCATGGCACCAAATCATTGCACTTAGCCATCAAGTCCTTATTGAACTTTGATGGCAAGTCATATACATATATGCCTTTGCCTTCACAATTTGTTCGGTCCCGATATTTAGACCATGCGGGGGCCCACGATCGATGAACCCGTAATTGTTCTTCTATCGCCTTAACTGCATTTGAAAACTCCTCTTTTCTGTTTTTATCAAGTTTGTCACCAATCTCTCTAATATTAATTATCTCCTTAGCATGAGAAGAGTTATAACTAGAAGTGGTATCATAAGTAGTCATGTTGATTATAGGACTCGGAACTTGACCTGAAATCGCTTCAACAACGGCTTTTTCGACGGAAGTAGAAGTTGCAGTGATGGAGACATTATTGATCAGTGATGGGATTGGGATTTCAAAGTTGGGCTTAGAACCAGCAGATAAGCAGTAAAGATTGCTGAGTTTTCTCGAGGAAACACAAACATGGATCATCTTCTCGGAAAGTATAGTGGTGGAAGAAGACCAAATGAAAAGTATCATGGCGAGGAGAATGGCAGTAGGGATTTTGCTAAGAAACTTGAATACAACTGCTCTGTGAAAATAACAGCACTCATCATCTTCTTCTTTCACTTTCTTGGAATGCTTGTTAGATTTTCTTTTGGACACAGAAATGGCCATTTTTTTTTTCTTTCTTGCTTGTTAGTTTGTTTCTCGAAAGAATTAGCAGTTTTCAGAATCCCATTTTCTAGCTGGTTTTATAAGCATTGTTTGATCTGAGATCTGTGACTATTATCTACGAACATGGAAGCACGTAGGGGAGAAAAGGTCTTGTTCAGAGAATTCTTCTGCACAAAGGCCGTACGTTAAGATTATGGCTTTAATGTGTGTCTAAATATTATTTAGATTAGCCAGTATGTAATTTGACCTTGTTAATCAGTCTTTAAGTATTTGACAAAACATGACATGATGCCTATAAAGAAAGCAAAACACGTCGATTTTTTTTTTTTTTTGTTTTAATAATTAGGATAGCGTTAGGTGGGCAAGAGGGATGTTTGTGCGAATCATCCAAATTTGGACCCATTAGTGCGTGTCTGTCTATCAATAAGAAAGTCCATGCAATATCATAAGATTCAGAATATCTCTACATCATATATCAACGATGTATCACACCGTATACCAAAATAATAGCAATACAAACCCGTATTTCATCAATTTGAAGTGTATATATTCTGGGCCCTACATATGAGGGTTCTATTCATACACCTAACGTATGATGTTGACCTTTTGATGCAGTCATAATTATTGTTATCCTCTATAATAATAAATCAATGCCTATATTGTTGCAGATAGAAAGTCAAACTATGAACTTTCCTTGGGTTGTTGCAGATAGAAAGTCAAACAATATTGTTAAAGAAATCATCCTTAATTACTGATGTTAATATAAAACGAAGCGACTTACAGTATTAAGCCAAACATAATGTTAGGGGTTAAAGGTAGGCAGTGGAAGAATCTTCGCTTCATGAGATGGAAAAAGGGTAGAGTATAAAATTTTTAGGAATGTTAAATTTGATTAATCTAAACTAAATTAATCCAAATTGTGCTCGACCAAAGGAACATGTGATGATGCTCTTTTGACATTTTTAAGGAATAATAAAAATTTTAAAAACCAGAAGTCAACGTACTTGTTTTATCCCGTAACCCATGGACCATCATGATTATGTTCTGTCTGCATTAAACGTGTGAAGTCTTAAAGATAGAATCAAAACTGGAAGAAAGATAATTTGCCAATCAAAGTACCTTGTAAGCTAATTTTCCAGTTATAAATACAAGTTATAGAATACTATCTGTCCTAGCCGGCAGCCGACGGAAGAAGTTGATCGGCACAGCTTGCAACCTATGCCTGAATCTCGGATGTCGCATGGTAAAAAACCCGGCCAAACCAGCTATAACCTGGAATGGCGTGACATATAGCACTAACGCAGTCACAAGGCAAACTGTGAGGAAAATGGCTGCAGCACGTGGGTCCCGCCAGCTTAACAGCGCTTGACACCGCTCCCCTTGTGTCGCCACATCACCCACTACTGTCTGAATCCTGCCGGCCACACTCCTTAGCCTATCATATCTCAATCTAACCAGGTCTGGGTTCCGGCTGGTCGGGAATGTATCGAATTCCACATCCAGTTCATCAGGATGAACTGCCTCGGCTTGAGAGATTCTAGTGTTCATGTGAGGAGGGTACCTTGGCCGATACCGGAAGTTCCATGTCCCTATAAGGAACATGTACAGGAAAACTGTAGGGAGAATCAATTCCGGAAAGCAAACTAGCATAAGAAAGAGGACATGGACAAGAACGGTTGTAATTGGATTCTTCCACATGCATATATCTCTAAACCATTAACCCACTGCAAATAATCCTGAAAAAACTGACATTAACCGGAAGAAATTCGCTTTGCTTCTACGCATGCTCCATAAATGAGAATCCACATCAGACATGTACTCAACTACTTCTTTTAGCAACGGTGGCTCGGCCCTATTGAGCCGAGCGGCCACAATGTTTACGGCCTGGTGGCGGAGCATGTTTAAGCTGCATAACACTGAAGGGCCACACATAGTGCATTTTTGGGAGGAGTGGTTTTGAGTAGATGTAAAGCATGTTCATAAAGGAAGTGCAGGAGAATCTTATAGCCAAATGCAGTTCTCCCATCTTCTTAGCACCAGAAGGGTGAAGCACAAGCAGAGGATAAGTGTTTTGTGATCCCTTTATAGTTTCCAATTTTCACCTCAACGTATGGGTCAATACTGCCTGTAACATCCATGGTGGGTAGGTGACGAGCCTTAACAACTCTTACGTACAGAAAATGCATCTTTTCAACAAGATCATAAGTACTTGCTCTCTTGTCTCCATGTATAACACGATCTCCAACAACTCTTCCTCCACCTAGGAACGGGCTCGTCTCCTTAAGTGCGAAATCTACAGGTTGTGATGCTGATCCAGAGTGCATTCGGATTATCTTTGGAGGCTCCGGTTCAGATTTCATCTCGTTAACTCCATACTTCGATGGATTATGATGGGAAACAGCCGGAGTAGAGGAATGATGCTGATCTTTTTGGTGATCCTGATTAGGGAGATGGTGAAAAGTGTGCCTAAGTTGAGAAGCTCTATCTTTGTAGTAAGTATTTGTAATGGGATTCATAATTGTTATTTCCTGAGAACGGTTTGAGTCTGGATCATTTCTTGCTAGGTTTTCAGCATCAGGAGTAGGGATAGATGACTTTATTGAGGGGTTATCAATAACATAAACTTTAAGACCGAGTTCACCTCTCACTTGTGAAAAGATGCTACGCTTCTCCAAAGGGTAATGCAAAACAACAGCATCAGAATGAGGAACAAATGAGCTCCCACTGTGACTAATCTTCCCGAGAAAGGACGTGGAGTGAGTAGCTTTCACATCATTGTATACATAGGCATTAAGACCGAGATAGTGAAGGTTGGAAGGATCAGATATGTTGAAGTAGAAGCTCTCATTCCAAACAGGATTGAGGTCTCTTTCTCTGATAGTTGTGCGATACTTTTGCCCATCAAAGTAAAGCTCGACAAAGGCATTGGATGAACCCTGCCCATCTTTAGGCAAAAGATTGTGCGCACCAACCACTTCCACTCCAAGTTTAAGGTTGCTCATGTTCGAATGTCAGTGCAGGTGAACAAAGTTGAAGAAAATGTGATCTCTTGGAGAAAATAAGGATAATTCACAGTAACTGCTAAAAAGAGGAAGATTGATGAGGCAATTGCAAGTAACTGCTGGTACAAAACTAAGAAAATATAAAAGAAAGAAACAGAAACACTGAAACAGCATATGCAATGAAAAAACGTGCCTCAGACACACAGATCTAAATCTATTCATTAAGAAAAAAAAAAAAAAAGGCATAAACTGCAAGAGACCGAGATCTAAATATTTTTTACTTCCATGAGTATCCTCATAATCGTGGACTCGACAATTTCGATTGATGAAATTTAGTTAAAAAATTATTTATATAAATACAAAAATCAATATCAACATTTAATCATATAACAATAATAATATCAATATCAATATATTAGATGTTAACTTATTTGACGGTTTAAAGTATCTATTGATATATCAAGTAAATTAAAAGTTATGTTACTCACAGATTGAAAACTTTATTAACCGATCGAATAAACTTTTAGTTATGCTATTCGACGGGATCAAAAGCCTCATCATTCATATGACTCATCTCTAGACTGGTCGAATGCCCTATCCATTTATCGAGTATCATATTTGTCAATATCTATTTCGTCTAACATAAAAATTATATAAATAAATAAATAATAATTTTTTTTGTTTTCGATCTATTAACGGAAACCGATTGAAAAATCGAAAACCGATTTCACCGACCATATTTAATAGGTACACCGACCGAAACTTATTTTTTGACATAAAAACGGATTGAAACCAACTAAAAAAAATCAGTTTCGATCGGTACGGTTTTCTTTTGCTGCTCACCCGACGAAAGTAGACGAAAATGGAACTTACCTTTCAAAACTAACTTTTTCTTTCAGCTTAAAAAAGGTCAGAGAAATTTCAAACTGTGGTGGGGGGGGGGGGGAGGAGAGAGAGAGAGTACTACAAATAAGAGAGAGAAAATAGAAATGCAATTATGCAGCACAAACGCATATTAAGGAGAGAGAGAGCGGGTAAGCAAAGACTAAAGAGAGGATGGTGGCATTATAAAAAATTGGGCCCACAATTCATTTGGCCTTATCCAATATCCGTAAAGTCTCTCTCCTTCCCGGGTCGTCTTCCTCTCTCTCAAGTTTATTTACAGCAATTACGAGCGAAGGGGGAGAGAGAGACGAGGAAGAACGAAGAAGAAAATGAAGCTGAAAGTATATGCGGATCGCATTTCACAGCCGAGTCGTGCAATAATAATCTTCTGCAAGTAATTCAAATGCTCTTTCCACCATTGTTTTGATTAAATTTTGCTGAACTTATAAGCTCCATACTTGGTTACTGATAAGCTCTTTCATATTCGAATGTCTGTTTGAATTTGAATCCTCTTTCAAATGGTGCTAATAGGATGAACATGATTGATTTTGAGGAAGTAAGGATTGAGTTAACCAAACGTCAACACCTGACTCCAGAATTCAAAGGTAAAGTCTATAATATGTGTATACGCCTGGAAATTGATAGATTGGAAAGAAATGAGGATCTAAATGATTGAATTTTATTCCATTTTCCCCTAATTTTTCCTTTGGTATAATTTCAGAGGTAAATCCAATGGCACAAGTTCCAGCTATAGTTGATGGAAGATTTAAGATGTTTGAAAGGTATTGGCAGTATTTTTTTCTTCAGAATTTATAACTGCGCATTTGCTTAATTGCCCATTCTAAATTACGTCATGGTTCATGTGAGTTCACTTGAATGTCATTTCTGTTTGTTTTTTTTTTTGGTACCCACTGTAATCAACCATGGTTTTGATTCATGATACTTCTCACTTCCAGCCACTTTTATTCTACCTACTGTATTGGGTCCGGCACTTGGCATTCGAATGAACCCTCAAGCAGCTGCTGAGGCTGAGAAACTATTGACCTCTTCTCTGTCAAAGATAGTGTCTGTTTTGCTCAAAGGTAAAGGGCTTTTCTTGCTAGGTGGCTTCAAACCATCCATAGCAGATCTTAGCCTGGTTTGCGAAGTTATGCACTTGGAGGTACTCTTTTATATACATTTGATGCTTAATAGCGTCTTCATTGTTATCACTCTTTTCTAGGTGAAAACAACTTGTGATAGAGAGACTAAGAGAGAATCACTTATATTAATTGGATGTAGGTTTTGGATGAGAAGACCGTACTAGAATTCTAGGTCCACACAAGAAAGTTCAAATGTGGATTGAGAATACGATAAATGCAATGAGTCCTCATTTCAATGAAGTTCACAAGATCCTCTACCAAGTGAAAATGAGACTCCAAATGCAAAGGTCTGAAGAGACAGAGAGTGTGAAAGATTCTACCACAAAATTGTTATTACCTTCGAAAATGTGAAACTCGAGTTATCTCCATCGACCAGCTAATAAGGTCTCAGGTACAAAAAGGCAAATGGTTGAAGATGCAGACTAGCTCTTATAGAAAACAACTATTTTCCGCATCTTTTCCCTCTTGGCTGGTAGGTTCTGTAATAACTAATAAGTTGTCTGGATCAGTTAACTATATCCTAAAAAATGTGTGATGTGAATATTTTTACCGCTATGGGGGGTTTCACTAATTCAATGAAATATTGACCTATACTCCTTTGCTTCTGGAATTCAACTCTTGATGATAACAAATCCACGGTTTTCTAGTTTGTAATTAAGCAAATGTAATTACTAATGTTTAAACAGTGCTACAAATTTAAGAGTTTTTCTACAAGTAACAATGAGATGCTTTTGTTAGCAAAACATACAAACATTTATGATCACCATTTACACAATGCGTGCACTTATATAATAGGTTAGATGAAATATCGAGTGAATTTCTTATTATAGTTGGATTTTATCGGCAGTTAATTTTAAATTCGTATTTCCTTATTTTAATTATAGACGATCTGTTAAAATATATTTAGAATGAATTATTTTGATGTATATTATTTATATATGATATATTTTAATAGATTAAAAGTTTTAAAATTAGTTGTTCAAAAATATTTAATTTATAATTTTAGTCTTAAATATTTTTTAAAAAATAATTCAATTTAGATTAATGATAAAGAAATTATATAATAATGTTTAAAATATTTAACTTATAATTTAATTTAGATCGACTGAAGTTATGTAATAAAATTTTATAATATTTAAAATACTGAAGATTTTTTAAATGATATATAATATGATATTAAAATATATTAAATATAAAAATGCTTACGAGATTTAAAAAAAAAAAAAAAAAAGATATTATACGACGATTGTTAGAAACTTTACTTTATGGCTCGGAGGTTGAGCCACAACGGAACTATTTATTGCTACACGATAATTAGCCAGTAGTCACCCACCGCAAAATTGAATCAATACACCTCTTTTCCCAAAATTCTCCTCCTCCACCTACATGACGGCGTCGTATAAACCTCTTCCCAACCAACTTCTCATAATTCTCTTTCTATTCTTGACATCCCAACCTCCAACCCTTTCCGGCCCGATCCAACAGGACGAGCTTATGCCGCTCGGCCTACAGTCAACCGGCCATTTCACAAAGCTTTGCAGTACCCCCCAAGAACCCACACCTGATTCAGTTTTCAATATCCGAAACAATTGCCCCTACCCCATCTGGGCCGCCGCCGTGCCTGGCGGTGGCCTACAGCTCAACAAAGACGAAGTCTGGCGCCTCGCCGTGAATCCCGGCACCACGAGGGCTCGCATCTGGGCCCGAACCAACTGCAACTTCGACGCATCAGGGCGTGGCAAGTGTCAGACAGGCGACTGTGGTGGGGTCCTAAAATGCGAAACTTATGGGTCCCCACCCAACACTATAGCTGAATACGCGTTAACCCAATTCGACAACTCGGATTTCTTCGACATCTCGGTTGTCGACGGATTCAATGTTCCGATCGAGATTGGGCCCACCGCCGGCTGTGTCGGAGGGAAGAGCATCAGGTGCAATGGCGATATCAACGGCCAGTGTCCGACTGTTTTGAAGGCTCCTGGCGGCTGTAATAATCCGTGTAGGGTGTTTCAGACCGACCAATATTGCTGTAATAATAGTGCGAATACTTGTGGGCCCACTAATTATTCTAGATTTTTTAAGGAGAGGTGCCCGGATGCTTATAGTTATGCTTTTGATGATGCAACAAGTACTTTTACTTGTAAAGGTCTTACTAATTATAAGATTGTATTCTGCCCTTGATCTCATTTATTTCAGTTAGTTTTTGGTTTTTAATTCGCTTTTTTTTTTCTTTTTTTCTCTTTTCTTTTTTTCACTTAAATTTGGGAATAGGAAATTATGATATTATCAAGGATGATTGAAGAAAGTTACGTGGACCCAAAAAAAAAAAAAAGAAAAAAAAAAGAAAAAAAAAAAGAGGAAAAGTCAAAAGGACAGCCGTGTGTGTGTGTGTGATTGATTATTCTCCAACTAAGACTGACATATGGTCGGTCCATCATGGGGGGCCCAAAACAGGAAGATTGACTTAATGTGACTTTCTCCTTCGTCTGATCCACCATTACGAACCCGTTTGAGATTGCTTAAAAGATATATTGGGTTAAAAGTTATTTTAAAAGTAAAAATATATTGGGTTAAAAAAGTTATTTTAAATATATTTATTAAGTAAAAATATATGTAAAATACATTGGGTTACAAGTTAAAAGGGCATTTAATTTTCACATTTGGGCTGAAAAAGTCATTGCAGTGAGAAATATATTAAAAATTAAAAATAATAAAAATAACATTTATATTTCCTTTTTAGGGTTAAAAGAAACTCATATTTTTTTTTTATATATATATTCTAAAAACAGCATGATGATATAACATGTTAAGTGATAACGTGTTTTTAAAAAATAAAGGATAAAATTTTAATATTTAGTTATTTTGATCTCTTAATTTTCTCTTTCTCTTCATTTCTTCCCCTATTAATCTAATTTTTCTCATTTAAATCCAAAAATAATCAAGTTCTAATTTAGGTAAAGGAAATATGACTCCTCGTCAATAGTCGAGACTATTTTCCAAAAAAAAATATAGGTTTACACATTAAAAAATAAAATAAAAAATTCTCTAATTTGGAAATCAACTTAATAGCAAATCAGCCTAGATGCTTTGTATCGAACCATCAATTTTTTGTTTCGTTTTTTTTTTTTTTTTTCTTGAGCAAATCCAAATCTTCTTTTGAAAATTGAGATTATCAAATTTTTCAAAAAGAATTTCACGAAAAAGATATTTTTAATTTTTATATTTTTGCTTCTAAATTATTTATTTATTTTATTATAATATAATAAATTTAGATTTAATTTCGTATATCTAGCAATATCAATTTTATTTATTTTATCAAGTATTTATTATTTAGTAATTTATTTTTATTTAATATCGTAAAAAATTTATTAAGTTCACACGATAATAAATACATATAAAATAAAATAAAATATAAATTAATTTTAATAATGTTATCTTATATTTTATAATATAAAAAAGACTTATTCTGACATACTTACATTCTTTATTATATTTATTTTAAATTAAATTCCCCTAAAATTTATTTTAATTTAATTTTTCAAATTTTCATCAGCGAATTTTGCGGACGTGTACAAGATCCTAATCCTGCCCATGGACGTCTGTCTTCATCTCTCCAAGACTCCATTGCATTTTAAAATTTAGGATCGGACGAGTACATTCGATGTCTTACCTTATCAAACTATTACCTTATTAATTCGTACTTCTAAGTCGGTGGCTACATCACAATCACCGTTTATTCATTCATTTCCAAAAAATAATAATTAATAAATAAATATTGATACATCTTTTCTTTTTCTTTTTTCTTTTCACCTTCTACAATTCCAAACACGAGTCTGATCGAGCTATATAAACTACCCTCTTTCTCTGTCATATTTTATACACTTAATACAAGTTTGTAGTCAAAAGAGGAGGAAAAACAGAATATAAATATAATTTTAACTCTGAAAACTGCAAAAAAAAATTGGTATCGCTTCTGAATATAAGAAGGCGATGATGATGATGATGGTTCATGACCATGGTGATGATCAGTTATGAAGTGGGTTGGGCCCAGCCGGAATTGTTCTTAGAGAAACTCCACGAATCGGGCCATTATCGATCGGATAATCATCTCCTTTCATTGACACTCTTCTTTGCTCTGGATATTTAACTGAGAATTGACTTGAAAACCAGGAGTAGAAACTTTCTTCATGCCTCACTACAACAGCTTGAGCTTCTTCATGATGATCATGAATAGGGCGAGAGATTGAGAGGTGGCTTGTGGTGAGAATGATCAAAAGAAGAACCATTAGTACTGTCGGAACCTTGTGATAATCACTAGGGTTTCTAAAGCCCATGGGTAACTTGATTTGATGATGATGATTAAGAAAAAAAGTAAGAGTGATTAGTTAAAGAACGAGATTACTTGATAATTACTCTGAAAGAGTTATAAGCTAACAAAGAGAGATGTTGTATTAGAGATAATTTGCTTAGATGAGTCTTTTTATTATAGAATCTCAGCCATCATCAGGGGTCCATGCATGTGGCTAATAGACAGCCAAAAGTCCTATCATGTACATGAAAAGGCTGAAATACCCTTACTACCTCATTGAATTTACTTATTATACTCATCCGGAGACTGGAGTGTCTATTGAGTAGAACAGAAAAGATATAATACAATAACGTATGGGAAAGTAGAAGGCTAATCTAGTCTTTTTGTCTTCTATGGGAGTGATATGTTAAAAAATGGGGGGTGGAGACGTTGACTTTGATGTGGATATATATATACAACAAGTGTCCACAATTATTGGTCAGGGCGTCAGAGGTACATCTGTAAACACGTGTCGAAAAGTGACGGATCCATGTGGCACCCACGTAGTCAATTTCAATCGGCGAGAATAGTCAAGTACGTTTGCTTTTAAGTTAACCACAAAATAATTCTTAAGTTTGATGTTATGGAAAATGCTAATATTTCTTATCATATATAATGTTAGAAAAAATATTGATTAGATTGACTTACATGATATATTTACGGCCGTGCATTTAGTTTATGTAATATATAAAAGTGATGTTTATAATTATGATAAAAAATGATATTTTAGATATATTTATAAAAAAAATACCTTAAAATATTTATTGGAGGGTCCGTTATAGAGTAATTTTCTCTTCTATAGGTGGTGCTATTATGGCGGAGAAGGGTCTTATTGATATCCCATATTCTTCGAAAAGCGAGCACGAGATGGAAAGGCTTGACTAAATAATGTTTTTTTTTTTTCTCGGTGAGAAAGATTATTCAATGAATTTTATTTATAATGAATCGATTCATTTTATTTGTATTTATCTTTAAACTATCACATTATATATTATGTCTGGGATTTACATCATCATATCATATATTATATTTATTTTATATACAATTTATTATAAACATTTATCCGATAATTTCTCTAAACATTAGGGTCAAAATTGTTAGGCAATTCTCCCTACTTTACACTCAAACTGAGCAGGGTCGGACCACACGCATACAGAAAAACAGGAGTCAAACCGAGTTTACATCGTTGCGTGAAGTTTGTTAAGACTGACTTTTAGTCTCAGATAAGAAAAAACTGTGGGTTCAAATCCGTTTAGATACAATAATAGTTAAGGAAGTGTAGAGTAGTAGTGCATAGAGAAGCCTAATAATAGGTAGTTGGTAAGCTGCTTTCATGACAACCCGTACTAGGGAAAGAGGAAAAAGTGGCTGACACTCTTGGACTCGGTTTTGTTGCATGTTGGGTCCATAAAATCAAGATGGGGTGGGGGGGTATGTTGCTTTGATTATTTGCAATTAAATTGAGAGGGAACCCTAACCAGATTGATATGACTGCCTTCCACATTCACAAGTCTTTGAATTTTATTTTGTTTATCTTGATCGGACTATGGGAATACTATGAGTCAGAAGTTAGCTGCCCATTTTGACGATGTTTAAAGCCACGTCACCTTTTTGCATGTCTGTACAAAAAATTCAATGGCAAAAGTCATGGCCACGGCACAGAAGGGAGAGAACGTCGAGCGTTTGTCTAGAGTTTGAAACTGGTTTAAGAAATTGTAATAGAGTATAAATCTAATGTGTCATTAATCAATCAATCAAAGTCATTTTGTTTTCATTTAACAAGACAAGCAAAGTATCGGACTGAAAGCAGGAATATGAACACAGAGAGATGAAATAAGTCCATTGGTAAAAAGATAGAGAAAGAGACATCCGAAATTTATGCTTCGTCTTGTAACCCAATAAACGGTGAAAGTTTTTACATCAATGAAGCTGAGATTCAATTTTAATGACATAACTTAGATCTTCTGTCGATATAAACAAATGGATAGTCTTGACGGTTCAACAACCTTTTGATTCCATGTAAGCTACTTTCGGATTCTAATGCCGGGTATAGCTCTCAGACCCATCTTCAGTGCCGTTTTTCTAAACAGAGCAGGAGGCTTTTGCAAACCGATCGATTCTGAGAACTGGTTGGCGAGTTCGACGAGGGTGGTTTTATCTCTGCCTATTTCTCTGATTGAATTATAATAACCTAGCCAAGCCTGGTATGCTGCTTCTTTTACACTAATGTCGATCTTTTCCATTGACTCCTCGATCTTGACTTTAACATCTGGATTCAAGTGCGGTAGAGGAAATCTCTCAAGCTGCAAGTCTTTTATTTCCTCCATGAAATATTCTTCCCAAGGTGCAATCAACAAGATACCCTCTCCTTCTCTGCCTTCCCTTCCGGTTCTTCCAAGCCGATGTATATATTGCTCCCGGTCAGTAGGAATGCCCACCTGGTATAATAAAATGTTTGAGAAATCATTTAAGAATAAGAACTGGAAAAGAGTCTCACCAATAACTCAGTCAACAAAATATAATGCAAAATGTAATTAGAGGTATTTTATGGTACCTGAATGACCAAAGTAACTTCAGGATAATTCATCCCACGAGCAGAGACATCAGAAGTGACCAGAATTTGTTGTTTGGATTCTCGGAATTCATCTGAGATACGACTCCGATAGAGTTGCGGTTTTCTAGAATGCATCTCCCGGACATTCATTTTCATTTCTCGAAGAAGTATATACATGAGTGATGTTACCATTTCAGTTGTACAAAAGACAACAACCTGAGTAGAGGTTAACGAATTCAGTCCCAAGGTTTCCATAGCCAAAAGGGAACAAAACATGAAAAATTCAGAAGATCTAACCTTGTAATCAGGCACTTGAAGGGTGTGTTCCTTAAGGAGATGGTGCACAATGTGAAGATGCAACTTGTGAGGTGCAATAAGACATGACTGTTTAACCTATACTCAAAAAGCTGAAATGAGATCGCAACATTCTTTGTTTCCCTATTCAGAGCTTTTCGAAATCATTCAAAGTTCACTGTATCAACAAGAGCATACTCTATTGATTGCTTCTGTAGTTTTGTCCCTACAACATACCTACCTTATCATGAGTCTCAACACATCCGAGGCCCACTGTATCAATAAAAACATGTTCCCTCTTCAAAACAAGCTGAGATATCCGACGGACCTAAAGTTCACATTTGTGAAACAGAGTTCAGTGGGTCTCTAGCTATCTTAGTTTTCTAAATTCATATTAAATGAACAAAAGATCTTACCTCTTTCGGAATAGTTGCAGAAAACAACAGGGACTGCCTTTGATGAGGCAAACAATCAACGATTTTCTCCATATCTTTCCGGAAACCCAAGTCCAGCAAAAGGTCAGCTTCATCAAGTATAAGCATTTTCAAACCCATCAAACGCACAGACAAGCTGGACTTATTCTCAATGTGATCCAGCAACCTACCAGGAGTTGCAACTATTATCTGCAAACGGTAATAGAAATTTTTTTTAAAAAAAAACTACATATATATAATGAAAGTGCTTGTTGCTTTTAAAAGAAATAATTCTACAAACAAAATGCAAGAACAGAACCTGACTAGGATCTGATTCTAGCCGTTTCTGGTCATCTTTAAATTTTGTGCCTCCAATTAATGTTTGAACTCGTATTCCATCATGGTACTTCAGCAAAACATTGGCTTCTGCAGCTAGTTGACTGGCAAGCTCTCTTGTGGGGCATAGAATCAGAATGTATATCGGAGGAGGCACCTTTTGAACAGTATTGCTACATGTCACCTTCAGAACTGCTTCAATAGCAGGGAGCTGTTTATGTTTAACAAATAACTGAAACAGAGAACCTAGTATTAGAAATTAATTAAACAAACAGTAACTTTTCATTTACCAGAAAAGCTGCACTTTTTCCCGTGCCTGTTTTAGCTTTTACCAGAGCATCATTGCCTGCTAAAAAGAAAAAGAGTACCCGGGCCAATTGGTGTTTTTAATATGGAAATGATTGTATGTTCATTGTAAGAAGCTATAAGAAACATTCAAAGGATAAGGAATTAAGGAAAAAACAGACGGGTTTAGAAAAAATTTGACACTGGATGCATCTGAAATACTACCTCAGTGAGTTCGGTAGAAAAGCTTGGTGATTGATTCAAATCATAAATGATGATATCTATCATACACCACATACCAAGACAGAAGATATAAGAGGTCTACATAGCCCAATATATACATCGCATACCTTCGAGGCAAGTAGTAAGAGAAGCCTCCTGAACATGGGTCATGTGGATATAACCAGCAGAGGAGAGTGCTTTGGCCGTTAATGGAGATATGCCACATTCATCAAACCTAATACAACAAAGATGCGGCAATATTACCAAACCGAAAAAACCAATTACAATTCAATCTTTAAGTATCTCAAAATCCCACTTTTTTATAACCTTTTTTCAGTGAGAATTGATTCCCCCCCATAATTCTTCTCTTCCTTTTCATCTAATTTCTTCTTACTAAGTTCATGCCTGATCAACTCAACCTGCTCTGAAGTCTCGTCATCATATGACTGGGGCAGCACTCTCCTCTTCCTCTTCATATCATACTTCCCAAGAGAAGCACTACTTCCCATTTTCCTAACATCAGTGTTACCTCCTCCTTCCTTATTTGCATCCGCTCCGCTCAAATTATAGTTAGATTGCCATGATCTTCTGGGAAAAGGCAAAGGTTCATCCTCCGATTCATCCTCGCTCGTAGAATTATCATTGCTCAAAAACCATTTCTTCCTTTGCATCGATAACTTCTTATCAGTTACCAAGTTATTCGAATTCAGTCGATTCTGCATCAATTTTGGTGAAAAGGGCTTCACAGAATCGCCTTCTGATTCGTAATCCGAGTCATCCTCACTCGACGAATTCTCAGCTTTCCAGTATCTCCTCCGGCTTTGCGCTGAATAACTCCTATGCTTCCCATAATTTCCATTCATATTCCCAAAATTTACACTTTCATGATTACCTGATACATTTCCCCTCTCTGATATCATTTTCCCAACGTCAATATGTGAAGAAAGCGATCCTCTGCGTCCGCTAGACGCAATCATTCCTGACCGTCTATTCACTGTCGGCAGAGTCAACGGACCATCAGCTTCGTTCCACAAATCTAGGGCTCCTTCTTTCATGAACCGGTCAGCTAGGGCTTTAATCTGATCGGTGGGGCTCATCGGACCATGAGTAGACGACGAATCAGAATCCAACGATGAATCAGGAATTCCCGCGAGTTTGGACCGGATTTGCGATCGTATTCGAACCTGATAGAGCTGTTTCTCTTGGTCGAGAAGTCTCCTCTCTTTCTCTTTAGCTTTCTTCTCGTGCATTCTTTTCCACTGCCACTTGTTCAGGCCGCCTGGAAAGGTACGAGGACCACCGCCCATAGTCCGGGCGATGATCAACTTGCATAGAAGCTTCGTAAAGTTTCTCGAACGTTCGAGAAGAATCGACGACGACATAGCTCCAAAATGATTTGCAAGAGAAAGAACGAGACGTGTAGTAGCAGTAGAAATGTAGAAGAAGGGTTTTAACGGTTTATAAATTGGAGGGAGAAAACGGAGTCGTTAGGGCTGGAGAAGACCGGGCCTGTTTTGCGCCTTAAACGGGCCAGTCATTGATGGGCTTTTATTTAAGTTATAATCTTGGTCACACCTTAATGGGCCTACTAGTTCAAGTTCAAGTCCATAATCAAGATTTGAATTTAAATATTTAAATATTATATTAAAAAAAGATTAAAATATAAAATTTTAATTCTTAGATTTAATTTTAAAACCCAAATTGTGGAGTTTATAATTTTGTTATGGTACGAATGAGAATGTCATTGATTGTGTATGCATTGGGTATGAATTTTGTTTGAGATCGAAGAAGCTACATAAATCATTCTCACAATTTTTAAGTTTCGGTAAAAATGATACATTTCCTTTTCGATCCATTCACTGATTGCCGGTTAAACTAATGGTCATTTTTATTCTATTCTTGTATTCAGTGGAAGTTTGTATGAAAATGAAGAGTTTGACCAGCATAGAGACAGACATCTTTCTCTTTTAGCTTCCCTTAATTCCTCTCTTTGTGCCTTTTAGGTCTTCTACTACTTGGGTCAACTTAACGATCGTCTTATGAACTTGGATATTGTTCATACTCTTTTTGGTATGTATGACTGATCATAACTATAAGAAGTATATAGCTTAGACCTCGTCGAACTGATCATAATTTGTCTACCTTTTGCACTGTGAATATTTCCACACTGTAAATCAATTGTTGAATTTACAAATTATATGTTTCTATAACTTTCTTAGGAGGACCAAACATAACACCTTCATATATAATAATATTACACAACATTTAACATAAGCAAACCCTAACTTGGAGTTATCAACACCTTTTCTTCTACCATCTTCATAACTTGATATAGAAAAAATCACCAATTACATAGAAAAACTACCCAGGTAAGATATTAGCAAAGATTTAATATCAAATCATGAAGAGATTGATCGGTGAGAGGATGAAGACAGAATTCTTGAGAAGATGGAAAATAAAAATGATGGACTTTCTGTATCAATTAAGTATAGGACTGTAAAATTTTCCTCTAAATATAAAATGATTCGTTTCATTGAAGGATCAAAAAACGTCTTTTAAAACCATGCACGCCAAACAAGAATGAAGTTCAAAATCCGATTTTTTATCATGTTCAACTAAACGGAATTGCTTTTTCAAAAATAGTTTTTTAACCCACTTAGGGTTTTTGTAATCATGACAAAAATTGTTTTTCAAAAGCAAAAATGCAAAAAATTTGCCAAATACATCCTCAATTTTCCCCTTAGACAAGAATTGCAAGATAAGAACTTTATGTTTTTCTTCCACTTCCAAAAAAAAAAAAAATGCAGAACACCATCCAATTTCTTGCAAATTAATCAATCAAATACATTTCAATCAGAAACCAATATGTTGTTACATTTATTTGAGTTTTACGATTGCTCTTGTGTGCATGCTGAGTCTTGTTCGGGTTCTGATTCTGGTCTGGCAGCTTCTTCACCTTTTTGTTCGGTTTTGGAGACCGCAACTTGTTCGACCTCGGATTTCTGGTCAGGTACTTGTACCACATTTTTCCTCATAGAAGTGGTCTTGATAAGATGACTATAACTTCCCTTCTCCTTAAACAACTGAGCAAAGTGGGGCTTGCAATAAAGAAACCCATCCAAAGCAGCATAGTTTGAGGCGGTAAGAAAGCAATTCCCATGAGCACATCTAAAGCATGATTTATGATAGTTTTCTCCCTCTACACTCAGCTGCAAAAGAAAACCACGTATTGCTCAATTTCACGAAAATAGTTTGGAAAAATGATTGAGAACGGGATTTCGAACCAACCTTTTCGAGAGGATAGGCGGTTTTGTTGCAGACAGAACATTTGTCTTGTGTTCCAGAGAACATGGAGGAGAGCTTGCTAGGAGCCCTAGCCTGTATACATACATGATTCGTATGAGGGACAATGTGACATGAATATGAAAAAAGATATCAAATGTGACATGAAATAATAATGAGATTTTATTACATACCAGTCCATTTGGTGCCTTTAAAGCTGATTAAACATGGAAAAAAAAACAGAAAATTGTCAAGCCAAATTTGTTTAAAAGAAAAGTAAATGAAAATGGTGCAAAAGTGATGATCATTTGTACATGATTGGAATTTCTTTGAGTAGCTTCCAGTTTCCTTGAAAAGCTGCTCAAAGTGAGGCTTGCAGTAAAGGACTCCATCCATTGAAGAATAGCTACTCATCTGCAACAATTTTATACGAACACAAATTTTGCTTTTTCCATCTTATAAATATCTTTATTTACAATTGAAAGAAAAAAGAACATACAGCAAGAACACTATTGCAATGGCTGCATTTGAAGCATGTCTTATGATAAACGACCCCATCGGCCGACAAGACGTCGACGAAATGAACGGTCTTATCGCAAGCATTGCACTTTTGTTGGGTCCCGCTAAACGACATTTTTGTGTACGTGTTGATAGCGCCGCCGATATAAACCGCTGGAAGTTCTTAATATTAATCTCTATTTACGTGAAGATAGAGATTAAAATAAAGAACTCCCCACAAATTGTTCCTGATCAAGTTTCTCCTTTTCTTTCTTGAAGTTGTAATGAACATAAGGACGTATATAAGGAGGGTTTTTTTTAAAGGTTATGAAATGAAGGTGGATAATGGATGGAGAAGGTGAGTTCCAGGATGTATGGGAGACACGTGGAAGAATGTCCGTTAATGTTTGTTATATGTCCCAGCTAGTGTTCTAATTATGGGGTGTTTTATTTTAAAAAAAAAATGAAGACTCATTTTCCTCTTTCAATTTTTTTTTTTAAATAAAATAAATACCCGTCCGATACTTCTTCTTCTTCGTTTTTTCACTTTCGATGCAAAAAGACGCGAGCCTCCATTATTACATTCTTCTTGAATTTTTTTATTTTTCATTTTAACTACGTGAGAGAGTATTTTAAAAAGTTGAAAGTCGTTAATAGTAAGCCGAAAGATGGTTAGAAAGGTTTCGGATATGAAAAGAAGGAAGAAGCGGAGGAGGTCGGAGGAGGAGTATGTGAAGGAAGAACAAAAAATGGCTTGAAATGATCCTGAAGTGATAGGCGAAGGTCAAACATTTTCGCCGAACTAGATATGTTGATTTATCTGTTTTTGTTAGAATTTTATGAAATGAGAGTTTTTTTTGTTAGTTTAGTCTGAGATTGGGCACCTGTATTAATATGAGATATTAATTTAATATTAAGATTAAGTAAGTCAAATTTAAATTAATTTGAAAAACTAATTTAAAATTCAAATAAGATATGATTTGATTTAAAATAGATGAAATTCTATTTTAAATAAGATTTGAAATGTTTGACTAAATTAAATATATCATTAATGATATGATATGATTTAAAATGGATAAGATTTTATTTTAAATTAGATTTAAAAAAATTTGACCATATCAAAGATATTATTTAATGATTATCTTACCATAAAATATTATAATTGAGTCATCAATTCAATTATTTAAAGTATTTAAATTAAATGAAAAACCTAATGAAACTCTATAAATATATCATGTTCTAATTATTTCATGATGCGAAAAATAGAGAAGCTTTCTTACAAAACAAAAAAGAGAGAAAACTTTGTTATCTCTACATGCCAACACACTTCTTAGTGTGTTGAGAATCGATCTGAAATATTGTAGTGTGAGTCTACTCGAACGATTCGCGTAGGCTAAGGTATGATCTATTTGCATAGCTATAAAATTAATTTATATATATCTAAAAGATCGTTAAAAGTTTTTAGAAAATTTTTCTTATACACTAAGATTAATAATCACTTCTGCTGGAAAATTTTAAACCTATTTTCCAATAATTGGTATTAGAGAGGTCTTTATATATATATATATATATATATATAGATTAATCATTTTATGGAATTTTTGCATTATCATATATATGTGAAATGTATGTTGAGCGGATGTTTATATTTTTTGAATGTATAGTTGATATAATTAATCATTAATTGTGTGGTGATTTTGGGTTAGAGAGAGAGGGATCACTACTTGAACAGAATGATCCAAAAATTAAAAATTACCTATCACATTTTCATAAAAAAATGAAAAATGTGAGTATGAACCTTACTCTAACCCAATTTTTTTTTTATCTTGAAACTTTTTACCTTTAATTATGTACTTCGGATACATATCTATATGAAATTTATGATTGATATGAACGAGAAATAAAAAAAAAAATGAAGCTAAATCACATCTTATAGAGAAAACACAATTTTTAGAGCAAAACCTTACCGTTAGTTATCTTGGTATTGATGAAAGCAAACTTATATTTTCACTTAATATTTGAGTGACATTGAAACAAGTGATGTTGTCAATTTTTTCAAAAATAACTTTATCTATTATTTATTATTATTATTTAATTATATTAAATAAATATAAATATAAATAAGGTTAAATTTACCATTTTTTACTAGAGGCTAAAAGACTACCCTTTATTTTATTATAACTCCTTTATTGGAAATGTACGAGTGGACATTAGTAAGAATGTCTTTCTCCACAACTTGTATTTTAAGATAGTACAGACAAAAAAGAACAGATCCGGGGGGTAAAAAAACCTAACAAAACATACCTGTCATGTTCTGATAGAAGTTAATTAATTAGAGGCTGCAAAACCACATTGATCACTAAATTAACAAGGGTGGCTTAATACATTCCGTCACCACAAGTATTTTTCTCTGCGCTTTTTTAGAGAGAGAGGGAAAGAAAAAAGGAAGGAAGAAAAAAACCTACATAATACAAGAATGTAACCATGAACATGCACTAGCTAGCTAGCCAACTAGCTTAATTAGGCTGAGAAGCAGCTGAAGATAAAATTATGATCACTAAGATCAATAGCAGAATTAACCAAAGGCGCCTCATGATAATCATCACTTTGATCAAGCGCCCTCATTACTATTGGTGTACCCTCAGCTTCCTTGATCTCCTTCTCAATCTCCCTCTCGTTATAGTATTCCACCACCATTCCGGACCTCTTTCCAGTTTGGTCAGCCGCTTCCCTAGATGCTTTCCTCTCGGATCTCCTCCTAGCAGCATACTCCTCCGGGATAAAGATTTCCATAAGAATTAACCGTAACTCGAAGTTTAACTATCCACACAAAAATGGCTCCTAGAGCAAGCTAAGAATTAAGGCAAGCTCTAACTCAAACTGTGGTAACTATGTAGCTAAGTGAGAATGAGATTAACTGGACTTACATATATAGTAAAAAAGGTATATATACAATGGGCGTCTGTACCAGGTTTTTCTGTCTAGAAAAGCAGATCACCAACTGGCTGTTTTAGTGAAGCTTTTCAAAAGCGCGCTATAGATAGCAGCAACAGCATTCATGCATGCATGGGTTTTGTTACTTTTGTACTATATAAGAATATCGACATATCACGTGCTTGCACGCCAAAATTTTATCCTAACTGCAGTTGGTGGACGGTGGTCGGTTAATTTGTTAATTGCTGATCATCAAATCAAGATAAAGTATATAATTAAGTTGCATGCAGTCAAGCTGTTGTTAAAAAAAGTTAAGCTCTCTAGTAATTTTCCTTCATAATTGAAGAGGCTAAGCTAAAACCATAGGCGGTGTAAATTTTACAGTGGGCTAGCTTGCTTTCTCCCTGCTTTTGCTATTATATATATGGACTATAGATTGGGTTGTAAATATAAAATTACACGTCGTTTGTTGAAAGAAAATACTACATGTCGTTTGGGGATACCAATGGCTCCCCAATTTCTTATGCAGTATTATTATCTACAAATCATATTAATTCGCGTTAAATCAAACTGGCCTTATGTGACAGACAAATGTGTCTCTATAGGTGGCTTGAAATAATGGTTTTTTTTTTTTTGCAAATTAATGTTTTCAAGAGTTAGAAAAACTCTTGGACTAACATATAGTTTAGAGTAAGGGTCATCAAAAAAATGGTGATGCCTCGTTGATGGTCTAAGAGCTCTCATACTTTGTAACCAAGTAGAATTTCCAGCACCAATTTATAGGACAAGATTTTGTTAGTTCTCTTCAGTTATTGCAATCTTTTATAGGGAACTGAAAGTCAATTGTTAAAGTGTGGCTAAACTCAAAGAGTACTTGCTAATAATGGGTGAGAAATTAGAGGTCGTGGAGAAAGTCGAATCTAACGAAGCACCTGATTCTCGTGATGATCCGGAACCACAACTGTTGGATCAATTTTCGGCAGCTGATCGAGAACATGGCCTGCCGCCATGTAACACGGGGGATGTTGAGACTGATGAGAAAAGCGTGATCCCAGTTTACGAGAAGAAGGCTAGTTCTGGTATCGATTATCCCAGTGTTGCTGAAAGTAAAAGCTCCGTTACAGATACATTATGTCTTTTTGTAATTTCGAATTGTTTAATTGAAGTATTAATTAATTTTGGGTTTGAGAGTATGAAATATTTTGACTTCTGCCAGATTATCATGAAGGTCAGGTAGATAAAGCAGATGCTTGTGATCATAACGAGAAAAATCGGAAAGGTTCGATCGATAGAGGTAGATCATGTCAGAAATCGGAAAGATCAATTTCGTAATCTACACACGTTTCCGCTTTTATATTAATAACTACTTAATCGACTAAAGTGTCATTAGAGAAATGATTTAACATTTTTCCAACTTTGTTGTGCATGATCCAGATGATGTGCTTGCAAGAGTTGAAACGGATAAAAGGTTGGCCTTAATTAAAGCTTGGGAGGAAAGTGAAAAGACCAAAGCAGATAACAAGTAATTATTCAAGAACATAGACTAGCCCTCACTTATACACGTACTACGTACTGCATGTAAGGAAAATATTATATTTTCATTCTTTAAATAATATTCTTGATTTATCCGGTGATCCTTCCGTTCCCCCTGATTTTCTGTTCCATCACCGAAGGCGTGGAAAAATTCTTGGGAGTTAGAAAGAAAAAAAGTTATATTTTGTACATGGTACAAACCAATCTGTTGCTTTGATTAATACAGTGATCAAAATCATGCATTTACGTAGTATATTGAAGAATATATAGTAAAAAAAGTCGATTGTTTTGTAGTTTATCATATGTTTTAAGTAGATCCTAATTAATCTGTTTTAAAAGGGCATATAAAAACATGTGTGCTGTGGAATCATGGGAGAAGAGCAAGAGAGCAATCGTGGAAGCGCAGCTGAAAAAGATCGAGGAAAAATGGGAGAAGAAGAAGGGAGAGTATGCTGAGAAAATGAAGAACAGGATGGCAGAAATACACTTGGAAGCAGAGAAGAAGAGAGCCATGGTGGAGGCTAAACGCTGTGAAGATTTCCTCAAGGTGGAAGAAACCGCCGCTAAATATCATGTTTCTGGTCACGCGCCTCCCAGGAGCTTACTTCTTGGATGCTTCACTAGCTGGGACCCCCTTGCCAAATACGACCAATGAACAACGTGAATAATAATAACAATAATAATAATTATTATTATTATAACGAATAAACCGGACAATTTTTCTAATCTATTAATTTAATAGTGTGTTTAACTTTAATGTATGTTTTGCTACTTTCAATACTGTGGTAATAAGTTAATAACCTTTTGGACGTTTCTTCTGTTTTTTACGTTATCAGTAATAGAGTAAGGCTGATCTGGTTTCATTACTATAATATTTAACATTAATTGAATTGGTAATTGTGCGTGGGTTCCAGTGGTTTGGTTGGTCGCCGGCAACCGGAATTTGCAAATCGGTGGCAATTGCTTTGTTGTGAAAAATGGAAACTTTTAAGTTTATTTTACTTAAAATTTCAAATAATTTTGATCCTTAAATTTAATTCCTGATCTATAACTTGTGTAAAATAATTTGTCCGAACATGTTATGTATATATTATATATGTATGTATTTATAATTAAGATAATTAAACCGTAACATTATGCACTTAAGACAAGCTAGATCTCTACGACGTCATCCAATTCCAAGTCAACCGCGTTACATTCACATTAACACGACCGGGACCGCCAGCATGAGAAGGATTGTCCGACACCAAATCAACAAGAAAGTCAAAGAGATCGGTGGCTATAATAGCAGAAGCCACGTCATCCTTTTGAAGCACCTTCCTTTTGCCTTGCATGGAAACATTAACCCAAGCCCTTCTAGTCAACTCCTGAATGAAAAGCTCACAAGCTTTAGCGAAAACAATGGGGGCCTCACCAGATATCATCTTCACATCCTCTCCGCACATTTTCATGATCTTCTTGATCCTTGCCAGTGGCAGTGGGTGGGGCCCTGTTCTGCCTAATATTCCTCCACCTGAGATTAGTCCCGAGTATAGCCCAGCTTGCCTCATGCTTAATCTTAACTAACAACTAACTAATTTGTTCGGATTAGGAAGCTTGTTTGGTTCCAAGTTCTAGTTATATTGTTCAAGTTATATACACAAATGTGGCGAAGCCGGCCAGCCTGCTCAAAGCCGGCTTTAGATGTTCAAATTCTTTTATTATTTATTTTTAATTTATTTAATTCATTTAGCCTTATTTTCCGACCAAATTAACTAACATATATATGTTTCAGTAATGTTTGAAACATTGATCACGTCCAGATGCAATAAATCAACAATGTCAACGCTTTCGGATTGTTGTGTGAATCAATTATCGCTAATGACAAGCAAATTAATTTTTGTAGGATTATATAATAATCTAGATTTTTCTTTGTCAACTTCTAATTTTTATCACATTGGCTCTGAGAGTTTATGTTTGTGGTCAATGATTAAGGTACCATTGATTGTTTATTAAGGGTTTACCGTCAATGCTCGTCATTGATTAAAGTAATATTACAACTCAGTTTGCTTGTTCCATTTTTCTTAGAGTTCGGTTGGGTATGGATGATCAAAAAAAGAAAAAACAAAACTGTATTAACTAAAATCGGCTGAAATTGATAAATTTTTTTATCTGTTTCAGTCGGTTTATTTAATTAAATCCTTATTTTGGTTAAATCAGTTATCGGTATTTTAGTTGGTTTTGGTGCACCGATCAAAACACTGATTTTTTTTAAATTATAATTTTAACTCTAACCCTAACCCAAATTAGCCACAACTCCTAATTTTTGTTTTAGTGTTTGTGGAAAGTTTTATGTGTTTAGTACAAAAAATCATTTAACTTGCTTTATGCTCATTTGAATGATATTGAGTTGATGGATTATAATTTATGATATATTTTAAATATTATTTTGATTATGATATTAAGATAAATTAATATTTTTAATCGTTATAATATCGAATTTTCTTCAAAAGTGATATTAAATGAATGTAACTTTATATAATAAATTATTAAATATATGTAAAAATTACATATATCATAATACTAATATATGCTCATCAATTACATATATCATTATATAATTAAGTAGAAATAAAAAAAAATAGCTTAAAAAACTAAAAAATTGATCGGTATTGACCGAAACTGACCGGTCTAATACCAGTTCGGTTTTGGTCGGTTCTTATGGCGAAATCAGTGAAAATCTGAGTCGATTGTGGTTTCGATAAGTTTGGTTCGATTTTACCAAAAACTGTAATTTTGCTCACCCCTGGTGGATTGAGTTTAGTTAATTTTGTTTGTATTAATTTATGTTGGTTTATGGTTTATATTATATAAATATGTAGGTGATCATGTGTTTAAATTTTTTATGACGTAGGTTCAACCTAATTATTGATTAAATTATATTGATTTAAATCATTTTAGGTGTATTTAAATTATGCAGATCATTCAACAATTAAAAAATAAAGTTAAAGTGAAATAAAAATACACAAATTTAGAATTTAATTCAAAATTCACAATTACTAGTAAAATTCAAATTTATATTAATAACCTCAACTCATTCAACATTTACATAAAATCCACGACTGTGATATGACAACATTTAGAATCGTTTGATTTAATCAGATGGTTCATATACCGTGTAGGCAGAGGTGTCGGGCACCCCGGCTAAACTCTTTTTCTTACCCATCCATTTCTTAAGGGAATAAGGATTTGATTTATTTCAACAAAGTCCATTGTTAATATCTCTTGCGATAAATTCTTGTACATGTTAACAATACACATTTATTATTTTTATATGAAGATCCTGAGTTTTATTAATATTATAAGTGAATCTTTTAATATTTTAAGAATTATAAGTGGATCTTTTAAATTTGACTTCCATTATAAGTGGTTTCTTTTTATTTTTAATATACTTTTAAAGAACTTATAAAAATATCATTAATGTAATATTGTGAAAAATTATAAAAATTAATTGATCATCAAATTTTATATTGATTTTTAAAAATTAAATATATAATTTAGTTTAAAATTGAGAAAATCCACTTATAATTTAAGATAAATACGAGAGGATTCACTTATAAATTTAAAATCTAAAACAATACATTTATAATATATAATAAATCTAAAAAAATCTACTTATAATTTTTAAAATAATAAATATATTATATCAATAATATAATCTGACTATTTTAAATAATCGATATAATTTACCAATTATAATAATCCAAATTTAGATCCACAATTTGGGCCAATGGCTCGACGCTATATAAGCCGAGAGTATAGGCTACACTTGTGGGCTTTCTAATTTCCGTTTGGTTGTTTCATATTTGATGGTATGTCCAGCTTTATTACAGACTTCACAGTCAACGTTTCTTTCTTAAAGGCTGTCCTTTGTATTTACCACCTAAGGTGGATCTCTCTCTCATTCTTATTCCTCTTTTTGATACTAAACTTATGATTAATTGGAACAAATTCCAGACATAAAAAAGCTACATGAGTCATATGGACTGGTATCAATCCATTCCGAAAAGATTGTGTTTGTGTCATTGTCTCGTATCTGTGTACATTGTAAGAAATGGGTCCGACCACCTTCACATGAGCACCTTCCATTGTCTGTCGTGGCTCCAAAATGATAATTAATTTCACAATTAAATCACATAAAAAAGAAACAGCCCGGCATCTTTGTCATCCTTTGTATGATCTTTTTTCACGACCAAAATGAGTAGTGATAGTCGCACAAAGTTAATAACTTTACAGGAGAGACTGTCTTCACCAACTTACATTTGTTCTTTGCATGATCTTATATGACTTGATACTTATCGACTAATCAATCAGCTTTGGAATTGATATGATCAATTATGTTATTGACTAATTCCTAACTAGATTCTCATAATCTTAATATGGATAAATACACTACTGTTGGGAAGGAGTATATTAACGGTATTATATACTAAATGATGTATTTAACAATTTAATCTTGTTTTCAAGGGAAGAATCACTAAAGGTACTTTACAAATAATATATGTTCATTTGAATAGTAGTAAGAAAAGCTTTGGAGAATACAATGGAAATGTTGCCACTGAGGTGGTAGTTGGATTTGTGGGGATTTCATCCCTATAGTATATGTATGAGCTCGAGAGTGCTGTTGTTTCATTCACAATTTTTTTTTTTTTTTAAATTTTTTTTGGTTGCCATTTCAAGTGTTTGCTCAAGAATTTTCTTTATTAGTCTACCAAGATGTTTTATTGTTGTAACTCATTCCCTTATACAGTTTCATTCAAAATGAGATTTTATTTTATTTAAAGGCAGGGTGATCATCAATGGAACATGAAGAGTATCCCCGTGATGATCAACGAGACACTCTTCTTATTACATTGATCATCAAGGGGGATAGTGTTCCTATCTCATTCTTCTTCTTGTATCTCGTTCTTCTTCTTATATAAGAACATTGTCTCATTGATCATTAATGGGACATTAAGCATGTCCGGTTGACATCAACATGACTATTTTCTTATCCTCTTGATCATTAATTATATATCTTCATGCAACATCAAGTTTCGTAATGATCAACAAAAATTACAGCAATGGAATTGTGTAATCAGATAAATTGGTAGTGGGTTGTGGTGAGACTTAAGATGAAGATCATGATGAAGGAGGTCGTTATGAAATTGGAGGGAAAATGTGGGTAAAATAATGATTTTACCTCATCTCCCTTAGCTCGCACAACACATGAACTGGAGCCTTCTATTCAAAATTATAAACTATATATGTATTGAACGTGTCACGTCAGTAAGAATTTAACGCCAAGTAAATGCAGTACAAAAATATGTCATTTTTTACGTTCTTGTGTTCGTTGATGGAACGTTTTCCTGTTCTGTTCAACTTCAGACACTCTTTCTAGTTAATACCGTACACTTGCACTGTATATTATGGATAGTGGAAGATATAATAATTAGATAAAATTTCAATAATTAATATCTTATCTTATATTATTTAAATATATTCAATTTTCTTCTCCTTATATTTTTTATATATTCATTAGATATGGGACCATAAAACAGCCTAAAATAAAGCTATATGACATTAGCTGCTCTTTTTAGTAGACAGGATGTCGTAGGGCTATAGGCTTACATTAAATTCCTTGCACTCATATATATGTATATATATATTTTACGTAAGTTTTGCAAGATTCGGTTCAACTATGAAACATTATTCATTATGTTATGTTGCTTTGTGTAATTCTGCAAAAAGTTATGGGCTAAAGTGTAGTTTTCTAAACTTTCAGAAAGCAACGAAAGAGATGATGACCGTTGGTTTTTGTTAATTTTTCCCCTGGATTCCAACTTCTTCCTCCGTCGGTGAGGGTAACAAATTACCATTTTGCCCTCTTTATTTTCCGACATGTCTGGCAAATCGGCATGTCCGTTATTGGACAAGAAAGAATTGGTCCCTGATAGATTGCGATTTAAATAATAATGACAATAAGAAAAGTAGAAAAAACACGCATTCTAATAACATAAGACAAAGCTGGGTCCCATAATTTAATTCCTTATATATATTATATATATATTATAATTATAATTATTCAGAAGTTTCTTAATTATTATTTTCTATTTTCTAAATTATTTATTAATTTTGTAATTTTCTATTTTGCATTATGTCACGCTCACGAACGCCCACTTTTTCTAAACAAGACTGTTAGAAAAGTTGCTACAGATCTGCTTTCGATAGATCCTCCTTCTAAGCTTCTCTGCTGATAACTGTCATCTCCTTCTCTGAGTCGACTCGTTCCACTCTTTCTTCTACTCTGTTTTGGCAATGAGCTACCTAAGCTAGCTTGCTAGCACAAAAGAACTTAGTTGCTTGATTAGTGTTTACGGTGAACTCATCGGTTACCGGGATGTCAGTGTTCCGGCAAGGACAATCTCCGAGCTCCGGTTAGCCAGCTTGGAGCTGGTGAGTTCGAGTAAAGAATGTTCAAGTCGGTGAGGTGGAAGAGCGAGAGAAATAAGATCAAGGCCGAGTTCAAATTGCAGTTCCATGCAACTCAGGTTTTTTAATTTAGTTTAATCGAGTTTACATTCATTCGATTCTGTCAAGCGCTGAGGCTGATCGAGGTGCTTTAGCTACTAGCTTAAGTGAGCAGTATCGCGTTCTGTTTGGTTACTAGGAAAATGTAGGAAAATGAGTAGGAAAGTATGATTAATGTATTTGAAGCTTCTTCATTGTTTTTGACGTGAGATTGGAGAAAATCCGTGCGATTGAGGGTAATTCGAGGACGATGAGTATAAGATTCAAATACAATTTCTCCCTTTTTCCCCTTTCCTTCTCAGTACTTTTCAGAGGCGCCCATTCAGATTGGGTGCAGGGTCGTACCTTTCAGCGAGGTACGAGGTTTAGGGAAAATAAGTTATAAATGGCGAAGGCATGGTGATTTTTTCAGGTATCGCAGTTAGGGGTGGATGCCTTGGCGTTAGCTGTGGTTCCTGGAGATGTAGGAAAGCCAACAGTGAGGCTAGAAAAGGCTACCGTTCGAGATGGAAGCTGTAGATGGGAAAACCAGGTCCTTATTACTGTGAAAATTCTTAAGGAGCCAAAATCGGGGAAGATTAATGAGAAAATCTACTACTTTCTCGTCTCATCAGTATGATTTACTAAGTACTTTTGTTTTACTTCTAAATTTTTGCTCCTCCATGTCTTGTCATTTGTGCATTGATAAATTGAATTGATTTTGTATTAGGGATCTTCAAATCCATCTGTTATTGGGGAAGTTTCTATTGATCTCGCCGAGTATGCCGAGGCCACAAAGCCTTCCTTTGTCACTCTTCCTCTTAAGAGTTCAACTTCTACTGCTGTTTTGCATGTTAGTGTTTCCCTCTCTTTCTGTTTTTTGACATTTATGAAATGCTTAAACCTCGCGATTGTTGGTTGCCATTTTCTGAGCTGTAGTTTTTGTCTTCTTAATAGGTATCGATACAGAGGATGCAGGCTAACACGGAACAAAGGTATAACACAAACCAAATGTAGTATTTTCTCTAGATTTTCTTCACATCGTTAGGGATTTCTCTATCAATTTCATACTGAAGTTGGGTCTTTCTGGAGGACTATTGCAGAGAGGTGGAAGAATGTGAAGATACAAGTATTAAATCCCCAGATATGAGCTTGAAGACCTACTTAAGCCACAGTGATACAGACGAAAGCGTCACAAGTAATCATAATAAAGTAAGGCTCCATTACCAGAAAAGAAAGAGGATTATTCCTGTATGTTCCTCATTCTTTTCCCCCTTCACCCGTTTTCCCTGCTCTACAGGATTCCTCCATTGGTAATACTCCAAAAACATTTGAAAGAAATGGTTATCAAAGAGGGTCTTGTGGATCTGATATTACATTATCGAGCTCTGAGAGCAGCTCTGGACTTGATACTCCACGAGAACTTGGGATGAGAAATAACAATATCGACCAGGACCATACTAGCTTCCCATCATCTCTAATCCATACCTCAGTACCAAATAGATCCACAGACCGTGTCTCAGAAAATTCCTTCAATGGCAATAAGAGACCACAATCTGAGTGGTCCTCACTTGGTTCCAATCATGGAGCAAGTACGGATGAGTTGTCAGACAATGGCCTTCATGTAGAACAGGAGGTTCAACGGGCTTCAGATATTGATATTGAAAAGCTCAAGGCTGAGTTGATTCTTGTGGCCAGGAGGGCAGATGTGTCAGAGTTGGAACTACATGCACTTAGAAAAAATATTATAAAAGAGAGCAAAAGGGGGCAGGATCTCACAAGAGAGATTGTCAGCTTGAAAGAAGAGAGAGATGCACTCGAGGCAGAATGTGAAAGACTCAATGCCCTGCAGTTACTACAACTGGCGGGCAAAAAATTTGGTAACAAATTGAAATTGGAAGGTGGAGGGGATATACAAGCACTTCTGGAAGAAACTAGACGAGAACTGAAAGATGAGAAGGACTTGAATAGAGATCTTCAGTTCAAGCTGCAGAAGACAGAGGAATCCAAGAATAAGTTGATTCTTACCGTAAAAGGCCTAGAGGAGAGGTTGACGCAGAAGAATGGTGAAACATCTGATCTTTCCAAAAAATCTAAAACCAAGGAAAATGCAGAAGAGGATGAAGAGCAGAAGGAATTGGAATATCTTCTCAAGGAGCATATCAGTGCAGATGAAACATACCGGCTGGAGCAAAAAGTAATAGATCTTTGTGGTGAAATAGAGATATACAGAAGAGATAAAGATGAGCTAGAGATGCAAATGGAGCAGCTTGCACTTGATTATGAAATACTGAAGCAGAAGCACCATGACATTTCGCGTAAACTGGATCAAAGTAACCTTCAGGAACAACTGAAAATGCAGTATGAATGCTCCTATACTTCTGCTAATGTAAATGAACTTGAAACACAGCTTGAGAACTTGGAAAGAGAACTCAAGCAGGAGGCAAGGGATTCTTCTGATTCTTTGGTTAACATGAAAGAACTTAAATCGCATATTACAAGGTTGGAGGAAGATATTGAGAAACAGACCCAGAGATTTGAATTCGAGCTAGAAGCTGTGATGGGTGCCAAAGTTGAGCAGGAGCAAAGAGCCATAAGAGCAGAGGAATCCTTGAGGAAGATTAAACAAGAAAATGCAAATAGAGCAGAGAGGCTTCAGAAAGAGTTTAGAAGCATATCTAAACAGATGATTTATGCATTTGATAGAAATGAGAAGATGGCTGCTAAAGCTGTAGCAGAAGCAAGAGATTTGCATGTGCAGAGAAGTCAATTAGAAGACACAATCCACAGGACTAAGGTTGAGCTTCAGTCATTGAGGGATGATTATGAGGCAAGAATTTCTGAGCTTTCGAAACAAGTAGATGTGAGAACAAGTCAGTTTGAAGCAATATTGTTGGAACTGGATGTAAAGTCTCAGGAAATCCAAATTCTCAAATCCGAGATTGAGAGACTCACAACAGAAAATAATGGTCTCTCTCACAAAGTAGATCAAGCAGAGAATTTGAAATTCGAGATAGAACAAATGAAAACATCTGCGAAGAAAGCCAAGATGCTGATCCAGAAGGGCAATGTAGAAAGAAAAGATCTGGTGAGTACCCAACATGACCTACTTCTCATGGTACTATTTGGCTGGATGGAGTAATTTATATTTTACATAGTTCTACTTTCATAATACTAGGTTTGTGGTTGCTGTCTTGACTGAAGTTCTTTAATTTGGTTACAGGTAAATGGAGGAAGAAGCGAAGTTACTCCAAATGGTGGTTTACCTGAAGAACAATGGAGTGATGGCTCAACCAAGAGGTAACGGGATTTTTCTTGTACTTTTGCTTCTACATACCTTCTGATTAAACTTGCCATGCTATTTATTATAAGCATTTCACTTCTCTTCAGGAACGAGGAAATCTCATCACAAAAAGAACCGAAACCGGTTGATGATAACCGAGATCACAGCAGTGATGTATTAACTGAATTTGAATCATTAAGGGAGAGGAACATATCAATGGAGATTGAACTAAAGGAAATGCAGGAGAGATATTCAGAGATAAGTCTCAAGTTTGCAGAGGTAGAAGGTGAAAGACAGAAGCTTGTCATGTCTCTTCGATCCATCAAAAACTCCAGAAAGTAAATTACATCTTCACCTCAACTTATAGTCTCTCATAACAAGACTACTTTATTAAAAAAATGAATAAAATTAGTTTGTACATTCATTTCTTCTCCATCATCGTTTCCCGCAAAAAGGCTTCATAATCTAAGAACAGAAAGGTCAATTGACAATGAATAGTAGAATAGCATGAATCGATTACAGAAAGGAAAAACAAACAATCTTTATATCATCATCATCTATCTAGCATTAGCTTCTGTAGGAGTCTTCGCCACAATCGAAACGGGGTGGAGTCCAGTTTGCAATTCCTCTTGTAACAGATCATAAACAAGCCTATGCTTCTTCACTAAACTCTTCCCTTGAAACTCCTCAGACACAATTTTCACATTAAAATGCCTCTCTCCATCACTACTACCACCTACCCCAACATGCCGATAAGATACATCTTCAACCTGCAATTCTACTGGACCAAGCTCCCTCTTAAGCTTTCTCCTTGATTCTCTCCCCTCTACTTCCCAATTTACCCGAACTCGGGCTGGTACTGGAATCATCCTTAAGTCCACTTCCGCTACTCGAGTTAGTAGTGCCCAATACAGCATCCACATCCTCAATGGCATCTTGATCTTTGGTTTTCAATCCGGAACCTTCTTTTTCCGATTCAATAAACAGCTCGAGCGCCTTTTTCTGCCTCAGCCTCAACATGTTAAGGAACTCATTGTTTCTAGAAGGAGTCAGGCTCTGCTGAAGCCCGAGAAGGACGACGAAATCGGACGAGATACGAAGGAATTCTGCAACGGGCCGCCCCGATAGACCTTGGACGAGCAGGGCGGCTAGGCCCTTGGTGAGGACTGAGTCGGAATCGGCCTCGAAGAGAACGTTCTTATCTGAATCTAAGTAGGCTCTGACCCACACCTGAGAAACACAACCTTAGACCTTGTTGGACTTTGTTGTGAACTGGGTTTCGAGGGGTTTGAGGTTTTTGCCGTAGAACAAGAGCTGCTCGTACTTAGCTTTAGGTTCCTGTACGGAGTGGAAGAGCTTAACGATTTCCTGGAGCTTTGAAGAAAGCTCTTCGATAGCGAAGAAATTGGAGCTCTGGTTATGAACAGAAATCGAAGGGAAAATGGAATCGACGAGGTAGACATGATGATGACGTGCCGGATTTGAAGCCTAGAAGCAGAAAGAGAAAAAGCTTCATGCTGTACAGTATAGAACGATATTCACTTGGTAACCTTATTTTCATTAGCCTAAATGGGCTTGGCCCAATAAAAAGTTGAGACTGGGCTATTGAACAAAATGGCCCATATTAATCTTTAGAAGACTTCCTTCCTTTATTAATTTTGGTTTTTATTTTTTAAACAAGTCTTTTGTGCCTAATTTATTTATTTATATGTATTCCCAATGCCCCCTACGTCGACGTAACTATTTTCCACAGATTGTTGTTCCTGATGGACGATTTTACCCCCCATCAAACCTTAAAGGCTTTTAAAAGACGTGGAACTCTAGAAGAAATCTCTTGACTAATATTATTTGAAATTCTGCATTCAATTTATATATTTTAAAAATATTTTAAATTTTCCCTTTAAAAAAAATTAATATATATAATAATAATAAAAATACAAATCTTAGTATAATTCTAAAAACCATCTCACATATACTTAATAATATGTGACAACATTTTTTTCGTGTCAATCTTATAACCGGTCGAAATATATATATATATATAATTTTCAACTGAAATATTTTTTATATTTTTGTCGCATTAAGTAAAAAGACAAATCAATCCCTAAAAAAAGGGCATCAAAAAAAGAATTGTACTAGTTACAAAAGAGCCCCTCGTGACAAGTTGATTTGATCATATGTTATCTCTTATTTACCCATCATCGTCGGCTGCTGAGATCAATTACAGCACTATGCATCGATTTTCTACTTCAATATTCCGAGCATCTGCTCATAACCATTCTCTCTCTAGACCTCACTTTCTTCATCCTCATCCTCATCCTCACCATCCGACTCCGATCAGAAAACCGTCCGCCACCATAGCTACCGCCGTTCTCATCTTCCCTCTCCTCTTCCTCGCCGCCTTTATCTCTTCCTTCTTCATCGACACTGTAAGCAAGCTAATTAATTAACTTGGTTCAATTCCTAATACTCCCTCTGATTAATTAATTAATTAATTATTATTTTACCCTTTTTTTTTTCTTTCTTATTCTTGCAGTCTCTATTTTCTATCAACACTTCCCAAATTAATCAAACCGTTCTAATTTCCCAACAACTACAACTCCACGAACACGAAGTACTTGAATTTCCACTCAACTGCCTCAAAAACATATCAAACCAGACTAACCATAACCAAACCTGCCCGAAATACTACCCGACAACCTTCCAATTGGACAAGCCGGGACCCATCTGCCCGGACTATTTCCGGTGGATCCACGAGGACCTCCGGCCATGGAAATCAACTGGAATCACCCGAGACATGGTGGAGAGAGCTAAGACGACGGCACATTTCCGGCTGGTGATTCTAAAAGGGAAGGTTTATATAGAGAAGTACAAGAAATCAATACAGACTAGGGATGAGTTCACTATATGGGGAATTTTGCAGCTTCTTAGGAGGTATCCTGGTAAGTTACCAGATTTGGAGCTCATGTTTGACTGTAATGATCGGCCTGTGATCAAGACACGCGATTACCGGCAGGGGCAAAATAAGACTACTATGGTCGGGTCGGGTCCCCCGCCGTTGTTTAGATATTGTGGTGATAGATGGACGATGGATATTGTGTTTCCTGATTGGTCCTTCTGGGGATGGTAAGTATATATTTGATCAACTCTTTTAACTATTTTTTATATTTATTTTATTGCTTTATTGAAATTGCAGTTTAAAACTTCAGTTTATGCTTAACGACTGCTCCAAATTATTATATAATTTAATCAAATTAAATAGTTTAGATGAAGTCTATTTTACTCTAAACTCTCAAGTTTAAATTTCACAATGCTAATCAAAATGCATGCACTCAATTTGTCGGTCTTTTTGTCATTTGTGTAACGGGGACAGCCGTGAGAGGAAAGTTAGCTGTATATTAAGGTCCTCCTCATTCTGATTTCTGGGTGATAGATTGGGCATGGCCGGGCCTAAGCTGGGTCCTACGTTGAGGTTTACTCGTGACCACTGGCCATCTCCTATCTCACTCATGCATGTTACCGCTGAGCTGGTTCATGGGGCATGCAACACATAGTTTCAAGATTTTGATGAATCCAAGAAGTGTTATAATGGTCAAAATGCAGAATTTGAACTAATCCGAATATTTTCTGAAATAAACGAATTAGGAAAAAAAAAAAGATTTTGATGAATATTAACCATTTTGGACCTTTCGAGATTGGTGTTGTAATCATTAACTTAGCCCGCAAGTCCAAATGAAACGCGAAAATTGTTAATGCCTTTCTAGTAAAAAGTCAGCAACTTTTTTCATTAGAAAAATAGTAAACTATTGAAGCCATTGTCATCTATATACAGTTTAGACAGCATGCTTCATAGTATGTAAACTAATGTAATGTATTTTTGTGTTGTGTTGTGTGTATGTGTAGGGCAGAGATAAACATAAAACCATGGCAAAATTTGTTGGAAGACATGAGAGAAGGGAACAACAAGAGCAAATGGATAGAGAGAGAAGCTTATGCCTACTGGAAAGGAAACCCTCATGTTTCTGATACCAGGAGAGACCTTCTCAAATGTAATCTTTCCCAAACACACGACTGGAATGCCCGCCTCTATATCCAGGTCCATATATATACATTATTATATATCATATATGGAGAAATTCTTGAGTGAATCGTACTTACAATGGACCGATCAATTTTAACCGTATATGTTTTTTTCATATTCTCATATCATATATCACATCGATCTTATATATGTTTGGAGTGAATCGGTCCACTGTATATACAGTTTTTTCTTGGGAAATTCTAATATCAGTGGTAAAATCTGTGTCTTATAATTAATATATAGGTATTACTTACAGGACTGGATCCTTGAATCTCAACAAGGGTTTAAGCAATCGGACTTGGCTAATCAATGCACTCATAGGTACGTGATAAATCCATTCATTAAGTGCACTTAATCTGAATTAATTACCATATATCACTGAATTAATTACCATACATGAATGCATGTAGATACAAGATCTATGTAGAAGGGTATGCCTGGTCCGTAAGCGAGAAATACATTCTAGCCTGCAATTCTGTCGCACTGATTGTAAACCCCACGTACTATGATTTCTTCACGAGATGTTTACAACCAGTCAAACACTACTGGCCCATCCGACATGACGACAAGTGCAATTCCATTAAGTTCGCTGTCGACTGGGGCAACTCCCACAAGCGAAAGGTAATAAATACTACATGCCGTTTTTCAGTTACAAAGCTACACCTCGTTTTGTAAAAACTACGTGTCGGTTATATATTGAAACAGGCACAGGAAATGGGAAGGGCAGCAAGCGAGTTCATGCAAGAAGAGCTCAAGATGGATTACGTGTACGATTACATGTTTCATTTGTTAAATGAATATGCAAAGCTGCTGAGATTCGAGCCGAGAGTTCCAGAAGGTTCTGAGGAGTACACGTGCTCGGAGAAGATGGCGTGTGGGAGAGACGGGTTGGAGAAGAAGTTTATGGTTGAGTCATTGGTGAAGAGTCCTTCTGAGAAAAGCCCTTGTAGTTTGCCTCCTCCATTTCACTCCAAAGAGCTTGCCAATTTCTATAGGAGGAACGTTAATTTGATTAGGCAAGTGGAGAAGTGGGAAATGAATGCCTCAAAATCACTAAATAAAGTTTAAACACTAATAATGAATCTCTGTTAGTAGCCTCAATGCATAATCACATGTTCTTGTTCCATCAGTTGTCTAAAATTGTGACTAAACGCTTGCCCTTGCATCTTAGTACGTGACAAGTTTGTGATTAGTGAATTAAAAGCTACTCTATCAATCATGATTAATGTTAGTGACAATGGGTTCTTGTAATTATTAATTCTGATTTTGACACCATCACACCAACTCGAACTAATGATGGTTTCAACTAACATGTTGTATTGTCATTAATACGATAATATTTTCAGACACATCTTCTAGTGTTATAATTTCTTACCAATCTAACCATAATTCGATTCAATCAACTTAAAGTTTCTTAAGATCAGAGAGGATCAGAAATCTATCTTATAATCTATGTTACATTGGGGCATAAACCCTGTAAGAGAATCGAACTAACATCGTTTTCATGAGTCTCTCATTTGTAAGCCATGAGAGACAAGGTTTAGTATTTCACATGCTTTCATATGTCGACCTGTCTAGCTACTAGCTAGCTAGCTAGCTAGTTTCTTTATGTATGTTAGTTGTTCCTACCAAACTTACGATAATTTCCCCACCTTTTTTTTCCCCAATTTGATTACGAAGTAGACCCATAAAAATTGCTAACTACCAAGCAAATTGCAAGCCAATCCAAAAAAATAGTGTTGCCACCTACTTTACTTTCTTCCTTTGTAAATATGGATTCCTCTTTTCGGTCTTTTGATATTTGTGCTGTAATTATCACGAATGAGTAAAAACCACATCAAACTATGTCATATGGTAACGTAAATAGTCGATATGATAAATTTTCAAGTTATTTGACATCTCACTTTGTACATTATGGATTTCGATCCCCAATATTATACGAGAGTGTGTGTTTTTTCATCATACAAAAACGAGTCAGGTTCAGGACAATGAGAAAGGATGGGCTCGTGATCAGCAGCATCCTTCCAACATATAGATGCAACTATTTTTTAAATTTTTATTATAAAGGAGACATAAAACCCTCCTCCCCCTTGGAAAATTACATGATCTTACATGTTATTCTGTCTTTTTCTTTTTCTTTTTCTTTTATTTATTATCTTTAATTAAAAGTGATGGGCAAATTATTATGCTTTGATTTTATTTTAAAGGTTGATGCCTAATTAAAAAAAAAAAAAAAAAAAAAAAAAAAAAAAAAAGCCAACTGGTTTCCATAGAATCAATCTGTAAGCTTTGTCACAAGTTGCATACTACATGAAAATCAAGTCAAGCAAACGGGTCCCACTATTTCCTTAATTCAGCGAACGTATGATTTCATGACACGTGTCCATGTTCATATGTGCTTGGATTTATCTGATTGATGCTAACGTTTTTTGGAAACTTTATTCATACTCACTCCCAAGTCTGACGTACCACCCTTTTTAGTTTTTCTTAAACGTACGGTGTCTTTCTTGGAAGCTACCATTATTCGTGAGACTAACTACTTCTTCATGCTGTAAACAATCTCAATGCTCTAATGTCAATGTCCACGCATGTGTGCGACTCGGATACAACAACAACATAGTGCCCGTGTTTAAAAATTATATTTATTAATAATTATTTATTTATTATAGTTAAAAATATATTTATAAGTATAAATTAATTAATATATATTTTTAAATACATTTATTTTGATAAGTATTAATTTAATATATTTCTTTAAATATAAATATTAATAATTTTTTTTAATACTAAATATCTAAAACTATTTATTTTAATAAATTAATTAAAATAATTAAATTATTTAAATAAAAATAATACGTAGTCTTTAAATTGGATTAAAAATAATTATTATTTAAATTCCTACTGTATATATGATTTATAAATATTTTTTTTTTTTTTTTTTTAAAGGAGAGAGTAATTGAATAAGATATATAAAAAGTTAAAAATTAAAACAGAAAGAGTAGAGTGAGGCTATGGTGACGTGGAATTTCCAGCTGGAATCCGGCACATGATTACTGGCGACAATCCCGGATGGGTCCCTCCACTCTAACTAATGCAATGTTTAATTAATCTTTATTATCGTGTTTTTAATTAGTCAATTTATTTATCTACGTAACAAGAACACTGGAAGGTGTAGGAATATCAACGACACGTCGTTATGACGAGTTTTAGTTTCCACCAATCCGCATTAATTACCCCCTATACAATTCAGATTCCCTGTCAGCATATATATGTCTCAGATTCACTAGCTTCTATCATCCAACGGCTGCCGTCCTTCCACTATAAGTGATCTTAGCATTTACCACCCTCAGCTTACCAAAACACCCCCCCCCCCCCCCCAACACGAGAAATTACTCAACCGTCTATTTAATCATTTCCAAAAAAAAGAAGAACGTACACCACGTCACCAACAAACCACTAAATTCAATAATTATTGGTTTAAATTTAATATAAATTAAATAATCAAAAATAAAAATAAATAATAATAATTAAACTTACAATATTATTAAATAAATTTAAAATATGTTACGTAAAAAATTTAAATCCAAAATTAAGTCAAGAAGTCGTCGCTACGGGTAACTTCCGGGGGTCAGTCTCTCTCATACATACTCTCTGTCACTCTCACTTTTCCAGTTTTCTTGTCCATAATAATAACAAATTTCCAGGGAAAAAATCTTCTTAACTCTTAAGCACTTGAAAAAAGAAGAGGCGAAACCTCTCTTTGAATCCAAGTTTCATCCTCATCTGTATCTACTTCTATGTTTCTTCTGAAAATTCTTCCACTTTCTCTGCTAAAATTTTGGATCTAAGTAAATCAACACTAGAATTATTCTTTCGTAGTTAAAGAGTCATCTCTCTCTCTCTCTCTCTCTTTTCTCAGTGTAAGATTTCTTTATTAGAAGTAGGATCTTGAGCTTTCTGTGTATAAAGAGCTGTTATAATCACTAATAGTAGGTTTCCTTCTTCTTCTTTGGCTTTTCTTTCTTTCCCTGAGCAATGTTGCCTTTCTGAAGTCATCTTCTTGGTCTGATTTTACTTTTTTGAGGATTGAGAGAGAAAAATGAAATCTCTCGTTTCGTTTCAGCTCTTCTTCTGTCTGATTTTGAAGGTTCTGTTTGTGGCTTCTTCTGATTCGTTCGCATCTGATGAAGGTAAATGTATAAATATATGTCGCTTTTGTGTGATTGCTTCATTTTTCTTTCCAGATCTTAGTGTTTTTGCAATTTTCTAACACTGATGCGTTTGGTTGTTGAGAAAATGCGGAGTATGCAAGAAATTGAAGAAGTTACTGAGAAAGTGGGGGAGGATAAATAGTCATTTTTAAGCTAAACTGAGTTCAACTTTAATTTGGTTAGGGTTCTTAATTAGAATGTGAGGTTAAGGTAATCAGGATTGAAATTTATCATTTCGTTCTGCAGTTTTCTAGGTAGAATTGTAACAGACAGAATTGTAGTCTGCTTCAAACAGTCCACAAGATCATAACCATGTGCATTCCTGTACTCGACAGTCAAAAGTAAATTAAATTCTCTCTCTCTTTTTTTTTTTCTCAGTATCGGTGCTTATGGCCTTCAAGGAAGGAATATATGAAGATCCCCATCTATTTTTTTCCAACTGGAATAACTTAGCTGCAGATCCTTGTGATTGGTTCGGAATTTCATGTTCTCCAGATGGAGGTCATGTTGTGAAGCTGTGAGCATTTCCATTTGTTCATCAAGCATTAGATTTTCAATTTTATCGTAGACTAAAGGCTAAAGTAAAATAATCTTACATGCTGGAATTGTTCCTTGCAGTAACATTTCTTGGGCATCTTTGAAAGGATTTCTTGCTCCGGAATTGGGTCAGCTGAACTTTTTGCAAGAATTGTATGTCATCTTCTCCCCCTACTTGACATACTAAACAAGTTGCTCGGTATTTGAATTTTGTTTCATTTTCCTTAGTTTCTGCTTGACTCCATGTTTTGATGGTTTGTAGACTCTTGCACGGGAACGGACTGATTGGAGTAATACCCAATGAAATTGGCTTATTAAAGAACCTCGAAGTCTTGGATCTGGGAGGAAATCTACTCTCTGGTTTGATTCCTCCAGAAATTGGGAATTTGACCAATATTATGAAAATGTAAAAACAATTGATTTCCATTGCTGGATTGAGCTTTTATCTTTGTCCTTTTTTGAATTTCTCTCACTGGTGTAATGTTCATTTTTTGTTGCAGAAACTTGGAGTCGAATGGTTTGACTGGTAGATTACCTATTGAGCTTGGGAATTTGACACACCTTGAGGAACTTAGGTTGGATAGGAATAAGCTTCAAGGGACCATTCCTTCTAATGGAAATATAAACTTTACAGTTAACGGACATGGAATGTGAGTATGTAACAGTCACTGAGAAGCAGTTAAAACATCTTGTGATATTGGCCTTTTCTTTTTATGCATGGTTCCTAGGATAGTACAGAACAGGTGATGGTGAAAAAAACAAAACATCATCTCGCTGAACTTGATTTCTAAGGCTTTGATCTTCGGTTTCGTTTTACCTTTCCATCTCTTATAGCCTACTTATTTTACAGGTATGCATCAAGCACAAACTTAACTGGCTTCTGCCGCTTATCTCAACTAAAAGTTGTGGATTTTTCTTACAATTTTTTTGTTGGGATTATACCCAAATGCTTGGAGAATCTTCCAAGGTGCATTTTTGGAGCATTTCTTTTTTATTTTGGATTCTCATTTATTATGTGGCATTTTTTTGAAGTCAAAAATTTATTTCATGCAGATTAAGTTTTCAAGGGAATTGCCTCCACATCAATGATACCAAACAGAGAACTGCCATGCAATGTGGTTTGTCACATTTAAATCTAATTGACCTTTCTATTATTGTTCCTAAATGGAATCGATTAAAGAGTATATATGTTTATACAAACAACACTTTCTTTTGAAGGTGGGGCCTCAACTGCTACAAGTCATCCAGGAACCAACGTCAAAATGCATCCATCTGCCGAATCCAAGCATCAATCAACATCCAAACCTGCCTGGCTCTTGGCCCTCGAAATAGTGACTGGAACCATGGTGGGTTCTCTCTTATTGATTGCCCTAGTCACTGGTCTTCAAAAATGCAATAGCAAATCCTCTATAATTATGCCTTGGAAGAAATCATCAAGCGGGAAGGACCATGTGACTGTCTATATTGGTACCGTTCTCTTCTTACCTTTCACTACCTTTCTTCTATCGATATAAATATTTTCTATCATAGTCTTATACACTGGTTTTAAATCAAACTTAATGGTTTTCGGGACAGATTCTGAAATTTTGAAAGATGTGGCAAGATTCAGCAGACAAGATCTTGAAGTGGCCTGTGAAGACTTCAGTAACATTATTGGCTCCTCTCCTGACAGTGTTGTATACAAGGGAACCATGAAAGGTGGGCCTGAGATTGCTGTTATCTCATTGTGCAGTAAAGAAGAAAACTGGACAGGATACTTTGAACTTTATTTCCAGAGAGAGGTACTGCTTTCTATGACTAGAGCACAAGAGCTACCGATTCACTATTTGGCCTATTTCAAGGAAAACATGAGTTTTCATGAGTTTTTGTTCTTTAACTTCAATTCAGGTTGCCGATTTGGGAAGAATAAAGCATGAGAATACAGGAAAATTACTCGGTTATTGTAGAGAGAGCACTCCATTCACAAGGATGCTTGTTTTTGAATATGCCTCAAATGGGACATTATCAGAACACCTCCATTGTAGGTCTTAAGTATTTTTATTCAACTGCTAATTTTTTATTACTCTAAACTTTTAAGCAGAAACCTGAGCATTTATCCTGTAAATGCAGATGGAGAAGGATGCCAGTTATCTTGGACTAGGAGAATGAAGATTATCATAGGCATTGCTACGGGACTAACGTATCTTCACACTGAACTCCAACCACCATTTACCATATCAGAGTTGAATTCTAGTTCTGTATATCTTACAGATGATTTTTCTCCCAAGGTATATATTAATCCATACATCCTCGAGAGGTGAAGAACTTCATTTAATCTAACCTATTTTTTGCTCCTCTTATTTGCAGCTGGTCGACTTTGAAAGTTGGAAAGCAATTCTATCAAGGTCAGAAAAGAACTCAGGCTCTATTGGAAGCCAAGGTGCACATTGTGTTCTTCCAAACTCTTTGGAGGCACGTCATCTAGATGTTCAGGGTAATATCTATGCTTTTGGGGTCCTTTTACTCGAAATAGTCAGTGGAAGACCCCCTTATTGCAAGGATAAAGGAAGCTTGCTTGAATGGGTAAGTACATTTTTAGATACTCAAGTTTTCTGTAACACTTGTAGGGAATGAGGCCAAACTAGAAAGCTTTTTCTTTCTTACAGGCCAAAGACTACCTCGAAATACCAGAAGCTATGTCTTCTGTTGTGGACCCGGAACTGAAGAATTTTGGATTTGACGACCTCAAGGTAATATGTGAGGTGGTAAATCTTTGCATCCACCCTGACCAAACCAAGCTGCATTCTATGAAAGATATATGCACCATGCTAGAGACCAGAATCGACACATCGTTTTCGATTGATTTCAAGGCATCTTCACTGGCATGGGCTGAGCTTGCACTTCAATCATAAACAGAGTCAAAGCTCTAACCCAGTAAATCAGATAAATACATAGTACATTTTTCTCTTTTTGGCCCTTTTCACCCTGCTGATTTTTTCTTTTCTTTTTCTCCCCTTCTATGTCCTTGTAAATACTTAAAAATCAAGAGGAAATTCTAGTACCATCACACATGAGAGTTTTATTTCATTGACTGATTTCTGTTATCTCTACTAATCATCAAGCAGTTTGATGAACTGTTGAACAAATTCTCTGCTGTTTCTTAGGCTATGTTATTTTCATGTTCATTGTTACATTTACCTATTTCGGCACATTTTAGTAGCTGTTCTGAGAACTGAGTACGAAAAATATACAATAAAACCAGTAAACCATGCTTAATCCTTCTTTATAATTAGTGTAAAAAGGACATTATACGGAGAAACAAGAAGGGCGGCAAGGGAGAAGGAACTGTGCAGAAAGCAAAGACGTGGAAAAAACCAAAATAAAAACAGTAAATATTGTTGTACTCTCACTTCACAACTTGGTTTTGAATTACAAAAACCATGCCTAACATTTTAAGATTATGATAACTTCTCTTTGAGGAGGAGGCCCCAAGAAGAAAACAATGAGGGAGGGAGGGAACACACAGGAAGAAGCTAATTATAAAGAAAAAAAGGAAGAGCTAAAACTGAAAAGCTCGACCTTTGACAATGTCCATGCTCATCTCACTAGGATCTGTTGCTTGCAATTCAAACTGAATCCCATCCAATTCTCTCTTGAATCTATCCTTCGAACTTGCATACACCATTTTCATCCTCACCTTTGATGTATCCGGCGACCTATACCGAAATCAAACCGACAGATCAACACTAAAACAAAATATAAGCATGAAAAAACAAAATGTTGGTTAGTGAGTTAGTTACCATGCGACGAAGAAGATCTTGCTTTTCTGGCAATTCTCAGCGGTGATGAAATCGAAATCATAGACGGCATAACGACACTCGTTAGCAGGCAAAGAGGCAGTAAAATCGTCATAGCTTGCATTGGGTTCTCCAAGTGTTTCCACTATGACTTGTTGTTGCTCGATCTTGAACACGATGAAGCGAAAGTTCCTCTTCGCTTTTAGTTCCCAGAACCTTAGCTTGCACTCGTCTTGCACCGCCATCCCTGAAGCTGCATTAGCCTGACAAGCCGCCAAAAAAAGATGAGATTAGCTCGATAAAAAAAACTGTCTAACAATGTATGTAAAAAGTAAACTTGAGAACATACCATTTTGCCTTCAGAGGGTAGTGCCCTTGTTTTTTTTCTCTTTTTGGTTTGGGGTGAAAATGAAGGTGAAGGAATAGAGGGAAATGAGAGGGGGCGAAAAGGAAGAAAAGAGTAATGTGGGTGTAAGAGAAGAGAAACGAAGATGCTTGTTTTTAGGAGGCATTGGAGGTTTAACTTGGACCAAGCCTTGATCAGAAAGTGAAGGGAAGAGAGCGTTTGAAGGAAAATTTTGAGGGTGAAATTTTACTTCTTACCACCTTTTGTTTCTCTTCCCACCATTCTCTCCACATTTCACTTTTATACTTCCACGTTATACACATCTAATTTGAAACCGTTGTGTTTTTAAAAATAAGATTTTATAAGAAAAATAATAATATTAACCATTATACACGTGTATATTATATGCATTTATACTATACGAGAGTGAATAAATTATATTAGTTGTTAAGATATTACTACTCGTATATCTAAAAATAATAAAAATTCAAACTCACATCCAATATCTTAAGATGATCTATTAAATAAATTCATATTATGTTCGGATTATATAGATCCGAATATATCCAAATAAAGTATATAGATAAATAATCTATTAATCGATATATTATTAGATGAAGGACTATACTTTTGCTTGATGCTCACCCCTAACACATGTCGCTCGATAGATAGATGGCTAAATTGAATTTATATTCATCTGCACCTTTAGTCCGATTATGTCAAGGCACGTATGCTTCGGACATAATCCGAACTTCTATGGTTGAAAAATGGATTGAAAATTAAAGGCCTAAGACCTATTAATATATCATAAATACATTCCCACTTTCGAAACTTAGAAAGCAAAGATTTTATAAGTGATTATAATTACTTAGAAACTTATAATAATAAGTGAATAGTATTGATCCATAAAACTTACCCACACTATACGATATGAGATACTTCTAACACTTATTAAGTATATTCTGCATCGTGATGATTATAAACGATTGTAATTAATGTTTATTCGATTATAAATCTAGATGAAACTCAAATCCTCTTTTCACTTAAGGATTCAACACATGTAAGTATCAATTTTAATGGAAGCACAATTATGGTCGAATGTGGGGGCCACACACGTGTCAGTAACCACGGTCCCGAAAAGCGAAAAGAAAAACTGCGAGATGGCGTCTTGAAGTGAGTATAATAAGCAAAGCACACTCGATCCTATGCTGCTCCCTTTCACATGCACGAGTATTACACTACACTTCTACTGCCTTCGCTTACACTATTCAACACTATACATTACCCAAACCCACGACTACTGATCTTCTGATTCACTCACTTGAATTCGGGAGAGGTTCTTACAGGAGAATTATAATCGATGTAATAAGCGGCAGAGTTTTATATTACGTGAACAAAAGTATATATACATGTACAAGAGTTTAACTCTAGAATCAAATAGAAAATATGATGATAAATATAAGAGAAGATTCTATGCATAAATAATAGATATTATGATGGTATAGATATATCTTTAATATGCTCTTGTAAAATTGATGATCCATCGGTAATCCCAATTTTATCACATAATAACTAAAAGTGAATTGATCAACTGTGAAAATATGGGAAACAGTGACTAATAAGCCTTTGGCAACTAAATCACCCCCAAAGTGGATGTCAATGGATATATGCTTCATCTGAGAGTGTAGAATCGAGTTGAAGGACAAGTGTGCAGCTCCAATGTTGTCACAAAAGATCGTGGGGAGGGCGAGCTAGTGGAAGAAGTTCCGAGAAAAGATTTTGAATCCAACATACCTCCGACGTGGTACATGCTAGTGTCCGATATTCAGATTTCGTGGAGGAGCGAGCAACAACTCATTGCTTCAGAGCACTCCAGGTGATAAGATTGGGACTGAGAAATACAATGAATGCCGAAGTCGATGTGCGATTTATGTGGTTACTGGACCAATTCACATCTAAGTAAATGATATGATCAAAGGAGTGAGACTTATGAAGAAGGAGCCCATGAGAAAGAGTACCTTCAAAATATCGGAAGAGTCGCTTGGCAGCAGCCCAATGGTTCATTGTAAGGGCAAACATAAATTGGGCCAAGCGATTTATCGGAAAGGCAACATCCGGACGTGTTAAGGTGAGGTATTGGAGAGCACCAATTGCTTGACGATATTCCATTGGATCGGTCGGATTTGATTTGTCCTCTTTGGAAAGAGTGACCGAGGCTGCCATGAGAGTGGTGAGAGGCCGAGCACCGTCCATTTTTTGATGCCAAAAAATATCCATCACATATTTTTGTTGGCTAAGAAACAACCCATTACGGTAATGGACAACCTCAATGCCGAGGAAGTACATCAATATGCCAATGTCCTTGACGGAAAATTGACGACTAAGTTCCATAATAATCCAGGCAAGGAGTCTAGAGTCAGTACTTGTAATAGAAGATCGTCAACATATACTAAAAAGTAGATGTGAGAGTTACCACGATGTAACTTGAAAAGCGAGGCATCCGACTCTGATTGTGTAAAACTGAGTGGGAGGAGGGTGGCACTAAGTGCGTGGTACCATGCGCGGGGAGCTTACTCAAGGCCATTTAGAGATTTCCATAGATGGAAAATATGATCCAGATGAGAAAGATCAACAAATCTGGTGGGTTGAGCCATAAGAACCTCCTCCGTAAAGGTATCATAAAAAAATGCATTACTGACATTTAGTTGATGAATATGCCAACCATGCATAACCATAAGAGATATGATGTTATAGATGTTAACCGGCTTGACAACTAAACTAAATGAAACCCCTTCGCAATTAGGCAGGCTTTGTAACGATTGATGGAGCCATTGAGATAATGTTTAATACGAAACACCCACTTACATCCTACTAGATGAAGTGCATGAGAAGCCGGAGCAAGATCCCACGTTTTATGGCGAAGTAAAGCATTAAACTCGTCAGACATTACTTTGCGCCATTCATGATACTTCATTGCTTGAGAAACATAAGAAACTTCGGTTTCCTTAGAAACCTAATGCTTGGTGGTAAGGTGGGTCATTTTCGGCTTGAAAATATTATTCATGGCACGGGTGGTCATCCAATGAGCATGAGTTAGCACCGGTGTGAGTACAAGAGCCTCGGTAGGTGTGGAATGAGTGGAGGATTATTGGGAGAGTGATGGAAACCCGGTAAAACCCAAGGGTAAAGCAATTGGACCTGTAGAGGAGAGACGCGGGTATGGGGAAAGAGAGATTGGGTCTACACTTAAGAAAATTGGGTTGAAGTGGACAGACAGCGGGTTTTGCATACATCCACGTTGGGTCTGAGCTAGAGGAGGCTACGGTACCAGATGATGGTGCAACAGGTGGAGGCATGGTCACCGGTAGAGGGGTTAGGCATCAGTTCAATGGGAATAGATGGCCAACGGGTGACCAGAGCAGGAGGGTCGGCTGGTGACGTGGTAGTCTTAAATGGAAAGAGATTTTCAGCGAACCGAACATGGCAGGAGAGATATAACTGAGAAGTGGTGAGATCGAGGCATTAATATGCACTCTAAGACAGTAAGGAGCCGAGGAAAAGACACGGGCGAGAGACGGGCTATAGCTTGTGCTCGCGATACAGTTTGAGCCATAGAAAACAAAGACAACCGAAGACCTATAGTTTGAGATAGTTTGGTGGCTTACTAAAGAGACAGTTATATGGAATTTTTTGGAGTCCAAAAGAGGTGTGGGCAGCCGGTTGATCAAGTATACAATAGCTTAAAGAGAAAATGACCAAAACTTTTTTAAGAGATTGGCTTGATGAAGGAGAGCAAGACCGGTAGCTACTATATGACGATGGTACTATTTGATGGTGTCATTTTATTGAGGCGTGTGAGGAGCCGTTGTGTACCAAGTAATGCCATTCGAGGAGAGGAAAAACTTGAGTTTTTGAATCTCACCACCATTGTCACTATAAATATTACAAATTTGTTAATTGAATTATTTTTCCACGAAGAGTTTGAATTGGGGAAATAGTTCCGCCACTTGAGACTTTACATGCATAGAATAAAGCCAACAATATTTTGTATAATGATCAACCAAAAGCAAGTAGTAGCGATGACTAGTAAGAGAGGAAACTCGAGTAGGTCCCACACGTCGGAGCAAATAAATTGCAGTAAAAATGAGCTAATAAGAGACATATCGTGAAACAGTAATTGTTTACTTTTATTAATGTTGCATGGAAAACAAATAGGAGGGACATGAGAAAGCATATTCAATATAGGTAATATAAACTGATGAACTAAATAAGAAATATTTTTCGACGACAGATGACCAAGTCGTTGATGCTAAGCCGAGATAGAGGCCTTTCCCCTAGATAGGCAACCGATGGTGGAGGAGAGGTTGATGGCACCTTAACTAAGTATACCCTATTTTCAAATGGTCCGTAGATGAGTGTCGCTCTCATTGTTTGATCCTTCACAAGAAAATGAAAAAGATGAAACTCAATAATAACCCATTTAGATTTCGTGAAATGATGGATTGATAAAAAAAATTTAATGTGCCTTAAGAACATAAAGAATATTGGATAGATGTAATGTGCATAACATAAATTTTAGAAAAGATGACATAATATATGTGATAGGTAAACCTGAACCATTCGCAATGAAAATCTCATAGTATCATTATACAATGAATGAAACACAACTTAGATAGATCGGTTGTGAGGCTATGGGAGGTACCCGAATCCATTAACCAATTAGTCATTAAGGGGGGACGGGGGGAGTAGGAGGCCGAGTTGGTAATGACCTGAATTTTGCAGCACACATTTGCTATGTGGCCATGATTACCGCAATACTGCCAGATGAGAACATGAGTTTAGTGTATAGTAACTTACAGTACGATAATTACTATTATTGGGTTTACCTCTGTTGAACCGGGGCCCACGGTTAGGCTCCCTATGATGAGGTGTGCTGGACAGCAGATGAGAAGGGCTGGAGGGCGGGCGGCGGGCAGCAGTGTTTGCCATGGCAATGAGGGTAACGTTGGTCGAATCTAGCCGTTTGAGGTAAGCTTCATGAGCAATAAGAAGGTCATGAAGTTCTTCAAACTTGAGAGGAGATTCACGAGTCCGAATAGCAGCAGTTATCTCTTTATATGTGGTGCCAATACGATTGAACACATAGAAAGTAATATCGTCATCCGCGATGGGGTGTCATAAGACCAATTTCATAAAACTGAAATTCTTTACTTGGTCCCTTACTTGCCTTTCTGCTTCCATAAAGCTGAAATTTACTCTTTATTTGATCAGTTGGGGACTCGAACCACTTGATCTCTGCCACAATGAGCGGTGTAACTTGCTGCCTCCGCTTCCCTGGTCAACTCAACTCTGACCTCCGTAAGCTCGCAGTCAACCCCATTCCATTCCCACGTCTCAACTTCTTCAGGGTCGGTTTTGCCCCCCCCCCCCCTCACATTTCGTGGGTCCCAGCAATACCGTGCCCTAACTTTCCCGGAACTCACCCAACAATTGTGGGATGCTAAGAACATGATGTGCTGCTGATCCTTGCCACGGCCGTTATCTCACCGCCTCAGCCATGTTCAGAGGGAAGATGAGCACTAAGCAAGTTGATAAACAGATGATCAACGTACACAACAAGAACTCTTCCTACTTTATGGAGTGGATCCCAAATAATGTCAACTGTTTGTGATATCCCTCCCTTCGGCTTGAAGATGGCTTCGACTTTTACTGGGAACTCTACTTCAATCCAGGAAATGTTTAGACGTGTTAGTGAGCAGTTTACTGCCATGTTTAGGAGGAAGGCTTTCTTGCATTGGTATACCGGGGAAGGAATGGATGAGATGGAGTTTACCGAGGCTGATAGTAACATGAATGACTTGCTTTCAGAGTATCTGCAGTATCAATATGCAGCTGCAGACGAGGAGTATGAAAAGGAGGAAGGATACGAGGAAGAGGAGGCTTGAATATGAATGTTTTCTTCTGGATGGCTTTTGTTAATTAGGAAAAAGAACCAAGACGATTGTTGTCTCTCTTTTAATCGGTTTGTAGTTTGTGCTTGTCGTGTTTTTTTCCAGTTTCTCGTAGTTCTTGGATGATTCTGTGATGTGTCCTACTTCTTACATTTTGCGTTTCATCATATGAAATTTAATGTTTTTATTACATCATTAAACAAGTAGTGATATGATTCGAACTGGTAAAACTCCACCGGAATGCATTCGGGTCTGGCTTTTTCTATTTTTTTAATGAATCCCATAAAAGACCAAAATCAAGATTGCCTCCTGAAAGTACAATTCCAATATTGCAGCAATCCTTCCAAGATGGGTTTTGCTTGAAACTATCTGACAAAGCAGCAGCAAGGCCTATCGCTCCACTAGGTTCTACTACAGCTTTTAAGATTTCATAACACAGTTTCATGGCTTCAATTATCTCATTGTCGTCCACGGTTATTACATCATCGACCAGATCTCTAACTACTGGCCTGCTCAATCAAAATGAATTAAAATCAACAGTTTAGCACTAGTGCATGAATCAATCAGATAACATAAGGTAACATTTTTACCAGGTAAGATCACCAAGGAAAGCTCTTAGCCCATCAGCTATAGTATTTGTCTCGGATAATGTTATTATCCTACCGGCTTCTTTAGATAAAGCTGCATCATTCGCTCCCTGAGGCTCAGCAGCAAAAACTCGGATTTTTGGATTTATAGACTTTGCTGCTAATGCAATTCCTGATATCAATCCACCTCCTACAATTTTTTACACTGGAGTTGTTACTGAGAGACAGAGAAAACCCAAAGGATCTAAAGCAAAATTTAAGAATGAGCATCAAAGTAAACAAACCACTTATGGGAACGATTATAGTGTCTAGTTGTGGGACTTGCTCGAGAAATTCTAATGATATGGTACCTTGCCCACTGCACAAACAATCGAACAATGAATGAATACTTTTCTTTCTCTAAAAGGAAGAAAAATCTTAAATTGGGTCGAGTTGTATATCTAAATTTTAGTATCATTATTATTACCAATATTACCTTATTATACGACCATCATTAAAGGGATGGACAAGAAGTGCACCAGTTTCTTCAATAACTTGCCTTGCAGAACTCTCCCTTGACTGCATTGTGGCCTCACACCAGATAACTCGACCACCATAACGAATTACATTTTCGACCTTGCATTTCGGAGCATTTTTTGGTACTATTATGTGAGCCGGAATTCCTCGGATTTTCGCTGCCAAAGCTAATGCTGCAGCATGGTTCCCACTGATAAAAAAAAAAAAAACGCTAAAGTAATAATCTTATGATCAGAAGGAAGAAACCAGTTAAGCCCGAGAGAAGACCTGCTATGAGTAACAACCCCTTTTGCAGCCTCGTGATCTGTAAGTGAAAATACAGCATTGCAAGCACCTCTGAATTTGAAAGCTCCACTGTACAGCGATGTACAAGGAAAATGGATTACTTTCAACTGGACAGAAAAGTAACGTTGATATTCCTGTTCCTATTAAAAAGAAAGAACAACTTCTCACCCCTTCTGGTGAGTTTCACATTTGAAAAATAGCTGCTTTCCTGAGATAGAATTTATAGATTCTGAGGTCAGGACAGGGGTCCGGTTTATGAAAGATTCGATGAGAAGCTGCGCTTTTCTTATGGAAGAAATATCAGCAACATACTCTCCACTTCTCGGTTTGATTTCCTCTTCCATTTTTTTATTTTTATTGCACCAATAATAATAAGCTCTGTTTAAGGAAGAGAGAAAAAAAAACAACCAATATATATTCAGGCAGTAGTATATTAGAAAAAAAGGAAAAAGTACTTGAGCTTGCAAATGTTCATTCAAGGGGCGGTGTTGATAACAGAGCATCATCAATTCTTCATAGAAATCAATGAGAATGTATAAACCTCATTCCGGCCAAACTGGCCGATTCTGATTTGTTTCTTAAGTTGATTCTTATTAATGCAGAGACCAACTAAGTTTGTACAAGTTCAATTACAACAAGAAGAGAGCTGCTCCAAATTAAAGAAACTTAGAAGCTTACAGTTTTGGGCAAAAAGAACCAGACCGATGCTCCTCATTCCTTGTTGCCCTTTTGCGTTGACTTGAGATTTTCCATTAGATCCCTTCATTATATATCTATTTCTTCTGGGCTTTCTTCTTTCTACTTTCTTTGGGCAAGAAATCTGACTCTGCAAGCTACAGAAATGGTTTGAACTATGAACAAGCTGGTGGTAAAGCCCAGCCCAAAAAGATACTTTTGGGCTTGTTTCCTCATAATACGCAAGTAAATAGTAAGATAATGCTTGTTTTCTCAAAGGGGAATGCAGCGACTCCATATCAGGGATGATAGAAATTTAGAAGGAAATCACCCTCGTTTTAAACACAGAGCAACTACCAAATGTGTGTGTAATATCAAATTAAGAAAGGAAAGGGAAAAGGGGAGTGTAGCTGCGCGTTTAAGGGTAATTATATCGGGTAAAGAAGGAGATGCATGCGAAAGCAAATCTGATTACTAGTATTTTTATTTCATTCATTTCGGACCACGTTCGTTCAAAGTGAATACAAGAATCTTAACTTAGCGCCAAAGCTCTACAAAATATATGCTTACTAGTATTAGTATACTACTAATTCTAGTATGCATACAGAATATAGTGAAGAATTAGGATCTAGATCAAGCTACGAGCTTGGCAGCCTTGGGAGCAGAATCCTGAGCAAGAAAATGCCTGGCCACAATCCGGCGTTGGATCTTTCCTGTAGCTGTTTTGGGTAGAGAATCAGTTATGAACACCTTCTTTGGAACCTTAAATGTTGCAAGGTTTTTCTTGCAGAATTGCAGCACCTCTGTTTCACCAATTCTGGACTCTTCCCTTAGAACTATAGCACAATTTATCTGCAATAGTCAGGGAGAAAAAAATAAATAAATTCAAGGCAATTAGATCACTTTAAAAACAGAATGTGTAATAAAACATTAGAAAAAGAGAAGAAAGATTATATTTGACCTCTTCTCCATATTTATCATCAGGAACTCCAAAGGCTACAGCCTGAGCAACATCAGGATGGGACACTAGCACTGAATCAACCTCAATTGGTGATATTTTCTCCCCTGAAGCAAACAGAGCATGCTATAAAATTAGAAATGCAATGGCACTTATAAACACATTTTTGCCTAACAAATTCAGGGCAGTTTCTTAAATAGTTCATACTAAAGAGATACCTCCACGGTTGATAAGCTCCTTAATCCGGCCGACGAGATGTAAGTAACCATCGGAGTCCAAAATCCCAATATCTCCCGTATGGAACCATTCAAACAAGAAAGCAGACTTATTAGCATCAGGATTATTTTTATAGCCCTTAGTCACATTTGGTCCCCTAATGCACACCTCCCCAGGCACATCAGGTTGCTGGGCCACGCCATTTTCATCCAAAATGGCCATTTCTTGGCCGACAGGCTTTCCGACCGATCCGGGTTTATGCTCCCCATCTTCCGGTAACGGATTAGACGCCATAAGATGAGCCGCCTCAGTCATTGCATAAGATTCGAGAACTGGTGCACCAAATGACTCCTCAAGCCCAGCCAAGATTGATGGAGCCAATGAGGCGCTACAGCTCCTAATGAAACGTAGCTTCGGGTAAGCAGGCTCCGGCTTGCTTACGTGTCGGTCGAGTAGGATTTGGTGAATTGTGGGGACTGCTGTGTACCAGGTGGCATTGTATGCAATCATGTCGGACCAGAATGAGGAAGCTGAGAAACGTCCAACGGCTGGGAGAGTCACCGCAGCTCCTGCTGCGAGTGAGCTGAGTAAGCCAGCCATTAAGCCGTGCACGTGAAATAATGGGAGGACAATCACAGTGGAATCTGACTCGGCGAGCTTGTAAGCCGACTTGATGTTTTTAACAGAGGAGGCGAGGTTGAGTTGTGTCAAAGGCACTCCCTTGGGACGACTTGTCGTTCCAGAGGTATGGAGGAAAAGTGCAACGTCGGATGGGTCGTTAACGGGTTTGGCTACTGAGTCACGGTTTGAGCCGGTCGTTGGCGGAGAGAAGCTGAGAAAATGATCGGCTGCTTCGAGCTTGGCCGCCAAGTGAGGGATGTTAAGCTTGGAAGCGGCAGCTTCTGCCGATGGAATTCCTTCATGTGAGGTGATGAGAATCTTGGATTCTGAGTCTGAGAGGTAGAATTCGAATTCCTCGGCTGTGTAAGCTTGGTTTAACGGTGCGGCTGTGGCTCGGCATCGGATTACGGCCAAAAACACGATCACAAACTATAAAAGAGGAAAAAAAATCATTACTTTAGGATTCAATCATCTTGCTTTTGACTCTGTTTTGATTATCAAAAAAATCTGCGCGATGTATTCATAAGGAAATCACAGATTCATTCATTTCTATTAGATTATCATCAGTGACCGTCAACTTCTTCATTCAAAATCACCAACAACAAAAAAATCCTCCGTGAAATTAGGAGCGCCTTTCTCGTGAATCAAAATAGAGCTAAGCAAAAAGATCACAGGAAGAGAAATGACAGGCACCTCGACGATGTTAGGGAAGGTGAGCGCAACCACGTCGCCGGGTTTAACACCGGCTGCGATTAAGAGAGAAGCGGTGTGATCTACGAGCTCTTGCACTCTGGCATGCGTAAGATCGAATTTTCCAGAAAGCGAGATCGCTCTTCGCTCAGGGAATTTCGATGCAGCATTCTTCAACAAACCTGTTAAGGTCGAAGCTTCCATCTCTCTCTCTCTCTCTCTCTCTCTCTCTCTCTCTCTCCTCCCAAGAAAATTAAACAATGTTGATTTCGTTGGAAGAGTCGAGGAACAGAATGAAATGAAAATGAAGAGAAATGGCCGACTTATATTATATATATAAATGGAATATATTCTACGAAGGGTTTTTTAGGAAAAAGGGCGATTAATAAGGTTGACACCTGGAAAGGGCAAGCGTCGGTAAAGCCACGTGTCGTCTAGAAAACGTCCGTTAAAGTTACTTTCATCCTTTATATCTCATTATTTAATTAGGTTTTGAATTCCATGTAAAGAACACCTAGAGCTAGATTATTGATTTCGACATATTTCGTTGTACACGAATCAAGAAATATATATTAGGGTGATAATATCCGACTCCGCATTCATCGGGCGGATCATCCGAGCATCTTAGATGTATATCCGATTGGTCCGACTAAATTCATTAGATCGGTCGAATTGTGGATCGGATCATATTAGATGATACGATTTTCTTTTTCTTTTTTACTTTATTTTTCCTTTCCTCTTTATTCATCTTTCAAGTCTTTGTTTTGTTTTGTTTTATTTTTTTCTTTTTCTATGCATTTTTTTCCTTTTTTTTTTTCATGTTGGATGTCATTTATCATTTATCATTTATCATTTTTTGTATATTTTTGTTTTTAATACGAATTGATATTTTGATACCATAACTTTTATCTTAGACATATAGATTAGTTTGAGGTATTCTTGGTCTCTATGAAAAGCTAAAAAAGTCTATTTTCATAATATAATTTTTTTTAAATTTTAGACCTTATATATAAATTCAGAATTCAAATATTAAAACGTAACTTAGAACTGTTAATTTTCTGTTCTGCAACAACATAGTTACAAGACTTATTAAACTATTAGATAATTTTATCTAGAGTCAAACTTCTTTCAATCAAGTGATCTTCTTATTATTAATCAAACTTACAGAAGTTTGGAAGTGAAATGGAGAGAAAGATGTGTGGAAATGGTAAGAGAGTTGAAGTAATAAAGAAGGTGAGGTGAAATACATAGTAAAAAGGAGGTGTAAAAATTCTAAGGAGGAGATGTAAAAATCCTAAGGAAGAGATGTGAAGATGTTTGACATGCATCAAGGGTTGCTTTCCACCTCTTCTTTCTTATCTAAATTATTTTATTTTAGTCATCTAAAATTAAGAATTTCAAAATATCTCTCCTTTGATTTCGTTTATTTTTCTGATTTACCCCACAACTCTTAAATTTTATTCTTTTCTTTGAAAATAATTTCCCAAGTACACTTTTAATATTGAAATCTTATGTCCGAAAGAATTTATGAATTTTTTTTTCAGCTGTGTAAAGTTAATTTATATATTGATTATATATAGTTAGGATTTCATGTGAGTTTACATAAACCCACCCAGTTGGCTGAATAAGCCTCACTGTCTTTATTTTCTAAACATATTTTCCAGGACAAGTCAAACCAAAGAGACGAACAGAGAAGTGGAAAATGTATATCTTTCCTCAAGCTTTAAAGAAATGAAGCTAATTTGCTTTTTTAAACGATGTCATTTACTGAACTTCTGAATATAAAAATTCTTTCACTTGCTCAGCTTCTTGCTTCCTCCCTTAAACCCTAGCTTTCGATTGTGTATCCATTTATTCACGTTCTAAAAACCATCTACTTCTTCTATTAGTCTTCTCTATAGAAATGGAACTCTCTATGGCTCTCTCTCTAAAAAAGTAAGAAGAAATAAGAAGGGGCTCTAAAGAAATAAGAACGAAATGAAGAAGATATTAGAAGGTAAGAAGGGAATTTGAGCAAGTTATTACTTATTATTATTATTATTTTAATTATTCAAATCGGGTGGCGGTTAAATCAGATCCACTAAGAATTAAGTTGGAAGATCCATCCGAATTTACTTTGCATTTTTCAAATTCGACTGATCTGAGCGAATCATCGGATCAGATAAAAACTTCTCATCCCTAATAGGTACCCACCTTCACTCGTAGTATTCTTACTACAAGCTACGGATTAACTTTTTTTTTTAATAATAATAATGAAGCACTATATATTCTTACAACTACACGACACTAAGTACCATATAAAATTGTTATAAAATTGTCAGTTGTCACAAGTAGAGGTGGCAATTGGTGCCGATACGGCACGACACGGCCCGGCTTGGGCACGACACAGATTGTGTCGTGCTGTGCTGGCACAGATTGACCTGTATCGTGCCCGTGCCTAAAAATAAGAGCACGACACGGCACAGATACAATAACATGACATAAACGTGTCGTGTCGGCCCAATGAACCCATGTCGTGCCAGCCAGTGTACCCGTACCGTATTCGGCCCATGGGCCCGTTTCTTTAACAATCTCATTTCTTTGAATCCAACATTCAGAAATCAAACTCAATCATGACTTATTTTATAGCCACTTAGACTAGCAAAGTAGCTGTTATGATACTCGATGAGTCGATGAGCCTTTGACCCATTGAGTATCATAACTGATAGTCTATAAAATAAGTAATGATTCAGTCTGATTCAAAGAAATGTGATTGTTAATGCATTAGAAATTAGTACCATTAAAATAAATAAATTATTTTACTATACATTATAAAATAAATAAATAATCGTTCTTAATAATTATTATTTAGTAAATTAAAAGTTAGTATTATTAGTAATTAAAATTATAAATAAACTGTAAAAAAATATTATTTAATCAAATAAGATTTTGTATTAATCGAAAAATTGACATATAAAATAATTTCAAAAGAAAAAATTCTTAAAATTAGGAGGTTTTTTTAAGTCCGAACCTCGTACGAGCCCAAAAAAATCATGTGGTGCCAGCTCACATAATTAGACACGAAACGACATGACTAATCTATATTATGCTCATGCTCATGGCGTATTTTATCGGACCGTATATATTCGTATTAATCTGAACTATTTTGCCACTTCTTGTCACAAGCGTCTAACTTGTCCAAAATGATTTCGTCCCGCTGATAATTTGTGTTTGCAGGGGGGAAGTTGATGCTTCAGAACCCACAATTCAAAAATATTTTATTCTTAATTTTTTTACTTTTTTTTACTTTTCCTTTTGGAAGCTCAAGAGGGATGATGATAATATTAACAAACTAAACCCACTCACCCGGAGGAAAAGATGACAGGCTCTTGTTAATAAAATCAATCAAAGAGATGGCACTAATTAATTAACTACTTCGAATATGACTTACCGACATAATATAATAAGAATATCATATCAACCGTGCAAGATTGCAGTGTCCCTCTGATGATGGTGCAAGACACGTAAGCACTTACGTGTTCCTTTTGATTGGGTGACTAGCATCACAACTCACAAGGCAATGGCCAAGTTCATTTTGGATTAATTAGATGATAATTAATTACAAGGGGGTCCTTCTGATTTAGCCATTCCCCTTCATATAACCCTTCCCCAGTTAGAAGCTGGGCTACTTGTCACCTGTGGCTGTTAGCAGATCGAAAATGGGATTTTTGACCATTCAATTCACGGGACTCATCTCCTTGTCAAAGCAAGAATCTTCACCACGCGTTATCTTTCAGGTATGGACTTCTGGATCAGAATTATTATTTATTCAGAGCGACTAAGAAAATGGCTTTGTCTAAGGCCTGTTCATAAGTTTGTCTTCTTTGCCCATATAAACTTCCAACTGTTTTCTAATAAGTAACAACCAGTCCTGTTACATAGATTCCTCACAATTTGCACAAATGAATCACAGTTTAGGGAAGAAAAAAAAACAAAAATTGTAATCCTTAGGAGCTATGACTAGACCATAGACCACGACCTTTCCGGGCCCGAAAGGTCCTAGACTGCCTCCACGATATTATCAATGAACTCTTGCTTGTCTTTTAGGGCCCAGTTGATCTCGTTGTTGTTCCCAGTGCCCAGATCGATCATAATGTGTTTGTTTCTGAAGAAAAACATGACGGTCGAAGGATCGTACAGCTCGTATATTGTGTTGAAATCGGGCACCTCTGTATGTATATCACGGCAAAGTTCTTGATTGTCTCGGCAACTGATGCTAGCACTTCATCCATCTGTTCATTACAGAAAAGACTAATGAGATAACCATCATAAATCGGTTAGTTATAGCAAAAGGAGGAATTCCTAATATAACTACCTAGGACTGCACATAGATTGAATTCCAAGTGAATCAGACCGTTTTTGGTTTTGATAGTGGATTGGAATGATATGTTGGAATTTGGAACAAACAACAAATTATTTTCATGATATTGAAGTTTCTAGAGGCAAATGAATAACACAACTGGACTTAAAAGAACAACCCTCAAGAAATAGGAAATTTCGGTAAAGAAGCTGCTCTGGCTCTATTGCATTTGATCTCACTGTAATTCAGAAGGGAGCTAAACCCTAGGCCCATGAATATTATCACACTGGAAGAGAAGTTTATTCATTGAGCATTGTTTACTTCGTTTTTGTTCCTTTTCATTTGGTCCGGAAAATACGTCACTACATACTGTTCCACATAATTACTAAACCGCTCAGAGAGTATAAATTATAAATTGGCAACACCATACTCACTAGTCACTTCATATGACCAAAAAGTAGCTGTAACACCACATTAATAAGCATGGAAATTCAGACTATAATCATATTTTCTCTTTGCAGGGTGTACACTCTCATGTGAAGCGCATAGAAAGATCAAGTAGTGATGATCTTCATAAGAAGATATGAAACAGAAACCGAAAGACAGAGAATTGAATTACAGTAAACATGAAAGAAATGTCATTCATAAGAACTATATCTAGCACAAAAGAGATGGAGTTGCGGGGGTTGACCTGCGCGCAGGTCTCGTCCAAGTCGTTTCCGAATCGAATGAGATCGAGATGATCCTCCTCGGCCAAAATGGACTGATTCACCGTCCATCCCGAGTGAAAATGCAGCAACAAGCAGGACATCTCTCTCTCAGCTCAGCTGCTTTATAAAGAATCTGTCAAAATCCCTAATTTCAAGCGAAATAACCCGAGCCCTAAAATATAATCAACAAGTCGAGTCGGTCTCAAGCACCCTCTCAACCACTATAGGAAATGGAGGGAAATTCAAAATATGGGAAGACTCTCACTACTTATTTCCCAACGAATCAAAACTATTTTTAAAGACAGCTCGCCATCTTCGTCCACTCATTTGTTTTTCTATAACAACGTACATGAGAATCGAAAAGGTATAGAACTGCAAGATCTCTCGCTAACTTTCTTCACTATTCCCGCTTATGGAAAGATAATCTATGGAAAATAGTTTCTCTCATAAACTTTTGTTGGGCCCAGATTTCTCGATAGCCTCGGATCAATGACCTCGATAGGTGCAAGTGAGGTTAAGGTTCATTGGAACCGAGGTTAGCGTCAGTAGGTATGGTTAAGTGAGACTAAGGTCTAGTGGAACTGAAGGCAGCTTCATCATATTGGGATAATTAGGCAAGAGAGAGAAGAAGGTTAAGTGAAGGTAAGGCTGAGCATGGTATATCTTTGCTCGTATCTAGTATGAGGCGCATCTGATAGAGGATGTTGTAGAAGAAAATGGTAAGTGGGAGGTTACTCTTGTCCCTAAGTAAGGAGCATATCTCTGTCATATTAGAGGATGGTGGCTCTGACACTGATCGTGAAGCAAAGAATAATCAGATCGTTGAGCAATGAAAGCTCGACACGTGTAAAAATGTCTAGGGTTTCATATTTTTGTTCGGGTATAAAAACTAACTAATATAAAAAAATAGGGTAGATTCATTTATACTCAAGTTTCTACAATACATTCTCTCTTAACTTCTCTATACTATTTAGAGCATCGGAGCAAAGTTAGCTGATCATAAACTCGACCTCTCTTTATTCATGAGTGCAAATGAGTTGATCTTGGAACACACTGTTAGATGTGGAGCTCTTTATTGCGGACATATTTTCACGTTAATAGTTGGATGCTAAATGTCATAACAAGTGCTGTAGAGAGTGTCAAGTTCATGCTAGCATTCCCAAAAAGCTCTCAGTCGAGTTAGCGTCAGTCAGTAGCCCCTAGCCATTTGCAAGATGAGGAATGGATCTCATTGGGCCACTAACGCAAGTCACTAGCAAAAGAGGTATGCTATCATCGCTATTGATTACTTTGCTAAGTTGATTGAGGTAGAGCCTTTGACGGAGGCGGTCGCCACAAAGTTCATATGGAAGAATGTAGTCTACATGTTCGGAGTTCCTGAGAGCATTGCAAATGATAATGGAAGACAGTTTAATAACTCAAAGTTTAGAAAATTTTGTGCTAACCTAAAGATTATACACTTTACTTCTTCTCCTTATCATCTTAAAAGTGAATGGGCAAATGGAAGCAACTAACAAAGTCATAAAGAGCTTGTTAAGAAGAAGTGTAAGGAAAAAGGAAGAAGCTGAACAGATGAGCTACCCTTATATTATGGGCTGTTTGGACTACCATTTAGAGTGCAACAAAGAAAACCCCTTTCAGCTTAACATACGGATCTAAAGCAATAGTTCCCACCGAGATCAGTTTGCCTTCATATGGAAGGTTATCCTTCGTTGAAGAGGAAAATGGTATTGCTCTCATAGAAACTCCTAACCTACTATGGGAATAGGCTAGGATCAAAGAGGAGGCGCTGAAGAGAAGAGGGGAGCATCACTATAACAAGGGGGTGAACCATAGACTTATTCGGATGTGTAACTTTATACTTAGAAAAATCATTAAGCTTCAACACACAGGTCCTTTAGAACCCAATTGGAGGGATCTTATAGGGTAGTGCACGAGGTCAAGCTAAGAACATACAGACTTTAGAATCAAGTTGGAAAGAAATTGGTACATCTATAGAATTTCGAGAACTTAAAAGTCTACTAGAAGAGTGATGAAAAATAAAAGAAATTGTTAATGTAACATATTTTATTCTTCTCATAGCTTTCTTAAAAGGCACTTCAGTTGCCAAGTCTAATGAAATGAAACCCAAAAAGAAAAAAAAATTCTGAATAGTTGAACACCCAACAAAGGCTCAACATTCTAATACTTGGTGCGCTTATTTAGCGCTCTAGAATTTAAAGAGTACTCACTTAGGATTCAACATCCTAATATTTGAAACGTTTATTTGACGCTCAAAAATCTGAAGAGTTGAACACTCATTAAGAGCTCAACATTCTAATACATAAAATGCTTATTTGGTGCGCAAGAATCTAAATAGCTGAGCACCCACCGGAAATTCAACATCTTAATATTTGAAACACTTATTTAATACATAAAATTTACGAATTTATTTATTCTCGTATTCTAAAGAGTTGACATTATAATTGACTCCTATATTTATTATTAAAAAAAAAAAACTGCGTATTTTGGCGGGTAAAAGAAAATTAAAAAAGTATCCTTCTAAAATCTAACGTCGTTAGTTAGTTGAAAAAAAAAAGGTGGGCCCAAGACAGCGAATATCATCACGGGCTCAGAGCTTTTTTGACACAACAAAGAAAGGACCGGACAAAAATCCTCCGCCGTTGGATCTCTTTGACTCAAATTTGCCACGCAACCTCTCTTTTTAAATCTTCCCGGTACCCGGACTCAATTCAATTTTACGTTACGAAAACTGAAAATCATTTCTTAGAAAGAGAGAGAGAGAGATAAGAGGGAAGGGGAGAGAGCTTGAGGTAGCGTTAATGGAAGTGGCTTCGAAGTTCTTTGCGTTAGCTTGCTTACGGAATGAAAGCAGGACGAATTTATCTCCACGGCCACACTATCCCTCCATGCTCAGGTATCCGAAAGGTTTCTCACCTCTGGAGCAGAGTGTCGATGGATCTGAGACGAAAGCTGAGTTCTCCGTCATCGGAATGAGCTGCTCTGCTTGTGCTGGATCTGTGGAGAAGGGGATTAAGAGGCTTCCAGGAATACGTGAGGCTGTGGTTGATGTTTTGAATAACAGAGCTCAAGTCATCTTCTATCCCACCTTCGTTAATGTGAGTTTCCCTCTTTTCTCTTTCTTTCATTGAACTGATTTTATCTTTTTTTCCCTGGGAATTTTTTTTTTTAATTTCCGGAATTACGATGTATTGTTGGTATTAGGTGACTATATGTTTGGTTGGTATGTGATTTTACTGGTTGGTTGCTGTAGTTTTCTTCTCGTTACTGAATAAAGGTTATATTGCTGAGTGGATACTATGTGGATTCAGTTGGTTTTGACTTTTGTATTCCCAAATTTGATGACTAGTTGATCACTAAAAGATGTCAAAACGGCAAAACCAATCTCTACAGAATGGATATTATAATAACAGGGAAATTTAATCTTGATTCTCTTTTCCTTAAAGTTTCCATTTACTCATATTTGTATTGTGAACATCCTAGTTGCATTTAGTTGCTAATCAAGTTTCATCGTTTTCATTTCTCATTTTATAGGAAGAGACTATTCGCGAGACTATCGAAAATGTTGGATTTGAAGCTACCCTGATAAAAGATGAGACAAATGAGAAACCCACACACATATGCCGGATACGCATAATTGGAATGACTTGCACTACTTGTTCCTCGGCTGTGGAATCAGCCCTGCAAGCAATTCAAGGTGTACAGAAGGCCCAAGTGGCCTTAGCAACAGAAGAAGCAGAAGTTCATTATGATCCAAAAATTCTGAGCAAAATCCTGGAAGCCATAGAGGAAACTGGATTTGAAGCCATTCTTCTAAGTACAGGAGAAGACATAAGCAAAATAGAGCTTAAAGTCGATGGCTTAGAGACCGAGGATTCTAATAAAATATTAGAAGATTCTCTTGGGGCCCTTCTAGGAGTTCAAGATATTGATATTTCCACAGAATTCAACAAGATTTCCCTTTCCTACAGACCAGATATGACCGGACCCAGAACTCTTATCAGAGAAATTGAATCAGCTGGACCCTTCAAGGCAGTGATATTTCCAGGCGGTGGAGGTGGAGAAAGAGAAAACCATAGACACGAGGAAATTAAGCAATATTTTAAATCTTTTCTATGGAGCTTGGTTTTTACAATTCCCGTGTTTCTAACCTCTATGGTTTTTATGTATATTCCTGGAATTAAGCATAGATTGGAAACAAAAGTAGTCAACATGCTGGATATCGGAATGATTTTGAGGTGGATACTGTCCTCTCCAGTTCAATTCGTCATAGGCAGGCGATTTTACACGGGAGCATACAAAGCATTATGCCATGGTTCTGCTAATATGGACGTTTTGATTGCCTTGGGAACAAATGCAGCTTACTTCTTTTCAGCCTACTTAGTGTTGAGATCTGCTTTCTCCCCAGATTTCAAGGGTACAGATTTCTTCGAGACTAGCTCAATGCTTATTTCATTTATCCTGCTTGGAAAATATCTGGAGGTTTTAGCCAAGGCAAAGACCTCTGAGGCTATTGCTAAGCTAATGGACCTGGCACCCGAGACAGCAACCTTGTTAACTCTGGATAGTGAAGGAAATGTGATAAGTGAGGAGGAGATTGACAGTAGATTAATAGAAAAGAATGACGTGATAAAGATTATTCCTGGAGCGAAAATAGCTTCAGATGGGTTTGTTTCATGGGGACAGAGCCATGTAAATGAGAGCATGATAACAGGAGAAGCACGGCCAGTTGCAAAAAGGAAGGGAGATGCAGTGATTGGAGGCACAATGAATGAGAATGGAGTGTTGCATGTCAAGGCAACTCGTGTTGGTCCCGAGAGTGCTCTTTCACAAATTGTTCGACTAGTTGAGTCAGCCCAAATGGCTAAAGCCCCTGTGCAGAAGTTTGCTGATCGCATATCCAAATTTTTTGTGCCTCTGGTGAGGATAGTGCTAGTGTCTTTTCCCTTATTATGTTTATTGCATGAATGACTAAATAAAATGTGCTTTTTGTGCAGGTCATTTTACTAGCTTTTATGACTTGGCTATCATGGTTTTTAGCTGGGAAGTACAATGGCTACCCAAAATCTTGGATCCCATCTTCCATGGATAGCTTTGAGCTTGCCCTTCAGTTTGGGATATCTGTCGTTGTCATAGCTTGCCCTTGTGCTCTTGGCTTGGCTACCCCTACGGCTGTCATGGTTGGTACGGGAGTAGGTGCCTCTCAAGGTGTACTCATCAAAGGAGGTCAAGCTTTAGAAAGTGCACATAAGGTTAGAATTTCGGCGAGTCATCTTTCTCCATTATTCCACAAAGCAGAAAACTCCTATGTCTCTCTTACCCACGCAGTGAAATATTTTAATTTAATATGGCATGGTGTTTTGTGCTGTTTGGGTTTGTCTAATTCAGTTATCAGTATTACTAGAATTGCTTCTCATTTTCGGATTAATAACTTCGCAGGTGAACTGCATCGTATTTGATAAGACTGGAACTCTCACAATAGGGAAGCCAGTGGTTGTCAATAGTCGTCTCTTAAATAAAATGTCACCTCAAGAATTCTATGAACTCGTTGCTGCAACTGAGGTTAGCATTTTTTTACCATGAAAGACTTCCTATGCACATTTTTCCTATGGACGAATGAACTATTGACAATGTTACTATGATGTGTCTGAACTAGGTGAACAGTGAGCATCCAGTAGCCAAGGCCCTTGTTGAGCATGCAAAGAAGTTCAGCGAAGACGAAGAGAACCCAGTCTGGCCAGAAGCAAAGGACTTCATTTCTATTACTGGTCATGGAGTGAAGGCCACAGTTCATGACAAGGAAATTATAGTAGGAAACAAGAGCTTAATGACAAACCACAATGTCATCATTCCTGTAGATGCTGATGAAATGCTCACAGAAGCTGAAGATATGGCTCAAACCGGGATCTTGGTAGCTATAGATAGGCAATTGGTTGGAGTTCTGGCCATTTCTGATCCACTAAAACCAGCAGCAGAAGAAGTCATTTCCATTCTCAAGTCAATGAATGTGAGAAGCATCATGGTAACAGGTGACAACTGGGGTACTGCCAATTCCATTGCCAAGGAAGTGGGAATCGAAACCGTTATAGCAGAAGCCAAACCCGAGCACAAGGCAGAGAAAGTAAAGGACTTACAGGTATGCATTCATTGGAAACTCGAAAGGTGTTGATTATACTTTAACTAGATTTTGCATTTGTATTAGCATTTGAGTATATGCCAAACTGAATATTAGACCAAATGGACACTAATTTATTTGCCTAAACTGTGGCTCGATGTAATCAAAGTAGTAAACTTCAGTTTTTCCTCACAGGCTTCAGGTCTCACTGTGGCAATGGTGGGAGATGGAATCAACGATTCTCCAGCCCTTGTGGCAGCGGATGTAGGAATGGCAATTGGTGCTGGAACAGACATAGCTATAGAGGCAGCTGATATTGTCCTTATGAGAAGCAACTTGGAGGATGTTATAACTGCCATAGACCTTTCTAGAAAGACCTTTTCGAGAATACGTCTCAACTACATCTGGGCCGTGGGTTATAACCTTCTCGGGATTCCTATCGCTGCTGGGGCTCTCTTCCCATCAACCGGATTCAGATTACCACCATGGATTGCTGGAGCTGCAATGGCGGCTTCTTCTGTAAGTGTTGTTTGTTGCTCTCTTTTGTTGAAGAATTACAGGAGACCCAAGAAGCTTGACAATCTTATGATTCGTGGGATAGTGGTCCAATGATTCCCAATGGTGAAAATTTTTAATTAGATAGTGTGTGTGTGTTTGTATACATGTCGGTTTGAAATTTGAGTCCTAGTTTGGTGCAAATTCTGTTTTGGACTATTTGGAATTTCCTATTAGTGCATCATGAATTGGTTAATAGTTGATAGGTACAGAGATTTTGGACGGTGTAATATTATCAAAAGGTATTAACTCTCCCCCCTTCCTGCTGAGAGACATTCTTGTACTTAAATTTTATTACAATATAACTTATTATCTGATTATATAACATATATAAAATTTTCCCAAATGTATAGAAATAAAAAAAAAGATTCTAATATACTCAAATGCATAGAAATAAAAAAAATCATCGACTATTTTTATTTTATTTTAATTATTATTAAAAAAAACAATTGACTATCATAAAAGTATTAATAATAAAAAATATAATAAAACTAGTGGAGATTTTGATTTTTTGTTTGTTTCTATGCATTTAGCCATATTAGAGATTATTTCTTCTACTTCTACTTCTACTGTTGCGTAAAAATATGTTCGAGTTCAAAGGTTTTGCTGTATGAATCTTTAAAATGAAAGATCATTTATTTTCAGAATCTAGTTTCATATCCACATTATAAATCTCGGGATCTCAGAATAAACACATTGGCCTATCTTGAAGGGATGAACACTACCATCATATACACAGTGTGCCTTCAAATCCATAGAAAAAACCCAGATAAGCTTAGCTGGAGTAATGAACACAGTAAAGGTGCAGGTATTGTTACAGGTGAAGTAAATGGGTCTTCACGGAAAACTGAAGGTGAGTCTAACGACGGTAGCCTTGGAAGGAAGGTATAATCACTGAACACCTGAAGGCGAAATATAAAGAAAACTGACCCATAATGAAAAAACCACAAAGACGAGAGGTTGGAAAAAACCAGGAGAGGTTAGAAGCTACCTAGCGAGCTTTGCAACTTAGGGATGAACATGAAGGCAGAAAAATGAAAGGGGCGAGAACGAACATCACAGCTTCAGATGTCAGACGTTCCAAACTTCGAGCATAAAAAATGGAGAGATGGAGCTTGCAAGGCCGGATCTTGGGGATGAAAGTGTGGATCTGGAGAATAGAGGTGAGAGGTGCTTGATCAAATGGAGGTGAGAGCTGTGAGTGAAATGAGAGTTTGAGAGGTGAGAGTCTGCCTGCATAAAGTGATCGTGCAGCGGGAGAAAGTGAAGGAGGAAATGATAATTTCAACAGATATTTACATTAACTTCAACAGATATTTACATTAACTTCAACAGATATTTACATTAACTTCAACATACACCAAAGACAATTTAAGGGTCTACAGACACACGACTATCTTGGTTGTTAGAAAAGAGGAAGGAAGTTAAGGTGATTCAGAATAATGGAGAAGAGGATACTAGAGGAGTTCTTACTGATATATCGAATAAGTTGCCTACTGGTGGTAATGATAGTAAAAGGGGAAAAAAGGTGGTTTCTGCTGGAAGAATTGAGGATACAGTGGAGGTTGAAAGGGATACTGGTATGACATGGAAATAGGAGATTGGTACCAATTCAAGTATGTCACATTGTCCTTATACTTCTGAAGGAAATTCTGAGATTTTGTCTGATAGTCTTGTTGTAGTGACTAAGTGGAGTCTAAACCATTAAGGAATATGTAGAATATTATGTTGACTTATCATATGACTGTCAGGTCTATGTGTCTCAAGAAAAGACATGTAGACAAATCAAAATGTTAACAATTGAGAATTTGTTGTTGAGGAAAAGGAAATGATGTTGGATGGAGGAGAATATGCAAAGGTGAAAAATTCAGAAAGTTGATGAGGTGGATATGGGAGAGGGGTTTAAAGATGTTAAGAATGTGTTGGGAAAGTTTAACAGAGTGGGGAAGAGTGTGGAAGGGTGAGGAGGATGAGATGGGGAGGATAAAAGATGCTGATAGTAATGGAGGTAGTCAGGAGGGGAATGGGATGGAATTGGCTCTAAGTAGCTTTGGTGGCTGGCCTAATGCAGCCACCCAAGGATCATAATCGGTGTTGCCTGGAACTGTTAGGGGATAAAGGCTCTCTTGACAGTTAGAACCCTTAGAGGGATTTTAAGGAAACAGAGCCCGGACTTTGTCTTTTTTAGTGAGACAAAAAATAAAATGAATAAGGTGAATGGGGTTTGATGGGTGTGAGTATGTGGAGCCAAATGGTCTTGTTGGGGGTCTTACTTTGTGGCGGAAGAGCGATTATAATGTTGAGATTGAGGAGAGTTCTAGCAACTTGATGGTCTCACTAATTTAAGATAAAAAGGGCTTGGTTCTGGTTAGGTGTTTCTGGATATATGGTCACCCTGTTGCAAATGATAGAAGGGATCTTGGCCTTTCCTTACTAACAAATTGTGTAAGAACTTGTATCCTTGTTTACTGGTTGGGGACTGGAATGAAATTGTGTGTGATGCTGAGAAAGAGGGAGGCTGTAGGAGAAGGGCCAGTTTAATGGCTGGCTTTCGTGACTTCATCAGTGATAGTGGGCTTATTGATGTCCCCTACAAAGGGGAAAAATTCACTTGGATAGGGTGTTGATTGATGTGAACTGGAGAACTCTTTTCCTTGATACGTTTGTCATAAATCTTCCCATTGTTGGCTCTGATCTTGCCTTTGTGCTCTTTGATATTGAAGAACTTGGAAAAAAGTGGAAGAAAATGCTTAAATTTGATTTCTTTTGGACCAAAGATGTTTCGTGTGAGGTGGTTATTAGAGAGGCTTAGAAGCTTCTGGCTGAGGGATCTATGGCAGAGAGACTTGGTCAAAAGATGGGAGAGTGGAGGAGAAGACTTATCAATTGGAGTAAAGTCTGATTTCCTAATAATGGCAAAGCAATTGAATTCCTTAGGAGTGAGATTGAAAAACTACAGAGGAGGGATGATATGGATGACACATATTTGCCGAATCTTAGCTTTCTTAAAGCTAAACTTAATGAAGTGTAGGATAGAGAGGACAAGTTTTGGGGAACAAAGGCTAGAGTGAAATGGCTCAAGTTTGAGGATAGAAATACTAGTACTTTCATCAAACTTGCTTACATAGGAGGCAACAAAATAAGATACTGAGAATTAAGGAACAGTTTGGTAGATTCAGGGGAAGCAATTTTCAGTGAATTTGAAAGCTTTTGTAAGTCTTTGTTTACTTCTGGAGGAGGGAGAGACGGGGGGAATATTTTGGGCTGTTTAAATAGAAAAGTGGATGATGTTGTGGATAGAAGGTTGGTGGGACAAGTTGCAAATGATGAGATCAATAAGGCTGCCTTTCAAATAGGGGCTATGAAAGCACCTGGGCTGGATGGTTTTAGTGGGATTTTCTTCCAAAAGTATTGGGATATTGTAGGGAGAGATGTTCTAGAGCTGTGGAGGATTTCTTCTTTAATGGAGTTCTTTTAATCGAGTGGAATGTCACTCAAGTGGTCTTGATCCCAAAAGTGACAAGTCCTGAGTTAGTCTCCCAATCTACGCCAATCAGTCTATGCTCCTTCATTTACAAGATTATTAGCAAAGTTACTGTTAATAGACTGAAGCCTTGTATGAGTGAGATTATTTCGAAGGAGCGAATTGCTTTTGTTCTTGGTCGTTTAATCCAGGACAATATTTTTATTGCCAACGAGGCTTTTCACTTCATGAATCTTAAGAAGAAAGGTAGGAAAGCTGTGGTGGGGTTGAAAATAGACATGATCAAAGTTTATGAGAGGGTTGAATGAGATTTCTTGGAAAGGGTACGGGATAAGGTGGGTTGTTCATAGATCTTTGACTGCCTTAACTTGGACTCGACTAGCCCGGACTGGAGGATCTGTTTAGTTCTTGAAGGTATCATCCTCTTCAAGAGGTTCTTTGGTGATATTCGCTTCTGTTAGGTAAAATGCCCGCTAACTGCTTATAACAGCAATAACTTGTATTTATATTGAAATGCAAAATTACAAGTACATTTGAACCATGCTTAGATACTGATACAAGCAACCTTTAGAATGACTAAAGATAACACTTACCATTGACTGAAATTGTGAGAGTTGACATCAAACATTTTCAAAGTTCTAATAAAGAGACTCACGAATTGTGATGCGAATTGGATAGCTTTCCAATCTAGAGAGAAGATATACTGTTGTTAGGTTGGGTGGAAACGTCCCCATTTCCTTTGGCGTTCATTTTTAACAAGATTGTCACCAAACCTTCAACTCTTGTACTTCTTTTCCTCTTGCAATTGTGCTGACTCCACTTGTGATTGTTATTGCTTTTGTATTCTTTGTAATATTCGTTCGGGTGACCGCAATGGAGCGGAAGGTCATAATATTGCGTAAGTTAAATCCAAATTTTCTCCTACCATAGTTGACAAGGGTTTTTTCATCAAATCTTAGATTGTATTGACTTTTCGTTTCAATGTATGATCTTTTTTAGCAAAAACAAAAACTTTCTTCAATCATGCAACAATAAAGTAATAATATTATATTCCCAGAAGTATTCCCACGACAGGCCCAACGGAGGCCAGATGGTGCAGGGGTAGTCGTTTCGGATGTTGAAAACTTAAACAAGGGTGGATTCTTGTGGAGAACTGCAGAGCTTTGTGAAGTGGCCTGTTGGATAAGGCCGGAAAGGGTTTGAGGTTGCGATGCTAAGAATAGAAATAGAATTATAAGAAGTTCGTAAGAGGTTTATACGACGTCGTCATGTAGGACGAGGAGGGGATGAAGAATTTTGGAATGGAGGTGTAATGATTCGATTTTGTCGGTGGGTGACTAATTATTGTGTCGGTGGGTGACTAAAAAAAAAGAAAAAAGAAAAAAGAGTGAACTAAGAAATATATAGTTTCAAACTCTGAATCATGAACACATTAAAAAAATACCAATAAAGAAAACATAGAAAGGTAAACTACGTGCAACCCTTCAACAGAGACGTATTATTCATTCCCATGATGACAAAAGTAGTACCCTAATTTTTGGAGCATACAATTTTACAAGTGCTCCTCATAGTCACGTACGTATGCCATCAAAATTTTATTACATAGATAGATAGATAGAGATATTGAACTTAACACTCAATAGTCTCATAATACATGTCTCACTTATACGTATATATAGCTTATTTAAGGGCAGAAGACAACCTTATAATTAGTCCCTCCAGGACAAGTAAATGTGCTGGTTTGATCATCCTTTGGGTAACTATAAGCATCAGGGCACCTATCCTTGAAAAACTTCGAGAAACTAGTAGGTCCACAATTCCCGGAGTTACAACAGTATTGATCGGTCCTGAACACCGTACATGGATTATTACATCCCCCTTGAGTTCTGAGCTCGTTCGGACACTGATCGATGTTTATCGTGCACCTGATGCCCCGAGTGCAACCATTAGACGTTGGGCTAAATTCCATCGGAACATTAAACCCATCAACATTAGAGATGTCGAAAAAATCCAGGTTATTGAATCCGTTGAGTCCATATTCGGCTAGAGTGTTGGGCGCTACACCGTAGGCCCGGCATTGGAGGATCCCACCGCAATCACCAGTTTGACACTGGCCCCTGCCCGACGCGTCGAAGTTGCAGCCAGTTCGGGCCCATATGCGGCCTCCTTTGGTGCCCGCGGCGACGTCCAGTTGCCAAACATCATGCTGGTTCATCGGTCTTCCACCGCCAGGTACCGCAGCCGCCCATACCTTGTAGGGACAATTGTTTCGGATGTTGAAAACTGAAACAGGGGTGGATTCTTGTGGAGAACTGCAGAGTATTGTGAAGTGGCCGGTTGATTGTAGGCCGAGCGGCACAAGCTCGCCCTGTTGGATCAGGCCGTAAAGGGTTGGAGGTTGGGATGCTAAGAGTATAAAGAGAATTACGATGTCTATCGTGCACCTGATGCCCCGAGTGCAACCATTCGACGTTGGGCTAAATTCCATCGGAACATTAAACCCATCAAACATTAGAGAAGTCGAAAATACCCAGGTTGTTGTATCGGTTGAGTGCAAAATTCATCTAGAGTGTCGGGCGGTGCACCGTAGGTCTTGTATTGACAACGGCCCTGGCCCCACGAGTCGAAGTTGCAAGCCAGTTCAGGCCCATAATGCAGGCTCCTTTGGTACCGGAGGAGGCAGTTAGTTGCTAGACGTTATGCGGGTTCAAACTATGGTTTAAATGACTTAATTATTAATATAAAATAAATAAAGTGGAACAAAAAAAAAAAAAAAAAAAAAAAAAAAACGAAAGTTGAAAATATGTTGCTAACGTAATAATAATAATGATATTTGGATTTTGAGTACGATTACTTTCTTAGGATAAATAAATAAATAAATTATTTAATTTCTAGACCAAAAATCACCTTGCACCATTGTTTTCGACCACGTATGAGCCCTCCCACACAGGTTCTTAACCAGTTGTGAAGCCAAAATAGAGTGACATTTGTATGCAGGTGTGTATCCGGTGCATTTTTCGCATATTTGGCATTAGAGGAGATGTGTTTATTCTTTCTCCTCGCTGTCCGCATCAATCTTGGGTTTATTTGAGGATCAAACTGATCTAGACGATACAACGCAGATGAAAGGAATCGCAACTTGAGCAATTAATTTGTGGTCTCTGCTTAGGTATTTTGCAGTTCACTTACAGTGACGGAAAGGAAAAGTTGGGAAAATATGAAAACGCAGATGAGTTTGCTGTGTCAATTGCTGAGGTGGTAAAGAAAGAAGGCTATCAGATTGATAGCTTTTCTCTTGAAGTACCAATTCCTGCATTTTTTCTGGAAAACGAACAAGCTATTTGGTAAGAGTTGTGTTTTCATTTTTTTTTTTCCTTCCTAGAATCCCCGAAGTATCATGATATTATGCTAGATATATGCAATTCAATCTGGCAAGTTTAAAATGGCGTTTTGTGTTTTTCCACATTTACCAGTTACTGTTTTCCCCCATTTCCAGGTTGTATCTGAAAGGAAAGTATGGATTTGTACCTTGGTTCCAGGAAAATTCAGTTTCTTCATGTCTTTCTTCAAAGGATGTGTTGATCAAACAAAACGAACAAAAATCTCACAAAGACCTGAGGACCATGTGGCTATGGTAATCAAACATTCTACTCTATCTCTTAATTTGTATAGAAAATCCTCACTTGTGATGTGTTGATCACTCTAAATAAAAACCTTCACTGGCGCATGTTGTTTGCATTTAGGAGGATTACAAAGTCTCTGATCTTATTGTTTGCATTTAGGAGGATTACTGGGATGAAGTCATTAGCCACCTACAAAATACTGGACATGAGATATCTACTGTTTCTATATTATGCAGAAGCAATATGCTGCACTAGTGTGGACATCCCGGCCAATTGAGGATAAAGATTCACGATTCCATATCTTCACTCAAAGACCCAGTGAGTTTCGGCATGCTTTGTCCTTCTCTTATATGACAAGTTCAGGTGCTATAACATGGCATCCACTTCAGTTTTATGAAAGTCATCTTTCAGTGACAGTAAGCCAATTTACTGATCAGGATGGAAGTTCTCAATATTGAAATACTATTAACAAAACGTGATCCGAACCCACTTTCATGGTGAGGTGCTATTAAGAAAACGTGATCCCAATCCACTTTCATGGTGAAATGTTATTAGCAAAACGTGATCCTTTTGGTAGCTTTTCTTCCTCAAAGCATGGTTTTGCTTTTACAAAGAATATTGATTCTAAGAGTGGAGTCGAGGAGTGGAATGTACATACACACTGGAAGACTCTTACTCAGGTTATCCTTTTAAGGCTGTACTTGGAAACTATCAAACTATAAAGCTATGAAAAACTATATTGCTTCATTTTTCCTACCAGAATTTCACCTCAGAATGTTTTATGCAGCAAATTGTGCAGAGGACTCCAATAAGAGTGCTTCACCGTCGAAGTCCATTAGATCGTGAAAAGATAATACATTGGTTGAAGATGTTTCCAATTACGCTTGAATCAGTCAGTATTCTGGTCCTTACATGGGCCCAAAGTATTGTACTGGGAAAGTGAGATAGCAATTAGCTACATCTTTTGTATTTGAAAGATGATATTATTCCCTATATTAGGAAATGTATTCATGAAACTATTCGGCGAAAAATCAAATTCATGGGGTACACAAAAAGATTTATGTATCGATGTTTAATTGCGACTTGCCTTACAAAGGATTTGTCAATTATCCAGTTTCTCAAGTCGTATTGAGTGAATGGCAAAGAACATAATTATTTTATTTGCCGTATAGGCTGGTACGTATATCAAGGAATTTGTCCATGGAGATCTTGGTAGAATCCATCCCAGGTATGAGAAAAAAAAACTGTTCTTTCTAGTAGGCAGTATTTCTAATCCAAGATGCAAGTGACTAAACGTGATTGATTCAAAATTCATAAATGCAATTCGGTTAATTATAATTAAGTCGACTAATTAATATCAAATAATTAATGTGACCGGTCAAATGCTAGTTTTGATCGAATAATAATTAATAATGATCGAAAATTATTTAACTTAATCAAATTCAAGCGATAAGTTATATTCTTTCAAAAATATGAAGTGTCATAAGGAATAGCTAGGTGGTATGAAAACCATGTAGATTATTTGCATATGAATCACTCAATGTTTAATTTCAACTATTCGATAATAGGACAAATCAAATTTCATACAAAGATTGGATTTTGTCATTTTTTCTCTCACAAACTTGACTGAAATTAACTACAAAAAATGAATTTTGGCCAATATCATAGAGTGACCAAAAAGTGATATTGTGAAGGGCAAAATTAGTTAAACATGTGGTCAAAATCGGTCAAACACCTATATGGTCCAAAAATGCATCATATTTTTCCCAAAAAATAGTGAAAATAATCATTTCAGCCTCATTTTTGGCCAAGTAAAGGATTTCTCCGATTTTAAAGCATTCTTGACCAAATTTTAGACATAAAACAACTCATTTTCAGTCAGAATTCAATCAAATATGTGGAGGTTAGAAGTGTGATCCATTTTTTTCATAAAGAGTGCACAAAAATGATCATTTAAGTCAACTTTTTGCCCAAGTAAGAGGGTTGGCCGAAATTTAGTCTATTGGGGTGGGAAAGTGGCCAAATTTTAAGGAAAGTGGGGGAAGGAAGTTACAATGAATTTAGACCAAAAGTCGACCGAATTTGATTGGGAGTTCAATTAGCAACCAACCCACTAAAAAGATGTTGGGACTTATAAAGTGGGGTAGTGACGTCAGAATCTAAGAAAGTGGGTTAGTAGATCGAATTATTTACCGATTTTCTATTAGAAATTTTGCGTATAAATAGAAGGATTGGATGAAGACAAAAATCATCACCGACGATCACCAAACAATCAAACAATACTTGAAATTCTTCTCTATGCTTCGGTGAAATTATCTTCTCAAGTCTGACATTTATCTTTTTCCGATTCCTTTAGAAATTATGTATTTCCTTAAATCTATTCTTCTGAATTAGTAATTAGAATACTAAGTTCTTACCCGATTGATAGTCTCAATCTATTGGTCATAGATTAGACACCTTTATTTATTTTTTTGTTCCTTTAACTTTTCATTTATTATTTTTATAAGAGTAGAGCTAGTTTAAAATTAATTTCTTGCCTTATATCTTTTGTTTTTAATTGTCATTTATAAAAATATTATTTATTTATTTATATTTTTCAATTTTCAATTCTATTTTTATTTAATCAACTCGTTAGTAGATATGCAAAAAAAAAAAAAAAAATTAAGCCTAAACTAATTTTAATTCTTTTATCTGCTTAAAAATTATATCAAATTTTATTAATATATATTTTTTAATATGCTCATATCAATCATATTTTTAATTACATTTTTATTAAAATATCACCAAAAGTTAAATCTGTTCGATTTTAACTTTTAACTAACATTAATTTTTCGAATTTATCGGAACAAATTTTCCATCAACAGTTATACAATTCAATATCATATCGTTGTTTTGTTCTGTCATTGATCTGTGAACTCCAGCATGTGGATAGGAACAATGAACATGTATGACACAAATTTCTTCATCCAGCGCCGTATAATAAGATAACATGCCGACAGAAGTCCCCCTTTGCGGCAGAAAAGTCGAAAACGAAAGAAAGGAGAAGGTAGTTCATCTACTATAATAGTTCTTAAAGTGTGTGCCTCTTTTTTTGCGTTGAAGAATTATATTTCTCATCAAAATATCATATTTTTATTTCAAAAGTTAGTTCAGATTTAGTTAGAAAGAAAATTTTAATGAGAAATTTTGCAGGATAAATTAATTATAATAATATAAAAATAAATCAATTTATATATTTATCAACAAAATTTCTCAATTTTAGTAGTATAAATGCATTTGGGATTGTGCTCGAAAACTTGTCGACTTCAACAAGAGACGTGGTCCATCTTGTTTTATAATAGAATATAGCATGAGATCTATAATTATCATCTTATTATACCAGTAAAGATGATTGAGTATCTTTTTAACATTTCTTTTCCTAATCTGATAAGAGAAAATGAGCTGGAAACGACATGCGTCACGCTACTTGCTAAGTGGATTTGACAATGGTTACGTGGTGTTACCAGTCACTCACTCTAGCCCCTTAAAAAAAAACTCGACACAGATCTGTCTTCTCTCTCTTCAATCTTCTCATCTCTCTCTCTCTCTCTCTCTCTCTCTTACATGAACTTCAATCTGATACACAGTGAAGATGTTGAAGCAGAATTATCAGCCTTTGACGGCGGAGATAACAGTAATATCAGCAGAAGGCATAACGACAAAGTCTTCCAAGCTATTCTCCTACGGCCGTCACAGATCCTTTATCACCCTCACCGCGTTCCAACCAATCGACGGTGATAAGGAACAACACGTGTACGGAACCAGAGTGTGTGATAAAGAGATAATGTGTAGCAAACTTGAATGGGGAGACAAATTTCATATCCCTTTGGCCACCACCTTCTTTGCCAAAGGATATTCCATCTATCTCCAGCTTTTCAACCAGAGGCCCATTGTGGGCAAGGTCGAGTTGGGTTGGTGTCAGATTCCGGCCTCTGATGTTGGCCTCCCGCCAGTTGCGTCAGTTAGATACCTGAGTTACCGGCTACGGGATAAAGACGGTACAAGGGGCCAAGGGATTGTTAATCTCACAGTGAAGCTGGAAGGTGCAAGTTCGGCTGCCAGTTATTCCAACTCCATCTCGCCTACGCTACCGCCGTGTCATACTGTGATTGGTACACCGGTTTTTGCATTTTCACGTTGATGCAGCTCTCGGGGTGTTTTTCTAGGTCAAGCCGTATATATATTTACTTTTAAATTAACGTTTTATAGATTATAAATCAAAACTGACACCAGATTGTACTATTTTCAAAGGATAAAGGCCATAAAGGTTAAGGAATCTCATTACAGAGTGTAATTTGTTGCTTTTCTGAGTGTGGTATGATGCGTTTGTGGTGCAATTCTCAATTATTTGTTATGTTGATAAGAGATCTTCAAGTACTGCTACTACAGCGATATCAATGTCAAGATGATTAATGTATATGGTAACCCATTTTTCTAGAAATATCTTCAGCTTCTAAACTATTTCTGAATAAATAAATAACACAACTCTGTAATGGACCCCACTACAAATTTCTAATAGGAATCGATCTACAACCCTAAGGGCCTAAAGCTTCTTGGAATCTCTTCTTCAAAGAAGTGAAACTAGTACTGTAGCTACTGTTGCTCCACCGGAGGGAGGTGGTCCGCTGGAATAGATCAGATACAAGAGGTGATCTGGAACTTGAGTCCTTTAAAGGGGAGTCTTCATACTCTGCACAAGATAATTTAATAAACAAGTTTATGATAGCATGGTAAGGATTCTAGATGAGAGAATTTTATCTTGAGAGGGGAGGATTAGATCATCACCTGAAGATGCAGGGAGATGATATTGCCTTTCTAAGAACTTGCAAGCTTCTCTGTCTTTTTTGTGGCACAGGATTCGAATTAAGGTTTGAGCATCTTCCAAACGATAATGGCCATTTTTATGAGGATCTAGTTCGGTTGAGATTTGTTCGCTTGCATTCATCAGCATTTGGATGACTGTTTCGGTCTGAGCAGAAATAGATGATAACATTGCAGCAAGAATAAGACATGGGGATACTCTGGCCAAACAGAGGGAAAAAAGTTGTAGATGTTAAAACAAACCTGAAGGGAATACAAGCTTAGTATTTGTTCAGGAAATTTGGCTGCTTTGTCTACTGAAGAACGGGGAAGGCCTTCTCCATCAGCTATAAAGAATTCCTATAATTTGAGCAGAGAACTTATGTCAGCTGAGAAAGGAAATCGTCTGCAATTTTTTGGGCCTTTGTAGCCTTTTTTTTCCCCCTGCTTTATTTATGACAACATTAGATCAATAAATTAATATACTGATATCATTCACAAATGGCTCTGAATTAGTTCTTGCACATACGCCATGGGCCCAAGCTACTAGACCAGAAAACGTTTATATATCCATCTTTTCTCATAGTATTTTAGAAAGGAGTTTTTGGTTCACGACTACAGCCTTAGGAACATACCTTCAACGTACTAAGATCATCCTCCATTGATACGATGTCGTCATCAGAAAAAGAGCGAGATGGACCTCCATCTAGCAATACCCATACAAACCCTTCCTAGACCATGATACAAAGAAAATCAATTAACAAAAAGAAACAACATGGATGGTTGGGTGTTATAGAAGATTAGGCCTAAAGATGAGAGCCTACCAGCAATGTTTTGCAGATGCTTAATACAACAATGTCTCTAAGAGAATCATCAATTAAACCACAGACCTGATTAAGGGCCTATAATTACGATATGGTGGGTGAGTAAAATCCTTTGTAGTGTCTTGGAGAAATATAAGTTGTGGGCAGATAAGCAGTCTTAACATCTTACAGTATCAATATTGGGAAGTACACTGTCTAAACGAGCACCTTTGACATTACCACGATATAGCCCAAAGAGAAATGTATCTCTAAGATCCCAGAAAACAACTCTTGTACCTAATTGATCAAGATTATAATAGAAAAATATAAGATTGATTATCTCCGAGGATGGCAAAAAATAGTATAAACAATGTTTACAGATATAGTTAACAAAAGAAGTTTAAATTTGGAAAGAAATATAACATCATGGTAAACAACACATCGGACGGCTTATAATAGAAGAGATATAGTTAACAAAAGAGGTTTAAATTTGGAAAGTGATTGTTAGATTCTTTTGTTAAATTTAACAGTCTAAAACTAGGGCAGTCCAATTGGTGACTGTAAAGAACTGTTACAGGTAGGAATCGATGATATCAATAGCTCACCAGTAAAGTCGCATATTTTACTAATAGCATTTGTGGTAGTATCCCTGATAATGTCAAACGTGGTGACAAATAATTCATCAACTTCTTCACTACGTCCTATGGTATCATCATCCAAGGTCTCTCGAGACTCTTCTTGGACTGAAAAGGAAAAGAACACTTTTAAGAATGCACCAACCAATCATTTTTTTGCTATTTGATCTTCTTTCTGGCAACATGTGATGAATGAATAAAGTTGAGAAATTTGATCCCATCATTTGAAGCCTGTGAAACTAGAACCTATGTAACTAAAAATATACAGGAGCCAAATATCCATCAAATATATCAATTTCAGTATCTCTAGATCCTTTACTCCTCTTGGAGAAGAAGTCTGTTGCCTTACCTCATTCCACTTCTTCATCTACTTTCTCCTTATGCTGATCAAGGAAAGTTAATTTCCAATTCAAGATATTAGGTTAAACTCCCTGGTAACTGAAGGTACAGATAGACATACCCCATTTATGACCAAGATATTGTCCAACATGAGCCCAAGATTTTCTGATCCCATCCTCTAATGATCCAATTTGTTTATGAATATACTGCATAAAAAAGAAGAGAGAACTAAAACCTCTCTCATGAATGTCATTGATCAGTGCTTCTACAAGAGGTGATCAGTATTTAATCTTCTCTATGATTTTGAATTGGTAGCATGGTCTGAATATTAGAGTAGCAGGCCAGGCAAGGTAAATTCCAATATGCTCAATTTCTCACAATTAGGAATTTATTTCTTAAGCAAATTCTAATTCTGAAGTATGAGTTATTAATGATATCATCATTCCTCCTTGCAATAAACTGATAACAAATAATCAAAACAGAACTTACTTGAAGAGTATTCAGTCTTATACAGAGCTGGGAGATTGTCAAGGCATTCAATTTGTTGCTTACATTTTTGTCCAAAATACATTCAGGCAAGTTTTTCTTTGTTACCGGCATAACCGTCTCTTTAAACCGTGTCAAAGGAGGAATAGCCGGATATAGATGATTTTTGTCAACTGCAATAACAAAAGGCACCATAATCTACTTGAGTGAATTTCAGATGAAATGTCCTAAGACCTTCACTACTAAACATAGCAGGAGAGTGGGGGAGGGAATAGTCTTGAGCTCATTAAGGTTTCACTATGAACCACAGAAGGCCCCATTTTTGGTTCTGAGGTTACTTCCCAGTTGTAATTAAGTGTAATATCCGCAAAATAACAAAGCAAAGAGGAATATAGATTATTCAGATTACTCATTCCACATAAAAAGGAAGTACATTACCTAACTGGTCGAGTAACTTGACCAAATAGGCATCCAAGCTGTGAAAAATAACGGACAGTAGAGCTTGCAAATGTGTGATATCCATTGGGAGATTTAATCCAAAAAACTGATCCACGGTCTGCTTGTTATCCACAATAGGAGTCATAAGATGAAGAAATTTCACAGGCAGCTCTAAATGGAAAATACATGAGCAAATAAGAGAATAAAAGAACTGATCTTGAATACCCAACATGATAAACTATACCAACATCTTCACATTAGAGGGGTGAAAACAAGAACAATATTCCATAGAAACTCTAGATCATGATGATGATGATGACGACTGTATGAACAATCAAATTGAAGTATTATATGAATCCAGAGTTTGTAAATTATTCACAAGATGTCTCCCATAAATCACCTGCCAATAATCTGCTACTGGGTGTCATGCAATGAAAAAATCACTAACTAGAAATATTGGCACAAGAAATATTCTTGGGCATTTATATGAAAGCCAAATAATCTGTTTAAAAGGAAAATATACCTCCTCTATGATCCTAAACACTTCGATTATTGATGCTGCCTGTCTTTGCTGAGATGACAAAGGTTCCCATTCCTAAACATGGATAAATATTATACTCAGTAAGGGAATACTAATCAACTCATGGTAACATTCACTCATGTTGTGACCCTCTTGATCTAGGCTTTTCAAAATTATGAGCAATTATAATCAGATGAGTTTTTACCTTTACATTATTGCACTTTTATATAGTATATTTTTCTCCCTTATTTTAAATACTGTCCTATTTTCCAAGAAACCAACCTCAAGGTCAAAAGCACGACCAGTCCATTCCAACATACGTGCATGCTGAGCAATTACCCAATCAACGATAATAGGTTTTGCAATTTCTCCAATCTGCCAATCAATAATCCGGAATAGAACAACAATCAGTTTATTTGTGTATTTTATGTAATAGTAATAATGATACTTTAAGATAAGTATATGTGATTGTAACAATAGCAATTAGACATCTAAAACAAGAGTTAGCAACTTCGGGGCAGAGGCTGGAAGAAATTTTAGGGCGGGCAAAAAATATTATTTAAAAATTAGCATATGTAAAAATATATTTTTAATAGAAATTTAATGATTGATTTATAAATTTTTAATAGTTATAAAGAAAATTGAAATTTTCATAATATTTAGGGTAGGCATTTAAGGATTTATTTATAAGAATTTATTAATTTTAAGGCTAATTTTTAATTTTGGCAAAGTTAGGGGGGGTGGGGGGGGCGCCAACCCCCCTCACCCACCTTTGTCTCCGCCTATGGCAACACTGGTGAGAGATCTAACTTAAATTCAATTGAAAACCCAAGGCTATGAAAAGTAGAACCATCAAATCTTTTCTTTTTGAAAATAAGAAGATTGGCCAACCGGATAATGATCTAGATCTTCCATAATAAGAGGATCAATTCTAGTTTCTTTGCAAGCACAAGTAAATAGCTGAGTTAGTTCACGATCCAGCAAGTAAGCAGCTGAAAGCACAGAGATTACATCTTCAGAAAGACATGACACTTCATTTAGGAAGGGCTTCTGCATTTATAAAAACATCAGCCAAGAATTAGTTGATCGGTCAAAAGAAACGCTCCAGCTGCAGATAGACACATAATTTCATAAAATATTTTACAATAACAAACCAGTCCTTCTCCATAAAGTCGAAACAAGAGCATGGCCACAACCATCCCAGATTCTGGAGACCAACGACTTATAATGGGAAAGAATACATCAAACTCTCTCTTAGCAATCAACCTGAGTTCATTTGCAAGTAGAGCCAGAGGATGCATCCTTTGCCTTTTAGATTCAATGTCTATTTTACTTGCTACCTAACCATCGCAAGAAAGAAAGAGAACAAAAAAAAGAATTAATACATAAGCTGTGTATGAAACTATTGCAAAGGCTGTAATAAAGACTGCAGTTAATAAACACAACTTACCCGCTCGTATGTAGCTTTAATAGAACCCTCCACATATGTTATGATTTTCCTAGCAGCATCCCCATTCACAGCATTCAATCTGGTCAGCTGCAAACTTTAAAATCAATCCGTCAGACAAAATTATCTAAATTTTACATAAAAATTAGGTGCTTCTTTATGCAATAAAATGAACTCCGAAGGATGGGGTCAGGTGGTGGAGGGGGAATTTATTGAAGTTTTAGGTTATCTTGTTGATGCAATGAAATTTGGCCTAGCAAAGCAACTTCTAGTTTGAATTCTCAGAAGCAAAACGGTAGTTTGAATTCTCTGAAGCAAAGTTATCTTGTTTATGATTTCTTAAAGTTGCCCAATACCATCAATATCAAACATGGATTGGATAAAAATAATGTAATTAGAGATGAAATAATGCAAGATAAAAAAAAGAACATAAAACTATATCAAGCCATTAAAGTCAGTGACACTTCACCTTAAAATCACTGGAATTACAAGAAGTAACAACTCCAACTGCTGATAACAAGTTCAGCACCCTCCCAAAGTCTGATTTCTGTTATTTATTGTTCACATATTGACACGGTACATTAGAACTTTGAATGAAGTGACCAACTGCATAAACTTAGAAGAAAGGTAACGCCATGGGTTGACAGGCTCTATAATTATTAATGGATAATACAGAACAAACTCAATGAAGAATAGCAATTGACCTGACTGAAATGCAGGTGATAGTCCTTCAGTTTACTGTCACACCATATACTTAATGAGAAGAGAATAGCTTGCACCAAACTCAACTTCATTTCAAGTTCATTGCACAGGCTAGAACATAATAGGCTTCTCAGATAGAACCCTTCCTTCTCATCATCATCCTCAGCTGAAATAGATTTCTGCAACTCAAGGATTACATAGTCCAAAAGTGTAGCCTCACCAGTCTCGACAAACTACATTACGGGAATTACTTTAGAAAGACAGAAGTTCATACTTAAATATGCCTGGAATTATGGCAAGCTAGAAGACAATATTGACAATAGATGCAAGAGGGACTATGGTGTTTTGAGAAAGATGGAAGGAAGAAAATGAAGGTCACCTATCTTACATGCGTTTATGTGATGAAATCGTAATAATTATCTTATTTTACTATAAACAAATTCTATGGCAAAGCAAAGGTTAGAGAAGGACTTCATATACACTTACAACTACATAAAATACACTTTATACATCAATCATTTACAGAATGAAATTACTCAAAAGAAGAATTTTTTTTATTGTTCTATGAATTTAATTTTACTGCTCGAGCCCAATAATGCAGTATACTAATATTGATACATGAATACTTTAGATAATAATGATTTTAGGACTCTTCTTTGAACTTTGCTTGGATGACTAAAGATTACAATTGCTATACAGAATATGCCCCCACTGTGAGCTCAAAAAATGTATACCTGTTGGAACAGGACCCAACCATAGATTGCATTATGTATCTTCTGAGTGATGCCTAGCGTGGACCAGGTCAATTTTATCAGCTCAAGGACATTATCAACGTCCTAAAAAACAGAGAAAAGAAAGAATCAAACATGATTCAGAGTAAAAATACTAGCAACCAATTCACCACAATGAGAGAGGGAGAGAGAGAATGCTATCACCACCAATATGAAAATTTTGCAAGGAGACAAATACCTCTATGAGCTGGCCTTCCTCAAGAGTGTCAAAAAGTCCAAATAGTAATTTCTCATAGATCCTAATATTCAAGTGATAAACCGCAGTCCAATAATAGGTTTCACCAGCAATACCAAATTTTCCAGGTACACATGACAACTTTGAAGCTACTTGTCCAATAGCTGATAGAATCTGAGCACGACTGCTATAGTCCTGTTCCTATAATGCCCAAAACATCAATCAGATCTGTGCCAGGATCATTGAATAAATCCGGACAATGTTTAAGTAGCCACATAAGGAGCAGTCAGATTCATTATGATTCGACAATTCTCTGAAAATACCTTTGCATTTCGGATTTTCAAAAGTGAACCTTTAATATTTTGATGTTCAGATGCCACATGATCAGCAGAAAAACAGAGAATTTCTTCCAAAATTTTCGCCTGGAAAACGAAGCAGCAAAAGATTACCACAATAAAACCAAACCATTTACCAGCAGAAGTGTGTATCGTCACATTCAGTGAGTTGCAAACACTTGGGCACTCGATATGATATGTCATTTTAAACTAAATCCATAACGAGTTCCACAACTTTTCTTGAGGACCCCTGACCCCAGCAACTTCACCAGCACACCATCTGGGTAGGGCGATCCTTACCTGTCTAATGATCCATTGTGTGTATGATTTCTCATTTGGGAAATCTGATTTGAAAGCTCCATTTAGAAGTTCCAATGAGATTTGAGGAATATTAATTGGTCCAGATTTTCTACTTATGGCCAACTGCATCAACTTTCTTCTAGTCCAAGTGTCCATTGCTTCTGAAATCTAAAAAGATAACGAAGTTTTGAGACTAGAGCAGCAGCTAACAATAAAAAGATAAAGAAATGAAGTAACAGAAATCGAGTTCTCCCGGCCTCTTAATTGACAGAAATGTACCAAAAAAGCTATAACTTGCCTGCATCTGAACCCGCACAGTGTCAATTAACTCTGAATGTCTTTCTACAGTTTGTGATTGGACAGGTACTCTATCCTTTTTACCTTTCAATCCAGACAAAAATCTAGAACTCTTCTCTTTCTTTCTATCCTCAACTGAATGCACTTCAATCCTATGTGAGAAGAGAACAGGAATAAGAAGAAAATAAACCTCAAATGCCAGTCTTTATTTTTTTTTGTGTGTGTGTGCATGCACGCGCACTAATAGGAAAGGACATGCACTCTCAAATAAATACAAGCAAGCAGGAGGGACAGACCTAAAGTCTCACTAAATGAAAGCTTACCCAGAAAATGCCATCGATGCAACCAGTGTTTCATAGGCTGATTCCCGCAAGTCATCTTCAGTCAAGCCTTCATTGATCCTGAAGCTATGTATCAGTTCACTCAAGCAAAGTAAAATTAGGGTTTCTTGCATAAATATAAATATAAATATATATATATATATACACACATATATCATCCCAACAAAGAGTTGATCAGTCACTCAAACAGATAATTAGAGAAACTGCTTAAAACCTTTACACTCTGAAATTAAATAAAAGAAAATTATGCGATACCTGTATTCAGCTTAGGCAATCCTAGAGGGCTAACTTTTACAACTTCAATAGGTTTTGAAGGTGCAACCTTTTTCCCGGCATATTTAGGACTGTAATCATCCCTAGATGTTGCAATGCCATCAACAACAAATGAATCCCTCTTCCTAGATGAATATGACGAGTCATTAGAGGTTCTTTTCACATCTATAGGTGGAGGAGCACGCCGAGGAGGTGATCCAGAAGAATCTGGATCTGAAAGTAGAAAATAATCGGAACCTCTTGAAAGGGAATGAATCTGCAAAAATGTATAAATTTAAAAGGATTTTCTTTATCATCGTGATAACTTCCAAGACAACATAGTCAAAGTTAAATCAAATGAATAGAAGCTCGTTATAGCTGAATTTGTTATTCTCACAAATTTCAATAAAAAAATTGTTACAGATAGAACGCATATCTCGCCATCACATCATGAAAGCATTAGATCCAATATCAGTTAACTTATATTTTTTTTATACACTTACTATACTCAATAACAAAGGAAAAAAAAAAGGCAGAAGTAAATAGAGATTAGAGCAGAGTGTTCTTTCACTAACCATCAATGGATAAGAAGATTCATGAAAGTACTTCTCAGTTGCTACAGAAATATCAAAAACGCCACCTAATAACAGCAATTAACCACTTCACCGGATAAGCAACAAAAAATTGCAGATAAATACAATCAACTGAGCTAAAAAATTAAATTCTTCAGATAGAGCAGGAAGAAAAATCAGGCATACTTTTAACCATGAACGCTCTACTGAAAAGGTTGTGAAAATACAATTACCGGATTTGGCGCAGTCGATAACATAATCAGCACTGATAGAATCAAAATCGATGTCGGAGATGGCGTCTATAGGACCGGTCGGAGTTCGAAGCTCGATGATCAAATCCGACGATAACAAGAACTCTAACAGCTTCCGACGGTCGCGACGGTACCGTTGGAGCAAGGAAAGTTGCTCCATCTAGGCTCCAGCTGAGAAAGAGAACGGCAGAAAACGTCGCCCGGTTAGAGGATTATGACCGCCTGTTGAGACTGTGCGACGAGAGAAGAGTGGGGGACATAACGAAGAAAGGGAAGACTAAAGTGCATATTCAGGGGCGCGAAAGTTAGTATAGTGCGAGCCAAAATGCCGAACGAAATGATGGCGAGGTTTCTTTTATTTTTTTCTTTTTTCTTTCTCGTTTAGATAAAAAACCCTAATTTATTTTTACTTTTTTGGTATAAAAAAAAAAAAAAAGAAAATGAAAGAAAAACTGAAAACTCTTGCGAACTCCGACTCTTGAGTACAAAATTTTTTGGCTCCCACTGCTGATTCACAGATCTTAAGTTGAACAGATTCAGACAAAAATTTCTCTGACTTGATTTTTCTGGTAATTACTCAAATCGTTTATATTTATGCCGGTTTTCATGCTGGCTTTTTCCGTTCATATTTGTCTTTCTGGAATAGTGAAGTAGAAAGTAAAGAGAAACTAAAACTAAGCATGTCTCAGCAACCATAATAAAACGACATAAGATCATACAATTATTACCTGATTAATTAGATTACAATTATTTATATGAAAAAACCACTAAACAAACAAACCACATTGAGATAATATGATAAAAGAGATAAAAACAGTGGTTATAAGCCCGTTTACAAGTAAGCACACACATAGATTGAAAGGCAACTCGGGCGTCACCTCGGCTACAACTAAATCCAGACTAGTCCAACTACTAAGCCAATAGAAAGCTCATGGTGAGTAACTGATTGTGATTGTGCCTTAGAATCAAACCCATAATGATATTATGATGAGAAAAACCAGACCACATAAGTAGAAGCACAATTTGTCTTGAGATATATGTTTAAGCGTTAAACTTCCTCTTGGCCATGGTTGCTGCTCTTTAAAATGTTGTACTTGCAGAGAGGACAGGTAGCATTGATGTATAGCCACTTGTCAACACAAGTGCAATGAAAATGGTGACCACAAGGTAGTTCTCTTAGCTCAACTCCATCATCATAAGCAGAAAGGCATATACAACATTCCTGCAATAAAGCCATTGTTTTTTATATGCTTACTAGACTTGAAATTGGCACATAACAGATAACAGATCTAAAACCAATTTAGGTTTTCTAAAGACAATGAAATGGGCCCCACATACCGCATCATCCTGAGAGAGGACATGTTCAATGGGCGAATCCTTGTTCCCACCACATTCAGTCATTACTCCTCCTGCTTGATCATCATTTGAAACCTTCTCAGAATCGCCCACTTTTCTGAACTTATATTTTGACAGCTGTTCAATTTCTTCTTTGGATGCTCCTTCCTGTCTCCATAGAAGTCACAAGTATTCAAGAATCGAAGACAATATCCATCAAACCTAATTGAAATCTAATTTGTAGCCACACTAAAGGCCACATCATAGATTATATGGACCAGCAATGCATAGCAACTGTGTACAGAAGTAAGTGCAAGAGGATAGTTATTTCTTGAGATAAAAAGTTTTAAGTACCTGATCAGCTACAGCATATAGAAGTGCAATTATACAAGGCAGGCAACAGCAAACAGCTATGCCAATGATGCATGCCAGGGCAACACAGAAGACGACAAAGAAAACATCAAAACCAAGGAAAATTATACATAGCCTGCAGACAAAACCCCAATGAGAAAGTTAAGGCTCCATTGAAGATAGTGCTTGGATATCAAAACTCTAAAACATAGACAAGGTTTAGCACAAACCAGTAGAGCTGCGGGGAGGAGAGTGCTAAGGATTGACCTCCTGCAGATACCCAGTAGAATCCAATGATCCACCAGATAAAAGAAAACATTGTGTTTCCAGATTCAAGATGCTTAGCCACACTGCTCGAACAAATGGAATGAGCATGTAAATGAAACTCCCAATCTCTCATTGTTTACTAATAGGATCAAATTATCAGAACAAACAACATCACCATATCACATCAGTTACCTCATATGCTGTCAAAACTCGAGAACTTAATCAGTTACCTCATCAACAAGAACAATCAAAAAACTCAAAAGCATAACAATCTCCATAGTTGGATTATATATGTTTCGAAAGGAAAAAGAAAATTGGGAAGTCTTAATTCAATTATTTCATTCCTTAATACCACTGAAAAAAAAATAAAAAAATAAAATCCACTAGCTTAAATCTAGCAAGCCAGCAAACGTTGGATAAAATAAACTATGAAAATACTGAATTTGTCAGGCACCAACAATAAAATTAAAATCAAAACAAATACAAGAATCTCACTACCTGCTATTAGCGCCCTCATCCAATTGTCCCAATGATACATACTGCCCAGTGTCTTCATTCGAGCGCACACCTGAATTCCTGCCTGCCTCATTTCCTCCTTCCAGCGAATTGAACGCCGGACCACGGGGGTGCCGCCGGCGGTACTCAATACAAACACACACCATATGAAGAATACATTGTAAAGCGTATCCCACAATCCAAAGCCTCAACGGCATATCTGGCGATTCATTGTGACTCAGAACCAACACGGTAGCTGCCACAACCACAAACGCGAAGTTCCAAACGATATCGAGAATCACAACCGGCTTGGAATACGCCCAATCGCTCTGCCTCTCCTCCAATTGCTCCGCCGCAGCCTCTCTCACTACCATCGATGGCTCACGCAACATCCTCCGGCTGCTCGCTTGCCTAAGGAACCTCGCGGCCTGACGGAGGCTCTGCCTCTGAACAAATCGGCGGCCGGAATTAATTTCATCGGAGGAGCCGCTTGAAGTCCCTAACAACGGCGTCGTCGTATTGGCGATGTCTTCGGACGATCGATTCGGCGACCTTATAGAGGCCATTAGTAAGGTTTTGGAGGTCGGAATCAAAACCTAATTGGACAAACCGAATCGGTTCATCAAATGTGATTAGTGTATCGGAGACAGAACCAGATTGCAAAAAATTACATGAAAAAAAGACAAATTTTGGTTTTTCTGAGCGATGAATCGTGGAAAACACGGTGGCTTTTGCGCCTTGTATGGAAGGTTACAGATAAACGATGAAGATGACTTCTTTTTCTCTTTGTTTTTTTGTTTTTTTAAATTATCTTTTTGCCTTTGTACGGTACGTCGAGTTACCGCCGCTCATATATCGTCATAATCAATGGGCATAATTTGGTATAGCCTGGTGTGGGGTCCACGACTCGATCATATATAAAAAACGAGTATTTACTTAATTACTTCTACTCTTAGGATAGGAGGTTATATTTATTATTGGCAGCCACATTTTTTATAAGATTATTTTGTATTAAATCGGCTACACGCCAGAATCTATCTAATCCCAGTTTTTGAACTCATTAAAAAAATCTCTATAAAATTATTTCGAAATCTTAGTTTTCACACCCGACAAATGTAAAATCATATATTTATCAACGATCTATTACAATTGATATCAATTATGATTAATTATCCTGTCAATCTTATATCATTAATTACTCGATTATCTTTTTTTCTCGGATTCATTCTTTGTTGCATGTTCTTAATATGTAGGCAAAATAAAATTAAAAATCACAAACACAAGAGAAGCATATACAAATCAATTTGCTATCAGGAGAGTTAAAAATCAAAATATATTACAAAATATTTTTAATCAAATTTAAATATTTTGAGATCTTCAAATTATTTAAAAAAAAATCAAAAAGAAAAAAATAAATTAAAAATAAATATATATCTTCAACTTATAAAAAATTAATAATAATAATAATAATAAATAATTTATGAAATACCCTTCTTTTGTACTATCATTCTAGCGCCTTTACATTTATTTCACAACGCTGTCCATATTAATTTTAGAAATTTGGATATTAATTATAAAAAGTAAAATAATTTTTTGTTTATGGTAGCCCTGAGTCATCATCATGTTCTGGTAATTGCAAAAATCAGCAGGAAAAAAAAAAAAAGAGATATTATGGGACATAATACACAGTTGTCTGTCAGACAAAATCTAATCTCTGACATTTCATAATCGATCAGTGTTAGCCACCAGCCAGCGTGTCTCCTTTGTTTGGAAATGGACGGAAACAAAAGTGATGAGTGTTGTTGTTGTTGTACATATAAGTCTTGAAGTTAAAACTAAAATATATGTTAACATTTCTTTGTCTTTTGACTCGATCTAAATTAAGAAAAATAATTAATTAATTAAATAAATAATAATAAAAGTAAACCAATAAAAAGAACGTGGCCTCGAGAATCACGTTTGATGCACGAGAGTTAATAAGTCTAAGTGGTTCAGTTTTTAGGGATTTGATCGTCTGTATATGCAGCGATTATAAAGGTTTTATTTAGTAATAAATTTCATTTTTTATATTTTATAAATTAATTTTCGTAATAATATTATGAGATAAAAAATAAATTTTTGAATATTTAATCTATTTAATTTTTTTTAGTTGGTAAAAAATTGAATTTTCAATAATATAAATGTATATTTTATTTTTTGAAATATAAAATATAATTAAATATAAATTTCGATTTTCCCAACCTATTTTTCATCCTTTTGAAATGGGCCATACCATCCAACGCAGTAAGAAAATGGGCTTTGGATCCTAGAGATGGTAAAGAAATATTGGGCCACCTCACAATCAGTCATATCATAAGGCTGTCCTAGTTTGCCCGGCCAATAAAAATAATGGGCCTCACAGGGCCTGAAAAGACATGGAAAATGAAATTATCAACTTGTGGTTTAATTAAGAAGGAAAAAAAAAAAAAGAACATGACGCCTGGCCTGTCGGGTCGCCGTCGAGGTGTCTACGTCCCTTGTGTCGATAATTTTTATAGGTGGTTGAGGTTGACTAAGGGAGAGTTGACCGTCCATGTGGCAAAAAACAAGTGGCAACTGGCAATGGGAAAGAAAGTAGCTTCTAAGCAAAATGTTCCCTCAAAGGCTCAATCCAACTAACATATCAAAGCAGCCAAGCAAGCGCAAAATAAAAATAATAATAAATAAATAAATAAATAAAATGCCGACTCACAGTCACGACCAATAAGAGATGTGAGTGGGATATTTTTTCAAGAAGCAGAAACGCGGAACACGTCTGCGGTTTGTATAGCGCGTAAACTCAAGAAGAAGAACGACACACTACTCCTATTTTGGATAAAATCCTTTTTCACATTAAAAATTAGGTAAATAATAATTAGCTTGTTATTTACAAAAATACCCTTTTTTTCTAATAACAAAATACTACATAGAGAGTGGCTTTAAAATAGTTTTCAATAAGATGGCGACTTTGAATAACAGAATAAATAATGGGTGTGACTTATATGATATAAAATAATAAGGGGTAAAAATGTAAATTTAACTGCTATTAATTCAAATGCGACAGGCAGTCCAGCAATACCACCTTCTAACAAACGCGCGAAAGGGACAGAAACAGCCATTAAAGCACAAAACCATAACTAAATTAGATTTCTTGGATTCAAACGGGTTAGATCATAAGAATTCATTACAGAGTAGGAAACAACTGCCCCATTCTCTCTTCCAAGCTACATCTCTTTTCCTCTCTACCCAGAAAGAAAAACTAATATATATATATATATATACAAATCCCTCTTTAGAACTCTCTCGATATATTTAGCAGACCTAAACTTCCGCTTCTTCGCAAAAAAAAAAAAAAGAGGAGTCTTATTTTCAGGTATTATGGCGAGCCGAGATCTGGAGCGAGGAGGGGTTAAGAGCAGAGGAGGTAATAATAATTACCCGCCGGCGAATTACGCCACTCCGTATCACAAGGAAACTTCCGACAAGCAATGGATTTCGTGGCTGATACCTGTATTCGTGATCGCGAATATTGCTGTCTTCATTGTTGTTATGTACGTCAACAATTGCCCTAAAAACAATACCGGTTTGGAGGGGGATTGCGTCGCTAAGTTTCTCGGTCGCCTCTCGTTCCAGCCTACTCGGGAGAATCCTCTCTTTGGTCCCTCTTCTTCTACGTGAGTCCTATTCATTCTTCTCTGGTTTTTCCTCTGGGACTATGATACCATGCAATTTGAATTCAATTGTTTGGTTGTAGATAATTTGAAATTTCATTCTTAGATTACATAGGTTTCAAAATTATAGAATATGTTGAGGGGTGAAATCTGATTTCAATTTCAGCCTATTACTTTTGAACCTCCTCATGATTTGAATTTCATCAGTATATAACCTTGAATATGTATCTAGCTCATGCTTTCTTTCCCCTTGAAGCAATAACGTTGACAGGAATTTAGTTTTTTTTTAATTGTTTTCTTTCTGTTTAATAAAACAAATTGGTCCACAGATTAGAGAAATTAGGAGGTCTAAAGTGGAACAAGGTAGTCCATGGACACCAAGGATGGAGACTTGTCAGCTGCATCTGGTTACATGCCGGTGTCATTCATCTACTGGCTAACATGCTCAGCCTCGTATTTATCGGGATCCGCCTTGAACAACAGTTCGGCTTTGGTACGGCTTGTTTCTTCCATACCTCCGCATTTAGAAGTTCTTGCTCCAAATCTTATGATCTCATATTATTCTAATACCTTTTTCCCATCATTCAGTTCGCATTGGAGTAATATACTTGATTTCTGGTTTTGGTGGGAGCATATTGTCTTCCCTATTCATAAAAGGCAATATCTCAGTTGGAGCATCTGGTGCTCTCTTCGGACTCCTCGGAGCCATGCTTTCTGAGCTTTTGACTAACTGGACCATCTATTCCAATAAGGTCATAACCTCCTCTTTTTTTCTTTTACAAATTAAATTTTTGCGGCCTTTTTTTCTTACCAGCTGGGTCCCTTTGTCCCTACAGGCTGCTGCTCTAATCACACTTATCGTAATCATAGTCATCAACTTGGCAGTTGGGATTCTGCCTCATGTAGACAACTTTGCTCACATTGGAGGATTCTTGACGGGTTTTCTTCTCGGATTTGTTCTACTTCTTCGTCCTCAGTTTGGATGGATGGAGAGACACCATCTCCTGCCCAATTCTCGAGCAGTGTCTAAGCACAAGCCTTATCAATATGTTTTCTGGTTGCTTGCTCTGGTTCTACTCGTTACTGGGTAAGATATAAGCTAACTCCAAAACAAAATACTCTGACAAGTGACAATCATACTTGCCATTTGCTATTATTTTTAAGAATTATAACTGATTCCTCCGTTACATTTGATAATATTATGGCAGAATTACTGTCGGGTTGGTGATGCTGTTTAAGGGTGAGAGTGGGAATGATCACTGCAGTTGGTGCCATTACTTGAGTTGTGTTCCGACTTCAAAATGGAAATGTGGGAATTGAAGAACAGAAGTATCTCCTTGTACTATATTAAACGCTATACTTATATCTTCACGATTATTTTATTCCTTTTTTGGTTTTGATTTTGGTTTTGATTTTGGTTTTAAGGTTATATGCCTTTCCATCCTGTACAAAGCTTTCTTCAAGGAGTCACAGATTGTGTATGTAGCGCGTATCTATAGAAAGCTTCCACATCATATTACATCATGTACTACTAATAAAATGCATCATTAATGATATTCTTTTTGCACCTGCAGTTGTGTTGTGTTCTGTATCTTGTAATACTACTCATGCAGTCTTGATTTCAAGAATATGATCATAAAACACGCCTGTAAAATTTGCCAGAAGGATATAAGCAATGCAATGGTTCTTTAGACTACAAAGACATATTACTAAGACTGAATTCCCTACCACTTTGCTTAAACTAAAAATGTCCAGAAAAGAAACGACAACTAGAGTCCATAACCCACAGGCATACCAAGTTTATCCAACCGACCTGACCCGGGATAAGCCTTGCTCATCAAATTTGAATGCAACGCAGAAACCTTCTGTGCACTCAACCTCAATTCACCTGAGCAATGAACTGAACCCCGCTTGGCCGAACCAGACCTCTCGAAATGAGGCCTCTGTCTCGGTGCACTAAGAGACCTTAACTTGGCCCTAGAAGATTCCGTGCAAGCCATATAACTTGGATAATCCGGGTAGCCATTGAAACAGTTTCTAAATCTGTCGCTCTTGGTAGGAGTACTGAAAGGACTTCTCTTTGCATTACTATTCCCTCCTCTTGAGTTGGCCGAATAGAACTGCGGGCTATTATCAGCTGTGCAGAAAGAAGACTCTTCTTCATCTTCTCCATATACTTTGACTGAGCTTATAGATTGGAGTTCACAAGATGAGCTTGGAACTGTTTGGTAGGTTAGTGAGTCTTTGGAAGTAGTAGTAGTGGTTGTAGTAAAACTGTTGATCTTATTTCGTATGAGGTGATGTTGACTTTTTCCTCTGTCAATTTCAAGTTTATCACTCCATTCTTCATCTCTTGTTCCTGTGCTTATAGAAGAAGACCCTTGTTGTTGGTTCAATGACTGATGATTGACTTGAATCCCTTCCTTTAACCTTGAGCCGAACCTCTACAATGAAATCTATATATATCAGAATTCCAATAGCAAAATGAAAAAAAAAATAAAAAGAAATAAACAGAAAATTATTTGGCATTATCAGAACATACCCTGAGCATTAAGGACTGGTCCATTTTCATGCTTGTAGTCAGGACTTTATGTTCAAATTTCTCGGGGGTAGTGGGACCCTACAAAGCACGGCAGGGAATTAGTACCCCGCATCATCCGAAGAGAAGTACTGTTATAATGAGAAGTGAGACTTAGCTTACAATTGGATGAAAGTGAGAAGATTTGTTACTGTTGCTGCTTGAATGTGAAATTTCCGGAGTGTGGGACCGTCCAGCCTGAGCTCGTATCTGGGCTCTGAGTAAACTCTGCATGCGGTTTAGCCACTCTGCTGTCCGCTTCCTCTCAATGTGACCTCTAACAAGTGCTTGAAGCCTGACCAATCCTTTTAATGCTCGTAACGCCTTCCTTGCCTTCAAGAAACAACCAACATGAAAATTCATAGTTTACAAATATCAAACTGTAGAAATTAAAAGCACGAAATAAAACCAACAAACAAAACTTCAGAAACTACAGAAAATAGCAATCAAAGTCAGAAGTATCACATCTTTAAATTACAAGGAGACATGAACGGGTTCCAAAAATTAATGTAGCCAAGGAAAAGGACTTAGGAGAGGACTACTTCTAAAACTTTTGACTAAACGAAAGAGTAAATAAAGAAAGAAACATCCCATCAACAACTACTTCTAAGAAGAATAAAATAAATTAATAAAATTGATACTAATAATTCATTTCTGACTTTCTACAATCATAAATGGTTCAACACCGACATTAAATTCCGATCGATCTCTTCATCTTCATCATATAAAAGTAAGTAGTACAAGCTATAAAGGCTTGCATAAAGTAAGCAAACTTTACAACGCCTAACTTATACATACATACCAAATTTCCCAAGAACACTTGCGTTCGTTTGGACCCACTTAAACTGTTGCGCATCAGAAACAACCCAGAAGCGAATCATATAGATAAAGAATACCCCAGCGACGCGACCCAAAGGGCTAAAATTCGACCTTTTATTAATACAACATTCAATCTCGAACCATACCCATGTCTCATAAAGGGAATCAGATTTCAAACCCACGTTTCATAGATAAAATTTGCATCAACATGAACTTTTTAACATTTTATATGAACACGACCCAAGTCGCTGCCATCTGACAATGATAGACAGTGTCAAGACAGACCCTAATATTCAACCCCCTAGCTTACGAGTTACGAGGTCTAAGACCTAGCACAAACTACAGTGAATATTTTGGGTTTTTGGGTAAACTGATCGAAATGAGGATTATGTCAATGGTCGGCGACATCATGCCAACAACAGGAGGCGAAAAAACTACGAAAATATAATTAAAGAAAAATTATAATAAAAAAATTTATAGATACGACAACATCAAACTAACCCATTATTAATTTTAAAATTTAATGATTAAAATGACACATCAACGAGAGATAAGATTCATGCACATTAAAAATTGAGCAAATGTTTAAGCTACTATTTTACTCATTGATGGGTAGGTTTAAATAAGATTTCTGTTTCTGGGTCCACGCGGTTTGTTATCTCATGCAACGTGCACACCGGCCGGCGCGTTTTAGTATTTAGGAGAGAAAGCAAGATATAAACAATGAAGAAAAGCTAGCTAAGGTACGTAATACGAAGATTTAGCAGGCATGAAAGAAGACCAAGCTAGTTAAGGTACGGGTTAAGAAGAAGAAACGATGCATCATCAGCCAGTGATCTAGTTTCCATTTTCTGAAAAAGGACAATTGTTATAAGAGAAACAGGACCTAGAGGCCTAAAAGACAGCTTACACTATCTTGCTCTCGTGTTGTCGCTCTCATTCACAAATTTGTTCGTAAAATTCAGTCATCGCAAATTTCCCAAATACCCATTAAGAGAATCAATGCACTTGTAACAAACTATGGATCACAAGAAGTCAGTTTTTTTTAGTACCCAGAAAAATATCAACATGCAGAGGTGAATGATAAAAGCTCAAGTGAAGAAGATGATGAAAAGACGTGTCAAAACCACATTAACCGTGACCCCTAGAGCTTGCCCAAGGGGTTGGGGAAGGGGGACTCCCGATGTTCTCCCCTGGGTTAGCAACCTATCGCCGAAGGAGCGTGGATGAGTTCACCGCATTTCCAAAAAAAAAAAAAAAACCACATGAACCGTAGCCATAGCATGTCCGCATGTGCGTTTCATTTTTCTTGTTTTGTCTTTATAAACTTCTGGTAATCCCGGAATTTCATCGAAATCAGTTATGAAGCGAATAACGAAGCACAAGCAACGAGAATATTAAGGGAAGAAGAAACAAAGAACAAAATAAAATAAGATTTTTTATTTACCAGACATCCCCTAAATGCCGCTTGAATCTTAACAGCAGCCCACCCTTCACGTACCGCAACGCTTCCATCACTTAGCGATGCCGTTGCATTAACGCTTCTTCCGCTGCTCGTTAACCTCACAACCGCAGCGGCCGCCTGAGCAGCAGCAACAGCCGCTTCCGCCACAGCAGCCGTAGCGGCTGCCACTGCAATCGCATGCTTGTCGGGATCCACATCGTTCACGAACGAGGGCTGCGTTAGTTGATCGGTAGTTTTAACGCTTCCGTCGTGGTGGTGGTGGTCATGATAGTTGTGGTTATGATGAGGGTTGCGGTCTTTCTCTCTCGAGGACTTGACAAAGCTCCACCGTCGCTTGTCCTTAGGTGTAATGGGGGTCGGAGATTCTGTTGTCAGGTCGGTTTTTTTCAATCCCAAAAGCCCGCGAAACCACCTTGTTGCTTTACCCATTTTTCTTGTTTTTTGATCTTGATGTTAGTTAAGAGTGAGAGAAGAACCGTCTGGTCCCTAGTTTCATTTCTGTAGTGGAGAGAGATGAGAAGTGGTAGGAGAAGTGTTAAACCTTTTTTTTATAACGCAGTTTGGGATAAATTGATTAATAAATTATGTAAAAAAAATAAGGAGATCGTACGGTGGAGATTGAAAAGGATGAGTTCAACACGGAAGACTAAGTTATGAGGAGTAGCTGAACAGTATATACAGTTAGTAGAGTGGTAGACTCCTCTAGGGAGCGTGGGATTCACTCGACATCAAATTTTGCACGTGAATTCTTTGAAGACGTAAAAGTAATTAGCTAAACCGAAAATAATATTTTGGTTATTAAAATAAATAAATAAAAAACAGTGACAAAGAAGAAAAAGATCGGCTTAACAGACATGAATCTCTGCACGAATAGACAAGAGAAGATGCGGATTAGATCCTATACGGCTATGCCTGTCTGTACCTAGTTCTCGGACGTCTTCCTTCACCTTTTGTATTTACTTTTATATTTTGATATTTACTGTGTATCACTGACTGCGGTAAGTAAATAATTTACCTTTCTTCACCTTCAACTTACCGTAATACAGTGACCTGTAAGGCTACAAGATTGGGTAATAAATATTTATAATAATATTTTTAAAAGAAAAAAAAAAAAAGGAAAAAGGAAAAAAGAAAAAAGAAAAGCGAAGCCGGTGAAGGAGATTGGGGGAGTCAAAGGGGTCAAACATTTTAGCTGACGGGGAGAGTGGAAACAGTGGACCCGGTCAATAATTCAAAGCAAGCCACTGCTCGTCAAATAAAGGCATGAAATTTTTGACCTATTAGTCAAACTTCTCTGTCACATGGAAGACACGAAGGCGACACAATTAAACCTACAAATTGTGAACAAGCGCGCTGCATTTCATTTCCCCCATCAATCTTATCTTAAAATTATATAATATGTTCAAAATCTAAACATTTTTCTCATTGCTTACAATTTTTTTTTTTCTAAAATTCCCTAGCACCTTTTTATATATTTATATGTTTATATATTTTTATATTTTTATATGTTTATATATTTTTATATGTTTATATATTTTTTTATTTTTTTATTTTTTTATTTTTTTATTTTTTTATTTTTTATTTTTTTATTTTTTTATATTTTTATATTTTTATATTTTTATATTTTTATATTTTTATATTTTTATATTTTTATATTTTTATATTTTTATATTTTTATATTTTTATATTTTTATATTTTTATATTTTTATATTTTTATATTTTTATATTTTTATATTTTTATATTTTTATATTTTTATATTTTTATATTTTTATATTTTTATATTTTTATATTTTTATATTTTTATATTTATTTATTTTTATTTTTTATTTTTTATTTTTATTTTTATTTTTTATACTTATTTTTATTTTTTTATACTTTTATATTTATATATTGCTATATATGTAAAGTCGGTCACATGTACTTGTTTTGAACGGCATTCTTTTTTTGGTCACAGTGAAAAGACGTATCAACAACTACGGAGTCAGAGTGCCATTTACGAATCACGACAATACATGGTAAAAATAGAGAGAGAAAAAACTGAACTGATGATTCATGAGTCGACGTGTCGACTTTAATGCCTACCCGATATTCCGTCGTTGAAACGACGGACATCTCAGGCACACAATACTTTTACGTCAGCAGATACCATAACAATACGAGGCCCAATATTAAAGAAGAAAAAAGCCCAATCTTAATATCCATATATTAAGGATCAAGCTACAACATTTGGGCTATCCATTGGTTCCATTTCCTGTAAGATTAATCTTTTGTACGTCAAGTTGCAACCCCAAATGCTACGACTAATGAGAATCCAAGGGATAGATTTGATAATGCACACCAAAAAAGCACGAAAGTACCTAAAAAACAAAAGCCGGAAAAACATTATGTTTACTGTTTGCTGTTTGCTGTTTGCTGTTTGCTGTTTGCTGTTTAGTAGAAACAAATATATTTGTGAGATATATTCTTTCTGTATAATCTCTTAGCCTTGTTCGTCGAAGTGACCGATCAAACAGGTACGTTTGATTGATCGTCATCTTGTTGTAGCTTCATTTTCAGGTTTTTGTTACAGTAGCTCTTAATCTCATTGTCAGTTCGGCCTAGATGTTGAAATTAAATGGATCAAGACTTGAAACACGTAACAGATACGTTTTCCAAAAAATGATATTTTCACCCTCCCAGATTGCTTTAGGTTACTGTGAAAATAGTTTTCGGAATATGACAAGCCTTTACAAAAGATCACAAGCAACAGTGAAATTTTGTTATGGAATATATTCGGTTTCTGACAGTACGAAAACTGAGAAGAAGATTGGTTTTTGGTTCTCTTCAGGTTTCTCTTATTTATAGGCAAATTTTGGCACCTGTTCGTGAAACAGTATACTGTTTCACAAACAGTCACACTTCTTTGTTTAAAACAGTTTAACTGCTTTAACAGTCAGATATTTGAATTCCCGAAATTCAAACTCTAACGGTAACTAACCGTTTTAACTGTCAAACGTTGAAGTAGTCGATCAACCACCGCATGTGGCGGCTGGCCGCCACGTCGCCAAGTGCGCCTAATAAGCGCCAAAAGCGCCTCACGCCCACACCGCGCGCGCGCGTGCGAGTGCGAGTCTCAGCCAAACCCCAATACTTAGTTATTATTACAAATATTTACTATTTGCAATTACTTATAAATGCTTGAAAATGTTTCTCCCTTTCCAATGTGGGATGCATTTAATTACATTTATTAAACATTTTTTGGGCTTTGGGTCTTTAATCCATTTCACTTTAGCCAAAGGAAAAAGTCCAACACTAGAAGCCTTCCAGCTATCAGTGACTACCTACAGGATCAAAATATCGAGTAAATAACAGATTAGATATTTAGTAAACAAAAACATAATCGACAGTGAAACAAGCTCAAGATCGTATGACCATACCTATTACCAAGCAAATTGTGAAGCCTGATGATGAGATCTTCTTCGTCGTCAGTTATAAGTCATCAGTTATATAACCCCGTATGATATCTGGCTGCACATAATTCAGCCACCTCAACCTACAACTCTTTCCACATCTCTTAAGACCTGCATTACAAAATTGATCGATGCATGTCACAAAACTTCTATTCTGTCTATACATTATATAGGTGACGCAAACATGCATGAACGTTAAGTACATAACATGTTTCTCTTGAAACTTTGACCCCACTTTCCTTCACCATGGGTTAGAACGTAATCTTCTAGAATTTCGTCTTCCCCAGCAGACCAAGCTCCTCTGTTCAGTCCTTTCAATAAGCAGCTAGGGCTTCTCTCCATATGTGCTTTCTCACTCCATTTTTATAAGTTTCAACTTGACCCCTAGTTTTATCTCTCCATATTCAGCTGGTTATTACTTAAATTTCACCGGTAATAATTAAAGGTGAAAAACAATTAATTGCACGTGCGAAATAGAAGACAAAACTCATTTTAAAAATTTATCTTTAAATGAATTTAAAAATATCTCAAGATTTAAATATACATGTTTGATGAGATGGACATGTATCATGCATCAATTGAGATTACTCTCAAATACATTTAAAAGAAAAATAAAATATAAAGGAATTAAATCGTACAAGCCGAGCTTCTTCTCTAACCAACTCATTTACAGCATTATCAAGAGAGGGAGGAGGACTGCGATTAAAAAGCTGACCTCAGATAGGCACAAAGGCCTTGTGAAGTGACATCAGAAATTCATAGAGACGAAATTCATCTTTAACTGTAGCATATTGCTTAGCATCCTTTGAGCATGCCCAAATTGGATCAGAAAGGTTAATTTGGTCCCAAATGAAGCGAAACTGATCATAGTAGTCATTGATGGATTGCCCAGGTTCTTGTCGAAGTTGATGCAATTCAACCACTAACTGATATTTCATGGATCCGTCCGTGAGTAGTGGAGTACCTTTTGGCCAACATATCTCATGCTGATTTTGCATCATCAAAGCTGGCCAACAGGTTGGAGATGGAGGGAATGGAAGTGTTCTGAATCCATGTGAGGATCATGTGGTTGTGACTATCCCATTCAATCATGTGACTGAGAAAGGCAGCATCTTCTTCACTTGCCCCCTTGACAGGAATAGTAATTTCACCAGTACAATAATGCAAGAGCATGCGACCCTTAAGAAAATTGTGCATAGCTTGAGACCAAGATAAGTAATTAGTATTCCCCTCCAATACAGTGTTGATGGAGCAAGGAAGAAATTTATCCTTTTTATCCATTTAGAGACACAATATGCAAAAACAAACTGTAAAAATGAAATATACACGAAAAACTGGGCAAGGAGAACCTGGACTGTAAAAGTCAACAATATAAAGAGAAGTCAACGGTCACGGTCAACCCTATGACAAAGTCAACGGTATGGTCATGCTAGTCAACGGGCTGGTCAACGATGACGTCAGCTTCGGTGGGTGACGACAGCAGATGAGCGGATGATGACGTCCGCCCTATGTGACGTAGCAGTGTGACATCACGGATGACGTTAGCAGACCCTAAGGGAGGCGTGACTGAGGCGCGGCGCGTGCAAGCTCCGATTCTTGCGAGACTTCCACGGTTGAGTAGATCGAGGCGAGACGACCACGGTGGTATCTGCCAAAACATTATCGGAGCAAGATGCACGGCGGAAACAGTGATTGTAGTGGTCTGTGTGGTGCGGGACTCCTCAACGACGGCGGCTGCTGTTCCGGAACCCAAGGACTACAGCTGAAAGACATAGAAGGTTCAACGGCGAGTGGCTGCAGCAGCTTTTGTGACAGCATAAGTGATAAGGGTAGAGTAACACCAAGAGAGACAAGACTATTAAAAGAAATGTCAGAGCAGTGGCTCTGATACCATATTAGAAATACTGAATGATTGTATTTTATTTTCTCATTCATGAATATACATGTAATGTCTTTATATAGGAAGCATATGAGTGTGGTACAACATTTGTGACGGTACAAATAAAGTGTAGGACAAATATAATACAAATACAAATATATTATATAAGTAAACTAACTGAGTCTAAAATTCATAACATAAAATACATTAACATATATATAAATATTTTAATAAATCAATAATTTTTTAAAAAAATTTTAATTTATCATAAATTTATCAATTATAATAATAAATATCAAATTCACATGTCATATTCCTCGTTATATTCAAGTGGAAAGTGAGTTCCCAATAATTCTCATGTTCTTAATCTACTCGATCGTAGTACCCTAGTAGTAGTAGGTGTACATTACGTCAACACGAAAGTCTTTCGATATTAATTCAGCGACATCAAGATCTATTACAAAACATTCTGCATGCACAATTGATTACAATCGTACCACGCAAATATATATTATAATCATACGACTAAGAATATTATAATCGTACGACACAAATTCAACCTAATATTGTATAATTTATTACAATTACGTCCTACAACACAAAGAAAGAGTTGATAGTATAATCGCCTGGTAAGAAACAATGGATCTCTTTGTCTAAACATTTCAAACTCTGTGAGTCTGTGTCATGTCGATATATGAATCATAGCGTCACTCACTTCTCCTGTCAACAAGTTACATACGTATACATGAATTGTGAAAAGCAAATACTTATACATAAGTATAAGACCAAAGATGGATAGAACAATGAAAACTGAACTTAATGCACTGGAATTAAATAGTAGATGGTCTCTCGTTTCTTTACCTCATGATAAGAAATCAATAGGTTGTAAATGAGTGTATAAAGTCAAACTTAACTCTGGTGAGAATGTCGAGAGATTTAAAGCTCGATTAGTAGCTACCAAAAGGAAATGGTAAATTATAATGAGACTTTTTCCGGTTGCTAATATGGTAACTATTATGGCCATCATTGCTCTTGACCCCATGAACTCATGGCCTCTCTTTCAAATAGACATATGTAATGCTTTCTTGTAGGGAGATTTGCATGAGGAAGCTTATATGAAGTTGGCACAAGGGTATGGATCTAAGGGGGAGACTTGTGTGTGCAAACTCTTTATATGGGGTTCAAACAAGCGTCCTGGCAGTGGAATCGTAAGTTCAGCACTGCTTGATATAAGGTGGCTTTGTACAATTAAAAAGTGATCATTCTCTCTTCACCAAAGGGAAAGGTAGCTATCTTACCATTCTTTTAATATATGTTTATGATATAGTGATCACTGGGACTGATTTGCATGAGATTACTGCCACAAAATCATACCTCAACTCCCAATTTCATATCAAGGATCTAGGCAATCTTAAATATTTTTTTGGACTTGAGATAGTTAGGAACTTTTCAGGAATTTGTATTTCCTAACGAAAAAAATGCTCGAGCTCTTATCTGAGACATGCCTCACTGCCTCTAAGCCTTGTAACATACCAATGGATCAAAACTTTAAATTGACATCATTAGAGTATGATTTAGCTACTTGCAACAACACCATAGATGAGCTTCTAGAGGATCCTACAGCCTATTAACATCTTGTAGGTAGATTGATTTACCTTTCTATGACATGGCCCGATCTGAGTTTTGCAATCCCAAATCCCAGTCAACACATGCATAAGCCCAAACATTCTCACCTTCAAGCAGCCTACAAAGTCCTCAAATACGTTAAAGCAAATCCTAGACTTGGTCTGTTCTATAACACTTCATCTCTACCTCAGTTAGAAGCCTATTGTGACTCAAACTGGGGTTCTTGCCTAATAAGTAGAAGGTCTATCACCGGTTATTGTATCAAGGTAGGCAAATCCCTTATTTTATGGAAGACAAAAAAGCAGCCCACCGTCCAAGCTCTCTCCATTGAGCCACGCTCCATGCATAGATTCATTCATCCTATAATCTCCATGAATTATCATGTGCAACTATACCTAAAAGACCCCATCATTGCTTCTCCTCTCCTTCACTCATCATGTAGCTAGTTTTGTTTAATATAAAAGAGTTAGAAAATTGGAGTTTGAAGTTTGAGCTCTACAAAATTACCAGATATTACTACAAGAGACTGTAGTTTCTAGAAACGCCAAATTCAAACGTCTATGTTTTGACTTACGAATTATATAGTGGTCAAGAAATCCAACCACACGTAAAGAAGTACTTGCATAAAGTTGTTGGGGTGGGACCAAAAAAGTATTCAACAACTTCTCAAGATTAATGTAGTTCTTCATTTGTCCGATTGGACGATGACACAAATCTTTTGGTGGGCACCCACAAGCGGATGCAAAGCAGAAGAAGGGTCCACGTCATGGAGATCTCCTGATCTGTTCTGATCCCTTGGATTGAATGACTCTAACTTCACCCATGATAGATCTTTCAGATTCTAATCAGATGGGTTTCTTAAGTCAGCACTTTGAGATCGTCGCATAATCATTGGCGGATTATGTTTCAGAGCATCTCTCTTCCACCTCAAACTTTACATTAATGATCATTTTTTAATTAATGGAAATAGTGAAGCTTATAAGATAATTAGTTTACGTAGTTAAGCATGTAATTAAGCAAGTAATGACAATGATATAATCATGATCATTTTGGTCAACCGTCAACGAGTCAAATATTGGAAGAAGAGAGGATTGAGGAGAAAGTTGTTCTTCCTCTCCGTACCTGCGCATGGTTGGGGGGGGGGGGAATTAATTTCCGTTCAAACTTTATATTAAAAAAAATAATAATAAATTAATAAAACATACGGTCATCATATGCTTCAATTATCATTGAACCAAAAAAATAGGGAATTACTGCTATTTGAAATTTAAACTATCAAAATACACAACATTGCATATTTGCATGCTTCGAGAACAGAAAAAAAAAATCAATAAAACAAGAATCTTGTCCCTAAATTTTTGGGGCACAGATCCCAAAATTATAGGAAGAAACTGGAAGCCGCGTTGGTCTGGTTTGGGCCAAAACTGGAATTGGAATCCCAAAAAAAACAAAAACAAAAACAAGAATCTACTCGACAGAACAATTGGAATCTGGTTTGGGCCAAAACCCACTAATTAAGATTCGGTTGGTCTAGTAGGCCGTAGGAGACTCTTGGGCTTGGAGATAGTCCAAGTTGTTGAAAACAGCAAGCTTTTTTCTGGCTACAGTGTTTTTTTTTTAAAATTAATTTTTATTGATTTATTTATTTATCCGGCTACAGAATCAAATTGATACGTCGAAGCAGAATATATTCTGCAGATACAAAATGATTATATATATATATATATATATATAAAAAGGATTATTATTAGTATTTATATATACTTCAGATGAGGGGCAGGAATGTTATAAATATAGTATCAAAGCAATTTTCTATTTTTTTTAATTATTAAAAAGGAAAATAATAATGCAATAAAAAATTATATTTTTTTTTATTTTTTTATTTTTTTTTTGAAAATTGTCATTATCGACCCATATACTTTAAGAAATTACAGATGTCTACTTATTGAGCAAGTAAAGGCAAATGATACTCTATACTCTCTCTCTCTATTAATTTGAGAGAAATTCTGAGGGATACGTTTCCTCCTCTAAAAACCAACCCAGAACAAAACTGAAGAGGCGTAGAAGATTGGAGAAGGTTCAAACTTCAATTCTTTCTTCTCCTTACCCCTTCGCTTCGTTTCTACCTTTCTATCTCTTCTGATTCAGTATGTAAAATCTCGCCCCTCTCTCATAAATTTCTCTACTCCCAAAATTCCTCTTCCCTTGATTCATTTATCTTTTTTGTTCTTCGTTCTTCTCAGGAATTAAACGGCACTGTGAAAGTTTGGAGCTTCAGAATTCCAATGGCTAGGCCCGATCAAGAAGCAATCGAGACATTCATGATCATCACCGGTGCTCCTGAAGAAGTCGCTGTTCAAAGACTTCAGGTTCTTCCTTTTTTCTTTTTTTTTTCAGAACTTGATTTGATTTAGCTGTTGGTTGTTGTTGGATTAAAATATTTTAATGCTGGAATTAGGGTTTTACATTGGTTTCTTATGCATTCAATTTGTGAACTTTTAGCTACAAACTTTAGACTTGTGCTATTCTTGAGCTGCATTGGATCAGGGCTATTAGCTGTTCTAATGGTTTTGTTAGATTTCTGATAATAATCTATTAGATATAGTTAGTTTAAATGTAGCATCTTTGACTCGAGATTTTAAAGAATATAAGCAAAAACAACCTATTGATGTTTTGTTTATGCATAATATCTAATGGAATAACTGAAACCCTAATTGAGGAATCTAAAAAGAAGGTACCTATAAGCCCCAAAAAAAAAAAGAATTTTGATTATATCCTAAACTTCATCCTCGAGTATTCACGAATGTCTACAACTATCAGTTGACCAGTTTGTCTTTCTTTGCTTTTTTTTTCTTCAATTTTAATTAATAAGTTATAGTTTAATGGTTTATTCCTTTTGGTGAGGGATGCTTAGGATCTCTGACAAGATTAGGCAAGAGTTCGATGACTTAATCAATACCCCCCCCCCCTGGTTGCCATGAAACAATATCCTCATTCCATGGCCTTACCCATCAAGTGGAATCACAAAACATTTTACTAAGAAAATGGATATTAGATCTTACCAGATCTATTTTTGGGCTTTGCTTAGCATGTTGGTGTTTGTCTGTGGACTTTGTACATAAGTGGATAAGGGGGAGAAAAACAGGCTCTAAGCATCTAGTGCTGTAATTTTTAATGCCTCTATTCAATCAGCGGTTCTTGGTTTCAATCAGGTACATGGTGGCGATCTCAATGCAGCAGTGAATGCACATTACAATGAAGGTGACAGGACCTTACCTGCAAAGTACGCCAACATATTCTCTGTTATCGCCTTTCATTATATCTTCTGATCATCGTATTTTTCTATGCTTCCCCTTTGGCACTGATGCTACAAAATGTTATTTGTCTCTAGTGTGCCTGAAACGGCTGTTGTTACTCAAAATGATTTCATGGATATAGATGATCTTAATCCAGAACCTCGGGGACCACCTCTATCACTCCTTTCTGCTGCCAGAGAGATGATGAATCCGTTTTCAATGCTTGATCCAAATCTTAATAGGGGTTTGTTTGATAGTAGTTCTGGCCTTACAAGTCCTGCACCATTTGTGACTCATCCTAGAGAGGTGAGAGAGATCCCCATAGAGGTTAGAGATGGCAATCAACCATCTGGTGAATCTGGCCATGCTCCTAAGATCGAAGATGTCAGTGGGACTGCAGATCCAGATGGTCAAGATATCCATGGGACTGTCATAATTGACGATGAAGAAGATGAGGATACAGTTGTGGCCCCCACATCACGGGTTGCTCCTTGGGGAGCAGTTACAGGAAATACAGTGACTGACAGTTCTCGTAATACCCGTGTAGATCCTAGTGCTCCCAGATTTGATCAGTATGAGGACAATGGCAATGACATTGAAGAAGAAATGATTAGAGCTGCAATTGAGGCTTCTAAAAGGGAGGCAAGGGATCCAAATCAGCAATTTATTGAACAAGATGTATGTATATAACTCTATAGCAAGGGCAGACTTCCTTCTTGCAGTAGATATTAAATAGAACTTCGTGTTTTTTTCTTGATTGATGCAGGATTTAATTGCTCCTGAACCTCATGGACGGAAATCTTGCTTGGAGGATGCTGAAATTGCACAGGCAGTGACATTGTCTCTGAAGGTTTGTAATTTTAATCAGTTTATTTTTAATTATTACTGCAGCATCTCATTAAGCCAATTCCAGAAAGCTGAACAAGAAAAAGCATTGAATTCGGAGGAGGCGAAAGCTTCTAGGTCCACTGAGGTGAAGATGGGTGCTTCTGGAAGTAAAGGAAGGTATATCTTCTTCTGATTGTTAAGAATTCTTCACACTTTATGAAAGCATATTATTGCGAACCACAATATGTGGTTGGACTTCTGAGAGTACATTCAATATGTCTGTTATACTATCCACTTTGACAAGGGGAAAATTGGATTAATTCAGATTAGAGGCAGGAAGCTCATCTACTATTCAAGATGAGCTTGAAGATCTGGAAGAGCAGCCTCTAGTGAGGAACCGACCAAGACGTACACGCTCTGGCTACAGTCCTGGCAAAGAAGCTGGAGCCATTGATGTTAGCCCACCTTCAAGTCCTGGCAAGCACAATACAAGCAACGTTGCAGAGCAAAATGGGAATGCCTTTCCAGCTGAGGTATGTAATAAGTTATTATTGAAATCACCAAAATAGAAAGTTCATGATTGAAAAGTTACTTGTTAGTCTGCAAATGCTTTATACCAATTTATGTTCAAGAAAATGGTATGATGTTTCCCAACTTGAAGTGGGGAGGCATTTCTTCCGAGGAACATGATGAAGCAGTCATGCTAGAGGCTGCAATGTTTGGTGGAATCCCGGAAAGGACTGGATTTCATTTTCCATATGCGCCTCATCAGTTTATGAGAAATGAAGATTCATACCCTAGGCCAGCACTTCGCCCTCCATCTCCCTCTTTGACAGCTCAACGCTTGATACGGGAACAGCAGGTGTGACTTATTTTGGGCATTGGGTTGGAGAATGATTTGATAGCCAGGTCATGTTTACTAAAATAGGCCTTTAGTTTTCACGTGTTTCATTTCTCATCTGAAAATATGCAGGATGATGAATATCTTGCATCACTGCAAGCTGACAGAGAAAAAGAATTAAAGGCCTTAGAGGAAGCGGAAACTCGCCGTGAGGAAGAAATGCAAAAGGAGGAAGAAAATCGTAGGAAATTGGGGGAGGAGCAGGTAGGGGTGGTCTTTTCTACAAACAGTATAATAGTCCCATTTAGAAGTGTGAAAAATGAACATAGAGAAATTTATGGTTCTTACATTATTTATTATTTGCAGGAACTGGAAAGACAATTAGCCGCAAAAGAAGCCTCTCTTCCTGCTGAACCATCATCAGATGATGAAAATTCTGTGACCCTTCTGGTGCGCATGCCAAATGGGACCCGCCGTGGTCGTAGATTCCTCAAGTCCGACAAACTACAGGTATATTCATATTACGTACATGTGAATTGTCTTTGTTTGAATTTTTCTATCTCAACTCCACTGCTCTTTGCCTTACCAAGTTGTGGTTTATTATCCAGCTTCTCTTTGATTTCATTGATATTGGGAAAGTAGTCAAACCTGGGTCTTATAGATTGGTGAGCTGATCCCCTAAAACCTTCATATTGTATATTATAATGTGCCGCCTCTATAAATTCCTATATATCTCTGCATATTCTCCTTATAAAATATCATCGGAACAGGTGAGGCCATATCCAAGGCGGACTTTCAGTGATGGCGAGAGTGGTTTGACCCTGGACGAGCTCGGTTTGACCAGCAAACAAGAAGCTTTGTTTCTTGAGTTGAAATAGGGAAACCCCAACCCGCATCTTTCATTACAATCTACTTGGCTCGTATGAAATCTAATTTATGCGTCTTTCATTGCAATCTACTTGGCTCGTATGAAATATAATTTATCAAAACAAATTACGAAAACGATAGATGGAACAATTGCAAATTCCATTTTGGTTTGTGTTGTGTGGAATACTTGGAATTTCAAGAGATAATGCAGACCAAATGGGACTGGATCATTTGAGGTCTGGAAGTGCTCTGATGGGAGAGGTTTTTTCCTCCGATGAGGAAATGTCATTAAACATTTTTTTTTTTTAAATAACATAAAATATTATAATTATTTCTTATTTGTATATATGCGTTTAGGAGTTTATTATATGATTCTATGAGATAAAACATAGCTTCAAACTGTTTGCTGTTCTGTGCCAATGCATTACATTGCAATTAGTTTATGATTCTTCTTCGTTCATCTTACAGGACACTTTATAGATCGTGTTCCTAGATTAATCTGGATATTTTCGGGAATTAAAAAAAAAAAAAAAAATATATATATATATATATATGTATATATATGTATATGTATATATGTATATATATGTATATGTATATATGTATATATATGTATATGTATATATGTATATATATGTATATGTATATGGATCTACAACGGTCAAACTAGAGAGGAAAATAGTAGCAATTTAGTAATAAAACATGGACTTATTAAAGATTTCTTTGAAGAAATTAAGGTTAAACAAGATTGATTAGTATACAGTTTGATATTTAAGGAAAGTGAAACGCTTACTTATGCCTTTCCCAAAACTTCCTAACTATTATGAAACTCTCTCTTTCGCAAATTAGATATTTATGGAACGTCGACACATAAGATCAGACCAAATTTATATGTAAAAATTGACATTTGATCAGTTTAGTTGAACGCACTCATGTCCCAGTCACGTGTTTTCTGAATTAGATATTTGTTAAATTAACTATGAATGTCAAACTTCCATTTAAATTAAACTCAAGCATATTTGCTGACAAAGCAACAAGTAGTGTTACCATGGCGCTTGATAGTTTCTCTATCCACGACACGAGATAGGATTGCCATGTTGTCATGCTTACTCGGACCCACCCTTTTTCAAACAATTAAGGACATCATTGGTCAAATATATATATATATATATATATTTCCATTTAAACTATAGGTTTGCATGCCAGATGCTATATCCGAGTTGCCACGTTGATGTCCAGCTCTCAATTAAAATATGATGAAATAAACAAACAAGCAGATGGCACAGGTGGGTGGTAAGAAACATATGACGTGGCCGGATTTTTGAAGATCGTAACTCATCTCAAATTTATTTTAAATATAAATATAAATATATAATATTAATAATATAATTAATTTAAATAGACTTCCACTTTAAATAAATTCGGAACAATTTGAATCCATTATGACTATTAATATTGTAAAGTAGTTAAAGCTATTGTGATGTAAGAAAGTGGTTGGTAAGTAGAAACCGAAGTGAAAGATGTAATAAAAGAAAAACTCCATAAACTTTAACTTTCATATTATTAAAATAAAAAAAGTTAACTCAATAATAATTATTATATTATAATAATAAATACCAAAAAATTTCTTAAAAATATATTTATTTTAAATAAAATTAAAGAACTCATTATTTTACATAAATTTTTCCTTTTTTTTTTTTTGTTTGTTCGTCTTAAAACAAAAACAAAAACAAAAAAAAAACAAAAAAAAAAGAGGTATTTATTACAAACACTAAATTAACGTTTTGCCCATTACGAAGCCACGTGTAACCCACTGATCCAATTTTCAAATCTAAGGACCAGAAAGCAGTATCCACAAAATAAGGACCCCACCTCCAACTCGCAGATATAGACTTTTCTTTTTTTTTTTTTTTTTTTGGAATTAGAAAAACTTTATTCAAAAGAGAAAAAGTTAGTTTACTTCTATTATTCTATAAATATATTTTAATAAAATTACAAAGGAATACAACTCTAATTCTAGTAATACAATTTCATTTTCCTATATCACATAATATTGTTATTCTTATTTTATTATAAATGAAATTATTACGATTAAATCAAATCTCTTACATAATTAGTAATAGAATCATACACATAAGAACGTAAAGTTAACCAGAGAAAGGAAAAGTCTTCCACTAAAACTGCAGCGCGGATGTATTATCCACCGCTAAATATAAGTCAAGTCCGACAAATATTGTAAGAAAAAACTTCAAACAGTCTTTAATAATATCTCTTAAGTAAAAAAGTGTTTGAATATTTTCTAATATCTATTTATACAATATAAATAAGTAAAGGGAGGAGTTATTTACATTATTTATGTAATAATGTCCTACTAAAGTATTTGATTTTTAAATAATATTTTATCCTCTAAATGGTCGAAAATATACCGGCGGACCCCACATGTGACAATCTTGTAAGCAAATTTAACCCAAATATTGAATTGGACGGTCCACAATTGCAAATTCAGACAGCCATCACCCAAAAAATATCCAGCTGGGTATACTCAGAAAAAAAAAAAAAAAAAAAATCTAAAGAAAAAATCAGACAAAAGTTTACCGAAACAAGTAGTCGAGTACACATACGTAGCTGCTAAACAAAAACATCATCCTCGGGAAAGAAACAAACAAACCACTGGCCAGAAAAAAATAATAAGAAAAAAAGAAAATTAAATTAATAACTTCTGTAGATATAGTGTGTATACGCTTTCACATTTCCCATATTTTCTTCACCAGAGACCAAAAGCGAGAAAAGCCCCCGAAAAAGGATCTGGTCTTGTAATCGAACTTTCTAGTCTTCTTCCTACATCGCTCTGTTTCTGAGGCAAAAATATGGGTTCTACCTTCTCTGCTTTATTCAGAGAGGAAAACGGGTCTCAATCTCCGCCGGCAAGACCTAGCCTCGGAGATTTGCCGGAGAGCTGCGTCGCTTCGATTATCGGCTACCTGGACCCACCTGAGATTTGTAAGTTGGCCGGCTTGAACTGGGCTTTCCGAGGAGCTTCTTGGGCCGATTTTGTTTGGGAATCTAAATTGCCGTCAAATTATCCAGTTCTCGCTCGTAAAGTTCTTGGGCCTTTTCCAGAAAATCTGGGTAAAAGGGAAATCTACACCAGACTCTGTCAGCTCAATCCTTTGGATCAAGGAACTAAGGTAATTGAATACATCTTCAAATCCTCAACTATCCATTTTTAGGTCTTAAAAATTATTATTATTTTTTATTGGTTGCAGAAATTCTGGTTGGATAAAAGTACGGGCGGAGTTTGTCTATCGGTTTCATCAAAAGGACTAGCCATAACCGGAATTGATGATCGGAGATACTGGAAACGAATCCCAACCGAAGAATCCAGGTTGAAATTACATAAAAGCCCCTGCGTGTTTGTTATAATGGTTGTGTATTAAGGAATACTCTAGAGCTGATTTGGAATTTTTATTTCTTCTGTTGGATATATTTAGATTCCAGACAGTTGCGTACCTTCAACAGATTTGGTGGTTCGAAGTTGACGGCGACCTGGAATTCCCGTTTCCGATCGGAACTTACAGCGTGTTCTTTAGGCTGCAACTGGGCCGGGCGACCAGGCGATTCGGGCACCGGGTCTGCAACTCGGAGCACATACACGGGTGGGACAAGAAACCCGTCCAGTTCCAGCTTTGGACCGCAGATGGTCAGTACGCCACCTCACAGTGCCATTTGAACGAGCCCGGAAAATGGAATCTTTACCATGTAGGCGACTTTGTCGTAGAACAAGATAGGGGGGACAGGGATGGTCAGTTGAATTCTGTTCGTTCCTCCACTAAGATCAAATTTTCTATGACTCAGATTGATTGTACGCATACCAAAGGTGGGCTCTGTTTGGACTCTGTGTTAATATTTCCGCGATGGCATGGAGGGAGGTTAAGGCACTTTTGAATTGTCCTTTATTAGATTAGAAAATTTCTGTAATTAAAGTGAGGAGAGGCAGATTAGGCCATGCCTAACGTTTTCTTGTGTAAACCAATATTGTATATGATAGGATTATCAACTATCAACTATCTTCCTTATTTGCCATTTCATTCATACATATATAGAAGATGACACAAAAGGCAACCCAAGTGAAAAATGGGACCACATTCTTCATCTCTTGCTCGGTGACATGAAAGAGGCAGTAACGGTTGAGCCTTAACCTTAAAAGCAAAAATGTTAATAGGTCGAGATAATTTCTCAAACAAATTACAATCAGTCTTCCAGCCGACTAGCATTGTTAGACTTGCGATATGGCATGTATCTGTGGTCCTTCGTAGCATTCTTCTTTCTTCTTTTCTCCATAAATGCATCTAGCTTGCCCGCCGCCTGATCGAAATCAAGGAATTGTAATCAATTTGCAAAACTATTACTAAAACTTGAAACGATAATTCAATATAAAATAATTAATAGACATTTTCGGGTTGCATAAATGGAATAATACCTTGAGAGACTCGTATTTCTCAATAAGCCTTTGCTTTCGGATTTCAGCTGTAGATATAGAAACAAAGTTAGCAATTCCCCCTAAACATTCTAATATTATACCTTAAACGATTTGTATTCAGATCTAAAGACTAACATATTACAGAGTCGGCTAAATGCACTAATATTAATACAGCTAGATGCTTGCCATTATTTTCCAAGGTGCAAAGATCATCCATCACCTTAAAGGAAAATAAATGAGTACAGAGAGAGACATACACTTCTTGAGATAGAAGGGTTTCTTTCCCTGTTTTGCTGCTTCTCTCTCTTTCTTCTTATGCTTAGCTAAAATTGTTGCATCAGTACGCTTGACCGATTCAGATTTCAACAGTTTTTCCTGAAAATTAAATGACAGTCGCAACGATATATATATATATCCCCGGAAGTTACAAAAATGAAAATTTCAAGCAAAAGGCTCAGAACCAAAATGACAAGGACTTACAATCCAAGAAATGTGTCCCTTCAGTTCTTCAATTTCTTTGAGATTATTGCACTTCTTTAATTTCTTCCTCAGTTCCTGGAATTTTTATTTTTTTTTTGAAAAAGTATAATTCAATACTTAAACTTGCACTTTCTTTCAAAGCTTCTAGAGCTCTAAAGTGATTCAAGAATAGTACCTCTTTTTCAGCAGGAAGATCATTCTCAAAAAGAAAATCGTATCTCTTCCTGAAACTGTAAGAACCGACACACAGTTTTTAGACAGAATGAAAGCTACATTTCTGAAAGATTTCTCAATTAGCTTACTCATATCAGAATAAAATACATAATCACAAGACGTAAGTAAAGAAAGTTATCAAACATCAATAAAAACTTACCCATCGACATCAAGTGATCCACATAAAGTTTCAAAGCGCGGATCGCGCATCACCTAAAAGGCAATGTGGAATAAAAATCAGAGACCAAATTTCATAAACTCTAAATAAGAAATAACACTATAATAATTGAACTAATAACTCTCAAATATCAAGCAATATAGCTTACTTACCCTTTTAGGAGCCTGAATCACCTCTCTGAACCTACTAACAGGTTTCTTACTACTAACCTCCATCGGCCTTAAAACACAAAGTAATACAATCAGCTAACTCCTCACTCATAAGCCATAAATAGAAATACAGAATCAATTAAAAAGGTAAATTTTATCAAGAGTACCTATTCTTGTTTGCACGTCCACCTTTCTTCTCCTGATCATGTTTTCGGTAGACAGTATGGGTCCCATCAGAGCGAGCTTTCTGCAAGTCTTCGAATGTCACATCGGCAAGCTGACGTTCTATTTCTTCTTCCTGATTACACCCGATTCAAGTTTCATACAGATTGAATTATGAAAACTGAAAATTTAACAAAAATTGGGAGCTGCTTTTAGTGAGTTTACTCACCTCTTCTGAGGCAGAAAACTCATGTTCGTCACTGTCCTCAACCTCAAATCTTCTTGAACTGGCAGTCTCACTCTGGGATATCCTCATTCTAATCACTAACAGAAACTAGTATTTAACAGGAAAAATAAATTAGGGTTTATCCGGAATCGGGAACTCCAATTCGCAATGGTTAAGAGAAAATCTAGTATTGCAATAACAGAGAAATATTAACGTGACATGTACAATCACTCTCTCAGATAACAAATAAATTACAATTTATTTTTTTTCCTTTCAATAATTTTAATTTCATTTCTTTTATTATTAGCCCTAATTTATATATTATTGTGCCTCTCAATTTTCTTTAATCCAAATTATACTCAAACTTTATCCTCTCCAAGACCTCCTCCGGAACTATCATCGTCCACTCTCTCACACTCTCAATCTATAGTTTGTACTAAGGTTAAGCAGCCGAAAAGATAAGGAAGAAGAAGAAGTTACCTGAGCTTAGTTAAAAGAAACAAGGAATGAGGTGAGTCGAAGAGGGTGCTGCTGGTTCAAGCAGAAGCAGTCGCGAAAAGAAAGAGGGAGAGAGAAGGAATGGGCTGGGCTAGTGGCCTGCGTCGCGTGGAGGAGGAGCAACCGAGCAAGGAAGAAGGAAGAAAGAAAAAAGAAAAAAGATGAGGGAGGGAAGGGAGGGAAGGCAGGCAAGCGGATGGGACGAAAGGGAAACCCTAAATTGACTTTAGTTCGACTGAATTTAGAATCTTAGGCCCACGTTTTGATACGTGTTTCAAGAAACGTATTCTTAAAATATCATTTTTTTTAAGTAAACATGTAATAAAATATTTTATCTGATAATTATAAAAAATATTTTTAAAATATTATAAGTTTGATCTTTAATTTTATTCGCTATCACCGGAAAAAAAAATAATGGGATGACAACATAAAATTAAAAAAGAATTTGAAAATATAATTTTCAAATTTTTATGAATATTTTTATTATTATTAAATATTAATAAAAAAAATAAAATCTGATATAATTTAATATATTATCTCTTTTTAAAATTATGACAGGTCATAAAACATATTTTAAAACACGATACATTCAAAACATATAACCAAACAACTCCTTAACTATTACTTTTATGAAAAATAATAGGGGAATAAAACTTTCAAGAATTTCAGATAAAATATGATAAATTTACAATTATTCATATTTGATGAGTCAATAAATAATGTGGTAGATAATTATCAAATCATCATATTATTTTATCTAAAGTTTGTGTAAGTTTTGTATCCCTATAATTACCATATTTCCATTAATGGAGGTTGCTCAATTTTTTTTTTTATCATGAATAAGAATATGATTGGATATATCGATCTTATTCTTTATAATAAAAATCAAATTGGTCGGATCCTATTTTTGTGAAGTATTAGATCAATTCGATCAGTTTGCTATAAAGAATTAGACTGATCCGATTTAAATAACTTGTGAAAAAATTAGATCATTGTGATATATTTCTCATAAAATAGTTGGATCATTTTTTCCTTAGAAATCAGACCGCATTCATTTTTTCCTCCTAATTTTTCAATTTGTTATTATAAATTTTGGATAATAAAATAAAATAATAAATTATTAAGGAGAAAATGAAAATAATGAAAACTTAAGGATACATTCTTAGAACATATTGATTTAACCCCATAAACAAAAATCTAAAAGGCAAAACATGCTAACATGACACGATTAGGCCCATGCCCAAAACCAAGAGCACTGCATGGGCCCGTTAAGGCCCGTAGGCCTTGAGCTTGGCCATACTTCTTTTATATATTTAATTTTAAGTAAGTAAAAGTATAGTTTTAATATGATTAATAAAATAATAACACATAATTAATTTAACACTTTATATAATAGTATTTTGGATTTTTTTTCTTAAATTTATTTTATAATTATTTTGGAATTTAATTTAATAATTTAGAAATTAGTATAATTAATCATTAAAATTAGAAATAAATAAACTCTAAAAAATATTATTTAACCAAACAAGACTTCATTACGAATTATTAAATTTTAAATAGTTTCGTAAGAAAAAAAATCCTTCAATTGAGGAGGAAAAACATAACCTACAAAAAAAACCTTTAAAAAGAAAAAAAAAATAATTATAAATCGAATTATCTAACATTCAAAACTATCTCATACGTCATTCTGACTAAAACTAGAATTTTCATATTCGAGATATAAAGAATCAAAAGCTCCGAGTAATCCTCACTTTACATACGATGTTGATATCTTTAAGTGGCATGTTCCCAATCTCGTAAGCACGATAATAATTACACAATCTTTGGTGTTAATGGTATTCTTCGATCAGTAATAATTAATCCACATATGCTAAAAGCCACTTCTCAAGAAACTATTGAAACCATAATAATTATGATATCGTGTGTCAATCGAGCTAATATTGGAAACCTAAACGAGTTTGCTTTCCATTATTCCAAAATATTAAAGTCACATTCTTCATCTCAATCAGTTCAAAGATATTTTAAAAACTACATACGACTAGACCTACTGGTCATGATCGACGGTGTTGCTAATTTCAAAATTAGACCATCTTGCTTATAACTTGAAATTGTAACCATTTGTTTTTTAGAGTGCTTCGCACAATAATATATTTTATATTTTGTATTTTGCTTCCTTCATTGATGCCGCAATTCTATGCACTTATTTTCATAAATAGTAAAAACTCGATGCAACTTGTTAGAAGTATTAGTATTTTGAATGGTATAATTAGTTATCACTAATAAAAGTAAAAATTATTTTATAACCGTCAAGCTTAATCCTAAGATATAAAATGACTTCTAAAGAATATAAGAGCAGAATATCATACCAATATATTTTTTAAAACCTTAATTTTATTTATATAATAGACCTAAAAAGAACATCATTATCGTTTTTGTAAAAAATTAAAGTCATTTTAAGAAGTTCTGGAAAAATCAACGGGGAAGTAAGATAATAAATACTAGAAAGAAACACAACAGAATTATAATTTTTTTTAAAAAAAATTAATAAATTTTTTAACAGTATCTCAATCATTATCAAACAATATAATACTATTTTTTTTTCTAATGATAAAATAAACTAATCTCATAACTATAAGGAAAAATATGCTTTAACATAGAATAAGTAGAATTTCATTTAACATCTATATCAATATAACATTTTGAAGGTTTCTTAATTAAAGAAGTATAAAAAAAATTAATTACATGAACACATAAACTCGAATTACCTAGCTAAGCTAATACTTCTCTAATATTTTTTTTTTAATTTTTTGACTGACCAATTTCAAACTTTCTTTAACTAAAAGGTTGATAACATGACAAGCACAACATTTATGCAAAAATATTATATCATTATAACCATCTAATTCCGATTGTAAAAAAATTTATAGCTCTCGTGTTCGTAGAAGAATTATCTAAGGTAACTGATATTATATGTTGTTTTATACCAAACTCGCTTAAAACTTGTAAAATTATTTCAGAAATATCTTTAATGTTATGCTCATGCTCAATTACTCTAAAGCCTAGAGTTTTTTTTTTTTTTTTACTTGGTACTTAATCAGAATCTAAATAATATGAGACTGCTAGTAAATAATCTTATTTAGATCGAGTACTCCAAATATCTGATGTTAATATAATGCTAACTTGAGGTACCCCTAATTATAATTTCAAAGCATCACGTCATTTTTAAAAATATGATTCTAAATCATGTTTAATTGTATTTTGATTTTTTTTACTATATTACGAATTAAAACATGTTTAATAAATCTTCAAAAAAAATTACTTTCACCAAAACTTATAGATAAATAAAAAATAACAATAAATTTAGCTAAGTCTACCTTAGTCTTTGCAACATCATAGAACCAAGAAGACATTGTACCATCAGATTGAAAAATAAATTTGAGATTGAGACATACCTAGACAAGGTGTAGGCATGCATTTATATATATGTTGTTTTAAGTGGTAGGTACCACCGTCGATTTTTAGTTAATACTTTCTTACATATCTTACATACAACAAATCTAATCATTTAATCTTTTTAATTTGGTTGGTATATTTATTCAAAACAATTATTGACTTGCAAAGTAATCTTATTACGTTTGATCCATATGTTTTTATAGTCGGCATACCATCATGTGTATCATCTACATCATCGTTCCCACATAAATTGATATAGTTTTCAACAATTATGTTGTTATCAGAGAAACCAAAACCAAAAATATTTTCATGGTGATTCATTTTTTACGTCAAAATAATATTAAATATTATAACTTATTAATATAAATTAGTAAATATAGAATAAAATAAGAAAATAAACCTAAGTAAATAATAACTTACAATGATGCAATCTGATAAAAAACTTCACAATTGAAAATGAGAATCTAGAATTGAGAATTTGAGAGAGAATAAATTAAAAAATTTAGAGAGAGATAAGAGTCAGGAGATTGAGAAAAATGAGAGAGAGAGATTATAGATTGAAGTGTGAAATTTATGAAGGAAAGAATGGGTATTATAGGAAAAAATGAGGGGGAAAAGATATATATATATTTTTTTTTATTTTGAAAAAAATCAAATTAAAGAAGGAAGTGACAACTTCCTCCCATGTAGGCTGGCACCTGCCAGCCTTATGCGTAGGTGCGGGCTGCGCTTAGACATTTTTTGGTCGATGAGACCTTCGATTCGTAAAATAAATTAGTCATGACTGTTAATATGATTTTTTATTGCTTACCCCTTCTTATAATGAGTAACATCAAATTATATGAAAATATTTGGTTTATTTCACTTATACATCATTTAAAGCTTATATCCAAGTTATTCAGTATAAACATTATGGGAGGAAGTGAAATATAAAAAGAGGCATAATTGAAACTAAAAAGGGGAGGATGTGAAATAAACATCATTTTGATATAAGTAACTGGAATTTGTAATGTTTACAAATCATCTGAAAAAGGTTTGAAAACAAACATATTAGGTCCAAGTACAAAAAAAAGGTAATGGAAATTAAAAATAAGTCTTACTACCGATATTAAAAAATAGTTTTAACGATAAAAAGCTATCTTTACTTACTTACGGACGATTTCCTCCCAACATCTCCTTCACAAACTTAACTTAACATCGTCTTCCTTGAATGACTTGTAGACATCCATCAACTCATCATCCATAACTAAGAGTCAAGCCATCTTCATAGCTTCATTAAATGGGATTGGTAATGCCCGAAGCTTATTCATAACATCGGCTTTCTTTTCATTAAGGTCATCCTCGGCTAACTTCAATAATGCATTCTCAATTTTACCATAGTTGACTCGAACCTCACACTTGTCTCAACTAAAACACTCAACTCTATGTCATATCGTGTTAATTTCTTCTTCTTTATTGGTTTGCTTGTTTCACCTTCCAGATCTAGCAAACTTGAAGGATATCGAAATAGGATGAGTTAAATATAACTCTATCTAAACCTGATCATAATTTCAGTTAACCCTAAATTAAGCATATTTAACATTGCAGATCTTAGAATGATATATTACAAATATAAAAGAAGAAGAAGAATACATACCGAAAAGAAATGGGCAACACTGAAGAAATCAATCCAAGAATAACTAAAAAGGAACTGAACATAAAATGATGAAAAAGAAGAATGCGTTGTGTGGTATGAGCAAAATATTATAGGAAAAAGGAAGTTAATAAACAAATAAATAAAAAAAGAAACATCTCTGCCCGGGATAGAAGACAAGACCTCATTTAACTATTTCTATTCCTTCCGTATTTTTAGTAGGCAAATGGTCGAAATGCCTTAGTTCAAATTTTGTTAATTTCTATCAATTACTCACTTTTCCTTTATCAATTATCATTCTATATTTTTAGCATTTTACATAATAAAATTGACTCTTCAAATTGAGTAATAATAAATCTAACGATAAAAATAAAATCAAATTAATTAACATTTATTATCATTTAGACTTATTTTCATTAAGCAAACGATCCCTTAATAATATCAAGTTTTTTGATATTTTGGGGGCTGTGTCCAATGTTAAAAGCCTTTGAGAGGTTATATCAAATTTTTCATAGTTCGAGGGTATTAAGACTGGGTTTTTTTTTTTTTTTTTTTTTTTTAAATTTTTTTTTTAAAGTATTGGGTAGCTATCAGTTTTTGTTAGTAATATAGGACAGCTATCGGCGTTTACCAATAAAATAGTCTCCACCATTTTTTTTCCTCCTATAGAAAACCAATAACAAATCACTCTTCGGCCTTCGCAATAAAGAGCTTCACAGAGACCACGGAGAGACATTGACCCGGTCTGAAGTAAGCCCGTGTTCGGCCAAAAAACCATGGGCCTGGAGATGGAATCTATGGCCACCACGATCGGCGTCTCCGTCTCGGTGCTCCGCTTTCTGCTGTGTTTCGCCGCCACCATACCGGTCAGCTTCCTGTGGCGACTCGTCCCGGGTCGACTCGCCAAACACGTCTACTTGGCCGGTACGGGCGCTTTTCTCTCTTATCTGTCGTTTGGCTTCTCTTCGAACTTGCATTTTTTGGTCCCAATGCTGTTGGGCTACGCTTCAATGGCTCTCTATCGTCCTCGATGTGGGATTTTGACCTTCTTCTTTGGATTCGCCTATCTCATTGGCTGGTATTCTTTCTTTTCTATCACTTTTCTTTTTGGGACCTTATCTGGAAATTTAGAGGGTTTATTGAGGGTCATGCAATTTATCTTGGCAGTTTTTTTTTCCTTAGCCAGTATATAAATTTATTAAATCTGATAAGCAGAAAGAAATGAGCTTTAAAGCTGGCTTGTTGCTAATTGATATTTTTGTCAGTCAGTCTTTAGCTACTATAATCTCTTCTTTAAATGCGATCAAGAGAAATTGCTAAGGAACCTCACAATAATTTCAAATTTGTCCTACTTTATAGTGAATTTGCAGTTTCCGTACTCCACGATTTCCTTCTACCCTTGCTTTCCTTTTCAATAATTTACACACCATTTCTCTGGAACAAGAAAAATTCACATATTTACAAAGTATGCTCTTTTATCTCAGAAATACTTAACTGTTTGCATACATTTGTAGCCATGTATATTACATGAGTGGGGATGCTTGGAAGGAAGGAGGTATTGATGCCACTGGTAAGCCCCAAGTTAATGCTATAACCCTTCCTTTCTTTCCCTCCATGAATAATTAATTTGTACTTCTACAGTGAACATTCTTCTCTCCTTTCATACATTCCTCGAACAAAATTTCGGTTGCTAAGTGCTAACTCTTGATAAATCCATTCTCTTACTAGGAGCCTTAATGGTGTTGACATTGAAAGTCATTTCATGCTCAATAAATTACAATGACGGGTTATTAAAAGAAGAGGGCTTAAGAGACGCACAGAAAAAGAATCGGATTATCAAGTTGCCTTCATTGATGGAGTACATTGGCTACTGCCTCTGCTGTGGGAGCCACTTTGCCGGTCCAGTTTACGAAATAAAGGATTATCTCGACTGGACTGAAGGAAAGGGGGTATGCTAAATATTTGTTTGCTCGGTCTTTTTCGTAGATATACTCAACTCTGTGTGTTATATTAATATCTCCTCTCTGTTGATTCCTTTTCAGGTTTGGAGCCGTTCAGAGAAAGGACCGAGACCATCTCCATTTGGGGCGACATTTAGAGCGCTTATCCAAGCTGCTATTTGCATGGGCTTATATCTATACCTTGTACCTCACTTTCCATTGTCTAGATTTACTGATCCTGTGTATAAAGAATATGGATTTGGGAAGAAGTTGTTTTACCAATATATGTGTGGATTTACTGCTCGTTGGAAATATTATTTCATATGGTCGATTTCAGAAGCCTCTATCATCATTTCTGGTTTGGGTTTCTCTGGCTGGACCAATTCTACTCCTCCTAAACCACGTTGGGAACGTGCCAAAAATGTCGACATTCTTGGTGTTGAGTTGGCAAAGAGCTCGGTTGAGCTGCCCCTTTTTTGGAACATTCAAGTTAGCACTTGGCTCCGTCATTGTAAGTTTATCTCTTCTCTTTAGGGTACTATTACGACATGTGTTATTGGAAAGCACTGATATGACTATCTTTTATGGTGATGTGTAGATGTTTATGAGAGGCTGGTTCAGAAGGGGAAGAAACCCGGGTTCTTTCAGCTGTTGGCGACACAGACTGTTAGCGCTGTATGGCATGTGAGTGTTCTCTCTTTATTATGCTCAGTTTTCTTTTCCTTTGTAATTGAAAATAGGATTTAGTCATCTCATATACTAAAACATTAGATTACTGTTAACAAAAAACAGGGACTATATCCTGGCTACATCATATTCTTTGTTCAGTCAGCTTTAATGATAGCCGGATCAAGAGGTATATTATATTCATCATCAACCCCTGCCTCTTCCTATCTTTTATTCCAGGAGTAACTAATCCTTCGGCTTTTTTGATTTTCCCACCTACTTTTCTTCTTCGAGCAGTTATTTACAGATGGCAGCAAGTTGTTCCTCCAACTCTGGCTTTTCTGAAAAACATACTCATCTTGTTCAACTTCGCCTACTCTCTTTTGGTCCTCAACTACTCTTGTGTTGGTTTCATGGTAAGCCTCTCTCTTTTTCTTCTGTGTCCGAATTTTTGTTGAGTTTGAGATTACTATGATGATGATGATGTTGTTGTATGAACAGGTACTAAATCTCCATGAAACACTGGCATCATATGGAAGTGTCTACTATATTGGAACCATCCTTCCAATAACACTGATCCTGCTTGGTTCTGTATTTAAACCTGCCAAGCCTGCAAGAGCTAAAGCTCAAAAAGATCGGTGAGACGGTTGAGGAGGCAATGTCAAGGTACGGTATTCTTCCACTTCGCATCCAATTCGACAATTACAGCAAACTTGCTCCGACCATTGTCCAATTTGCTTTAAAGGTCTTTTTTTTTTTCTTTTTTAACAGCCCTTTTTCTTGGGTTTGGGGGGGGGGGGGGGAAGGGGGGGAGGAATCAGATCTAACATTGTGAAGCTGTCATTTTTATAATTTACCTATATCAATTCTGGAGTTTTTTTTCTTGGATCAATTTAGGCATTCTTTGACAAATTTGTTCTAAAATTTCTGCTGAAACAACATGGTAAAACCATTATTCCGTTGGTTGGAATTCGTCCAATGATAATTTAGGAATAAGATTTTTAGTTGGTTTATAAATTAATAATTCTTTATGAGAAGAAATTATTAAATTTAAAAAATTTAACGTGATATCAGAATTAGATCCTAAATGGATATATTCACGTTCCATTAGCAAATGCCGTTTATCTATTGTCACTTATTAATCTTTCGGAATGATCAATCTACAAGTAAAAGAGAATATTGAAATTTTCGTTTCATATTATATAGAAAGAAAATTTTAATTATTTAAAAATCAATAATTTCATCTTAAAATTATTAAATTTACTAATTTATCTGATTTTTAAGGAAATTTTGTGAATGATAGATATACCATCAATTCCCATGTATTTATGAAACCCTAGATTACAAAATGGGGTAGTACCCATAATTCATTAACTAAAAAGGCTAACAAATCTGCATACTTTTCGATTACATTTTAATAACACGGCAATTCTAATTCACCCGAAATGAAAAGACAGTAGTGTCCTTTTAATGGACAATGATTCGGCAACCAGACAGATGCCAACTGGCTTGCAGAGCTGTTTGTATAACAACATGTTCTCTTCCATCTCTTTCAAACTTCATGATTTAAAAACAATAATAGCCTTCCAGCTTGGATTATAGCCATAACCATAATTCAATTCTTTATTATATTATTCATAGATTTATGGAAAACGCATTAATCGTCACGTAATTATTATTAAATTTTAGATCTAATTAAATATTAATATTCTGATTTCAGATTCTTCTCTTCTTCAATCACCTTCGTCCCTGTCTATTGGCTTCCTTTTCCTTTTTCCCACATTCCCTGTTTTTGCCGTCTCTTTTTTTCTCTCTTTGCTTCTCTGAAACGGATCTAAGTTCCCATTACTTCTCTTCTTCTTCTTCCTCCTCCTATGTTTTATGTTTTCTTCTCAAATCTTGATAAAAACATGAAGCCAAAGACACGGAGTGTGTTTTTTTCTCCTGAAAATAAGAGCTCGAATGTTATCAACGGTGGTCATGGTGGATTAGGAGGAGGTTCAAGTCAAAATAATAATAGTTATAGTAATGCAGAAGTTTTGGAACTTAGGCCAGGAGGATTAATGGTCCAAATGAGAAGTTCAGATTCAAATATTAATCAGAAAACCATGTCAATTTCTTCCACAATTACAGTCAGAGTCAAGTTTGGCTCTTCATATCACAATGTTTCCATTAGCCCTCATGCAAGTTTTGGTAAAATCCCGTTTCTGGAAAAGATTTTCCCTTTCTTTTATTTTTTTTTCGAAAATTTGATGAAGACTAATTGTTTTTTTTGGCAGGGGAGTTGAAGAAGTTATTGGCAGGACCAAGTGGACTACATCCTCAAGATCAGAAGCTGATATTCAAAAACAAAGAGAGAGATTCGAGAACATATCTAGATTTTGTTAGAGTCAAAGATGGATCGAAGATCGTGTTGGTCGAAGATGTTTTAAGCCGGGAAAGACGGCTTCTCGAGCTGCATAAGACTTCTAATTTTGCTAAGGCTTCTAAATCCTTGGCTGATTTGAACTTGGAAGTCGAAAAACTAGCTCAACAGGTAAAAAATAAAAATTAACAAAATATATATATATATTTCATGAAAGATTGTTATGATATGGACTTTGAAAAAAAATATGCATTTCTTATTATAAAAATATTTGGTAGGTGAAATCAGTTGAAGGGAAAGCTGCTTGTAGAAGTGGGAAACTAATAGAGAAGGAAGTGGAGAATTTGACTGAAATGCTGATGAGTAAGTTGATTCAGTTGGATGCAATTTGTGCTGAAGGTGACTTGAAACTTCAGAGAAGAACAGAGGTACCTTTGCTATTTTCTTTTTGGATTCATATATGTACCATGTCCACTACACCAGATAAGATATTAATCACAAATATTACGAGTAATGTAATGTATGAAAATAATATTTGTGGTTAAAATCTTATTGGTTGTATAAGAATTTCTCTTAATTATTACTTTCTTAAGTCCAATTTTTTAAAAAACATATCCTATTTCAATGATTCCATACTTGCAGGTGATGAAAGTTCAGAAGAATATCGAGATTCTGGATAAGTTGAAGTTAAACAACTCCCTACGTAGAAGCCATGTCGAGAAAGTTCCATTTCAGAAGCAACAAGAGATATCACAGAAAGAGCAGCAGCTAAGTGTGCAAAGTGATTGTGTTGTTTCAACAAAATGGGAGACATTTGATTAAATTTTATATATTTATCTGATTTTTTTTTTTTTTAAGAAATGGGTATTATTTATCTACAAATTAATTGTATATAAGCAAATAGTTAGTGGATAGTATGTAAATTTAAATTGGGATTATGAAGAAGCTTGTTGAATTCTAGTCGCAACTATGGCAAATTGTGGGTCTAGTATTATTGGGTTGGGTTTGCTGCTTTATTTCCGACTTCACATAAACTGGGTCTGGTCTTGAAAATTTATATGGACCCATAAAGATATATTGGCCCATTTTCTACCAATGTTGTTAGTCAAACAAGCAAGAAAGGCCCAAACGGAAGTCTAGTAAAATTAGTTACGAAATAATATGTCATGCATGATTAAGGAAGTGTTTTCTAATTTCCATATCAACCATTCAAATTCACATTAAAGAAAAGTATATAATATGACTTTCTATTGAATATTATTTCTTTTTGAATATATATTGAAATATAGTCTTTCACCGTGTTGAATATTCCATACGATACGTATATTGATGCTAAGCTCCTTTTTTTTTTTTTTTTTTAAATTAATATTTAAAAATTCTAAATCAAATGTGTTGACCATATCAATTAATTGGATATGCATAAATTAATTTATCTATTCAACCGTCCAAATTAATATCATAAAAATATAGTTTTCTAGACATATAAAAGTGTATATATATATATATATATATATCTATGGATACAGGATACATATAAAGAAAAGTCCACCCTTAGATGCGCTTATATTATAATTAACAAATTAATTAATTAATTATATGACCGTAGCTGGTTTAATACTGAATTCAACACATTTCAACACATGCATGCATGTGTGCACGTAGTTACGATCTATATAGATAACAAGATGTATTCTTTACAAATCTTGTTGCGATTATAGAATAATCTTGTATTTATGTATTTATATATTTTTTTTATATGTCTCTCATTATAGTCTACAATATTTTTTATATTCAACTTTTATTCATGACTCCTTTTAAATAAACAAAAATATAATCTACAGTAATGTAAATCAACACAAAATAATTATAGTGGTTCACTTATAAAGAGTAAATTGATCAACATAAGCTACATCCACTCTGAATTCTAGAAACCGAATGAAACTCGTTTGCACTAGTGATGATAATATCATATTACAAACCAATTGTCTTACTAACATACAATATTATTATACAAACTGAAATCAAGCAAAAATTAACCACGAAATCATCAGAAAAGTAGCCAACCAAGATCAAGAATACTGATAAACCACAACTCTTAGATCCGCATCAAATCTTTCAAGAAAAACAAAATAGAAGGTAATAGCATAATATAATCATGCAGAGATTATGATCAAGCATTACAAAATCAAACCAAAAGAGCTTGAGATCGCATGGAGAAAATGAATCGAGACGAAGTGAAGATTGCGAAATCCAAATGAGTTATAACAATTATATAGTGATCCGGTTCGGTACCCATTCCATGACCCGACTGAGTTTAAAAGTTTCGAGCTTGAGACTCAAAATGATAGCTCATTCTTAATAAACTGGGCCATCCAGATATTGGGCTCACCCAAATCTATTTACAAATCTAATGTTTATTATATGGTAATTGAATATGAATTAAAGTTAGATAAATTTTAAATAAAATGAAGTAAATTGATAATTATTTATACTACTATTAATTCATCAATGAAATGGTGGTTGGATAATTGTTAATTTATCATATTTTTATTTAAAGTTTGTCAAAATTTAATTCACATACCGTAAATTGATCAATCACAATCATAATACCATTTTCCGTAAATTGATCAATCACAATCATAAACATCTGTAAGGTAGTGATATAAAATGTGAGTTGATATATATTTATACTAACCACCTGATGAGTCAACAAATACTTGATGCGAATATTATCAAATTATTCACGGTTAATTTACTATCTCTACCATTTTCTTTTTACCAAAATGAACGGCTCAAACGTTAGATACATGTCAAACGTTAAGAAGCTTTGTTATGGTCATGGAGGAAGCATATCATAAAGTGCACATACGTCTTAATCAAGCTGTTGATAACATTGTTCCATTTGTTTGATAACTGCTGTTAACAAAATTGTTCCATAAAATTAGTACAGCATGTACCATGCATGCTCTTTTCTCCAACTAAGTTACAATGAATGCCATATTCATGCATTTAACGAGCACCAACTAAAGTCCAATATATGCAACACTAATCCTTTTGCTGTTTAGGGGCTGCTTTTATCTTAAGTTTGCATGCTGGTTGTGTTATTTAATGGCCGTCCCATTTAAATCACGTGGATGTAATCCCATATATAGCATCATTCAATAAGATTGTAGGTTGCATTTTCTTGGTGTTAATCAAGAAAACGTTATCTATATGGTAGGGATGGTCTTGTAATAAATTTGAACATAGCACAGGACAAACAAACAACGTCTTTGGTATCATGTTATGCTGGCTAGAGAATAGGTCAAAGCTTTGCTGCCTAATTGTATTAACGTCGGTTACCTGTTTATGGCTACTAGTTTATGTACGTAGATTCCCTTCCCTCTGATCTCCCTTTTTTTTTTGGGGAGAATAATGAAAACAAAAGCAAGAGATACTCTATAATCACACACACACACACACACACACACACACAAAAAAAAAAAAAAAATATATATATATATATATATATGCTAATTTATTTTACAATTTAAAAAAAATTGGCACACAAACATAAATAACAGATGTAGAATCTCAAAATAAACAATAGAATATTCAATAACTAAATATTCATATTAATTATATTTTTAAAAATCTAAATAAATTTTATAAATATATTAATTTATTTAATTTTACTAAAATGATTATTCATATTTAAACAATAAATTTAATAAAATTAAGATTATTTCAATATTATTTTTTCTCATATTTTTGCTCTTTTATTAATAAAATAATAATAAATAATATTACAAATGAATAAAAAATTAGGAATTGTCTAAAAAGTTATTAATTAAAATATTATATTAACTGATATTAAGTTAAATTTGAAAATTTTTTTATAGAAAGCTAAGTGAATGCTTTCCTTACTTTTATGGGATAAAAACAATTTACACTCAATCACTTTGCTGTTGCACCACCATCGTCACCATCGTCAACCACTGATATTGTCAACCATCATCGTTGATTATTGTCACCGCCTCTAACCCCACCGCCACCGATCACCACATTTACTAACTACCACCGCCAACCACAATCACCACCAACCACCATTACTGCCATCGGCGGGTGGCAATGGTAGTTAGTGGTAGTAGGGGTTAGAGGCGGGGGCAGCGAAAGTGGTAGTTATGGTGGCGGTGATTGGGACAATAGTGATCGGCGGTGGTGGCAACAATAGTGGTGGGCGGCAGCCCGCAGTAGCGGCGGTCAGCATGAGAGGTAGATGGCGGCAGCAGCAAAGTGGTTTGTGGAGGCAGTTATAAATTGATGTAGAGAAAAAAGTTTGATTTAAAATAATAAAATGGATTTAAAATATCAAATTAAAATTTTGGGATTTAAAATAGAAAGAAATATTTAAGTCAATTTTTGAAATAGTTAAACATAAAATTTAATTTCGGTATTATTTATATTTTTTAAGAGTTTTTTTTTTTGTTTAAATTATATTTTCAAGAGTTTTTTTATACTAAATTATATTTTAAATTTAATTATAGTTGCAAATTGTCCTTACCCCTACTTTCATATATAAGATGAAATCTTAGCCAAATTTATAGGCATTAGGGTCGACTCTCTCACTTTAGGTAAGTGAGATAATTACTTAAGATTCTATTTATAAAAAAAATTACAAATTATTAAAATATATGTTTATATAATTACCCATATATATTTTTTTTTAAAAATAAAATAATTAAAAAAAAACAAATATGAAATAATCTACATATAATAACTAACTTTCACATACGACTTAACATTAAACATTTAAAAATGTGTAAATATATAAATAACTTTTACAAAATTAATTTATTTGAGATCTTAAATTTTAATTTTATTAAAGACTCCAAACAAATACGAGCTACCTCTAAATCTGGTTATGCATATAATAATAAATTAATTATCACACTTTAATATATAAAATGCTCGTTAGGGATAAAAAAAAAAAAGTAAAGTATTATAGATTTTATGTAGTGGGTCCATCTGTTCTATCTCGCGTCCCTTACGAATAATGAAATGTATGTAATTTTTATTTGTTATTATTTTTATAAAATTTAAAAGTAAAAATAAAAATAAGAATAAAATAAAATAAACTAATTTGACTAAAGATAAAAAGGAAAACAAAATCATATAAACTCATCATAAATTTTGTAGAAACAAAATCCCAAATTTCAATGCATGATGAATTAAGCTGTGTCTCTAATCTCTGTCATTATTACATCCCTTAATTTCAGACCAAAATATCACCCTTCGATCTGTCATAAGAAGTATCATTACAATCCACATTATCATTATCCTCACTCACGTTAGTATTACTATTACTACTACCATTTGACGTGAGCTCCTTAGCTCGCTGGGCCTGAACTTCCCAATCGGTCCCACTCAAAACGAACATCATGGTCAAAACGCACGAGACCTGCGCGGCTAAAAGACCGAGCCACAGTCCCTTAAAATCGAGCCCTGCGTAAAAGCTCAACCAAACCGCTATAGGCATCCCTACGAAGTAAAAGCAGCCCAGATTGATGTTAGCGCCCAATTTCGGTCGAGCGGTTCCTCTCAGAATTCCACAGCTTGTTGTTTGAGGGCAATTCCCAAGCTCACAAAGTCCGATTATGGGTAAAACCAATGAAGTTAGAGATATTATCTCCTTATCTTGCGTGAACATGGTGGCCCAGAATTTCCTCACGCTAAAGGAGAAAACCAGTGCGGAAAATCCTAACAGGAAGCTTGAAGAAAGGCCAACGATGGCGGCGAGCTTAGCTTTGTTTGGATTGTTTGCACCCAGTTCGTTTCCGACCCTTGTAGAGACACCAAAGCTTAAAGAGGAAGGGAAAATGTAGATTAAAGATGTGGTTTGGATCAGAATCCCCATTGAAGCAACGGTTGCTTGAGGACTAAGCAAGAACCCGCAGAGCAAGATCATGATTTCGTACCACCACCATTCTAGACAGACTGAGATACAGCTGGGAATGGCCAAGTTAATGAGAGTTTTCCAGCCTTTTAAACACTCTACTGAAATCGCACACCAACTGTTTGACGCAATGCCCGAAAGATAAACGAACAAAATTAACGATACGACAAGGTTGAAATTTGTCCACACAGCGCTTAATGCGACTCCTTTGATACCAAGATTGAGAACAAAGACAAGAAGGTAGTTGATCGGAATGTGGAGAACAATAGACAGAGCAGCGCAGAATGTAAGAGGCAGAGTAATGGATTGGGAACGGAGATATATTTGTAGCGGATATAAGAACGATTGAGCAATGAGATCAGGTATGCAACATAGAATATATGATTGAGCTTGTGTTGCAATATGATCTTTTTGATTACAAACCAGAAGGATTTTCTTGACATTGAGCCATAGAAGGGAAATGGGAATAGAAGTTAGAAGGAGGAAAATGATTGTTTTTTGAAGGGTCAGGGCTAAAAGCTTGTGCCTTTTGGCTCCAAAAGCTTGTACACAAATGGGTTCCATTCCCATTGCGAGGCCGGAAAGAAGGGAGTAGCCCGTTATATTGGCGAACCCAATTGCAAGGGACCCTCCAGCTAAAGAGAGCTCACCAAGATGGCCTAGAAAAAGCATGGAGATCATTGAACGAGAGTAGATTAATAGGCCTGTTAGTATCATGGGAAATGATATGCCTGCAATCTGTTTGGCTTCTGTGAAAACATGAGAGAAACAGGTTTTGAATGCGTTTCTGTTTTGAAGTTGGATTGTTGATGATGTCTTAGGGATTAATAATGGGGTAGTGAGATTTGGTGGGTTGTCTGAGTTGCATTTTCTGGAAGGATGAGGATGAAGGGAAGAAGATGAATGGCTCATTTTTTTCTTTTTTTTTTTGGGGAAATAATATTTGTGATTTGGGAAGAAAATATGAACGATTTCTTTTTGATTTTCTATGTTTATGGTGGGATTAAGATGGAAGGATTTTTAAAATGATGGGACTGAAAAGGAAACAAGTGAGGAGGATTTGGATTCGGAAATTTTAATTAAAGAGGGTGGAAAGTAAATTGGATTTTTGTTGACAAAAAAATAATAAAAAATAAAAGCTTTTTAAGTTCAAATGGAGTTCTTGGTTTTTATTCTCAATGTTACAAGCGGGTAGCGGGTATTTATGACTTAGGTTTGGTCACTGCTCTGCCTGCACTAACACAAACTTCAGTTTGCAAATCATGTCTTTATTATATTGACTTATATATACATAATACATACATACATTGGTTTGTAACTTCACTTTCTCTCGCGTTGTTACCAAGGTTTAGGGTCATGGTGAGTTGATGACTCGCGGAGAAAGTCGGACACCCGATTTATTACATGAACTAAATCTGTATGTATATATTTTATCCTAATGAACTTCTGTTTTGCGGTTTAATTACAATAATTAGTAAATATTTGGGCAACTCCTATGACTAATCACATGTGAGAATGTTATGAAGAGATTTCAAGCATGAAGAAGGAGATTAAGGAGATATAGTCCCTCGGGAAGACAACGAAGCTTCTAAAATGACTTGGTCGTTACATGCAACATTTGGCCGTTTGTTCAAACTCTCAGCTTAATGAATTTGTCATTAACTTCTTTTTCTATTATGGCATGTTTGGTTAGATAGGTATTGAAGAGAATGAGATGTAATGAAATGGTTGATCCCCATTCTCATGTTTGGTAGTCAAATTATTTTATAGGAATAGAATGACAATTAATCATACATTAATTCTGCTTAATAATATAACTAAAATTTTTACTAAATATGAAAACTCAATTCATACACATCCTACTACTAGTACACTAGTATACGATTGAAATTCACATGTGCATAATTTTGTGACTAAATTCAATTTTTAATTATTTATAATAATTATATATATATATATATATATACTGTAATATTTAATGATAATTATCAATTTACATTTAATAGTAAATTAATTATGAATAAAAGTATTTTAGGAAGTTTAGTTAAAAATTTATCACACCCATATTGTAAGATATTGAAAATTCAGGCATGATATAATTATATGCCTAAGTTGAAATTTTATTACGTATATTATATGATATATAAGCATGCTGTAAAGATATTGCAAATGACATGAATCTTAGATTCAATTTCTATTTTGTCGCATATATAAAGAAATTAAGATAACTTAACAAGTTAATGCGATGGGTGATAGGTAGGCTTTAACTCCAATTTTATTCCTTTTTCTTCGGCTGTTTAGTTATTCGGCAGAAACCCTCCAACTATTTTGGGTACTAAATCAGGGAACACAAGCGGAAAGAAGAGGAGTGCTACGCATCTTCAAAGTTAGACAAAAAGGTCAATACATGAGATAAATAGAGATAATATAAACAAAGTAGATTATGATAAACAATGTACTAACTAGATTATCCTAAACAAGTATTAGGTTCTAACTAATACCTCAAACTAAATTATGTCAAGCAAAGTACTTGATTCTAACTAATACCATATTAAAAACGTTATCAACATATGTCCTATGTAGCTTCCCCCCCTTCTTTGCTGTTGTTTTAGTGCGTCTTGTCCATTTTAAAACTCAAACAAGAGAAGGATAAACATTAAAGAAGAAAAAGAAGAGATTTTAATATTGTTGTTCATGGCGGACTTGGGATTTCTATTTTGGATGGGCGGGAAAATAGTATTGAGACAAATTTATAATTGTTTCAATCTTAATCTTAATTTGGATCATTATTTATTTAGGGGAAGTAACTCAAATTACTATTTAAGGGATTTCTCTAATGGTAAATGCTTCGGTCTAGGTGAGATTCACCTCAAAGTTTTGAATTTGAAATCCACATGAATCATTCCTTGAGCCTTTGCCTTGCAAAAAGGAAAAAAAAATTATATATATATATATATCATCTCGTTCGATCCGACAAATCGAACTTTAATTTCCTCTCTTATGTCTTTATCTAGATCTATTAAGTCTACTTTTTTTTAATGTTAAATTAGTTTTAGATTTTCTTATAATTTCTTACTCTATTAGTTTGGAGGTTTTGATTCTCATGTCATCCGTTAATGGCTTGTCGAAGATAGAGTGAGCAAGAGTGTGCACAGTTCTTGGGTCAACGAATTTCCAATATACCCTAAAATGAGTATTAATGTTTCTTTAGAATAATAACAAAAATAATATTCCACAAATTTAACATATTAGTTTACAAAATTCAACAGCAAAAAGAGTAAGGAATTTTAGCTCTTAGAAAAAATGTTCAATTTTGTTCCAAATTCTGACCCAGTAAAAAGAAGTATTGATTAATTCTGCATATTTATATACGGTTCTTGCGTTGTTTTGTTCCTATAAATTCCTGGTCACGTGCATGGCTGCATGGAAAAATGAGTTGTACATTTGTTTAGTTTGTACTTCTTACATATTATTTTCTATCTGCAGCTTGCATGGGATGCTTCGTGTTTCAAATCCTTCAAACACTCCATGATCATGATCAAGGGTCAAGATGCAAGACAATAATTGACCTCAAAGAAATATATCTTCCCTTCTACTTGTCTTTGTAGCGTGCACGATTTAAACCATAAATGTCTTGGTTTGGACATAATTTCTCCTAGTAAAAACAAAAGTATCTAGAAATCAAGATTCAAGTTGTAACTTGTATGTAACTAATGACGGTTCACTCTTTCAAACTTGGATCAAAATGTAGGCCCAAACTAAATCAAACCTCAATCCAAACTCTTGGCCCAGAGAAACGTTGCTATAACGTTGGGCCGACTACCTTTAAATCAATCTCAGCCCAAGTGCAATCCAGATTAGAATGGAAATTAGCATGAAATTCTGAGAAAATAAAGACATAATAGGTAGGTGCAGTATGATTGTGGCCTCTAGTGTATGGTCTTAGCCGACAGACAACACCTTTTAACCGACATTACGAGTATGTGCATGTAAAACCATAGCCGAAGTTGTTGACAAGAGTGAGAAACATACAGATTGGAGAATCAAATCTCTTTTTTCATGTCCCAATCCAATAACCTAATATTCCATTGTCTGAAGATCCTTATTATCATTCTAATCCACAACCACGATGTCTACTCTTTTTTAATATAAAACTTTCCCGACTAGAATTTTCAAATGATTGACGCAAAAAAAGGGTCTACCAACAGTATGTCCACGATTCATCATGTACGCTTTCGATCCAATCCGTTTGATCATCAATACTTGAAATCAGAAAAAAAAAATCATTATACAGTGTCAGAACTTTGCTGACAAGTCACTCTAATACTAAAGTTAGAATGATCAAATAAAAATAGAGTATTTATACTAGAAAAATAATTTTTGTGAATGTTCATCCTCCCTTCACCTGGGTTCTATTCATAGCCTCTTACAAAAGAATCTTTCTTACTAAATAGTAATTGATACAATAACCTTAAGGGAAATTATGTCCTAATTATATCTATCATCTTCAATTACGACATGATTAAAGTTTATTTTATTAGTACACGTAATGGTTCAACGGTTATGACCCTGTAGTTCGATCCATAGGTTCGTATTTAAATTTTACTCCATCAACAAAATATGGCAAATTCAGATTATCAGTAGATTAACCGATGCAACGGCCTGTTTAATTATTAATTAGGTTCGATCGCTGCGGAAAGGGACCCGGTCTAATAAATAAAACTTTAATTAATTAGCCATTAGACCCTTGTTAGTCACATAAACTTATCTTAACCATAACTGGAAAGTCTGGAAGGGAGACCTACACGTTTGCCAAGTAGTAGCCACACAAGTTTAGAATAAAATAATCACGTGTGAAATAATATGAATTAGTTTTGCTATGAAACAAGTCGACAAGAAGAGAGAAATGATTGCATTCATGCATGTTATATTATGTATGTATGTATGTATACATAATGATGTACTGATGGAGTTGAAAGCAAGATTAACATCAAATAAGGTTGTACGAAATTGGTAGCAAAGCATGAAAATATGATAAGTAGTACTGCGTGGGATTTCAAAGCGTGTGCACTGATGATGACTAGATAGACATGTCAATGTCTATTCCTCGATGGATCCCAACTTCCATCCCAATCAAAACCTTAGACACCTACTAAACAACTGGGTTCCAAAAATCCTTCGATATTTAGTACGCACTGTACGCGAATTCGCCGCGCTTTACCTTTCTGACACAAAACTTATAAACACGTTTTATAGAAATAGTTCTTAAACCTTAAACCCACACTCTAAATGTGATCAACCAGCTCTGAGCAATATATTACACACTAACCCGTAGTTATATAAATTTATATACATGGCTGACCCTAATATTCCTACGAATTTGAGCCATTCCCCTTCAACACCACTCGTTGACCCAACTCCCTCTCCCTCTGACCAATCGTTCGTACCACATTCTCTCTCTCTTCCAATAACTACTACTGGTACTGGTCATCAAAACATGTCCCCGACAACTACCATAGCAGCTTCCTCCAGCTCGGCCAGTACGAAAAGACACCCATTGTACAGAGGTATCCGCTGCCGGAGCGGCAAGTGGGTGTCGGAAATTCGAGAGCCACGAAAGAGTCGTCGGATATGGCTCGGTACTCATCCCACTGCTGAGATGGCAGCGGCCGCCTATGATGTGGCGGCATTGGCCCTGAAAGGCAGTGATGCAGTTCTAAACTTCCCAGAATCCATCCCATCATATCCAGTTCCGGCAACCAATTCGCCTGATGATATCAGAATTGCTGCTGCCAATGCTGCCTCGGCGGCCGCCGCAATTGATTTGAAGAAAGTGAAGTATATACGCGATCCTGATCGTGATCATGAAGAAATATTTGGGCAGTCCCACACGACGGGGTTAGATGGCGGCTGTGAATTTGTAGACGAGGAGGCACTTTTTGGGATGCCGAATTTGCTGGTGGATATGGCGGAGGGAATGTTGGTTTCCCCACCGAGAATGAGCTCCGATGATTTCTCCTCAGGGGACAATTCAGATATTGGAGGAGAGAGTTTATGGAGCTATTATTGAAAATCTCCTAATCTATACATATTACTAGGGCAAAACAGAAGAATGGTATTGGAGAAACGAAGCATTGAATCAATGATTAATGCCTTCACTTGCATCCGATCGATGGTTGCTCATGATGAGTGAATTTACTACATAGATATAGCTTGAGGTTGTACGCAGAGTTAATCTCTCTTTTTTGCACGTATTACGTAGAGTTTATCAAAGGAAAAACATGCTACATAAGTACATATTATCTTGCAAATTAGTCTTGACTGCGGTTATTAATCTCACCATTTTAATAATACTTTGACTCTCCCTTTTTGTAGACAATAGTGTAAAATACTTTTGACTTACATCATACGAGATGTAGACTATTCTCTGAGTAAAAGTTGCTATCATTACGATTTTAAATGGTTGGTCTTTAAGAAATTAGTGAATCTAATTATGCTCAGTACGTAGAATTAGTAGGTCATAGCAGGCCAGCAGGGTGGTTAGTCTTTATCCCGCATGTGGGTCAGGGAACATTAAGACCTAGTAGGCGATGACAAACACAGAAAACGACTGCACACCTGACTGTAACTAATATATAAAAAGAATCATAGCCCTACTACCCTTTATGTAGCGACGGAAATTCGAACTTACTGCTAAGATTTTGATATAGATTATCGGCCCATCGTAACAACCAACTAAAAAGTAAAAACTACACCGCACACCAACCAACTAGTAACTACACCACACACGGTGATGCTACATGTATATATGGTATATCATGCAGCTTTTGAAAGCGGGTCGGCCATGAAGTTTTGGGCGGCCAACATACGTATCAAATAGTGAAAGATGGAAAGGTGGTGATATGATGAACGTTGGTATATAAACAGTGTGATGAATGATGGATCTTGTAAAGTAGCTTTTTATCGGTTTGTATGAGTGAGGTTAATAGAATATGCAAGAATGCAGAAGCCGAAATAATTATTACAGTTGCAGCTTTCTTGAATGAAGAAGTTTGACTAGATATGGGCAGATACAAAATATATATCCATGGCCGACACGAGTACACCTCCCATACTTTAGTTTTCATGGGTTTGGTGATGTCTCTCTCTCTCTCTCTTACTCTTTCTTCTTTTAGGCTTGCTAGTAGAGGAACAAAATTGAAATAACGTGTGTGGTCCTAATTAACTGCAACAGTTTGAACTAAGCAGCCGTTTTTTAAGACGTAAGGTATCTGAAAATTCAGTTAAAGCCACGGAATTTCGAAACTCCAGTTGTTATTGATCGAAAATCCAAATCGTAATGAAAGTCTGAGTTGGGCTACGACCCACTTGATATCCAATGGGTTTTATGAACTAGTCGACGACTCGCTTTCGAGGCCCATGTCTCATCGTTAAGAACCCACCTAAGGAAACGCGGTTCTCGTGGTTTCCGTGGGTATCAAAATGTAATAACTGGAAACAGCTGCCTGCCTGCCTGCCTGGCATTCTATATGCTGGCGAATGGTGATGTCATATCCATGGACGTTGGGAGTTACATCAGTGACTGTCGAGAAATATCTTCAACTATAGCAACTTAATTCTGAGTAGAAGTAATTTTATCATCTGATTACATAATTAAAAATAATAATCGACTTTATTAAGATGTAATTTAGAAAACTTTAGACTAAAAACTTATTCATTTAAACTCGATTAAGCAAAGCATGCTATCAATATTTTAGATAGCGAAGTTTTTATGTAAATCTAAAACTAAAGATTTCATATAATAAAAAACTATAATAAGTTTAATATATTTTGTAATTTTTAAATTTTATTAAAATTTGTAATGATAAATAATATAATTAGACTTATTTTTTATAAGTTTTAATTTTTAAAATAATTAATGATTTAATATAATATTATAATTGAGATTTTGAGTTTAAATTATGATTATTTTTTTTTTAATTTTATTATTTTCACATATAATATAATTCTTGAATTTTATTTATTATTTATTTATACACTCACATGAGTTTATCTGTAAATAAATAAGTTAAAAATTTTAATAATAAATAATATAATTTAAATTCTTAAGATAATATAATTTAATAAATTCAAATATTATAAAAATAATAAAAATATTTTTAAGTATTTATAATTCTAAAAAGATAGGGCGTAGGTGGATGGAAACAAACTCTTCATTGACTTAATTTTTTAGATTTGATTAAATAATACAGACCGTTAATCCAAATTAATTAAAATCATATGATATAAGTGATTGTCGATTGATCTAGTTTCTCACTCGGGGTAAGTAGGTGAGAATGGATTTCCTAACACCCCTACGTTACTGTTACTGTTACTGTTACTGTTACTGTTACTGTTACTGTTACTGTTACTGTTACTGTTACTGTTACTGTTACTGTTACTCTAGTGAAAATGAATTGGGTTGGTTTCCTCAATTGGACTTGGGCCGCACCAAAATAATAAGTATTAAATCTAAAATAGCACGTGGGATTTTGAGTAACACTGTCACGTCAGCATTAGACACACTTTGGGGAACAACCTCCTGACAGGTGGAAGACAACGTCAAACAGTTTTAAAGTATCACACACCTGAAAGCCAGTTTGATTCAATCCGTATCATTTATTTGTGTGTGAACCGTGGGCCAGTAACGCCACCCTAGCATCGCACCACATTCACTGGTCTATCGTGTTCATTTCCTCCCCACACAAACTGTAAAAACACAGTTTCCTCTCTCTTCCTCACTCCTTAGCTTAACTTCATTTTGCTTGCTTATGTTGTGATTTATTTCGCATCTCTTTTTTATAGTTAGATAACTTTTTAAGTGTAATTTTTTTTTTTGTATCGAATTTATAATTTACATAATTTATTCTTAATAAATTTATAATTTGGTGGTCTACTTCTCATATTATTAATTATATTAAATAATTTGTAATTCTTATTCACATTCTCATTGGGAGATTTAAATTTCTAATAATAACACTCACTTCAAAATAAAAAATATATATAATCAGATGATTATTTACAAAATTATTAGGTAGATTTAAGATTTTACAAAATACTAGTCTTCCGTGCATACAATTACTGCTTTGGAAAAGAATATTTTCAGTGATTACGACTGTCAGGTTTCTATGCAATATGTGCATCATTTACATCTTTGTTTGGGGGTTGCCCTGGCTTTGAATAATTTTAAACTAAACATTGATGAGTCTTTTCTACATCAATATGGTAAAGCGGGTGGTAATAGTCTTATTCGTAATCATGAGGGACACATTAAAAGTACTTTTTATCGGATTTCGCCCTACACTAATAATTTCTAGGTGAAAGTTCTTGTTTTATTTTATGGTCTTTAACTTCCTATGTAGTTTGGCTATCTCCCCTCATTATTGAATATGATTCTATAGCTCTCACATAAGTCATCCGTAATTCTTGTTCGGATTGACGCCTCTTGCACTTTTAGAATACTATTCAGTTATGGGTTCTCTTTTTTCATATCACTGTTGCTCATGTGTTAAGAGAATACAATTTTGTGGCCGATGCTCTAACCTATTTAAGAACGGAATCCACTACTTTATTTTCTGTTAAGAATTCAGTTTCTCATTCCATTTCTCTTTATTTGTTCAAAGATAGATCGGAAATTACATTCTTTAGGTTGTAATTCCTTTCTTTTTCAATATATAAGTTGCTCATTGGGAAAAAAAACTATAAACAAACAACCAAGAAAAAAAAAAAACCACTTCAAGTACTCTGATCATCACTTAAAATCTTTAATACTAATCTTCTCGGAGATTTTCAATCAATTATTCGACCCGTTTCCATTCAGAGCCTTATCCACACCCATTTTTGAATCATCCTCAATCTCCAACACTACTAGCACCACCATTGCCGTTGCCGCAGCTCGCTGGAGATCATCCTAACGAAGATAAGAAGACGCCAGCATGATAATATGAGCCACCTCAGCAACATGAGACGTTTGGGCCAACACATACGTTCTAATCCTCTCCCCCTATCTTTTTCATAGTCTGTATTGAGCATGACTGTGCTTGTACGACATGCACGTATCCTTTTTCGTTTCTTCCTCTTGCTCTGCATATATATAAAGGCGTTTGTATTTGCTCTGTTATGATGAATGAATGAAGCTTCTTTCTTCCTTTTTATAGATCAAAACACTATTATGGTATCAGAGCCATTATAGTCTCTGATTCCTTCCTGTCAAAATGACAGATGCTACTCCCATAAATCAAAATCTCGCAATTGCAGCAAATATGATTGATTTTAATAACCCCTTCTATCTCCACTCATCCGATACATCTAGACTCATCCTTGTGAATCAACCTCTTCAAGGAACCAGTAACTATGGCGTCTGGAGTAGAGCTATGATGATTGCTTTAATGGCAAAGAACAAAGTTGGTTTTGTAGATGGAACAAGTATCAGGCCTTCAAACAATCCAATCATGGTCTCTAGTTGGGATGGATGCAATGTTACTGTGCTTGGTTAGATCATGAATACAATCTCAAAAGAGCTATATTCTGGTATAGTGTACTCAAGCTCAACAAATTTGGTATGGAATGACTTAATACCTCTTTTTCAAAAAATCAATGGTACACGTATTTTTAGCATACAAAGGAAAATATCATCTTTACAACAACAAGGCACAAATGACATAGCTAATTATTATAATAAGCTAAAAGAATTGTGGGATGAATATTCTTCATTAGTGACTCTTCCTAGCTGTGAATGTGCAGTTTCTATAGCTTATCTTGGACATGATTAGTAGCAAAAGCTTCTCCAGTTTCTCATGGGGCTACACGAATCTTACATTCCGCTGCGTGGGCAAATACTGATCATGAACCCACTTTCATCTGATTATGCTATTCTCACTCAGGAAGAATCACAACGAGAAATCAATCTAGGAATTATAAATGATGTTTGGTTCATTATGTTCGACCAACAAGTCAAAATCCCATTTCAAATGCTGGATCTCTAAAACCTCTTGAATGCACTCATTGTCACATGAGTGGACACAGAAAAGAGACCTACTATAAGCTTGTTGGGTATTCATCTGCAAGTTCAAATTACAAAGGAAAGAGACATTTTGTGAAGAAAGGAGCCACCTCAATGGCTCAAACACCAACTGCAGTACAGACAGAAAATGTAGCAGTGACCACTTCAGAGAGTACAAGCAACATTTTACTTTAGAACAATATCAGCAATTACTAAAGATGATGAACAAGGACTCATCTCAAAAGCTTGACATGACTACTAGCTTTGCTCAAAAGGAAATAGGTAAAGCCACATGTTTGATGAGTAAAAAACACAATGGATACTGGACACTGGAGCTAGCAATCATATGACATGTTGTCTTGACAATCTTTCAAATCATTTGCTCTCTCCTAATAAAAATGTTGTCTGCATTGACCTTTCAAATGGAAAGAAGACTACTGCTATTCAGTTATGAACAATTTATCTATCCTCTAACTTGTTCATATATATGATGTCTATTATATTCCCAGCTTCAATGACAATATACTTTCCATATCTTGCCTCACAAAAATCTTAACTGTGATGTTTTGTTATATTGGGATCATTGTCTTTTGCAGGACCTTATTACTCGGAAGGTGATGGTGATTGGTAAGAAGTGGCGTGTCCTATATTACCTCCAACTAAAGAGCTCTCCAACAACTACTTCCCCTGTTCTTTTTGTTTCAAAATGTACCTCATCTAAAAAATTCAATAAAATGATTGTTTTTTATTTTCAACTTTGGCACAATAGATTTGGACATCTTTCTTACTCTCATCTGGAACCATTCCGACGAAGCCGGCCGAAAAAGCGAGCAGGGGGGAGAGTATTCAAGGAGACAAGGCACCCAGTTTATAAAGGTGTCAGGAGAAGGAACATCAACAAAAGGGGTTGTGAATTACGAGAACCGAACATGAAGACTCGGATTTGGCTCGGGACTTACCCGACTGCTGAGATGGCGGCTCGGGCACATGACGTGGCAGTGCTAGCTTTTTTAGGGAAGTTTGCTTGTCTGAATTTTGCTGACTCAGGTTGGAGGTTCCCGGTCCCAATCTCTACGGGTGCTAAGTATATGAGGGTGGTGGCTGCTAACCAAAGGGTCGCTCTCTCTTATCAACTACTCGGCTTAGATCATGTTCAAGTCCACAAAGGAAATCCCTTTGACTATTAGCATACATGCTTTTAATATCCATGCTTCATTTGATCAAATCTATGAGTTGAACCTTTTCCTTGATTTTTAATGGAACTTATTACGTGCTGCCTTCATTCCGTGGGTTAAACCTCGTATATATTGATATATAATAACTGGAAACCGCTGCCTGTCCCTGACCCCAAAATTTCTAGTGTTATCGAATCAGTTTATATGGATTCCGCCTCACATGTCTCTTCCGGCCGCCCCATCACCAATCTGTTGAAGGAGGCGGCTGCGGAGTCGTCACCGAACCGGGATTCCTCTGATTCCGAAGGAGGGTGGATTTGCATGGGATTGTGTAGAGCCGGATTTGTATGAAATCACAATGTGTAGGGTCAAAGACATGGATGAATTATCCGAGGAAGAAAACTGTCACAAGATGCGGAGGATAGTCGAGAAACCAACGTTTGTGAGATATCCTTTGTAGCTGGCAGTATGAGGAAGACAGTTGAAATAAGCGGGAAGATGATCAAGGCTGCAGGTACTTGACAATTAAGGAAACAGCTGCCTGCCATGGCATCCCAGTGGACATGAATGATATCTGCATAAAATGCGTACACGTGTCGATTAAGAAAAAAAAAAAAAAAGGTTAAAAGTAAAATTGAACTTCCAACTCCTTTGCATAGCGCGTTACTGGATATGTACTAGTGAAAATTATTTGGGTCGGTTCTCGTCAATTGGACTTGGGCCGCACAAAATGAAAAATGATTAAATCTAAAAGAGCGCGTTAAGTTGTTAAATATAAACTAGCGCGTGGGATTTTGAGTCGCGTCAGCACTAGACACTTTGCGACAGCTGCGACAGCTTGTGGGGTCAAACACCTGAAAGACAATACTAAGTTACCTTGTCCTCACTCCCCATTTGTGTGTGAACGTTGGCCTCACACCACCCTGGCAACTCCCAAACAAACCGTGTTCTTTAGTGTTCATTTCCCCTCCACGTGTCATTTCCTCATCACACAACCTATAAAAACACACTCTTACACTCTTACATACTCACTCCCTTAACTTCCTCAAACCAACTAAAGAAGAACAGCCAAAAGAAAAGAGCTTCTACGTACTCTGCTCATCACTTAAAATCTTCGATTCTAATCTTTTCGATGGAGATTTTCAACCAGTCATCTGACCTGTTACCTGTCGGGTTCTCATCCTCCCCCATTTCCGAATCATCCTCAATATCCTTCGCTACTAGCAGCACCATCGCCGGCGCAGCTGGCCGCAGATTATCCCATTCCGACGAGGACGTTATACTAGCATCTAGCCGTCCCAAAAAGCGAGCAGGGAGGAGAGTATTCAAGGAGACAAGGCACCCAGTTTATAGAGGTGTTAGGAGAAGGAACAACAACAAATGGGTTTGTGAATTACGAGAACCGAACAAGAAGACTCGGATTTGGCTCGGGACTTATCCGACTGCTGAGATGGCGGCTCGGGCACATGACGTGGCGGCACTGGCTTTTCGGGGGAAGTTTGCTTGTCTGAATTTTGCTGATTCAGCTTGGAGTTTGCCGGTCCCCGTCTCTGGGGATGCTAAGGATATTAGGATGGCGGCTGCTAAGGCGGCAGAGGAGTTTCGGGATGAGGAATCTGGTGGCAATGATGTGGCAGCGACAGTTGTGGATGAGGGGGAAAACTCAGGTTCAGGTGATGGGCTCTATTACATGGATGAAGAGGCTGTGTTTGATATGCCAAGGTTGCTTTCCAGTATGGCAGAAGGGCTACTGCTTTCTCCACCACGTTTTAGTACGGAGGAAAGTGTATGCTTCGCTGACGTGGAATATGATGCTGACGTGTCGCTGTGGAGCTTCTCTATTTGATATGGTGTATCTTATCTAAATTAGGAAAATACTTTTGTGTCTTTTCTATATGTAGCAGCCTGCTGTTTGGGTCAACATTTTTTTGGGACCAAGTATTTGGTTCCTTTCTTAATTAGGAAAATAGTGAATAGTAGTTTTGGATTGGATTGGATTAGGAGACAGAATTCTGTGGTCTGGCTTTTAAGAGGGATATATCATTTAAAATATCAAATTCCTTAGAAAAGAGTAAAAAAGAGTTTTTTATTTTTATTTTTTTCCACCCAAAACTTTGCGTTTTACCTCCCTACTCTCCCTTTCTGCCTTTCTCCTTCTCTCTCTCCATTTTTATTCACCTCTCTCTCTCTCTCCACCATTTCATCTCGTTATTAGTTTCACCACAATTTCATTTCAATTCTTAAGCTCTGGGCAATACAATTTTTTCTCACAAAATTAGTGACGGAAGGCTCTGCCTTCTTTGTAAGCTTCACATCTCATTAAATAATGATTTTCTCTTTGACCTAAAAAAAAAAAAAGTAATAATGGTTGACCTAAATAATCATGCATGCATACTTCAAGTACATAATCTTGGCAGAATTTTATCTATGAAAATTCAACAGTTTCTTAACATTATCCATCAAAGTTCATGTTCATACATCCACAACAAAATGACATAATTGAAAGGAGGAATAGACACTTACTTGATTTAGCTTGAGTTTTAAAAATTCAGTCCCATATACCTGCCAGATTCTGGATGAGTGCATACAAGCTAGTACATACATAGTCAATCGTTTACCATAAATTACCATTTGAATTTCTCTTTAAAAATTACCAACCCTATCTCACCTCAAAATATTTGGATGCTTATGTTATGTGACTTGTTTAAAAAAATTCAGATAAAATTCTGCCAAGATCAGCCCCTTGTATGTTCATGGGTTACTCTCTAACACAAAAGGGATACAAAGTTTTTGATTTGGCTTCACATTCGTTCCATATGAGAAGAGATGTCAAATTTCATGAACATGTTTTCCTTTCAACCAACCGGAATCTAATCTCCTTTCCCCTCTCAAGATATTTCTTTCACAAATGCTAATTTCTTACCATCTCCTTCCACCTTTCGCTCCACTGTCCAATCTCTTCCCTCTAATTTATAAACTATTTTTGTCTCGACTTTGATTCCCTTGCCACATGGAAAGAACACAATCGGATGCAAATAGATATATAAGGTGAAGCTCAAATAAGATGATAGTATTAAAAGGTTTAAAGCTCGCCTGATAGCAAAAGGTTACAAAAAGAAATGCATTGATTACAATAAAACATTCTCCCTAGTTGCCAAAATGGTAATGGTTCGAACAATTGTTTCTCTTGCATCCATCAAGGGTTGGCTCCTATATCTGTTGACGTTAGAATTTTGCAGACACGACGTGAGAGATAACTAGCTTATCGATTCAAAATTAATGTAAGTTGGTTATTAATAATTAATATGATTAATTAAATACGAGTGTCGGCTGAGTAATAGTTGAGTTCGGCCAAACACGGAGCCTTTAACTTAGTCAAAATTTGGCCAAAATGTATTTTCCCTCAAAGAAATTGAAAACATCATTAGGATTGGTAAGGTGACGTGCAAGATGATCATAGATCACTCGGATATGGTATTTGAACCATTTAGAGAAAAAATGAAACCATGAAGCATACACTAACATGTTTGGCTGACCAAGCTTTGCAAAAAGTGACATTTCGGCCGAACAAAGTTGGGGGGAGGGGGGAAGTAACATTTCGGCCAGCCCATGTGTAGGAGAGAGAAGATTGGGGCTGAAAAGTTATTTGACCGAAGAGATGAACTATTTTTCCCCTAAAAAGTAGAAATCATTTTACCCACTCTCATCTAAAGGAGAGTTCGACCGAACTTTATGGAGAAATAGGGGGATTGGGCCGGATTGCATTGACAAAGGGGAGAAAATGGTTAGGACGGATCTCGATTGAAAAATGACTAGGTTTGGTGGAAACGTTGAGTCAAGGCTTCCTCCAAAAATGTTGTGCGTGGCCCACAAAGTGGGAGGTGGCGCCTGATATGTGAAAAGTGAGTTTCATATTTAATTTTATTACAAGAACACCATACAAAATTTGCCTATTAACTGTGGACTTTGGAATGATAAAAATGCATCAACAAACACACAACACTCCGAAAAAATTATTCTATTGGTCCGTTTGATTAATATTTGTCTTTTTTCTTTTCCTCTAGGAAGTATGTCTTTGTTTCCTTAAGATCCATTCTTAAGAACAAGATTAGAGCATTGGGTTCTCACTTGAGTAATGGTCGTAATCAGTCATTCACGGATAAGACACTTATGTCTCTTACTTTGTTTTTTTAAGTTCTTTCATTTATCGTTTCTTAAGAGTATATATTACATAGATTTAATTCCTTGTTGTAGTGTAGATGTTTTATTTAGATTCAATTTTGCTAAGTGTTTTTAATTCATTTGTTTTTAATTGAATTCTATTGTCAATAGATACGTCAAAAAGAATCATAAAGGTATACTTAGATGTTCATATTATATCTAAATACTATACTTAGAACCATAAATATGATATCTTCCAATAGTTTACCAAAAAGTTTGATATTTATATGTTCATATTAAGTCTAAATACTATACTTAGAATCATAAGGGTTTTTCAATAGTTGACTAAGAGGCTTGACTTTTATATGTTAATACTATGTTTAAAGACTACATTTAGAACCATAAATGTATTAATATTGTAATAGTTGAACAAAATATTTGACAATTATATGTTCATATTATGTCTAAACACTACACTTAGAATCATAAAAGTATAACCTTTCAATAATTGACCAAACGATTTGACATTTATATGTTCATATTATGTATAAATACTATATTTAGAACCATAAAGATGATATCTTTCAATAGTTGACCAAAAAGTTTGACATTTATATGTTCATATTATGTCTAAACACTACACTTAAAATCATAAATGTGATACTTCTCAATAGTTAACCAAAAAGTTAAACTTTTATATTTTCATATTATGTCTAAACATTACACTTAGAACCATAAATGTATAACATTTCAATAGTTGACCAAAATGTTTGACCTTTATATATTCATATTATGTCTAAACATTACGTTTAAAACCATAAATGTATAATATTTCAATAGTTGACCAAAAGCTTTAACATTTATATGTTCATATTATGTATAAACACTACACTTATAACCATAAAAGTATAATACTTTAATAGTTGACCAAAACATTTGATTTTTATATGTTCATATTATGTTTAAACACTACATTTAGAATTATAAAAGTGGTATATTTCAATAGTTGACCAAACAGTTTGACCTTTATATATTCATATTATGTCTAAATACTACACTTAAAACCATAGGTGATACTTTTCAATAGTTGACCAAAAGATTTAATTTTTATATGTTCATCTTATGTCTAAACATTATACTTAAAATCATAAAGGTATAACTCTTCAATAGTTGACCAAAAAGTTTGACCTTTTTATGTATTCATATTTTGTGTTTACACTTAAAATCATAAATGTATAATCTTTCAATAGTTTTTCAAAAGATTTGACCTTTATATGTTAATATTATATTTAGAACAAAAAAGTTTAACCTTTTTATGTCTACACAATATCTGAATATTATAATTAGAACCATAAATGTGAAATCTTTCACTAGTCAATCAAACCATCTAACTTTCCCAATTTTCCAATGTCTATCATGTTATTAAGACATTGAGAAATTAAGAATTAAAACAAAACTGTCTAAGTTTCTCAATTTTCCAATGTCTATCACATTATTAAGATAGTGGGAAACTGGGAAAGAAAATATAAGGTTCTATTTTGTGCACATTGGAAAAGAAAATAGAGAGTTCTGATTCGTGCATATGTATCCAACTTGACATTAATGAAATCAAAGCAATTTCATGCCAAAGAACACCAATCATTCTAGATTAGGGTAATGAAATTGAGCAAAAATAAAATAAAATAAATAAAAATTCATCTATATACATAACAAACCAATTTAATGTCAATATAATATCTGTAAACATAACAATTTAAACCAACTAATTCAGACATCACAATCTAGAGTTAACAAACAAATTGAGTTTTCACAAACATAAACTAACCTAAACATTATAACAAACATCATATCCAATTATAATCGTATTGAAAAAAATAAAATATAAATACTGTAAAAACCTAATTAATGCTAAGTATCATTGATATATAACAATGATAATTTGTAACAGTCCCTTTTTCCTTCCTGCATCTCGCATAAATGTGGATTTCATATCATTTCATACTTTTTATGAAACTGTGTCCTCTTTTTCTTCTGATTTTTTTGTTTTTTTTCAATCGCAACCGTTGGTTCAACATACAGCTCATGAACTTCGTCCTCCAATTTCTTTGCCAAAGCATCCTTCAGTTCATGTTCTTTTTTTATTTTTCTTTCCAAACAATTCTGGCTCTCAACTTTCTTCATTTTCATTTTCTGGATTGGACAAAGATCTAAAAATTTGAGTCCACCATCGCTCTTTACCGTGATTCAGAGATTGTAAATAGTGGAAGTATGGTCCAGTTGATTCGTCTCGTGAGCTCAAGCGCAGGTCTAATCATGTAAAATAAACCTATAAAGCCTCTGAAAGCTCTTAGAAGGGAGACAGACCTATTTAGAAGGTTTGGAACCAAATTTAGTCTAAAATCACTCTCTAAAAAGTACTCCTAAATTTTGAATTTTGAATTCTGAATTTTTCTTTTATTTTTATAAATTCAGGCGGTTTAAAATAAAGTATTTATCACACAGTTAGATTAAAATATACTAAAAAAAAAACATTTACAAATATAAATCTGCATAAAACTACAGATTTAATCACTACATGGCAAATTCCATGGTGATGTCATCTCCTTAGACGTTGGGGGCTATCCACTTTTGTCGTACCTAATCTGATACATATCTTATTGGCCAAAAAAACAAAACTATCTGAAAAATATCTCTTTGGGCAAAAAAATATCTGATAAATACCTCTACCTATCAATAGCAACTTAATTTATTTTGAAATGAAATCAATTTTGAGTACTGGCAAGTAATTTTATCATCTGATTACATAGTTAAAAAAATTATATTACTACAATATTACATAATTGAGATCTAATTTATAAATTTAAACTCAATTAAACATGGTATTAAGAAATTTAATATTAAAAAAAAATGTTTAATACTAGACATGAATAAACTCATTCTAAAATATGCACACGTGGAGATTAAGAAATTAAAATAAATAAATAATAAAAGTTATAAAAAAAATTCAATTTCTACCACAATTACATAGTGTGTTACTGAAATGCTTCTATGAGGTAGTAAGAGAGGTCAGACTTATTACATACTTCTTGAAGAACATATCAAAGAAGGAACTCGCCCATTCTTAGAATTATGAACATTTGAAGATCTAATATAAGAAAGAGAAGGAGTGATTGTCATGATTTCTTTTCTTTATTTAGTTATTTTCCATTCATTTTCACTTATTAATGATTGGAATTGGAAAGCATCCATGCATGGATGATGAGAAGAAAGATGACGCCCTAGTGGCAGGAAACATATTCAAGCCAATTGTCTATCTAATTTTTTGCTCGAAACTAAATCCTAAAATCTTAGGGAACAATAATGTCATATTATATAAATTTAAGTTAAATTAAAAAATTTATGAAGAAACTTACATAAATACTCTAAGAGCATTTTAAATTAGCTAAATATCTATATTAATTATATGAATAATTTTTGTAAGAAATCACCCCACATCAAGTTAATTATATTTAACTTTAAGTTTTTGAAGAATCATTTTAATAAAATTAAACTTATTTTAATAATATTTCTCTCCTATTATATCTTTTATTTTAAAAAAATAAAAAATAATGTCATCCTATTAATTATTTTATTAAATAAATAATAATTATTATTATTAATTTAAAGAATATAATAAAATATAAATATAAAATAATCTTAAAAATTATTAATTAAAATATTATAAAATAGCGTAAAATATTATAATAAAAATGATGTAAATGCTCTGAACACCCGAAAGCCGGTACTAAGTAATCTTTTTATCTAGAGGGCCTCCCCATTTGTGTATGAAGCCGTGGCCCTCAAACGCCACCGTGGCATTTCCTCACTTTCCGTGTCCTTTCGTGTCCATTTCGCTTCCACGTGTCCTTTACTCGTCGCACAACCTATAAAACCACACTCTTACAACTCTTACTTCCTCACTCTCTTAACTTTTCTCAAACCAACTCAAACGAAACAGCATTTCAAGAACTCTACTCATCACTTAAAACCTTCCATACTAATCTTGTCGATGGAGATTTTCAACATATCATCCGACCAGTTCCAAGTCGGGTCCTCATCCGCACCCATTTACGAATCATCCTCAACATCCTACCCTCCTAGAAGCACCGTTGCTGCTGCCACAGCTGACTGGAGATCATCCCATTCCGACGAGGAGGTTATACTAGCCTCTAGCCGGCCGAAAAAGAGAGCAGGGAGGAGAGTATTCAAGGAGACAAGGCACCCAGTTTATAGAGGTGTCAGGAGAAGGAACAACAACAAATGGGTTTGTGAATTACGAGAACCGAACAAGAAGACTCGGATTTGGCTCGGGACTTACCCAACTGCTGAGATGGCGGCTCGGGCACATGACGTGGCGGCGTTGGCTTTTCGAGGGAAGTCTGCTTGTCTGAATTTTGCTGACTCAGCCTGGAGTTTGCCGGTCCCGGTCTCTATGGATGCTAAGGATATCAGGGTGGCGGCTGCTAAGGCGGCACAGGAGTTTCGGGGTGAGGAAGTACGTGGCAATGACATGGCGGAGACAGTTGTGGACGAGCGGGAAAATTCAGGTTCAGGTGATATTGGGTTCAGTGATTTGGATGAAGAGGCTGTGTTTAATATGCCAACGTTGCTTTCCAGCATGGCCGAAGGGCTCCTGCTTTCTCCACCACGTTTTAGTCCAGATGAAAGTTTAAATTTGGATGACGTGGAAAAAGGTGATGACTTGTCGCTTTGGAGCTTCGCTATTTGATATGGCGTTCTTATCAAAATGAGGAAAATACTTCTGTGTCTTCAGTCCTTTTATGGAGCAGCATAGCAGGAGTGTTTGATTCCTTTTTCTTTGGCCCAAGCGTTTGGTTCTTTGGTCGAAGATATTTTAAGTGTAAAGATAATAGTGAATAGTTCTTTAGGCTTGAAAATTAGGTGAGGAATTATGTGGTCTAGGATTAAGATTCTAGGACAAATTAAAAAAAGGGACACATCATTTAAAGTTGTCGGTAGGAGAGAAAAGGGCGGATTAATCCTAGGACAAATTGAAAAGAAGGGTTACACCATTTAAAGCTTGTAATAATATTTTAATTATTATTTTGGTTTAAAAATTAGAGAAACACTTGCATAATAAAAAAAATATAAATTAATTTAAATAAAATTAATTTATAAGTTATATTTAAGTATTTTTATTTTTACAATTATGATTTTTTTAATATTAACGAATGACGATGATCATTAATATTATATCTGATTTTAAAATTTAAATATTGATATTCGATTTAAGTTTGAATTAAAAATCTGGAAACTGATATTCGATTGTAAGTCAAGAATTCATATTCAGTTTCTTGTCGAAGCCGAGTTCCCATTCAGACCAAATTCCTAGTCCTGACCGAGTTTACAGTCTAGACATAAATATGTTTATGTCTAAGTTTCTTATATGTCAGTCTGTAAACCGAAAACTCAGTCATATTTTTGACTTTCTAAATCGAGAATTTGAGAGATATTATATTATATTAAATATTAGTCTGGAAAGGAAGAAAAAGATCTTGGTTTGGGAAAAAAAATGAAGAAATCAGTTTAGGATGGAAGATGAAGAATTCGATCTGTAAAGGGAGCTCGGTTTATGAAAGAAAAAAATTAAACTCGGTTTATGAAAAGTAAAAGATCTCGATCTTGGAAGGGAGCTCGTCAATGAAGGAAAAAATTGAACTCGATTTAGAAAAAATAAAAAAATTCGGTCTGAAAGTGATTTTGACGTATTGTGTAAAAGAAAAAGTTATCGGTCTGTCAAATATCTTATATAACTTGTATATTAGTTATATAAACTTTTGTATTAATACGAGCTTATTTTAAGTGATTTTGATATGATATATATTTTAACTATTTGATCTATTAGGACAGTCGAAATTTACACACAAAAATAAATAAGGACAATGGGACAAGAATTGAATCCGCTTCCTTGAAAAGGAGGCATTTTTTTTGTCAACCAAAACTAGCATTTTCCCAAAGCCTCTCCCACTTTCTTCCTTTCCTCTTCTAAAATTTCATCATTTAAAGTTCCTGGTTCTCCTAAGCCTTTACCGGATGCTCAAACTTGTCCTAATTTTTGCATTGTTGGTGTTATAATGATAAGTGCGTGCAGTTATTACAACGACAGCTCTTCTGCTCCACAATAGTAGCACTAATGATTTTGGTCGGAGAGCTGTTCAGGGTTTGGACTTCTTGTGCTCAAGTAAGTAATTAAATATCTTAATTACTTCATATAATTAGCCTTCTAATTAATTAATCACGTTCACTTTGAATTCTGGAATTCAATTTCTCTCATTCGTATATTGCAGCATCCTTACGTTTATGTAGTGTAAGTGTTTGAAGCCATCGCTACTTATATCAGACAAGTATCCATCTTATCATTCATTGCGCTTGTTGGGGCTGCCTCAACCGCCATGGTAATAAATACTCACTTTTTTTTATTTACAAAACAATTAACGGAATAACCTGGGAAAGTTCTAATGCTAATAGCCATGAGGATCGTATTAAAGATGTTGCCTAAGAATAACCTTCCTTCTTGAAACTCCTTTCCGGCTCTTTCTAAGATCGTCAAATCCTCGTCAGTAAAGTCACTTGAGAATCTCTCTACTTCTTCTAAGATTGATTAATAAGGCTTTAATTGACAATAATTTTTATTTTTCTCAATAATTAAAAAAGAAAATTATTTTTATAATTGAAAAATAAAAAATATTTTTTATATTTTTTTTAATGTTTATTATTTACTGTTTTTTTTAAAGATAGTAAAAAAAGCAGTTACTGAGCAACGGCTGAAAAAAGTAATTTTTTATCTGAATATTGACGAATAATGATGGTTATTGATACTGGATTTGAATCTGAAATTTAGATATTGATATTCGATCTAAGTCTGAATATAAAATATAAATCTGAAATCTGAAGACCGATATTCGATCTGTAGGCCTCCCACTCAGATCAAGTTCTCAGTCTAGACCGAGTTCCCAGTCCAAATAGAAATATATTTATGTCTGAATTTTCGACATGTCGGTATGTAAATCGAGAACTCGGTCATGTTTCTGATTTTCTAGATCGAGAACTTAGACCCAGACCGAGAAACATTATATTATATTAAATATTAGTCTGGAAAGGAAGAAAAAGTTATTGGTTTGGGAAAAAAAATGAAGAAATCAGTTTAGGATGGAAGATGAAGAATTCGATCTGTAAAGGGAGCTCGGTTTATGAAAGAAAAAAATTAAACTCGGTTTATGAAAAGTAAAAGATCTCGATCTTGGAAGGGAGCTCGTCAATGAAGGAAAAAATTGAACTCGATTTAGAAAAAATAAAAAAATTCGGTCTGAAAGTGATTTTGACGTATTGTGTAAAAGAAAAAGTTATCGGTCTGTCAAATATCTTATATAACTTGTATATTAGTTATATAAACTTTTGTATTAATACGAGTTTATTTTAAGTGATTTTGATATGATATATATTTTAACTATTTGATCTATTAGGACAGTCGAAATTTACACACAAAAATAAATAAGGACAATGGGACAAGAATTGAATCCGCTTCCTTGAAAAGGAGGCATTTTTTTTGTCAACCAAAACTAGCATTTTCCCAAAGCCTCTCCCACTTTCTTCCTTTCCTCTTCTAAAATTCCATCATTTAAAGTTCCTGGTTCTCCTAAGCCTTTACCGGATGCTCAAACTTGTCCTAATTTTTGCATTGTTGGTGTTATAATGATAAGTGTGTGCAGTTATTACAACGACAGCTCTTCTGCTCCACAATAGTAGCACTGATGATTTTGGTCGGAGAGCTGTTCAGGGTTTGGACTTCTTGTGCTCAAGTAAGTAATCAAATATCTCAATTACTTCCTATAATTAGCCTTCTAATTAATTAATCACGTTCACTTTGAATTCTGGAATTCAATTTCTCTCATTCGTATATTGCAGCATCCTTACATCTATGTAGTGTAAGTGTTTGAAGCCATCGCTACTTATATCAGACAAGTATCCATCTTATCATTCATTGCGCTTGTTGGGGCTGCCTCGACCGCCATGGTAATAAATACTCACTTTTTTTTATTTACAAAACCATTAACGGAACAACCTGGGAAAGTTCTAATGCTAATAGCCATGGGGATCGTATTAAAGACGTTGCCTGAGAATAACCTTCCTTCTTGAAACTCCTTTCCGGCTCTTTCTAAGATCGTCAAATCCTCGTCAGTAAAGTCACTTGAGAATCTCTCTACTTCTTCTAAGATTGATTAATAAGGCTTTAATTGACAATAATTTTTATTTTTCTCAATAATTAAAAAAGAAAAATATTTTTATAATTAAAAAATAAAAAATATTTTTTATATTTTTTTAATGTTTATTATTTACTGTTTTTTTTTTAAAGATCGCAAAAAAAACAGTTACCGAGGAACCACTGAAAAAAGTAATTTTTTATATTTATAAACACAAAAATATAATTTTAAAAACTGTTAGCCAAAATTGATGCGTCCTCTCTCTTTTTATCCCATTTGAAGATTTTGTGTTTTTAACTATTCATCGAGTGTTGTATTTATTATTAATCAATGTTGTTTGGGAATTTGTCAGTAAGATTTAGTTTGAATCATACATATTATATTTATTTATATTTATGATATAAAATATATAAATTAAACCAAAATTTAATTTAATTATTTATATAATATAATGTTATTAAATAAATTATATTTATATTATTTAATAAAAAAATAAAAGTAATAACATAAATATTATTTATTAAGTGATATTTTATTGATTATTAAATTAAGATGTAGTTTAATCTATAATATTTCTTCAGATAAATTCGGATATGTATGATTCAAATCAAATCCAATTTTTTTGATATGAGGATTATGGGCTTTTTTTTATACCAAATTTAACAGATGAGTTATTTGTTTAATTAGGAACTGTTAGATTTTTAACATAGATCTACAACCATTAAATATATTTTAAAATAAGATTTAATATTTCTCAGCATATAACTCATATGCCAAATTGATCAAGGGAGCCCTCGAAACCCCTTAATATGATTTACTATTTTCTTTATCAATTAATATTAAGATAAAAGAACAAATTTGTATACCCAATAAGACCCGATACATAAATAGACTTACATCATATAATAAGTGATACAAAAAAATGTATCATAAATAATTACCATCTATGTCATGTGTGTCCTCTATCAGCCCCACCCCTTTGTATGATTTTGTCAGGAGGCAAGAACCGTTAGGATATATCTCCAATGGTTAGGATAGTTTGTCTTCTAAGCAATAGACCCGTTTGACTCCCGGCAGACGCAGTTCAATTTCATGGAAATAATAAGTTTTTAAGTTTCTTCGAGTCTTTTTTAAGGCTTTACTCCTTCCTCTGTTCTATGCTGAAGAATCTGAACACTCTTTTGGTGCAGCATCTTTATTTATGATGGGAAAAATTAGGATTAACTCTAAGACGCTGTATAAATTATAATGACTATAAATATTTTATATAATTTTAATAAATATTATAATTTAAATTTAAATTATTATAATTTTTATAATTATAATTAATACTTAAAAATAAAAATTAAATTATAATGAGTTTTTCATTTTTTTTTAATGAATTGATCCAATACTATTAATTAGATCCAGCTCATAAGTTCATAAAAATAATTTTTTAAAATACTCTATTTATTAATCTAAATTAGTTTTATATGTTTTTTTACCCTAACTTTGATATTTTTTTTTTTAATTTGTCCCAAAATAATAAAAAAATTATAACTCGATTTGATTTCTCATGAAAAATCAAAATCTATCTCGATTTCTTTGCAAGAATCCTAAAGAAATGATTCGATTTATTTACGAGAAACTAATCAAAACGATTCGATTTTTTCGTGAAATCCTAATCAAAATTAATAATTTTCTATTAATAAAATAGTAACATAGTATGATACGTCTTTTAAAAATTATAATTTTTAAATTACTTATCTTAATTTTTAAATTATACTTTCTTCCTCAAATATTTATTTTTTCTTTACCACCTCAAAATGTTAAACAATTAAAAAGAAAAAAAAACCTCCATAGTTATGGAGCTTGAGCTCCAACAACAATGGAGTTTTTTTTTTTCTTTTTTACATTTTGAGGTGAGAAAAAAATAAGTTTTAGCGGAAGAAAGCATAGAAAAAATAAATTAAGATGAGAAATTTAAAAATTACTTTAAAAATAATATGGCATACCACATCACCATTAATTAGTAATAGATAGTTTGTTTCAATCGTATTTTCACAAAAGAAAAATGATGGATTTTAATTTTTCACCGGAAATCGAATTGAATGTTAGTTTTTTTTTTCTTCTTTTTAATTATGCGGAAATTTTGGAATATGTCAAAATTAATATTTAAAAATGTTTTAAATTAATTTATAAATTAATTAAGAGAGTATTAGAAAAATTATTTTTTAAAATCTATAGGTCAAATTAAATCTTATTAAATCCGATTAATAGTATTGGAATTGTTATCAAGTAACGAACAAAAAGGAAAGCTGGGTAAAAATGAGATCGTTAAATATCCACCTTTTTTTTTGTTGCTTTTTATCTTCTTAAAATATAAAAGAAATTATTAAAAAAATTAAGAAAATACCAGTTAAATATCATTCATCAAATTTAAACTAATATCTTTTATTCTCTTTTCTTTTGTCAAACTGATTTCTTTAAATCATAATCCCAAAGCCGAAATCTTCTCACTTTCATTCTCTCTCTTTCTTTTTGCTTTCGTTCTCATACTCTCTCGTTCTCTTGCTATTGTCTCTGCTCCTACTCTCATTCTTTTCTCTCTCTCGACAGTATGGAGGATAACAAAGTTTGGTCTGGAAAATATGAAAGTCACACGGTATGTTTTGAATTTGACGAAATTGTTAGATAATTTTGAGTTTAAGTTTGAGTTTGAAATTTGTAGATCTGTGATTTCGGTTTCAGTATGCACTTCTGAGTTAATACTCAGACCGAAATGTGATTTCGGTCTAAGATGTTGAGTGGGTATCATTGTTTGTATAAATAAATTGAACTTGTTTATTTATTTATTTGTTTTCAGGAGGATCTATCAGTTAGACTTACTCAGATGCTGAAATTTGATGATTATTTTTCATCTTCAATTACTATTCGTTCAAAACTGCATGATGTTTTCGTTATGATTAAGAGAAAGTTTAATTATAGAGAGTTGGAAATGTTTAGTAAATCATGCTTCGACTATTTCTTAAAAGTTGATAAGAGACTTTCATTCTCTGCTTAAAAATATTCAGTTCATTGGTCGTATGTCAAACTTAATTAAAAAAGAAGTATGAGGCATGATATATTATAAATAGTCATCCTCTTCGTTGCTCAATGAAAGAGTTCGTTCTTATTACTAGACTCAGATGTCACAAGACACCGGCCTTCTTACCAGTCAAAGTCAATAAAAATATAAAATTCTTGAATTATTAGTTCAAATGAAATGATGATATTACATGTGGTCACCATATGCAGATTTTTTAAAGTATGAAGAGTAGAACTAAAAAACGGCATGATTGAGATGTTGATGAAATGACAAAGCTTGATGATCTACATGTGAAGTTAGGGCTTTTTTTATTTTTTTGGCTATTACCCTCTTAGGTATAAGGGTGTCGCATAAAATATCACGTCAATATTTATATATGGTCTAAGATGTTGAATTCTTCAATAATTATATTTGGGGTAAAGTAGTTCACGAGAGAACTATTCAAAGCATTAAGAGGGATAACTTTGTGGAGAAGTCCATAAGAGTTGCTACTAGAGAAAAACCAGCTGTTGAGTGGGACTTATTCGATTTTTCGCCCGCCTTCCAAGTAATTAGTAGTATTGGTTTTGATTTATAGATAGTTTTTATTACTTAATAATTTTTAATGATTTTTTAAAATTATTATAGGTATGGGAGCTTGAAGCAATTTCAAGTATTGAAAAGACTTTTGGGGAATGTATGAAGAAAACCTGTAAGCCACATATCTTGAATTTGGCCTTGCATTCTACTAAACCAATGCTCAAGAATATCATCAAAGTTTTTACTAAATGAGAGGTTAGCTTTATTTTGATCAATAATTATTTATATTATAATTATTTAATTAACCGACTTATACAATTTCGTTTAATGATGTAGGCTAGATTGTACGAATCTTACGCCAGTAAAGGAGGGAAGAATGCGCTCTTTATATGGTCAACATTGACTCGTTCAACGACGAGGTTGAAGATGATGTCATTGATTATGTGACGGTTTTACTAGATCTGACCACCGAGAATATAGACTATTATGAAGAGTCTTCTATATATTGTTCAACGTGACAATGACGTGGTGGTGGAGGATGAGGAGGTGGAATAAGAAGATGAGGATGTAAATATGGACCGGGCACAATAATCTTTAGAAGGGGAGGATGAGACACCAACCATTAATCGACCATTTTCATCTACACCGACCGTCGATCGTGACATGTGGTATATGATGTAGAGGATTAAAAAGAAGATTGAGGCCGTTGGTCAGAAGATGTAGTAGAAATTTGGTGGTCTAGAGCAGAGATTCGGTGGGCTTAAGGATATATTTAGTGGGCTTGAGTATACAGTTAGTTTGATCTATGAGAAAATAGGATGTGCAGCCTATTCGTCTGCTAGTGTAAATGTCTCGGGTGATCTGGTATATATGCAACATGGTATTCATCGTCAGCTTATGATGAATCAGGTCCACACCACTTTTCTGTTGATCCGGGAGAGGGATCATGTAAGAATATTGCTTTGTTTAAGAATTTAGTTATAAAATAACTTTTACACTTTCCTAAATCTTATATCTTTTATTTTTTAGTGAAGGGGTGGCTAGAAATGGTAATGCCTCCTAGGAGAAGGCGGTTGGTCAACGATTTACTAGGATAAGGAAGCCCAGCGCTATTCTCAAGTCTCCATTCATGAATCTAGAACTACTTAAGTCTCATTTCTTGGATCTAGAACTACTTCGAAAATATAGTGTAATAAAGTTTAATCCATATCATTAACCATAAAGGTTGCAGAGAGGGCTGTAATGATGTGAGAAACAAGTAAAGATGAGTCGACTGTCACACTTATGACAGGTATTCAAGTTGACAAGGTATTTTTTAAGATATTAAGACTCTAAGGAAAATGATTGCAAAGGTCAGTAAGTATTGCCCAATTTTAATTAAACATTACATTTACATTTATAGATAATTTTAATTGGAACCTAATTGTATTGAACTAATTAGTAGAATATCAATGAATGTTTATTGTTGATCTCGATGCAGCTAGAAACTTATCCCCATTTATTCCATTTTATTAAATAAAGCCAGTAGCAATAATGGACAATCTTTTCAGTACGACTTTGGTTACGGTGACAAAGGGTCAACGAAAAGTAGATGACCCATTACTCATTAGATATGCATGGAAATTAGACTTATGTAAGAATTTTGTAATTTAGATTTTTTTTACTATGCCATAACATGGTTGACTTTTGAGTTGTAGTTATATAGTGAGAACGACACAATGGCCTGCAAGTCTTGGTTGGAAGAATATATGTAGTGTATACATATCACTCAACTTAAAAACATATGAATTGAGTGGCCTTATCCATGGACCTCCACACCTGAACTCTATGTATTATGGATTCGAGTGTAGATATCTAGGATGAAATTGAAGTTATTCTTGCATGTTAGACGTTATGTAAGATATTGCTTGAACTCATCTATAAGATTTTTAATTTGAATAATAAATACCATAAAAATTAGAATGAGAGACATTTTGATTTACAAATGATTAAAATACCACAAAATAAGAAATGAGGAGATTGTGGTATTTATACAATTAAGTATATAAAATTTCATATAATAGAAATGCTTTCAGATTAAACGTAGCCCTGGGTTAATTAACTCCTAATGCCTGGAGAACCATAATAAGTGTTTATGTTCTTTGAAGAATGTTCGAGGCTAGTGACCCCGACCCTAAGTTCTTTACCAAGATTTATAGATTAAGCTATAATAGAGCCTTCAAATTTATTCTATACATCTCTGAACTGTGGTAGAATAGTTACAGAGCTTCTAACCTCTAACAAAGATTGGGTCGAAGATTGGTTTATCGTCGGCGGGAGATGGCAATGTCTTGTACTTCATACCAAAGGATGAAATCTATTTACACTCGCTTCAAGGAAAAAAGTATGTTCAAATCCTTTCCTCCTTCAAAAGTTTTTTTTTTAATTTTTAAAAACCCACTAATTTAATAGGTTCAATTTTTTGTTGTCATAAAAAATATTGCCTTTGAAATTTTGGAATCAGAAGTATTAGAGAGAATTTAAAAAGTTCTCATTCCAAAGAGGCATCAGAAGCTTCTTCTTTCAGAGGTCAACTTAGTGAAGTATGGCCTCATAACAAGGGATCTCTCCTTAGACGTCATACATTGTCAAATTGTTTTCATGAAAGAGCTTAACCAATGTGCTCTTATAAATTTTTATATTTCGTTAATGCATAAGATGAAAGGCTACTGACTTCCTCATTCTCTTTTCCTTTTAACTATGGATCCTGAGGCCAAAGTTCTGCTTGCCAAAAAGAAAGAAGAAAAAGAGTGTAAGAAGGCGGCTAAGAGAGCTAATAGGTAAGGGAAGGTGGACATATGTCAGAAGCACTAAAAACTCACTCACCCATTAATATCTGTGTATTCTAACAAACTCTAAGCTTTAAGATCGGCAAAAACAAAACTTCAATCTTAAGAGGTTTAATCTAAACTCTAAGGGTAGACCCCAAAGCCAGACACCGAGGTTACGAAGCAAAATTCTGAGCTTGGTGACCCCAGTGTTAAGCAAATCAGACCTAGAGAAGAACAGATCGGATCAGGCTTAGTAAATAAGCATGTCACGAATGTTCCACTAATTACATACAAAGTCTAGTAACTCTTGTTTCAATTCCTATCTAACAAATTCAAAGCTGGTTTTGATGGACTTGAAGGGCATTCTGTTCTCGGAGAGGCCTTAATGGGGACCACAACCGAGCCATGAACACTATCCATAGTTATTCCTTGCCCACTTTTGTCCTTAAGATAAGTATCACTCTTTCGGAAAGTATGGCAAGATAGATCCTTTTGGTCACATTTTCCACGTTTGAAGGCTGCACATAAGACATGGTGAAAAACCGAAAATATTGGAACGAATGGGATGAACATAGGATTAAGAGTAGGGGAGGGAGAAGGAGGAACGAAATTGTTGCCGAACGAGTATCGCGGCCGTCACTAGTGCATGGCTAAGGTTAGGGTTTTCCAGAGCATTCTTCATGACCAGTTCATTAGTTGGTATTCTCTTCTTATGTTAGTGAACTTTATGTATGAAAAATAACCTATCATCTTTAAGAGAGATTTTTTATGAGGTTGGTCCATTTATGTTACAAAAAAAAAAATGATAATTTTTCATCAAAAAAAAAATTAAAATGATAATAATTTTTAATTCAATATATATTAAATAATGTTTCCATGAGTTTGATTTGGTATAATTTAACCCAATGAACAAAATATATGAAAAAAATCAGATTAATTTTTCGATAAAAATGCCATATACAATTTTCATTCTTTTTCTTTTTATTCTATCTCTATCCTGTGTGTATGATAGATAGTACACGCTATTTGTAATTTTATAAATCAATTACAATTGAGCTAAAAACCCGCGGCCCCTTTAAAGATATAGAAAATTAAGTTTTAAGCAAAAATTTTCTAAATATTATTTATAACCCCTAAAATGTCATATGAACTATTTTATTAACTATACTTTACAGGTTGACTCGTATGCCATGTTATTATTTTTAGATAAAAACATTTAAAATTGGGAGTGATTTTTAGAAGTTTTGATTGTTTAGGCTAATTTTCAGTATTTTTTTTTGGGTAGTGGGTTTTTGGTTCATTACAATTTGAGGAAAAGAAACTTCTCTTTATATATATATAAGTGTATTTAGAATAGAGGTGGTGATTCGTACTAATACGGTTTAGTCCGGGCTGATCTGGATTGAGCAAGTGCCTATGCCTGTATCCAAAAATAAAGACATAATATGATATAAATGTAATAAAGAATCATAAAACGTGTCGAAATGGTCGTGAGTCTACGGATCTATTTTTTTTTAAAAAAATTAAAATTTAAATAAGAGAAGAATTTTAAAATAATTAATTAAATATTAATTTTATAATATATGATTAATTTAATATGTTATATAAATAATACATAAAAATATAACTAAATAAATGATAATAAATAAATAAATATGGTAATAAAAAGGAGATGCATCCAAACTTACTTATTTTTTGGATTACTCTCAATTTCACCAAATTGAAATTAATACACCACCACCTAACTTCAACCGGCCGGTCTAACAAACATGTTAAGAAAGGGGTCAAGGGCCATAACCGTAATAAACTCAAGAATGAGGGTCATATCTTTGACACAGAAAAAGTAGCTCTTTTTTCGACTCCCTCTGGCATCTCCTATAAAATTTCCAGCATTCCTCCCTACGGTTTTCGTCTCGGACCCGAAGCGGAGTTCGATACTTGACCTTTCAGTTTCCAACCAGAAAAAAAAAAAAAACTGACCATCGGGGCCGGGTTGCACAAAATTATCTGTACCTTCTCTTTTCTTTTTCTTTTTGGTTCATCAGTTCATCTTCTTCAATCAGAACTTGACTCTCTCCCCCCCCCCCCCCCCCCTCCCTCTCTCGTTTAATCTGTACTTTACTCTGGTTCACTTTTAGCGTGAGTGTTAGAGTGTCAGAGCAACCCCTTTTACTCGCAATCTTCACGTGGCTCTGTTTCATTTAACTGCCCACATTGTGAACCACTGTACTTCTTCCCCAGCGGAAAAGTAAGTTAGAGAGTAAATTTGATTGGTTTATTTCTTTTTAATTTAAGGAATATTGCATGTAAATATTGGGTTTGATCTTCTTCTCTGTTCAATGCTCTATTTTCCCAATCCTGGAATTTCTTTCTGTTCCTTTCTTCTTTTTCCTTTTCCTTTTCTTTCTTTTTTTGGTGATCATGGTACTTTCTCTGTTTGCATGGGATATTTTGTTTGGGGGAATCTTTAAAGGGGTCGTAGTATGAATGGGATCAAGAAATCTGAATGATGGTCTGCTAGATGACATGTTTTAGAGCTATTGTATATCAACTGTGCTTGGCTGGTCTGAAATTTGCTTGCAGGTCAATGGGAAAATTGATTTCTTTTACTACTAAAACATCCTTGGTCCCTTCTAGAATGTTGAAGTCACGATTTCTCTTTTCTTATTATTTATCTTGGAGAGGACTGAATACAGGAAGCATTCGGCTCTCAATATGATCTTTATATGTTCCGGTGAATAAATCAACATCGGTACCTCTGACATAGCATTATAACTACTGAAAATAAGTCCTTAGATATTGTCACAAAAGTTTCATCTGTCTCTTGCTAAAATGCTTCGGATATTATGCAGGTCACTTGATTTGTGGATGCAAGGATAAAGCTTATGGATCGCATGGGAGATGATCAATATAGGGAGCAACAAGCTCCATCTGGTGTCTTGACTAGCATCGGTTTCTGTGTTTCAACGCAGACAGATATAGTGAGTACATTTTAACCACAAATGGTTCTGTATTTTTTCATTTGTTTTATATCAAGAAAAAAGATCTAGTGACAACTTCCTGTATGTTCTCAACATAATATCTACGGTAACAGGAGAAGATGTCTGTTATGGAAATCAATGTAGCTAGTGAGATTATTGATTCTCGGTTGGGATTTCCAAATCATTCTTCTCGTTGCGCTACATGTGGAGCTAAATGTTATAAGCACTGTGAAGGTGGGAATGGGCCTTGAGATGAAAAGATGTTAGTTCATTGACTTACTCATTCTTTCTCTCTCGGACTGTACTGACTTATAATTTGACTTGGATTTTTCTTAAGGTCACTTTGGGGTTGTCAAATTTCCATTCACCATACTTAATCCGTATCATATTTCGGAAATTGCACAAATTTTGAATAAAGTTTGTCCAGCTTGTAAATCGACCAGGCGGGACGTTAGGGTCAAGGTCAGGTACCCACTTCATTTGATGAGCCCTTCATATTGTTGCAGCTCCATAAATTTCTTCTGAATCATGTTCTTGCTGTCGTTCAGGATTGTGAATTATATTTTATGTAGTTTATAAGCTAAATTCATGCGTTATTTTCATCTTCTTGTTTGTGATAAGTTCTGTCTTTGTCTGTTCTTGTTCCAGGGTGCAGATTCAAATTCTATTAATCCTAACAGACCCAAGGGCTGCAAATATTGTGTTGTAAGTTATTTAATACTCATCTCACATATACAAATTTCTAACAACTCAAAGCCAGTTGGTCATCCCTTCAAAAATATTGTTAGACCCTCAAATTCTGTTTTAGCCTCTTAGATGTCAAAATGTTTTGACATTCTATTCCAAACAGAATTCAGTTGCACTAAACTTTTGTTTGTGAACCCTTGACCAAACTCCTACTTCTGTAATGAACAGTCAAGCTCAGATGAGTGGTATCCAATCCCGAAGTTTAAGGTCTCTACCACTGATATTTTTCAAAGAAGCGTAATCATTGCAGAGGTAAAGGGAAAGTTTCCGATCAAGCTCCTAAAGAAAAATATAAGTGAAGTGTTGCCTGATGACTATTGGGATTTTATTCCGAAAGATATCCAAGAAGATGAAAGTCAGAATAAATCGACCAGAAGAGTACTATCACATACTCAGGTTATTCGATTGAGTTTACCTTTTAGGTTTTTTTTTTTTTTTTTTCAATTTTGACTTTGGTTAATCAAATACTCATTTTAATTTTGTTATGTTGATTTTTCTTGATTTTCAGGTTTGTTCTTTGTTATTAGGTATTGATGAGAAGTTTGTTAGGAATTTTGTTCCCAGCACAGCTTCACTGTTCCTCAACAGTTTCCCTATAACACCGAATTCTCATCGTGTAACAGAAATCATTCATTCATTTTCTAATGGCCAACGATTAATATTTGTAAGAGAGTTATTATACACACTGCCCTTCCTTTCACGAAACTTGCTATCGAAATCACATGTTATCTTTTCTCACATGCCACTTTCATGTGTTTTAACAAGTATAGGATAAAAGGACCAAAGCTTACAAGAAGCTGCTATTGAGAGAGACAGCTAGCCAGTTGAGCACTCATGTTATAGACTGTTTGAAAATTTCCAAGGCAAGTTCAACTTCAAACTACATCTAATCTTTTTCTTTGACTTAGGTTTCAAGTAAACATTGTCATTCTTACTTGAGATAAAACTTTTCATACACAGCTTGCCCCAGAGAAGTCGATAAGTCAAGATTTGGCCTCAGCCCATCAAAACAAAATTGATACTGCCACTACCTCATCTGGGTTGAGATGGGTTAAGGATGTTGTTCTTGCAAAGCGGAGCGATCATTGTTTCCGCATGGTAGTTGTAGGAAATCCCAACATCAAGATCAATGAGATAGGTATTCCCTGTTATGTTGCAGATAGAATGCAAGTTCTGGAACATTTAAACACCCTAAACATGAAGAATTTGGGCAGTTCTTGCTTTCTACGCCTTGTTGAAAAGGGAGAGATTTATGTTAGAAGAGAGGGCCATCCGGTACGTGTACGTCATGTTGATGGGCTACACATAGGAGACACCATTTTCAGGCCCTTGATTGACGGAGATCTCGTAATGATAAATAGGCCTCCTTCTATCCATCAACATTCCCTCATTGGTTTATCAGTTAAGATCCTTCCAATGAGCTCCGTACTTTCTCTAAACCCTCTCTGCTGTTCTCCTTTTCGTGGTGATTTTGATGGTGATTGCCTGCATGGATATGTTCCCCAATCAGTAGAGACCCGGGTTGAGTTAAGGGAGCTTGTGGCCTTAGATAGACAGTTAATAAATGAACAAAGTGGCCACAATCTCCTTTCCCTTAGCCATGATAGTTTGACTGCTGCTCATTTGATTACGGAAGATGGGGTCCTTTTAAACCTTTTCCAAATGCAGCAACTACAAATGTTTTGTTTGCATGGAATGCCACCACCCACAATTGTCAAGTCTTCTTCAGTCCATGGTTGTTTTTGGACTGGCAAACAATTGTTTAGCATGCTGTTGCCGTGGGATTTTGGTTACACTTCTAATGGTGTATGTATTAAAAATGGGGAGCTTATATCTTCAGAGGGATCTTTCTGGCTTCGTGATTCAAATGACAACATTTTTCAAAAGCTGGTGCAACATTGTGGGGGACATACACTTGATATATTGCATGCTGCCCAGGAAGTTCTTTGTGAATGGCTTCAAATGAGGGGATTAAGTGTCTCAATTGCAGACCTCTACCTCTCATGTGATTTAAACTCGCAGAAAAACTTGATCGATGAAGTCTACTATGGTTTGCAAGATGCAGAGCATACATGTAACACAAAACAACTGATGGTAGATTCTTTACGGGTTTTTCTTAGTGGATTTGAGGACGATGATGCAACTAATTTTTTTTTTGACGTGGAACGGTTATGTTACGAGAAACAGAAATCCGCCACTCTTAGTCAAGCTTCTATTGATACTTTCAAGCAAGTTTTTAAGGATATCCAGAATTTAATCCACAAATATGCTGATAAAGACAATTCGTTTGTCACAATGTTTAAGGCCGGGAGCAAGGGTAATCTGTTGAGAATAGTTCAACATGGACTGTGTATTGGCTTGCAACATTCTCTTGTACCATTGAAATTTAAGATGCCCCACCAGCTCTCATGTTCTGCTTGGAATGACCAAAAGGCATGTGAATTGATCAAGCAAGAACCTAAGTTCTCCGATTCTTATATTCCATGTGCTGTCATAGAAAATTCATTTCTTACGGGTTTGAATCCTCTGGAATGTTTTGTTCATTCGGTGACAAATCGGGAGAGTTCTTTTAGTGACAATGCTGATCTTCCTGGGACTTTGAGCAGGAGAATAATGTTTTTCTTGCGGGATATCTGCACTGCTTATGATGGGACAGTTAGGAGCGCATATGGAAATCAGCTTGTTCAGTTCTTTTGTGGAGTTGATTCGAGTCTGTCTAGTTTAAATAGCAGTCCTAGTTGTGTGAATGGTGATGCTCTTAGTTCCATAGCTGGACAACCTGTTGGTTCATTGGCCGCTTGTGCCATATCCGAAGCTGCATATGGTGCTTTAGATCAACCTATAAGTCTACTTCAAGCTTCTCCATTGCTAAGTCTAAAGGTACACCCCATCACCCTAAGTTGAGTAGTTAATATTTTTTCGGGAAATAATCTTTTTGCACTCAATTGATGGCTTGCCAAGTCTAAGGGCTCGTTTGGTTCGATTCTTTGGTGGGAATGAAATGAAAATTTCATTCAATTCCATTGTTTGGTTCGACTCTTTGGTGGGAATGAAATAAAAATTTCATTTAATTCCATTGTTTGGTTCAAATGAATGATGGAATGGGAATGATTTTTTATTCCCATTTGAATGAAAATGTCATTATTTCATTCTCACCTAAATAGGTGTCTTTGGTAGGAATTAAAATAAGCATCCATTTACACAGGATTTTTTTTCTTCGTATTTTTAAAATTCTATTATGGTACTTGTGTAATTTTTGAAATTTCTTATTCAAACGGACATGAAAAAATCACCGTTCTATTCTCATTCCTATTCATTCCCTATGTAACCAAACATGCACAAAAAAATTATCATTCCCATTCCCATTACCACAAATGAATCGAACCAAACAAGCCCTGAAGGCACTCCCCGTCACATTAAGTTGAGTACTTAATATTTTTTCGGGAAAAAAGTTTTAAGAAATGTACTCAAATCTTTTTGCACTCAATTGATGGCTGATACTTGTCCGAATCAAGTAGCACAAGTTAGTCACTTTGGAAAATTTGAAAAATGCAATGATATTTTTCCCTTTGGTTATGTTGGATTGAAGTTCCAAAATTTCCATTTTTTATGTTTTCTGACATACTGAATTAATTGCAAATTTTTTTTTTATTGTTTTTAAATTTAAACTGTACCATGTAATGAGAATATATTAAGAGGATTATTTAACTTAGTTCCAACTAGTTAGAGAAAGTAAGGTAACTCGCTACTACATTTTATACCCATCATGCCCTTTTAAGCTACTATTTTGCACTGATCTAAACTTAACTAAACCTGATCTTCGAAAGATAAGGTTCCTTGCATACTTTTATGCATGTACAGCTTCAAGTATAAAGCTTAAATTGTTTTAATTGTACAGAATGTGCTGGAATGCGGCACAAAGAGGAACAAAAAAAATCAAACCTTTGCACTATTTTTATCAAAGAAACTTGCAAAGCGCAGACATGGTTTTGAGTATGGAGCTTTAGAAGTCAAGCACCATTTGGAGAGGTTTATACTTGAAGATATTGTCTCATCTGTTATGATAATGTAAATTTCTCTGTTCCTTTCGGTTCTTTTCTCTGTCTCATCTGTTATGACAGTGTTTGATTTTCTCTGTTTTTTCGGTCATTAGCTTCTCTCCAGAGAACTATACGAAGCAAAATGTTAGTCCATGGACTTGCCATTTCCATGTCAACAAGGTATTGCAATCCCGAAATATTTACTTTCTATTGTTTTTTTGGGGCCTTTTATTTATAAGTTAATTTTGTCTTCTTTTCAGGAACTCATAAAGAGAAGAAGACTGAGATTGCGTTCCATCATTGATTCCCTTCAGACAAGGTGTAACCATGCTCGGACCCAGAAAAGAATTAACTTTCCTATTTTGCAAATATCAGCCAAGTAAGATTCTCTCTCTCTCTCTCTCTCTCTTGTTTCTGTTCTTGAAATTATGGATCCCTCTTGACTTGGTTGGTGAATTGGTAGGAGTTGTCCTTTGACTAGCTCAAAGAAGAAGGATAATACCTCATTTTGCATAACTGTCACTATATCTTCGAACTCCAAAAACCATTTCTTGAATTTGGATTCCGCTCGGGATTTGGTGATTCCTTACCTTCTTCAAATGATTATAAAAGGTAAGTACTGCATGCACATGTTTTTATTGTTTTATTTGCATTTGATTAAAGAAGAAAGGTTAGGACAAGAACTACACAGCATAAAATCATTTTCTTACAATCTTCTGTAACTTGTTTATTTTAGGATTCCGTGAGATCAGTAAGGTAGATATATTATGGAAAGATGATCAGCCAAAATTCTCAAAACCTTATCACGGTTCTTCTGGTGAGCTGTACCTGAAAGTGGCTATGTCTGGAGACTGTAAAAGATTAAGACTCTGGGCTGTTCTCATGAATAATTGTCTTCGTATAATGAATATGATTGATTGGTCACGTAGTCATCCAGATAACATTTACGATTTCTGTGTGGCTTTTGGTATAGACTCAGGTCGGAAGTTTTTTTTCGATGTAAGTTTACTACTTAACCCTTTTCCACATCTAAAAGGTTCATACAAACTATTCATTTATTTATTTATTTTCACTTAACTATATTTTTTATTTGTTACACAGAGTTTGGCGTCTGCAATATCTGACATAGGAAAAACTATCCGTCCTGAGCACTTGGTTCTTGCTGCAGATTCTCTTTCAGTTACAGGAGAGTTTGCAGGGTTAAACTCAAAAGGACTAGCACAACAAAGAGAACATGCTTCTGTCAAGTCGCCATTCATGCAAGCTAGCTTTTCCGTCAGTTACCCCTTTTTTTTGGTCTACTGTTTTATCTGTTTCACACTCTTATTGGACAATTTTCGTATTGGTTTTAGTAACATGTTTAAAAAGTTATGCAGACTCCAGGTGCACACTTTGTCAAAGCTGCTAAGGGTGGATTTGTAGATGATCTACTGGGGAGCGTAGATGCACTTGCATGGGGCAAGACTCCTTCTTTAGGGACTGGTGGCAATTTCGATATTTTGTACTTGGGAAAGGTCTGTTGTTATATCCCTTTATTGTTTTTAGAAACTGATTTAATGCTTAAAATTTTGTTCCTTTACATTTTACATTTTCAGGGGCACGAGATTGAGAAACCTGTTGATGTCTATGGCCTACTGGGCAGTCAAATTGTCTCCCATAAGCCAGCCCCAGATATTGAATCACCCGAGCATGAAGATATATATGACGAATTTGCTGCTCAGTTATTACCTAGAAATGGCTTCAAGGAACCAAAATATCTGGACTCAAAATCAATACTGAGAAATTTTTTGACAGTGGATCTTGTTTGGAAGTTGTCTAGAAAATGGAAGGCCATACTACATCAGTAAGTTTTCCAACCCTTTGCTTTGATTTCGATTTATTGATTTCGATTTATGTACTTGTTTTCTTTTCTACAAAATTTCAGTCATTAAGATTTTTCGCCTGTTTGTTTTAATCTTTTATAATGTAGGTATCCCATCAACAATAGGTTAAGTGATCTTGACAAAGCAACCTTGATCAATGCCTTGCATTTTCATCCTCACTATGATGAAAAGATAGGCCCCGGAACTGTAGCGATAAAGGTGTGTCACTTAGGTAGATCTAATCATGTGATTGTGTTCACAATATTTTCATTAGCTCCACTTTTTAATATTGTTCGTGTTCCGAAACAGGTCGGACAACATCCCAAGTATCAGAATACCCGTTGCTTTATATTGATACGAGAAGACGGGTCAGAGGAAGATTTTTCGTACCACAAGTGTGTCCTTGGTGCACTCGAGATTGTTGCCCCAGATAGGGCGAAAAGCTATAAGTCAAAGCGGTTACATGAAAGTGTAGCCTAAAAAGAAAGAGGGGCTTGAGAAAATTAGTAGGTTCGAACTGAATAAGTAGGATTAGATGACCCATTAGTCATCTCAAAATGTCATTTTTTGAAGTTGTGATTGGTTCTCTAGAAAGCTGTTCGATACAAAAAACAAAGTTTGTGCGAAAGAATAGGGAACGGATCAGAAAGTTAAAAGAAGGCCATTTTGTAACATGTAGTTAGCAACCAAGCTTCTTTTTGCTCCTTCCACTACTACTTGCCTGCCCTGTTTTTATCAAATGGGCTGGAGAGTTCTAGTGGAAGCAGCAAAGAGAAGCTTGAGAAAGGAGCTAAAAGAAAATCTCCTCCTTTGAGGTAATATCATCATCATAAATGCATGACAATTAATAGAACCTCTCTGTTTTGTTTTTTTCCTTTTCTTCAATTATTTGAGCCTTTATTATTACTATATTGTTTTCATTCTCTAGTGGAAGACAGTGATCTTTTGTTAGGGACCCATCTGAGATTTCAGAAGCATCCTTGTATCATATACGCAAGGACCCATCTGAGAATCACGATTCTTCTTTCTAGTGGAGTTGATTGCTCAATGATATGAGATTATGAGTAATCAATAGACTACTCAATGGAGTTCGGTCTTTTCAGGTTGCTCTACTACCCACATAAGCCTAAAAAGCTCTTTCATTACTTTCAATCGTTTACTCAATTGCATTACTTTTTTCCAACATTAATCCCCATCCACATCTAACTCTAAAAAATGAAAGAAACATCACATGTATTGTGTCTGGATGGATCGTCTAGTATATTTCGATGTGTCATAAGGTACACCCAAAAGATCAGCATCCTTTTTGTCAAGATATGCCCACCTTAGTGTGATGTAGATCTACATCTATTAGTCTATAGATCTTATTATTATCGGATTAGGTAGGTCCTCTCTTCCTCTTGCTATGTATATATTATTAATTAATACTAATTTTCCTTTTCTATCTTAAATAATTAATTATTTTATTTACTTATATATTATGTAAACAAATTCTGGCACAGCGCAGAAGAAGCTGATCGATTAGTGATCCTACTCCTCCAATCATATCTCTTAGGTATTGTTGATTGTTGAATTCTGCAGACTGCTGTCAGACCTGTGACTTTCTGTCAGATATTTTGAGTTAATGGGAGAGATTATTGAATTACAGTACCAGATTTGTCTTTGTATCCATAATTGCTAAACTTACTAATATCATTATCTTATAATTATATATGATGATGAATCTGAATTTTATAAAAGCTTAAATTTAACGTGACAATCGTACATTATGCTTATATATAATAATATGATGATGCCTCAGACTTTTATATTAGCTTAAATGCTACGTGACAATCACGCTAGATAGATGCATATAAAGGATCATATAATTTTTTTAATATCTATGTTATAATTATTTTTTAATTTAACTATTTAAGTAATTTTTGCTAATGGAAAAAAAGAAGAATAATAATAATAATAATATATGATTAAATGGCATATTAATTTGATCAATGTAAATATTACTATGCTGATACATGTCTAAATTGTACATGCGATTTGGTTTATCATTTTATTATATACTATGTCAATAAAATAAAATAAAAATAAATATTTAAATAAAAAATAAAAATATGTGATGAAGAAAGCCTACTTTTCCCGTGTCTCTGCCACCCTCACTTGCTGTGGTGTATTTGAGGTCCCTTCTTCTGTTCCTTCTCGCGGCCGAAATTCCATAGGAAGTGTGGTTAGTTACCTAGGATCTGCTTCTGCGAGGTATCTCTCTCTCTCCAGCCTCTCCCTTTCTCTGCTTTTGCATGGTGGTGAGCTCTTTCGTTTGAAGCTTTATCGTTGTCTTACAAGATTTAAGTTTAACCGCCATACTGAATTCTTCTCACCTTTTCGCTTTTCTGCTAGTCTTTTCGTTCCTTTTGTTGCTCGTGATGGCGTTTGGTTGATTATTGTCTCTTTATATGACTGTCGCTCTGGAATTGAATCCGAATCCACTATTTTCAATCCGCTTTATTCGATTGACACTTTATGCTCTATTTGGTTCTCTAGAATCTGGTAGAGAAGGATATCGGATTGCAATCCGCTGTGCACTTCTTACCGATTAAGTTCCAGTAATTGTGTGTGTGTGTGCCTGTGTTTTTTTTTTTTTCTCTTTTCTCTCTCTCTCTCTTTCCGAAGCTAGACGAAGAGAAATGTTTGTGTTGGAATTGTATTTCGATCTCTTTTCTGTTGAACTTTCTCGGCAGCCAAACAGAGTAAATAGCTTTGGAGATCTTAACTTAAAAATAGAGCATGACAAATTTAGGACATAATAAATTTCTTTAGTCGTTGAAAACAAGGACAACCATCTGTTTATTCATTGGTAAGTGGAAGATTCTAAGTCATATGGATATCCGGAAAGGATTACTATTGGTAGAGGTTGTGTGATGCTATAATAAGTTACTGACCAAGCTTTAATAGGTGTTTAATGTTTCCTCTCTTTGATATGCTTGAATTATAGTCACTATACGTACTATGCTTTTACAAGCTTTCTCATTTATATCCACCAACTGTTGCTCTAACTTAAGCTTCAGTCTTCTATGCAGTAAGATATGGTTGCCTTTGGGAAGAAGTTGAAGGAAAGACAAAATCCAGAATGGCAGAGGTACACTTTTTTATTGCAATTCATTGCTTTTTATACAAAGATTTGTTTTTTTTTTTGTTTTTTTTTTTTGGGGGGGGGTGTGGGACTTCTGTTATCTATATTTTTTGCATATGAATGCTCTGACTCTACAGATCTTCGTGATTAGTAGATAATTGCTATGTTATGTGCTCGTTTTGTTTTATTTCAGGTATTACATCAACTACAAACTGATGAAGAAGAAAGTGAGACAATATGCTCAACAAATTGAAGTTGGAATGCAGGACCGTCGTCATGTTCTCAAGGATTTTTCAAGAATGTTGGATGATCAGGTCTGTGTATATGCACATTCTTCTTCATGAATAATTTGTTATTGTTATACTTTTTTTATGACTAGCAAATCTTCTGTATGGTTTTCCAAAAATCAGATAAAATCGACATTTAATCCATCGGATTTGGGAATGAGCTAATGGGAAGTTAACGCTAACAAATTACTGGAGATCAGAGCACACTTGCTTAGAAATCTTGTTATGTGCAACTAATGTGTGTGTAGATAAAATCTATGTACCATTTTCTCAGAATGAGTGTGTTGTACAAGGAAAGAGATCCTTTGTGAAACATAATGTGCGCAAGACTAAAAACTTCATACAAAAATATAACTTGGCATGATCGTAACTAAGAACAAAATTTTACTGTAATATATTAGTGTTAAGCCTATAGTTTATTGAAAAGGTTTGCCACCATTATTGTGGCTTGAATTTGTTGTATCGGATCTTATTTAATAACAGCTGGATAAAAATATGTTGTCCTTAGCTATATTGTAATCACAATTTCAGATTGAGAAGATTGTCCTCTTTCTATTGGAACAACAAGGGATTCTTGCTAGCAGGATAGCGAAGCTTGATGGAGAGCATCATGCTCTTCAACAGCATCCTGACATCTCCCGGATAAATGAACTACGAGAAGCTTACAGATCTGTTGGCCAAGATCTTCTCAAGCTTCTCTTCTTTGTGGATATAAATGCAATTGGTCTGCGAAAGATACTTAAGAAGTTTGACAAACGTTTTGGATATAGATTCACTAATTACTATGTCAAAACTCGTGCTAATCATCCCTACTCCCAGCTGCAGCAAGTGTTCAAACATGTGGTAAGTTTAAGCCTGAAGCTGCCTTTTGTATTTGCTGACAGTGTGCTTCAAAAAAGTCTGCCATTTCTTTTTGCTACATGTTATAGTTGCCAGCATAAGAATGAAATTATTTATCACAGGGGTGTTTCATTGCATAGAAGGATCTTCAAAAACTAATCATGGAATATGCAGGGAATAAGTGCAGTTGTTGGAGCCCTATCTCGTAATCTTCATGAACTCCAAGACCGTCAGGGAAGCCATTTATCCATATATGATCAACCTGTCCTCCCCCTCCAGGTTTCTTTTAGATTTACTTCAGCTTGTCTGACTTATCATGTTATTTTTGTATGATTCTCCAGTAACCTATTTTGCTCTATAAGATGATCTGTTATGAAATTTACCAGGTGTTCTATTTGTAGGACCCTGTCATTGATTCAATCAAAGCAGCAGTAGACCGTTTAACCAACTCAACCAACTTCCTTAACTTCTTGGCTCAACATGCACTCATTATGCAAGAAGACTTACCTGTTACTGCTGAGGAACAAGTTGATGATAAGAGATACCATTTTAACTCACTTCTCCTGAACTTGGCAAATACGTTCCTTTACATGGTCAATACATATATCATTGTCCCTACAGCAGATGACTACTCTATGAGTCTTGGAGCTGCAGCGACGGTTTGCGGGGTTGTGATTGGGGCGATGGCAGTTGCACAAGTGTTTTCTTCGGTGTATTTTAGTGCATGGTCAAACAAATCGTACTTTAGACCTCTTGTGTTCAGTAGTATTGTTCTTTTTGTGGGGAACACCTTGTATGCACTGGCTTATGATCTTGAGTCAATATGGGTTCTCTTAATTGGTCGTATTTTCTGTGGGTAGGCGAACCGTTTCTTTTTTTCTAAGTTGGTTATGCAGAATCAGTCCATCCAATTGATTAATATTTTACTATTTAATTGCAGATTGGGCTCTGCAAGAGCTGTTAACCGACGTTATATCAGTGACTGTGTGCCTCTGAAAATCCGCATGCAAGCTTCTGCAGGATTTGTTAGTGCAAGTGCTCTTGGAATGGCTTGTGGTCCTGCTCTTGCTGGCTTGCTTCAAACTGATTTCAAGATTTACAAGCTCACATTTAATCAGGATACCCTTCCGGGCTGGGTTATGGCTGTGGCTTGGTTGTTATATCTAATATGGCTATGGATCTCATTTAAAGAACCTGCTCGTGAAACTGAAGAGAATCCTACTGTGCAGGCTGCTACTGGTATGCCCGCTTATTCACCCTTGTGTCCCATTATGTTTGCTCACTATTTAGAGGCATCTGACTTCTGCGGATACGCATGAGTTTTCCCAAGGATATTATCATTGATTCACTGCCAATCTTTACTACTCATCCATGTTGATAATAACAAATCTCATTTGATAATATCTTTTCAGTTAGGTATGTGTATACGGTATGTACGCGAGTTGTGACTATCATTCTATTATTTTTGGGACAGTACATGAGGTCTTGTCTCTGTTCTTGTGAGAAGATTTCTCATGGCTCCTCTTCTGAGGGTTAATAGAATTTTTAGTTGCTTAAAGTGAACTTTGATATTGAACATGTGGACATATTTGGAGATATCAATCCAGACTAAAGATGTAATGCTTTAGAGATAAAGGCATAAAGCTATGATGAGAATTGTGATACAAATTCTCGTGACTACATAAAATTGTTTTGAAGAAGATTGTTTGGGCTGTAATTCGGAGAACATGCTGAAAAGTGGAGTTGTATCAGAAGAAACTTGGTATTATATGTATGTCTGACAGTATATTTAGCATCTAAGCACAAATCCTTGTCCGCTTCTACCTAATAGTTTATTTCAACCATATTTGTTTAAGTTGCTCTTTTACTAGCTCATACCTTGTGAATGACAGCAGTAGTAGAGCCCAATGGCCTTGAAGAAGGTCTTAAGCGACCGTTGCTGGATAGTTCAGAGGACAAGAAACCAGAGGAAGATGATGACCAGGAATGTGATGACAGTGAAGAAGCTCCAGAGGAATCTCGTGCGCCAGCTGCTTCGTTTCGAGAAGCTTACAGACTCCTTACACCTTCTGTGAAGGTATCTTCTCTACTAAGATGAAAACATTCAATTACAGGCATATTTCATTCTCCAATTGCTTCCATGTCTTTCAAATTTCAATCTCCTAAAAACTCTCAATAGTAAAGCCGTCTTACATATTTTATGCTGTTGCAATCAGGTTCAATTGCTGATATATTTCATGCTCAAGTATGCAATGGAGATCTTACTTTCTGAATCTAGCGTCATCACCACATACTACTTTGGTTGGTCCACAAGCTCAGTGGCAATTTTTCTTGCGAGTATCGGATTGACAGTCTTACCTGTGAACATTCTAGTTGGAAGCCACATTAGCAACATGTTTGAAGACAGGTAAAATTTTCAAACTTCTCTCCCCAACTTATTTACAGTTAGATCTCAAGTTCACGGTTATATCTCAAGTTCCCAACCATGCACTTTTAACTGATCTCGTGAACCTTATTGCAGGCAAATATTATTGGCATCTGAGATTATGGTAGGTATAGGCATACTCCTAAGCTTCAACGTATTTATAAAATACTCCGTAGCACAATATGTAATCTCTGGACTCATCATGTTTGTTTCTGCTGAAGTACTAGAAGGTGAGACTTTTGCCATTCATTTCAGGCATTCGGCAGTAACTAACTTGATGAATAACTCGACTCCTAACTATGACTGCTCAGGTGTCAATCTATCACTTCTCTCGAGGGTGATGTCATCGAGGCTTTCTCGTGGAACGTATAATGGTGGATTGCTTTCAACGGAAGCCGGGACAATTGCTCGGGTTATAGCAGATGGCACTATAACCTTAACCGGTTATATGGGGGATAGTAAACTCTTGAATGCTACTCTTCTCCCTTCCCTTCTCATCTGCATATCCTCCATTGTCGCTACTTGTTATACCTACAATTCTCTATATTGATTGCATCTTTTTAGCTCCTTATATCCCAAAAAAAAAAAAGAAAAAAAGAAAAACCTCACTGCATGAGATTTGCGCCTCTGCAAAGTATGTGCAGGTCCCTGATTTATGTTGTAATAAATTAGATCATTGATTTTTCTACTACGATTGGGTTTTTAGTGAAATTTTGTATTCTTCTGGAATGTTTGGGTAAATAACCATAATATGTAATTGATTGTTGATGATTTGACGAAAAAATTGAGAAGCTTTTTCATGGTGGGGACAAAAAAGATATGAAACAGAACAATGACTTCTTGGTTACGTCCAAAAAGATAGGTTAAATTATTATTTTGGTTTTTTATTTATATAATTTTTTTCTTATTTTATCTTTTTATTTTTGTTTGATTCAATTAAGTTTTTTAATTTTACTTTTTAAAATTCTTTTAAAGTCATATAAAAGAAAAATATAAAAACATTTTAAAACATCTTCTTACTTTTAATTAAATAAAATTATTCCCTTTTTTTTTTTTACTTTCATTTTTATCTTTTTTACTATTGTCACTGCAACTGTTCACCTTCATTGCCGCCATTATTGATGATGAAGGAGGCGGCGGCAATGAAGATGAGGTATTGGTGGTGGCCATGACACCAAAGTTTCGGTGATTGTGATAAAATGAAAATGAAAAAAAAAAAAAAGTAAAATTTCATCTTATAAAAATTAATTGGAAGTTTTTTGAATTTGTTAAGATTTTTTTTATTTATATTTTCTACCTAAAAACTAAAATAAGAAAAAAAAAAGTGTGTAAGCAAAATAATAATTTAACAAAAAAAAAATATATATTAGTCACGTAGGCATCTCGACAGAAGGGACATTTTAACGATCTAGTTTTGTCCTTGGCTTTTGCACATTGCCCTTTTCTGCTTGTTTGTTTCCATTTCTTTTCTGCTTCTGAATATTCTTCTCTGCTTCAAAGGGAAGTACTACCAACCACTTCATTTTTCCTGTTTTCTAGAAGCCCCTGATATTATCACGTCGTGGGTGATACGGTGACCAGGTAGGAAAGGGTGAAATTCGACAGCAATATCAGGCGAGAATTTTGACTGTACTAATAAATACTTCCAGCTCTATGTGAAGGTAAGAAGTGTGAAACGTCCTGATTCACTGTAGAGAAAGCCAACGTTATGTCGTTATCACTTGCAATTTTTTTTATTTTTTTATTTTTGGCCAAAGGTTATCACTTTGCATTGGCCAATGTAAAAATGCACAAGAAATAATTCTCCAACACAAGCATCGAAATTTCACCAGAAAATTCTAACAAGAATATGCAGAAATTACATTTAATTTCTTACACATATCTACAACGGGAAACATATCAAAAGCAAAAGAAAGAAGGGGAAACAAAAAAAAAAAAAGGTTTTCAGAAGAAGAAAATAATGCATTCGCAATTTACAAACGAGGCCTCCTCCTCAAATTTCTGCTTTCAAGCTTGTTGTCTCTCTCCTCTTCTTCCTCTCCCAGAATCTTCTTCCAAACAAACATCCTCTAAAAAATCCAACCATCACGAAAAATTTGAAGAAATTACAGCTTCTTCTCTAAACACCCACTTCACCAATCATGAATCCCTCCCTTCATTGCGAGAATCGTTTTCAAACTTCAACAAATCATACCCTTTATACTCAAAAACTCGTCAAGCTGATCGAATCAGAGCCCAAGAATATCACCATCTTGCTTTATCCAAACATGTCTGTCTTGATTATGTTGGCCACTGCCTCTTTTCCTATGCTCAAATTGCTCCTCCTCCTTCCTCATCTACTCCACCCCAATTTGATATTTCCTACAAGTCAGCAAAATCGAGTTCCAAACTTTTGTTTGGTGAAGATGGATTGGAAGTTTGTTCAGAAATGGAGTCTAAACTCAGGAAAAGAATCATGAACTTCATGAACATTTCAGAAACAGAGTACGCAATGGTGTTTACAGCTAATCAGTCTTCTGCTTTCAAAATTATTGCAGATTCTTACCCATTTCAGTCAAACAAACATCTTGTTACAGTTTATGATTATCAGAGCGAGGCAGTGGAGGTAATGATCGAAAGCTCCAAGAAGAAAGGAGCAAAATTTACCTCAGCAGAGTTCTCTTGGCCCAATCTGAGAATTCAAGCAAGAAAATTGCGAAACATATTAGCGGGTAAAAGCAAAACAGAGAAGGAGAGGAAAAACAGGGGACTATTTGTTTTCCCACTTCAGTCAAGAATGAGTGGAGTTAGATACTCATATCTATGGATGACCATTGCTCAAGAAAATGGGTGGCATGTTTTACTTGATGCTTGTGCTTTAGGGCCCAAAGCCATGGAAACTTTAGGGCTTTCTTTGTTTAAGCCTGACTTTATAATTTGCTCATTTTACAGACTTATAGGACAAAACCCATCTGGTTTTGGATGCTTTTTTGTCAAGAAATCATCTGCTTCAGTCTTGCAGGACTTGAACTCTGCTGCAAATTTAGGCATTATAAGCATTGTTCCAATAAAACTGAAGGAAGCAGAAGAAGAGCAGTCATCTTCTGAAATTGTGGAATCCAGCGAAAATGGAAGCGGCTCAGAAATTGAATGCAGTGGTTTAAATCATGCAGATTCATTGGGTCTAATTCTGATAAGTAGTAGAGCCAGGTTTTTGATTAACTGGATGATAAATGCATTCATAAATCTTCAACACCCAAATGCAGAAAATGGGTATAATCACCCCCTCGTAAGAATATATGGGCCAAAGATAAGATTTGACAGAGGCCCCTGTGTTGCATTCAACTTGTTTGATTGGAAAGGCCAAAAGATTGATCCCAAACTTGTGCAGAAGCTGGCTGATAGACATGACATCTCCTTGAGCTGTGGGGTTCTGGATCATGTTCGGTTTTCAGACAAGGGTGAGGAGGAGAGAGAAATGATGATTGAGAGAGGGCGAAGTGTTGAAGATGATGATGATGATCAGAAGTGTGGTAATGGGGTTTGTGTATTGAGTGCTTCAATGGGGTATTTGACTGATTTTGAAGATGTTTACAGGGTTTGGGTTTTTGTTTCTCTGTTTTTGGATGCAGATTTTGAGGAGAAAGAAAAATGGAGATTCTTGGCTCTTAATCAAAAGATGATCGAAGTTTAAGCTCTGAATCATTTTGTTACAATGTTATATTATATTTCACCGGGCAATCAACACCGAATCTTTTCGCTTTATTGTGGGAGCGATTATTTTCGTACTGAACAATGAAATTAATATGATTATTATTTTTTTATCTGATATATTTTTATTCGGATAATTATTTTGATTATTTAAATTATCAAAAAAAAAAAAATTGGTTATTCACTTTAAAATAATTATCTTATATATGGAATATAATAATTTATTTATTTATATCAAGTTTTTTATATAATATTTAAATTATTATTAATATATTACATAATTTTTTAAAGATTAATTCAAAAAATCTTGATAATGAATCATTAAAATATGAAATCAAAATCATTCTATATAACTCCTCTTTATACAACTAAGGAAACAATAAGGAATTGGTCGTTCTATTCTCCCTAATTTTTATTCTCGTTATCATTTATATCAATAGGTGAAGTGTGGTTTGATTTATTATTTTTAAGATATTTAAATTCATAAAAATTAATATTTTACGAAATCACTTACAACAATTATATATATTTTAAAATGAAATCCTATTATTCATAATTGACCGGATGACTCTTCTGCTAAAATCCCAAATCCCCCATCAAAAAATCGAACTAATCGCTCTCTGACTTTTTGAATTCTTTAACCAACATGAACATGCTATATAATCATCTGATGGAATTGTTTTTGGGTGAAAGCAAAAAATTAATTAATTAATCATACTCATAAATTTATTAATATTACATGTAGATCTTCTGATATTTTAAGAACTATAAGTGAATTCCTTTAAATTTGTTATAAATTATAAAAGAACCCCCTTAAGTATGCATGATAAGTAAAGGTCTTCATATTTTAGAATTATAAGTGAATCTCTTCATATTTATCATAAATTATAGTTAAATCCTCTCAATTTTGCTATAAATGATAAGTTTAGTCTAATTATTACTAGTTAATATTAAGTGACGATAAATCCATTTTTAATAGTTAAAATTTTTAATATGTTAGCTCTAAAGAGTATATAAAAGATGTCGCTAATGCAATCAATTACACTTTATGTATAATTAACATAATATTGTATTAGTGATACTTTTAAATACTCTTAGGGGCGACTGGTGACTCCTGATGAGAATGAGGGAGAATGAAATGATTAATTCATTGTTGTTTGTTTAGTTATACAAAAAGTGGATAGCATAAAATGATTTTGAAGAAGAAGAAGATGTTGCATTTTAGGGATTTCTTAATTAAATATTTGATAAATTACGTAATAGACGTTTTGGAGAAAGGAATCTCATTTTGAGCTTTGTGAGGAGCAAGTGGCTTTGGTTGGGCCAGGTTGAAGTGAAGAGGGCCCACCTCAAACTCGCTAATACGCTACATGAGAGACGTGGAGACAGACTTGAGTAGTTGGACCGAGAAAAGGTTGATGTTGGCTAGGTCGGCCATGGTCATAACGACATGTTTGGAAAAATTGGTTTGGATGATGAAAGAAGAGACTTCAAAGGTGGGGTATTGACCTAGATGTTTGGGATTATACTACGGAAATAAGGAGGATCATCTAATAAGTAGTGAGGAGTAAATCTTTGTCAATGTCAGGGAGCAGAGTGAATGGAGCACTAAGGATGACAGTCTACGCCATTAATGAGAGTGTGCCACATGTAAAGTAAATAAGATCTTTGTCTCTAGTGAGATAGTATAAATATCAAAATCCTAAACCTGTTAAAGGTGATATGTTTTTTGGCACTAAGAAAAATAACTATTGTTCATCTAAGTGTTAAAAGAAAAATTTTCTCAGCTAACTTAGCCATCAAAAAAGGTGTGTCGGACCCAACCCTAACTTATCCTTCATTTTTGTGTGTGGAGGGATTTTGTGGACTAGCGGACATACTGTTGGTGCCTGAACTTGGCTGCACCAAAATTTGAACATAAAAAATTTAGCACCAACCAAATTATTTTTTTCATATTCGAAAGTTCAGCTACTCTGGAAGTGTTTTTTTCAAAAAGTAGAGGAAGATTAAAGCGATGGACTAAGGAGAAGGAGTGGTCGATACAACAGGGGCTAGTAGAAATGTGCAAATTCCTTTACCTTTTGCTAATGTTTAGGGAAGAATATTAAGGAGTGTTGGAAAAGATGCTACTGAAGTTGGAGTGAGCTATAACACTAGAGACATTGGTGGATGAAGCAAATGAGTCAAGTAATTGATGATCGGATTGAGAGAGTCGTAAGGCGTATACAGGCTGAAGCAAGGCCACTAATTTTCTCTCCTCCACCTCCACCCATACCCCTTCCCCCGTACCTCAAGAGTTCCAAACCCTACAAATGTAGGGCAAAATGCTGGTTAACTTAGGGATTCCTTAGTGGAGAAAAAACTTAAGTCATTGGAACCAGGTGTGAAGAAGGGCGGGTTGGAGCAAGAGTCTGATGAAAAAGAAAGTCCATTCTCTTAGAGAATATTGAACTTTCCTGTCTTCGGAAAGTTCGAGCCATCCCTTTGTTCAACCAGTATATGGGAGAAACTGACCCTAGAGATCACATAAAAGCTTATAAGACCACCATGAGATTAAATGCACATAGTGAAGAGTTAATGTATCAAGATTTACACATCACTTTAGGTGAGCCAACCATGGAATGGTATAGAACCTTAGCATCATGATCAATTAATTCGTTTGCTGAGTTAAGAACACAGTTTATGACCAGATTTTCTAGCGTTAAAACTACCAAGTTACCTTTGGTCAGCCTTCACACAATCAAGCAATTCCCTAATGAGTCTCTCTGAATGAGTATGTAGACCGCTTCCCAAAAAAAAAGCCTAAAAAGTGGGCAGGTCGGTAGACTAAGGGGTGTTACATGCATTCTTGTAGTGAACCACTAATGAGAAATTATTGTTAAGGTCAAGCCAAAAATGCTTCAATTCATTTGTTGAAACTATGGAGGAAGCAAGAAAAATTACTTATACTAGTAGCATAAAAGCTTATAGAATTGTCAAAATAGACCGGCCTTTTCGGCTCGGCCTAATGCCCGGCCCAACTCATTATAGATGGGTTACATGCATACTTTAAAGCCCATCGTCCCGATCCCGGCTCGGGATAGTGTTTGGGCCTGGGTGGGCTCACCTCGGCCCGGTTCGTTCGAGCTCTTTTAAGCCCTCTAAATTTCAAAATTTATCTTTTTTCCTTTCATTTGGCGGCGAGTCACATGAGTAATTAAAAAAAATTATTATTATAGTTTTTCTTTCTTTTATTTTACTCAATCTCACATAATAATTTTTAAATTCCACTAACTCGAATTTAACCATTTATATATTTTTTGCTAATACATAATGAAGTTTTTATTTGGCTAATTTTTTTTTGTTTATTCTATTTTTATTTTAAAATGGGGCGAGCCTATGGGCTGGTCCCCATAAAACTGGCCCAACCCGACCCTTAATAGTAAAAAGCTCAACGCGGGCCGGTCGGGCGGCCTATTTTGATAGATCTATAAGCCCCCCCAAGTGAAGGGATACTCAGGTCAAGTTGATTATAAAAAGTCAGAGTCAGACTTGTAGAAAAGAAAAGAAGATCATGGGAGAATAAATGAATTGAAGGACGATAATAAGAGGAAAGTGGAAAGGAGTCTGAAAAGGAGAAAGTTTGTACTTTATCCCGTGGAACGTTCACTCCCTTAATAGTTAGTGTTGAAGTAATTTTCACGCGATTTGAAAATTAGAATTTGTTCAGGCGTTTAGAGCCCATACGGTTCAAATCGAGTTATCAAGATCGAATTCTATTATGTCCCTATCATCAAGACCATGGCCATGAAATTAAGGACTATATCCATATGAAAAGAGAGATTGAAAAGTTGGTGCAAGAGGGCCACTTAATATGTTCAGTGTGGACGAGGAAAGGATAATAGGAATGATAAAAGTGATGATAATAAAGAGGTTACTGGGGGTTCAAGGGCTGAATCGAACCTGGGATATTAGCCTATTCAAGGAAAAATTCATGTGATTGTTGGGGGACCAAAAGGTAGAGATAGTAGATGTTAGAGGAATGAGTGGTCGAGAGACTTAACTCAAGCTAATATTTTCTCAATAAAGCCTTCAACTAGACTTGAAGACAATGTGGATATAGTGTTCAATCGAAATGATGAGAAGGGGATAATGTACCATCATAGTGAAGCACTCGTCATTTCAGCCAACATTTCAACTCTCCTCATCCATCGAGTTCTGGTGGATACGGGAAGTGTTGTGGATATCATATCATTGTCCACGTTTGAGAAAATGAGAATTCGTAATGCAAGGCTTGAAAATGTCAACACTCCACTCACATGGTTCATAGGAAGATCATTAAGACCTGAATGAATGATATCTTTGCCTATGACATTGGGAGAAGGTTTATGACATTCTACTATTATGGTCAAGTTCTTTATAATTTTACCTCATGATACAATGCTATCATAGGCTGACCATCGATAAATGTAATAAGAGTAATCATCTCTATAAGACACTTGATGATGAAGTTAACTAAAAAAGAAGGCATATGAGTGCTAAAGGGAAATCAAATGAAGTATATATAATGTTATGTCCCTTAGTTAAGGCTAAGGAAGGAAAGGTGGCCGAAGAGATGAATATGATTAAAGAATATTTTAAAGTGGATGAGGAGAAATATGAGGAGAAAAGCAAAAAGAAAGAGAAGAAATGGAGGTTCCGAGTCTCTCCTATTGATCCGCTTCGGCCGAGTAGTGTGGGAGAAGGGAAAAACTTGAAAGTCGAAGCTGGACTTGATGAGGCCAAGCTAAGCAGGGTAGTGTAATGTTTGCAAGAAAATCAAGACTCATTCGCATGGGATACGTTCAAGCTCACCAAGATATCCAATGAAGTCATTGTTCACAAACTGGGGGTGAGACATAGTACTAGGCATGTCAAATAATAGAGGAGAAAATTCAATGAATAAATGAATAGAGTTTCAGAGGAGAAAGTGAAGAAGTTACTTGTGGTAGGGGCTATCAGAGAGGTACAATATCTGGAGTAGTTGTTTAATATTATGTTGGTTTCCAAATTTAATGAGAAGTGGAAGATGTGTGTGGACTTCACTAACCTAAAGGAGGCATGCCCTAAACATAGTTTTCCCTTGCCCAACATTGACATGATGATGATTGCGAAGCCATAAATGAACTGCTCAGTTTTATGGAGGCTTGTTTCAGGTACTACCATGTGAAACTTAAGGGACCATACCAAGAGAAAACATCATTTGTAACTAGCAAATGGTTATACAATGTCCTACCTTTTAGCTTGAAGAATGATGGGGGTAACTTTTCATATATTGGTAAACATAATATTTCAAGAGCAGTTGGAAGTCACAATAGAGGTGTATATAGATGATATTTTGGTGAAGAATGTGAAAAAGGAAGACCACCACTTACACTTAAGATAGGTCTTTATGATTATGAGAAGATTTGGGGTGAAGTTGAACTTAGAAAAGTGTTTGTTTAGGACTCGGATTAGGAAAATTATTGAGCTACATCGTTCACCATAAGGGGAAGGAAAATCAGGAGAAAGTTATGGCCATCCTAAGCCTCCGTGCAACGTAAAACAAGAAAGAAATTGAGAGACTCACAAGGAGGATGTCTTAAGTAGGTTCATGAGCTGATCAACTAATAAGTGCTTGTCATTCTTTAAGTCCTTAAAGGGAACGAGTAAATTGGGCTAGATAGAGAAGTGCAAACATGCCTTTGGGGAACTTAAGAAATATTTGACAAACATACCTAAGCTGAGCAAACGATTAGTGGGGGAAGTGGTAAGACTTTTTACATAGCAGTTAGCATGGTGATGGTAAGCTCCATGTTGTTAAGAGAGGAGGAAGGATAATAAATTCATGTCTATTACACAAGTAAAGTATTGAGAAGCCAAAAAGGAAGATATCTCAAGGTCGATAAGGCTTCCCTTACCTTTGTAGTTGTAGTAAGAAAATAAAGACCATATTTTCAAGCTCATTCGATCGAGGTACTGAGTCACCTCCCACTTAAACAAATACTACAGAATCCAGACACGTTAGAAAGACTGTTGAAATGGTCAGTAAAACTGAGTAAGTTTAATATTGTGTATAAGCCCAGGTCGGCTATAAAGGCCCAAGTTTGGCTGACTTCATTTTGAAATTCATGGCGACTAAATTTGGCCAACACAGTAAGGGGTAGTATAACCAAAATGAGGTTTTACAAGTTGATAAAGCAGCAAACAGAAAGGTTGTGGAGATGGGTTGATCCTGATGTCACTAGAGAAGTAGAGGATTAAGTATACCTTAAGGTTTCTATTCAAGACTTCAAACAATAAAGCTGAATATGAGGCACTACTAGTCGGGCTGAGGCTAGCAAGAGAAGTAGGAATGGAGAGGATCATAATCATTAGTAATTCTTAAGTTGTGATTGGGCAAACGAATGGTGATTATGTAACAAAGTTAGAAAAAAATGGTCACTTAGCATCAGAAGGTGAAAGCATTTCTAGTGAAGTTTGGTTAGTACTAGGTCAAACATGTTCCCAGAAGGATAACACTAAAGCGGATGCTCTAGCTAAACTAGCCACTATACAATAAATTTCATTACCTTGTGAGGTATTGATCAGATATAAAGCGAGTAAAGTATCAGGGTTATTGTAATGATTGTGGAAATAGAGAAGGAAGGGTGATGACTCCTATCAAAATATTCTTAATGGATGGAGAGCTGCTTGAGTTAACTGAAGAAGCTCGAAAAATCAAGGATCATTAAGCTAGAAGTGTGTAAATGGGTGATGAGCTATACAAGAGGGGATATTCAAGGTCTTTACTAAGATGTGTGTCAGAGGAAAATGTTAAGCAACTCCTTAGAGAGATGCATGAAGGAGTGCATGGAAGTTACTTAGGAGGAAAAGTAACTCTCAAATAACTACTTTTACAGGGATACTTTTGGCTCATTATGAAGAGAGGTTCCGAGGAATACAGTAGGCAATGTTGCCCATGCCCGGTGCATGCAAATATCCCAAAAGACCACCGGTTTAGTTAACCGGTATCATAAGTCCTTGGCATTTTGCTAAATGAGAAATTGACTTGATTGGGCCACTCACCTAGGCCACTAAAGAGACGAAGTATGCTATTATTGTCATTGATTATTTTTACTAAGTGGATCGAAGCCGAAGTGTTAACTTTAATTAAGGAGTCAACTATAACAAAGTTCATCACGAAACAACTTATTTGCAGATTTGGGATATCGTAGACTTTGATTACTGACAATGATTCGAGAGTTTTGTGTTAAGATGGACATTAAGTATGCAACCTTGTCACCTGCTCACCCCAGAGCTAATGGTCATGTGGAATCAGCCAACAAAGTAATTAAGAAATTATTAAATAAAAAGTTGAAGGAGCATAAAGAAAAGTGGATGGATGAGTTACCTTATGGTCCATCCGAGCCACCCTATAGTCTATTAGAGGAAAGACTCCCTTTAGCCTAACTTATAGATAAGAAGATATAGTACCAACCGAAGTAAGTACACTCGAAGATTGATGTTTGATGAGTTGAAAAATGACTAAGCATTTTCAAAACTGTTAGACTTACTTCAAGGGAGAGGGAAGAGACCATAATCAAGGAAGAAGTATTGACGAGAAGAGTTAAGTGGTATTATAATAAGAAGGTGCATGAAAGACCTATCAAAATAGGAGGGTTGGTCGTTAAGAAGATACCGACAACAATGAAGAAAAGTCCATTGGGAAGAAATTGAAGCTCTAGTTTTATTAGAAGCTATGAAATTGATGCCAGGAAAAGGAGCCAATAAAGTCATGTTTGAAGGAGATTATAAGGAGCTTATTGAGTGTCTGACATCTACCACTGTCAGCCTAGATTGGAGGATTTGTTTGATCCTAGGATAAATTAATCTTTACAAGGGTTTCTCCGATGAAGTACACTTCTCTTGAGTGAAGAGACTAGCAAATTGCGCGGCGGATTAGATTATTTTCCAATCGAAAGAGAAGATGTGTCCAAGAAATTGAGTAGAAATGTCCTCATCTTATTTAATGTTTATCCTGGAACAAGATTGTCACAAAGCATTTAATCCTTACTTTTCTTGTTGTAATAGGTTTAGTTTTTCCTTGTAATTGTTCAAATAAATGTTGTTCTTCTAGTTTTGATTTTGGTGATAGAGATGGAGTGATATATCACATAACATAAATAAAATTTGATTTTTGCTCTTTTTTTATTAGAAGAGATTTTTTTCATGAGATCCTAATTTATAATAATTTACTTTCTTTTAATATATAATTTTCATTAAAATAAAAAATAAAAAATAAAAAAACTAACCGTGAATACTCCTAACCTCACAATTAGTATAATTTATTCGCGTTTACCTAACGTGCATGCATATCTTTCATTCAAGAATTAATAAAAAAAATAAATTAGTACACGATCTCATCGACCCGTGATCACGTTTTAGCTACTACAAACTTATATCAATTATTACAGTCGGCAAACCTCCGAACGACACTGCAGGCTACTTATTAAATCTGTTTTTCAATTCCAATATTCAGTTCATGTCTTGTTTCAAGCACTCGTGAGTGTTCTTATTAGAATGTCGTATGAAGAGATGAGGGTTCAAATTACAGCCTACTTGGCCAATACCCTTCATAAAACGACTCTGAAAAAAAAAACAAAACAAAACAAAAACAAAAACAAAACAAAACAAAAACAAAAACAAAAACCAAAACAAAACAAAAACAAAAACAAAAACAAAAACAAAAACAAAACCAAAACAAAAGTATGATATATGTTAATACATGTGGTGTAGTGAGATAAGTTGGTTATATAATTACATGATAGTTATGTCTTCTACTCAATGACAGGTAGGGAAGCCTTTACTCATGTAGATTTTAATTTGCGAGATTAATAATTAAAAAGCCCGCTAAGCTTAATTTAAAATTTTATGCTTTCCTAATTATTATGAGTGATATGAATCATGTAAATATATTATTACGTATAAGTTTAATAATTTATATCACATAATTGCATAGAAATAAATTTATATATTATAAATATAAACGTACTAAATGATAAGGACATATTTCTTTTATATATTACCGGGTTATATTGTCAAGAAGAAAAATCCTTTACCAACCATGCAAGCAAAAGTCAGAGTCAACTAAAATAGAGGCTGTGGCCTTTATTAGCTTACATCAACAATGTCTTATTTGTCCCTTTTTCCCACTCTCTTAACTCTTTGGACAACATATTGATGCTGTTCTCACAAGTGAAAAGGATCGATGAAGTCAAATATACCATTCGATCAACCTTGCCTTGTCAATGACAAGTTTGTTATTACTGTGTTTCTTTCATTACAAACTTAAAATACTAAACGAAGGAAGAAATCAATACGTATCTTTGATTGCTATGCTTCATACAAAAATGAAATATTCGGAAATATCTAACGTGAGTACGTAACCCCGTGATCATTTTTGTTTATTTGATCGGTAATCGGCATAGCACATAAGGAATTCAAAGTGCATGAAATATATCATCTCATACAGCAATGTTATTACATTGACTCACTTTGTACGTCTATATATTATAATTTTTTCAATTATTACATGATAGTATGACAACTTCTTTCTGATAGCATCTGACATATGCATACCAATAAAATACGACACTTCATAGAAATGATATTGATCAGTAATTGACGGTGAGCTCAGGCAGCCGATTGGATTGAGGTGAGCTGAGGTGGTTCCGCCCTGATTATTCACGTGCTTTCGATACTACCAACCCAAATAAATTGCCCAATTGGGGCCCCTGTTAACCTAACTAGTCCGGCTTATAACTTATTACTCTGCTTGACCTCATCTGACGGTGGATTGTTAATTGCTGAGAAATCCGCTAAAGGTTATTAGATAGATAAATCAACGGTGGATTTGAAAATCCATTAGCAAAATTGCATCAACCAGATGCACAAAATTACTAAATAGAGTATTACCAATGATAAGGGGAGTTTGGATTCCGTACCGGTTTGATGGGGTATCTATTTGTACCGACTCATATATATCTTGATCGTTCATTTTTCATCCAAGAGACCATGCATTGCCACATCATCAAATACAAAATTTCATATATTTATGCCGTTTGCTAAATGAAGATCCACAAGGTTTGTCACTCCTAAGGTTCATAAAGGTACCATTTTGATCCACGTGTGCACGAATGGATTTAGTATGCACAACCATAAGGACCTATAAGTATCTCCAATAACTATAGATTATAATAAATAATAATATAAACCGTTCAATCTTAATGTATCACTAATCGGTTATATGTTTCATGTGTTGGAAATCTCTCCGAATTAAAAAAATAAATTCAAGAAAAAATGTATTTTAATTTAATATATCGGTTTTTTGTTATTTTATTTATTTATATTTTTTTCATTTAAAAAAGAAACAGAGATGGGCACGAAGTCACATGATTCATGACATTCGACACGTGCAAGTTGCTACTTTAAAAAAATGCAACTAGAATGGCGAAGAAAGTAAATAAATGGAAAAACGGTGGGCAAATGAATATACATTCGGTAATTCACACAGCACCCTACATCTGTCATAATCTGAATAATGGGTTTTTGAGTTGATTTTAAAATTTAAGAATATTAAAATATTATTAATAATACTTTTTAAATTAATTAATTATTTTTTAAATCTAATAATTATCATTTTAAAATTTTAAAATTTCCAAATTTTAAAAATCAGCCTCTCTCAATCGATACTGGTAGCACTTGGACCAGTGGACTCTGCCCTCTGTTTTGAGCTTCTATATAAAGCCCAGGCGCCTAAATTTGTTATTCTCCATCCCTCTCTCTGCGATTTCTCTGTACTCTTTCTCTCTCTAAATTCGCTCGAGCGAGATACATAAGAGAAAGGGCCGATAACGAATATCTGTCCTTGTTTTTTAATCTCGCGTGGATTACTTGAATCGTGATTGAAGTGTGAAAGAGAAGAGGCTGAAAAGAAAATGCTGAAGAATGTGGGAATTCTCGCTGTGGATATCTACTTTCCTCCTACTTGTGTTCAACAGGTGACGATCGATCTCTCGTCTCATTCTCTGTTTTTTCTTTCTAGTAGCATTCTCCGTTAATAGCTGTACGGTTCGATTCTGGATTCGTGTTAGGTAACTCTTTGTTGATTTTTTTAAGAAAGAGGAATCTTAAGTGATTAGCATGTTTCGGTTTCTTCATTGTGATTGAGTAAATTTCTTTTGTTTTTATAAACATTTTGCTATGCAAAGTTTAATTTGCACGAACTAACGAAAAATGAGGAAAAGCAGAAAGAAAATTATAACTTGAACCTGGAGCTGGATTCTTTAATTCAACTTTTGATCTATCGTAAAAAGTTTGCTAGGCAGTGTAAAAACTTAATTTCTAGCTTGAAATAGGCTAGTTCATCGTAATAATGACTCTTGTTTCTCAAGAGTTTGACCTACTTGCACTATTTCCTTGAAGACAATTTTTTTTTTTTTTTTAATAAATAAATTCCGGTGACAGTGATCTCGGTTATGCAAGAAAGGCAGTCTCATGGTCGGGGATTCTTTATTTTACCTCTTTCGGTAAAGCTTTTCACTTATGTGATGTAGGAAGCATTGGAAGCTCACGATGGTGCAAGTAAGGGGAAATACACGATAGGACTTGGACAGGATTGCATGGCCTTTTGCTCCGAGGTGGAAGATGTCATCTCCATGAGGTTCTGACTTCAGAACTATCCTTACTGACTCCATATTTCGCTTGCTGAGATTACTCTTTCCAAATTGCCTGCATTACTAGGTGGTTAGATGGCTGAGTGAATTTCACTGGATTTCTATGAGTGCCAGCATAATCAGTGTTAAAATAATTTGTGAACTAGATTGGGAAACTATTCTGATAATCAATTCAATTCTAGTAATCCAAGTTTAGCATGATGAAACTATTTCTTGAATAAGGAGCTTTACAGAGCCCATATTTCAAATTGGCTGACACTTGAAAATAAACGATCCTTCTTTATTGTGGGTGTCTTGTTATAATCTAAACCAAGATTTGTGGCTTTTCAACCAAAATTTTGGCGTCTGTAACTTTTAGTTCGTATGTTGAAGGAATTTTATATTTATTGGTTCTTTGAATTTTCAGCTTGACTGTTGTTACTTCCCTTCTTGAGAAATATGGAATTGATCCAAAACAAATTGGTCGGCTAGAAGTTGGCAGTGAGACTGTGATAGACAAGAGCAAGTCAATCAAGACCTTTCTGATGCAGATCTTCGAGGTATTTTATTTCTTTCTTTTTCTTTTTTTGTTGTATACTTTCTGTGTTCGAGCGTATCTTTAAATGATACTCTTTTACATATTTTATATCATAAAATAAGCAAGGTATTGGTTAAAAAAATATTAATCTATACCTATTCTTCATGTTTGAAATAATTGCATACTTTTAAGGTGATGGATATAGACTAAATTCAAGACTGCAAAGCAGCATATTGGCTTTATTTAATATAGAATTGAACTTCCATGGAACGGAAGATAGATAAATGGTTGAAAATATTGAACCCCTGGCTTAAATCAAGTTAAGATAAAAATGAAACTGAATTATATTTCAATCCCTCTCAATCTATTTCTTTTGTTGCATTGCTTCACTGAGGTACTCACTCCTTATTATTGTCAAATGTCAAAGTCATATACAAAATGTTCATTTAATGCTCTCTTCTCTTGTGAAACAAGCAGAAATCTGGAAATACCGATATTGAAGGTGTTGATTCAACAAATGCATGCTATGGAGGTACTGCTGCCTTATTCAACTGTGTTAATTGGATAGAGAGCAGCTCCTGGGATGGACGTTATGGACTAGTTGTGTGCACTGACAGTGCGGTATGATTATTATAGACGAAGGATGTTGGAGTCTTAAAATGAAATTTACCAAGAGCAAATCCTTGCATCTCTGTTATATGGTTTATTTTCTGACTTTGTGGATTCTAATCAGGTGTATGCTGAAGGACCAGCCAGGCCTACTGGTGGAGCAGCTGCTATTGCCCTGCTAGTTGGACCCGATGCCCCTATTGCTTTCGAAAGCAAAATTAGGGGGAGCCATATGTCTCATGTCTATGATTTTTACAAGCCCGACTTGGCCAGTGAATATCCAGTAATTACTCACCGTACATGCTATGTTCATTTTTGCATACTTTAGATCATGTGATGGCTAGTCCCCCTGGTCAATATCTGAAGATTTAGTTGCTAGCTGGAGCAACTTCATTATTGAAAAGTTCTGTTTGTAGGTTGTTGATGGGAAGCTCTCTCAGACATGTTATCTCATGGCACTTGATTCTTGCTATAAACAACTCTGCCACAAGTAAGTTTCTCTCGAAGTACCAAATAATTTACTAAAATAAAATTGATTAAAAAAAATAAAAAATTGTCCCGTGTAGATGGCTTACGTTGCACTTCTGTAGGTACAAGAAGTTGGAGGGCAAACAATTTTCTCTTTCTTATGCTGAATATTTTGTTTTCCATTCTCCATATAACAAGGTAGGTTTTAAAACAAATATCTTCCACTCAATATCTGTTCCCCATTGAATTTTCTGACGTTTCTTATGACATTATTTTTATTCTTTTGTTTTCCTTGCACAGCTTGTACAGAAAAGCTTTGCTCGACTGTTGTTCAATGACTTTGTGAGAAATGCCAGGTTTTTTATTTATTCCTCACCTATCCATTATTTACAACTTCTCAACTTTAGAAGCTTCCTGCTTTTGATATAATACGCATGCTTCTTCTTGCAGCTCCATTGATGAAGTTGCTAAAGAAAAGCTGGCGCCATTTTCAGCCTTATCTGGTGATGAAAGCTACCAAAGCCGAGATCTCGAAAAGGTCTATACAAACATTGACTCTTAATGCAGCGAACTCTTTTATCCCTCAGGGTCTTTACTTCTTGCTAATTATTAAGAACATAACTTCCATGCAGGTCTCACAACAGCTTGCAAAGCCGCTATATGATTCAAAGGTGCAACCCAGTACTTTGATACCAAAGCAAGTTGGAAACATGTACACTGCATCTCTTTACGCAGCATTCATATCACTTCTTCACAATAAACATAAAACGCTGGTAATTGACTCTCATTGCCTATTCAAAGTTCAATCTTCGACTTCTTGACTTTCATTTCTTTTTCTAATAAAAAATGCATTTCATGGATTACTTGCAGTCAGGCCAGCGGGTGATATTGTTCTCATATGGAAGCGGTTTAACTGCCACAATGTTCTCATTGAAAATCAATGAAGGTCAACATCCATTTAGCTTGTCAAACATTGTTTCTGTGCTTAACATTGATGAGAAGCTGAAGTCAAGACATGAGGTATTTCTCGTTTTCCTTCTCTGTGATTTACATCTGAGCAAAACAATTGAATTGTGCGTGACCCTTTATTCATTTTCTTTCCTTACTTTTTGTTTTTTCAATGGCAGTTTCTACCCGAAAAATTTGTCGAAACAATGAAAGTGATGGAGCATAGGTATGGAGCCAAGGACTTTGCGACAAGCAAGGATATCAGCCTGTTACCGCCCGGAACATACTATCTCACTGAGGTTGATTCCAAGTATAGGAGATTTTACACGAAGAAAGACGAAAGCAGTGCAACTCTTGTCTATGGTCACTGATAAATTTAGGCGTTATGGACCATGTGCTTTGTGACTTCTATGCATCACTTCAAAATGTCAATTTCTGTGTTTTAAAGCTGTTGTATTTACGTCTTATCCATTATTTTCCAATTTCCTCGTTCCAATAATTCTCTAATTAGCTGAATGAAGTTTGTTTACGTGCTATATCTCTGTTTTCAATAGTTATGGTTGTAATGTTGCTGCCAGCCTGCCACAGTGCCAATGTGTGGTGGGTGGGCCGGGCCATGGTGGTATATCCTCCCGGATTATGCCAACAGGCCCAATTGCACAACCACCTAAAAAGGACGCAACAGATGAAGGTGGGCCTTGCAAAGTTTTATCAAACACTGTTGGTTCTGTAAGTTGACAGACAGGAACAAGGGCTCCAACTCTTCAAAAGCATAGCATGAAAAAGATTCTCCTTAATCCTGAAAGAAAAGATGATTTAAGTTAGCTCTCACACTAGAATAAAGAAATGAAATTATAATATTTAATAATGAAGTCCATGAGTTATGGCTTAACAAATAGAGCTTTGTATTAGTGCAAAAGGGACCACCAAATGTACTGACATCATCATCCAATGAAATCCGTTTATTAAGCCACAAAGGCAAGATCGGCTGTGATCCCCATTCCTTCTACTCTTCTAGATCAGCTGTCCCCAGTGGTCCACTTGGTCCATCTTTGGACCACACCTCACCCCCACCCCCCTTCGATCACATCGCTTATTCATCTAATCTCCACCGTCCCTTAATTAATTAATTTATTTCCCAATATCAATTCTAGGGCTTCGATTTGGTTTGATTTTTCTCTGGCCCTCTCATTTGTGGCCCCCACTTTTTAGTTTCCCCCCCCCCCCCCTTCTGTTATAGTAATGGTATATTGCAGTCATTATGATCAAATGCCTAGTTCCTCACACAAATTCCCAACCTCTGTCTCTCCGACCTCCCCCTTTCACCCCACACCAAAAAATCCAAACCAATTTTCCCAGGTAACAAACGGTCTTCTAATACCTCTCCGGCTTCCTTTCAGACTTATCGTTCTGATTTTTTCTCTTTTCTTTTTTCTTCATTTGTTCCTTAATGAAGTCGTTTCACGACAAGGATTTGGATCAGGACGACGACGGAGGTGCCTCCGATATCAGCAGCAGCGCCTGCGACCGGGAAGAGGATGACCGCCTGGACACAACTGAAATAAACAACGACGCTTCAGTTGAGGCGAATTTTGATCGTACGACTGCGTTTCCTGCTATCCCGTTGAAAGAGGAGCCCATTTATTCGGACCCACAATCTGACACGGAACAAAAGACCCGTTTACCACCCGTCGGGGTTGTATCCGTCGCGATGCAGATGACTATGCCAATGACCGTTTCTGTACCCGCGACCCGTAGATCCACCAAGGACCGCCACACCAAGGTCGAAGGTCGTGGTCGAAGGATCCGAATACCCGCAACGTGCGCCGCCCGGATCTTTCAGCTTACCCGAGAGCTCGGCCACAAATCCGACGGTGAAACAGTCCGGTGGCTGCTCGAACACGCCGAGCAAGCTATCATCGAAGCTACTGGAACCGGAACCGTTCCAGCCAACGCAGTTTCCGTCGGTGGGACCCTCAAAATCCCCACCACCTCAAACACCAACAACGACGCAATTAACAACTCAGAAAACAACGACTCCACGAAGAAACGGAAACGACCATCGAACTCTGAGTTTGTCGACTTAAGTGACGCCGTTACGCAGTCGTCCGGTTTAGCTCCGGTTCGAACCGCTTCTCCAACTTCTAATTCAATCCCGCAAGGTCTCGTTCCCTACTGGGCCGTAAACTACTCCGGCATGATGGTACCTGCCAGCTCCGTCTGGATGATCCCGCAGGCGACAACCCAAGTCGTCGGAATTGGATCAGCAAACCAGCAGCCGAAAATCTGGACGTTGTCGCCGATGGTAACGCCGGTGTTCAAGGTGGCGGCGGCGAGACCTATATCGTCGTACGTCGCAAATCAACCTGTTGGTTTAGAGTTTGGATCTTCTCCGATGACGCTGGTGAGTAACAACAGCTTGTCTAGCTCAGCGGTGAGCTCGAGCACGGTGGGAGTGAAGGTGGCAAAGAAGTCGTCGTCGACGATGGCAGCGCCGACTGGGAGTTCAGGTAGTAGTAGGACTCAAATGCTTAGGGATTTTTCGTTGGAGATTTATGATAAGCGGGAGAATGAGTTCATGGGTAGTAAGATTAATGGCTGTAACCAACAGACACAATCCTCGAAGCCATAAGGATGAAAGGAACTGAGTAAAAAAAGAAGAGGATCCCAAATTCGCTTTAACCCTTGAGAATCTGATTACGATTTCGATCCCAAATTCGCGTTGTAAAGATTTAGACAAAAAAAATTATTTATGAAGAAGTTAATGAAAGTCTGTCTAGTTCTCTATTTAGAACATGAAATTGAAACATTTAGAAGGCGGTGCCTCTGTACTTGCAGCTTCTAAACAGAACCACAAAAACTGAAAGTGGGACATGAGGCAAAAATAAATTCAAATTCAAATTAAGAATAGAGGAAATTTTTAACTTTTAATCCATAATGGATCCAATCCCATGGGTAGTGGGTGGTGTCTACGTTGAAGCTATCATGGTGCTGCAGGGGTGGGGTAGAGAAGAGTAACGCGTGCACCTGTGGGGTTGGGGTCCAATCAGCTCACTATCGGATGTGGATGTGGGGTATAATAAGCTGAGATTGGACTAGGTCAGAATTTATTAAATTAAATTTTGATCTAAATATTATTTATTTAATAAAATATCCTTATATTATTTAATATAATAAAATAATATTATATAAATCATTAGATTAAAATTTATTTCATTTTAATCTATATGATAATTTTAGATAAATTTAGTCGTAGTTCGAATCAAACTCTAATAAACTATAGTCATCTGGTATTGGTGGGAGACCCAACCGTTTTAACGTAACTTTTCAGTGCCTTTGAGTCTGTGACCGTGACTCAGGACATCCATGTATCTGCCTATACCGGCTTCTTCTTTTTTCTTTTTTTTTTTCTTTTTTTTTTTAATTATTTTTTTCAATGCAGCTCATTATGTGGGAATCATCAGAAATACATGTTTGTGTATTATCCCATTCTCTCATCAGTCCATGGGCCAGAAAATAGTATACATTATGTGATACTTTAGCCCATCTCAATCAAGGCCCAATGTCTGCCCATGCTTGGGTTTTGGAGGGCCTGTTGTTGATCAATGTAATTGGGTTTTAGACGTGCCCCTTGCATAATAACATGAGGTTTTTTCTTTTAGGGCCCCACAATCAAAAAAGCCTGGAACTGGAATTTCAAACTGGAGTTTGATACAACACTTTTTTTTTTTTTTTTGAAAGGTATTTTGATACAACACTTGCAACTAATCTTATTCATGATCAAGTTACTACATTACTACAGATACAAACTTGAAAACTGAATATACGAGCTTAATGATTGATGCATATCTTGTGTATAACAAGGATCACCCCTGATTGCTATGTGACTGCACTGATCCAAAAAGCACAAACAACAATAGGAACTGGATAAACCCCTAAAAAAGCTTTTCATGCTGAAGTAGCAGTTTTCTGATTGGGCTCAAACACATGCTCGATCAAAGACTCCTTAATTGACAAGAGCTCCGGAAACTCCCTCTTCAACTTCCCGGCATCCAGCTCGTTGTTGCTCCGAGGAGCAACAATCACCTCTGCCTGCTCCTCCAACGTGAAATTCTTCCACCTAAAAGTGGGGTCCACATACTGCTTGTACATCTCCAATATCTCATTGTGGCTAAACGACTCTCGGATTCGTGAAGTTCCAAATCCCGGTCAGGTTCCTTTTGGCCATCTCGATCGAAATGGGGAGAAGCTCGTCCAAGATCGTCATGGAGTTAGGAATGTTGACCACCTTCTCGTATCGAGTTATCTTGGTGATGAAGTTACGCAGGTTGGTTAGATCCGATGAGATCGGCATCCGGACGCGCAATGTGCATACATTTTCATAATTTTTCAGCAACTCTTCCACCTTTGCAGATAACATCAAAGAATTCACATTACATACTCAACTTGATGAACTATATCTCTAGATCTTTATTTGAATCATCAAAATTGGTGACTTTTTCCCAAATTTAAAGATTCAATAACAAAATGCCTTAAATCTAACAAACTATAAATCAAGAACACAAATCTTCTTAAACAAATAAAAATAAATAAATTAAAACAGAAAGGGAAATGAAACTTTTTCTTTTTGGAAAGGGGGTCTGTACCATGGATTTGGTCTTGGAATAAAAGGATCCGGTGAAATTGGGCGAATCCTCCTCCTTAAAACCGATACCAGATTCAATCGGGTGGGTAGAATCGTATTCAAATATACAACCAGTAGCAGAGTTGATTAAAACCAGCCCTCTCTCCCCACAAACATCCGCCAAAGTCAAAGTCCCCACCACGTTCGTTCTTATGGTCTCCACCTTATGCGACTCGCACCAGTCCACGTTGGGCCGGCCCGTCACACCGGCGGCGTTGAAGACGTGAGTCGGTTTGACTGGGGCGATATCAGCTTCGAGAGACGGACGGTTCTCGAGGCGGCCGGAGCCGTAGGTGAACTCCAGACCTTGAGCTTCACAGAGTTTTCCGAGCAAACCGCCAATCCAGCCGGTCCGGCCGTAGATCAGGAACTTATACTGTTTTTCGGAAGCTGAAGTACCGTTCGCCGGAAAACCCATGGCGGACAGAGTCTTGGTCGAGATGGGAGGAGAGAAAATGAAATGGGAGAATTATATTTAGGGAAGTGAAGAGAGAGAGCAGGGGGGTGGATTTATACATTGTAAGCTTATCATGCTTCCGCTTCGCTCGCTCCTTTTTTGAGGCAAGGTTTGTTTTTATTTTATTATTTAGTTATAGTTTCTGTCATGTATTAAGTGTTTTATTTTACATTTAAATAAAAGTTAAAAATTATTCTGTTGATTTTTACAGGAGATGGAAGAAATAAGTAGAATCAATGCAAATCAATATGAAGCCTATAGTTGGAAAATTAATATTTTATTATGTTATATTTATCCTCGATTTTGAGTGGAATTATTTCGTGTAAATGAAAAGTTAAAATTGATTTAGATTTTCCTCCGTGAAATCTTTAAATCGGTAAATGATACGCTAAAAATAATTAATTAGTAAATAAGAAATTGAATATTAAAGTGAAATGATTTAAAGGAGAAAAATTTTGTCTCATATTGAAAATGATAACAAGTGAGAGAGTGTTTATATAGAATTTACATATTTGTTAATGTGTAATAAAATATAAGCTAGAATACTCTTTCTTGCCCGTGCCTGCAGGGTAGTGCAAATTCAGACGGATCGAGTCTGACTCGCCGAATGTCGGCCCGAAAATGATCTGATATGAAGATCAAAGAATGAACTTTAATTTTTGGTTTCATCATATTTAAATTTATATTAAATTTATATTAAATTCTAAATTAAATTCTAAATTAAATTCTCATTAATCTCATATCTCCTCATAAGCATATAAATTGACAGTTTTCTTTCATTTTTTAAAGATATCGTTCAACTTTTTGCACCGACTTAAGGGGATAAATTTATTTTAAGAAAACTGTTGAATAACAGATCTCGGTTTGATTCTCATTTTCTTACTTCACTGTTTTCAATCTTCTAATTAATTGTTTATTATATTCATCCATTTATTATTCTATTATATTATTTCTGTATTACATATTCTAATTTTATTTTACTATTTATTATTTACAGTTTCTCAATCTATTTATTATAAAATTATATTAATTATATTAATTATATTTACTGTATTCTGTTCTCATAAACTATTTATCATTTCTTTGTTTATTATATAAGTAACTCCTACACCTGTTTCACTAATTTTCTACCCTTCAAAAAAAAAAAGAATTCGATTGTGTAAAATATCTTTAACACTTGTTCTTCCGAAAATAGTAACCGAACATACCATAAGATTATGTTTCCCATTCCTAACTTCCTCTCCATCTGTTAGAGATGGTGGTCTTAGCGAAGCATTTGCACAAATCAAAATCAGACAAGGGGAAAAAAACTATAGACAAGCAAAAGGCTGCATCAGAACGACATCTAGTTTGATAGGGACGACATGTAGTGTATAAAACTGATCATGTTGCGAGAGAAGGAATGGCACCTTTTTAAGGGAAATTTCCTCAACAATTTATTTGTACAGAGATTAGATAGAATGATCATATCATTCAGTCTAGTAGAAAGAAAAAAAAAGCAAATTGAATAGAAAAGACACAATATAACATTCTCTTTTTTACCACAATTTTCTGATATCAGTCCCTAAAATACAGAAAAATCTAAGCATTAAAAATCCATGGGTTACTTTCAGGAGTAATTGTCACGTCACATAAGAGGCTAACTGCTAACATAATATGTGATATATATCGACATGCTTCATACAATCATATACTTGACAAACAGCAGCAGAGAAGCTAGGAGAGAGAGAGGGTCAAAGCAGACAGCTTCTTGTCTTATGAGTTCTGTCCGTTGCTTTTATCTTTTGCGCTTGGATTTCAAAGAGGTGAGGGACTGAGAATTGCTGTGCCAGTTTCTCTTCCTTTGGTTTATGAACCAATTGTTTATTTGTTTGAGCTGCAATCCTGTTTCCTCTACCAGTTTTGCCTTGTCATCTTCCTGTTTGTTTGTAGACAAGTTTTGCTCATCGTGTTATTACATGTACAGTGTCAAACATTACTAGCTAGAAGAAATGATAAATTTTGATTTAAGAAGGGTTACTTACAGTTGGGTAAGGCCACTTAGAATGTTGCTGCCACCAATTCTTCAAGACAGTGGTTGTGTCTCCTGGCAACTTCCCTGCCCTTCTCTTCCTTAATATTTCTTCTCTCACATCTTCTATTCTTGACCTGAATCCCTGCATATTAAGGTATATATATGTACGTATGCAGTTACACTTGTAGTCTTGTCTGAATTGATCACTTTCTACTTATGTACTTACATATATATATACATATGTTACCTGCTTGAGCTCAATCTTCAATTCCTGTCGAACCCTTTCCATTAAAGACCTTTCAGCTTCAGTAGGAAGTAAAGGGCCAAGTCCCATCATGTCATGGCCATCAGAAGCAGACTGATCTAAGCAAAAATCCATATGCATGTCTTCTTCCTCATCATCTGACATTGTAGCACCCGTTCCTTCACCCAAACTTGCTCCTTTTTGGATCAAGTAATTATTATTAGTTCATTTAAGACTCAAATATTAATTAGATAACATGTAAATAGTAACTCTCGATTAGAGTCGAAGGATACATATTGATGATATATAATATATGCTGTCTATCATAGTTAATAATTTGCAGCCCAACCTATTATACAGTATTACATTAATGAACACACAAAAATTCAACATTCCATATATCTGTTGACATAGCATCATAATGGTGCTCTTTTCTGTGAAGCTAGTGATTCAAGGCTTTCTTTCTTACTTGCTAAAAAAAAAAACATTGAAGGCATATATTATAAATTTATGTTTGAATAGGATGATATAATAATCTCTTTCTGCAAAAAATTTGTATCCAAAGAGTGCATGCCTACGTGGTACACCAAATCTCATCGCGGAACGTCATTCTCATATAATGGATGAAAGGAAAACTTTGTAATTTTGTATTCAAAGAGTGCATGCGTACACCAAATCTCATCGTGGTCGGAACGTCATTTTCATATAATGACTGAAAGGAAAACTTTGTAATTATGACGAGATTTAGTTAGTTCATGCTTATATTTTTCTTTGCCTCGCCTACCTGACAAGCTCTATATATACGACCAAGCAAATTCAGTACACAAATCTTTTACTTGGAAAAAGAAATGGAGAAAAGAAACATAATGCTATACATGCATATACATATATATATATATATATATATATAGATATCAAGTAGTTGACAAGATAAGATATGGTTTTTATAATAATACAACCTAAAATCATGTCTATATATATATATAAAAGGTGGTCCTCTTATAATATTGCTGGTGCCTGGTGGGATAATCTTCATAGATATATCCTTTACCAAACTGACCGACCCCTTTCTCAACTACAAGCTTTATTTTTATGATTAAATTGAAACTTGCGAAAACCGCTATATTAAATTTAATATTTTAAAATTAATTTTTTTTTTTTAAAAAAAAAGGGCTGTCCTATATTTTTCCCCAGCAAATTAAGGGATCAAACATACTAAGTATTAAGACTAAATTCAATACAACCCTCTATATATATATATATTATGTGGATATGTATATATGCAGATTCATACCAGTGAGAGCCTGTAATGTAGTTTCGATTTCACGACAGGCCATGACAGCTTCAACCGCATGGACTCTAACATGCTGCTGAAGCTGTTCTTTGAATGTGCACAGAACTATCAAATACTGCGCCTGCTTGTCAATTTCCATAATAATCAAATCAACCACTTCATTAATATATATATATATATCAGAAATAATAAGCGAAGAAATTCGGAAAATAAAACATAATTAATAAAAGTACCAAGAAGTTGTCGAGTTCTTGGCGTTCATGGTGGGAGAGGAGCGGAGCTTGCTGGTGCTGATAAGAAGCGTAGGACCGAAGAATATGGTGCGACTGAGCTAACTGTGCGTCGATCAGAGGCAACTGATCGATTGGCGTCGCCACACGTAAGCATGCCACGTGTGCCACCAGAAGCTGCTCGTACAGCGGGTGCGTCGCTATATCCGCCTTCAGCTGCCGCGCCTGATGATCATCATCGTGACGATGATGATGTTGAAGGTACTGCTCTCCTACCCCCACCTCGCCGCCGCCGCCTCCGCTACTATTCCCACCAGCCGACCCCATCAGTATTCCGGAGCCGCCGGGTTCTTGCATTCTCTGAACAGGAATCTCGATCAGAATTTGAGTGTGGAAGGGTGAGAAGAAAAGATAAAATAGGAGGGCAGGCCGTAGGATTATAAGAAAGAGACTCTGTATGGACCACAAGATAGCTAGAGGGATAGACGATTAGACCCCCAAACTAAAGCGAGAGAGAGAGAGACTGAGTAGGGCTTGGCCGTGTCCTTCAGAAGACAAAGAAGGAGACGAGACAATTTTATCGTGAATGTTACTGTGTATGTGCGAGAAGGAGAGAGAGGACTTTACGGGGATTAGAGCCACTAAAAAAGATGCACCACTTCTCAGAATTAACGCAGATTTTTTGTTTTACATAAGAGAGACTTCGGAGTTCAGAGTAGGGCGAGAAAAGATCTAGAAACTAAAGACAGAAAAGCCTGAATCAGAAAGAGAGAGAGAGAGGAGTTAGAGAGATTATATGAGTGAGAGGAAGGGGGATAATGGTGTATAGTTGAGGAGAGAGAGAGATAGATTGATGGTATTGATTACTATGAAAAGGAAAGAAAGGGAGGGTTAGATGAAATCTGCCGCTTCTACTGTTCCTTCAGGGTAGCTAGATAGCTGGACCGACCTAAGCTATATAGCTAGCTAGCTAGCTGTCGGCTTTTCCATTTTGACTTCTTTATCTTTTAAATTTTCTTCATTTGGGCCCAGTAAAACAGTTAATTGGGTTCCATCAATCATATAATGCATGTTTTCTTTGAGTTCCCTTCTTCATCAAATTCTACACATTTATTTATTTTTATTTTTATTTTTATTTTTATTTTACTCTTTATATCCACGTGTTTAAAGTTAATATAAGAGCATAATAATCGTAACTTTAAAATATAATAATTTAATGACTAAATCTAATTATTATTAAAGATTTAAATTTAAATATGAGTTTGATTTATATTATGAAAAATTATTTTAATAAATTATATCTATAATTAAAAAATTTATATATTTTATTTTTATTTTAAATTATTTATTAAGATTTACTCTAAAAATTCACTTAACGTCAGCCTATCATAAATTGAATTTAAATTTAAATCCCGTGAAGAGTAGCATTTGGTTAGCCGGCTTGAAGGGGGTGAGCTGTCATTTGTTTGTTATGATTGCATTTTTCAGCTTTTCTCAAGACAAAATTTGTAACCTTTTTTCTTCCTTTTATAATAAATATTTCATTTATTTATTTATTTATTTATTTATATGTTTTCGTTAATTAATTAATATTTAGGTTTAAAGGCAGCTCAGGGCGACCGTTTGTTGGAGATCAAATGCCCAAATGACACGGCACCAACGATTTTTGTTCGTTTCCATGTCAAAAAATAAGTAAGTATAGCTAACTGGACCCCACCAATCAACTACCATGATTCGATACTTCTAGCCGTCTGATGATCATTGTCTCTTTAATGTCCTTTGCATATGACGATAGTTCATGTAACTATTTTTTTCATTTATATATAATTATATATATATATATATATATATAATGTGTGAGAGAGAGAGAGAGAGAGAGAGAGAGGGGTCTGTAGTGTGGTAGTGGAGAGGTCGGATTCAATGCGTGTCTGCATCGTGCCTGTTTGTGCTGACCGTGTAATTTGGGCCATCCACTTCAATCAAACGGAGGAAACAAATCCACGTCTGATGGAGAAGAAAAAAAATGCGGCTTCGTTGGTTTCTTTATTCGGCTTCATAAAAGGCTAAATGAAGTCGATTACGTGGCACTTAAAACGGCTAAACGAGCCGATTGAAATTCATTTTTTTCTTTCGTTGATTTCTTCGTCGTCTTCTTCACAGAGAAAAATAAAAAACGTCATTTTTCCTGCAACCCAAAGTACTTCTTCACGAAGATTTCCATGTCTTCTGCTCCTAATTTATTCTTCCATCTTTCTGATGATTTCGAGAGCAGGTAGACGGCATTTCCTCGGAAATCAAAAGATCCCGCATCTGAAGACTCATCAAAGGAGTTGTGAAAATCACAGATTCTTGCTTAACTTCAGAAATTGTCGTAATCTCTTATCAGGAAGAGGAGGAGAGAAAATGAAGTTCGTGATGGATTTTCTGAGAATTTGGTACTGAGATTGATGGAGGATCAGGAGAGGGACATGAAATTCAGAGAGCACGTTTATGTAGTGAATGGCAGGTGCAAGGAGACGAAGGAGATGTGTAGCTACTCATTGCGTCCTTCCGCCCTCTAGAACTTTGAGCGCCATAATTCTCAGCTCCGTTGAGATGCTCAGATCCGCCAGGTGGCCGATCAAAGGGACCCCTATGAACTACGATGATATTCTTCAACACAACTAAAGACAGTTCCAAATGATTTCCATAAGAATGGTCGGAGCCATTTACAACATACCTGGATCTCTTATTGAGTTTCGAGTTATTTGTAATCCATTACTATGAACAATGAGTACAAATAAGCAGCATTTATGTTGCTGTGGTGTTGTTCCAAAAGAAAAACTATCTTTATTCTGAAAACGACCCATTTCAAAATTAAACATCTCCTCTTCTATTTCAATCAAGGTATGCACTGTTTCCTATCATTAAAGTGGTTTGATTTCTTCATTTGGGATTTTTTTTTTTTTTTTTTTTAAACTCTGTTGTTGCAATCCGAAAGATAATCTTCGAAGAACCTTGGTTAAAGGAAAAATGGCGTTTTTGTCTTCTCTCTGTAGAAGACGACGAAGAAACCAACAAAGGAAAAAAAAAAATTCAATCGGTTCGTCATAGCCGTTTTAAGTGCCACGTAATCGACTTAATTTAGCTGTTTACGAAGCCGAATAAAGAAACCATCGAAGCCGCTTTTTTTCTCTCCATCAGATGTGGATCTATTTCCTCCGTTGGATTGAATTTAATGGTCCAGATTATATATGGTCGGCACAAGCAGGCACAGTGCAAACAAGCATTGAATCCGACCTCGGTAGTGGATGGTGGGGCCAATTCGGAGGACAAAATGTTAAGAATGAGGGTCCTACTTGTGCCGAGGAATTCACCCTACAATTATTGGCAGATTTTTATCTACATTATAATTCACATATATATATATATATATATATATATATATATATAGTCTTTAGATATAAAAAAAAAAATGAAAAGTGATCTTCAGGATTCCTTCTGTTTTTTTTTTTTTTTTTTTTTTTTTTTTTTTTTTTTGAAGTTCCGATTTTGCCTACACTATTAATAATATACAATTTGTATGTGGCCACAACAAATATATATATATATATATATATATATATATATATATATTATTATTAACGTGAAAACTTTGATGTATATATATTATAGTAGTGGGGTTATAATTTTGACAAACCCTCTTCCCATAATTATTAAGTTAGTTATGAAAATTTTGAAGTATTTTGTAAAAGTAGTTTATGTAAAAGATGGATACTCCCTTCTCTAATCATTATTTAATTTATATATATTTGATGTTATGTAAAACCTTATATCTTTTATATATATCATCTTTTTATTGGATAAGATCATAATTGTTTCTATAATCGATGTTAGAGCTCACTTTATTCTATCATATTAAAGATCCGTTCCTTATTAATGTGGTAAAAAGATATCTCATATTCATCATTTTATTTTTTAGCCTCTGACCCTTGGGCATTGTCTTATGCTGATGATATATAAGTGAGCGTCATGGTCAACTTCAACTTCGTCACGACTACTATCCAATCTACCGACCTTGATTCCTCAATTTCGATAGACATAGCTCATGGTTCAATAAACTGATGATATTTTGACCCATATTTTCAGATCAACTACATACTCAATTCAAAATATTAGAGAAAGAGTGGCTAAAATTTTGGCCTAACAATTAATCCCTTAGCATGCGGTAATAAAACTTATTTTGCATGTCACTATCGTTTTACATACATCATCAATCATGTACGGCCACGTGCCGAATCTCAACTGACATACTTAAACTATCACATCCATTTTTCATCTCTTATTTTTCTCCTCCTTCATTCTTGCCATTTTCACAAACATTTGTTTTCTTTCCCACATAAAAACCTCTCTCAATCTTCCTCACTGCATATATTGCTTAGATTACTTTCTCGTCAATTTTATTCCGGTCAAAATACTCCAACCATCTATCTAATCATGATCATTCACTTCAAATTTAAATCCACCGCTAAATCATATCTAACAAGTCAAATAAGTGCCGCACTTCTACATTTTTTTATAATTTCTTCATAATATTCTTTATTTTCACACCTTTCAAAATTCTTTAAGAATTCTCTCTTTGATCTAGAACTTAAGACTTTAAATGTTTCCCCTCGTTGATTTAGGGTTCGGAATTATGTGCAATTATTTTGTCGAACGGAAAATAAGGAAGTTACCGTTCTCCCCATACTCCTGCTTCTAGAGAGATGAAAATAAAGTAAGTAACAAAACTAAATCAAAAGAAAAGAAAAGAAAAGAAAAGAAAAGAAAAGAAAAGAAAAGAAAAGAAAAGAAAAGAAAAGAAAAGAAAAGAAAAGAAAAGAAAAGAAAAGAAAAGAAAAGGAAAGAAAAGAAAAGAAAAGGAGGTCGTGTGTTGTCACTTTCAGTAAGGCCCTCGCACATTAACACTGACCTTTGGGTCACCTTTCCCAATCTGCAGTTTCTGATCTGACGATGGTTTTCTAGTTACTTTACGATTACAATTATTCCAAGTCAACTTTTACTAGAAAATCCACTGTTCTCGTATTTCTCTGTGTCATATCTGGACAAATATATATATATAATAAAATGAAACAAAACACAATGATAAATGGGCCACCGGGTTGGGCCATGGGTTCAAATAAAAAATCTACCTCACATTGAAAGTATTTCTTTTTTTTTACTATTTACTTGATTTATTCACAGCGTCCTTAAAAAAAAAAGAAAAAAAAAAAAAAGGAAGGAAAAAACTGTAGAGTAGAATCAATCACATAATGCCAGGAATATGGTTGGATTAGTGTAATTTTGGGGATACAGGGGAGCTGCTAATTCCACACATACCCATTTACACAGTACAACGCCGCCTTCCCAATCAGTTTATATGCAGAGGCCCTGAATCACATGAGCCTACACTTCTCCTTTTGTTTTGCAGCTTCAGCCCTTGCCAATGAAGATGAAGACGAAGACGAAGACGATGGATTTCTCCCACTATTTTTCAACACCTGCAAAAACACCATTACAATGTTTCTCAAGTCCTGGCTTTCTTGCTGTTCCAAGGAATCCAAAGGATACAAACGGTAGGAGATGTGCAACAGAAATGCTCCTTAAGAACAGAGAGAAATAACAGAGGGGGAAGGAGAGAGAGATTTACATGAGGACCAGTGATAAGCCCTGAAGTGGAACTAAGAGATTGCTGCTGTGCATTATGACGAGGTGGTGGTGGTTGTTCGAACTCCTGTTGTTGTAGAGCTATTGCCAGTTGCAGATCAGAGCTGCCAAACAAGATGTTTACATTTTAATATATATACGTTAAAGAGTGCAAGCTATATAAATATAGTGGTCACTTGCACATCTTTCTCCTCTTTCTTTTCCTTCTCTCCAGTATTTTTCTCTTGCTAGAATATTTGTGGGCTTAGGAAAGGACACTACTTGTATTGTAGAAAAAAGATAAGTTACTTCATATCAAAACCCGCTTGCGTTGCACTGTCAATGCTGGCAAGATAATCCTGAAAGCAAATATGTAAAAAGTGAGTGATAGAGTGGAGGCACCTGCTAATGATTTATACGATATTTTTAAACTTTGTGCAAGAGACATACTGCTGTATTGGTCATGGCATCATGTTGATCCCACGAGTCATTTGCATGACTTTCTACCTTGAATTCCTTGAAGTTACCTGTCATGAACAACGAATCTCCATTCACCTGAAAATTTATGACACAAAAATAAATCAGAATTTGAAAATGCATAAACATAAGAAATAACAAAAATTACAATATTAGATTAAAGATTAAATATTCTTACCTCATTTAGCTTTTCCCACACCAAATCAGGCTGATTAATGTAACCTTGGTCAGTAGCTAAAAGATAAAGTTGACCATCAAACTGCAAATGAAATGAGATTGGTTATTAATTTTAGAATTTGACGGTAGAGGCAAGTCAATTAATACATTCATAGGCAGCAGGACAATGGTATATCCAAGCAAAAATGATTCCAGATCTACTAACCTTAAACATAGTGCTGAAGTGATTATTACGGAAGAAAACACAAAGCTCATGCTCCTTGAGGCCTTCTTGTAAGCAAAAAAGGCTGGAAACCATTAACGACAAAATCACATATAAGAACTCCTAGAGAGGATATTAGAAAAAGAAATCTAACACAGTCAAGTAAAGTATCAGCATACCCATATATGGTCAACTGACTAGCATTGTTCCTCAAAAAATTTCTGATTAGCTCCCCTGAATCCAGATTAAAAAAGAGTTTATACATAACCTGAGGAACATTAGAACTGAAAACATAATACATACAAATCCCCGCACCCACCGAGAAAAGAAAAAAAAAATGAAAAAAAAAATATAAGCATAAACCAAGAAGAAAAACAAGAAGGATTCCTTTCTTACCTTGTTTTGGAGTGATTTCATCCTTTGCTTTTCCATTATCAGAATCTGAGGTACTTCTATCAGCTTGTTCTGCAAGAACAACCTCCCCTTCATATACAGGCTCTCGATCTGCAAAAGATTTGGTCTCTGGATCCAAAATACATTCCTCTCCTTCATAGATGGGCTCACTAACATCAACACTTGATGACAAAGCTTCAGGCCCATCTGAGTGGTCGGTTCTTCTAGTCGACGTGTCTGAATCCCCATTTAGAGAGGACACGGATGATTCTATTGTTATATCCCCACTTTTTTTAGTTTCAGGTTCATGAACATTCATAGTAATTGCAGCTGAATTCTGAATCTTATCTTCCCCTTGTGAAGTATCAATGAGATTCTCATTTACAGATGACCATTCCATCTGAGGAGTGGCTCTGACCAAGGCATCACCACTGCTCTTCTCTACCACCCTATGGTACAGATCATGTTCTTCAGTCTTCATCAATGATTGGTCAAGGGGAAGGTCGGCATTAGAGAAGGATGATCGTAATTGCCCTGAATTAGTTTCAGGTGCTGATATATCAGTTTTGCCGTTTTCCAAGGTCTTGCTAACATCTGGTGTGGATAAATCAAGCTGATGAATTGTGCCATCTTGACGACTATCGTGCTTCGCTAAAACATCATTTTTTTCAGAAGATATGCTTTCATCTATATTGATTAACGTAGAGCCTTCCTCAAAATTAGGTGACCGAGCATTGCCATCTGAAGTTGGTGAATGAGTTTCTGACAACTTCAAGGCCTTTAACAACTCTGCCTCTTCTTCAAGGTCCCCTTTGCCCGCTCTTTGGTCATCGGAGTGTGACCTAGGAGAATCATCAAATGATCTATTTTTAGAAAGGCATGGAGATGGAACTCCCAAAGTTGCAGTTGTTGCAGCAGCAAAATCTATACAATCTTCTTCAGGGTTAGTTTTACTTTCACTCTGTGGGTTTCGTGTTTCCAGAGCAACCAGCTCTCCAGTGAGAGCGTTGTAAGACTTTGAACCAATTGCACTTGCAGTATCATGATCCTGGTACACATGGATGGGCAAAAGGAATGACCATCAACAAATGGACATTGACATGCTCTCATGCACTCAAAACAAGTTGTGCTGCTAAGGTACACTGCTAAAATGGTATTGGTAGGTAGTAGTGACAATCCAATGACGATGTGTTCAGACAATAGGATTGTGCAACCACCAGAACGTAATTAAAATTGGTTCTGCAATTACTCAATGAGGTTTGAAAGAGAGAATAACCTACCTGGGGATCCACTATCCAGCCATGATATAATGGAATATCCAACAAATCAAATATCGCACATTCCGGAGTGAACTCAAAATCAGCAAAGCTGCAATTGCAAGAAAATTTCAGCTAGCAAAAACCTAGATGACATGAAATAATTCCAAAAGAAATAAATAAGACCCACCTCCTGAACTTTATATTTACATCAATCCCAGTTGCTAGACGTGGCAGCAGATCAATTGCATCAGAAATGTTCTGTTGTTGATTTTCAACGTAGCCTGCATCTTTATTCTGTAATCAATAAAAAAATTAAAAAGTTTGAATCAACGAAGCCCTGCAAATAAGGAAACTTTAATGAGAGTGACAATGGCAAGTTACATTGACATTACTGTTGGAATCAATTAACCGCTCAGCAACTAGAGACAGTAATTTCTCTTGTGAGACTTCAGTCGTATCTGGACCCAAATTTAAGTTGTTCTGTAGCAAAAGAATGTTACCTGGGGAAAACCCAAATAGGGAACATCAAAAGATGCACTGGGTTCAGCTCAAAATGAGATGACAAAAGTGTCCCACTAGCTTTCATAGAAAGCTACAAATTCTAGGGGACTTCAAAGATGGCTCATAACCAAAAAAAAAATAAAAATTACTGAATCCTTGCACACAAAGGCGATTTCAGCTCTCAAATACTCTCTCAGGAAACAAATAAGCATAGCCCTTGCATCAATAACCTAATTTTTCTTCCTTTTTATTAGATTCTTCTCTTACTACCTAACAGGCTGGAGTCAGATGTGTGTGTGCTAATTTTAGAGAGGGCGAGGGAGAGAAAGGACCAAAAGCTTAAAAACCAAGAGAAATTTTAGTAGGAGAAATAAAAATCTAAAACAAACAAAACATAACTTTTAAAGTTCTCCAATTAAAATAACAGGACATCTTAAGGTAACTTTATAAGCAGAATTTCATAGGACCAGCAAGAAAGTAAGATTTGTATAATAATCCTCTGTTCGGTTGCTTAGAGCCGAATGAAAAGATTATACAATAGAAACATAGCAAGCATGAAAATTTTACTAAAATATTTATTCCGCACATTCCAAATTCATAATTCGCAAACCAGGATATCCACAACGTGTGAACTTTCCCACCATTCTCTGTAGAAAAAGAAAAACAAAAAAAAGACAACAACAACTAAAGTAGATAATCCATGCAAATGCCCTAATTTACAAAGAGAGAGAATCATGTACCAAAAAAAAAAAAAAACCAAACCTGATATGGAATCGCTCAATTTCAGAATTACTTTAGGTCAATTACGAAAACAGAAAAAACTATATGAAAGTTGTCCGAAAATTTTGAATAAAAAACGAAAAAGGGAAAAAGAGGAGCAGGGTAAATGATCGATTAATGGAAACAAGAGGAAATAAAATTGAGACAATTTTCCGAATCAAGAATAAGCAATTCGAAACAAGTTCTCTACTTATCCCATAAGAACACAAACAAGAAAACCTACAATTCCAATTTTGTCAATCCATTTCTCTAAGGCAATCCCCGAGAAGGAAAGACAAACAACATCATCGAAGGAAATAGAAACCCAAAAAAAAAAAACATGGAGAAAGAGAAGAACAGAAAATTACAGATAGCGAGGAGAGGGCAAGGACCATTGTCGTTCTGGAGAATGATAGGCGTACTGCGCCCTAGAAACTGAACAATCTTAGTCTTGTGAACACTTTCCTTCTCCTTCACAGGCTGCTGTTGCTGTTCTTGTGAATGCTCTTCAGACGAAGAAGCCGACGCCATGGCCAAATTAAACTTTTACGAACTCGAACGGATAAATCAAGAAGCAAAAAAAAAAAAAAACCTTCTCCTCCTTCCTCGACTGTTTCTGATTTGGAGTAGTTGAGTGCCTTTTTTTTTGGCCGAAGAATTAAAAAAACAAAAAACAAAAAACAGAAAACAAAAAACGACCAATAATTGGGCCAAAAAATATATTATATAATATTAAATTTAAAATCTCAAAATAAATTTTATCTAAAATATGAAATCTTAATCATTCTAATAATCCATTTTATCTAAAAATGGGCATCCACACCTTATCTCACCCATAAATATTTTTTTTATGAAATATTTTCAATTATAATGGTTAATTAATCTAATTTTGGTTCATATTAATTAGAGTACTTGTGTTGCTAATCTTGGTCATTAAGGAAGGAAGTGATATTTAGCCCCCAAAAACAAAAAAGTTGAGTGACCAGAATGTCAACAGAGATTACGAACTCTATGGGACTTGGTAAGATGAATAAAATGAGAAGAAGTTACAAAACGTCAACGGCATCACTAGACCAAAAAAAGAAAAGGTTGGGGAGACAAATTGGAATCTTACAGATTGCTCAAGGACAAATGGAATAAAATAATAAACCGAAACTTCCGGTTGGGCTAGTTCTCGGCCCGGTTTCGGACAAGACTAGAGAAATGAGAAGCCCGAACAAGATAAAGATAACAATCACGTCACAAACAAAGTGGATCTTATCCTAAAGAGCAGTAGAGCCCAAACAAGAAGATCTCAACATGTATACAGGTATTGAAGGCGTTTTTCCATAGAGATGGGAGTTTATTCAACAACTACTCGGAGTTACAGAAAGCAATGGTGTGGATTTACTTTCACTCTAACATTCAAGAATTCAACGGAGTGGAATGCTGGGGTCCACTCGTCAATGCCACAGCTAGGCCCACTACTGCTACTATCTCTAGTAGTGGGGTCAATGACCCACGAGACAAGCATGCAATAGCTAGAAGCAACCGTCCAGACTTACCACAGCTAGCCCTTCGTGCCGGTATGGCCCGACTTAGGTATGATATGAATTGGTCCGTGTCGTGTTTGTACCTAAAAGTAAGAATACGATACGATATAGACACAATAATGAGTCATAAACATACCGTACCGGCTCGTGGGCCCGTATGCTTGTTTTGGCACGTGAGCTCGAAGGCTTACTTAAAAAAAAAAAATTTTAAATAAAAAAATTTTAAAGTAATTAGTAAAATACTAATAATATAATATATATTTTGTATATTATTAATTATTCATAATAATAATTATTTAATAAATTAGAAATTAGTATTATTAATAATTAAAATTATAAATAAACTGTAATAAATATCATTTGATCAAAAAATATTTTGCATTAATAGAAAGATTTTTAACATACAAAACCAAGGTGAACGGTTTGGATGATGTCCCTTTTCTCTGATCAAGACGTTTCCGATCTTCCAACTTCAGGGGTTGGTGGCCGCGTCGGAGGACTTCGTTTGTATATAGTTTTACGTGCACACAGCTTCTTCGTTCATGTTACACTTCAATCAAAACTAATTAGGTTTTTTTTTGGGTTAATAGCATCAGGATAGTACTGTTCTTCCAAAATTTCAGTCTTCACACGGTTTATCTAAATGCAAACTCCGTCGGACAAAAATGAACATAGTGAAGGTAATAAAAGGTGGCAACTTGCTATGGGTCAAAAGTGGAGAAGAACAATAACTCATGTACATAATATATGCCAAATTGTTCAACACTCTGGAACAAGCTGTCCTCTTAAATATAGTAATATACATAAGAGGAAGCAGTTAATAACTTACTAGTACACCTATACATTTATAATCTATACGTGGGTGGGTTGAAAAAAAGAAATTAAAAAGGAACAGTTCAAATTCATGAACTTTGAGTAAAACCAGAGGAAAGCAATGGTCTCCATTTATCTCGCAGCTTCTCAAGATCCCGGAAAGGAAAGTATTCTGATCTAAGGCATCGAGTTGATTTACGCAGACCAGTTCTCTTTCTATCTTGCAGAAGTTCCAAACCAACTCACCTCGTCGGATTACAAGTACTCAAAAGGCCAATGGCTTTTGATGGGTCACCGGATTGTAGTTCTTCCCAGAGACGATGCTCCGATTTCACTGTCCGTACTCTGCATCAGAATTACATCTTTAAGGGAGCCAATCTATTGTAAATAGAGACTATGATGTGTATATATAAAGATGGTGTATCTAACAGCAAGCCAGCCATGTGCAAAATTTTGAATAATGATTACAGGTAGATACCACCAAAAACCTGACAATATCTAACAATATGAACATCAGCATCTGACTTGGACAAAGAGCATTTTCTTATCACAAGGAAGATGGTTTTAAGGATTAGAAAGAAAATATGTTGGTTTAATGTTACTGTTCCCTTCTAACAACTAAATAATTTACCTGGGATTTGGGGGAAGGGAAAACATTCCAAAATCTAAGTGTTTCATCCCCAGCTCCTGTTACGATTGTCTGAAACAAACATTCAATACAATAATGGTTAAGAATAGAACACGGTACAGGAAACAGAGAAACATTAGTGCAACTGCCTAGTAAGGATGAGCAACCTGTCCATCAGGGGAGATGGCAAGATAAAGCACTCTATATGTATGGCCTGTAAGAGTTGCTAACTGCACAAGCCCGAAGAATAAATAGAAAATTAGAGTGAGATGATAACTAAATCTATATTTGCTGTATATCACAGTTTTTACACTACTCACTTTTGACATGGTTGGGTATCTCCAGACGATTATCTGGTTTTGAGAGTACCCATGAGTGCTAACGAGTTCATTAACGTTCTTAGACCACACAAGATTGCAAACCTGTCAATCAGATACAAAAGTAAGTCTAGGTTCTATCTACTTATCAGTAATAGTATAAGCCCTCCTTCAAACATCTTTCTGCTATCCAACATATATATCAGAGAACATCTTAAGAAAATGAACAAATAACAAAAAGGACACAGAGTAAGAAGAATAACCTGACTTCCAGTGTCCATACAGCTCAAGTGGGAGTTAGTAGTTGTATTCCAGAAACGGATACATCGATCTGCAGTGCCGCCCCCAGAAGCAAGAAGCCCATGAAGATGTGGAGACCATGCAATGGCTTTTACAGCAGCTGTGTGCTCACAGTATTTCAAGACTGGCTGTGTTGAATGTTGATTCCAAACAAAAAGCTGCAGGTAGGGCATGTATATTTATGAAAGGGTTGGTCCGGTTTTATTTTGGAAACTAGAGTGAAAGAATATAACAAAGAAATATGATAAGTAGGGGAAATATTTACATACTCTATTATCATTTCCACCTGATGCTAACTCGCGGTTATCATAGGACCATTTCAGCCCACAAACCTACAGCAGAGCAAAGTAATCATCAAGCTACAACAAAATCTAAAACATATTTGATTACGTTAGATGGTAACAATTTTAGTGCGACAATAGAGCTGAAAAGTACAGGAGAAATACTATCTGCATTCAAAGGTTGAGAAAAAGGAGATTCGACTGAACTGGACTGAACTGCGAATCATAGGGTACTGACCTCTGATTTGTGTCCTGAGAGTTTACTGACAAAATCTTCTTGAGCACGTATATCTCTTTGAAAAATAGTCTTGTCACGGCTACCAGAAGACAGAAGAGAAGAGCTCCAAGCCAAGGCTCCAACACGTAAGCGATGACCTTCCATAGTTCTTACTCTCTTACAGCGAGAAGCATCCCATATCTGCAGACATTTCAAAAGAGTAGAATAAGGCAACCTAGAGTGTATAAATAATCAGAGGCAGAGCTAGAAAACATATTTTACAAATCATGCCAGAATTCACCAGTTACTTCTATAAATGCAGAACCCATTAAGGCCATTGAAGGAGCTAAATATCCGTCAAACCACAAACTTTTGGATTTAGTTAACATTTCATCCCTTACCTGGACTTTCCCATCGTTTGTACCAACAGCTAGATGCGTTCCACGTTGAGCCCAGCCCACCGAGCAGATGCTGTCATGAGTGTCATCAACTCCAAGATCACATAACTTAGTTACCTACATGTAGCATAATACCAAGCTGGAGTCAGAGAAAATAGATTTTTTTAACATTATCATATGTTCATAAGATCAAGTACCCACATCGGCAAAACAATGATGCAATCGTTTGAAGATTGTCACATTGCAGCATTACATACATAAGTCAAACCAATACTCAGGTGAACAATGACAATAATAGGGCGAAATCATATCAAAAGAAAACTTATAAGAGGGGACACAAATCTCACCTTGCTACTACAAGCATTCCACAAATAAACGCAATTTCCCAAACCCACTGCTAACACGTTATGAGAAGACCAATCCACGAGATTAAGATAAAAGTCATCTTGCAATGCCGGTGCATCCAGTACCTAACAAAGAACCATGTACAAATAAACCCTAACTCCAAACCAATTACTCAACCAGAGAACCACCATTAAAATGCAAAATTTACCTTATATGGTGACCTTGGAACCTTGCGCGGAGCCTTAACTGGGATATGATTAATCCCAGGCACACCATCATCGAATCCAAATGGCAAAAGTGAGTGCATGGACTGCCTAGTCTCTGTTTTGTACCTGAAAATATTCCGATTTGGAGGACTCATTACTAAGTTCCTCTTTTCCGGAGTAGAAGGGGAAATAACTCCAGAATCTGGTCCAAAAAGTGCAGCTCGGAGAAGAGTCGCATATGCACTGGAACTGTCCTCACGGCCTTCTGCCGGAGAAGTCGCAGGCGCAGGGATATCGAATAGGGCAAAATTTGAACCAGATCTGCTGGGAATAAACCTGTCAGAGTAAATAGTTCTCGACGGCGAGCGGTGGTGATTCAAATTGATCATACGGTCGATATGAGGGGATGTGGTCCGTGTTTCGAGGGACAGAGATGTCCGTGAAATTGAAGGAGGGAGATTGAGCTGCGTCGAAGAAGACGCAGAAGTGGAAAACGGGGTTCGAGGAGCTGAATGCTGGTTCAGCTGTGTGGCAGAGGGATCCTCCATTAGGGCACCAGTGAAGGTCCGTAACTCGATCTAGACACAGCGAGGCAGAGAGAGGCCCAAGTTTGCAGTTTGCAGTTTGCTGCCTGAGAAAATACTGTTAATATTTCCCGGGAAATTTTAGGTAAAAGGCTAATCTGTTAATTTTACCGGGAAAAGTAAGCGTTTTACAGTTTTACTGCGTTAAACCGCGAAAATTTGTGGGTAGAGGTGAGAAAAAAGTATGAGCCTGAGCCTGAGCCTGGTCCTGGGCCTGGTCCTGGGCCTGGGCCTGGGCCTGGGGGGCCAGCCGTCCAGGTCCTGAAACCTACAAAATTAAATTGGTAAATTAATGCACCGGACCTTCAAAAGGAAAAATGCTAAAAAACGACAACCTTGTTTCCATATTGCTAACAAGGATACTATTTTAATCCACCAATGGCGACGGGTCGGCACAAACAAAAATCATGTCTCAATCGTTGCCGCTTATGAGTTACGGCAAACAAAACATATTAGCCGTGCTGGACAACGGCATTCAAAACCCGGTATTAAAAAATGGGCTTTTGTGTTGGATCCATTGTCTGGTGTTGGTGATATTTTTCGACTTTTTAATTATATATATTTTCCGTTGGTTCGAATAAATTAGAATATGAGTTTTTAATGACAAAATCGTTTGACAAGATGTCATGGTGAAAACATTTTTTACGTTCGTAATGAAACGAAACATTTCGATTGGGGCGAAAACTTTAAACGAAATTTGGGTTTAGTTTCACAATTTCCTCTGTACTTGCTTCTTCTATACCCTTGATCACGATTTAGATTTGAGAGGAAACCCTTTTTCTAGTTCCGAGTAAACGCGAAAAGCTGTTTCCAGTTTTGTTCGAAGTTCAGTTCGACCTTCTTTTTCTTACCTATTGTTCAAGAGGGGCGGACGCGAATATACCTTAATAAGCAAGAAGACACATCTGGACATAGGTAAGTGATCGAGATAGGTAATCCAAGTGGTGACTCGATGGAGGAAAGAAAATGGGAGAGATAGGGTGGAACAGGGGGTTGGGGGGGGTCGCTTGCGTTTTGAATTGAAGAAAATCGAAGACGTAGAAGGAAAAGGGGAGATAGGGTTGAGCATGTCTTCCAGATTCGAACCGAACTGAAGAAAGAAAAAAGGTGATTCAGATACTAGTATTATAATTTTTCTGACACAAAATTTTGCAACCAAATAAAGGTTATTTGCTGTAAAACTAGTTTTTGCAATTAAAGTGTGAAAAACAGGTTTTGAATGCTGTTGCCAAGCACGGTCTAGGGAATAGAGAAATTTTTGGTTATATAGTATACTTGATGGATCGTTTTAATTATATATAAGAACAATGTAAGGTAGACGTGCTAGTCCCAAAATTTCTTCAATATATAAAATAAGATGGTGAAGAGATAAAAAGGTCTATGTTAATAACTAATTTGAAAGTCAAACGTACTAATACGAAATATAGATTCATTCATCTGTCATCTCTCACCTCTCACAGAGGGAAGGAAGGTCAACCCTCTTGCAGACAAGTTTCAGTAATACACCACGAAAAAGAAAAAGAAAAAGAGCCTCAGGCTTCAACCAAAAACGATGAACACCTTGTAAATACGTACAATACATGGGAAAATTCTCTCAAAACGGAGAAATTGAGATGTACAAAAGATCTTTTCTCGAACGATACTATTACAGAAGGAAACACTGTTCAACGGAAATTGACCTTCGTTTGATAAGTCAATCCGACATTCCAATTGGAAGGAGCAACGTTCCAAGCTGTAATAGTCTGCCTAGTCGTGTAACAGGTGATCCTAAAAGAAAGAGATTGGCCTCCAAGCACTGCAAATGCTTGATATGAAGCTCCCCAATTATGGCTCATCTTGATCCAACCAGTCTTGCTTCCTTTCACCCACATTCCAGACACGTCACCTGCTCCTCCTACGTTCATCACATACACTAGTAGCCAGTACCCATTTCCTTGGAAAGTGAATCTAAGCCCACCTCGTCTTACGCATGGTACCCTAACAGTATTTTACCACATCAAAGAGATCAGTTGACATGAATTCAAGATGTAAATATAGGCTATAGCTTGTTGAAGCGGTTGTCATTGAGAAATGCTTTTTCTGTGCATCTAGTCATTAGGAGTGAGCCACATATGCGGTTTCAGGTAAAATCATTCACCACATATGTAGGGGGCTCCTAGTGATTGAGTGCACGGAAAAAGTTATGCACCGTTCGGTACCTGCGGTAGAGAACGGGGATGATGCCAGCTTTCCAGTTAGCGATTTTCATGAAAGCGGGTTTGGCCATGTCGAAGTGGGTCCTAGGCGGGTTGCACCACCCTCCTGCGTTCGAATCTTGGGCCCAGTTAGGCGGACAAAGGTTTGTCGCAGTGACCGTGGTGAAAGACACGCTCGGGAAGCAATGTGGGGATCGGTAACATTTTATCTGGTAACATGTTCCACATGCATAACCGTTGTTGAACAGTGTTGAGCTCAATGCTGCAGTGTCTGTTCCATATCCATTTACGAACAAGTTTCCATACCCACAGGCTCCTCCTATATATGCATTAAATTGTTATCTAGTTATCACCAAATTAAAATAAACAAATGAAATAATGAATGGTTAGAAAAAGTACCCATAGTTTCTGAGGCAGTCTCATCGCCGTAAAAGGTGGCATGAGCAAGGCGCCATGAACTCGGTCGGTATATGGAAAGCGTGAACTCGACCATGTATGCGGCTATAATAAACAGCATCAATAAGAAGCTGAAACTCCATGAATGAAAGTAGGAAGAAGCCATAACTTTAGGTAGATAGTAGATAGCCTAATTATAGAGAGAATGTTTGTAATTGCTTTTTCCTGCATTGACTTGAAACTGTATTGGCTTTTATAGAATCCAAAAGAACAATGCCCATTGGCCTTCGTGACCCCCACGATGTAACGCTAATCATGCTCAATTCTCAAGTCAACTTTATTTATTTATTTTTAATGTTTTTAAAAATAATAAATGAAAACGAGCCATAATCAACCCATAAATCAGAATCAAACGCCCTTTTTATAGTTATTTTTGGAATTACATTATGGAAGATATTTTTATAATATAATATTTTCGGAGGCTATGCCAAATATAAATGATAGTTTAGGATTTTAGAGGGCAAAGTGTGACTTGAGGGAGGAAATTGTAATCAGAAAATAGTTTACAGGAATATTTTTAAAATATAAAATTTATAAAAATTAAATCTAATAAAATAATAATTTAAAAGTATATAAATAATCATTTTGACCATCATATAAGTTTGGACAAAAACGTAGCATACATTTTTAAATAAGGAGTCGGTAGTTTAAAATATATAGATGCATTATTCAACCTTCAATCGCATGCACTAATTAATTATATAGTCAACCAATAAAATAAATAAATAAATAAATTATATAATCAACCAATATTTTATCTTTGGCCAAAAAATAAATTCCCATTTTGTCCCAAAAAAAAAAAACATTAATAAAGTAATTTTAATTCAAATTATACTTATGTAGGATAAAGAATTTATAAAATATTTAAAAAGTATTTATTCTCGGTTATTTATATTACATTATATTATCATAAATAATAACATAATAAAATTCTGACCGTTGGGGAGTACATAATCCCGAAACACCTTAAAACACTTCATCCAAAACATTTATATATTTCCGCTTTGGTAAAATAATAAACGGTTAATAATAATATTTATTGTGAATTTTAGAGGTTAATTAATAAATTAAATTGGGTCAGCCTGTCACAAAATTTGGGCGAGAAAATACTTTAAGGAGTGGTAGAGTCTATAATTCTAAAAGGAGAAAAGAGCAAGGGATGAAGAAGATAAAGCTGATTGAAGGTTACAACCCACGGGCCGAGTGACCAACCGGGTGGGTTGAGAAGACGAATCATTTAACCCTCGAGTGAAATGAAATCCAACCTTCTTTTATTAAAAGCACCGGGTGGACTGGGTGGACCGGGTAACCACCGGAGAAAGGATTATTTAGTAAGATCAGGCAATGAAAACATAATAAATGTATTATTTTGTTGACATGAATTTAAATTTTATTGACATATGTTATTTTTTTTATTGGCCGATCTTATCGAATAAGATTGATACGTGAAGTTTCGGAAACATAAGATCCATTCTCGTGTAATAGGCTATCTCATAGATATATGCTCTAAATTAGGTGAGGTCGTATATATAGAATGTCATAAATTTGTAAGTAAATTCACTTGAAATCGGAGCGGACTACTCTCCTCTTTAATCAAGGCAGGGTTAGAAAAAGTGAAAGATGGTAGATATATATATATATTTTTTTTATTATGATTATTATTTTTTTTTGAATTAGTGGAACAAAATTTAGGAAAAAAAATATGGGGAAAATTTTCCAAAAATAAACAATTTGAAGATATTTTTTAGGTAAACATCAATTATGAGGGTATTTGATGAAAATATTGGAGGATTAAAATGTATAATTAACTAGACTTATAGATATATTTTACAAAATTTATAATAAATATGGATAAATTTATAAAATGAAGCGAGGATAAAATAGACAATATTTTTTGATCCGCTTCTAATTTAAATATATTTTATAAATATTAAAATTAGACTAATCTCTTAACACAACAAATATGTCATGAATTACATAATCTACATTTGGCACTTATACTTAACATATGGTTGTATAAAATTAGTGTTGAGCTACTCTCAAGTTAGAGTGTACTATTATGTACCGGTTTACTAAATCATTTATTACTATATTTAGTAACTTGCTGGTGCAAAGTGGTACCGTCTTCAACTTGAAAGGAGTTAAACCCATAATATTATATATCATACATATCTTACAACTCGATCGAGCCTATTCATAATTGTTAAAAGTTATAAATTGTCAAAAAGCTGAAGTTATTAGGAAATAAATTAATACAATGATGCATATTAAGCATACCAAACACAAGCCTGTCCTGTGTCACCTCTTTGTGCCTCTTCCTTCTGGTTCATAAGTGAATACACACACAGCCTGGCTCCTTGAATGTTGGGAGGACGTACATGATCATCAAGATTTGACTGCTTGTTTCACTGTCACTTTCATTCAACCCAAGTTGAGAAAAAACTGCAAGACCTGTAGCACAAGGACATAAGGAAAGTAGAAGCACAGTAATATGTAGTTGACCTTGATACAGCGAGGAGGAAGTGGTGTCTTGGTGAAGCATAAAGAGCAGCCATCTCTTGCCTTCTCTGCCTCTCAACATCTCTATGCATTATCTTCTTCTTCTTGCTGCCTTGATCATCTGGGTTGGTTTCTTCGTCATTGTTGTGATGTTCATGATGATCAGAAGGAATCTGGGCCTCTGATTTTCGACCCCGCTTGCGTGAGTCTAGTTTTTAAGGCTGGTGGATGATCATCGTCAGATCACTTGTAGGAGTAGAGGAAGGGTAATCAGTGATAAGTTGTTCAGGGATCTGAATATCGCCTAGATCTAGCAGGAGTGAGGGAATAAGAGAAATGTCGAATAGCTGATCATAAATATCATCTACCTCAAATAATGGAAACATTGTTGCAAGTGTACTTTGGTATTGCTAGATTGATTCCGAATTTCCGACACCTATCTAGCTATCTTTCTTATCATTATTGCGCTTCTTATAAGAGCAGGTACCAAAAAAGGGGACTTCTTTTTTTTTTAACCACCCGGCCAAAAAAAACCCTCTCATATTTGGTCGTTTGCTATTTGACCTAGAGTGGAGAGAATTTTAAGGTTTTTTATTATTATTTTTTTTTGTGATAGTAGGCTACTCTTAATAAAAAAAATAAAAAAGAAAATAAGTTGTAAAGGGAAAGATTAAAATGTCCCTTCCAAAAGCTAACAAAGAAAAGAGAATGAAATGACTAAAAAAATATCTTGTTTCTCTTGTACTTAAAAGAACATGAAAATGCCCTCTTCCCCGGGAGATGTCCATGGGAACTAATTTTCCTCAATTTTTCATCATTTTTCATTGTAACTAGCCTTAAACTTTAATTAAATCTCTTTGCAAAGTTCGTTAATATATATTTTTTAGATTATTTTGATAAACAATCCTTACGTTTTGGGCTCGTTTTGTTTTTATTTTATTTCTAATAACTATTTCGAATTCTTGAAGTGAAAAAAAAAAGGTGGAAGTTGAAAATTTCTAAAAAATTTGAAAAATAGACGTTCATATTTCCTAATTTCTCGATGAGTCGGTATTGAGACAACATTGAAAAAATGGGTAAAAGAAATATAAACCTAATTTTTTCCAATTTCTCAATATCTTAAAAAAAAAATTTTGTTTCTTTTTAAATTTTGGTAATATTTACAAATATGGTTGTAGTGAATGTTATTTATTTTAAATTAATGATATTTATTCATCAAACTTTTGGTTATGCTTGTGGTTGTACTAAATGATGTTTGTTGATTGCAACAATTTTGTTGAATGAATGATTGTACTTAATGGTATTGGTTGGTTGGTAATTGTTCATTAAGGTTTTGTTGGTTTTGTTTAAGGAACCATCGAGCAATCGGGGTTAAAAGTGATCTTTCATCTATTGAGCCCTTAGGTTAAATAGACCATTGGAAGATCTACGGTTTAGGCTTTAGGTTTAAAATGAAAGATCTAAACTTTAGGATTTAAGATGAAATATCTAAACTTTAGGGTTTAAGAAGAAATGTTTAACTTTGCAATTTAATATGAAAGGTTTAAGCTTTAACCTTTATGATTCAAGATGAAAGGTTTAGGATTTAGATTTAATATGAAATGTTTAAGTTTTAGGGTTTAAGATAGAATGTCTAAATTTTTAGGGTTTAATATGAAAGATTCATCCTTTATAGTTCAAGACCAAAAGTTTGAATATTATGATTTGATAAAAAGATCTAACTTTTAGGTTCAATGATGAAAAGTTTTAACTTTTATGATTCAAAAAGAAAAAAGGCTTAAGATGAAAAATCTAATGTTTACAGTTTTATATGAAAGTTTAAGCTTTAGGATCTAATATGAAAAGTTTAAGTTTTAAAGTTTAAGATGAATGATTTAAGCTTTAGGGTTTAGTATGAGAAATGTTAAAGCCTTAGGGTGTGGTAGAAAGATATAATGTAATATTTAGACATTAGATAATGATAGAAATGTCAAACTGTTGGTCATGTAATGAAGGTTAAACTTTTATAGTTCTAAGTGTAACATTTAGGTATTAGGGTTTCATAGAAAAGTTATACATTTATGTTCTTTTGTGAGAGATCCAACCTTTTGGTTCCAAATATAATGTTTAGACATTATGTAATGATAGAAAGATCCAAATTTATGGTGAAGTAATGAAAAGTCAATTTTTGTGATTTTATGTGTAACCTTTAGGTATAAGGGTTTCATAGAAATGTTGAACATTTATGTTCTTTTGTGTGAGATCTAACATTTATGATTCTAAACATAATGTTTAGACCTCTGGTCATGATAGAAAAATCCAAACTTAATGTGAAATAATGAAAAGTTCAACATTTATGGTTATATGTGTAACCTTTAGGTATTAGGGTTCTATAGAAAGGTTGAATATTTATATGTTTTTTTGTGAGATCCAATATTTATGGTTCCAAACATAATGTTTAGACATCATGTCATGATAGAAAGATCTAAATTTAAGTGATGTAATAAAAAGTTCAACATTTGTAATTCTATATGTAACCTTTATGTCTTAAGGTTTCATAAAAAGGTTGGACTTTTATGTTATTTTGTATGAGATCCAGTCTTTTTTGTTCCAAATATAATGTTTAAACATTGTGTAATGATAGAATGATCCAAACTTAATGTGAAATAATGAAATATTCAATTTTTATGGTTATATGTATAACCTTTAGGTATTGGGGTTTCATAGAAATGTTGAATCTTATAATTCCAAATATAATATTTAGACATTATGTCATGATAGAAATATCTAAACTTAATGCATTAATGAAAGAAATATAAACTTTTTTTACCTAATTTCCCGATATCTTTAAAAACTTAAGACATCAGAAAATCGGATAAAAAAAAACTTTTTTTATCTGATTTCCCGATATCTATAAAAACTTAAGACATAAAAAAATCGGATAAAAGAAACAAAAACTTTTTTTTTACCCGATTTTTCAATGTCTTAAATTTTGAAGGAAATTGAGAAATCAGGTAAACAAAACAATTGCCAATTCAAGTGGCAAAAAAATAATAGAAAAAAAAAATTGCAAAAGTTAACATATAAACATAAGAAATCCATCCAAACCAAATTTATTATCTGTAAACAAAACATTTATAAGCAACAAAATTCATTACATTCAGACATCACTAACACAATTCACAAGTATTATCTCCAATTTCAATAGTACTTTACAAAACATAAATAGTCTAAACACCTAACAAATGTCTAAATATTATTGATAAATTGAAATGACATTTACGATTGAAACAACAGAACATTAACATCGTTGACCTCAACAAGTATAGTACCTCTACTTCCAAATACTTGAGCATATAAATTTCATAGTCCAAACCTTTCTTTATTTGGTTTTCAAGTAACCGTCTCACCACCTCTATTTTGAATTTACTCAAAACAAAATATCTTTTGCATTTATAGGAAAATAAATCCTTCGCCATCGATTATAAAAAACCGTCGTCAATATTAAAGAATAGTAACTTAGCCAACTACTATCAAGATTACCTTAAAATAAACAAATTAAATCATGAAGAAAGAACCAATAGTAGTTTGGCCAAGAACTAGAACTTTGATCAAGACCATGGCAAGCAATCTACGAACCAAAAAAGAACATTATAAAAAAAAAAAACAATAGTTAAAACTAAAAATTTAGAAACATACACAACTAAATTTACTAATTAGAGATCAAAAAAAAAATGGAAAAAGTGAAGGGTGACCTTATATGTCAGGGCAACATAATCCTCTTCATTTAAGTATAGTGGTTTCCTCCTATGCATTTCAATATCCTAAAATGATAAAACACTTAACTTAATATGAATGAATAAATGATCATCAGTTGGTTTACTTAGTGGGAAGTAAAAGAAATACTATTCACCGAAAGCATCTAAATATGGAGAGGGCCATGAAGCCTGTTGTGGCTCTAAAAGAAATACCTCTCAATCGTTTGGTTTTCCAAAAAATATACTCAAAACAAAATCTAATTAATTTCATAATCTAAATCCATCAAATTTTAGTCAACTAACATCAAACAAAATCCTAATTATATAGAGTGATTTCATATTATACAATTTTCAACAAGATATGAAATAATCAAACTCTAAAAAACCACATCTCTTTCATGTATTTCATCAAACACCTTACATGCATCATGTAAACAACCTAATTGATCATACATACTAAACAATACGATTTACTAATGAGATATTGATAAATCGAGAACTAAAACTCACATATCATAAATCAAAATCCAACTAATTTTATCATTTAAATCCAACCAATTTAAGTAAAATCATCCTCAGACAAAACCCTAATTATAGAACCATCCACAATCTCATACCATCAATAAAAAAACCTTAATTTGTGAAATTTAAAGAGTAGTTGGATAAAAGGACATACCTGCATCAACGAATTAGATGGACCTTCGATCAGTTCTTCCGGCACGGATTTTGAATGGTTTAGGTTGTTTGCGGCTGCCTCCAGCAACTCCACATTTCACCATTTCTTCTCTCGGTTTTCAGCTTAGAAAGTCATATCTGATTCAACGAGAAAGACAAAATTGTTTTCTTTTTTTGCTCCGGTAAACTCCAATTCAAATCCGACGACGAAATCATTCCTTTTTTTAAAACTGTCTCTGTTTGTTATGTGATTTCTAAACTAAATCTCATGCTCAATTACATTCTATTGAAGTCTCTCTCATGACGATTTTTTCTTGGCTGGATTTGAACACAACACTCTCTCGCAATCAATCAAGTCAGTTTTCTTTCGTAGGTAGCTTTGAATAATCATAGTTGATTAAATGGATGTAAGAAATAAGTTTGGTTCAAGCAAGATTTTTCCGTCTTAGTTGCATTTATTTGCTGTTTGTTTTAATGAGAAAATGATGGAAATAAAGAAAAATTCGGAGATATATGTCCTCGATTTCTTTTTCTTTTTCAGATTTTCGAGTGTGATGAGAAGTTTTCATCATTTTCTGTTTAGTAACCAAAATCTCTGTATTCTTTTCATTTTCCACGAAGATTTATGAAATTGGAAATTCTTGGACTAGGAGCTCAATCTTGAGTCCGTAGTGAATTAGTATCTCATCAGGGGATTAACGGTGATGATGAAGTAGCGAACGAATGGCTGGGTAGCTGTTCGGATCTACTGAAAATGAATGGAGTTAGTCCCCTGTATTATGTATTATGTTTTCCTAAAAAATTATGGAGCTTGGACTTCTTTAGATTATAATTTTGAAGAAAATAAGTGCCCATTTTGTGATATGATATTCGGATGGCTTGTTTTACGCAAGCATCTCAAATGCTGTTGCTATTGCTGCATGAATGTAAAAGAGTGAAAAGCAAAAGCGTGATTTAGCGAAAGAAGAATTGGCTTCGATGAAGTTTCATCCTCTAAGGGATCAGAAACGTAGAAGTAGCAGGTTTAAGGAACATATAACCCAAAGATAAAGAGATTAAGGATCAATATAATACATTCAATTTTGTCTTGGAATGATGTAAAAGTTTCAATCTTGTTTTAACAATCAGTATAATTAATACATGTTTTTGGGAGCTTGTTTAAGTCTGGAAAAACAAAAAAGCGAAGCTCAAGATTACCTAAAGGTTTGCATTTCTTTGTTTACGATAATATTTTTTTCTTTCAAATTACTGATTCCTTTGTTATGATGTTATTATGTGTCCAAGTGAATTTATTTTTAGGTTTTCTCTAATCTTCAGTTATTTTGTTTGCATATTGTATTAGTGATTATATCACCTTTTCAGCTCAGCATTCTGATTAGTCTAGTCAGCTAGATTAGTTAGGCAAGTTAGTTGGTTAGCAGGTTCAGTTGTAACACTCAGTTAGTTTACATGCACACAAATAGTATGTTTGTTACGTAGTAGCTGCATGCATGCATGTATATAAGCTTTCTCTTGATGTATGTTTACACAGAATGAATATATGAAAAAGCCTTCGATCTCTTTTCTCTCTCTAAACCACATTCATCAGATTCTATTGAATCATATCATGGTATCAGGGCACTACGAGTTCTAACTGCTCATTTCGATCTGAATTTCGGCAAATTCTTTGAGATTTCTTGAAAGCTTCAGAAATGTCATCCATGGTGGCCAATATTCCAGCTCCAGCTGACGCAAATACCACAACCACAGGATCTAGTTCTACTATTACAGTGATGAATCAGACTTTTGTAGATTTCAATCATCCATTCTATCTACATCCTTCTGACACGTCTGGTTAGATCGCAGTCTCCGCTGCTCACAGGATCGCAGATCTATAGTACATGAAGTAGAGCAATTCTGATCATTCTGATGGCGAAAAATCAGGTAGGATTTGTTACAGGTATATGCAGGAGACCAGAAACCGACCTAATGATGGCTCAAAATTGGGATCGTTGCAATGTCTGTGTCTGAATTGGATACTCAACACCGTTTCAAAGGAATTATACAGTGGAGTAGTCTACTCTTCATCTGCACATCCTGTCTGGAAAGATCTCAAAAGAAGATTTGAGAAGGTGAATGGCACTTGAAAGTTTACAATCCAAAACAAGATTGCTAACACTTGTTCAAGAGCAGTGATATATATCATGATCTATACCAGCGACATTATCGAGAGCAGAAGCCTTTTCAATTTCTTATGGGATTGCACGAATCATATATTCTACTTCGCAGTCAAATACTCTTGATGAATCCTCTTCCATCTGTTGAAGAAGCATATGCAATTCTGAATAATGATGAGGCACAACGCAACATCAATACTAGTGTTGTCACTAATGAGGTTGCTGCATTCAATTCCTTTAAGCAGGTTAATACTAACAAATTCTCCGTTGAATGTGAACATTGTCACCTTAAAGGGCATAAAATAATATAAATTATTTATATATTTTTTGGTATCATATCAAACATAAAATTAATTGAATTGCTTTAAAGTCCAATATTTTAAGTTGTGCGCGTTGGAGATCATGATAAAGATCATGTTAATTGAGACTCAAGCTGCATAAAGCTTAAGACACGAAATGTTTGTTGTCATAAGATCTCAAACATGAACATTGATGATCTGAATAAACAATCACATAATTCATTACTTAAAGTATTTAGAGTAATTGATCTCATGGCTATTGGTGTTGGAAGAACATCATGATAATTATGTGAGTGTTTAGTAAAGATTAAAGGTACCAAACATGACACTTAGATAATTCTCAATGTTAATTAATATTAATTATTAATAAGAATTATCTATTGAGTATATTACATTAAGTCCTCAAACATGAGGTCGTCATGGTATCTTGTGTGGTGGGTTTCATACTTTGACATCATTCCAATTAGCCCCAGCCAAAGATGAACACGGGGTAAACCGTTAGGCATGTAATATTTTACATATAGGTTGTGAGTGATCAACAAAGAATTCATCGCTTTCGTATTTGGAAATATATCACTTGAATTATATATTTTATTGAATAATAAATCTTTGCAAAATAGTATGGTATAAAATGAGTTTTCTATAAATTTATTATCGATGTTCAATAAATATATAAAGATTCATATGATTTTTCTATTAGGGTTTAATAATTAAATCATAGTCTATGATGAATTGGGATATTTGCAAGATGTAATAATTGTTATTGTAAATATATTATAATCACAAAAGGTTCTTTTGGAAGATGGTACTTCTCATCTCTTCGAGTAATTTTGAAACTTTGCAAGAAGTTAATTTTGACTTAGAGGTATAAGTTATTTAATAATGATATAATTAAGTTAACTGTTTAATTTAAAATATATTTTAAATTAAATGAATTTAATTATGAATTAAATTAAATCACAAAGTGTTACGAAATCATTCTATCGGCGTGATATAAAACCTAATCGATCACACACATATAAGGATTCTATAGTAACCCAGTTTGAGATTCATTGGGAAAAAGGGAAAATCATACCATTTCTAATTTAAGAGTAAAATAGTAATTTGACTTGTAATTTGAATACAAGAAAAAAATTGTAATTATTAATTTATTAAATTTATGTCATGCAGCTATGTTAGCATAATTAAATGTGATATTTATTTAATTATAAATTAATAAATTACAAAGAAATATTTTATTTAATTATACAAGTGTCCTAAAAGTTTATATCAATAATTAGATGTTAAAAGGTTAATAGGCCAAATTATTAATGAAATTTTTATTAAGTCAAACTAATCAAAAGCTTAATTAAAATCCATAGGTTGATTAAAATCTATGGAGGTGGCGGACCATATACATAGGTATTGTTGACCTATTGTTTTCTTAATTAAGTTAAAGAAATCTAATATGATTAGAAAATTTTAGATCTAGTGGAATATTATAAATATTTCACTAAGTTTCCAAAAATCCTAAAGCACCTACTCATCCACTCAGCCAAAATTAAGAGAGAGAAAAGAGAGGATTTTTCCATCCTTTTCTTCAACCTTTTGGTTCATGTATTGAATCTAAGAGTGGAAAATTAACTAAACAAATGAATCATGTGGATTACGATTAGAGGTGAGCGTCTTGAATCTTCCTTACAATTGGATTAAAAGAAAAATTATAGTAGTTTGCTCATTAAATTAAGGTAACTATTTAACCTAACTTATAATTTAAATTCATGAGATTTATTGTACTTTATGTAAAAATATTATATATGTGATATATAATTATTATATGATCGATCTTATTTATAGAATTATGTAATAATTATGATGAGATTCAAAAAAATTAAATTACTATTACGTTACTTTATATGCATGAACTCCTAATAAGAAGGCCAACCTAAGGAGGCAAGTACACTAGTAGTGAGGAATAATTCCTCCTTGTGTCGGTGTCAGAGCAGAGAAGATGGAGTTGAGGCAACACTAAGGTGTAGCCTACACTCCACTAAGAAGATGACATGTGTAGGGCGCAACTGACAAGCTACTAAGGTGGCGACACATAAAAAGTAAATAAGATTTTGTCACATAAGAATTTAGTATAAATACTCACTCACACTCATTTGTAAAAGGTTGGAATCTCTAAACCTGTTTGGCCAAAGATCTTAAAATATCATATTTTTAGTAGATATGATTTGATTGACTAGAGTAGCATGTCTTTACTTTTAAAAATTATAAAAATACTCTTAAACATTTAAAAATTATATTTTAAATTTATTTCTCAAATATATGCCGCTGTCAGCTCTACCATCGTTGACCTGTCGACAAAAAAAAAAAATGGAACTGAAGCTCCATCAATAGAGCTTCGAGCTCCAGATCTGTAGCTTCAAAACTCCATTGATTGAGCTTCGGTTCCATAATTTTTTTTTTCTAGCAACGGGTCAACGAGTCTACAACGGTGCGATTGTGGCGGTAGATGTTTGAGGAAAACATTGAAAATATAATTTTTAAATGTTTGTGAGTATTTTCTTATAATTATTAAAAGTTGATTAAAAATTTAAAATCCGACATAATTTGAAATACTTATCTCACTTTTTAAAACGTAACATATCATCAAAATATATTTTAAAACACAAAATACATTTCAAAATATCTAACCAAATAGGCCCTCTATCTCTACTAAATTTATCTTTATATTTTAATTCCTTATTAAAGATATTTTTCTACATATACTTCTTCATACTTATCTAATTCCTTAAAACATAACATATCATCAAAATATATTTTAAAACACAAAATACATTTCAAAACATCAAGTCAAATAGGCCCTCTATCTCTACTAAATTTCTCTTTATATTTTAATTCCTTATAAAAGATATTTTTCTATATATACTTCTCCGATTAACTTCATCATCGGAGGGGATTGAAAAATCCCCTTACTTTTATTATGTAGTGGATAGCGTGACCGGGAGGACATAGTGTTGATGCTTGGAGGATGCTGTCGAGCATCAGCGCTTTTATTTTTTACACAGATTACTCCGTGAAGTCTGATAGCTTTAGCTGTACACGTTCAAGCAGCTCCGTACTTGCCTCACCGTGAACCTGTTAAAAAAAAACTTCCAAGGTTTGAGAAGTAGCTATGATCTCAATAACAGCCTACTTTCCGAAACATCGTTGCATTATTCTTGCAAAAGACCCGAAAAATCGAAGAAACTATCTTTCGTGACAGTTACAAGAACATAAATAAAGCATACCTCAGAGTCAATAGTGAGAAGGAAGCTGTTATCATTCATTTTGGTCGAGTTACACCTCACAATAGTCTCAAGCCCTTCTTCATGTAAGACTTGAAGCACGGTAGAAAGAGGAGGCCCATCTTTTATTGCAGTAACTAGAATAACCTCTACTCCTACCAAGCTTGGTCTAACCACTACACTTTCTTTCTTACAATTACTGTGCAGGCTATTATTATTATAATGGTTGTTACAATCCAACGTAGTAATATTGTCAGATTCAGACATCCTCAAAAACCTCTTCATCTTTTCTCTCTTCTCAGATAGCTCCTGAATTTTCTTCCCTAGCCTGTTTATGTAATTCACTGCCTCGTTCAAGTGATCCGACACGGCTTGCTTCCCCTGTAATCATCCATTTACACAAAAACAAAAGTCTAATCAAATGCCGTGTCATAAGCACAAGGGCGTAAGGAAACTAGAAGTCTAGAAGCATAGTAATATGTTGTCGACCTTGACACAGCGAGGAGGAAGTAGTGATCTTAGTGAAGCATAAAGAGCAGCCATCTCTTGCCTTCTCTGCCTCTCAACATCTCTATGCATTATCTTCTTCTTCTTGGTGCCCTGATCATTTGGGTTGGTTTCTTCACCATTGTTACGTTCATGATGATCAGAAGGAATCTGGGCCTCTGATTTTCGACCCCGCTTGCATGAGTTTAGTTTTTTAGGCTGGTGGCTGATCATCATCAGATCACCGGTAGGAGTAGAAGAAGGACGATTAGTGATAAGTTGTTCAGGGATTTGAATATTGTCTGGATCTAGTTGGACTGAGGGGATGGGAGAAATGACGAATAGATGATCATGGATGTCATCTAGCTCAACTAGTGGAAACATTGTCGCAGGTGTATTATGATCAGAAGGAATCTGGGCCTTTGCTTTTCGACCCCGCTTCCATGAGTCTAGTTTTTTAGGTTGGTGGGTGATCATCATCGGATCACTGGTAGGAGTAGAAGAAGGGTAATCAGCGATAAGTTGTTCAGGGATTTGAATATCGTCTAGATCTAGTAGGATTGAGGGAAAGGGAGAAAGGTCGAATAGCTGATCATGACTATCATCTGGCTCAACTAGTGGAAACATTGTTGCAGGATCGAATAGAATGATTTCGATATCTATTTTTCTTCTTCTCATTATTGCACTTCTTATAAGAGCAAGTACCAAAAAGGGGACTTATTTTTTAAAAAATTTAATATAAATTTTTATTATTATCTTTTCAATCATGAAATCTGTTGTAGACATCTGAAAATCACAACCCAATTCCCAGTGTCTCAACTAAAAACAAAAAAGTTAAAATTTTAACCTTCATATATTCCTATTTTAATGGGTCCGAGCCTCCGTAAGATTTTGCAAGCCTCCAGTTACTGTCAGAGTGTCAGGTAGAATGATTGATATAATAACTTGATATTTGTGATAATCAGATCTGGGCCTTTAGTTGAAGAGATTAGAGCGTGGATGAAGTGGGCGTGTTTGTAAAGTGTAAGTTACAACAATCAAGTAGACTGTTTATAGTTTTATCTGTTGACGCTCCCCATGGTTATTATGATATTATTTTCCTTTTTTTCTTTTTGCCCCCTCGAATTGATAATTTAACTGACTTTTGATCCAAACATCGAATTAGTTAGATTTATTATAATTTATTATAAAATAAAACCGCACCTCAAATTCAATCCTGATAATAGCGTTTGATTTATATGTATGACATTATGGAGGGGAACTTGATTAGGTAATTGTCCTGAAGCTAGTGGAGGCTGTTTAATTGAGTAGAGATTTTAACTGTGGTTAATCTCGTTTTCCTCTGTTTATCAAGTATGCACCATCAAAGATTCAAACTTTTTCAAAAAACATTCTTTATTTTAGCTTCGGCCCACAATCATACCGCTATGACTCGAATCCCACCATATACATTATTAAATTATATATTATTATTATTGAATGAAAAATGTGACTATTTGTTTCAATTATTGCGTTGGGTCAGATATGTTTGCTTTCATGTAGCGTTTGCCAAATTCAGTTATTCTCGAATGGGAAATTTTGAATATAATTTGTTGATGTTCATTTTTATTTGTTACCAAAAGATTTATAATATACAGTATATTCTAAAATTAATATATGTGTTTAACAGTAAACTGTAATTAAAGTAGTGGTTGGTCAACCTCATTTCAACTCTTTAGTCATTTTTTTAGAGAAAAAAAAAAGTATTGAGAATATTTGTTCTTTTCTTAATAAATTTTGCATTACTTATTATTATTTTGTAGCTTGGTTTTTATATCTAGTTTGAGTAATCTCAACAACTTTATATATGTGTCATACTCCCATTATTTAGTACTCTCACCCTCCCCTGCTTCATGATAGTATTATTGCTTCACAGTCTGGCAGGACAGGAATCTGTTCCTCACTCACTTACCCTCTTTGGTGTCACAGTGCTACCCCAGTCTGACATCTTCCCGTGCACCTCTAAGCGCAGCCGCACCACCTTTGTCTGACACACCAAAGACATGGTCTCCACTCGAATGTCGGTCACTTTCCACCTGTTCACCTGTTCAGGGTCACCCTACCAACAACTGAGTTGAGCAAAAAAATATATGGCTTAGTTTCAGTGTCTTCTTGAGACTTCTCATCTCGTTAGAATATTGTTAGTCAGGCTGATACAACCTCAGCCCGGTCGTACGTCAACCTCGGTTATCATACACCATCAACTTTCTATTTCCATAGTCTTGACTGATATTGCCCAGCCTTAGCTTCCGAAGCTGCCCAGCTTCAGCAGTCCCATAATCAAGTATAACATAGTTCAAACTTCATAGCTTTGTAAGCTGAATTTTTTTTTAGAATCATCATCCCCGACTCTTAATTTTTCGAAGCTAAATAAAAAACCAAACAAATTTTTATAATTTTTAAATTGCTCAAATCTAATCTTCTAAGAAGCAAATTGATGGTCTAAAATAAATAAAAAATAATTAATCTTTAAAAAAAATTCACTTGATCTACTTACTTCATCATTGGTGCCTTCTTCATCAAATTATTATTTTTTCCCTATAAATTATACGTTTTTCACAAGACACGGGCTGTATTCTCATCTCAACAACTAATTCTTTAGATGAAATCATAGTAAAATCAAATCGATTTTCTTTATAATTTATAAAATATGGACATTTTAATCGGTCTATGACATCATCAATAAGCATATCTTTTGATCGTAGGCTTTTACTTGAAATATTTACGGCAAACTATATATCATACTTTAGTATGTTTATATACATAATAAAAATTCAAAATTTCAAAACTTATTATCAATTAAGGATTCAACTTCATTCTTTATTTTTGGATCTTTACAATCTTATGGTAATATTATTAAAGCATCTCTAATTTTTAGAGTTTGAAATTTTATAACTTTCACAGTATCAATAAAACTTTCTCAATGAGTTTGTGATAATAACTTTAAAGTAAATGGTACATAATCATGTAAAAATTTACATCTATTCGGAAAAGAAGCAAATATTGTATATATACATTACACTACTTAAAAAAATTAAATAATTTTAGAACATAAATAAATCATATCACAAATAATTAAGTTTAAATTATGACAACCACATAAAATATAAAACACTATATGATTAATATCTAAAAGCCTCTTTTACACACTCTGCTTATGTCATTTCATATCATATTAAATTCATTATCATATCATTACCCTTTTATATCACTAATCTATATCATATTTTTTTTAATTGTACTTACTATCTTATCATAAAGAACTTTCTCGTTGTGTCATGCACTCTTAAAATTCCTATAAAATGCTCAACAATTTCTGCAAATATTTTTTTTTTTTTAAATATCTACACAACGTAATAAAAGAGTCATTTGTTTTTTCATAACTTTGAATCAAGAGTACAATAAAAAATAATAGAGAAATACTCTATTTGCATTTTGTAACTATCACAATAGTTATACGTCTAACTTTATTTGCAAACAATTCAATCAATTCATTTTCAATTCTAGGTCCCAAATAATGAATGATGAATTTCCTTACCTTGTATCCGCCAAAGATGTTTTTGCATGATTGGATCAAATAAATCTATCTTCACTAGTAAAAAAATTGTCATTATTATTTTCATAAATCTTTTCGTTTGTTCCTTGGTTAAACTATTTTTTTTTAGCTAAGTTCTTCACTATAATGATGATTATTACTAACACTTGCTTCATTTCCTTTATTAATTTGTTCAAAAAAGATCCTTATCAGTTGTCATATTGTTTAAAAGTCTTACTTCCAAATCAATCTATTGTGTCATGTTAACACTATATGCTCACTGATGTCTCTCATATAACTCTTTAAGTTTAGCACCAATATTCCAATCTCTAACACCATCATTCACCAACAAACTAATACTATATTTGGTATTAGGAGCAAACATTTTACAACAAAAAACAATATACTTAATGTAGAGATTTCGAGCAAACTAACCATCTTCTAAGTTACTTTTTATCATTTAGTAAAATTCGAATATAATGTCACAGATAAATATGTACTATGGCTCATCAAATTAGAAAAACTACATCATTTTCTCTGATTAGATCATTCTCAATCAAGATATCTCTTAATTTAGTATTTATATTTTTCCTCTTGTAACACTTGACTATTCTCCCTTAATCCTACTTCCGAACTTAATTGATATTAGTAATAAGAAATTTACTTAAAACTCATTTTTTGAGATTCAATTAGTTTTTCTATTTTTCTTGAGCTTTTGAAATCCCAACTCATATTTTTTTATTAGGCATCTATGAAAATAAGAAAATTAATAGGAAAGTACTATCAAATAAAATAAAATAATATAATATAAATTAAAATATTATAAAATAAATAAAACACTTATAATATCATAAAATAAAATACAAAAATATATTAATAATAAAACTTGAAAAATAAAATCTAAAAAACCTCCTCGAACAAAATATAAAGTATCTTCTAATAAAAAATATAAAGTAATCTCTCAAATCTCAATAAAATAAAATAGAAAACAATTTGATGAGTTAAATGAATAAATGTAAAGACCACACATGTTCTAATATTTATAGAAAATATACGCTCATTTCAATGATTGTATATACCAACAGCTAAGAAAGAATTTGAGGGGAAAAAATTGCTAAAAAGAAACGGTAAAATACAAATTTAATGCAAAAATATAATCAATGCGTCATTACCCTATGGACCATTACGTAAGCCTCTAATGATGGCAATAAAAGAAAAACGGTAAACTTGTATATATACATATAATTAAATTTTAAAAAGTTAAAAATTCTAATTAAATTATTATTACTTATCAAATTTTCATTCTTTCACATATGATGACATGGGACCCTTCAAATTTTGGAGCCTATGGCCTGAACCTTGGCTGCCTTGGGTCAGGGCCGGCTCTGGCTACATCATACATGGTTAGTTGAAGATCATTTAAATGTACTCAAATTTGAAACACTATTGTAAAGTATAAATAATAAGGGTGAACATTTTTCACGATGCCCGGTACCGTATTACTATTATTACCGATTTTGGTATTAAAATTGGTATTAAAATTAAATATCGGAATCAAAATAGAAAATAATTTTAATTATGATTATGATTCTAATACTGAGTTTAAAGTATAATATAATATAATTCTATTAATTGGGACGCCAACTTTATACACATATTGGGATAAAATCTCGAAGAGTTATAAACTGCAATAGAAAATCCAACAACAAATAAGATCAAAAGCAAGCTAGTAAAGTTGTGCCTCATGAAAAAAATGAGGCTTTTTAGTAGAAGCAATCCCTCTCTGTTTGACATTCTCCTCCTCAACTGTAATGAGATTTGGGTTCAAGAATTTCAAACATCTTCTACTAAACCATCTTCCTTCATAGTTTCGCCTGAGAAACAACACCATCTACTAATTCTGAAGATGACACCTCAGTTGGCTTTTCTTCTTGCTCTTCGTCTAATTTTCTTTTCTTTTTTTTTTCTTTTTTTCTCTTTTAGGTCAAATGGTAGATCTGATTTTTTTTTTTAGTCAATTATATAAACAGAGAAAACAAAAAATAAAAAAATTGGAATTTCGGTATCTAGTACCGCTTGGTACCATCCTAGTTCAATACAAATACTAAACCATATTGAAGATTTCAAGCCCTAATCGATATTGGAACGGATGAGATCCGAATCGATATCCCTATTATTAATCCCGATAATATTTTTAACCACTCCTAATAAATAATCATATCAGCAAACACTTTAATTATTATGTCACTTTAAAATTAGAATATCGGGATCTAATTATTTTACCAGAATAACATAATTAATTGTAATTCAAACTGGGTTCAATTTCAGTTTTAATTTCAATTCCAACAAAATTGCTTTGGTTTAATGGGAATGCTATATATAGTACATATAGCTTTGGCCAAAAAAATAAAAATATATTACATACATATATAGCACTTGGTTGGTGTTTGATTAGACTAGGGAAGGAATTAAATAATAAGGACACTGTGCTTTTTATTGATTGATCAATAAATTGAGTAGCATGATTAAGATGTCAATTATTTTTAATTAACACGTTTGGTCAGATGGATTCTCCCTCACTGTTTGATTCCGCACTATGTCGTGTCGTTTAACTACCACATTAAACTAATCATCACTTGATTAAAAACAATACTTGTTCAGCTCGTTTTAGTCGTGATAAGCACGAGTCCAAGAAAGGTAGTCTAATAACACATTATTTTTAAAAATTTCTATATTTCTTTTGTTAAATATCATTTATTCTATTTCTTTTATTTTTTTTTACTTTTTGAAATAAATAAAAATAAAAATATGAAATTACTTATTAACTTTCGCGCGCATAAAAAATATCAGTAATCTATCTCTCTTTTATTCTTTTCGAACCCTACATCTCAAATTTACAAATCGGTATCTTACTTTCTCTTATCTTCTTTTTCGCTTCACTCTAACCGAAATCTCGTGCTCTCATCTTCTCCATGCTCTCGTTCTCTTCTCACTCACTCGGCAGTTTCATTCTCACCTCACTCGACCATGGAGGATTATTGATCTGGAAAATATTTTGAACTTTAAGAAATTATTATATGATTTAGAGTTTAAATTTAAGTTTGAGCTTATTATTATAGGTATGGATATGTGATATCAGTCTTAGACCACATACTGAGATGCCACTTCTATAATCTCAAACCGAGATCTCGTATATCGGTATGTGCATCTTAGTCAAAAGTTTATCAAATTACATGTGCAAATGACATGTATAATCCATATGAGATCAAAAAGTCTTTGATTTGAATACTCTACAAGTCAACTGTTATTCTGAACATCCATCGATGGGATCGTGAAGTAATTTGATTATACAGGTCAATAGGTCGATGAGGCATTTGACACATAGAGTAAATTAGCACTTCTGCTAATATACAAGTCGATGGGGTCGAAGACCCATCATTTATCGATAGGGTTGATAGGGTTATAGAGTAATTTGATTATACGGGTCGATGAGGTCAATGGGGCCTATGACCCGTAAAGTAAATTAGCATATATGAGTATGCTAACATAACTGTTATGTTTTGTATGGGTCGATTGGTCGATGGAGTCGATGAGGTCGATAGGGTCGATGAGGCAAGGTGGGAGTAAAAGCGATGACTATTACGAAATTATGTTTATATAGGTTAATTTTTTTTGTGCTAATTTATGTTGAACATTTCTATCATATCCTAATATTTTAACAATTGACTTAGAACCATAAAGGTTAAATATTTTATCATTCCACCTAAAGGTTGAACCCTTCTATTATAAGATAATGTTTAAATTTTAGATTTAAAATCATAAACGTTTACCCTTTCATCATTCAACCTAAATGTCAAACCTTTCAATTATGACTTCATGTTTAAACATTAGACTTTGAATACTAAAGGTTGAACTTTTCATTATTCGACCTAAAAGTCAAACTTTTCTATCACTACCTAATGCTTAAACATCAGACTTTAAACCCTAAAGGTTAAACATTTCATCATTTAACCTAAGGGTTAAACCTTTCTATCATAACTCAATGAATAAACATTAGACTTATAACCATAAATGTTTCATCTTTCATCATTGGACCTAAGGGTCGAACATTTCTATCATGACCTAATGTTTAAACGTTTGACTTTGAACCATAAAGTTTAAATGTTTCATCATTCTACCTAAAGGTTGAACCTTTCTATTATAACATAATGTTTAAACTTTAGATTTAAAACCATAAGGGTTCCCTTTCATCATTTGATCTAACAGTCGAACATTTCTATCATAACCCAATGAATAAACATTAGACTTAGAAGATTGGACCTAAAAGTCAACCTTTCTATCGAATGATTAAAGGTTTAACCTTTCTGTCGAATGATTAAAGGTTTAACCTTTCTATCGAATGATTAAAGGTTCAACCTTTCTATCGAACCTTTAATGATGAAAGGTTCAACTTTTAGGGTTCGAAGTCTAATGTTTAAACATTAGGTCATGATAGAAAGTTTCGACTTTTAGGTCGAATGATGAAAAGTTTGACCTTTAAAGTTCGAAGTCTAATATTTAATCATTAGGTTATGACAGAAAAGTTCGACCTTTAAATCGAATGATGAAAGGGTCAACTTTTTAGTTTTAAATCTAAAGTTTAAACATTATGTTCTAATAGAAATATTCAACCTTTAGATAGAATGATGAAACATTGAAACTTTATAGTTCAAAGTCAAATGTTTAAACATTAGGTCATGATAGAGATGTTCGACTTTTAGGTCTAATAACGAAAGGTGAAACCTTTATGGTTCGAAGCTTAATATTTAATCAGTTGGTCATGATAGAAAGGTTCAGCCTTTAGGTCGAATGATGAAAGGTTTGACCTTTAAGGTTCAAAATCTAATATTTAAATATTAGGTCATGATAGAAAAGTTCGACTTTCAAGTTGAATGATGAAAAGGTTAACATTTAGGGTTTGAAGTCTAATATTTAAACATTATGTCATAATAGAAAGGTTCAATTTTTAGGTCGAATGATAAAAAATTCGACTTTTATGATTCTAAATAGATAACAAAAATATTCAACTTTTAGGTCCGATGATGAAATGTGAAATCTTTATGGTTATAAGTCTAATATTTAATTATTGGGT